>AP027114.1:24856292-26253142 GCA_028142955.1 Pinctada fucata
CAACATTTTCGACTTCTTCTCCAGAACCACTGAACAGATTTTCATGAAACTTGGTAGGAATGAAGTACCATGGTCCCCTACAAGTGTTGTTGTTTTTCGTCCGGATCCATCAACAGATGGCGCCACCACAGGCAAAAGTAGGTTACGGGGGTTACCCTCCTTTGACAAACTTCTTCTTCAGAATGGAAGCATATGTATCGACAAACCGAAAGCATCAGGATGATCTAGAGAGATGTCTTAAGAAGTGTTGTTATTTTTGGTTCCACTCGGAAGTCAAATTTTTGACGTGTTTTTGACGCCTTTTCGGACTTTGTCAGAAATGCACATTTTTGCACTATTTCTTTAAATAACTCAATATGTGTATGATTTTACACATTCATTTACTGCACATTTATCACATTTAAGTTACTAAATGCTTTGATATGTATTTTATACTAAAATTTTAATTTTTTATGAATTTTTTTTCTTATGTGAAAAGGAAACGGGGGGGGGGGGGGGGGGGGGGGGGGATTTTCATACATATTCAACTTCTTCTCCAGAACTGCTGAACAGATCTTTATGATTATTTTTTTCAATCAGGAATAGATATGTTTACTGTGCACATGGACCCAAGGCTTGTGGGTTCAAGTTCTGGTACTTCTTTTATCTATATCAGGAATTTAACCCTGGTAACTTTAGTTTCGTATAAGAGCGGGAGAACTCATATAGTTGGTACATGTATAACAGCAGAACTCATGAATGCAAGAGTTGTCTTTCTTTAATATTGATATATGTTTTTGAAGTTTAAATTCTTGGATTATCGATTCATTTGAATGTTATATATTTTAAATTATTAAATAAGGATGCAAAAGGAAACTAAATAATTCAAAAAAGATGAATAAGTATTTTCAAATTCATCTTGTGAAGACTTAGATATATAACTTTGATATTAAAATATTGAGAGCAGCTCAAAATGTTGATGTAAAAACAGAACTCTACATTTACATCAATGTTTCAAGAACGTAGTGAAAGGAGGGGGAGGGGGCTGTAATTTATTAGAAGGATTTTGCTTTAGCTTCTGTATAACTGTCTCTCTCAGGTTTCTTAGATTACTCAAGAAGAAGGGGGGAGATGATTTTCATACATATTCAACTTCTTCTCCAGAACCGCTGAACAGATTTTCATGAAACTTGGTAGGAATGAAGGAATCATGGTCCCCTACAAGCATTGTTGTTTTTGTCCGGATCTGTCAACAGATGGCACCACCACAGGCAAAAATAGGTCATGGGAGGAACACTCATTTGACAAACTTCTTCTTCAGAACGGAAGCACGTATCGACATACCGAAAGCATAAGGATTATCTAGAGAGATGTCTTAAGAAGTGTTGTTAATTTTTGTTCCACTCTGAAGTCAGGTTATTTTCCCTTTACAAACTTCTTTTTGTTTGATATGCTTAGTTTACGTAGTTTTCAGGTGAGCAATTGTGGTCCTCTTGGACCTCTTGTTTATTTAGTTTTTTATGCCCCCGGAATCAAACATTCGGGGGCATATAGTTTTTGGCCTGTCCGTCTGTTTGTCTGTTTGTCTGTCTGTTTGTCCGAAAAACTTTAACATTGGACATAACTTTTGAATGGGAAGTGATAGGGCTTTCATATTTCACATGTGTATTCCTTGTGACAAGACCTTTCCATTGATACCAAAATTTTTGACCTCGTGACCTTGACCTTGACCTTTGACCTACTTTTCAAAAACTTTAACATTGGGCATAACTTTTGAATGGGAAGTGATAGGGATTTCATATGTGTATTCCTTGTGACAAGACCTTTCCATTGATACCAAAATTTTTGACCTTGTGACCTTGACCTTGACCTTTGACCTACTTTTCAAAAACTTTAACATTGGGCATAACTTTTGAATGGGAAGTGATAGGGCTTTCATATTTCACATGTGTATTCCTTGTCACAAGACCTTTCCATTGATACCAAAAATTTTGACCTTGTGACCTTGACCTTGACCTTTGACCTACTTTTAAAAAACTTTAACATTGGGCATAATTTTTGAATGGGAAGTGATAGGGCTTTCATATTTCACATGTGTATTCTTTGTCACAAGACCTTTCCATTGATACCAAACTTTTTGACCTCGTGACCTTGACCTTGACCTTTGACCTACTTTTCAAAAACTTTAACATTGAGCATAACTTTTAAATGGAAAATGATAGGGCTTTCATATTTCACAGGTGTATTCCTTGTCACAAGACCTTTCCATTGATACCAAACTTTTTGACCTCATGACCTTGACCTTGACCTTTGACCTACTTTTCAAAAACTTTAATATTGGGCATAACTTTTGAATGGGAAGTGATAGGGCTTTCATATTTCACGTGTATTTCTTGTCACAAGACCTTTCCATTGATGCCTTAAATTGATCTCGTGACCTTGACCTTGACCTTTGACCTACTTTTCAAAAACTTTAACATTGGGCATAACTTTTGAATGGGAAGTGATAGGGCTTTCATATTTCATATGTGTATTTCTTGTCACAAGACCTTTCCATTGATACCAAAATTTTTGACCTCGTGATCTTGACCTTGACCTTTGACCTACTTTTCAAAACTTTAACAATGGGCATAACTTTTGAATGGGAAGTGATAGGGCTTTCATATTTCACATGTGTATTCCTTGTCACAAGACCTTTCCATTGATACCAAACTTTTTGACCTCGTGACATTGACCTTGACCTTTGACCTACTTTTCAAAAACCTTAACATTGGGCATAACTTTTGAATGGGAAGTGATAGGGCTTTCATATTTCACATGTGTATTTCTTGTCACAAGACCTTTCCATTGATACCAAAATTTTTGACCTCATGACCTTGACCTTTGACCTACTTTTCAAAAACTTTAACATTTGGCATAACTTTTGAATGGTAAGTGATAGGGCTTTTATATTTCATATGTGTATTCCTTGTGACAAGACCTTTCCATTGATACCAAAATTTTTGACCTCGTGACCTTGACCTTTGACCTTTTAACCCAGTGACCTCACATACATGTACTTAACAGAAAATAGTGTTCATACTAACAAAGATGCCACCAGGGGCATTCGTGTTTCACAAACACAGGCTTTATTTGACATATAGTACTTAGACCGTCCACGTAGCATCCATCAACAAGTAATCAACGTGAAGCCACCGAATGCTTAAGAGATTTTGATTACTAGTTTGTGCACTTTTTGTGTCAAATTCATTTCAATCTTGAGAACAATTTTGATCTCCGTGTATTGGGAAAATATGAGCCTATTTTTGGGAAAATAAAGCTAATTTTTACGAGGGGAAGCCATAGTGATGTAACGATTATCGCTGACAATCGATTGTCGGTCGCTGAATGGCCAGCGATGTTACTAATCGATGTTGAAAATCAAACTCGATTGTCGCCGACATCGCCGATCTCCGAATTTTCCGTATTTTTCTGTCCGTTTCGGTATTTTGGTTTTAGAAATCGCGCAATGCGAAAGTCATTGACGGATGCAAGTGCAGGTTACGTGACCCTCCCGAGGACAAAAATAACAATAACACCTTCCTGGATTACTTAGATAATTGAATTGATATTGTGGTTCAAACACCAAATTTCCTAATTTCCTCTGTCCCGAACCCTTTTTAACCCAGGCGTTACGTGGACTACGTTCTATTTTCATATGAAAATTAATTTGTCTCATCAGTGATTTTCATAACCGTGTAGAGGCAATGTAAAGGTGTAAAATAAAGTCTTTAAGATGATTTTATTTAATTATTTGGTCCTAATTTCAGTTATTATCGATTGAAAATTAAAAAGATAGGAATATTTCAAATTTTTCGATTATAATCGATTAATAATCGATTATGCCCTTCCGATTATTTCCGATTATCGATTATGATTTAGTTTCCGATTGCCCAACACTAGGAAGCCACCGATATTCGGGGGTAAATCGGGCCAAAAAAAAATCACTGTTATGAAACCAGTACCAGTCATCAGATTTTAATTTATTGAAAATTTACAGAAGTATATACATGTATAAGGCAAAGGGTTCTTGTTTGTGCTGTCCAAATTTCAGGTGCAAGTCTTAAAAATTAAAGGAAATAGAGCAAAAAATGCTTTGAAAATCAGCGATAATTATACTTCTCCACCAGTATAAGTCAAAGGGAATGCTCTTATATGTAGAAGTTGAATGGGTAGGAAATGGGGGGGGTGGGGGGTTACTTGCGTCCGGACACTTATTGTTTGTGACAGTTAGTTGAGGATATTAATATAGGCCTTTGACACAACAGGGTGCTTAAATGTTTGCTTTTTATCTGTGCATCTACCCAGTTTGCGTTTACTAAAAGACAGAACAATGAAATGATGGAACGGTGGAACGAACCAAAATCCGGAATACTGTTCCGTGTGTAAATGTGACGGAATGGCGGAACAAAAGTTTGTTCCATGTTCCGTGACTGGAAAAGAAACATTATATATTTAAGTTATTTTATTTTGTGACATTTCATTTGTGTTTTTTACTACTTTTTGATTGGCAAATTATTTTATTTCTCTTCTTTGCATCTTCGTCCTGGAGACCATTATGCAGAATGGATGGAATAATTTCCTTTTTGCATGCATCGGTCACAATAAACATACAATTTATGTGTGTCTGGCAATTTACAGTTACAGCTATTTATAATTCGACAGTATGAATTTTCTTGATTATTTTTTCACAAATTTAATTAATTGAATAACACAAAATTGATTTTTTGATATGAAATGTTTTTCAACTTATTTGTGATATCAAAAAATCAATGTATGACATGCGCTGTTTTACTATTTCTTTCCAATTTTTTTTATGTCAAGAAATAGAATTAGTGATATCACAAATTTGATTTTTTGGATATTACAGTCATATTTTGTGATATAAAAAAATTGATTTTTTTAATATCATGAATTCGATTTTTTGATATCACAAAATGTAATTGTGATATCGAAGACTGGGGTTTTTTTATATCAGAAAGTATGACGGAATTTTTGATATCAAAAATCAATTGTTATGCCCCCGGAATCAAAGATTCGGGGGCATATAGTTTTTGGCCTGTCCGTCTGTTTGTCTGTCTGTCTGTTTGTCTGAAAAACTTTAACATTGCGCATAACTTTTGAATGGGAGGTGATAGGGCTTTCATATATCACATGTGTATTCATTGTGACAAGACCTTTCCATTGATACCTAAATTTTTGACCTTGTGACCTTGACCTTTGACCTACTTTTCAAAAACTTTAACATTGGGCATAACTTTTGAATGGGAGGTGATAGGGTTTTTCATATTTCACATGTTTATTCCTTGTGACAAGACCTTTCAATTGATATCAAAATGTTTGACCTGGTGACCTTGACCTTTGACCTACTTTTCAAAAACTTTAACATTGGGCACAACTTTTGAATGGTAAATGATAGGGCTTTCATATTTTGTGACCTTGACCTTGACAGTTGACAAAAACTTTAACATTGGGCATAACTTTTGAATGGGAGGTGATAGGGCTTTCTTATTTCACATGTGTATTCCTTGTGACAAGACCTTTCTATTGATACCAAAATTTTTACCTCATGACCTTGACCTTTGACCTACTTTTCAAAAACTTTAACATTGGGCATAACTTTTGAATGGTAAGTGGTAGGGCGTTGATATTTTAAATGTGTATTCGTTGTCACAAGATGTTTCCATGGATACCAAAAATTTTTAACTAAGTTACCCTGACCTTGACCTTTCACATACATGTACTTAACAGAAAATAGTGTTTATACTAACAAAGATGCTACCGGGGGCATTTGTGTTTCACAAAGACAGGCTTATTTTAGATCACAAATTTTATTTTTTGATATCCAAAAATAGGGAATAAATAGGAAAACGGCATCCCTTATTTTTATTACCCTATGGACAGTACATGCAAGGCGCTATGTGACTGTATCAAGTTCACTGACCCTTTATTGAATGCTTCAAAGTGTTTAAATTTACTTGTTTGCTTTGGACATCTTGACACGCATAAAAACAAAAGAAAAATGGGGTCATTCATACCCATTGTCAACTGAACCACTCTGTTTTATGATAAGACTAAGATAGTTTATGTTTTGAAATTTCCTTCAAGAATGGAAATCTAGAATTAGACAGGGGGGAAGGTTGGGCCCAGGCCGCTTTATCGCCTTGGGGGGGGGGGATGTTCTATGCTGAAACTCTAAAGGGGGATAAACCATGCGGAAAGAATATCCCACTTATAGGGGGGGTGTTCTATACTGGGCCAGTTCATCCAGGGGCTGATCTGTGCGGGGCGATGATCTTTGCTACAACACTGGCGCTAGCATGCTGAGTCAATAGGAGCTAGGTCAAACGAGGCATGCATGCACACGTACGGTATACATGATATAGATGCATGTACATGTACCTAGCTTGATTTGGTTTGTAACCATTGTATAATTCTTTCATTCACTTAAACGAATATCAAAAATTAAGCAATACTCAATATCATACATGTAACATATGAGCACAATATAACTACCAGTCTACGTGAAAACTCACTAGCCCGACCGCCCTGGCTACCAAATATTTCCTCGGGCTACCAAAATTTGCTGCTGAACTAGCCCAACTGGCTAGTGACTGAAATGCAGGGTTCTCATTAAGAGCCCGACAGCGATTTCTCGCCTCATACTGCCTGCTTTCGTAAAAAAAAGTATATATCCGTTATGTCTCAAATTCTATCGCTGTTAAGTATGAAAAGTTTATTTATCTAAACTGAAATTTGATGTTTTCATGTAAAATCTGTTCATTAAAAAAATTGTCCCATTTAAGGTATACACAATAAATATTGGATCCTTAACCACATTGCGTTAATTGTTTCTGTGCGATGTGACCGGTAGTTTTGCGATCATACCGTAACGACTAATAATAAGTAATATGTTAGTATAACATGCTCAATAGAGCAATTAGATCTCGACTGATTATTGAAATGAATGAATTTTTACGAAAAATTTATAGCTATTGACCACGCACCACCACAATCAACGGCCACCCTTTTAGTCACTGTATGATACAACTTTGTAAGTTCAGGACTATGTTTTTCTTTCTCTGTCCATTTTCTGTATGTAAAAAAACGTATGTGAAATCCGCTAGAGAAAGGATTGGGTGGTGGTTTATCTTCGTTTGATTTGTTCGTATGTATTATACTTTTTATGTGTAAATTTTGCCTACTATCTGAAGAAACCATAGGTCTTCATAGCGTTTCGATATTTTTTCAATGGCAAGTGAAAATTTTTGGTGGCTACTAGATTTTCACACTCAACTAGCCCGACTGGCTAGTGGTCAAAAAAAGTTTTCACGAAGACTGAACTACAGAGACAATAAAGTCGAATTCAGTTTATCATAATACTACCGAAAAAATTCTCACTCTCAGTAGGCATTCTTCAATAACAAGTATCTCTAGATAGTACTTCAATGTTCGTTTGATTATCATTTTAAGCAGAAAAGAAACGAAATACAAGGTAAAATTTACTCACTTTATCTGTGTTCTCCATCCATGCTTTTATTATACTCCTACCGATCGACTCTGTTCAAATTTGAAGCAATGCATGAGTCATCTAACCATCCTTTGTTTTGATTGGCACGTAAGAGGATGCAATTAGATCACACAGATGCTGGCCAGTATATATTCAGGGTTACACGTCCCGAGGGGACAGATTTACAGGGGGAGGGGGAAGTTAAACGCCCTGTCACGGATCAAGTCGAGGAGCCACTTAATTGGACTTTGCCAAACATGTTTATTTTTTCTCGTTTTTACAGATTTTTGTTTGAAGTCAAAGACTTGGACATGGACTCATTTTTGTGTCGCCTGCGAAGCACAGCGACACTTAGGGATCACTTTGTTCGTTGTCCGTCTGTCCGTCACACTTGGGTGTCACAGCCCATAACTTGATTGGTAAGTGATAGGGCTTTGATATTTCACATGTTTATTCCTAGTGACAAGACCTTTCTAAACATACCATAATTTTTTACCTCTTGACCTTGACCTAGGTATTTGACCTACTTTTCAAAAAATCTAAGATTATAGCTATATCTCTTGATTGGTAAGTGATAGGGCTTTTATATTTTACATGAGTAATCTTTGTGACAAGACCTTTCTACACATATAACTTTTGACCTCGTGACCTTGACCTAGATATTTGGCCTACTTTTCAAAAAATCTAAGATTGGCTATGTTTTTTGATTGGTAAGTGATAGGCTTTGATATTTCACATGTGTATTCTTTGTTACAAGACCTTTCTACACATACCATAATTTTTTACCTCTTGACCTTGCCCTAGATATTTGACCTACTTTTCAAAAAATCTAAGATTGGCTATATCTTTTGATTGGTAAGTGATAGGGCTTTGATATTTCACATTTGTATTCCTTATGAAAAGACCTTTCTAAACATTCCATAATCTTTAGCTCGCCGGGACGAAAAATTCTGGAGAGCTAATGCCATACCCTTGGCGTTGTTGGCGTCGTCATCGTCCGTAGACAAAACTTTAACCTGTGCTATATCTCTTGAACTATAAGGGGTAGGGCTTTGATATTTCACATGTAGATACCTTGTGACAAGACCTTTCATTTGAGACCATGACCTTTGACCTAGTGATCTTGACCTTGGACTTTGACCTACTTTTCAAAAATTTAAACCTGGTTTCTGACAAAAACCTGTATAGGCGAGCTATGTAATCTTTGATTACCCTATGTTTTACCTAGTGACCTTTCTCTTGATATTTGACCTACTTTCAATAAAAAAAAATCTGCTTCGCAGGCGACACAAGCATTCCTTGGTTTGCTATTTTTTTTTATACCTGCCCAATTTTGTGTCCGATCCTCGTTTAAATTTCCACCTTGACAGAAAAAGTTAAGATTCGAGCACGTGTGCCTAATATTCATTTACCCTTCCCTTCTTTTATCTTTTTTAAATAATTGATTCATTTAGTTGAAACACGCAACGTCATACAATGCTGATAAATTCAACATCGATTTTTACAAATATGTATGTTGTACAACATTGAAATATAGTTGATCAATGTCGTCATTTGGATCAACCATATTGCAACGTTGAATCAACGTTGCGTGTCTGCTGGGTTTTCCGATCTTGTTAGAAAGCACAAAATGTCAAAATCAACATCTTTTGACGTTGTTTTTCAATATCACATCACTGTTAAAAGACGCAATTCCATAGTGACGGAATTATGAAAAAGTGCTCTTAAATTGCCTGCCTCGGACATTTTTTGACGTAATTTTGTCAGCCATTATGAATTTCGGCAAGTGGCCTATTGAAGGGATTAATATAGTGTTTGTTTATAGAGCAATACAGTGAATCATTACATCCCTACTAAGTAACCTTGACTCCGGAGTTTGACCTACTTTTAGAAAACTTTAACCTGGACTATATATATATCTCATGAACGATAATGGGTAGCCCTTTGAAATTTCACATGTGGATTCCTCATGACCAGACCTTAATTTATGCCCTTGACTATTTACCTTATGACCTTAAAATTTGAGTTTGACCTACTTTTAAAAAGAAATTGTTGTAATTTTAATTTTTTCAGGAGTAGATGGAGAATTAATGGAGACAACAGTTCAAGGCAGACGACCGATCCAGGAACATGAGGGATTTTGGCAATATATAATTTCATATGCATGTAAGTAGAGTTGCTTAAAGCCACCGTTCCGCTGCAATCCCACTGTCCCTACGACCATTCCCAACCAAAATTTTCACAAGAGCAGGTAAAACTTTCCCAACTTATATTGTCAATTTTTTTTAAATCACGATCTATTCCCGACAATTCCCATTCAATTTATGCCCAATACACATTTTAAAGTGGACTTACTCACGCTTTGCCTGCTCTACACACAATGAATTATTGCCCACCAAGTCCCATTCGATCCGATTAAACTCCAATCTATTCCTGATGCATTCCCAATCTATTATCGACTTTCCTTAACAAATTTCTATTCAAAACACAATTTCCAACTTAAACTTATCTCATTTAATAGTCATCCAATGATCATGATAATCGGCCAAGAAGAAGCCAATATTTCTCATTTTGACCCAGCCGGCCTTATAAATTTAAGTCAAATGGTAGTGATGAGCAATCGAACAAATTTTACTATCGATTATAGGGAAACTTTTGGAAACTAACTTTCGATTGATTATTGGAACTATCGAGTTTTGAAAAATCATGTCCAACTTTTACTACTGAAATATACCACTGAGGATGCTGCCTTTTTAACATACACATACACTGCATTAATAATTCATAGAAATACAATTTCAAACCAAAATCAACAATTTAATTTGTTTTCTATACCATTGTTATTTTTGTACACTAAGTTGTTTAAGGTATCTGTTGTACAAAGAGTCATTTTACATAGTGATTCAGTCATCTCCATTGTAAAGTATGGTAAAATTTATGCCTGGTAAGGTACTATAAACTATATATTTTCTGAAAGGTTATGATGTCCTGAGTACAGATATACATTTAAGACTCCCAGGTCTTAAAAATCAAAGGGTAAAAGCTCTTGTACAAAATAGGTATTTTGTACATTATATTTAGGGAAAATATACTATTAAGCTGCTTCATAAGTTATTCCCTTTTGTTTTTCTGACCCCAAAATTATTATTTCTGAACTGTGAATGGGCATTATAACCTTTCAGAAAATATATGGTTTATAGTACCTTCCCAGGCATAAAAAATGCCCTATGGTACATCGGATACATCATTAATGTCATTTTGATTACTTTTCACGAAAACAATTTTGGTTATAGTTACCTTTTATCTCTGAGCCAAAATCAGTTGTCAATTTTAATATCGATTACCGGTATCAAAAATTGAAGGGGTTTCAGCGATCGATTATCGAAAATTGTCGACTCTTCATCACATCACTATTAAATAGTGTTGCGAAATTAAAATTTTTCTTACTTAAAAAGTGGCTCTGGATATATAACCAAGAATAGACATGTAGCACATTTGTATCTCGTTTGTGTTGCCATCACCACAACATTTTGTTGGCCGGATTGCAAAGCAATTCCGGTCTATAGATTGACGATGTCCGTCCGTCCGTCCGTCCGTCCGTCCGTCTGTCCGTCCGTCTGTCCGTCTGCCGTCAACATTTTGGTTAAAGTTTCTGGTTGAGGCAAAATCTAAGGAACTATATGCAGTAGAAACTTTATATTATACATGAAGGTTGCCCATGACAAGACCTTTCAATTTATGCCGTAACATTTGACCTAGTGACCTTGACCTTGGACTTTGACCTAGTTAAAGATTTTGGTTAAAGTTCCTGGTTTAAGCAAAATCTAAGGAACTGTATGCAGTAGAAACCTTATATTATACATATAGGTTGCCCATGATGAGACCTTTCAATTTATGCCATAACATTGGACCTAGTGACCTTGACCTTGGACTTTGACCTAGTTAAAGATTTTGGTTAAAGTTCCTGGTTTAAGCAAAATCTAAGGAACTGTATGCAGTAGAAACCTTATTTTATACATATAGGTTGCCCATGATGAGACCTTTCAATTTATGCCGTAACATTGGACCTAGTGACCTTGACCTTGGACTCTGACCTAGTCAAAGATTTTGGTTAAAGTTTCTGGTTTAAGCAAAATCTAAGGAACTGTATGCAGTAGAAACCTTATATTATACATTTAGGTTGCCCATGACGAGACCTTTCAATTTATGCCGTAACATTGGAGCTAGTGACCTTGACCTTGGACTTTGACCTAGTTAAAGACTTTGGTTATAGTTCCTGGTTTAAGCAAAATCTAAGGAACTGTATACAGTAGAAACCTTATATTATACATTTAGGTTGCCCATGACAAGACCTTTCAATTTATGCCATAACATTGGACCTAGTGACCTTGACCTTAGACTTTGACCTTGTTAAAGATTTTGGTTAAAGTTTCTGGTTTAAGCAAAATCTAAGGAACTGTATGCAGTAGAAACCTTATATTATACATTTAGGTTGCCCATGATGAGACCTTTCAATTTATGCCATAACATTGGACCTAGTGACCTTGACCTTGTCCTTTGACCTAGTTAAAGATTTTGGTTAAAGTTTCTGGTTTAAGCAAAATCTAAGGAAATGTATGCAGTAGAAGCCTTATATTAAACATTTAGGTTACCCAATGACGAGATCTTTCTATTTATGCCATAACATTGGACCTAGTGACCTTGACCTTGGACTTTGACCTAGTTAAAGATTTTGGTTAAAGTTTCTGGTTTAAGCAAAATCTAAGGAACTGTATGCAGTAGAAACCTTATATTATACATTTAGGTTGCCCATGATGAGACCTTTCAATTTATGCCGTAACATTTGACTTAGTGACCTTGACCTTGGACTTTGACCTAGTTAAAGACTTTGGTTAAAGTTTCTGGTTTAAGCAAAATCTAAGGAACAGTATACAGTAGAAACTTTATATTATACATGTAGGTTGCCTCTGACAAGACCTCTCAATGTATGCTGTAATATTTGACTTAGTGACCTTGACCCAGTTGGTGACAAAAACTTACCCTGCAATCCGGCCATACCGTCTTTAGCGGTGTTTTATTCATTATGTTTTTAGATAAATATATTGTGAAAGTTTGGGAATAAGACAATGGAAATTTTGAATCATTAATAAAAATAAGTCACTGCTTGGGCATCTAAGTTAATATATATAAATGTACATGTTCATAATTTATCGCAGGAAGATTTACTGATGAATCCACAAGGAAGAAAAGAAATTTTTCCACGACGTTAAAGCTGCAACTTTACACAGAAGAAAGCCAAGTGTTTGACGTTAGAAATCAGGAATAAGCAGGTATTAATACATTGGAATACCTTATCCTTTCTTTCTCAAATATTCTCAAATTACTTGATACTTGTCTGTCTTTGATTATGCAATGGAATATTTCTCCTATCCAGAGGTAAAAAAAATCTTTGAGACTTCAGAATACGCATTTTTCAAGAAAACTACTTAATATATTTCTTTATGATGTTATATCATAATGATTGAAGATATTGTTCTTGTTCATTGTGAAAGAATTTTAAAATAACTCTTTGAAACTTCCAAAACCTTTCGCTGTATATAGGAATGACACTAATGTAAAGATGGATCAAAGAAATTAACAAATGAATTTGGCATACATTTATTTTTAGCTCACCTCGACGAAGTTGAGTGAGCTTATGCTATACCCCCGCGCGTCCGCGTCCTCGTCCGCGTCCTCGTCCGCGTCCGTGTCCGCGTCCACATCCGGTTAAGAAGTTTGGGGTAGCTCAGTATTTGGCAAAGTACTGATGCTACAGTAACCAAACTTGCACAAGTGATTCATCTTTGGATGCTGAGGTGAACCCATGCATCGGATGCCGCGTCTGACCTACATTTTCCGCTTGAGTGACTTGGTTAAGAAGTTTGGGGTAGCTCAGTATCTGACCAAGTAGTAATGCTACAGTCACCAAACTTGCTTCAGTGATTCATCTTTGGATGCCGAGATGGATCCATGCATCGGATGCAGCATCTGACCTACTTTTTCCACTTGAGTGATTTTGCTTTTAAAAGCCAATATTGAGCAAAGTATAAGTGCTACATGTACCAAACTTGCATATTGGATGTATCTTTGATCAAACTTTCATAAAATGACCTTGACCTACTTTTTCCGCTTGAGTGATTTTGCCTTTAAAAGCCATAATTGAGCAAAGTATAAGTGCTACATGTACCAAACTTGCTTTTTATGCCCCCCTTCGAAGAAGAGGGGACATATAGGTTTGCCGCTGTCGGTCGGTCGGTCCGTCTGTTGGTCGGTCCGCGACATCAGTTTCCGTTCAATATCTCTGGAATGGATTCACATATTGAAATGAAATTTTGTATACAGACACATCAAACAAAAATCTAGGTCAAGTTCATATTTGGGTCCGATCAAAAAAATTTTGACAGAGTTATGCCCCTTGCATTTCGAAAAATATCAAAATTTCAGGGTTTCCGTTCAATATCTCTTGAATGGAGTTACATATTGAAATGAAATTTTGTATACAGACACATCAAACAAAAATCTAGGTCAAGTTCATATTTGGGTCCGATCAAATAAATTTTGACAGAGTTATGCCCCTTGCATTTCGAAAAATACCAAAATTTCAGGGTTTCCGTTCAATATCTCTTGAATGGAGTTACATATTGAAATGAAATTTTGTATACAGACACATCAAACAAAAATCTAGGTCAAGTTCATATTTGGGTCCGATCAAAAAAATTTTGACAGAGTTATGCCCCTTGCATTTAGAAAAATACCAAAATTTCAGGGTTTCCGTTCAATATCTCTTGAATGGAGTTACATATTGAAATGAAATTTTGTATACAGACACATCAAATGAAAATCCAGGTCAAGTTCGTATTAAGGTCCGATCGAAAAATTTTGACAGAGTTATGCCCCCTGCACTTTGAAAAATACCAAAATTTCGGGGTTTCTGTTCAATATCTCTTGAGTGGAGTTACATATTGAAATGAAATTTTGTATACAGACACATCAAATGAAAATCTAGGTCAAGTTCATATTTAGGTCCGATGAACAAGATTTTGACAGAGTTATGCCCCTTGCACTTCGAAAAATACCAAAATTTCAGGGTTTCCGTTCAATATCTCTTGAGTAGAGTTGCATATTGAAATGAAATTTTGTTTTCAGACACATCAAATAAAAATCTAGGTCAAGTTCATATTTGGGTTTAATCAAAAATTTTTATGCCCCCCTTTGAAGAAGAGGGGACATATTGCTTTGCCCCTGTCTGACTTTCTGTCTATCGGTCCGTCAGTCGGTCGGTCGGTCCACGACATCAGTTTCTGTTCAATACCTCTGGAGTGGATTCACATATTGAAATGAAATTTTGTGTACAGACACATCAAATGAAAATCAAGTATAAAGTTGTGACGGACTTTAATCACAGAAGGGGTAGGGGGACATTAATGTTTTACAAACATGACTTTTAACTTGTTGGATGTATCATTGATCAAACTTTCATGTAATGACCTTGACCTACTTTTTCCGCTTTTGTGATTTTGCCTTTAAAAGCCAATATTGAGCAAAGTATAAGTGCTACATGTACCAAACTTGCATATATGATTTATTTTTGATCAAACTTTCATAAAATGGCCTTGACCTACTTTTTCTGCTTGAGTGACTTTGCCTTTAAAAGCAAATATTGAGCAAAGTATAAGTGCTACATGTACCAAACTTACATATTGGATGTATCTTTGATCATTCTTTCATAAAATGACCTTGACATACTTTTTCCGCTTGAGTAATTTTGCCTTTAAAAGCCAATATTGAGCAAAGTATAAGTGCTTCATGTACCAAACTTGCATATTGGATGTATCTTTGATCAAACTTTCATAAAATGAAATTGACCTACTTTTTCCGCTTGAATGATTTTGCCTTTAAAAGCCAATATACATGTATTTAGAAATATGTTTGAATTGATTTTGCTGCCACGAGGTGAGCTTCGTAATCTGTGATTACCTATGTTTTTACTGTGACAAGTACATTATGTCTCCCTCCCCAACGTGGAGGAGACATATTGGTTTTGCCTTTGTCGTCCCTCTGTACGTCTGTCCGTCTGTCACACATTGTATCCGGGCTATATCTCCTGAACCGTTTGCCCAATTACTTTCATATTTTAGTATGTTGTTGCTTATGACCCGAAGGTTTCACATCACCTTGACTCAAGGTCATGTGACCAAGATCAAGGTCTTTTTATAGTATTTTTAATGAAATTATGCATACATTCCTGTCCGGGCTATATCTCTTGAACCGTTTGCCCAATCACTTTCATATTTTAGTATGTTGTTGCTTAT
This sequence comes from Pinctada fucata, assembly GCA_028142955.1. Lineage (NCBI taxonomy): Eukaryota > Metazoa > Mollusca > Bivalvia > Pterioida > Pteriidae > Pinctada > Pinctada fucata. The sequence goes on from AP027114.1 coordinate 24,872,172, forward strand.
GACCAAAAGGTTTCACATCACCTTGACCCAAGGTCATATGACCAAGGTCAAGGTCACTTAATGCATTTTTAATGAAATTGTGAATACATTCATGTCTGGGCTATAATCTCTTGAACCGTTTGCCCAATCATTTTCATATTTTAGTATGTTGTTGCTTATGACCCGAAGGTTTCACATCACCTTGACCAAAGGTCATGTGACCAAGGTCAAGGTCTTTTAGTGCATTTTTAATGAAATTATGGATACATTCCTGTCCGGGCTATATCTCTTGAACTGTTTGTCTGATCACTTTCATATTTTAGTATGTTGTTGCTTATGACCCGAAGGTTACACATCACCTAGAGCCAAGGTCATGTGACCAAGGTCAAGGTCACTTAGTGCATTTTTAATGAAATTATGCATACATTCCTGTCCGGGCTATGTCTCTTGAACCATTTATGCGATCACTTTCTTATTTTAGTATGTTGTGAGGTTCCACATCACCTTGACCCAAGGTCAAGGTCACTTAGTACATTTTTAATGAAATTGTACATACATTCGTTTTCGAGCTATATCTCCTGAACTGTTTGCTGGATCACTTTTATATTTTAGCATGGTTGCTGCTTACGACCCGAAGGTTTCACATCACCTTGACCAAAGATCATGTGACCAAGGTCAAGGTCTCTTAGTACATTTTAATGAAATTGTTCATGCATTCCTGTCTGGGCTATTACTTTTGAACCATTAACCTGATCACTTTCATATTTTAGTATGTTGTTCCATATGACCCAAGGGCTTCACAGCACTTTAACCCAAGGTCATGTGACAAAGGCCAAGGTCACTTACTAAATTTTTAATGAAATTGTACATACATGTACATTCCTGTCTAGGCTTTATCCCTTGGACCGCTTACTGTATTGCTTTCACGTTTTAGTATGTTGTTGCTTATGACCAAAAGGTTTCACCTTGACCCATGGTTATTTGATCAAGGTCAAAGTTACTAAGTACGTTTTAATGAAATTGTACATGCTATCCCGTTGGGGCTGTATCTCTTTTAACTAATCATATTTTAGTATGTTGTTGCTTATCACCTAAAGGTTTCACATCACGTTGACTCAAGGTCAAGGTCAATTAGTATATTTTAAATGAAATTGTATTTGTTACGTGTATTATGTCCAGGCGTAATCTTTTGAACCGTGATCAGATCACTTCATATTTTAGTATGATGGTGCTGATGACCCAAAGGTTTCACACCTTCTTGATCCAAGGTCATACGACTAAGGTCAAGGTCAAATATTACAATTTTTTTTAATGAAATTGTAAATGCTATTGAGTCTGGGCTATATCTGTGGAATCATATACTGGATCACTCTGATACTTTAGAATGCTGTTGCTCAGGATTGGAAGGTTTCTTATCATCTTGACCCAAGGTCATGTGCCAAAGGTCAAGATCATTTAGTTCTTTTTAATGAAATAGTACTTACTAATCGTGTCTGGGCTATATCTCCTAAACCCTTCTTACAATTGTTTTCATATTTTAGTATGTTGTTTCTAAGGACTAAATGTTTCTTATCACATGGTCCCAAGGTCACACAATTAAGGTCACTTCTTACTTTGGTAATGAAATTGTATATGCTAATCATGTTCAGGCTGAAATTGTCTATGCTTAACATGTTAAGGCTTTATATTTTGAACTGTGTATCCAATCACTAATTCAGTTTTTTGTTGCTCATGATCCATACAATGTGGGTTTCAGATCACCTATATCCAAGGTCATGTGACCAAAGTCAATTTCACTAAATTTGCTTATAATGAAATTGTATAAGCTAATCATGTTTGGGCTTTACCTCAAGCAATGTAATGAATCACTTTCATGTTTTAGTATGATGTTGCCCATGACTCAAAGGTTTCACATCATCTTGGCCCAAGGTCAAAGTAACTTGGAGGGAGGGGGAGACATCTGGTTTTTTTTTTAAAGACATTTGATTTGATTGTTAATTATTTTCTGAGCGATGCATTAACAATTTATATGATTATAACTTGTTAGGCATGTAAGGATATACAATGGCATGTTTTGTAATTCTTTTCAGATTATGTGGATTTTTTATTGTGATAAACACTCAAAGAAGAAAGAATTGTTCAACAACCTCAATTTAGGACTGAAACAGATTAAAGCCCTTATGAAGTTAGAAGTCGGGAATAAACAGGTATTGAATGCTTGGATAAGCAAATTATTTTTTCTCAAATTTTCTAAAATTACTTAAGATAGCATAGTATTTCTTGACACATGACGTAAACATATTTTATGCAACCATAATTGGAGATTCTAGGGCATATAATTTCCTGGTCAAGCAGTTTGTCTGTCCGATTGTATGTTAATTGACCTCAAAAACTTTAACCTTGGTCATAACTTAACTTTTTAATGATGAGTTGATAGGGTTTTTCAGGGTTGCCAGCAGTCTTGAAAAGTCAGGGAAATTGCCTTTTTTTTCAAGGTCAGGGAATTTTAGAATTTAGTCAGAGAAAAAATGAAAATCCATAAAAGTCAGGGAAAAGGTATTTCAGAGCTGCAAAAATACTTAGATTTAAAATTTTTTATGGCTAGCAGTCTTTCAAGTATTAAATTGAAGTCATTAGAAATGAATTTTAAATGATAAATGCCTCACAGGCGCTTAGCTGCCTATAGGTAAGTATGCAACTGCGTACACATTATTTTGCCAAAAAAAAAAAAATAATGATGATGTCATATAAATAAATAAATGAATAAATGAATGAATAGATAAACTAAAATAAAATGTTAAGAAAATAATCAAAGTAGAAATGTTTCGTACTAGATAAGCATCTATACTAAACTAAAGAACTCTTATTCAAACGTCATTGGGTGTAGTTGTATACATATTTAAATGACATTTAGATGCATGATTGAAAAGAATTGTTATACAGAAATAGAAGAATTACGTCAACATTTTTTAACATTAAAGAATATATATAACTTGTCAAATAGATATATATTGAATCAAACTTAGATATTATTGCTTTATACTTGAATACAAGCCTTTTCAGTGGAAATTAGGTGTTTCAATTGCCATATATTTCACGAGCTTCCGGGGGCTTTGACCCCAGGACCCAAAGGGGGTCTTAAGGCGGCTCCTTCACACTTTCACGGATCGGGCTACGGATCAAGAATTTGTTTTACATCCGTAGCTATCCATAGCTCGATCCGGCACTTATTCTTGATGAGTCCTAGTTATCCTTGGCAATCAGTAGCTATGCAGGATGAGAAAGAAAATTTTTGAACATGTTTCAAAATTTTCTATGACTCATCTATGGATAAATTTGTCATAGCAGAGTCATAGGGGAGTCTTAGCAACCAGTTGTTGAGTTGTAGCTATTCGTAGGGGAGTCCTAGCATCCCGTAGCGCATCCATAGCAATCCAGGACAATTTTTGTGATAAAAATAGCCCTATGACTCCTACGGATTGCTTCAACTCACCTACAGATAGCCACTGATTCGATAAGGAAAGGCTACGGATAGCTACAAATTGTGTCTTTTGTAAATTTCAAATCTGCTGTCAGTATTCTGTGCATTTTTCGGTCAATATGTGTTATTATACTACAACTTTTCAATTCCAGTTAATGATACAAAGATATTTCTAAAACCCGAATACTGTTATAAAACAAGTGAGACCGTCTCAACTTGAAATTATTAGATCGTAAGATGTTAATTAAATAATTATGATTAAAATTACATAGAAAATTGAAGCCAGTCCTTCTAATCCATATTGAAGTAGTAGCTATCCATGCGCAAATTTTGGCTATCCGTACTGGAGTTGCGATAATTCGTAGGTCTTCCTTAGCAATCTGTACCTATATGTTCCTATCTGTCCACGTGTCGTAGCAATTTCCGTATCTATCTGTATACATGTCTTAGCAATCCGTAGCAAAGTCGAGACGATATCCATAGCAATCCTTAGCTATCTGAACTTGATTTGTATCAACCCGTACCAATCCGTACTTGAGTCGTAGGTTCATGTTTCACTGAACATTTTGCATCCCGACTCGCCACGGTTAGATCTTTTTTAGAGACGTGGAGTTGTTGCTTGATCCATGAAAGTGTGAAGGGGGCTTTAATGAGGGGGTGGACAGGCTGAAAAGAAGGGGGGAAGGAGGAGGGGCCAGGAGGAGGGAGAGAAGGGGACAGGAGGAGGAAGGAAGGGGGCGGGAGGGGGGAGGTAAGGGAAGGGTGAACAGGAGGGGGAGGTAAGAGGATGGGAGGGAGGAGAGAGGTACCCCCCTGTCCGCCCACCTTTAATGGGTAGGTCAGGAATCCAATTTAATGTTTGCGGTTTGGGTCATTGAAAAACATGAATTTGTCAGTGAAAAGGGAAAAGTCAGGGATTTTTGTTCACAAAGAATGCTGGTAACACTGCTAAGTGATAGGGCTGTCATATTTCATATGTGCATTCCTTGTGACAAGTAAAACCTTATCTGGAGCATAGCTCCTCCCCCTTTGGATAGATTTCAATAATATTTCACTAAAATGTTCCTTAGGACCTAAGAGTGTGTCATGACCTTGAACTGGTTCAAGGTCAAGAGTCAAGGTCACAATGTTCAGAGCATAACCCCTCCCCCAGTCAATGGATTTCAATTATATTTCACAGAAATGTTTCTTGGGACCTAAGGGTGTGTCATGACCTTGATCCAAGGTCAGAGTCACAATAGACATAATTAGTAAAACCTTGTCCAGAGCATGACTACTTCCCCTGTGGATGGATTTCAATAATATTTCACAGAAATGTTCCCTAGGACCTAAGGGTGTGTCATAACCTCAAACCAAGGTCAAGGGTCAAGGTCACAATAGACATCATTAGTAAAACCTTGTCCAGAGCATGACTCCTTCCCCTGTTAATGGATTTCAATAATATTTCACAGAAATGTTCCTTAGGACATAAGGGTGTGTCATGACTTTGAACCAAGGTCATAGGTCAAAGGTCAAGGTTACAATTGACACTTGACCTTGATTCCAAGATAGCTTTGCAAAAAATATTGCTGCGGGGTGTATTTTCGTCCCGTTAGGGGCAAATTTTCATTTTGATTCAAACTTCATCAATGGAGTTTGTTTTCATGCTAATTATCCAATGTACAAACGAAGATTTTGCAGATGTATTTTCCATTTAAACAGACTGTTCAATTATCTCAGTAATATATTCAGCAGTGTCTTGATAGTTTCTGTGGCATAGATGACATTTAAGAAATGATTGTCATACTTTGGATGTTTGTAGTAGTATAATTCTGGTTGGTCACTTGCAAATTCTTTCTTGGAAAATTTGCATGTGTACAACCATAATTATACTACCATGAACACCCAAAATATGACAGTCATTACTTATATTTCCATTTGTACTAAGTATCAAGTTTAGCAATAATCATGAGTGTATTCAATGTTATAATGTCAAAAGTATCTGAATGTCGGTAAATTCTCCATACTAAAGCGTGACATCATAGTAGACAACTAGAGTTATATAAGTTTATAAATCTGTTCACCTAACGGGCGCTTAAGATGGGGATTCTTCTGCAATGGAAATATTTGTCATATTAATTAACCTTCGATGATGGAAACTAACTTTTATGTGTAATAAGGTAAATTAAGGTATACCATGATTCTAACTAAATGATACACTTGAAATTTATTTGTATAACGGATGACTTAAAAATTGATGTATAAAATAATTTGAACTTGTTTGATTTGTATTCTTTTCAGGACGAAAATAAAGCAAACCATGCTACTGCCATTCAGATGCTCAGTTCCTCCTTAAAGTCAGCAAGTCTGGGTTGAAATGCTGAACATGCATATACCATATTTATGAATGCTAAGCCTTGCAAAAAGCTGCCAAATGTGAATTTCCTGACTTCCCTGTACCTTTGTAATCTTGTGTGCATTTTTAAGGGTCAGGGAATGATAAGCCGATGGGGGTCGGAATGATCGTCGCACTTGACGTCACCATAGGAAGTTTCCTATCAAGGGATGAGGGTGTTCAAGTTCAGTTATTTCAGAATCTGTAGTTCAAATTGTATCCTGTAAGGAATATCTCCCCTCAGAGTGACCCTTTGACCTTGATGTTGGTGAATCTGAGGTGGAAGGATGGGATGGGAAAGGGAAGCAAATGTTACAACCACTTGACAGGACTTGGAACAAGGAATCTAGGTAGGATGGACTGTGGAACGGCACAGACAAGAAGCATCTACATTAGCTTGATTCATATGGCTTCATTGCCTGTTCTTGGCTGCGTCAGCTTTTTGATTTTTATTTATTTATTTATTTATTTTATTTATTTATTTTGCCGGTCATTTTGGAGTCTAGATTTTGTGGTGTTTGGTGCTGGGTAGACTGATGTAGATGTGAAGAACAGGTAATGAAGTCGAATCAAGCGTGTAGATTCATCCTGTCTGTGACGTTTCACAATCCATCTTACTTAGGTTCCTCGGGCCAAATTCTGTCAAGTGGTTATAACATTTGTGGAACTCTCTCATCTCACTATACCCATCACAGATTGACAAAAATGTCAAGGTCAAATGGTCACTCTGCGGGAAGATACTCCCTGCAAAATGCAACTTGAACTGCAAATTCTGAAATGACTGAACTTGACATTTGAATGCTCATCTCGGTGAATGGAGGTCATGTTTCTTGATCTCCAAGGTCATTTGTGAAGATTGTTCTGATTCCTGTCGTCCATTGCCAGATCTGTTTGAAAAAATGCTTTACCACAAGTTTATTTAGGTATGGGCCCCAAAGATGAAAATGAGTGCTGTGCTATACGAATGGTGAGTGTTTTCTATTAACTTTTGAAGACTAATAAGTCTGCTCTATTGATTGCAATAATAAACATGGTAGACTAAGTCTTAAGATTTATTAAATTTTCCAATATCTAACAGACATTTTCATTAATATATATCTCATGAGCCTAAGGAAGTAGCAGGAACAATGATTCAGCCTGATACTGGCTTGCTATACTTCATTTCATTCAATATTTACCATAAACATGGTAATTTTCACGTGAGGGTGAATTTCGCATTTTTGGCCAGATTGCAAAGCAATTCCGGTCTATAGATTGACGATGTCCGTCTGTCCGTCTGCCGTCAACATTTTGCTTAAAGTTTCTGGTTGAGGCAAAATCTAAGAAACTATATGCATTAGAAACTTTATATTATACATGAAGGTTACCCATGACGAGACCTTTCAATTTATGCCGTAACATTTGACCTAGTGACCTTGACCTTGGACTTTGACCTAGTTAAAGATTTTGGTTAAAGTTCCTGGTTTAAGCAAAATCTAAGGAACTGTATGCAGTAGAAACCTTATATTATACATATAGGTTGCCCATGATGAGACCTTTCAATTTATGCCGTAACATTTGACCTAGTGACCTTGACCTTGGACTTTGACCTAGTTAAAGATTTTGGTTAAAGTTTCTGGTTTAAGCAAAATCTAAGGAACTGTATGCCGTAGAAACCTTATATTATACATATAGGTTGCCCATGATGAGACCTTTCAATTTATGCCATAACATTGGACCTAGTGACCTTGACCTTGGACTTTGACCTAGTTAAAGATTTTGGTTAAAGTTTCTGGTTTAAGCAAAATCTAAGGAACTGTATGCAGTAGAAACCTTATATTATACATTTAGGTTGCCCATGATGAGACCTTTCAATTTATGCCGTATCATTTGACCCAGTGACCTTGACCTTGAACTTTGACCTAGTTAAAGATTTTGGTTAAAGTTCTTGGTTTAAGCAAAATCTAAGGAACTGTATGCAGTGGAAACCTTATATTATACATTTAGGTTGCCCATGATGAGACCTTTCAATTTATTCCGTAACATTGGACCTAGTGACTTTGACCTTGGACTTTGACCTAGTAAAAGATTTTGGTTAAAGTTTCTGGTTTAAGCAAAATCTAAGGAACTGTATGCAGTAGAAACTTTATATTATACAAGTAGGTTGCCCATGATGAGACCTTTCAATTTATGCCGTAACATTTGACCCAGTGACCCTGACCTTGAACTTTGACCTAGTTAAAGATTTTGGTTAAAGTTCTTGGTTTAAGCAAAATCTAAGGAACTGTATGCAGTAGAAACCTTATATTATACATTTAGGTTGCCCATGACGAGACCTTTCAATTTATGCCGTAACATTGGACCTAGTGACCTTGACCTTGGACTTTGACCTAGTTAAAGATTTTGGTTAAAGTTCCTGCTTAAAGCAAAATCTAAGGAACTGTATACAGTAGAAACTTTATATTATACATGTAGGTTGCCTCTGACAAGACCTCTCAATGTATGCTGTAATATTTGACTTAGTGACCTTGACCCAGTTGGTGACAAAAACTTACTTTGCAATCCGGCCATACCGTCTTTAGCGGTGTTTTATTATGGGATTGTGTTGAACATAATCATGAAAATTACAACTGGTATAAAGGACTCACTGGAATACTCCCGATTTTGCAAAAATTACGTACTCCCATATGTACAGGTTGCAATGGTCATAACCATATTAACAGTTTTTGTGACTGCATGATACTTCCTTAAGTTCTCCAATATATTAAAATGTTTGTTGTGAAAAAATACCGACTTAAGGTATCATGTCCCCTATCCTTTGGATGTGAGTTCTTGATGCTTTGAAATAATTGATTGTTGACTTTATTTGTTTGTTATAAGATAACTTTTGTGTGACCATTTACTGATAAGTAAACATGCTCAAGCTAGCAGCATTTGATCAAATGATGTAAAAAATACCCCAAACTTAATTAGCTTCAAAGATTTTGTCCTTTCATAGATGACTGTGACTTTAAATTCTTAAAGGAATTTCAAATATAATGAAAGATTGCATTAATTTTATTTGCAGATCAAGTTGTGTTAAAGAAGAAAAGCTGAAGCTCTCTAAAAAATGGAGAGCACGCATTGAGCACATGAAAAAGAGCACACGAAGAAGAGCACACGAAAGCACACAAACCAACCAGAAATAATAGCTCTACACACTTGATACTGCAAGGTAGATAATCATGTTATTTTTCAGCAATTTGAGTTACATTGCACAAATACATGTATTCATTTATAGGGCTTTCTTATTTCATTAGATTCTTCATGACTTTGATAGCATAAATTCTGACCCACTGACCTTGATCTTTAGGTTGGAGCATTTTCTGTTTATCTATTGCCATTTATTAGCAAACTCCCTTCTGCAGAGATATTCCTAGTTCCATATTTTACTTGGAGAATAGTCTATACTTAACAATTATCTGTATGATTAATCAAATTATGAGTATTTTATCTAATACTGATGACAATTATTATTATTTACAGACGCAAGTGTGATGAAATTGACAACATTGTGGAATGAGAAGAAAACAGACATCTTAGTGACCCTGAGGTGAGTCCCAGTGTGTTTTTAAAAATATAAATTGTCATCATTGAAGTAGATCAAAGATCAAGGTCACTGTAAGGACAAAGATACATGATAACATTTTCTGTATAATATTGCTATTTTTGCAAATCTGTACAATATTTTTAGTTCTATATCTTAATTGGAAAATGATCTATACTTAACAACTGTGGTATGATAAATCAGATATTGAAGATTTCATCAAATTCTTATGAATAACAAATACGGAAAAAACCATATCCCTATCAAAAAGTACAAAATCGTTAATCGAAAAATCATCAAACCAAGGGCATACAAAACCAGGATAAAACCAGAACTAAGGCAAAGATTAATATATTTACAGAAATGACACATGTATGATGAAATTGACAACATTGTGGAAAGAGAAAATAAAAGCACAGCTTGGTGACCTTGAGGTGAGCCTTAGTGTGTTAAAATTTAAATAGTGTTCATTGAAAGGGGTTGGTTCACTAAACTCCCAAAATCGACCCTAAATTATTGCGAAAAATAATTTTATGAAAATTATGATTCAGCTTCTCTTATATTTATCTCAAATACCTGCCAAAATAGATAGTAAATATTTCTCATTGTCAAAACGTCATGCGTGTTAGTTATGACATCACATTTTGACGTCATTTATTCTGCATGAAGGAAAATTGTCATATTTTTTGCATAAATCTTTTAAAATTAGTTTAGGCGCGAACCCTCACCCAACATAAATTTTGTGAGATCGGAAGATAAATTGCAAACTAAATTTTTTATATGAAAATTATTTTGGGTGAGAGTTGGCGCCCTACTTATTTTCATAAATTTTGACCAGAATTATGACAATTTCTTACAATTTTTCAGCATTTTACGACTTTAAGCCGATTTTGAAGCTGTACCTTTAGGAGTATTGCACGTAAATTAAAATATTTCTTTGGTATTTCAAACAACCACACATTTAACTTTCTTGATACGAAATACAATCAAAATCTAAAACATTCTAAAATTAGGGCCGATTTTCCATGTTACCGAACCTGCTCCTTTGGATGTATGCTTACATATCAAGAGGGGAAGAAGAGGCCTTTTGATTTTGTTGGAAGTAGGTCAAAGGTCAAGGTCACTGTTAGGACAGATATATACATGTTTTAAATGTAGACTTCCAGATTATTTGTAAACAACCCTTTCACCTACCCCAACCAAATGGATATTAGGTTATTCAGAACGAAGCGTATTGATTTTGGGGTCAATAGGTAAAGGTTAGAAAAATATGCATTTCACCAATTCAAATCAAATGTTTATATATAAAAACTTTATTTGAAAGTTAAGACACCTCTTGATGTTTGGGTCACAAGGTCAAGGTCTCTATTCCTGTCATTGCTTGTTGTCACAAGAGTCTGATTAGTACATTTAGGGTATATGTTTTACCAACATTTTGTCTAGTTTTTTGAAAGGCTATTATTAATCATTAAGGAGCACTAATTATTTTCTCTATTTCATGTATGCAATAGGTAAGGACACAGAAAAAGCTGCAATAAAACTAGAGGTCAAGCACATCAAACCTGAAGCTCTAGGACTAATCAGTGATGAAGAAAGTAAGTGATTGGATGTTGATGACCCAAGAAATAAAAAGCCAAATCAAGACGAGCAAAAGGTAAAGAGATAAAAGTTACTACTGTCCTGTTCACCAATTCCAGAGCACCCTGTTTTCTCTAAAATATGATGTCATCTTCCAAAAAGATATCAATTTTATAGTACTCCTTAAGTCAGAACAGACAATACCATTGTTTTGGCTGTGCGTCAGTTGAGTTAGAAATAGGACGGAAAATAAAATGTCTACGGGGATTTTCTATAGTAAAGTCGCTGAACGCTGAAATCGTGTGACGTCGGAGGCTTTGACGTCATTGTTTACATTTGTTGACACTGAGAACAATATGGCGGCGGCTTGAAATTAACATGGGAATTTCCCGTAGACATTTTATTAGCTCACCTCGACAAAGAAGAGGGGGGTTTATGCTGTCGCCCCGTCGTCGGCGTCTGCACTATAGGTAGAGCAAAACAGGACAAGTACATCAACCAAACTTACATGGATGATGCATCTGAGGATGCTTACAACAATGCATGGTACAGAGGCTGTATCTGACGTACATTTCATGCTTGAGTGAGCATGATAGGTAAAATGAGACAGGTCCATTCCTGCCTTACTATAAGTCCTACATCAACCAAACTTGCATGGATTATGTATCTGAGGATGCTTACTACAATGCATGGTACAGAGGCTGCATCTGACGTACATTTCATGCTTGAGTGAGCAGGTTAGGTAAAATGGTACAGGTCCATTACTGCCTTACTATAAGTCCTACACCAACCAAACTTGCATGGATGATGCATCTGAGGATGCTTACAACAATGCATGGTACGGCGGCTACATCGGACCTACACTTAATGCTCGAGTGAGCAGGTTAGGTAAAATGTGATAGGTCCATTCCCGTCTTACTATGAGTTCTACATCAACCAAACTTGCATGGATGATGCATCTGAGGATGCTTACAACAATGCATGGTACGGAGGTTGCATCGGACCTACATTTCATGCTTGAGTGAGCAGGTAAGGTAAAATGGGACAGGTCCATTCCTGCCTTACTACAAGTCCTACACTAACCAAACTTGCATGGATGATGCATCTGAGGATGCTAGCAACAAGCATTGTACAGAGGCTGCATCTGACCTACGCTTCAAGCTTGAGTGAGCAGGTCAGGTAAAACGGGACAGATCTATTCCCACCTTACTATAAGTCCTACACCAACCAAACTTTGCATGGTTGATGCATCTGAGGAGGCTGCATCTAACCCATATTTCATGCTTCAGTGAGCAGGTTAGGTAAAATGGGACAGGTCCATTCCCGCCTTACTTTAAGTCCTACATTAACCAAAATTGCATGGATAATGCATCTTAGGATGCTTACTGCAATGCATGGTATGGAGGCTGCATCTGACCCATATTTTACGCTTGAGTGAGCAGGTTAGGTAAAATGGGACAGGTCCATTCCCATCTTACTATAAGTCCTACACCAACTTAACTTGCATTGATGATGCATCTGAGGATGCGTACTACAATGCATGGTACAGAGGCTGCATCTAACCCACATTTCATGCTTGAGTGAGCAGGTTAGGTAAAATGGTACAGGTCCAATCTAGCCTTACTATAAGTCCTACATCAACCAAACTTCCTTGGATGATGCATCTGAGGATGCTTACTGCAATGCATGGCATGGAGGCTGCATCTGACCCATATATTATATGCTCGAGTGCACAGTAAAGGTAAAATGGGACAGGTCCATTCCTCCTACATCAACCAAACTTGCATGGATGATGCAGCCGAGGATGCTTACAACAACATGAACAATGCTTAGTATGGAGGCTGCATCTGACCCACATTTTATGCTTGAGTGAGCAGGTTAGGTAAATGGGATAGGTCCATTCCTACCTTAATATAAGTCCTAGGTCATCCAAAGTTGTGTGGTTGATGCATCTAAGGATGCTTTCAACAATGCATGTTGTGGAGGCCGCATCTGACCTACATTTTATGCTTGAGTGACCAGGTTTAGTAAAATGAGAAGGTCCTTTCCTGCCTTTCTATAAGTCCTACATCAACCAAACTTGTGGTGGATGATGAATCTAAGGATGCTTAATGCAGTGCATGGTACTGGATCAATAAAAAAAATTGTGTGGGTGATGTATCTGAGGATGCTTACCGAATGCACAATACAGATGCTGTATCTGACCTATATTTCACGCTTGATTGACCAGGTATGTTATAATTAGAATCTTCATTTCCAGCCTTCTTTGAATTTTTTATCAACCAAACTTCTGTGGATGTGCAATGTAGGTACAGATGCTGGTCATTGGACAATGATGCCGTCGAGGTGAGCGCTGTCATCTCTGATGACCCTATGTTTTCATGCCCCCATAATCGAAGATTCGGGGGCGTATAGTTTTTGGTCTGTCCGTCTGTCTGTCTTGTCTGTTTGTCCGCAAAAACTTCACCTTGGCCATAACTTTTGAATGGAAAGTGATAGGGCTTTCATATTTCACATGTGTATTCCTACCAACATTTTTGACCTTGTGACCTTGACCTTGGAGTTTGACCTACTTTTGAAAAACTTTAACCTTGGGTATAACTTTTTAGTGGTAAGTGATAGGGCTTTTGTATTTAAGATGTGCATTCCTTGTGACAAGACCTTTCCATGGATATCAAATTTTTGACCTTAGAGTTTGACCTACTTTTGAAAAACTTTAACCTTGGGCATAACTTTTGAATGGTAAGTGATAGGGCTTTCATATTTCACTTGTGCATTCCTTGTGACAAGACCTTTCCATGGATACCAACATTTTTGACCTTGTGACCTTGACCTTGACCTTGGAGTTTGACCTACTTTTGAAAAAAACTTTTACCTTGGGCATAACTTTTGAATGGTAAGTGATAGGGCTTTCATATTTCACATTGTGCATTCCTTGTGACAAGACCTTTCAATGGATACCAACATTTTTGACCTTGTGACCTTGACCTTGGAGTTTGACCTAATTTCGAAAATTTAAACTTTAGCCATAACTTTTGAATGGTAAGTGATAGGGGTTTCATACTTCACATATGAATTCCATGTGGCAAGACTTTTCCATGGATACTAAATTTGACCTTGTGACCTTGACCTTAAATTTGAAACTTCTTTTGATCTCTTTTACTGACAAAGATGCCAACGAGGGCATTCGTGTTTCACAAACACAGGTTTTATTTCATATTACAGTTCGAAGGCAACTGATAGGGTAAGGAGGTCAATTCTCAGAAACAATAATTTATAGCAAAATTCTTCAGATGACAGAATAAATCACAAAAACAGGGTGCTCTGGATTTAGCCAACAGGACAATAAGGCACATTTAGTATGAATCCTTATGATGAGATCTTTCTTACACTAACACATTATGAGTTTTTGATAATATTGGATGTTTCCTTGAAAAAAAATTGAATTATAAATTTCTTTCATTGCACTGCCACTGACTTAAGATTTTATTATAGGATTGATGAAGTGTAATTAAATGTGGTAACTTTCTTTAGTTTAGCTAGAGGTGGCTTTACACAGCCAAAAGCATCTCAGAAAATGAAGGCAGCACATGATACGAAGAACAGCAAAGGCAGCACATGAAGCAAAAAATCAAAGGGCAAGGAGGAGAGCACATTGAGCAAAACACAAAGCCAAGAATCCAAGGGCATTGAAGAAAAAAGCACAAAAATCCAAGAATCAAAGGGCATGAAGAAAACAGCACAATGAGTAAAGAGTCACAGGGTATGCACAGCAGCACATTAAGCCATTAGTCACAGGGCATGGACAGCAGCACATTAAGCCATGAGTCACAGGGCATGGACAGCAGCACAATGACCCAATAGTCACAGGGCATGGACAGCAGCACATTGAGCCTAGAGTCACAGGGCATGAACAGCAGCACATTGAGCCTAGAGTCACAGGGCATGGACAGCAGCACATTGAGCCTAGAGTCACAGGGCATGGACAGCAGCACAATGACCCAATAGTCACAGGGCATGGACAGCAGCACATTAAGCCTAGAGTCACAGGGCATGAACAGCAGCACATTAAGCCTAGAGTCACAGGGCATGAACAGCAGCACATTGAGCCTAGAGTCACAGGGCATGAACAGCAGCACATTGAGCCTAGAGTCACAGGGCATGAACAGCAGCACATTAAGCCTAGAGTCACAGGGCATGGACAGCAGCACATTGAGCCTAGAGTCACAGGGCATGAACAGCAGCACATTGAGCCTAGAGTCACAGGGCATGAACAGCAGCACATTAAGCCTAGAGTCACAGGGCATGGACAGCAGCACATTGAGCCTAGAGTCACAGGGCATGGACAGCAGCACATTGAGCCTAGAGTCACAGGGCATGAACAGCAGCACATTAAACCTAGAGTCACAGGGCATGGACAGCAGCACATTGAGCCTAGAGTCACAGGGCATGGACAGCAGCACATTAAGCCATGAGTCACAGGGCATGGACAGCAGCACAATGACCCAATAGTCACAGGGCATGGACAGCAGCACATTGAGCCTAGAGTCACAGGGCATGGACAGCAGCACATTAAGCCTAGAGTCACAGGGCATGAACAGCAGCACATTAAGCCTAGAGTCACAGGGCATGGACAGCAGCACAATGACCCAAGAGTCACAGGGCATGGACAGCAGCACATTGAGCCTAGAGTCAAAGGGTATGGACAGCAGCACATTGAGCCTAGAGTCACAGGGCATGAACAGCAGCACAATGAGCCATTAGTCACAGGGCATGAAGAACAGCACATGTAAAGAGGACAATTAAAGGAGGAGAGGACCATAGAAGATTTATGACAGCAGGAGGAGAAGAGGACCAGGGTAGGATATAAGATTTACTTTGTGAAGGAAAAATCAATTGGTAAATAAACATATTCTGATTTGTCATTTTTCCTTCATTGGCCGGATTGCGAAGCTGTCTGTCCGTCCGTCAGTGCGTCAACATTTTGGTTAAAGTGTTGCATTTAAGTTCATTGAGAGAAAACTGTTTGGAGGAGCAACTTGAAACTTGACATGGTGATAGACCATGATGAGATGAATCAAACACAGCAGCAAAATTTGACCTAGTGACATTGACCTTGGAGTTTGACCTACTTTTGTAAAACTTGAACCTTGGCCATAGCTTTTGAATGTTAAGTGATATGGCTTTCATATTTCACTTGTGTATTTCTTTTGACAAGACCTTTCCATGGATACCAAAAATGTTTACCTTGTGACCTTGACCTTGGTGTTTGACCTACTTTTAAAAAACTTTTACCTTGGCCATAACTTTTAAATGGTAAATGATAGGGCTTTTATATTTTACATACTGTAAAACGAGAATATTTAGCATTCGATTTATTTTAGTGCCATTAGCGCAAAGGCATGGTTGTGCTAAATTAAGTAGTGCGCTAAAATTTACAGATGCAACATCAAAATTCAGTAAGAAAGTATTCGACAATTTATTCAAAGTGCATTACACCGTGTCCACGGCATGGTCTATCTGGCAACGCTTGTTGTTTTTATAGCTAATTAGATAATTGGATTAATGCTAGCACTTGGGTAGATAATGATAGTACATGCGGCGTGATTAACATGTACATTTGTACTGGGTAGATCATGATTGTCTACGTGTCGTAATAACCAATCATGAAATATAAATAAGAGTCGGACGAGATTCTTTCTTTAACAAAAAATAAAAAAAACAACCTGAAGTTGTATTTAATTGGATCAAATTTTCATTCCAACCAATCAGATAAAAAGTTGTAGTCGTACCTAAATGCAGGAATAGATGTTCATATGTATTATTTCTAACGAGAAGACTTCTCTCTCACTTATATTTAGATGACATAACATTTGTGTGAAACACAGTACTTTATAACTCAAGGTACATATACGGTAAAAAAGGAGATCTATAAAGAAAAGTTTACAAACATTAATACACGCATACGTATAGGCAGTTCAATTGTCCAAGACAGTCAATACCTCTATGTATATCGCTGTGAACATGTACATTAGATGCGCACTCTTTAAAAGGATTTATTTACACAACGTGAATAAAATCGGGATGTTAGCGCCGTTGCCGTAAAATGATTCGTTACGCCGAGTTGAAAAATTGGGATGATATATATCCATCAATGTTACAGAACAGCGTTATTTTCTTTCATCACTTTTAATAGAATTGATAATTATTTCATATTACCAACGCGTGTCAGAACATGAGACACGACGGATATTTTTTGTCTGACGTTGCGAAAAATTACAAATCAGTGACGGCAATTTGCTACCAGAGAAACAAAGTCCTAAAGTCACTGTGCGCTAATTTTTATTGACCAGATGGTGTCAATGCGCTAAATTAAGTTTGAGCCAAAAGGTTTTCATCCCTCATTGCGCTAAAATATGTTTGCCCTAAATATTCTCGTTTTACAGTATGTATTCCTTGTCACAAGACCTCACCATGGATACCAAAAGTTTTGACCTTGTGACATTGACCTTGGAGATTGACCTACTTTTAAAAATAATAAATCTGGGCTATATTTCATGAACTGTAGAGGCTATGGCTTTGAAATTTCACATGTAGAATCTCTATGATCAGACCTTTCGTTTGATATCATGACTTTTGACCTACTGTCCTGTTCACTTATTCCAGAGCACCCTGGTTTCCCGGTTTTCTCTAAATTATGATAATGTCATCTTCCAAAAAGATATCAATTTTATAGTACTCCTTTAGTCATAGCAGAAAATACCATTGTTTTGGCTGTGCGTCAGTTAATTTAGAAATAGGACGAAAAATAAAAAGTCTACGGGGATTTTCTATAGTAAAATCGCTGAAAATGTGTGACGTCGGAGCCTTTGACGTCACTGTTTACATTTGTTGACACTGAGAACAATATGGCGGCGGCTTGAAATTAACATGGGAATTTCCCGTAGACATTTTATTTTTCATATTGCGGTTTGAAGACAGCTGATAGGGTAAGTTGAAGTTAATTTCCAGTTACGACTAAAGGCGGTCAATTCTTGGAAACAATAATTCATTGCAAAATTCTTCAGACCACAGAATAAATCGCCTAAACAGGGTGCTCTGGATTTAGTGAACAGGACAGTAGTGACCTTGACATTGACCTTTGACCTACTTTTGAATTATAAGAGGTAGGGTTTTGATATTTCACATATAGAGAAGAACTTTCATTTGATATCATGACTTTTGACCTAGTGACCTTGTCATTGACCTTTGACCTTCTTTTGAACTATAAGAGTTAGGGTTTTGATATTTCACATACAGATTCCTTATGACGAGATCTTTCATTTGATATCATGACTTTTGACTTAGTGACCTTGACATTGACATTTGACCTACTTTTAAATTATAAGGGTTAGGGTTTCCTCATGACCAGACCTTTCATTTCATATCATTACTTTTGGCCAAATGACCTTGACTTTGACCTTTGACCTACTTTTGAACTATAAGAGGTAGGGCTTTGATATTTCACATTTAGAATCCTCATGACCATAGCTATTTTTCATTGCACAATAGTATTAATGACCTTTGACCTTTCTGTCTACGCAAAAATGTATACGTCATCTAATACAAACACTTCGCAATCCGGTCTTACCGCCTTTAGCGGTTTATGGTTTATTTTCTGTATTATTTGAGGTATTTGCTTTATAATAATAAATCTGTTATTTACTTTAAAATTCTTAATTTCTTGAGCTGAAGCAGAAATAAAAAAAGGAACATGTCTTTTATGATATTCATTTTATTTTTTCTGTTAGCAGGATAACACAAGAAGAAAAAGGACCACAGAAGAAGAGGACCACAGAAGAAGAGGACCACAGCAGAAGAAGAGGACCACAACGGAAGAAGAGGACCACAACAGAAGAAGAGGACCACAATGGAAGAAGAGGACCACAACAGAAGAAGAGGACCACAGAAGAAGAGGTGATTTACCTTATGCATTGAAAAGTACAAAGGTAATATTTAGACCCAGATTTATTATACCTCCCACAAACGGAGTTTAGGGGGGTATATAGGAATCGCCCTGTCCGTCTGTCCGTCCGTCTATCTGTCCGTCTGGTTAAGAAGTTTTAAAACAAGATTTCTTTTATACTTTTAATAGTAGGTCTTTCATATTTCATACACACATTAACCATAAAGAGTACTACATATTTGTACCATGACTTTTGACCCTGTGACCTTGACCTTCACCCTATACAATATTTTATGTTAAGAAGTTTTGAAAGCAGATTTCTTTTATACTATTAATGGTAGGCCTTTCATATTTAATACACACATTCACCATAAAGAGTACTACATTTTGATACCATGACTTTTGACCCTGTGACCTTGACCTTCACCCTATACAACATTTTATGTTAAGAAGTTTTAAAAGCATCATAATTGGTCCCATTTATAAAAAAAGTCCTGCGGGGGTATAATTCGTCCACTTTAGGGCAGTTCTAGTTATTTTTCCTGAGTTCAATATGAGTGGAATAATTTGCTGGAACTTTCTTTCAATGTTTTTATAAAGTATTAATATAAAGGCATGGATGATTTGCCCCTAAAAATATTTAAAAGACTTGATGATAAATTTGGTACTTTAATTCTACAATATAAAGTTTTGCAGTTCCAGGTTGGTTGCAAAGATAATGATGGGGTTAATATATGTAAACAGTATAAAGTTGGGACCTGAAAATTTGAAATTTCTTGAGCATAGGCCAAAATATTTTTAAAGGTATATCTTCAGCAAAATCTTTTATAGGCATGATGATACAAGGGGAAGAGTATCAAAGAAGAGAAGGCAACACAAGGAGGAGAGAATTGAAGAAAAGAAGATTTACCTTATGAATTAAAATATCCAGAGGTAGTTACATGTAATTCACTTTTATTTATGTTATTCTCTTTGTGTTTTTTTTAATAGAATAATTTCCTCTTTCTCTTTAATGGTTTATAAAATTTAATATTTTCACATTGGAAAGGATTCATAGGAGTTGAGGTGTGAAGGACCTTGCAAGAATTGGCGGAAATCCGCCCAGATATCAAAATCTCCTCCAGAGTTACTAAAACTATTCTAAGGTATAAGATATATATTTATAGATAGAAAAACTTATAATGTATGATATTTACTCATATGTTTATCATTTACATTACCTACTTGGCATTTATTTGAAATCGAAGCAGTGTGGGGTCCGCCTTTTAGAGTCTGTGTAATTATGTTATGAAAATCAATAATGAGATGAAATTGAGAAAATCGTTTTACTCTGAGTTATATTTATTAAGTTATCACACAATTAAGAATTTTTGGAGTAAACAGTAGAATTACTGTTCTCTGTCAAAAACAAGTATTTCTTTTCCACACTGAGAACTACTTTTTTGGTTCATCGCTATAGTCCCAATAAATCCGCTTAGTGCGTTTACATTAAGAAAAGATCAGCGAAAAACTATAGGAATAAAAGATTTTTATGTGGTCATTCGTAAAAAGAGATAATAGATTGTTTGATACATAAAGGAAAATCAAGTATAATCGAGATAACCTTGTGGCAAGAAAATTTGTGACTTCTTGACCTTGAAGGTGGACCTTCCTCGCAACATTGTTGCCGGGAGATATAGTAACCCCCTTGTTTGTGTGAGGGTGAGTGTGTATGTGTGTAGGTCACACTTCTTTTGTATACAGCCTAGAGTACTTCATACACTTATTCATTATGGCAAGAGAAAAAATCCTATTGATTTTCAAGGTCATAGGTCATAGGTCAAGGTCACAGATTAGAAATGGATAAAATTCTTGTATACAGCCTAGAGGTAACACTTTTGATCAGATCTTGACCAAACTTCATACATTTATTTCTTATGGCAAAGGGACAATTCCTATTGATTTTCAAGGTCATAGGTCAAGGTCACAGAATGAACATAGTTAAATTCCTTGTGGAATTAGTTAAGATCCTTGTGTACATCCTAGTGGGTGCTGTTTTGATTCAATCTTTACCAAACTTCAAACACTTCTTAATCATGGCAGGGGGAGGAGCCTTATTGATTTTCAAATTCATATGTCAATGTCAAAGATTGGGAACAGTTAAAATCCTTGTATGCAACCTAGATGATGCAGTAGTGATTGGATCTTTACCAAATTTCATACATTTATTGCGCATGACAGGAGGAAGAGTCCTATTAATTTTCAAGTACAGAGGTCAAGGTCATAGATTGGAAAATTCTTGTATTTAGCCTGAGTGAGTATTATATATAATTTATATGCCATGTGAGGGGATGCTACACTTTGCGTTGCCTAGGTTTTATTTATTAATGATTCTACATATACAGTTTAAAGTTAGAACTTGAACAATCTAAATTCTTGAGCTGTCAATGTAAATGTATGATATTTATTTTGCAAAATATTTTATAGGCAGGATCATACAAGGAGAAAAGGACGGTAGATGGAAGAAGGAAGAAAACATAAAGAGGAGAGGATTGTATTTAAGATTTACCCTATGAATTAAAAGATCCAGAGGTAGTTAATTGAATCTTACTTATATTATTCCTTTTGCGTTTTTGTGTGAATTGATTTAACTGTTTTTAATGTATTATGGATTTAGATTTACTGTATGTGTACTTATTTTAGTGCAACCAAATTTTAGCAGAAATGGGGTAAAATAGGACAAATTGACATAAAAGTGAAATCATGAATTAGCCCACCTGACTTGTTTTCAACATTTATCTATAAAAGTTAAAAAATTTAGAGTAGTCTTGAATTAACAGTCTTTATAGTGCTAACTCCGCTAAAATATGAAAGCCGCTAGTATAAAATTTATGTTAGTACAAATACAGTACCTTTTCACTTTTTAAATGTTTCATAAAAGTTAACCTTTTCACATTGGCAAAGATTTGCAGATACTGTCAGTTGTGAATTTGGTATTTTGATTTGCAAAATTTAGCTTTACAGACAGTATTATTAATGCAAGATCTGCCTGCTTTCACGATTTTGGCGTAATTTTTATAATTTTCGACCTAAAGTTACGTCTTCCGCTTTTGTAATTCCATTTTGGGCTGAAAATTTAATTTTGAGCAAATAGACGTTTTTCGATATTTATGAGCTTTGTATTTAACAACTGTCTTCCATATCATAAAGTTAAGCGCATAAGTTCTCAAGATTTGTAACAATTGTGGAAGCAGACAAAAAACTTTTTTTCTCTCATTTTTTTATCTCAAAATTAAATAGTGCTTTATGTCATGCTTTAGTTATCAAAATTACACCTTCTTTAACAAAATATTACACTTATGGTGAGAAACAGGTAGGCAGGTCTGGTAATAAGTTTGGATTTGTAAATTCTAAATTTCTTGAGCTGATGCAAAAATAAATGCGTTTCTTAAATGATATTTACTTTTCTAAGTGCAAAAATTTAATCCTAGGAAAATGCAAGAGAAGATCATGACCATATGCGGAAGATGTAAAGCAGTACAAGAATTTGACCACAGAAGATGGAGGACAGCACAAGAAATGAGGACCACAAAAAGAAGATGAAATACCTTATGAATAGAAATGTAAGTAATGGTTGTTCATTTATGGTTTTTATGCCCCTCGGAATCAAAGATTCAGGGGCATATACTTTTTGGCCTGTCCGTCTGTTTGTTTGTCTGTCCGTACAAAAAACTTTAACATTGGGCATAACTTTTGAATGGAAGGTGATAGAGCTTTTAAATTTTACATGTTGATTCCTAATGTGACAAGACCTTTCCATTGATACCAAAATTTTTGACCTCGTGACCTTGACCTTTGACCTACCTTTCAAAAACTTTAACATTGGGCATAACTTTTTAATGGTAAGTGATAGGGATTTCATATTTCACATATCTATTCTTTGTGACAAGGCCTTTCCATTGATACCAAAAGGAGCTCAAATGATAAGTATGGAATTCCGCCCAGTTGGGATCGAAAAATTTTTTTTCTCATTAAAAGAAATTAAAACTCTGAATTCGGTAAGATTTGTGCTAAATTTTATGAAAATAGTAATATGCGACCTATATTTTATGTATAATTTTGGTTAAAACAGTCGATTTTAACACTAAAGCCTATGGAAACTGGAAAAGTTTTTAAGTTTTTGAGTTGGCAAAGCCAACTATTCATTGGAATCGAATGCCCCAGTTAGGGCCAGCACGAACCGTGCAACGGTCAAAAATCTGTAGTCTTACTTTAGTAAGAAATAGTACCTGACTATTATTTGGACAAAAACATTTTAAACAACACAATGAGTGCAAGTTGTAAATGATGATTCCAATGCAATTATTGGAGTGAAAAAATTGTCTATAGAGCTATTTGTAATGAAGATTCGGAGTATAGTTCTCGTATCGCGTAGGAATTCAACTTTTAAGAAGTCCAAAGTAGCACTGCCCTATGCCGGCCATGCGTTTTTTTTTCGGGGGATTTACCAGAGATTTAGGCATAATGATAGCTATTATGACCGTGTCGATTTATATTTCATTGATGAAAAGATAGATATAAAATAGTCTGTTGATGTCAATATAAATCGCTATGGTTCTTGCGTCTTAAGATCAGAGGACACTCGGAAGGCCATACGATGAACGGCGAACTGGATCTGTAGTAAGCTCTTGAAAATAACTGATAGAATATTTGAATATTTCCTTATCTGTTGTATAAAGGATTATGAAAAACAACAATTCGAAAGACTAGATCGTCTATTTACTGTATGTCGGTATCTGTTTATCGAAGTTCGATTTTTGGGAAGGAGGGGGGGGGGGGGGGGGCATGATGTACATTACAGTTCGGGTTATAAGAAGAGCATTGTCCTCGAGGAATATAATTTTTCAAGGCTGAATAAATCTTCACCTAATGACTGCAATAAATGTCCATGTACTACTTGTAGTATTCCAACACACTCACTTCATCACGTGTTATTACCGTGGACTTGGATATTCATGGAAACGCTAGGAAAAAATATTCTCCCTCTTGAGACTGAGAACTCTCAAATTTCCCTGGGGTGAGATAAATCGATCTCACCCTCTGACGTCATCGATCTCACCCTCTGACGTCATCGCTACCAAAGCGACGTTATGGAAGCAAGGCAAACTGGTGATTATAACAGTCACTCTAGATAGTCGATAACGTGGGAGAAAAACAATCAAACACCACCACGAGGGAGGGATGGCTAATTCTCAACCCTCGTGTAAAAATTATGCTTGTAAGGCATAGGAAAAGTACTATTTTTGACGTTATTGCACATACCGGTAAGGAGAAAAATAATCGACACACTGCGTCGCTTCAACCTTGATCAAAAGATGGCAGAAAAGTAAAGAAAACTTATCGAACGTCAATCACTTGGGTGTGATCATTGATAACGTCACAAGGAAATCATTTAATTTCTATTGTTATTATTAAGAAACGACGATTCTGTTTGGCCGAGAAATTTTGTTGATACCTGTATCAACACAAAACGGAAGTATGTGCTTAGCAACGTCGTTAGCAACACGGTTTCAAAGCCACAAATAAACGTTGGAAAGCAACAAAATGAAATGATAAGTAATCAATGTAATATGTTTTTGGTTGATCGAGGTATCGACACCAAAAATTGAGGAAAAACTTGTGCACCTTGCGCTATGCGCACAATGCAGTTTTCCCTGAATTTTTGGTGTTGATACCTCGATCAACCAAAAAAATATAAGAATGATTCCTTAAATCTATACCTCTTGTCTGGGATTTGCTTTTGTCCATGACTCGGCAAGTCTTGTCATTGTACAAGCAAATTCTGGACATTCGGAGTGCATTTCCTTGTCGATGCTCACACCTGATGATACATGTAGATTCTATAAGTCTTAACCCTATGGGGTAAGATTTCATTTTCACGTGCCTTTTAACTGTAATTTCAATTCAGACATTTGTGATGTCATTCATGAATGCTGCGTTGGCTGATCAACATATGAAAATGAATACCGGTACATAAAATTTTATTTTAAGCGCTTTTAGACAATGTGAGAAAAATAAGCATGTACTTGTACATATGTAAGACACACTTTAAAAGTTATGACTTAGATTTATGCTGGTAGGGGACTAATATCGCTTAGAGATTAAGAAAAAACAAACTTTTTATGCACCCCGGAATCAAAGATTCGGGGATATATAGTTTTTGGCCTGTTCGTCTGTTTGTCCAAAAAACTTTGAATGATAAATTATATGGCTTTTATATTTCACATATGTATTCCTTGTCACACAATTTTTCCATAGATACCAACATTTTTATGCCCAGTGACCCTGACCTTGACCTTTCACATACTTAACAGAAAAATGGTGTTTATACTCCGCCGGGAGCATTCGTATTTCACAAACAAAGGCTTTATTCAATATTAGACTTTGCCAACTCGCAGGACTTTCAGTCCTTTGATTTAGAGTATTGTTCCCCACCTTGCTACAGGATTTTCTTTTAATAGAAACTTTAGTTTGACAAGATCTGTCAGCATGGCGAGTAAGATCCTGTAGCAAGGTGGGGAACGATGTCAACCAGGCGATCAAAATATAAAAAAAGATGGGGGGGGGGGGGGGGGGGGGGGGGTTGAGAAGGCTTGAAATCTTGAGTAATTATACATAAATCTATCATGTTTTCTTTCAATGTGTTTAGAGTGATTATACTTTGCAATTATAACTAATATGTTAATTAATTAATTATTTTTATGATGTCATTTTATGGTTTGGGTGAGTAGTGAACATTTTGCGACTACATTTTTTCTTTTGAGATATTCATTCAAACACTTCCAACAAAGAATACTGTTCTCGATTATATTTCATTTTCCTCTATTTATCAAACACCCTTTTATTTGTTTTAACGAATAAACACAAAAAATCTCTTTTTTTATGGTTTTTGGCTTATATGTATCTTTTCGTAATGTAAACGCACTAAGCGCATTCATCCATTGTGAACTATTGGGAGTATAGTGATGAACCAAAAATGTAGTACTGAACACGGAAAAGAAATACTAGTTTTTGAAGGAGGACAATAATTCTACCGTTTATTAAATCACTAAAGGTATTATAACTTGATATAACTTGGAGTAAAACGATTTTCTCAATTTCATCTCATTTTATTGAATTTTATAATGTTATACCACGGACTCTAAATGATGGACCACGCGTTGCTTCGTTTTGAATAAATGCCAAGAAGGTGATATAAATGATAAACATTTGAGTAAATATTATAGATTATAAGTTTTTCTATCTATTTTATACCTTAAAATAGTTTTAGTAACCCTGCAGGAGATTTTATTATCTGGGCGGAATTCCCGCCAATTTGTGCGAGGTCCTTTTTGACCTCGTGTCCTTGACTTTTGACCTAATAGCTATTTTCAAAAATTTTTATGGTAAATGATAGGGCTTTCATATTTCGCATGTGTATTTGTTATGACATTACCTTTCTATTGATACCACAAATTTTTACCTTGACCTTGATCTTTTTCCTACTTTACAAAAACTTTAACATAGGGTATAACCTTTGAATGGTAAGTGATAGGGCTTTGATATTTCACATGTGTCACAAGATTTTTCCATTGATACCATACATTTTTAACCCAGTTACCATGACCTTGACCTTTCACATACTTAAAAGAAAATGGTGTTTATACTAACAAAGATGCTACTGGGGGCATTCATGTTTCACAAGGCTTTATTATGTCCTCGGTCTACCAACAAACAGTGTTTGACTCGTCCTTCCATTCGTCTGTCCATATAATTTACCATATAAAGGAAAGTATCTCAATTCAGGTACATGTAGTTAGTGTTACACTTATTTATGTTATTCTCTTTGTGCTTAGGTAAATATAGAATCATTTGCTCTGACTTTCTTACTTTCCTCACTTTAATGGCAAGGATTGGGAGATATTGGGTGATAAAATATTGATTTTTTAATGTGCAAACTTCAGCTTAACATATTTTGTATAAACTTCAGATTTCTAAATTCTAAATTTCTTGAGCTGATGCAAAAATAAATGCATTTTTTAATGATATTTACATTTCTAAAGCCCTGCTTACACTATCAAAGTTTTCTTGTTCAAGAAAACTTGGTCAAAGTATTTGACGCTAAATTTGATAGTGTCAAAGATCCAAGAAAACTTTGATCAAAGTCAGTCTAAGACTTGGATGGACTTTGACGGAATAGAACTCCATCCTATTTTTCTTGAAACTTTGACAGACTTTGATGGGAATCGACCAATTAGAGTAGAGATTAAAAATGATGCCAGAAATATTTAAGATTTGAAAAGAGAAAAAGAAACAATTTACAACATTAAATTAAAGAATATAGCAACAAAGACAAACAAAACGAATGACAGTGAATGACATCTGCTATTTTTCTTTAACCAACGGGAAAATTTCATTGAACTCTTGTCCATATGATGTAAGAACTCGCATATGATAAACCACAAACATAAACTATAAAGTTGTCATTAGAAACGTTCCCAATATTTACAAGACCCATCTTTTTTGGTATATATTTACTGCATTATCTTGTACAAGTCACTCAAGAACTAGTGTAAACTGACGACTCTGTCCAAGAAAACTTTGACCAAGTTTTCTTTGATGGACTTTGACCAAGAAAATTTTGATAGTGTAAATGTGGCTAATGCAAACATTCAATTTTCAGGAGAATATAAAGAGAAGAAGACCACAGAGGATGAAGGACCACACATAAAGAAAAGAAGATAAAATACCTTCTGAATTAAATAATCAAAAAGTAAGTACATTAATAGATTGCGATTTATGTTTTTTATGCCCCCGGTCCAATAGCATTTGGCTCATTTTTCTGTCTGTCTTTTCATCCTGCTTTCAAAGTAACAGTAGGTGATAGGGCATTCATATTTCTCATGTGATTTACATGTACTTGTGACATGACCTATAAATTCCATTGATACAAAATGCGTTGACCTTTGACCAATGAAATAAAGAGTAGGTATATCTTAGGAATGGTAAGTGATATTACATGCATGCATTCCTTGGGGCAAGAAAAATTTTCTCCTTGACCTTGGAGTTTGACCTTCTTTTTGTCCCCTGCTTTTGCGAAAGTGCGGCGACATTACCACTGGTATGTCCATCCGTCCGTCTGTCTGACTGTCAGTCAAAAAAACTTTAGCCTTGTCCATAACTTTTGAATGGTAAGTGGTAGGGCTTTCATATTTATGTCTCCCCCCCCCCCCCCAATGGGGAGGAGACATATTGGTTTTGCCTTCGTCGTCCGTCCATCTGTCACACATCGTGTCCGGGCTATATCTCCTGAACTGTTTGCCCGATCACTTTCATATTTTAGTATGTTGTTGCTTATGACCCAAAGATTTCCCATCACCTTGACCAAAGATCATATGACCAGGGTCAAGGTCACTTAGTGCATTTTTAAAGAAATTATGAATACATTCCTGTCCGGGCTAGATCTCTTGAACCATTTGCCGCATCCCTTTTATATTTTAGTATCACCTTGACCCAAGGTCATGTGACCAAGGTCAAGGTCACGTAGTACATTTTTAATGAATTTGTACATGCATTCCTGTCCAGGCTATATTTCTTGAACCGTTTGCCGGATCACATTCATATTTTAGTATGTTGTTGCTTAAAACCTAGGGGTTTCACATCACCTTGACTCAAGGTCATGTGACCAAGGTCAAGGTCACTTAGTGCATTTTTAATGAAATTATGCATACATTCCTGTCCAGGCTAGATCTCTTGAACCGTTTGCTGGATCACTTTCATATTTTTAGCTCGCCGGGACGAATGTCCGGAGAGCTATTGTCATACCCCCGGTGTCGGCGTTGGCGTCTGCGTCTGCGTGCGCGTGCACAAAAACTTTAACCTTGCTTATAACTTTTAAACCAATACAGATTGGGCTTTCATATTTCACATGTGCATTCCTTGTGACAAGACCTTTCCATGGATACCAAAATTTTTGACCTTGTGACCTTGACCTTGGAGATTGACCTACTTTTGAAAAACTTTAATTTGGCCATATTTTTTGAATGGTAAGTGATAGGGCTTTGATATTTCACATGTGCATTCCTTGTGACAAGACCTTTCCATGGATACCAAAATTTTTGACCTTGTGACCTTGACCTTGGAGATTGACCTACTTTTGAAAAACTTTAACCTTGGCCATATTTTTTGAATGGTAAGTGATAGGGCTTTGATATTTCACATGTGTATTCCTTGTGACAAGACGTTTCCATGGATACCAAAATTTTTGACCTTGTGACCTTGACCTTGGAGATGATTGACCTACTTTTGAAAAACTTTAACCTTGGCCATATTTTTTGAATGGTAAGTGATAGGGCTTTGATATTTCACATGTGTATTCCTTGTGACAAGACGTTTCCATGGATACCAAAATTTTTGACCTTGTGACCTTGACCTTGGAGATGATTGACCTACTTTTGAAAAACTTTAACCTTGGCCATATTTTTTGATTGGTAAGTGATAGGGCTTTGATATTTCACATGTGCGTTCCTTGTGATAAGACCTTTTTTATTGTTGTTGTTGCAATTTACATATGGTTGCCACCGGCGAGCTATGTTGTCATTCTGACAAGTCTGGTTTAGTATGTTGTTGCTTATGACCTGAATGTTTCACATCACCTCGATCCAAGGTCATGTGACCAAGGTCAAGGTCATGTAGTACAATTTTAATGAAATTGTACATGCATTCCTGTCCAGGCTATATCTCTTGAACTGTTTGCACGATCGCTTTCATATTTTAGTATGTTGTCGCTTATGACCCGAAGGTTTCACACCACGTTAACTCAAGATCATGTGACCAATGTCGCAACCTAAAATGTAATAACAACCTAAAATGTAATAAACTTGGTTTATTACATTTTAGGTTACTACATTTTAGGTTGACCATCCAAACCTAAAATGTAATAACAACCTAAAGTGTAATCAATTTTAAAGACGACCATAAAAGTTAAAAGTGATATCTCTGTTTGTTTGTTTGTTTGTAGGTAACTCTGTGTGCATATAAGACTATGTCACTCTCTATGTCTCTCTTCTTTTTGGGTGTTTGTAAAAAATATCTTGAAATCCCTAACATTGGCGGTGACTCTCAGGATTGATTTGAAACTTGTATTCCTTCGACTTTCAATCATATTTACACATTTTAAGGTCTTTGTCAGATCCATGAAGTCGAATGCAAATGAAAACTTTGTCTTCAGAATTTATTACATTTTAGGTTATTACATTTTAGGTTGACCATCCAAGCCTAAAATGTAATAACAACTTAAAATGTAATAAAGTTTCAAGACAATCATGGACATTAAACCTGAGATCTGTTCGTTTGTTTGCCTATCCGTTGGTAACTCTGTGTACATATAAGGCTATGTCACTCCTTTTGTGGATTATATTTGCTAAAATATCTTGATATTCCTTACACTTGATGGTGCCGCTCAGGTGTATTTCTTCGATTTTCGATCATATTTAAACCTTTTAGGGTCTTTGTCAAATGAATGAAGTGAAATACAAACCAAAACTTAGTCTGAAGGATTTATTACATGTTGGTTATTACATTTTAGGTTGACCACCCTAACCTAAAATGTAATAACAATCTAAATGGTAATAAATTCTGAAGACAAAGTTTCATTTGCATTCCATTTCATTAACTGACAAAGACCTTAAAAGTTGTAAATATGATTGAAAGTAGAAGAATCAATTCTGAGTGTCACCGTCCAATGTACTTGGAATATCAATATATTTCAACAAATATCATCCAAAAAGGAGAAATAGAGGGTGACATAGCCTTATATGTACACAGGGTTACATACGGGTAGACAAACAAACAAACAGATCTCACGTTTAATGTCTATGATTGTCTTGAAACTTTATTACATTTGAGGTTGTTATTACATTTTAGGTTTGGATGGTCAACCTAAAATGTAATAACCTAAAATGTAATAAATCCTGTTTATTACATTTTAGGTTGTTATTACATTTTAGGTTGCGACAGACCAAGGTCAAGTTCAATTAGTATACATGTATTTTGAATGAAATTGTATTTGTTACATGTATTATGTCCAGTCTTAATCTTTTGAACTGTGATCGGATCATATCATATTTTGGTATGATGGTGCTGATGACCCAAAGGTTTCACACCACCTTGATGCAAGGTCATATGACTAAGGTCAAGGTCAAATATTACATTTTTTAATAAAATTGTAAATGCTATTGAGTCTATGCTATATCTGTAGAATCGTGTACTGGATCACTCTGATACTGTAGAATGCTGTTGCTCAGGATTGGAAGGTTTCTTATCATCTTGACCCAAGGTCATGTGCCCAAGGTCAAGATCATTTAGTTCATGTTTAGGCTTTATATTTTGAACCGTGTATCCAATCACTAAACAGTTTTTTGTTGCTCATGATCCATACAATGTAGGTTTCAGATCACCTATATCCAAGGTCATGTGACCAAAGTCAATTTCACTAAATATGCTTATAATGAAATTGTATATGCTAATCATGTTTAGGCTTTACCTCAAACAATACAATGAATCACTTTCATGTTTAAGTATGATGTTGCCCATGATTCAAAGGTTTCACATAATTTTGGCCCAAGGTCAAAGTAACTTGGAGGGAGGGGGGAGACATCTGGTTTTTTTTCTGAAAAACGTTTGATTTAATTCACATGTGTATTCCTTGTGACAAGACCTTTTCTTGGATGCCAAAAGTTTTGACCTTGACCTTGGAGTTCGACTTTTCAGATACTTTAACCTTGACCATAACTTTTGAATGGTGAGTGATATGGCTTTCATATTTTACATGTGCATTCATTGTGATAAGAGCTTTCCATGGATACCAAAACTTTTGACCTTGTGACCTTGACCTTGTAGTTTGACTTACTTTTCAAAAACTTTGGATGGTAATCAATAGGACTTTCATATTTCACATGTGCATCCCTTTTCACCAGAACTTACCTTTGGTAACAAAAGTTTTGGCCTTTTGACCTTTTCTTAGGGGTTAATCTTTTTAATATTTAGAATTTTGATAATAGAAAAGATTTATTATGAAAAGAATGGGGGGGGGGGGGGGGGTGTCCTGTAAGCATTTCTTGAAAGACAAACTCCTAAAAGCGGGGGACCACAATTCCTTGAATTCGATTTTTCTTTTTTTTATGCGCCCGTAATCAAAGATTCGGAGGCATATAGTTTTTGGCCTGTCCGTCTGTTTGTCTGTCTGTTTGTCCGAAAAACTTTAACATTGGACATAACTTTTGAACGGGAGGTGATAGGGCTTTCATATTTCACATGTGTATTCCTTGTGACAAGTCCTTTCCATTGATACCAACATTTTTGACCTCGTGACCTTGACCTTTGACCTACTTTTCAAAAACTTTAACATTGGGCATAACTTTTGAATGGAAAGTGATAGGGCTTTGATATTTCGCATGTGTATTCCTTGTGACAAGACCTTTCCATGGATACCAACATTTTTGACCTCGTGACCTTCACCTTTGACCTACTTTTCAAAAACTTTAACATTGGGCATAACTTTTGAATGGAAAGTGATAG
This sequence comes from Pinctada fucata, assembly GCA_028142955.1. NCBI lineage: Eukaryota > Metazoa > Mollusca > Bivalvia > Pterioida > Pteriidae > Pinctada > Pinctada fucata. The sequence continues at coordinate 24,904,690 of AP027114.1, forward strand.
GGCTTTGATATTTCACATGCGTATTCCTTTTGACAAGACCTTTCCAATGATGCTAAAATTTTTTACCTCATGACCTTGACCTTTGATCTACTTTTCAAAAACTTCAACATTGGGCATAACTTTTAAATGGAAAGTGATAGGGTTTTGATATTTCACATGTGTATTCCTTGTCACAAGATTTTTCCATCGATACCAAAAAATTTTAACCAAGTGATCATGACCTTGACCTTTCACATATATGTACTTAACAGAAAATAGTGCTTATACTAACAAAGATGCCACCAGGGGCATTCATGTTTCACAAACACAGGCTTTATTTCTTTTGTATATAAAACATAACTATTGAATGGAAGATATTTTTCATATACTTGTATAACCTTTCTACTGATGCCAATTTTTTTACCTTGTGACCTTGACCTTGAACTTTAATCTACTTCTGAAAAACTTAAATATTGGGCAAAACATTTAAATGGTAGATGATAAAGCTTTCCTATTACACATGTATATTATAAGTGACAAAACCAACTTTTTGAGACCAAATATTTTTTACCTGTCCTTTACCTTCAAATTAACAAGAGATGTATCGTCCCTAGATAATGCTGCTTTAAGTAACACCATGAAATATACTGTAAACCGTCTTTCATTCGTGGCATATTTATTTCACTTATACGAGTGAAGTGACGTATGTATCTTACTACACGTTAAGATGTATTTGCTGTGATTTATTTTCATGAATTGCAGGACCTCGCGAATATCACAAAAATAAAACACTCACGAATAAAAGACGGTTTACAGAAAGTAAAGAGAGGAGGCTTTCCAAAGAATGATGTCTTTGATCAGAAGGGTCATTAAATCTGTGTGATGAATTGACTCAGTATGATACATTCTACTAGTGTTGTAACGATAGTCGCCGCTATCATCGCTGAGGCTTAAAAGTCGCCGACTATCAATTATGGTTTTGAAAATGGATTGTCGCTATTGAAGTTACTTTGACGCAATTTCTGCCATTTTGGACCATATTGGCTTTAGAAAGAAAAAAAGGAAGGCCTTCCTTCTCAAGCAAACTTCAAGATTTTGTTATTAAGAACAAGGAATGTTCATCATTTGATTTATGTTCATGATTTTAAATAAAAATCAGATTCTTAAAGCACAAGCACTGAGTATTCTCACTCTGAAAAGATACAGAACATTGAACAATTTTAAACTAGAAAAAAGAATGATTATTCCAATTTTGATATCGATTGTACTCCTCCGATAGTTTCCGATAATCGATAGTAAAATTTCTGCAATTCTTATACAGATGATCCAGGGATGATGACGAGATTGGATAGAAACCCGACTGCAAAAGCACAGAAAGACAAAGGATGAAGAGAGAGTAAAGATGGTGAACTAGATAGGAGTGACGGAGTGAGAGACGACAATCAGCAACGATCTGCCCTGGTGTATAAGGACAAGTGTAAAATAATATAATGGTAATTATCAGTAATTTTATCATTATCCCCTCACAACTCTGTTGCGGAGGGGGTATAAGCATTGCTGTGGTGCGTACTTTAGGGTGTGGGTGTCTGGATTCTTGTGAACAGCATAGAAGACAAAACATCAAACCTTCCACAAATGATTCCCATGGGGTGATGATGAATCCTATTGATTTTCAAGGTCGTATGTCAAAGGTCAAGGTCACAGTAGACTTTGGCTAAAAAATGTTTGTGAACAGCATAGAAGAAATGCCAATCATCAAAGAAACATAAAACCTTCTACAAATGTTTTTCATGGGAAGGGGATGAAGCCTATTGATTTTCAAGGTTAAGGGTCAAAGGCCATGGTCAATGTAGACTAAGGCTAAAAAACCTTGTGAACAACAAAAAAGACCAAGCAATCATTACAGAAACATAAAACCTTCCACAAATGTTCCCCATGGGTAGAGGCTGAACCCTATTGGTTAAAAAGGTCAAAGGTGAAGGTCACAGTGGACTTAGGCTGATTGTCATGGGTCAAAGGTCATTGTCGCTATGGACTTGATTTTAAAATCACTTTTTAGCTCGCCGGGATGAAAAAATCCAGAGAGCTTATGCCATACCCTCAGCATCGTCGTTGTTGTCGTTGTCGTCATCCGTAGACAAAACTTAACCTTGGCTGTATCTCTTGAACTATAAGGGATAGGGCTTTGATATTTCACATGGAGATACCTTGTGATGAGACCTTTCATTTGAGACTTTGACCTAGTGACCTTGACCTTGAACTTTGACCTACTTTACAAAAACTTTAATCTGGTCTAAATCTCTTGAACTATAAGGGTTAGGGCTTTGATATTTCACATGTAGGTACCTTGTGACAAGATCTTTCATTTGAGACCATGACCTTTGACCTAGTGACCTTGTCCTTAGACTTTGACCTACTTTTCAAAATCTTTAAGCTGGGTTATACCTCTTCTACTATAAGGGGTAGGGCTTTGATATTTCACATGTAGGTACTATGTGATGGGACCTTTCATTTGAGACCATGTCCGTTTACCTAATGACCTTGATCTTGGACTTTGACCTACTCATGCTACTTTTGAAAAAGTTATATTTATTTGTCATGCATATATTTACTAATACCAAGACCTTTCATTTGAGACAATGACCATTAACATAAAGAACTTGACCTTAACCATTAACCTACGTTTTTGATTAAAATTACTTAAACTTTGGCTCTATCTTTAGCTCTTTAAGGGATATGACTAATGTTAGATGCTTAGACTCTTCATGACAATACTTTCTGTATTTTAGAAGTTTTTTTTTTATTTTTGACAAAAACCTGCTACAGCGAGCTATGTAATATAATAAGGGCTGAAATTGTAAGGAATACTGGGCATTTTGATTGATTGACGCTAAAAGTTGCATGCAAATCACAAGGAATAGACCATGTTCTAATCTGAAAAAAGTTGCATGCAACTTTTGAAAATTGCATGCGATTAGTTTTAAGCTATGTTACACGACACGATTTGAAAGTTGCATGCGATTAGTTTTAAGCTATGTTACACAACACGATTCGTTGCTTGCGTCGTGTAACAAGGCCTTGATAATAGTGTGTTTACAAAAGAGAGAAAATTCTGCAAGGTTCCAGACACCATTTTACTTTGGAAAAAAAAACTAGTTTAACTCTGATTGAAAATTGTCAACTCATCTTCATACTTTTTCAGTTGTGAAGAGTGAAGAATCAGAGAGAAAATATTGGAGCCAGCCCAGCCTATGAAATAAATACAAGAGACATATTCCCTTAATGAGATGAAAGTTACAGTACCTAGCATATACAGAAAAAGACCAAAAGAAAATTCAGATCCCTGTCCATAATGAATGTACTAGCTACAGTCAGAGGTAAGGCCAAAATTTAACTACTACATAATAAGTAGAATCATTGGCTGTGTATGATTCTTAGCTACTTTTGTGATTGGCCTCCTGCCAAGAAAGTGTAAAATAAGAAAGGCATAGCTCAAATGAGAGAAAATTTGAAAAAGTATTGTCCATTTGAAAAGGTCTGCTTTGATGAAGCCATCAAGGAAAGTACCAGCAAATTATTCTACTTATACAGCATGATACATAAACATGGAGATTTTTGTGTGTGAGGGGGCATATAGCATTTGGCTTGTCCTTTTGTCAATAAAAGGGGTATATATATACGAGGGCTGATTGATATGTTGTGAGCCTGGTATTTAAGGATTTGAATTTTATCAGACATTCTACATAATCCCCTTCAGTATCTATACACTTTTGCCTGTGTTTAAGGGCCTCAATACCACTTCTAAAGAACTCCTTGTCTTGACTGGTCAGAAAGCCGTCCACTGCAAGTATGACGTCATCATCGAACTGGAAGTGGGTACCAGAGATAGCTGCTTTCAGTTTTGGGAATAGATGAAAGACTGATGGACCAAGATCAGGTGAATAAGGCGGATGCTCAATCAAATTAAAGCCAATCATGAATGGCAGCTATGGCAGTGACAGACTTGTGAACAGGAGTATTGTCCTGATGGTACAACACACCTTTAACTAGTGAGCTTTCTGCGGTGCTTAAGTTTAATATTTTCCCGTAACTGTGTCAGATGTGAAGCATAGTATTTGATCTTGATTGTTTGTCCTTTTTAGCTGAGTTGCAAAACTCGGCTCTTCATTTGATGTTGGACGGGCGGGCAGGAACAATTGGTTTCCTGATTATAAGTGAAGTACGATACATGCTAGTGCAATGAAACTTCATACACTTACTCCCCATGAGTCAAGGATGAATCCTATTGATTTTGGGGTCCAAAGGTCAAGGTCACAGGACTCAGATGATTGAATTTGGTTTCCGGACCATAAGTCAGGTACAATACATGCTAGTGCAATGAACTTACTCCCCATGAGTCAAGGATGAACCCTATTGATTTTGGGGTCCAAAGGTCAAGGTCACAGGACTCAGATGATTGAATTTGGTTTCCGGACCATAAGTCAGGTACAATACATGCTAGTGCAATGAAACTTCATACACTTACTCCCCATGAGTCAAGGATGAACCCTATTGATTTTAAGGTCAAGGTCACAGGGCTCGGATGTTTGAACTTGGTTTCTGCACCATAAGTCAAGTACTCCCCATGCTAGTGCAATGAAACTTCATACACTTACTCCCCATGAGTCAAGGATGGCCCCTTTTGATTTTGGGGTCCAAGGGTCAAGGTCACAGGACTCAGATGATTGAAATTGGCTCCCAGACCATATGAGAGTCTCTATTGCACTTGTGATCATGAAACTTGCCAGAAATGTTTCCCATGCATCAAGGATGACCCCTATTTATTTTGAGGTCAAAGGTCAAGGTTATCTGACTCAGATGATTGAAAATGGTTTCCGGACCATATTTCAGTATGTATTGCACCTATAATCATGAAACTTGCCAGAAATGTTTCCTATGAATCAAGGATGACCCCCATTGATTTTGAGGTCAAAGGTCAAGGTCACAGGAATCTGATTATTGAAAATTATCTCCAGACCATATTATAAAGCCTGTATTGCACCTGTTATCATGACACTTGCCAGAAATATGTCCCATGAATCAAGGAATCCTCCTATTGATTTTGAGGTTAAAAGGTCAAGTTCAAGGGACTCAGATGATTGAAAATGGTTTCTGGACCATATTTGAGCATGTATTGCACATATGCATATAAAACTTTCCAGAAATGCTTCCCATGAATCAAGGATAATCCCTATTAATTTTGGGATCAAAAGATCAAAGGTCAAATTCGTAGGACTCGGATAATTGAAAATGGTCTCTGGATTATATATGAATGTGTATCAACCTGAAACGTTCAAGTAATGCCTCCCATCTGTCGAGACCATATATTTATACAATTCATGTATATTTTTAGTCTGAATATTCATACTTACATTCAAGTTTTGCACCTCCACACTTTGCATCTTTAATGCATTTTAAGCTTATCGGAGATAACTTATCAGCAGAATACCTTCTGCAACCAAGAAAACCGAGGCTCACAACATGTCAATCAGCCTAACTTTGCTTTTGTAGGTGATAGGGCTTTCATATTTCTCGTGTGAATTGTGACAATTTTATGCTCCCAGAAAATTTTCAGGGGAGCATGGAGTTAATGTTGTGTCCATCTGTCTGTCTGCCAATCAGTCCGAGCTCACATCTCCTTTACCCCACATCAGAATTATGGGAGGAGATACTGTTTTTACCATCACATCCTTCCGCCTGTCACAAATCCTGTACGGACAATAATATCTCTTGAATTGTTCACCCAATCATTTTCATATTTAGCTCACCTTACAAAGTGAGAGGGAGCTTATGCTATCACCCAGTTGACGGTGTCTACACCCGCGTCCGCACTAGTATGTTAAGAAGTTTTATTTCTCTATTATAAGTGCTAGGAAGTTCAAACTTGCACAGATGATGCATCTTTAAAAGTAGATCACAAATCTACGACAACGTTCAAATGAAGGTCATGACCTATATTTTCCACTTGAGTGCACATGTTAGGAAGATTTGGGTATCAATGTTAAGAAGTTTTATTTCTCTATTATAAGTGCTAGGAAGTTCAAACTTGCACAGATGATGCGTCTTTAAGAGTAAGATCACAAATCTACGTTCAAATGTAGGTCATGACCTATATTTTCCACTTGAGTGCACATGTTAGGAAGATTTGGGTATCAATGTCAAGAAAATTTATTTCTCTATTATAAGTGCTAGGAGGTCCAAACTTGCACAGATGATGTGTCTTTAAGAGTAAGATCACAAATCTAGGTTCAAATGTAGGTCATGACCTATATTTTCCGCTTGAGTGCACATGTTACGAAGATTTGGGTATCAATTGAGTACACCTATTCATGCAAAATTTGGGTCAATAAATAAAATACTCTACTTTCCTTTTCTATTTTGTTTTTGTGTGATATATTATTTGTTTGTTCTCAGTAGTAGAGGTTTTCAAATTCAAAACTGTGTAATCTTTGACTACTTTCTGTTTGCTGCCATGATAAAATGCCGCCATGAGGTGAGCTTTGTAATCTTTGATCACTTTTACCCAAGTTCATGTGACAAAGCTCAAGGTCACTTACTTATGGTGTAATGAAATTTACATGCGATAGTATCTGGTCTTTACCTCTTGAACTGTGTACCTGATCACTTTCATATTTTAGTTATTGTTGTTCATGATCCAAAGGTTTCATATTACCTTGACCCTAGGTCATGTGACCAGGGTCAAGGTCACTTAGTTCTTTTTTAATGAATTTGTACATGTCTAGACTTTATCGCTTGAACTGTATATACAATTGGTCTTATATTTATGTCTCCCCTAACGATAATTGTATTTGCCTTTGCATTCATCTGTCACACATGTTGTCCGGGCTATATCTCCTGATCCATCTACCTGATCACTTTTGTAATTTTTAGTCGCTTATGACCCAAAGGTTTAACATCAGATCATGTGACCAAGGTCAAGGTCACTTAGTACCTTTTTAATGGAGTTGTATAATGCTATCTTGTCCTGGCTATATCTCTTGAACCGTTTTCCAGAATACTTTCATATTTTAGTTTATTGTTGCTTATGACCCAACGGTTTCCCTTCACATTGACCCAATGTCAAGGTCTCATAGTATATTTTTGATAAAATTGTACATGATATCTTGTCTGGGCAACATCACTTGAACCATTTACCGGATCACTTTCATATTTTAAGTATGTTGTTGCTTATGACCCAAAGATTTCACATTATCATGACCAAGATTAAGGTTACCTAGCACATTTTTAGCTCACCTCGATGAAATAGACGGGGGCTTATGCTATCGCCCTGGTGCGTTTGATTTGAATAACAACACTAGAGTCAAGAGTGATGGAGAAGCGCATCCGTACTCAGTGCAACTGACTGATTATAATCAAATGACACGTAGTATTCGAGTCATGTCCAATGTAATTAAATGGCCCCTCTAACTTAGCTATTAAGCCCCTAAAGTCATGAAAGCCTTTGTTATGCCCCTGAAATCAAAGATTTGGGGGCATATAGTCCTGTTTGTCTGAAAAACTTTAACATTGGGCATAACTTTTCAATGGAAGGTGATAAAGCTTTCATATTTCACATGTGTATATCTTGTGACAAGACCTTTCCATTGATACCAACATTTTTGACCTCATGACCTTTGACCTCCTTTTCAAAAAACTTTAACATGAGGCATAACTTTTGAATGGTAAGTGATATGGATTTCATATTTCACATGTGTATTCCTTGTGACATGAGCTTTCCATTGATACCAACAATTTTGACCTCTTGACCTTGACTGTGACCTTTGACCCACTTTTAAAAAAAACTTGACATTTTTGACCTCGTGACCTTGATCATGACCTTTGACCTTCTTTTCAAAAACTTTAATATTTGGCTGACTTTTGAATGGTAAGTAATAGGGCTTTCATATTTCACATGTGAAAAGTCCTTTCCATTGATTCCAAAATTCTTTACCTTGACTGTGACCTTGACCAACTTTTCAAAAACTTTTACAATGGGCATAACCTTTGAATGGTAAGTGTAAGGGCTTTCACATTTCACATATGTATTCCTTGTGACAAGACCTTTCCATTGATACCAACATTTTTATGCCCCCGGAATCAAAGATTCGGGGGCATATAGTTTTTGGTCTGTTTGTCTGTCTGTCTGTCTGTTTGTCCGAAAAACTTTAACATTGGACATAACTTTTGAATGGGAGGTGATAGGGCTTTCATATTTCACACATGTATTCCTTGTGACAAGATCTTTCCATTGATACCAACATGTTTGACCTCGTGACCTTGACCTTTGATCTACTTTTCAAAAACTTTAACATTGGGCAGAACTTTTGAATGGGAGGTGTTAGGGTTTTCATATTTCACATGTGTATTCCTTGGGACAAGACCTTTCCATTGATACCATAATTTTTGACCTGGTGACCTTGACCTTGACCTTCTACCTACTTTTCAAAAACTTTAACATTGGGCATAACTTTTGAATGGTAAATGATAGGGCTTTCATATTTCACGTGTATTCCTTGTGACAAGACCTTTCCATTGATACCAACATTTCTGACCTCTTGACCTTGATCTTTGACCTACTTTTCAAAAACTTTAACATTGGGCATAACTTTTGAATGGTAAGTGGTAGGGCTTTGATATTTCAAATGTGTATTCCTTGTCACAAGATGTTTCCATGGATACCAAAAAATTTTAACGAAGTGACCCTGACCTTGACCTTTCACATACATGTACTTAACAGAAAATAGTGTTTATACTAACAAAGATGCTACCGGGGGCATTTGTGTTTCACAAACACAGGCTTTTTTACCTCTTGACCTTGACCTTTGACCCACCTTACAAAAACTTTAACATTGGGAATAACTTTTGAATGGTTAGTGATAGGGCTTTGGTATTACACATGTTTATTCATTGTCACAATATAATTCCATTGATACCAAAACATTTTATCCCAGTGACCTTGACCTTTCACATTTATAACAGATAATGGTGTTTATACTAACAAAGATGCCACCGGGGGGCATTAGTGTTTCACAAATGCAGGCTTTATTTACCTTGACCTTGATCTTTGAACTACTTTACAAAAAACTTTAACATTTGGCATAACCTTTTAATGGTAAGTGATAGGGCTTTCATATTTCACATGTGTATTCCATGTCACAAGATCTTTCCATTGATACCAAGCATTTTTAACCCTTTGACCATGACCTTGACCTTTCACATACTTAACAGAAAATCGTTTTTATACTAAGAAAGATCCCACCGGGGCATTTGTGTTTCACAAACACAGGCTTTATTTTTGAAATATTTCAGGAATTTAATTATCCCTTATATTTTGGTGTTAAAATGTATTCAATCAACACTAGTTCTCTTGCATGGATGATGCATCTAAGGATGCTCACTGCAATGCATGGAACAGATGCTGCATCTGACCCACATCATGCGTTTCGTGCTTGAGTGAGCAGGTTAGGTAAAATGGGACAGGTCCATCCCTGCCTTACTGTAAGTCCTACATCAACCAAACTTGCATGGATGATGCATCTTAGGATGCTTACTACAACATGTACAATGCATGGAACGGAGGCTGCATCTGACCGACATTTCATACTTGAGTAAGTAGGTCAGATAAAACGTGACAGCTCTATTCCCGCCTTACTAAAAGTCCTACATCAGTGGAACTTGCATGGATGATGCATCTCAGGATGCTTACTACAATGCATGATACAGAGACTGCATCTAACCCACAGTTCACGCTTGGGTGATGGATTCACACTGTCATGGATCAACACCATCTAAGATCAATCCAATCATGGATCCACCCAATTATGGATGTGCCCCCTTTCACATCCATTACATGTTGGATCAACACTATCATGGATCCGCCCAGGGTCGTTTCGCCCTTTTTAGCTCGCCGGGACGAATGTCCGGAGAGCTATTGTCATACCCCCGGCGTCTGCGTCTGCGTCTGCGTGCGCGTGCACAAAAACTTTAACCTTGCTTATAACTTTTAAACCAATACAGATTGGGCTTTCATATTTCACATGTGCATTCCTTGTGACAAGACCTTTCCATGGATACCAAAATTTTTGACCTTGTGACCTTGACCTTGGAGATTGACCTACTTTTGAAAAACTTTAACCTTGGCCATATTTTTTGAATGGTAAGTGATAGGGCTTTGATATTTCACATGTGTATTCCTTGTGACAAGACGTTTCCATGGATACCAAAATTTTTGACCTTGTGACCTTGACCTTGGAGATTGACCTAATTTTGAAAAAACTTTAACCTTGGCCATATTTTTTGAATGGTAAGTGATAGGGCTTTGATATTTCACATGTGTATTCCTTGTGACAAGACGTTTCCATGGATACCAAAATTTTTGACCTTGTGACCTTGACCTTGGAGATGATTGACCTACTTTTGAAAAACTTTAACCTTGGCCATATTTTTTGAATGGTAAGTGATAGGGCTTTGATATTTCACATGTGTATTCCTTGTGACAAGACGTTTCCATGGATACCAAAATTTTTGACCTTGTGACCTTGACCTTGGAGATGATTGACCTACTTTTGAAAAACTTTAACCTTGGCCATATTTTTTGATTGGTAAGTGATAGGGCTTTGATATTTCACATGTGCATTCCTTGTGATAAGACCTTTTTTATTGTTGTTGTTGCAATTTACATATGGTTGCCACCGGCGAGCTATGTTGTCATTCTGACAAGTCTGGTTCCCCTTCGCCCCCGGGTCGTTTCGCCCCTTTTCCCCTTCACCCCGGGTCGATTCGCCCCGGGTCGTTTCGCCCCTAAGGTGGGTCGTTTCGCCCCTTTAGGTGGGTCGTTTCGCCCCTCAAGGGTGGGTCGTTTCGCCCCTCCAGGGTGGGTCGTTTCGCCCCTCAAGGTGGGTCGTTTCGCCCCTCAAGATGGATTGTTTAACCTCTCATCGTGGGTCGTTTCGCCCCACATGGCGGGTCGTTTCGCTCACTTTTTAAAGAAAACTTTCTCTGAATGGTGGGTCGTTTCGCCCCTCTATACGTAACATCTTAATCTATTTATTTATTTATTTTATCTATTTGGTATTTTTTTTTTAATTCTTCTTTTATTCTTATTTCTTCACCTATATATTTCTTTATCTATCTATTTCTTTTATTTTAATCTATTTGAGTCGATTCTCCCCTCTATACGTAACATCTTTATTCATTTATTAGTTATTTTATCTCCTTTTTTATTACATTTTTTCTTCTTTTATTCTCATTTGTTCACCTACCTGCATATTTCTTCACTTACTTATTTATTTCATTAATTTTCTATCTTTTTTTTCAATTTATTTTTTTTGGTCTTTTATTCTCATTTGTTCACCTACATATTTCTTTTTCAATTAATTTTTTGTTTGATTAACAACAAGCCATAAAAGCCGCCAATAAACAAATATTAATGTCACAACACAAGCCCAATATAATAGCGTAATTAAATAATTATCAAATGAGGGCGAAACGACCCACCAATAACAACAAAAAAATAAGGGCGAAACGACTCACCATGCAGAGAGAGTATTCCTAGAAAGAGGGGCGAAACGACCCACCTTAAGGGGCGAAACAACTCATCTAGAGGGGCGAAACGACCCACCTTAAGGGGCGAAACGACCCATCTTGAGGGGCGAAACGACTCACATTTGAGGGGCGAAACGACCCACCTTGAGGGGCGAAACGACCCACCTTGAGGGGCGAATCGACCCACCTTGAGGGGCGAATCGACCCACCTTTAGGGGCGAATCGACCCGGGGCGAAGGGGAAAAGGGGCGAAACGACCCGGGGGCGAAGGGGAAAAAGGGCGAAACGACCCGACGCCTCCCATGTTGGATCCAGCCCATTATGGATCCAACCCATTATGGATCCATCCCATTATAGATCTATATTATCATGGATCCACCCTAACTTTGATCAACCCAATCATGGATCCACCCAATTTTTTCCCATTTCATCATGGATCCACTCAATTTTTTTTCCAATTCATTATGGACCCACCCAATTTTGGACCTACACAATTTTGGACCCAATTTATCATGGGTCTATCCAATCTTTGATCCTCCCTATCATCTTTTGTTTATCATATAAAAATATCTTATGTACTTTTGTGTATTCAGATTGGGGGAAAAAGGAACATCGGCAAATGGCTTTTCAATGATTATATGCCTTGAACTTTGAGTATAACTTACTTTTTAAAACTTTAATCTTGGCTATCATTTAACTTGCGAATGGTAAGACTTAGTGATATTGCTTTCAATTATTTCACATATACTTGTTTCTTGTAACTATACCTATCATTGATTGTTGCGCATGCCGCAAGAGTCAAACTTGTGGGGGCATATGTTTCACAAACATTTTAGCAAGTTTAACCAACGATAGTACTTGCCTTTTTGTGTTTCACGAAATCTCGAGATCTATATGATAAGATATTGTATACAGTGTTGTATTTGCATTACAGGTATAGCTTGCCCATACTGAAGATCAAACAAGTACATGTATATCAAGATAGTGAACCATCGATGAAATGAACTCGTACTTGTTTGCGGAATGAACAAATGATGAGGATGCTTAACTTGTTCGTCATACAGAATGAACAAATGATGAGGATGCTTAACTTGTACGTCATACAGAATGAACAAATGATGAGGATGCTTAACTTGTTCGTCATACAGAATGAACAAATGATGAGGATGCTTAACTTGTACATCATACAGAATGAACAAATGATGAGGATGCTTAACTTGTACGTCATACAGAATGAACAAATGATGAGGATGCTTAACTTGTACGTCATACAGAATGAACAAATGATGAGGATGCTTAACTTGTACGTCATACAGAATGGAAAATGTGGAAACTCTCAGTCATGAAAAGGCATTGAGATTTGTGACAGCTTGATCAAGACTGATATGAGAACATTGTACGAAATGATACAATCCAAATGGTCATGCAAGAAAACTGAGCCTGTTGGAGTGAAGCTGACAAAGACGTCATTGATCACTGATATATGTGCCAATAGTACTGGATACATGAAGAATAAAACTATTCACAAAGTGATTTGACTGATGCCAAATGAGTGGTCTGTGGTCCCACGCTGCCGGTCTATTCATACAACTGCAAAAACCCAAACATTTAACAGGCGCCATTTTCATTCCAACTCACTCACTTCCCCCATCCTCCCTTCCCCTGCACTCTGCATGATTCCCCATTCCTTGCATGTCCCAATAACATCTTACTAACGCAGTGTATGTTATAGGCTGACAGACAGGGAGAAATGCTGGGCTGGCGTAACTCGAAACAACTCTGTGGTGTGTGATAAACAATAGGTGGAGATGGATGGCTGTAAGGGGTGGTTAGGAGGCCATTTTACACACAAAAAAACTTTCCTATATTTGCCTGGATAGCAGTGTTGTTGGCTGCAAGGGGTGGTTAGGAGGCCATTTTACACACAAAAAAACTTTCCTATATTTGCCTGGATAGCAGTGTTGTTTATCTACATTTGAACACAAAAGTGAAGTGACATGAAGAATAATGGCAGGAACTATGAAGAAATAAGAACGAAGATGTGGAAATATCAGACCAGGTGGACCCATGATAAACATTAGGTGGAGTTGGATGGCTGAAGGGGTGGTTAGGAGGCCATTAAAAATGCTTAACTAATCGATATTTATCCGAAAAGCAGTTTTGTTTCTCTACATTAGAAACACTTGTGAAATGACAAGAAGAAAATAAATAGAAGATACAAACATTGAATCAGTGAAGATGCAGAAAATAAACTAATTTGAAGATGCAGGGAAGATGTAAGGAAATTAATGCTTGTATGAAGATATGCTTTTGAACAAAATTGAATTGCAGAGAATGCAAAATACAGAAAAAGTCAACTATTGGTATGATGGAAGATGATGAACTTAAAGATTCACAGGAAAAAGAATTGGCATGAAGACACAAATTAGCTGACAAGAAGAAAATGGAAGACGGCAGGTCGGATGCATGAAGATTACAAGTAATGCATTTGAATTTGAAGATAAAGCAGGATGAAGCAAGAAGATTAGATGATTGAATGTAGATTCAAAGTGACCTGGGGTTTAAACAATGACTACAAAGAATGAAGGAAGATTCAAACAAGGGAAGATAAAACACATGAAATGAAGATGCAAACAAAGGACAAGAAGATGTAAATGAAAATGAAGATCAAAGTACTGATCAGTTTAATTATGAGAAAGATGAGAGAGAAAAAGGAAATGTCGCGCTGTTTTAAATTTAAACAAAGGAACAGTTCTTATCAAATCCTTTCTTTCAGAGTTCACTAATTTTGTCATTTCTAAATAAAAGAAAAGATTTTGACACATTTGGTAATGCTTGCAGGTTCATATCTATGGCTGATGGGGTGAATTGGAGGCCATGTATTAACTTAATGCACTCTTCAATATATCTTTATCATCTTGTGTTTGTTTGTGTATTAGTGTGTATGTGTGTGACTGTCCGGATTCTTGTGAACAGCATAGAAGACAAAGTAATGATTATAGAAACATCAGACCTTCCACAAATGTTCTCCATGGGGAGAGGATGAGCCCTATTGATTTTCAAGGTCAAGGTCACTGTGGACTTAGGCTTATAATCCTTGTGAACAGCAAAGAAGACAAAGTAATGATCATAGAATCATCAAACCTTCCACAAATGTTCTCCATGGGGAGAGATGAAGCCTATTAAGTTTCAAGGTCATGCGTCAAAGGTCAAGGTCACTGTGGACTTGGACTTAAAATCCGTGTGAAAAGCATATAGAAGACAAAGTAATGATCTTAGAAACATCAAACCTTCCAGAAATGTCTCTCTTGAACCTTATTGATTTTCAAAGGTCAAGGTCAATGTTTAAAATCATTTTGCTCATTGATATAGAGCATGCAATTGTGAGATGATGCTACGCATGCGTTGCCTTTATTATTGATGTATAATATGGTATTATTCTTAATGATGCTTGTTTAAAATTGATACATGGTATCTATAGATTTAAGGTATTGAGTGATGTGTAATTGCTAGGTTTCCTTGGCACATATGGTCACTTAAAAAACAGAAGGTGGATAGAAAAAGCTGAAGGGAAAGATTGGAAGCAATCTTAATTTGTGAAACTAAAATAAAATGAAATGAAACGGAAAATAAATTGAAATAGAATATAATGAATGAAAAATTAAATTAAATTAAATTAAATTAAATTAAATGAAAAATTAAATGAAATTGAAAATAAAGTGCATTAAATGGAATTAAAATGAAATGAAATGGAAAGTAAAATGAAATGCAAAAATAAAACGAAATGAAAAATAAAATTGGAAAAATATGATAAAAAGAAGTTAAAATACAAAATCCTGAAGCGGAGGTTGCAACTAAAACCATTTGTGACAAACTTATACTCAGAGACCTATGACAGAAATGGTTTATTAAGAGTAACCATAGGCGTCAAGATATTTTCAAATTACGGATGATAAAGTTACTTCATTACCCATCTTTAAAAAATATCTTGATGCATAAGGTTTAACTCTGTAATGAAAGGAGGATAGGGATGGCTGAAGGGGAGGAATGGAGGCCATCTTTTTTTTAAAGATTTTGTTAAATTCTCTCTTACCAGTATTCATTTTTGTTGTGTTGTTGAAATATACAATAATGCAAAGTATGTATCAATTTAGTTGTTACATGTTTTATATACGTATATATGACTGATGTATTATTATTACAGTGTGTTTTTTTTTGTGGGGGGGGGTTAAATTTTCATACCAATATTCATCAATAAATTAATTGTATTGTTTAAATATCCATTGATGTCATCAATGTACATAGTTGTTACATGGCATTGAAGTGTTTTATCTCTTCATTTTTGTGCTAATATTTTCAGTTAAGATTGCAGAAATCTTATGTATTACATGAATTGTGTTAACTTGTCAATCCATTGTCATACTGATTTATGAGCTAATGTCTATTGCTTCAAATCTTGTTGTCATTTCATAAGGGTGGGAAAAGGTAAAGAAGAATTTTGAGTACCCAAGTATGACTGGGACCAATATTATTGGCAGTGTTGTTTATAACAGACAATGTTCCCTGTTATCTGACCTTGACCTTTCACCATTTCTATTGGCAGTCTTGTTTATAACGGACAGTGTTCCCTGGTATGGCTCTGACCTTGACCCATCAACATATTATTGGCAGTCTTGTTTATTACAGACAGTGTTCACTGGTATAGCTCTGACCTTGACCTATCACCATATTATTGGCAGAATTGTTTGTTACAGACAGTGTTCTCTTACCTTGACCAAACAACTTATTGACACTCTTGTTTA
Source organism: Pinctada fucata (assembly GCA_028142955.1). Classification (NCBI taxonomy): domain Eukaryota; kingdom Metazoa; phylum Mollusca; class Bivalvia; order Pterioida; family Pteriidae; genus Pinctada; species Pinctada fucata. The sequence goes on from AP027114.1 coordinate 24,921,054, forward strand.
TTACAGTGTTCCCTGTTATAGCCCTGACCTTGACCCATCACCATATTATTGACAGTCTTGTTTATAACGTACATTGTTCCCTGTTATAGCTCTGACCTTGACCCATCACCATATTATTGGCAGTCTTGTTTATTACAGAATTCCCTGTGCAACCTCTGACCTTGAATCATCACCATATTATTGGCAGTCTTGTTTATTACAGAGTGTTCTCTTACCTTGACCCATCAACTCATTGACAGTCTTGTTTATTGCAGTGTTCCCTGTTATAGCCATGACCTTGACCTATCAGGCTATCACCATATTATTGACAGTCTTGTTTATAACGTACAGTGTTCCCTGTTATAGCACCATATTACTGGCAGTCTTGTTTATTACAATTGTTTCTTGAAACGGACAATAATCACTTAAAAATAATAGCTTTGTGCTAAAAAGGAACACTTAAGGACCAGCCAAGTTCGACCCCAGAACACAAGTTTAATTTGCAATGCCGGAATGGCGCTCTGACGCAGTCCTAATATTGATGGCATTTTGCTTGATTATTAAGTAGCAATGCCGTATCAGAACCACTTTAAAATCAAAGTTGAGAACTCGAAAGCAGTTCCATAGAGCGGAAATACATGTTCCTGTCGTACCAGGAAGAGAGCTATTGCAACGGCAAGCTACATGAAGATGCATCACAAGAAAGTTTACGTGTCATTTTAATGTCACCTGCGACTTTCTTGATATTCATCATGAATCTTTCAAATTTGCAGAGATGGTCAGTGTCAAGGTTACATATTCAGGGTCAAGTAGTTTTACGTAACGGAGATAAGGTCAAGGTCAGGTTTTATGTAACACCAGTACTACATTTACATGGAATTTAATTAATTTAATTAATTTAATGGAATGTAAATTTAAAGTTCAGGCCAAATGTCAAGGTAAGTCAATTTGTCACGTGGTTAATCATGTGTTAAAAAGTAATTTTTCTAAAGTGACGTAATAAGTCACGTAGTTGGACATGTGACGTGACGAATGATCAGGTTACCTATGACGTAATGTCACGTGATGCCACCAGTCACGTAGTTGGTCATGTGACCTGATGTTATCAGTCACGTGGTTTGTCATGTGACCTGTAACGTGATCGGTCATGTGACCTGTGACGTCATCAGTCATGTGACCTATGACGTCATCGGTCATGTGACCTATGACGTCATCGGTCACGTGATCGGTCATGTGACCTATGACGTCATCGGTCATGTGAACTGTGACGTCATCGGTCATGTGACCTGTGACGTCATCAGTCATGTGACCTGTGACGTCATCGGTCACGTGATCGGTCATGTGACCTGTGACGTCATCAGTCATGTGACCTGTGACGTCATCAGTCATGTGACCTGTGACGTCATCGGTCATGTGACCTGTGACGTCATCAGTCATGTGACCTGTGACGTCATCAGTCATGTGACCTGTGACGTCATCGGTCACGTGATCGGTCATGTGACCTGTGACGTCATCAGTCATGTGACCTGTGACGTCATCGGTTATTTGACCTGTGACGTCATCAGTCATGTGACCTGTGACGTCATCAGTCATGTGACCTGTGACGTCATCGGTCACGTGATCGGTCATGTGACCTGTGACGTCATCAGTCATGTGACCTGTGACGTCATCAGTCACATGATCTGTCATGTGACCTGTGACGTCATCAGTCATGTGACCTGTGACGTCATCAGTCATGTGACCTGTGACGTCATCAGTCATGTGACCTGTGACGTCATCGGTCATGTGACCTGTGACGTCATCAGTCATTTGACCTATGACGTCATCCGTAATGTGATCTGTGACGTCATCAGTCATGTGACCTGTGACGTCATCAGTCATGTGACCTGTGACGTCATCAGTCATGTGACCTGTGACGTCATCGGTCATGTGACCTGTGACGTCATCAGTCATGTGAAATGTGACGTCATCGGTCACGTGATCGGTCATGTGACCTGTGACGTCATCAGTCATGTGACCTGTGACGTCATCAGTCATGTGACCTGTGACGTCATCGGTCATGTGACCTGTGACGTCATCAGTCATGTGACCTATGACGTCATCGGTCAAGTGATCGGTCACGGACCTGTGACGTCATCAGTCATGTGACCGGTGACGTGATCGGTTATGTGACCTGTGACGTCATCGGTCACATGATCGGTCATGTGACCTGTGACGTCATCGGTCACGTCATCAGTCATGTGACCTGTGACGTCATCAGTCATGTGACCTGTGACGTCATCGGTCACGTCATCAGTCATGTGACCTGTGACGTCATCAGTCATGTGACCTGTGACGTCATCGGTCACGTGATCGGTCATGTGACCTGTGACGTCATCAGTCATGTGACCTGTGACGTCATCGGTCATGTGACCTGTGACGTCATCGGTCATGTGACCTGTGACGTCATCAGTCATGTGACCTGTGACGTCATCGGTCACATGATCGGTCATGTGACCTGTGACGTCATCAGTCATGTGACCTGTGACGTCATCAGTCATGTGACATGTGACGTCATCAGTCATGTGACCTGTGACGTCATCAGTCATGTGACCTGTGACGTCATCAGTCATGTGACCTGTGACGTCATCGGTCATGTGACCTGTGACGTCATCAGTCATTTGACCTATGACGTCATCGGTCATGTGATCTGTGACGTCATCAGTGATGTGACCTATGACGTCATCGGTCACGTGACCAATGACGTCATCGGTCACATGATCGGTCATGTGACCTGTGACGTCATCAGTCATGTGACCTGTGACGTCATCAGTCATGTGACCTGTGACGTCATCAGTCATGTGACCTGTGACGTCATCAGTCATGTGACCTGTGACGTCATCGGTCATGTGACCTGTGACGTCATCAGTCATGTGACCTGTGACGTGATCGGTCATGTGACCTGTGACGTCATCAGTCATGTGACCTGTGACGTCATCAGTCATGTGACCTGTGACGTCATCGGTCATGTGACCTGTGACGTCATCAGTCATGTGACCTATGACGTCATCGGTCAAGTGATCGGTCACGGACCTGTGACGTCATCAGTCATGTGACATGTGACGTGATCGGTCATGTGACCTGTGACGTCATCGGTCTCGTCATCAGTCATGTGACCTGTGACGTCATCAGTCATGTGACCTGTGACGTCATCGGTCACGTCATCAGTCATGTGACCTGTGACGTCATCAGTCATGTGACCTGTGACGTCATCGGTCACGTGATCGGTCATGTGACCTGTGACGTCATCAGTCATGTGACCTGTGACGTCATCAGTCATGTGACCTGTGACGTCATCGGTCACGTGATCGGTCATGTGACCTGTGACGTCATCGGTCACGTCATCAATCATGTGACCTGTGACGTCATCAGTCATGACCTGTGACGTCATCGGTCATGTGACCTGTGACGTCATCAGGCATTTGACCTCTGACGTCATCGGTCATGCGACTTCCATCAGATGACCTGTGACCTCATCAGTCACGTGATCGGTCATGTGACCTGTGCGTCATTAGTCAATGACCTGTGACGTTATCAGTTATGTGACCTGTGACGTCATCACGTGATCGGTCATGTGACCTTTGACGTCATCAGTCTTGTGACCTGTGACGTCATCAATCATGTGACCTGTGACGTCATCAGTCACATGAGTGATGACGTCACAAGTCACATGAGTGATGACGTCACAGGTCACATTACTGATGACGCCATCGGTCATATGACCTGTGACGTCATCAGTCATTTGACCTGTGACGTCATCAGTCATGTGACTTGTGACGTCATCAGTCACGTGACCTGTGATGTCTTCAGTCATGTGACCTATGACGTCATCAGTGTCATTTAACATTCGGGAGAGGGGAACTTGATATTGTGTTGTAAGATCCCTGTATCGACCGTTAAACTTCCTCGGTGACGATAATAATGACGTTAATTTACAGGGGAGCTTAATTAGTTATGCAGATTATCCCTTAATTAAACATATTATCCTCTTGGAGTTCTAAAATGTCATGGAGTGTGGAAAAAGGTTTTTTTTTTACTCCCGTCTTAATGGAAAGCCCATTTATTTCTAGACCGACGAAAGAGTTCTCTTTTGCCACATCACGCGTGCAAACTCAATTGTCATTTTATGAACATCTCCGTATGATAATCTGCATACTTTAGGGAGTTTGACTTAGCGCTCCTGTGCGTAAATCAGAATCCCGGTATGACCCAAGTGCTCCTGTAGATGAAGAGACTCGGAACGGCTTGTCCATGGACAAGTATGGGTCTAAAATACACGTACAATAGACTTATAGATGTTATAACATCCGATAAGTCACAAAAATGAAGTGGTATCCGGGTTTCGAAGGTCATTAGTTATTTAAAATTGATGAATCAGAATTAACAAATGAGTTGGTTGAAAATAATCGCAAAAAAAAATCATACTAGTATTATCTGAAGTATAAGCGTCAACATGCGCCATATCTACGGACTTTCAGAACCACAGTCACATGTAGAAAGAGCGTCAATATCTTGTATGATACCCCTTTACAGGTCATAAGGGAATACAAGCGCGGATCCAGAGGGGGGGGGGGGGGTCGGGGGGGTCCGGACCCCCTCTGAAATTTTCGAAACTTTGCTAAATTTTTGTTATTAATATGCATATTTCATAAGATTAAGTCCCATTTCCCCTTTTGTTGTCAGAATATTTGAAAAATATATCATGAATTTGTATTAGAAATCTTTCATTTTGATTATATTTTGCCGTCAGTATTTCAAAAATTTTCTTGCTCGCTTCCGCTCGCCAGAACTTATTACATACTTGTACATGTACGTTATTTTCAAATGATGCTGCGCTTTCCTATACATGCTATATACAACACATATACATTACACCTAGGTCAATAAACAAGGGCACTAAGGAAACGAACAGAAACTGAAAAAGACACAAATAATGAATTTTATTCCAATTCTTGGAAAAAAAAATCGCTGGCTCGCTATCGCTCGCCATTTGTTGTATTTACATATTAGAACTGACGATCAATTTAATCAATTACTATGATGTAAAAAATTCAAAAGTTTTTAAGCTGTTAGCTCGCCATTGCTTTCCAGTCACCTGTTTTATCAATAATTCGAGACAGAACTGACAATCATCAATCAATAACTTTACTTTCTTGCGTTTTTTTCTTTTTCTTTTTTTTCTTTCCTTTTTTTTTTTTTGCTCTTCAAAAAATTCGGACTTTAGGACCCCCCCTGAAAAAAATTTCTGGATCCGCCCATGGAATATATGTATAGAGAGACAAGGCTTCCGACGAATTTTCAGCTAGAAGTAGCATCTGAAATGTTTGCATTTGTCATGTTTGAAGGGCAAAATGGGGTATGACCATAAAGATTTATTTGTGTACTTCCTAGAAACATCAATAATTCAACCAAAAAGATCTCATAACATAGCCTAATCGTCTACCTAAGTTGGACTGTTTTCTACTTTCTGTCTTGAATCTCCATTGCCAGATTGGACAAATACTGATTCATTCAGAGGCTTTACTCTGCTTACTGTAAGCAAAGTAAAACACCTGGATGATTCAGACTAGCTAATCTGGCAATGGAGGTTCAAGACAGAAAGTAGAAAACAGTCTAACTTTTGGGTGAATTATTGATGTTTTTAGGAAGTATACAAATAAATCTTTATGGTAATACCCCATGTTGCCCTTCAAATGCAAAAAATTGCAAAAATGCTACTTCTAGCTGAAAATTCGTCGGAAGCCTTGTCTCTCTATAAGATACCAGTAATCTCTTATGACCATACAGGATATTGACGGTCTTAATTCTACATGTGCCTGTGTTCAGAACAACATCGTACATATATAAAAAAGAGTACATATTTATAACATTTATCGAGAAATCAAGTATGTTTATAAGGGGGTCATTATTCTATGGGGTCAACGTTTTTTCACGAGGGGTTTGCAATTTTTGGGGCTGGTGCCACTTATTTCTACGGTCGAATAATGACCCCCTAAGTCGTCGAATAATGACCGGGGGTCATTTTTCCACGTAGAATAATGATTATTCGACGGGGGTCATTATTCGTCTTTACATGGCATTTGTAAGATAAGGAAATACTTAAATGTAGTATTAGCAAATAGAAATCTTGTTTGGAAAGGGATCATTCATTGTTTTATGAAATAAAATGAATAAATCTGACGACAGGGGACGTTTACCAGTTCGCAAAATCGTCTTTCATCGTTTTCGTAAAAAGACGGAGAGGTTGGCCATTATTAGATCTTTTTAAAGCAAACTCGGTTAAACTCCAGAAAGCACCGATTTGAATATACATTTTATTTCAAAATTTTAGTAGGTTTACACATTCAAGGACACCTCAAAATCAAGAACCGTATCATTGGTCAAGATATGATGACCAGGTGCACGTAGCTTGAATTTCTGGCCAGTCAACCGATCAAATTCTTTTGTCTTAATAATGGACACTTTCATGTCAAGGTCAATCATCGAGTTGTTGAGAAAATCATTCATTTCGATGTAGCCACGTCTGTGATATACAACGTCTTTTTCGTTTGGAACTCGGTTTTATTCATCTAAAATACTTTGAAAAAAAAAGAGATAATACTGTTTTTCTGTCTACATACTATTTTACTTTTTTTTACAGACACCGAGAAAGAACTGTTGTTTCGTCTTTGATTTCGACAGATTTCAACGTTTTGTAGTATCATTTACTTCATTTTACGTGTATTACATTGATTTCTATTTCATTTTATATGCATTTTTCAGACGTAACATCTTGTAATGCCACCCCGTGAAAATTACGATATCTGCGCTTCCGATGGATTATCTTTTGTTCATTAAAGGAAGATGTTTTATGCCTCGTTCACACGGTTGCGCAATAAATGTATTTCGCAATAACTTTATTGCGCAACAAATTTGTTTCGCATTACGCTTTTTTTTTGCGTTCACACGAGACCGAAACTATTGCGCAATAAATGCTAGTGCACATGCACAAGAATCATGAATAAAAATGTACAACATATATTATTCGAATAATTTTCGTAAAGTCTAAATCTAAGACTATTTTGAGAGGTAGCCTATATAAGAAACATTCATTTATTTGTCATTTCAGTCTACAACATGACGTCAGTCAATTGTGACGTCATTCTCTGTAAGGGATCAAGACTTTATAGAAAAGCGTTCTTATATATACGAAAAATCGGATTCTCTCAATAGAATCTTTAAAATATGGACGTCGGATAGTTATATTCGTAAGTATATCAATCTCTTTCTCTTGTCATGATGATGCGCATGCGTCAGATTTATTGCGCAACAGTTTCGCTTAGCGTTTACACGGCAGAGTTTGTTGCGCAATAAAGTTATTGCGAAACAAATTGAAAATTTATTTATAGAATAACTGTCTTTTGGAATGTGATTATACTGTGATAACGCGCATTATGGAACATAATTCCTGGATCCATTGTAGGTTATCACAGTATAATCACATTCCAAAAGACAGTTATTATATATATTTACATTCAAATTTTTCACGCTTTAATGACGTTAAAATACGTTTACAACTACGTTGCTAAGGCTACGTACTACGTACCGTCGAAGTTCAAATCAAGCCAACTTACTATGACGTCATAGTTCAAACCACGCCACCGTGGTTATACTCCTATAATTACAGTGTGAATTCTATACAAATGAATAGGCATATGTAAATATTGCGCAATAAATTTTGTCGTGTGAACGCAAAATAAATTTATTGCGCAACAAATTTACGTTTATTGCGCAATAAACTCTCCGTGTAAACGAGGCATTACAAAACGGAATAATAGCTATGGAATTTGATTTATAGAATAACTGTCTTTTGGAATGTGATTATACTGTGATAACCTACAATGGATCCAGGAATTATGTACCATAATGCGCGTTAGCGCATTATGAGAAACATAATTCCTGGATCCATTGTAGGTTATCACAGTATAATCACATTCCAAAAGACAGTTATTATATATATTTACATTTCAGTTTTTCACGCTTTAATGACGTTAAAATACGTTTACAACTACGTTGCTAAGGCTCTGTTACTACGTACCGTCAAAGTTCAAATCGAGCCAACTTACTATGACGTCATAGTTCAAATCACGCCACTGCGGTTATACTCCTATAATCACAGTGTAAATTCTATACAAATGAATGGGCATATGTAAATATATCGAAATAATCAAAGAAGCTCGGAAATATATTTTTGTTGGGATATATATACAGTTGTTTCTATGTGATATCGTGTCATCATAATGAGGATTCTTCTGTCCGGGAATTTACCTGTGACTGTCCATTAAGTCACCTATAACTGTCAATTATTGAAATAATGGACAGTTAAATGTAATTTAATGGACAGTTAAAGGTAAAATTTTGGACGAAAAAGGATCATTTTGAGACAATATCACACAGAAAGAAATAATTAGACCGTGACAAGCAGGGCTATTGTTCCGCCTGTCGAGGTGTAAAAATTGGTAAAGAAAAACCAAATGCTGGGCAAAAAGTGCCTACAGAAATAAAAGGTCAAACTTCTTGTGACTCAAGGTCACTTATAAATAAATGATAAGGCACAGTTCGAGCTCGACAGTTCCTTTACTATCACCTTATAACTCAAAGACGGATCATTGTGATGCGTTGTGATACCATAATTGTGTTGTGATGTGTTTTGCTACTTTATAAATGTTGAGTTGTTTTAAATAACCTTTTAAAGGAACCGTCAAACTAGAAGCTGTCCTCAAAATTGTGTACTTCCTGGTTCATTTACTTTCTGAGGTCATGGCTGGACCTTGAACTTTAAATAACCTTGACCGAATTCCAAATATAGATTTCCAAATTCTCAAAAGTCTGAATGAATAGTCAGTTTAAAGTTTTAACATTTTAATGAACAATAACATGAGTAGAGTGGTATATAAATATTCAAAAATAACAGTTGTAAATGGTATCAAAATTGAGCAGAGAAAAATAGACTTTCACAAAATATCTCTGACAGCACTGTGTTTCAAAAGAAAACCACATGTACAAGCATAGTACTCTTCAAAAATTACCCCCTGGGGAATGCTGGTGACAGAGTTCTTAGCTAAACCTACATAATATGGTGTTAAATTTTGATCTAAAAGCCAAAGGAACAGGACACAGAGAAATGTAGACGACTTACATCTACTGGCTCTCCGGGCATTGAAGCAAATTAACCTGGTTCTAACAAAACGTTCTAGTTAAAATTTATACTAAAGATTATCAGGTGACAGAATACTGTAAAAGTGATCAGACAGAAATACTTTACAAAACCTTCAAAAATTTACATAGAAAGATATTTGTAATACTTACACTAGATAAATATGTAAAATTTACATAGAAAGATATTTGTAATACTTACATTAGATAAATATGTATACTAAACGGTGTACAGTGCTAAGTAATACACATGTAATATAATAAATGTTGATACAAATGTGTCTGTGTGTATTATTTACTTTCAAGAGAGGTAACTCTAAGATAACTGATATTTAGACTTGGAGTGAAAGGTACCAAAATGAATCTACTACTGCAGTGATATATGATAAAAATAGGAATGTAAAAACCGACTCTGTCACAAGACAATGGGATGACGTCATAGTCATGTTTTAAGTCATATGAAATAATAAAATGTCTTGACCTTTGGATCCCAAAATCATTAGGGGACATCCTTGACTCGTGGGAAACATTTCTAGCAAGTTTAAATGTGCAATACATACTGTTATGATCCCAAAACCATCTTAAAAAAGGCAACGCAAGCATAGCATCCCCTGGCAATTGCACATTCCTTGCAATCAGCAAAAGGATTTAAAGCTAAAGTCCACTGTGAACTTGACCTTTGACCCTGAAAATCAATAGGGTTCATCCTTTCCCCACGGGAAACATGACTTATGTCTTCTTTGCAGTTCACAAGAATTTTAAACCTAAGTGCACTGTGACCTTGACCTTGAAAATCGATAGGTTTCATCCTCTCTGGGTGGGGTACATTTACAGAAAGTTTGATGCTTTTATAATGATTGCATGGTATGTATTTCATGCTGTTTCATAAGGATTTTAAGTCTCAAGTACTCTGCGACCTTGACCTTGAAATCCTCTCCCCATTGGGAACATTTGTGGAAGGTTTGATGTTTCTATGTTGATTGCTTTGGCTTCTATGCTGTTTGCAAGAACACACACACTAACACACGCACAGCAGCGATGCAATATCCCCTCTACAACAGAGACAATTAATTTCCTATGACCTTGACCTCTGAATCCAAAATCAATTAGATCCAGAAGTCAAGGTCAACTGATCCATGGACAATATTCCTAGCAAGTTTCATACTGATAAGTGCAATACAGGCTGAGTAATGATCAGGAAACCTTTTTAATAATCAAAGTCCTATGGCCTTGACCTTTGGATTTCAAACTCATAAGGGACATCCTTGACTCATGGTTAGTAAATGTTGTGATGTTTCATTGCAATGGCACTTTAAAAGTTGGAGTAATGGTCCAGAAACCAATTGTTGATGCCTGCTAGCCCATCTTACATCAAACTAAGAGCCAAGTTTTGCGACTCTCCTTAAAATTTGAGATTCAAATGTTGTGCTGCAGATCATGTGAAAGGGCCTCCTACATTGTATTATTCACTAAAGAAAATAAAAAACAATAATCATAAAACTGTTTAATGATCTATCACATACATTTCAAACAGTGTTCACATCATGTAAGTATAAACTTTGATATCTATAAACTCATGATTTATGAATGTCTAATGCAATGATTATATGATTTAACATAGTGTTGATGTATAGAATGTTCCTATTCATCTCATAAATTGCTTTTTCCATGTTTTCCATTATGTTTCTTCTATGACAGCAAGTTCGTTTTCTTTTTCACTTTTTTTTTTAACCCATCATACACAATATTTTTAGTGAATAAGTCTATTAGGCCATACAAAATTAATGTTTAGTTTGACGGGCACTTTTTGAGAAAAAAAAAGTGAGGGAGGCTGGTTTGGCAAACGTGAAATTTGATGAATGTAATTTATCTTTTAACCAAATTTCTAATTCAAGTGTTTTGATGCTGAAAATAATTTGAAAATGCATTAAAATTTAAATATAGTATGAAGTGGTATTAATGTTTAGTGCATTGATTAACAAGATAACCCAACGTCTTCCTGTAATAATAGTAATTACATTTCCAAATCTGAAGTTTGCTAGATATTCTGTGATTTGGTCACATTTATTGTATGTATCATATGACAGACGATGTCCTATGACAGACCAGTAAGAAGATGTAGAATAAATACATGTTTGTTGCACATCTAAATTATGCCAAAAAGGATCACCAATCTCAAACTGTTGCCCTGTGTAATGACGTTAACATTTTGTGAACTACTTCTTTTAAGTGCAACTAAGTTAGTGAAAATCGTAATTGTTGCTCAGTGCTTAGGCCGAAAATTTTACCCTTGGCGTTGACAAAAGAGTAGGAAAAATGCAAAGAAACATGTCTGACAATTCCGTTTGAAATTTAACAACGATTACACATGGGTACCCTGATCGATTCGTCATCCATTTTCACTGTCAGACTTGAGCAAGTTGTCTGCAAATTTGATTTTCTATCCCGCGGAAATTTTGAAGTTTCTGCGATGTGCTTAGGTTTTATTGACCAGTTTATTCGTAACAAAATTAGGATCGCGTAATATTTCTGCCCCTCCCCTTGATCCCGTCACCGGCGTTCCCGGCAGATCTACGCATGTCGTAATATGAAAGATCTACATAGCTTACTTTATTGTTTTCCTTGTACACACTGCCGACTCTTAATAAAAATGTTTTATGTCTTCGAGGAACATTCTCGTGAAAATTAATCGATAATACACCGGGAAAACCAGTTAAACTTATACCGTATTCAATCTGACCATGCATGGACTTATAACATATGTTTATAAGTCCTTGAATCTGACGTAGACTGTGAGTTCTTAACAAAAACGTTTTCAAATTTCTAATATATTAAATAATTTAATTAATAAAGAAGTATTCAATTCGCTTGCATATTATCACAACAGAACCCAGTATCATTTTACGTTACGTTACCTCGTGATATGGAATATACACGTGGTCGCGATTACGGTACAACAATTTAATACGGTAGCTCGGGTAGATAATACTATTTTATGTAAATAAGTATTGAGTTACAGCATTACAATTTATATATTTAGTGAAGTAAAGAATATGTAAACAAACAATTTGTATCAGCACGACGATGTTCAATTGACGACTTTAAAATTATGGTAAAACACGGGATAAAAATCGTAAATGCGGCAGGTTTTTAGGCAATGCGGCGGTGCCCGTCAAACGAAATTTTAATTTTTCTTGGCCTTAACTATGTTTTTTCTGTGATATAAAAACACAAAAAGGGTACAAGCGGCTACGACACTAAAAGTGTTTAAACCCAGCGGAAGGGACAGTACATCCCTTGAGCCGTCTGGATACACGAATATGTACATGTACCTGTATCCAGACAGAACAAGGGACAGTATGTCCCTCATTCCGTCCAGACACAAAAACATAAAAATAAACATACACACACTCAAGCTAGTCAGAACCTGCAATCTACTGAAGCCTGAAAGGCTATAACTATTACACAAGTAGGTTATATTCTCAGTCTTTGAACCAAAGCAGATTGGGGGAGACCAGGTGCCTAGGTAGAGTCAGCGTCTCCTGTTTGAATGCAACACCTGATGCTAGAAAGTCTAGATGGAATGATCGATAGAAACACGTCCATGACTTATAAAGGGTCGATAGATACATGTCCATGACTTCTCCTTTAGAAGTGTTTCTATCAATCAATCCATCTAGATGTACTGTCCCTTGTTCCGTCTGGATACAAGTACATATTCATGTATCCAGACGACTCAAGGGATGGTTATGTCCCTTACGCTGGGTTTAAACATGTTTAGTGTTGTAGCCGCTTGTACCTTGTTTGTGCTATCTATATAGGATTTCAATTAAACTAATCTGTAGTAGTAAAACAACATTGTATCTAACTCTAATTGTTTTAGTGATTTAAGATTATACAATGTAGTATAACCTTAAAGTTTATTCCAATCTGTAGGGAAAAAAAAACTGGACTTTTGCCGATATCATCAACAGAAAAGCATGAAAACAAAGTACATGTACAAAGTAAATGCAGTCAAAATAAAGATACAAATTGTAAAAGATCTTTGTCTTGAACTTTGATCCATGTTGGATATTTGAAAGCATCCACTTTTGTTAAATCCATGTTGAATCCAGTACAATTATTGTCTATTCATCAAAGTGTCCTGCACAGTCTGTGTTATGACTCAAACTTGCCAAGTATATCACTGTCTCTGAACAGAAAATACTCCTGAAAATATGCATATTATATACATGTATACAACATTAAAATAATTTATGAATAGACACAGAGGGGAATGAAAGGGAAGGAAGGAGGAGAGCGGGAAAAGGTAATGATAAAGGGTTTAACATTTAATGTACTTGCAACTGTAGCAGAACTGGTCTATGTACTCAATATTAATCTATTTTTATCCTTACTTTTTTACCTATACGCTATTTACAGATAAATAGACAAGAACTTTTATCTTTAGCCAATCATATTGATTGTTATATCTCACAGTTTGGTAACTGCCATGTTATTGAGCAGTATATAAAGCGAGCGTTTAGTGAGCTCGGTGCAGTGTTCTGCCAGACTTTCTGGCTTGTAAAGCCTCTCTAGTCGACTTCTGACTGTGAAATAGAAACAATTTGTATCTTTGATTGGTCTGGCTTTATATTTGATTATAACATTTGAATTGAAAGTTTAGAAGATTATATTTGGTTACGATTTGATTAGAGCGTTTTGGTATTTGATGTGAATATTATTTTAGCTATTACGACGACTTTTATTTCTGTTTATTGGTTTTGTTGAATAAAGAAAGACTACTTTTGAATAAACATGGAAAATCATATTGTTTTGTCTGATTTACACGCATCACCACTCGTCCACTACTACACAACTAATTCATACATGTACAACTTTGTTGCAAATGTTTCTGGGGGATTAATCTGCTAGTTTTAGATATATTAAGTACTTTGCTGGAAATGATGATGGCCAATAGCCAAATATTCATATGAATATGAATGTCGATCTGAAATCTTACTTCTATGTTTCATATTTGTATTTCTCATTGTTTTTTGTCCAATTTATAGGGATTTGCCATTTTGGGTTCTTCATACATTGTAATACTATGTAGACTAGAGCACTGACAAAGTCAGAAAGGGCCCCGCCGGCCACTTCTTTAAGAAGTTGAATGTGAAGGCAACAAGGTCAACATGGTTGGCAACAAAAGAATTGCTGCCAGAGGTATAGAGGCAAACATACAATGCAGTATTCCAATGTCATCGATTTTTTACAAAGGGCCCAAATATATCAATTGGGAAAGTTTATCCAATGTAGGTGAAAGGTCACGGTCTAGGTCACATGATCAATAAAGCCTGTGTTTGTGAAACACGAATGCCCCCGTTGGCATCTTTGTTAGTATGAACACTATTTTCTGTTAAGTACATGTATGTGAGGTCACTGGGTTAAAAGGTCAAAGGTCAAGGTCACGAGGTCAAAAATTTTGGTATCAATGGAAAGGTCTTGTCACAAGGAATACACATGTGAAATATGAGAGCCCTATCACTTCCCATTCAAAAGTTATGCCAAATGTTAAAGTTTTTGAAAAGTAGGTCAAAGGTCAAGGTCAAGGTCACGAGGTCAAAAATTTTGGTATCAATGGAAAGGTCTTGTCACAAGGAATACACATGTGAAATATGAAAGCCCTATCACTTACCATTCAAAAGTTATGCCCAATGTTAAAGTTTTTGAAAAGTAGGTCAAAGGTCAAGGTCAAGGTCACGAGGTCAAAAATTTTGGTATCAATGGAAAGGTCTTGTCACAAGGAATACACATGTGAAATATGAAAGCCCTATCACTTCCCATTCAAAAGTTATGTCCAATGTTAAAGTTTTTCGGACAAACAGACAGACAAACAGATAAACAGACGGACAGGCCAAAAACTATATGCCCCCGAATCTTTGATTCTGGGGGCATAAAAAATGTTGGTACCAACAGAAAGGTCTTGTCACAAGGAACACACTTGTCAAATATCAAAGCCCCATCTCTTGCGGTACAACAGTTATGGCCCAAGTTAAAGTTTTTCAAATGTAGGTCAAAGGTCAAGGTCACATGATCAAAAAATGTTGGTACCAACAGAAAGGTCTTGTCACAAGGAACACACATGTCAAATATCAAAGCCCCATCTCTTACGGTACAATAGTTATGGCCAATGTTAAAGTTTTTCAAATGTAGGTCAAAGGTCACGGTCAAGGTCACATGATGAAAAATGTTGGTACCAACGGAAAGGTCTTGTCACAAGGCACACTCATGTAAAATAAAAAAGCTCTACAAGGAACACACATGTCAAATATCAAAGCCACATCTCTTACGGTACAACAGTTATGGCCAATGTTAAAGTTTTTCAAATGTAGGTCAAAGGTACAGTGATTTTTTTACCTTTTTTAAAAGCCACCTGTACCTTTTCATTTGGGAAAATATGCGACATTTTGGACAAATTGGGAAAATCTAGAAACAAAATTTCGTTAAAGAAACGCTCAAATTATTGGTTCAAAATAGAAATTTTCAATTAAAAATCATGTTACAGATCAAACATTGCCCCCTCCCCCCCCCCCCCTCTTTAACTGTTGAGAAGTAAAGCCATTTGTATGATGCTTCATACTTTTGGGGTACGAATTTACGATTGTCAGGAACTGGGACAAGACTGCCATCGGAATCGGACGTGTAACTGTTGTCCTCATTTGAGATGTCCTTGCATGACTTCTTTATTGAAAACAGAGGCCTAGTTGTTCGGGTCGAGAACCGACGCTGTCGGTGACATCATTTTCATTGGATATTGCGGGAGTGTTACCAGTACCTTTATTATCGCAATCCTTTTTTAAAAAAAAATGAATGGATTTTTGGTAGATCTCTTGTATCTTTTTTTATTTAGTTTTTTGACATAGTACTTAGATCGTCCCCGTAGCATCCATCAACAAGTAATCAACGTAAAGCCATCGTATGCTTTAGAGATTTTGATTACTTTTGTGCACTTATCATGTCAAATTCAATTCAATCTTGAAAACAATTTTGATCACCGTGTATTGGGAAAATATGAGCCGATATTTGGGAAAATAAAGCTAATTTTTACGAGGGGAAGCCACCGATATTCGGCGGTAAATCGGGCCAAAAAAAATCACTGAGGTAGTGTTGTATAATTGGAAAAATTTCGTAATCGATTATCTGTTTATAATCGGAGAGGATTTTAATCGATTATTTTGATTTAATCGGAAATAATTCTTTCTTGTTCTTACAGAAAGAAATATGACAAGTAATGAATAAACTTCACTAAATCTTATGCTAATATACATAGCAAAATGTCTAGGAAGAACTCCAACCACAGAATGATAAAATCCTGTCTAGTAAATGAAATATTTTGTCAAGATCACAGCAGTAATGGAGTCAAAACAAATATGTGATTGTAATAGTCGACTTTATACAGCATATGCAGGGATGGAAGGGGGGGGGGGGGGTTGGTTGGATTTCTAACAGAGAGGGAAGGAAAGACCAAATAGCAAACGGTTCTCTGTTGCCACTGTAACTAATACGATCCAAGAGTTAACTTAAGATTTTGCTCATTCAAGGAATCAAGCAATATCTTTGTGGTAACAGTACTGTGAAATTCACTGACCTTGTCCTTCTTACAAAGCTCAGGAGTTCGGCGTAAAAACTAAAAAGTTTTTTTTTCTAGACGAGTAGATATTGACGTATCAAAGGCCCGTTTCGCATCTGACGTTGAAGTTTTCTATAAGAGTACTTGTCATTACTATAAAATAAATTCAATGAGAATCCTAATTCCATCCATTGTATGCCTTAGAGAGTGTATCCTTTTCAATTATTTACGCTACGCCCGGAACTTTAACTCGTAGAAACGATCATTGATCTACTTTCGTTTTATTCGTACTTGTCATACGCGAATATGACCGAAAACTATGTCATTCTTTTCCGATTATAATCGATTCTTAAAAACATAATCGATTAATCGAAATCGAAGGGTATTAGCGATGATGTCGCCGATGTCGGCGATAATCGTCACAACACTAGTCAAAGGTCACATGATCAGAAACTGTTGGTACCAACAGAAAGGTCTTGTCACAAGGAACACACATGTAGAATATCAAAGCCCCATCTCTTACGGTACAATAGTTATGGCCAATGTTAAAGTTTTTCAAATGTAGGTCAAAGGTCACGGTCAAGGTCACATGATGAAAAATGTTGGTACCAACGGAAAGGTCTTGTCACAAGGCACACTCATGTAAAATAAAAAAGCTCTACCTCTTACAGTGCAGAAGTTATGGCCAATGTTAAAGTTTTTGCTGACGGACAGACGGACAGAGTGATTACTATAGGGCAACCGCCTAGTAGCGGGGCCCTAATTAGTCTTTAATCACAGTTAATCCATTTTCAATAGGAATTTCATGGGCACTGAACTACCTAATTACAAGGTTTCTTATATTCTGAGACTCCATCAACTTTCTCTCATTTCATTAGATTTTTTTATCTTTTGAGAGAAAAATACTAGTTCATAATCTGTTAAGAGAGATTGATTTGATGTACCTTCAATCTCAAAGTTTTGTATATCCCTTTCAGATCCCTAAATTGGAATCAAAGTTCTTTGAATCTATAAATGCAGATGAAATTTTAAATCCTTTATAATGATAACTGACCTTTTCTTCTAGAGTCACTTTTGTTCCTCCATATTCTGGTAGTAGCACTTTATCTCCTACTGTCACACTTACAGGCATTGTGGAACCATCCTGTATCATAGATACAATCATTAATCAAGAAAACATGATGCGTTCCACATGAAGTAAAACATTGTGTTTGTGAAACATGAGTGCTCCCATATATATAGACTCCTTTGTTTGTATGAAACATTGAAAGCTATGATCCAAAAGTAGGTCTGACTCAAAGGTCAAGGTCACTACATTAAAATTTTGTTACCAACACTACTGTTTCTAAATACATGTATATGGGAAATGAAATTGTGGTTCCTTTGTCATTTTGTCTATCTGTCTGTTACAAAAACTTTAACCTCATGTTACTTTTGAATGGTAAGTGATATGGCTTTTATATTTCATGTGTGTTATTCTTGTGAAAAGACCTGAATTTTCTGACTCTAAGACCTTGACCTTGAAGTTTGACCTACTCTTGAAATCCTTAACTATGGGCATAAATGTAACTTTTGAATGGTGAATCATTATTAAGGCTTCCATATTTCATATGGGTAAATACCCTTGTGATGTTACCTTTCTGCTGACTTTGACACCTTGATGACTTCTTTTTGAAAACCATAAACCATGGGCATAGTGTTTAAAACTGTAGGTGATAGATATTGTATTTTATATTTCACAATTTTTTTTTCAGTTGATCATGTTGATACCAAAATATTTGACCCAAGAGTGACAATGACCTCTTTTGTGACAAACAGCTAAAAGATTGCTTGTTCACTTGTAATCGCTTTATACACATATATACCTTTTGATTCCTAGCTCCACCTCCGACTGCCACTACTGTAGCCTCAAGTACTTTACCCTGAGCCTTCTCTGGGATCATAATACCCGACTTTGTCTTTACCTCAGGTGTAAATCTCTCTACAAGCACTCTGTCAAACAGGGGCAGAAACCTCTTAAATGCTCTTGCCTGAAAATTATACATTAATATTTGGTAATTTTTTCTAATATTGTAAGGACCATCATGTGGATCCCCGCCTCATCGCTTCTTTTCTCACTCGGAGTGAGAAAAGGAGTGATGAGGCGGGGGTCCACACGATGTATTATCTGGCCAATATTTTCCAATTTGACACCTTGTATATGTTATAGGAATTAGGAAAAATGGCTAGACTAAGTTTAAAAATAAAATGCTAGATATATTTCAATTGATTAAGGAAAGAATTCAGGATTTTCAAGTAATTTTTTGTTAAAATCACTTTTCAACTTTTGTATCTAATTTTTCCCACTTTTCAAACAGTCAGGGGTCCAACTTATATGAGTAATAACTTCTTGAAGTTAATTAACTTGCATCAGTAATAACTTATACAAGTTATGTTCATGAGTTTATAACTTGAATAAGTTATAAATAAAAGAGCAGATTTTCCTCAGAATTTCTCCAATAACTTAAACAAGTTATAACAGTGTTTTTGATTTAAACATGTTTTATATTCAAAGCATTGTGATTTATTGTTAATATTCACATTCAGAAGATGCATCTAGGTCTTTACTATGTTTCTGACCTAATTTTCTTGGGAGTTAGCTTGTCTGTTGCTGGTAAATAGGATTTAATGACATAAATATTCCCCAGAGAACCCTACAAAATGTAATTTTGAGAGCTTTGCGCAAGACCCACAAAGCATGTGCTGGATAGTGAGATATATCAGGAGGTTGTCCAATTTAATATCTATTAAGTTACAAATGCTCAGTTCATAAGAAAAATGCTCAGAAGAGATATTAAGGTTCAAAATTTGCTGTTGTAACTTGTTTAAGTTATAAATACTAAAACCCAGTTACTTGGGCAAGTTATAACTCTTTTAAGTTGGACCCCTGACTGTCGAAAAAATGTCGTTATTTCTTTTTTTGTATACTGTTTCGCCCTAATTTCTGAATACTCTCAACAGCTTTATTTTTCCAGCCCAGTCCCAAAATGTGGTGAGAGAGACCTGAACAGTTTGACTCACAGACACACCTAGGTGCTTGCAAGCTTTAAAACACCTCCTACATGCACACCTACTGTCTGCACAGCTCAGTACTTCAGAAATCAGAAAATTAAAGTTTTCCTTATAGTTTGTCGGCAAATTGACCGTTCCGAACGCTGGAAAAATTTTAGAAATTCCATAACGTCACAATTAATGCAATTTCGATGTTTGACCGAGGTTCAAAGCTTATTTGTCCGAGGTAAAAGCATTGTGACGTCACAATATTTTGCATTCTTTTCCCGCAATTCGGAAGGATCAATTTTGCGACTCAAATTTTAAATTATCATGTTAATAGGGGATAGATCTCGAACTCTCTTCTTCTTCTTCTGGATACGGCAAACTAAAGGTGTATGATATAATAATGTACCTACGACTATAATACTGCGACAGAAAATAGTTTCAAATGGGGAGTTTTCTATTTAAATTTTAGCACGACGTCGCCAATGTTTAACACTCACAGAGTCTTACTGTATGGAGAACGTTGACAATGTCACGCTAAAATTAATATAGAAAAACTCCCATCTAAAACTATTTTCTCTCACTGTGAGCATAGTATTGTCGTACAGACATATATCATACACAGTTAGTTATGAGAATTTGAGATCACCCGATACAAATTGTAATCTGAAAATATGCCAACAAAAACATCATGTACTACATCATGATAAAACTACATCAGCTACCAACAAATAATGACCCCTCCCTACTTGCTACAAGCCTAACAAGGACAATCGACAATATTATATCTTCTTAACGTAGGCTCTATTCATTTTGTGTAATATTTGTCCATATTTCACACTCATGATTTTGTCAAATAAAATGATGATACCATGCTTAGGCGATGTCGATGCAACACAAGGAGTTAGGACAGCTCGCTCTACGGTCAACAGGAACACGTGTTTTGTAATTTTGCGCATGTGCAACCTTCTAAAGAGGTACATGTGGGGAAACAACATCATTTTCATCGTGAGTTTGTGCTGTACTGAATGTGACAGAGTACATTAAAGTACCTAAATGTATGAATAAGTTATTTCAATTTTGTTTATCATAATGCAATCAAACGTTGCCAAACTGAAAATTAAAATCCTTATGTTACCTCTGTACATCCGAAGGTCGTAAGAGAAGTTCCGAACAAATATTCTAGAAAAGGGCGCACGTGTGTGTAGAAGATCGAAGTAAAGCACTATAGTCTCTCGGCCCATTTTCTCTAATTCCAGTTTGGTATGTATACTGATATAGTAATCATTACTTCATAAACTTCGACTTTTGGCTGCTCTAATTCTATAACTGCGAGAATATTATACCGGAGTCTTGTAAGCAGGACTAGGTAGTTCCTGCACGTGTCTACTGCAGAGTCGAGCCGGGTCAGATCGTGCAGTCAGCGTCGAAAATATTCATTTGAACATTGAATGCCATGCGTTTTTTTTTTATATTACTGTAGTCTGCAATATTGTCTCTTTTACAGGTTTGAAGAGAAGTAACAATCTTCGAGAAGACCTCGAGGTCTTTGATATTCTTCTGATGTAACAATGGGAGCGGTCATTAATTTTTAGTGGTTGCTGAAATGCTTGCATAATGAAGCATTACTGGGAGTTTACTCTGGTGATTGACGAACTGACAGTAGTGTTGTAATGATAGTCACCGACATCGGCACTATTGTTGCTAAGTCGTTGTCTACATGTATTGATTCTATTTTTGAAAAGGTGTAGGGTTGACTTTTTCAACATACAAAATTTTCCAACATGAGCGAGTAATGTTGTAACATAATTGTCAGTTGCGATCCAGTGTTGGAACTTGTATTTCATGATAGATTATTATGAATCAGTCAGGGGAACCAATGATCGAAAAAATCAGCGATATCATTTAGCATGTTTAGGCAGTTACGGGATTACTCCAGAAATGGCTATAATAGCTAACAAGTATTAGCTTTTACAAAAAGCTTGCCGGCAGTTAGCTGACATTTTAAAATGTTGTAAAATTCTAGTAAGGAATAAATGGAATTCATAAACGGTTTTTATTCTTGTTAGACCAATCGCACATTTCCGGGCTTTTCCGTTTTTATTTCCAATTCAAGCTACGGAAATTTCCGAGGATCTGTGATTTGTTGTAGGACGTATCGGTACAAAGACTTTTCGATGCATCTTTCAGAAGAAAATGCACTGATACGATATGACTTTCATTTGTCAAGTCATCTAGACTCTTCAGCCGACCTGATGGAAGCATCTTATGCACAGTTTCAGAATAACCTTGACGAATATTTGCATATTTTGTAGTTGTCCACCAATCATATTGCCAAGAGTAATTTTATCCGTGCAAGTATGTCACGATTGATTACAGTATACCGGCAGTCATGACTGCCGGTAAATATGGCTATAATAGCTATAAATGGCTATATAGGAGAAATAATTTTAAGAACTAAAAAATAAAATTTTTGAATTTTTCTTTCAAACTCAAAATCGCAAATCTTTATGACCATCTGATCAAACTTTACAAAAGAAGTTGGTATGCAAAACTTACAATTTTCAAGTTTTGACCAGGATAAGTTATCAAAATTTGACTCATTCAATCTCAAAGATGGTAGTACATGTCAACCTCTTTAGTAAACATTGTGCAGATGGTCATAAACATTTGCGATTTTGAGTATTAGCTCAAAATTCCAAAATTTACTTTTTTAGTACTTAAAGGTACATAAGGTCTCGTCAAGATCAAACCACGAATCAACTATTTTTGTCAAAATTTTAACGCAAACGAGTCTATCATGCTTAAAAATTAGAAGCTGGTTGGTTACATTAGTCACATATGCCCTCACTACCGAGCTATGATCAATTATTGCTTATAAAATGGGTACCCTGATATAACCTATTTTTCTCCGTAGAAGACCGATTGCGACCACGTGTAAGCACTTATTTGCATAAGGCTAGTACTGTATCAAAACAAAACAACATGGCTGACGGATAACACGTGGGACGAAAATGAATCGACAATCGGTGTTATCAAAATCTGAAAAGAGATTTGTAATGAACAAATAGTAATGGCTTGGTATTGGAAAGTTATAAATACCTAGCGTAGAGGACGACCGTGAAATTAAAAACTCTGACAAGTCTGAGGGAAAATTAGCTAAAGGGATCTACAGTGTACATTTACATGTATAGTTCTCTTTTTTATCTATATATGAGAAGTATATACGCGTGTATATAAGTTTGACGTGTATATATATCCACAGTAATTTTAATATGTGTTTATATGATATATATATTCACAGTCTAAATCAAATATTAAAAAACGGACTAAAAATCGTTAACTAAATAAAGGTTAATTTTCATTCAGGATTTGGTAAACGAACGCACATGTGTATAGCAGACTTCACCTGCCTCCCATTCAAGCCGTCATATTACTAGGGCTGGGACGATACTCCGATTCATCGGTGCATCGCGATATTTTTTTTCGCGATCCAAGTATCGATACACCCCGACGATACCTAAGTTAAGAATTACAAAGAAATTGTGCTTAAACTTTCCGTATTTTCAAGTACTCAAGTTTAAATCCAACTTTCTTCAGTTTACATATAGATAAATACTTGCCATTGTCCCGCATTTTCGACCGAAAAAATCTGTCCCGGCCGGGAAATCCCGATTTTTGGACGTTCCATTAAAAAAGATAAGAGTAATATTGATTATTAGTCACTCCGTCTTTTCATAAACTGTTTCATAATATTTATCTAACGCACGCCGCATACCCATGTACAGTTATCAGCCGGTAATCTGTCGGCTGTACCACAAACAATAGTCAATTAACGTCGCTAAATAAATGCAAGTAAGCCTTCTCTTGTTGTTGTTGTTGTTGTTGTTTTTTTTTTGCTAGAAATATAATTCGATCATTGAAAGTAATAGTTATAAGATGTTCGAGTGATACCATTTGCAAAATTTTTATGAGAAGAAACAACGTGAAGTAAAAATGTAAACAAGATAAAAAAAAAAAGAAGAAAATACGACAACCACGGAACGCTCTTAAGTTATTATAATACTCTCTTTATTATTATCACGTAAAAAAAACCTCAATACTAATCAACGTACGTCAGCTTACTGTCTTTTTCAATACCCGAGACGTTAAGGTATCGATTGTGTATTTGATTTAAACTCCCTTGTTATTGTTCGCCAACGTCAACTCAGGTAACGACACAAGTGTTTAATAGGTGGACAAGTTCGCTGAAGCGCCACTTTTTAGAAATGCGTCCGACTAGGAGCCGACGCCCGTGTACGTATACGGCGCGCTTTAATAAGATTTCAGTATTTTCAGAAAAAAAAACCAGACAAATTGAAGAGGAAATATGTGAAACAAATTAATATACCACATGGTCCTTTGTTTTGAAAATTTTACACTTCTCATTGATTTGACTGTGTTGCTCCTTCAAAAGTGAAGGACCCTCCCTCCCCCCCTCCAAAAAAAAAAATTCCCAACTTGTAATTATAATTAAAAGGCCTTATTATAGTGATGAAAAAGTGTCCCTCATTGGTGTTATATTTGTCCCTCTTTTTGATGATTTGTCACTCTTTTTGTCCCTCTTTGGAACATGACAAAATTTTGGCAAGTATCTAGATATAAAATAACAAAATGATAAGAACCTTTGATTTTTAATACGAAATTTCCATGACTTCTTATTGTTATTTGAAACGATTTTTTGTTTTTCAATTCTTCTAGTCAAATAACAAACCATTTATTAATTGTTTTCATCTTTATTCTAGACAGAAATCTAGTGTTGGATAAATATAACGTGGGATAAAAAAAGCTACTAATATGATGAAAATAAATACTTTCAAATAGCTTTTTGAGAAGGTTTTATTACTTAACTTAGAATCGCGATATGTATCGTATCGGATATCAGGTATCGTGATACGTATCGGATCGGCTGGGTACAGTATCGTCCCAGCCCTACATATTACACTATTACACCTTGTTAGTAATTTAAAAGTGTTCGATTATCCACATTCAAAATGGTGATTTGAATGGAACAGGATATCAATGCATGATAATTAATGAAATATTAGTGAGTTAGGTTTTAAGAGAGAATTTTAAAAAGACTGTATACATGGTTTACTACATGTTTCATAGTAATCGCACGATGTGAAGTTCATTCAAGCGATTGGATGATCATGGTAGCGTGTTCCCTTTGACCTTGGTAAACGTGACATATTTCTACATACTGTATACATGGTATATGCAAATAACAATTTCCGAAGTTTACCGAAATCGTGTACCAGAGAGTAAAAACGTCAATAAAACAAAAATGTGAGAGATATTTTATGTACGTCGATATATATAGATGTTCAAATGGTAGGACTAAAAGCTATTTACGGTAAAGCTTCATTATTGACTGTAATCCCTGTTAGACTATATGTACCTTTAAAATTATTTCTCCAATATAGCCATTTATAGCTATTATAGCCATATTTAGCTATTATAGCCATTTCTGGAGTAATCCTAGACCTGTTAGGTGCTTTAAGGTATAAAAGGCACTTTTTACAAACCGCACACACGGGAAGGATTCAAGTGTTCTTTCCAGAGAAATTCGACATTTGATAAGTTTTTAATGCAATTTTAGAGAAACTTCAGCTAACTCTCATTCACTGCTAGGATTTTTTTTTTTATACACGTAGCAACCAGTATTTTTTATGAAAAATTTAGGGGTTTAGCTATCGTTTGTTGGTACTTTTAATGAACAGTATCGAGAGAAAATATCACGCATTTATGAAATTTTAAAAATCACTCGTTTTACTGCTTCAGTTGTTTTACTGATTCAGTAATGAAAACTCTTACATCCCTATGACAAGTTGGATCATTGTACATAAAACATCGCATATATACTTCTATCGAGAAATGAATCTCATATTTTTTCTGTTGATGCAGGTATCACCCGAAAAATTGGACAGAAAACTGCATCAATACGCGTAGCTAGTTATCATTTTATTATAATCTATTTATGGAAAACAGGCTGTTTTCTTGGATCTAAAAACAATCACCGCACTATATTTCGTAAGTCCGTGGGTTTCGCAGTGATGCGTCTGCCAGAACAAGTTGTGGCAGCCGCCATAATTCAAACAGCGAACAATTGTCTCTCTATGCCTTTGGAATAAGGACCAGTTTGAGCAAATTGATTTGAGAATTATTATATTGACTAGAAAAAAAGTAAAAAACTCAGGAAGTTATCTTTGACGACTTGGCGTCGAGCATCGCCATGTTGATTGTTTAAAGATAAAACTAAAATCTGAAAACAAAACATAAGTCAATGATACGGCCTCTTCTCGTATCATGTATTGAACCATCAACTGTCAAGAACCGCAGTGAATCGAGAACCGCGGTGAATCGTGACAGCCCTAATCAAATTAGTTTACATGTAATGTCAATGATTTTTCTTTATTCACAGCTGATAAATAATGTATCGACTACCAAGTTTACTACGACCTACCATTGCCAGACGCCTTACTCCAGTTGTTACAAGCTGTAGTCATTCAAGATCCTATGCTAAAGATGTCAAGTTTGGACCCGATGCTAGAACTCTCATGTTACAAGGAGTTGACACCTTAGCTGATGCTGTCGCTGTCACAATGGGACCCAAGGTATCTGCATTGATAGAATATATCAGTGATCGGGAAGGCCAACATGCTCAATGGGACTATGGCCCCTTCCACTTGGACTTCAATGGGCCAGTCTCAAAAAACAATTGGCCATCTTTCTTCATGAAAGGGCCATTCCAAAAATGATCATTTTTCAAAAAACTTTGCAGCTTTGCATGCAATGTATGTATAATACATCAGACATTAGCACATTTTTTTGGTCGTGAAATTCCTAATGTTGCAATTTTCGATGAATAATTTACAGTACATTTTTTTAGCCGAGTTGCAAAACTCGGCTCTTAATTTGATGTGAGACGGGTGGGCCAGTCAGGGGTCCAACTTATATGAGCAGAGTTTACGAATGAGACCAAAAATCAACAGGACATTTCTCCTGTAGTTTTATGAAATTTCTTAAAATCTACCGAACAAAGCTAAAAATTACCAGACAATTACAATTGGTTTATTACAAATTTGGTGTTTGTATTTATAGAAAAAAAAATCTGAGAGAGACTGAAAAGTATACAAACTTAAAAACAATTACAAGATGTAGTACTCATGCAGTGATCGGGAAGGCAAACTTGCTCATTGGGACTATGTCCCCTTCTACTTGGACTTCAATTGGCCATTCTCAAAATCAATGGGCCATCTTTCTTTATGAAAGGGTCATTCAAAAAATGATCAATTTTCAAAAAGCTTTACATACAATGTAATATAATATAATACATCAGATATTAGCACATTTTTTAGTTGTGAAATTCCCAGTTTTACCATTTCCAATGAATAATTTACAACGTGCATATATCACAGAACAGTCAGCCACCTATCCTGTATTTTTCGTGTCCAAGTATGGGCAGCTTCATTTTCAGCTTTGTTGAAAGGGAATGGGGGTGATTGCAATTGACATTTCTGTACAAATTTTATTATATGTACATGTACTTCAAATTGAACCCCTTGAATGACCACTTAAAATGGGCATGTAAGCATTACCGGTATATTGTGGCCATTCATAACTTGCGCCGTTACTGTAAAATGACTCGTGATGCAATGCTGAAAAAATTCACCGAAATATCTATCTTTATAGACAGATCTTAGTCGGGACAATGTAAGGCCACAATTAAAAAATTGTTTGTTTCCCCTCTCCCCGGGTCTGTTTTTTCCAAGTGAGCCGGCAGGCGGGTACTTTTTTTTTCTTTTTTCTTTTTGCTGCCAGAACTACATGTAACAAATATATTTAAAGTCGTTTGAATCCAAAATGCACATTACTGGGCTCCTTACAAGTTACAGCTGCACAGTCACACTCTGTGTTTCTAATTGATACGATAAAGACTAAGAGCTGGCAGCCGGCGATTTCTCTCCTAGCTCTTATACTTCGGGTAAAATCGCCGTCTGCTTTCCGTAAAAAATATTTTTCATGTCTCAATTTCTATCGCTGGTTAAGTATGAAATGTCTATTTATTATATTGAACATGTTCACGTTGTCCTGTAAAACCTACTCTATATAAACAAAATTGACCCAAGATACACGATAAATATTTCCGCAACAGGTGCATCAAGTGTTTCAGCGCGGCGTAACGGATCATTTTACGGCAACGTCAAATCTGCGAGAATAAGATGCACTATAGAACGATTACATCTCGACTTTTTTTACGACTTGTAAATATTGAATTTGTATAGATATTGACCACCCCCGGTAATTATTCGACGGGGGTCATTGTTCGTCTTTACACCGGCGTTTTCCAGTGCATGATAAAGATATACTTCTCTTTCTCGGTCTGTTTATTGTATGTAAACAGCGAAAGTGAAAAATAATTATACGAACAACATCAATTGTAATATTGAGTCTATTGATAATGACGTTCACAATGCAAGAAGTTAGCACGGACCACCGACAACCGCTAGAGAAACGTAGGTTAATCATAACCGAATACGTACAGTACTATGATCAGGTACTAGTAGTAGTTTTCTTATTCACTCGATTTTAGGCATTTAGATAATTATGTCTGAATTTTGGTCTCTCTCAACGGACCCTTCCAAATAAGCGATCGGTCTTTAGAGCGTTCAAACGCCAATCCGTGAAACGAGATTTCACAAGTTGAGGAACTAGATTGGGCACATGCGTATACTATACATGTAAAGCACTCGCAGAATTCGAAAGGCTTCTTTGAAATTTCACATCCGTAGACCGAGCGCTCGTCTATCATGTTCTCAAAAAACTTTGGGAGGATATTTACAAGAGAGAGACATAATTATCAATGTACCAATAATACGTAATTTATGACTGACAGTTCAAAGCCAACGGCAATTGGAAGACGGGGGGGGGGGGGGGGGGGGGGGGGGGTTACGGCAAGATTTCTTGTAATCATGTAGGAATGAGAATTTCAAAAGCTAATGAGTTGATTTACAATTCTATTTGGATGGAATATTGTAACGTTGAAACTGAAAATGGACATGGCCGTGATTCGATTTCTGGACCAAAAAAAAAAAAAAAAAAATATCGGATTTTTTGGCTATAAAAAAATCTGACTCGGCAGCGTTTTTCCTGACCCGGTCGGGGCGAGGGGAAACAAACAATTTTTGGCCGGATTGCAAAGCAATTCCGGTCTATAGATTGACGATGTCCGTCCGTCCGTCTGTCCGTCCGTCCGTCCGTCTGTCCGTCTGCCGTCAACATTTTGGTTAAAGTTTCTGGTTGAGGCAAAATCTAAGGAACTATATGCAGTAGAAACTTTATATTATACATGAAGGTTGCCCATGACAAGACCTTTCAATTTATGCTGTAACGTTTGACCTAGTGACCTTGACCTTGGACTTTGACCTAGTTAAAGATTTTGGTTAAAGTTCCTGGTTTAAGCAAAATTTAAGGAACTGTATGCAGTAGAAACCTTATATTATACATATAGGTATCCCATGACAAGACCTTTTAATTTATGCCATAACGTTTGACCTAGTGACCTTGACCTTGGACTTTGACCTAGTTAAAGATTTTGGTTAAAGTTCCTGGTTTAAGCAAAATCTAAGGAACTGTATGCAGTAGAAACCTTATATTATACATATAGGTTTCCCATGACAAGACCTTTCAATTTATGCCGCAACATTGGACCTAGTGACCTTGACCTTGGACTTTGACCTAGTTAAAGATTTTGGTTAAAGTTTCTGGTTTAAGCAAAATCTTAGGAACTGTATGCAGTAGAAACCTTATATTATACATTTAGGTTGCCCATGATGAGACCTTTCAATTTATGCCGCAACATTGGACCTAGTGACCTTGACCTTGGACTTTGACCTAGTTTAAGATTTTGGTTAAAGTATCTGGTTTAAGCAAAATCTAAGGAAGTGTATGCAGTAGAAACCTTTTATTATACATCTAGGTTGCCCATGACGAGACCTTTCAATTTATGCCGTAACATTGGACCTAGTGACCTTGACCTTGGACTTTGACCTAGTTAAAGACTTTGGTTAAAGTTCCTGGTTTAAGCAAAATTTAAGGAACTGTATACAGTAGAAACTTTATATTATACATGTAGTTTGCCTCTGACAAGACCTCTCAATGTATGCTGTAATATTTGACTTAGTGACCTTGACCCAGTTGGTGACAAAAACTTACTTTGCAATCCGGCCATACCGTCTTTAGCGGTGTTTTATTTTTTAATTATGGCCTAATTCCTTTAATTGCATACTTCACATTTAACCAATGATAGATAATGTGACACTATGATGAATACTTTTTATTCTGAAGTTTAAAGAGTGCGGCGATGTCGGAGAAACAAACTGTATTGTATTGTATATGTTTAAAGGAAAATGATATGTTACTATCTTGGAACAAAACATCATCGGACATTTTGTCCAGCTCGGAACCAGAAACTGTCGGACATTTGAAAAATCCACCGGAGATATCCGGCACTTTTCGTAAACTCTGTATGAGTAATAACTTCTCGAAGTTAATTAGCTTGCATCAGTAATAACTTATACAAGTTATGTTCATCAGTTTATAACTTGAATAAGTGATAAATAAAAGAGCAGATTTTTCTCTGAATTTCTCCAATAACATAAACAAGTTATAACAGTGTTTTTGATTTAGACATGTTTTGTATTCAAAGCATTGTGATTTATTGTTAATATTCACATTCAGAATATGCATCTAGGTCTTTTCTATGTTTCTGACCTAATCTCTGTACCTATGAACATATGACAACTCATGTATCTTTACTTTATATTGTGCACCTGTAAAAGTTAAGTAAAATAAAAACATGTATTCACAGGGTAGAAATGTTATCATCGAGCAAAGTTGGGGAGGTCCAAAAATAACCAAAGATGGAGTGACAGTTGCCAAAGCTATTGATCTGAAGGATAAGTATAAGAACATAGGCGCTAAGCTTGTACAGGACGTGGCTAATAACACTAATGAGGAGGCTGGAGACGGTACAACCACAGCTACAGTGTTAGCCAGGGCTATAGCCAAGGAAGGCTTCGATAAGATCAGTAAGGGAGCTAATCCTATAGAAATAAGGAAAGGTAAGTAGTTGTTTATTTAGTTTATACATAAATTATTGTGTAAGTTTGCACAAGTGAATAAGCACGGACGAGGACATGACGGGAGATTAGCAGGATTTTTTTTAAAATTATATATTACATCTAGTGATGTGTATCTTTGTATGCATTGAATTAAAGAGTTTTGACAAAAATTCAAAGTATTTATCAAATATTCCTGATATTTTGTTTAAAAGGTAATTACTTGTGGTAAATTTGTGAAAGTCACCAACTTGTAATTGGTCTCTTTATGAATGACTAAATACATAGCTGCACTTATATTTGTGAGATTAATATTTAGCAGAATTAACGCTTATTACACTGTGTAGCATCACATGACTTAAGTTGGTGAAATCACGAACACGAAATGGAAGCATACCGCTCGTTTGGGGGAAAGAAAACAGGTACTATGATGATTGTTTTGATTCAATTTTATCTTTTCATAGCCAATGTCCTTGTAAAAAATCATATTTTGATTCTTTGTTTTGTAATCAAGAAATCATTGTAGTTTTTACAAACATTGTGACAAAAGGAACGTCATGGTCGAAATATGTTAAACACAATGTTGTGGTGGTTCCCAAGCAAATACATAAATCTACAGGTTTTGTCACAATGTTTGTAAAAACAAATGCGTTTTACTTACGAGTCCATGATAGTAAAAGTATCAGTATAGACAAGGATATAGGCTATGAAAAGATAAAATTTAATCAAAGCAATTATTGCAGTTCCAGTTTTCCTACCTCCACCTGAGAGCTTTATATTTATTCCTGGTTTGACCGACTAAGTCACATGATACTACACAGTGTATTAGAATGTGCTAAGTCATGAAGATGCTAAATGATTTATAGCTTTAATAGAAGTGCACTTTTTCATGATTCTTTGTACAATTTTGCCTTCTTTCCACTGGCACTAAGCATGCTAAGTACACATACAAATGCAGACCTGTCTACTTTTAAGATTTTGGCATAATTTTTACTAGTTTTTATCTTCAAATACGCTTTACGCTTTTGCTGCTCATTTTTACGCCTAGAACATACATGTATTTTCAATCAGAATTACCTTTTAAGATATTCAAAATAATCGGATAGACTTGGCGTTATAGATTAATTGTAAGTTGAGGGTTTGGTATGGTATAAACAATTGTGTAAATGATTTGTACAAATGTCAAAGTAGGCCATGCTTTTTTCTCAAAATTACAATCAATTGTTCATATTATGCTTAACGTTCCTCAATTACATGTACGCTCTCTCTAGCAATATTTACACTTTTCATAAGAAATAGGTAGGCAGAGCTGCAAATGTCCTGAGTCATTTTTTTTTGAAATATATGCTCACCTAACCTGTTTTCATCAACCGATCAAGGTAAACAGGTCTGTAAATGCCTTACTTTAGCATTGGTCCTACATGTACATTGTAACTGATCAAGGTAAACAGGTCTGTAAATGCCTTACTTTAGCATTGGTCCTACATGTACATTGTAACTGATCAAGGTAAACAGGTCTGTAAATGCCTTACTTTAGCATTGGTCCTACATGTACATTGTAACTGATCAAGGTAAACAGGTCTGATAATGCCTTACTTTAGCATTGGTCCTACATGTACATTGTAACTGATCAAGGTAAACAGGTCTGATAATGCCTTACTTTAGCATTGGTCCTACATGTACATTGTAACTGATCAAGGTAAACAGGTCTGATAATGCCTTACTTTAGCATTGGTCCTACATGTACATTGTAACTGATCAAGGTAAACAGGTCTGATAATGCCTTACTTTAGCATTGGTCTTAACTGCAGGATCATATGGTCTCTGCAGCAGTTCTTCAATGCAAAATAAAAACACATTATTTCCCATGGTAACTGTTTATAGTTACTGTGGTAGAAGCATGTGTAACAGTTCAACATGAATTAAGAATGAGATAATTTTTATTGTTTCTAAGCTGTTTAGGTAGGTAAAAGTTGGGTTTTATCTCATAATTTATTATTACTTATTAATTTTGAATAATTTAGGAGTTATGATGGCTGTAGATAAAGTTGTGGAGGAACTAAAGAATATGTCAAAACCTGTCACAACACCAGAGGAAATAGCTCAGGTCAGTCAAAATCATTCAGACATAAATTATTGAAAAAAGAAGTGTGTGCGTAACAAGAGTTGGTGAAAGAGTCCAAAACTCTGTATGACATGTTGCCCTACAAATACCCAATCAGTATTCCAGGATTAGATTATCTGTCACAGAAGCTAAGTGATAATAAAGGATGGGTAACTGGAAAATTGCTGCTTACTTATTGGTCATGGTTGGTGAATTTTCAAGCACTCTACATATATACAGGGTTTTTGAGTTGGCAAAGCCAACTCTCATTGCTATGGCTTTCAACTTTGCACTTGATAACCCTGCACCGACCAAACAATGCACAATGTTACTGGCACAGTAAGAAATAGGACCACTACGATTTGACAAAAGAACATATTAGACGACAGACGTTTAAGTTCAAGTTGTAAATAATGGGTTAAATGCATTATGAGAATGCAAAAAAATGCTACAAGGAACGATGCTACAGGAATAGCGATCACATGTTGATGTCAGTACATTAAAATATGGCGCATCTTTTTTCTTTGTACTTCCCTCCTCTGTATAAGGAGCACCCCATTTTTAGATAGATAGGTAAACGTATTGTATTTAGGATAAAAAGACCTTAGATTTTAAAAAAAAATTGTGGATGTGTAGAAGACTTAGGCCATGCAAAAAAAATTTTCTGGTTCTCAGATAATTGATCTAAAAAATATGGGTAGGTAGGTAGGGTTTTTATTTTTTGTTTTTATTTTCCGATAATTCCCCCGAAAATATTTTCCGATAATTCCCCCGAAAATAGTTTCTCACATAACTGTGTCACTGAATAGTTCGATTCCAATGGCAATATAATCCAGGGCACGACTGTGTTGCCTTTAAAATTCACCTTCAAGCTGACAATCACTCGTCCCTCCCCCCCCCCCCGGTCGCAATTTTGCATCTTGTGTACAATAACAAAGTACAGTATTTCCCTCCACAGACGTCAGAGCACCTAAGCGTCTTGGTCGTGTACAGTCTTAACAAAACCTACAAGCGCCGTTAAAACATAAAGCGCTGTACTGAAACAGACATTTCTACTTTTCGTTTGTACAGAAATCCCTGTTCTATTAATAGAAAATTATATTTATCAGCATGAGAAATCTGGCGGGCAGCGGCTATTTTTTCCCTTCCCACGATAAAAACGTCTCCTCGGGAGGAATTTTGAGCGCGCCGCGGTGTCTGAGAACCAGGATTTTTTTTTTATATGGCCTTAAGACAAGTAAATAAATAAATCAATCAATCAATAATATTTATTTAAAGTCAGACATAATTTATAACAATCAACATTAGCTCTGATGAGCTACATGTATTTACCGACAAGGAAAAAAGGGTTTTTCAGTTTGATACTTAATAAACGTAAGATGTTGGTTTTAAGTTGGTCAGGAAGTTTCAAAAGCAAATATCTCCTAAAGTAAAAGTGATAGGACATTATACTTCATACATACACCCATAACAATTGCAACAAATTTGACATGATCATATTGACCTTGAACTCTGACCTAAAAATCAGTTATTTGGTTAAGAAGTTCTATCATTTTATATATTTATATATTTCCAGACTTTTTTTTTTTTTAGATTTGAGACAACTCTTGAATTGTGAGAATCACTCATTCAAGCATTTGAGGCATAGATTTGGAGTTTGATTTGTGCCAGTTTTATACTTGTCTTCTGTATGTTCGTCTCAATGTTACTTTTTGCCAACTCGCAGGACTTTATGTCCTTTGATTTCTTCCTTGTTTGGGGCCAAATTTCGGCCCCTTCCCAATGCCAAATTTCCCCTATTTTTCCAAAAAATCACTCTTAAATTCCCACAGAGGAATAGTGAAAAATAAAGCCTGTGTTTGTGAAACACGAATGCCCCCGGTGGCATCTTTGTTAGTATGAACACTATTTTCTGTTAAGTACATGTATGTGAGGTCACTGGGTTAAAAGGTCAAAGGTCAAGGTCACGAGGTCAAACATTTTGGTATCAATGGAAAGGTCTTGTCACAAGGAATACTCATGTGAAATATGAAAGCCCTAGCACTTCCCATTCAAAAGTTATGCACAATGTTAAAGTTTTTGAAAAGTAGGTCAAAGGTCAAGGTCAAGGTCACGACGTCAAAAATTTTGGTATCAATGGAAAGGTCTTGTCACAAGGAATACACATGTGAAATATGAAAGCCCTATCACTTCCCATTCAAAAGTTATGCCCAATGTTAAAGTTTTTGAAAAGTAGGTCAAAGGTCAAGGTCACGAGGTCAAAAATTTTGGTATCAATGGAAAGGTCTTGTCACAAGGAATACACATGTGAAATATGAAAGCCCTATCACTTCCCATTCAAAAGTTATGCCCAATGTTAAAGT
Organism: Pinctada fucata; assembly: GCA_028142955.1. Lineage (NCBI taxonomy): Eukaryota > Metazoa > Mollusca > Bivalvia > Pterioida > Pteriidae > Pinctada > Pinctada fucata. Next base: position 24,956,544 of record AP027114.1, read on the forward strand.
TTTTGAAAAGTAGGTCAAAGGTCAAGGTCAAGGTCACGAGGTCAAAAATTTTGGTATCAATGGAAAGGTCTTGTCACAAGGAATACACATGTGAAATATGAAAGCCCTATCACTTCCCATTCAAAAGTTATGCCCAATGTTAAAGTTTTTGAAAAGTAGGTCAAAGGTCAAGGTCAAGGTCACGAGGTCAAAAATTTTGGTATCAATGGAAAGGTCTTGTCACAAGGAATACACATGTGAAATATGAAAGCCCTATCACTTCCCATTCAAAAGTTATGCCCAATGTTAAAGTTTTTGAAAAGTAGGTCAAAGGTCAAAGTCAAGGTCACGAGGTCAAAAATTTTGGTATCAATGGAAAGGTCTTGTCACAAGGAATACACATGTGAAATATGAAAGCCCTATCACTTCCCATTCAAAAGTTACGCCCAATGTTAAAGTTTTTGAAAAGTAGGTCAAAGGTCAAGGTCAAGGTCACGAGGTCAAAATTTTTTGGTATCAATGGAAAGGTCTTGTCACAAGGAATACACATGTGAAATATGAAAGCCCTATCACTTCCCATTCAAAAGTTATGTCCAATGTTAAAGTTTTTCGGACAAACAGACAGACAAACAGACGGACAGGCCAAAAACTATATGCCCCCGAATCTTTGATTCCGGGGGCATAAAAAACACATGAGAAAATAAGACTCAAAACTTGGAAGTCGGCACAAAATGTCCTATTTCTAAGTGCATCTTTTAAAAGATTTTCATTCATCCTTGTTCAGTTCAAGCAAACCAGTGGATAAGTAGTGTTATTATACCTCTACTCATTTTTTCCTATATAAAAAGAGACTCATTAAATTTAACTAAATCCCTGAAAATCGCTTGATAAGACTATTTCCCTGCAAAGGGGTGCATTAGTTGAGAAGACTATTTCCCTAGGGAGTTACATGTAGTTTTGAAAATGGGGCACAACTTCTTTGGGGGTGTGTCAGTATTAGCCAATCAGCGTCGTTGAAGGTTGATCGGATGACGCTATTAATACACGCAGAGTAATCTGCCTCCTATCTACTTAGCACATAAATTAATCCGCAATAAAATGAAACAATAAAAAATTAAACATGTATGAGTATGATAAATGATGTTTCTGTTAATCTTATCATCAGAAATTAATATTTTCTGTTATTCAGTCATTCAGTTGAGAAGGCACGGCAAAATCATTAGAATTTCTATTGGAACCCTGTAAACCTAAGAGATATGTTTGTTTCAGTATAATGTTTGTTTCGGTATACCTAAGAGATATGTTTGTTCCAGTATAATGTTTGTTTTGGTACAATAAAACAGTTAAAGTATACCATTGAGGGAGTTAGCACGTGCTAACTCCCTCAATGGTATACTTTAACTGTATATTAATAAATGATACTTTAGGATTACACCATGGTGAGAATCAGAAAAGTTTTCCTAATTTCAGCAAAATGTTGCAAATTTTCCCAAATGGGACAGGTATAGGCACCTTCTCCAAACTAAAAAAAATCCCTGGTATATAATGAAAATTTTTTTAATGTTATATTTTCAGTGTGACCATGTTTCTGAATATGAGGAATGATTTACTAGACAGGCCATACAACATGTAATTAATCATTTTGAGAATCATTTGTGACTACAATACAATAGATGTATTTAGACTGTTGTACATGTATGACAATTTATTGAATATTTACCTAAGTATGAACAGACAGTTGATAGATGAGGGCATTGGTACTGTAATGATCTGATTGATAGATGAGGGCATTGGTACTGTAATGATCTGATTGATAGATGAGGGCATTGGTACTGTAATGATCTGATTCCCAAATAGATTTAATATGGTGATAGTATTCTTGTTTACATTTTTGGCCGGATTGCAAAGCAATTCCGGTCTATAGATTGACGATGTCCGTCCGTCCGTCCGTCCGTCTGCCGTCAACATTTTGGTTAAGGTTTCTGGTTGAGGCAAAATCTAAGGAACTATATGCAGTAGAAACTTTATATTATACATGAAGCATGCCCGTGACAAGACCTTTCAATTTATGCCATAACATTTGACCTAGTGACCTTGACCTTGGACTTTGACCTAGTTAAAGATTTTGGTTAAAGTTTCTGGTTGAGGCAAAATCTAAGTAACTATATGCAGTAGAAACTTTATATTACACATGAAGCTTGCCCATGACAAGACCTTTCAATTTATGCCGTAACATTTGAACTAGTGACCTTGACCTTGGACTTTGACCTAGTTAAAGATTTTGTTTAAAGTTTCTGGTTGAGGCAAAATCTAAGTAACTATATGCAGTAGAAACTTTATATTATACATGAAGCTTGCCCATGACAAGACCTTTTAATTTATGCCGTAACATTTGACCTAGTGACCTTGACCTTCGACTTTGACCTACTCAAAGATTTTGCTTAAAGTGCCTGGTTTAAGCAAAATCTATGGTACTGTATGCAGTAGAAACTTTATATTATTAATGAAGCTCGCCCATGACAAGACCTTTTAATTTATGCCGTAACATTTGACCTAGTGACCTTGACCTTGGACTTTGACCTAGTTAAGGATTTTGGTTAAAGTTCCTGGTTTAAGCAAAATCTATGGAACTGTATGCAGTAGAAACTTTATTTTTATACATGTAGGTTGCCTCTGACAAAACCATTCAATTTATGCTGTATTATTTGACCTATTGGCCTTGACCCAGTTGGTGACAAAAACTTACTTTGCAATCCGGCCATACCGTCTTTAGCGGTGTTTTATTATAGAGTTAAATTCTACCACTGAGGGAGTTAGCACGATTCTGTTTTCCCAAGACTAGACCTATTTATCAAGGCGAAGCCAAGAGAAATAGGTCTGATTGAGGGAAACCAGAATCATGCCAACTCCCTCAATGGTATAAGGAGCTGTTGAGATAAGGCGTAAAATCTGCCCTGAAAAGTCGAAATTTCAAAATGCAAAATTTGAGAATTTTTTTCGGTAGACATGTCAAATAACTTGGTCCACATATGAATCTGCTGTCAGATGGGATGATTTATTCAAAATAAGACCAGTATTTGGGTCAAATTAAGCGTATTTTACACAGAAATCAATGGAAAACGGAAAAGTTTTATACAACATCGTTCTCGCCCTCGCTTTACAATGCCACTTTCACCAAATGTGTACATCAATAAAACACATTTTCTGGCTAAGTGGGGTTCTGAAGCGAGGGGGGGAAAAATGTCCCACAGGCGAAAAACGAAAAAAGGGGGGATGGATGACTATTTTTAAATTTGTCTCTAGAGCGATAAAGTAGGTTACAATTGCCATCTTTTTCCTTTTATATCACGGAACAATCTATTCAGAGTTTGTTCTGATAAAATATTTAACTGTTTTAAAGAAAATAAATGAGAAAGTTGTCTATTTCTACACCGTGTGTATTTCGTGCCTGAAAGCTTCATTAGTGGCTGAGAAGAACGAAATAAAACCGTTTTTCATTTTCCGGATTGCAGGAGGTTGCCGATTGTATTAATATAGTAACATCAAAGCTAATTTCTCTTATCCAATTTTGACATGAAAAGGTAACAGAAGCATAATAAACATAAAAATGTGGTAAAAAGTGCATTTTCGATTGATATTCGACGCTTTCCATCATCTGCACCCCTACCCTTTCAACCCGTAATCATAACATCTTTCACCAAATTTGTTTAAATAAAATACCTACTAGGAATCTTATATATATTTTTATCCTGACCAACTTTTATCTAAATTAGAAGAACAGCGCACGAGAAATAATCGAGTGATTTCAGGGCTAAATCCAGCCCTTATCTTAACAGCTCCTTTAACTGTTTTATTATACCGCTATGTCTAATTCATGAACATTATGCATATTATGGTACCAACTTTATTCAAGAATTAGAGTTTACCCTTTGCAGGGATATAGTCTTATCAATTGAATTACAGCTAGAATTAATGAGGATCTTTTTATATAGGAGAAAATCGGTAGAGATATAAAAAAAAATATTACAGGTGGCCACAATATCATTGTGGTGACAGTATACTTGTTTACATTATATATAATTATTACAGGTGGCCACAATATCTGCTAATGGGGATTCCTCAGTAGGTCAGCTGATTTCAGATGCCATGAAAACTGTGGGTAGGGACGGTGTTATAACGGTCAAAGTGAGTATCGTATATCTGCATGTCATTGAAGAATATTAGAATGTACTCCAACTTGAGTTCATGAGCACATACATGTATTTATGTAACAAGCTATTTGAAGTATTTAGTGAGTTGAGAGTGAGTTAATTCCTGATAACTAGTACTTTGAAATTAGATCTGTCATAATATGATGAAAACAATCCAGTTCTGCTACTGAATAAACAGTGCTGACCTTGTTATCTGATAATGACAGAATCAAAACATTTTGATTTCTTAATGCTAGGGCTGGGACAATAGGGTGTTCCATGATACGTGTATCGATACGTTGGAGCTATATGGTGATATCCGGACCCATTTTAACTCCATTCAAAGGCATGAAAACACTCGGCAATGAATCTGGCTATCTGAAACGTGTGACTTACTCGCCTAAGTGGAGACTTAAAAGATAAAGATGTTTTTGTTGACTAATCTTCCTCTGTATGTTTAGGATAGTTTGAAAATTGCACAATGCATAACAGTATAATTGTCAATTTTCTATAGTTCACGGGAATCCTAAATATATTTGTCATTGAAGAATATCATGTTTGTTGAAAAAATTGAAAGCAGCGAAAGTCAAGTTTTCAGAAACTGTATCTAAGGTGATTTGTAAGAAACTATTGTCCAGAGAAGCTACCTGATGTTATCAAGGCTTATTATATAATATCTTGATCAGAGAGTGGGTAGACGTTGTTTACAAAGCGCGAAGTAAAAACGGCATTAAGTAACTATTGTCCAGTAGCTTATCCATTTATTAATAGATTTTTTGAGATACTGGCGTTCGACCTAAATCTCTTCAATTTTAAGATAATTTTATATAACTGAAAGAGAGAGTTCTGAAATCGTATGCGAACTTTATAGTTACATGTACTTCACTTTGTAAATTTTTTAGGATCCTTCCTTTCAGGAAGTCTCCTGTTAACATGGTTAACAGTTGAGATATTGCCGCTTTGCAACGTATTTTGTAACGTATCCATACACCTCAAAATATAGTGTTTTATCTAATATAGGAATTTGCTGTCTGAAACATGCAAAATGCTAGAACAAGATTATCCTCCTACTTGAAAAAAGTTTCAATTTTATATAAAGTAAATGCATCACAAAAAATCAAATATTTATTTCTTGCTTTCACTGCTCGTTGGTGGCGTAATAATATAATACTTCTAAAACTTATACAGTGTATTAGCCTGATGAAAAATAGTTTTGAGGTCATTGCCGAATTTGCATTCCTACTACCATCATGATGAAATGTCATAAAGAGTTGTTCTTCACAAGTCACATATTGTACAATCAATTTTAGTTTCAAACAGTCAAGGTCATAGGACATTGATGACTGAAAATGGTTTCCAGATCATAACAGAATTTTTTTATTGGACGGTATAAAATAGTTTTAAGGTCATAGCGTAAAAAATACTAAACATGACATTAGCTCTTATTACAACACAAAGTACAATCCCTTTCTTAAGACAACCTTATCATACAATGTGCATGTATACATAACCATATTATTGCAGTGATATTGGACATGAATTATCCATTTTTAGCTCGCCGGGACGAAAAAGTCCAGAGAGCTAATGCCATACCCTCGGCGTCGTAGTCCGTAGACAAAACTTTAACCTGGACTATATCTCTTGAACTATAAGGGGTAGGGCTTTGATATTTCACATGTAGATACCTTGTGACGAGACCTTTCATTTGAGACCATGACCTTTGACCTCTTGACCTTGGACTTTGACCAAACTTTTCAAAAACTTTAACCTGGTTTCTGACAAAAACCTGTATAGGCGAGCTATGTAATCTTTGATTACCCTATGTTTGGTACAGTATTAACTTTAAGCTTAGAAAGAGCAGGAAATAGATCTTAGTGATAATTTCTGAAATATGCAACATGTTCAACAGCATCTGTCATCATATGATGAAAATAAACCAGTTCTGCTACTGAATTGACAGTGCTGACTTTCTTTATCTGAGGATGACAGCTTTAAATAAAATGTAGGTCAGGTCAAGGTCATGTGAAATTATTAGGTGTACAACCACTCATCTTGGTTCTCAATTCACCACGATTCACGTTGACAATTTAATTCATGATATGGCACTTTTTCCAAATTGAGCTTTTCTGATTAATCATAGCATGGGGCAGTGTCTGAGAAACAACCTATTGGCCTAAGGTAATTATATGAAACGTAAACGTGTAAGCTAATTAACTGTAATCACTATCAAAACATGTTTTCACACCTATAATCTCAGGTACACCATAACTTGATGTACATGTATTTTAGATCTGTTGATCAGCAGACAATTACCCTACTCTCTTTGAACGACGAAAGAGAAAATGACTTTGCACTGAAATACGGAACATTTCGCGACAAATTTTAATTTTACGGGAATTTTGTGTCCCTGCGGGACAGACTTTTTAGGTGTGATTTTCCGGGACATTTTTGTCCCACCAGGACATCTGGCATGTATGTTCCTCTTTTGTACTAGTAGAAAATACAATTTTAAAAAAGCAGGAGATAGACCCTAGTGATAATTTCTGAAATATATATACTGTATCTGTCATCATATGATGAAAATAAACCAGTTCTGCTACTGAATTGACAGTGCTGACTTTGTTTATCTGAGGATGACAACTTTACCTCAATAGTTATAGGGTTTCATCCTGTTATACTTCCTATTGAAAGAAGGCTTTGATATTGGGGAGGGTGGGGCGGGGGTAAAGCCAATGGCTGAACCCACTTCATACTATTACACACCTACTTTGAGGAGTGGAAAGAATGACAGAAACACACCCTATAATGATCTTAATTTTCATGCCAAGAATTATCTTGAACATTTTCTTTGTTATTTTTGGCGTTTGAAAAATTCAGCATCAGAGCAGACACCACTTGACCATCATACTGCAACGTCATTGGCTGAAATTAGCATGAGGTGTAATAAAAACATTACTTATTTTGAAAAAAAATATGATGTATTCAGTAAAATTCATAGGGAGAGATGGCCGCGTGGATATGACGTTTGACTCTAAATCTGGCGACCCAGGTTCAATTCTTGGCAAGGTCAAGAATTGATTGAGTGTTGAAAGTCAGATCCATTTGTTCGTCCCTCTCTAGTCTCCTGAAAGGAAGGGGGGGGGGGGGATAAAGGGCCAGGTTGGGTACCCATGTTCATGCTGCAGCAAGGGTATCCAGGTGTGATGGCACCTTAAAAAAATTGTTGGAAATAGGGACCATCCAAGCAGTACATGATAACATGACCCTATCAGGGTTGCACATAAGGATTTTGAAACCGATTGTCTGGGGGCAACCTTAATATGAAACTAAAAAAAAATTGCACTGTGAATAACATCATGTTATATAAATGATTTCCTCTTTATAAAGATGTTGGTCCATGAACAATGAATAGCATTCATCTTCTCTATCAAGGTTGTATGTCAATGATCAAGGTAACAGATCGATGATTTTTCCAAGGCTGTATTTGTAAGACACGATTATTGGACTCATTCCCAAAGCAGAAATGACCTATATTTTCCTACTGTTTTAAATTCCCGTGTTTGCGATCGTCTTGCCGTAGACATTCCTATTAGTCCAAGCCAAGGTTGTTAAAAACAGCATGAAAGTTGCCAACTACTTCCCAAATCACTCAACAAACAATCCAATTCACCTGCACCTGTAGGTATTAAGGATACAGAACCCAATTATTTACATATCTAGGTCATTGTCCTGTAAAATAGTTCGTATTATTTCTTAATTTTTTTCAAGAATTGGTGGAAATGCACAAAATGTTTATCTTGAATTGTCTTCCTGTGATTGTTTACTAGATAGATGAAATAAAATTTTGAATATAGTTTAAAGTGTGTAAGACATCTACATGTGTGGAAGAATACGTGTGAAAATGGGTCCTCAGATCAGTAAAATTTGAATAATTCCTGCCCGGAACCAGATGCATGACTTTGAAAAAATATTTAAAAAGTTGCGTATTTTTAATCTTTACGGCATTTCTTCTATGTGATTCAAATAAAATTTCTTGTCATTTAAAAGTAGTGTCAAAGTGTTTAAGCTGGTGCGATTTGAGAATTTTTCTCCAATTTTTGGTAAGGAAGTACTTGAAAAATAACTGGGATTTTGATCCTTAATTGAGTAAGTCATAGCTGGAAATTTAAAATCCATTATAATGGACTGAACCAAATCGAACCAAATTGGTATCGGGTGATTCCTGGGTCAGCAACGAAAAATCGGATGAAAGATATGACCCGTGTGTGTGATAAAAAATTATCGGGTCAAGGTTTTAAAAAATCGGGACTGAAATCGTGTGAGTTGACAGCTATGACATTGAATATCGAAAGTTTACGGAATATAGTCGTTATAATATATTTGTGTATATCTATGTAGTGTCCATGGAAAGTAGAAGTTTTGCTCCCCCCCTTTTTTTAGCAGTGTTTACAGGTGATGTTAATTCAAAAACAACAAAATGCCACGGATAAAAATGGAAAGACCAACTGGAAAAACAATTTGCCCCGCGTGCTAGCTGAATTGAGAATAGTTACAGTGCAACAGAGAAGTGATGTATTTTTGAAGGCACAGCAAAATTTCACTTCTCCGTTGCACTGTAACTAAATTCAGAAAGGACTTGCCCGATTGATTTTTGATACGGCACGGGCAATCGGACAACTGCTCATGCAAACATGCATACACCACATACACAAGTGGAGGATGGGCAATGAAAAGGGGGTGGTACTTTGCCCCTTAAATAATACAAAGGGCTATGAGGCATACCAAAGGGGAATGATTACTGTGCAGTGGACAGTTGCAAAATATGTAAGATCAATACAGCCAACTGACCCAAAAGAGTTCTGCTGGATACCCACACAGAAATTTTTAAATGCGTAAATGTGTTAAATCTCGTTTACTCAGACTTGGATAACTCGAATTTCTGCTTAACTCAAACTATTTTTAAAAGTCCCGTTTCTCTTAATTGGTTTCTAAGCATTTTTACTCCTGATCACTCAAATTCTGATAACTCAAACTTTTCTTTAAGTCGAATTAATTTTTAGGTCCCATAACTAATTTCACATTGAAAATTCGCCTTGTTAGGCCGAACAACAAATAAAATTTCATTCTTAAACAACACTAAATTAATTATATGGAGATCGGTGGACAGATAATTGATATATTTTTTTATGTGGAGTTGCATTACATGTACAAACATTAAATGGTTAAAAGAAGACAACATACATTGTATATGTTTGTGATCATTGATAGAAAAAGGGACATTAATTATATCAATCTTATTAAAACTCGATTGCTGGTTATGTACTCAGTAAGTCAAACTTTTTTCTGATGGTCCCTTGAAGTTTGACTTATTGAGAGTAGCACATTGATATGTTTGTGTTTTGTTGTAGGATGGTAAAACAATGAAGGATGAGCTGGAGACAATCAAAGGAATGAAGTTTGATAGAGGATACATCTCACCTTACTTCAGTAACAATCCTAAAGGTATATTAACAATCCAAAGGCCAAAAAAGAACAAAAATTAATTGTGTTCCCACTTTTATACCTGAAAATAGGAGGGTCCGGAGGTTGATTTTTTCTATGTGATTCAAATAAAATTTCTAATCATTTAAAAGTAGTGTCAATGTGTTTGAGCTGGTGCGATTTGAGAATTTTTCTCCAATTTTTAGCTCTACTGGTCTCAGACCAGTCGAGCTTATGCGATCACCCTTCGTCCGGCGTCCGTCCGTCTGTCCGTCCGTCTGTCCGTCTGTCCGTCTGTCTGTCTGTCCGTCTGTCCGTAAACAATTCTTGTCCGGACAACTCCTCTGAAACTGTCAGGGATAGAAACTTAATTCTTTTTGTATTTTACTTGGTCCATGGTCTAGTTGTGCACCTGACATTTAGTTTCAGTCCCTGACTCCCAGGGTCTTAGAAAATGGGCGTGGTCATTAAATTCTATGTAATTTTGTCCGGACAGCTCTTCTATCACTATAAATGATAGAGACATAATTCTTTTTGCAATATGATGGGTCTGTAGTCTAGTTGTGCACCTGATATTTTGTTTGAGCCAATGACCCCCAGGGTCTTAGAAAAGGGTGTGGCCATTTCCATATAATCTTATGCTTACAGCGCTGACACTATAAATAATGGAGACTAAATTCTTTATGCAATATGATGGGTCTGTAATCTCGTTGTTCGCCTGATATTTTGTTTGAGTCTCAGACCCCAAGGGTCTTAGAAAATGGGTGTGGTTGTTTTCTCTCTATTAAACTACATGTGATCTCATGATAGCTAATTTCCCAGAATTTATGGATAATAATTAATTGATTTATTCCAAAATATTATCGGTTTGCAGTTTAGATGTCATTACAGTATTTTAAATGAGTCCCTGTTCCCTAGGATTCTGGAAAATGGGTATATGGCTATTTTCTCTTACCCTATCTACATGCATTTAGAGTATATAAGTGACAGAAACTATAAATAAACAAAGATATTGCCATTTTACAATATTATCATAGATGAGTCTGTAATTTAGTTTTTCTCATATTTTATTTGGGACCTGACCCAGGATTTCATCTTCAATTCTATAGAAACGCTAGGGGATAGTTTCGGAATTTCCTCTGATCATCAATCAACATGAAAATCTTTTCTATAGTGTTTATACAGTGCAAGAAAGATATCAAATAGTCAAAATGCATGTATTTCTCACTTATTTTTTATTTGTTTAACATGTTTAAGGTGTAAGATTTTTGGGGAGAGTAGTGAGAATTTTTGTTGCAAGAGTAGAATGTCCTAAGTGATCACAGACTTGAGCTGTGCTTTCTGTTAAATTGGAACACCAGAATCACAAAGATTGGTCATTTTGTCAAATAAAATAGCAATAATGCATCCTTCACATTGCCAAATGAAAGGAATATTGTGCTTGTGTAAGTTTTTTTTTTTGGGGGGGGGGGGGAGAGAGGGGGGAGGTAACTAGAATGTCCTAAGTGATCACAGACTGTTAAATGGGAACACCAGAATCACAAAGATTGATTATTTTATCAAATAAAATAACAATAATGCATCCTTCACATTGCCAAATGAAAGGAATATTGTGTTTGTGTAAGTTTTTTTTTTTTTTTTTTGGGGGGGGGGGAGGAGAGGGGGGAGGTAATTCTTACATCTTTCTTTCTTCTTATAAATTCCTCCACTGCTTGGAGTACCACCCCCAATGGGATGTAAAACTGTGTGGTTTGATAAAATTTTCATAATGTTTACATTAAAGCAAGTGACACATGTTTTAATAGAAGATGATATAACAAGAGATGCCTTATAGGCATATGTACTATTTGTTAATCAAATTAAAAAAAAAAAAAAAAAATACTAAAAAAAATCATTTGTAAAAGCCAACTCATACAAAAATATTTCAACCCAGGAAAACTTCTACCAAAATCTTCCTTTATTGCCATTTTACAATATTATCATAGATGAGTCTGAAATTTAGTTTTTCTCATATTTTATTTGGGACCTGACCCAGGATTTTATCTTCAATTCTTTAGAAACACTAGGGGATAGTTTCGGAATTTCCTCTGATCAATCAATCAACTTGAAAATCTTTTCTATTATGTTTATACAGTGCAAGAAAGATAACAAACAATCAAAATGCATGTATTTCTTACTTATTTTTTAATTGCTTAAGGTGTAAGACTTTTGGAGAGAGTAGCGAGACTTTTTGTTGCAAGAGTAGAATGTCCTAAGTGATCACGGACTTGAGCTGTGCTTTCTGATACATGGAAACACCAGAATCACAAAGATTGATCATTTTATCAAATAAAATAGCAATAATGCATCCTTCACATTGCCAAATGAAAGGTGCTTGTGTAAGTTTTATTTTGCAAAATTCCAAATTTAGTATTAATTATAGAAGTTAAATTTGTAACAGGAGAGGGAGAGATGTGACTGGACCGGGAATCGAACCCGAGATCTTCTGCTATCTGGGCAGACGCTCTTACCAACTGAGCTATCTGGGCACGATGCCCGTTCCTGCCACACTCCTCTCCACCAATTTTTTAGGTTTCCATGCACTGGAAACCTCACACAAAACTCCACTTCACCTTGAGTCATTTAGTTTGGCGCCAATTCTGTAACAGGAGAGGAAAAGATGTGACCGGACCGTGAATCGAACCCGAGACCTTCTGCTATCTGGGCAGACGCTCTTACCAACTGAGCTATCTGGGTACGATACCTGTTCCTGCCATAAATTACTGGTAATAAACTTATGTTTCAGGCCTTTTTGTCAATTGGACCTCGAGTCATTTTGTCCTTTTAAAATTTGACCAATCAAAAACATCATTTCAACCACATGCAGATTTAAAAAAATTTATGGGACACCCTTATTCTGAACTGGGATATATGGTAAAAATGTTTTCTATAGAGGATCAAATATCTCATACCGGTATGTAAAAATATTTTGTATTACATTTTAATAATTAGCTTCTGTCTACATTAATACCACATTCACCCTAAAAGTTCATGTTCTTTGTTCAATATTCTATTTACATTGTTTTACATTTACTGAAAAAATAGCCTAAAACCGTTTTAGGTTTTAGAACAAAATGGCCGATACTTTTTTCACTCAGTAGGCCACATGTCCTATTATATTTAATTTCAATCTGAAACTGTCTGATTACTTGATCTAAGTATTTTCACTGGTCAGTATAAGAAAGAAGGAAATATCTCTATAGAGTATCCTATGCAATACTATTTCAGCTCAAATGAGAGGTTATTTATGCCTTTAGTCTTAATTTTATCAAAGGGCATATAGTGGTAGGTCTGTCTGTTCATCTGTTTGTCTATCCAAATTCTGACTGTCAGTATATCATTCCATTCAACTAAATTCTGATGAAAGGGTATAAGACAATAGAGCTGTCATATATTGCATGTCTATGTACCTTGAGAAGGCTCATCTTTTGGAGCCAAATTTTAACCTTTGACCCCATCACTGACCTTAGACCCACATTTTTTGAAAAATAAAAACATCTGTTATTTTAGTTTTGATACATATGGTATGTTATATATACACGTTTTTAGTAATTCTCTCACATTCTAGAGAAATCTAAAATCTAAGGCACGGTCCATTTGATATTCCTGGGGGGGGGGGGGGGGGGGGGGGGGAGACTCCGTTTTTTTTCGAAAAAAAAAAATTTTGCTCTGAATTTTGATGAAAAAAATTAATTAGAAATTGATGGATATGCATTGGCATGTGGTTCATGTGGTTGTTGGTTCTCATAAAAAAGAACTTGATATACATTTATCCCGCCTCTGGCAAATTTCTTGCAATCTGATTGGTCGAGAAGAACCAAATATTATGTTGTATTATTTTACTAACAGGATATTATTTTGATATCCTGCTTCTACTAAGACACTTTATGCTCTTGACGTCACCAAAATGCTTTAGAATATGTTGACGTAACATACACAAACCAAAAGCGATTCAGCGGGATAAATTCGTTATACAGTGTTTTACAGGGGGGATACAGAAATATATTGGGTCAATGAAAAAAGTAATTGTATTAGGCAAGGTGAAGCCGAGCATTCATTCTCTTGAGTGTATAAGTGCAAATCAACCAGGAGAGCTTCAGTCTCATCAGAGACTTCTGGTTGGTATGAAAGTACTTGAAAAATAACTGGGATTTGGATCCTCAATTGAATAGGTCGTAGCTGGAAATTTAAAGTCCAATATAATAGACCGAACCAAATCAGGTGGCTGAAAGTAAAGTTGGTTGGTGTGCGATGAAGTTGAGATGAGTTTATGCTATAACTCCAGTGTCCATGTCTTTGTCCGCGTCCGGTTTAAATTTTTGGGTAACTCAGTATCTGTCAATGTACTGATGCTACAGTTTACAAACTTGAACAAGTGATTCATCTTTGGATGCTGAGGTGAACACATGCATTGGATGCTGCATCTGACCTACATTTTCCAGTTCAGTGACTTGTGTCCATGTCTGGTTTAATTTTTGAGGTAGCTTAGTATCTGACAAAGTACTGTAGCTAACTAAAATTAAAACTTAACCTTACTTGCACCAGTGATTCATTTTGGGATTCTGAGGTGAACCATGCATCAGATGCAGCTTCTGACCTACTTTTTCCACTTGAGTGATTTTTCTTTTTAAAACCAATATTAAGCAAAGTATAAGTGCTACATGTACCAAACTTGCATATTGGATGTATCTTTGACCAAATTTTCCTAAAATGACCTTGACCTACTTTTTCTGCTTGAGTGATTTTGCCTTTAGAGGCCAATATTGAGCAATGTATAAGTGCTACTTGTACCAAACTTGCTAAGTAGATTTATCTTTGATTAAACTTTCATAAAATGACCTTGACCTACTTTTTTCCACTGGAGTGATTTTGCCTTTAAAAGCCAATATTGAGCAAAGTATAAGTGCTACATGTACCAAACTTGCATATTGAATTTATCTTTGATCAAACTTTCATAAAATGACTTTAAATGCCAATATGCATGTGCTAAGAAATATGATTGAATTGAATTTGGCTGCCACGAGGTGAGCTTTGTAATCTGTGATTACCTATGTTTTACAATAGAAATATATTTCAATTTGAGTAGATTTATTTACAATTTGCTTCTTACCATGTTTGGTTTCTTGTTAACATGATTACATGTGTATATGTGTTTCATTATCTAGTATTAATATTTTGTTCAGGTTGCACATATGAGAACTGCCTAATACTGTTCAGTGAGAAGAAGATTACCACTATACAGTCCATCCTCCCAGCTCTGGAACTAGCCAATAAGATAGGACGACCTTTACTGATCATAGCTGAGGATGTAGACAGTGAAGCTCTAACCACACTGGTACTGAATAGGTCAGAATTTATATTTTTATCTGAATTGACATTCCTATCTCATCTGTACAAAAGTCTTAATAGCTTATATCAAAAGTGTAGTGGGTTAGGGGAAATCCAGCCTCTTGAGAAAAATTGTAAAATTTTCATTATTTTTAACCATGTAAAATTTTCTTTGAAACAGTGTGGCAAAGATGTCCATAAACAATACAATATAGCTGTTTGTAGATTGTATGCCCTTAAACGGAAAATCAAAAAATGTTGAGGATCACTTGCACTTAACTCATTCCTTATGTTTGTATTGCAAAGAAACATGAGATTACCTGGTGCATAAAGAAATGGTGAATGTAACAAGTGAATTTCTGTGTAC
Source organism: Pinctada fucata (assembly GCA_028142955.1). Classification (NCBI taxonomy): domain Eukaryota; kingdom Metazoa; phylum Mollusca; class Bivalvia; order Pterioida; family Pteriidae; genus Pinctada; species Pinctada fucata. Next base: position 24,971,928 of record AP027114.1, read on the forward strand.
ATATTTGCTTATCATATCACACCTACAGATGGACATTTTACAAATTTATCCTTAAAGGATCTCAAAATTCATGTTTTTGTTTTTATTTTGATATGTATTTATGAAAATGTCTAATGGTTTTTAATGCACAAAACTTTATAAGAAAATAAATCACACCTTGAATTGCTAAATAAAGTATGAAAGTAAAATATGATTTGAAGTTTTGACATTAATGATTTGCTATATCAGTTTACTATAGTTAATTAATTGTGAACCAAATCAAAATTTAACCTTCTACTTTGGTACTTATCATATATCTTATGTATTTGACCAGGTAAAAGGTAATCATATATATTTTGTATTTGACCAGGTTAAAGGTAGGTCTACAGGTAGTAGCCGTCAAAGCTCCAGGATTTGGTGACAACAGGAAGAATACACTGAGGGATATGGCCATTGCTACAGGGGGTGTGGTAGGTATCACTTGACACAAATCATTTTACAAAAACAGGTGCTGTATAGCAGGTTGTACTGTTCATTGTGTTACCTGCATCATGACAGCAACAAACATGTATTTTGGGATCACTTTGTTATCCATTTTACGGGTAATGACACTTTCACACCATAACTTCAATAGGGATTTTTCTCAGACATTTATTGGTTTTTGGATATCTTTACTTCTGATTGTATCAGTATAAATACTAGTATACAATTATTGCACAGTAATGAGGTCGATATGATAATTTATGGAGTGATGAAACCAATATCGACTGGGGGTGAAGGCAGAGGTTGATATTGGTTTTATCACTCCATAAATCATCATATAGACCGAATCATCTGTGCTATAACTGTTTTATCATAAACATGAAAATTGGAAAAGAAAATGGTAACTTCGTTTTTGCTTCTCTTGCACTGCTCACTTTCATCCTCAGATAAAAATTTTGTATTATTTATAATATTAAAATGTCTGACCCTTCGTATTTTATTTTTATGCCCCCGTAATCGAAGATTCGGGGGCATATAGTTTTTGGTCTGTCCGTCCGTCTGTCTGTCTGATTGTTTATCTGTTTGTCCACAAAAACTTTAACCTTGGCCATAACTTTTCAATGGTGAATGATAGAGATTTCATATGTGTATTACTTGTGACAAGACCTTTCTATGGATACCAAAAGTTTTGACCTTGTGACCTTGACCTTGGAGTTTGACCTACTTTTGAAAAACTTTAACCTTGGCCATAACTTTAGATTGGTAAGTGATAGGGCTTTCATATTTCACATGTGTATTCCTTGTGACATGACCTTTCCATGGATACCAAAAGTTTTGACCTTGTGACCTTGACCTTGGAGTTTGACCTACTTTTGAAAAACTTTAACCTTGGCCATAACTTTTGACAGGTAAGTGATAGGGCTTTCATATTTCACATGTGTATTCCTTGTGACAAGACCTTTTCATGGATACCAAAATTTTTGACCCCGACCTTTGAGTTTGACCTACTTTTGAAAAACTTTAACCTTGGTCATAACTTTTGAATGGTAAGTGATAGGGCTTTCATATTTCACATGTGTATTCCTTGTGACAAGACCTTTTCATGGATACCAAAAGTTTTGACCTTGTGAACTACTTTTCAGCTGTTTTACCGACAAAGATGCCAGTGGGGGCATTCATGTTTCACAAACACATGTTTTTTTATTTTTATGCCCCCGGAATCAAAGATTCGGGGGCATATAGTTTTTGGCCTGTCCGTCTGTTTGTCTGTTTATCTGTTTGTCTGTTTGTCTGTTTGTCCGAAAAACTTTAACATTGGAAATAACTTTTGAATGGGAAGAGATAGGGCTTTCATATTTCACATGTGTATTCCTTGTGACAAGACCTTTCCATTGATACCAAAATTTTTGACCTCGTGACCTTGACCTTGACCTTTGACCTACTTTTCAAAAACTTTAACATTGGGCATAACTTTTGAATGGTAAATGATAGGGCTTTCATATTTCACATGTGTATTCCTTGTGACAAGACCTTTCCATTGATACCAAAATTTTTGACCTCGTGACCTTGACCTTGACCTTTGACCTACTTTTCAAAAAACTTTAACATTGGGCATAACTTTTGAATGGTAAGTGATAGGGCTTTCATATTTCACATGTGTATTCCTTGTGACAAGACCTTTCCATTGATACCAAAATTTTTGACCTCGTGACCTTGACCTTGACCTTTGACCAACTTTCAAAAACTTTAACATTGGGCATAACTTTTGAATGGTAAGTGATAGGGCTTTCATATTTCACATGTGTATTCCTTGTGACAAGACCTTTCCATTGATACCAAATTTTTGACCTCGTGACCTTGACCTTGACCTTTGACATACTTTTCAAAAAACTTTAACATTGGGCATAACTTTTGAATGGTAAGTGATAGGGCTTTCATATTTCACATGTGTATTCCTTGTGACAAGACCTTTCCATTGATACCAAAAATTTTCACCTCTTGACCTTGACCTTTGACCTACTTTTCAAAAAACTTTAACATTGGGCATAACTTTTGAATGGTAAGTGATAAGGCTTTCATATTTCACATGTGTATTCCTTGTGACAAGACCTTTCCATTGATACCAAAATTTTTGACCTCGTGACCTTGACCTTGACCTTTGACCTACTTTTGAAAAACTTTAACATTGGGCATAACTTTTGAATGGTAAGTGATAGGGCTTTCATATTTCACATGTGTATTCCTTGTGACAAGACCTTTCCATTGATACCAAAAATTTTGACCTCGTGACCTTGACTTTGTCCTTTGACCTACTTTTCAAAAACTTTAACATTTGGCATAATTTTGAATGGTAAGTGATAGGGCTTTCATATTTCGCATGCGTATTCCTTGTGACAAGACCTTTCCATTGATACCAAAATTTTTGACCTTGTGACCTTGACCTTTGACCTTTTAACCCAGTGACCTCACATACATGTACTTAACAGAAAATAGTGTTCATACTAACAAAGATGCCACCGGGGGCATTCGTGTTTCACAAACACAGGCTTTATAGATGATAATTTAAGAACCCTATCACCTATCCAAACCAAATTTGGATACTAGTATATGCTTACTTATCAGAAGGAGACGACACCTATTGATTTTTGGGTCAGTAGGTCAAAAGTCAAGGTCATTGTAAGAAAACACTAAAAATCATGGTTTCCAGACGATAACTTAAGTAACCTTTCACCCATCCAAACCAAATTTGGATATATGCTACCTATCTGATCAGGAGGGAAAGATGCCTATTGATTTTGGAGTCAAAGGTCAAGGTCACACTGCTTGGGACAATACACTTCAAATCTTGGTTTCCAGATGGCAACTCAAGAACCCTTTCACCTATCCACACCAAATTTGGATATATGCTTACTTACCAAGAGGGGAAGATGTCTATTTATTATGGGATCAATAAGACCAGGGTCACTGTTAGGAAAAATACACATAAAATCATTACCAAAGAACCTTTTCACATATCCACTTCAAATTATATATGCTCACTAATCAAGAGGGGGAGATGGGGCAATAGGTCAAAGGTCAAGGTCACTGTTAGGAAAAATACACATGAAATCATTGTTTCCAGAGTATGACTTAAGAACTCTTTCACCTATCCATCAAATTTAAACTATGATACTTTCTTACTTATTAGTAGGATAAGAAGCTTCTAATTGCTGAGTTATAATGTTTTTATAATGAGATACAATACTTTGAGAGGGTCAATGTTGCAGCCACTTTGATGATGACAATTTTGCATTAATGCAATGCCATAATCATACAAAGTGTGATATACAGTGTTCTTTGGTGAACAGTGTGCCCCCTTGAGCTTCTTGTTTTTATGCCCCCACCATTACACCTCACGCCATGTATTATGATGTAATTGAGAAGGGCATTTAGAGTCTGCTTTACCTGTCATTCTGTCATACTTTCAGTTTCTAGATGACAACTCGATAACATTTTCACCTATCCAAACCAAAGCAACATGTCAGATTTCGTGATTAAAAACCTAAAATCTTAAAAATAGAATTCTAACATAATGCAAATTTATGTGGTTTGTTTGAAAAACTGCATCAAAATCTTAAAGGGATTGTATCTTTTAACAAATTTTATTGTTCTGATCAATGGAAAACAAGGTCAAAAGGTCATGAATTTCTACATTTTCTATAGTAAAATTTGACAGTTTTTTACAACATTGTCCCCAAAGGCTCTTGTTGGCTAACACATTTTTTACTTCTCCTCAGCATCTGCTGCACAGGATTTCATGAAACCCTACTGGAAGGAAGTACTTAAGGTCCTCCACCAAGTTAGTGTTTTTCGAGTTGATTACTCAACAAATTTGGCCACCAAGGGCTGTCGAGTTTTCAACTTCTCTGAATCTGCTGCACAGAGTTTCATGAAACATTAAGGAAACAATATACTCAAAGTCCTCTACCAGTTTGTGTTTTTTTTAGCTCTACTGGTCTCAGACCAGTCGAGCTTAATGCAATCACCCGGCCATCTGTCCATAAACAATCTTGTGCCCTCAACTCCTTTGAAACCATTAGAGATAGAATGTTAATTCTTTTTGCATTGTACTTGGTCTATGGTCTAGTTCTGCGCCGGACATTTGGTTTCTGCCCTAGACCCCCAGGGTCTTCAAAAATCGGCGAGGTCCTATATACCTGTGTAATTTGTGCCCTCAAGTCCTCTGAAACCATTGAAGATAAAAAGTTAATTCTTTTTGCATTGTACTGGATCTATAGTCCAGTTGTGTTCCTGACATTTGGTTTCTGCCCTAGACCCCAAGGGTCTTGGAAAATGGGTGTGGTCATTTTCTCCTTTATAACTCATTTTAATGTGCTCACAACTTGTCTGAAACTATTTGAGGTAGATAGTTAATTCTTTTTGCATTGTACTTAGTCTATGGCCTCATTGTGTTCCAGACATTTGGTTTCTGTCCTAGACCCCCAGGGTCTTGGAAAATGGGTGTTGCCATTTTCTCCTTTATAACTCTAAGTAATTTTGTGCCCTAAACTCCTCTGAAACCATTAGGGATAGAAAATTAATTCTTTTTTCATTGTACTTCTAGGCATTTGGTTTCTGCCCTAGACCTCCAGGGTCTTGGAAAATGGGTGTTGTCATTTTCTCTTATACATGTATAACTCTATGTAATTTTGTGCCCTCAACTCTTCTGAAATCATTAGGGATAGAAAGTTAATTCCTTTTGTGTTGTACTTGGTCTATTGTCTAGTTGTACACCTTACATTTGGTTTCTGCCCTAGACCCCAAGGGTCTTGAAAAATGGGTGTAGTCATTTTCTCCTATTTAACAAAATCACCAGGAGAGCTTCAGTCTCATCAGAGACTTCTGGTTGTTCCAATCTGTTTAAAAATATTGTGCCATGGTATTCATCCTTTTAATAGGTCGGTTTTGTTTTTATACATTTTTACCTAAAGCAGGTTTTGATGAAACTTTTTATGCCCCCGGAATCAAAGATTCGGGGGCATATAGTTTTTGGCCTGTCCGTCTGTTTGTCTGTCTGTTTGTCCGAAAAACTTTAACATTGGACATAACTTTTGAATGGGAAGTGATAGGGCTTTCATATTTCACATGTGTATTCCTTGTGACAAGACCTTTCCATTGATACCAAAATTTTTGACGTCGTGACCTTGACCTTGACCTTTGACCTACTTTTCAAAAACTTTAACATTGGGCATAACTTTTGAATGGGAAGTGATAGGGCTTTCATATTTCACATGTGCATTCCTTGTGACAAGACCTTTCCATTGATACCAAAATTTTTGACCTCGTGACCTTGACCTTGACCTTTGACCTACTTTTCAAAAACTTTAACATTGGGCATAACTTTTGAATGGGAAGTGATAGGGCTTTCATATTTCACATGTGTATTCCTTGTGACAAGACCTTTCCATTGATACCAAAATTTTTGACCTCGTGACCTTGACCTTGACCTTTGACCTACTTTTCAAAAACTTTAACATTGGGCATAACTTTTGAATGGGAAGTGATAGGGCTTTCATATTTCACATGTGTATTCCTTGTGACAAGACCTTTCCATTGATACCAAAATTTTTGACCTCGTGACCTTGACCTGTGACCTACTTTTCAAAATGTTTAACATTTGGCATAACTTTTGAATGGGAAGTGATAGGGCTTTCATATTTCACATGTGTATTCCTTGTGACAAGACCTTTCCATTGATACCAAATTTTTTGACCTCGTGACCTTGACCTTGACCTTTGACCTACTTTTCAAAAACTTTAACATTGGGCATAACTTTTGAATGGGAAGTGATAGGGCTTTCATATTTCACATGTGTATTCCTTGTGACAAGACCTGTCCATTGCTACCAAAATTTTTGACCTCGTGACCTTGACCTTGACCTTTGACCTACTTTTCAAAAACTTTAACATTGGGCATAACTTTTGAATGGGAAGTGATAGGGCTTTCATATTTCATATGTGTATTCCTTGTGACAAGATCTTTCCATTGATACCAAAATTTTTGACCTCGTGACCTTGACCTTGACCTTTGACTTACTTTTCAAAAACTTTAACATTGGGCATAACTTTTGAATGGGAAGTGATAGGGCTTTCATATTTCACATGTGTATTCCTTGTGACAAGACCTTTCCACTGATACCAAAATTTTTGACCTCGTGACCTTGACCTTGACCTTTTAACCCAGTGACCTCACATACATGTACTTAACAGAAAATAGTGTTCATACTAACAAAGATGCCACCGGGGGCATTCGTGTTTCACAAACACAGGCTTTATTTATCTAAAAATACTGCAAAATATCACTCTCAATTATGTCGCAAAACTCAAGCTTGCTGCAGACTTTCATTTTCTTCTATTACACAAAACTGGAAACGTGTCAATATGTCCAGAAGCACTTCAATATGACGATTAATCGCATTGCACGTGACTGTTTTGGCCAATGGGAAAGCTTGTTAACGGTTATGTAAATTAGAGTATATGATAATGTATTCTTTGATAGCTTAGCCTCCTTTTAAGGCATTTCTCAAAGTTTTGCACACTGAGAAAATCATGAATATAGCATGTAGAATTTACATGATACTCCAATCAAGTCTTGTAATACTCCAATCAGTCTTACAGGCGTGATAAAGCATGAAGAGACTCGACACCCAATTAGAAGTTCAAGGTCACATATTGAGAGTTACTCAAGTGTTGTAGGTGTTTGATATTATTGACATGTTTTCTGTGTTGTAGACGTTAAATGTTAGTTAACTACATGTTTTCTGTGTTGTAGACGTTTAATGTTATTTAGGCCATACAAAATTAATGTTTAGTTTGACGGGCACTTTTTTAGAAAAAAAAGTGAGGGAGGCAGGTTTTTTTTTTTTTTTTTTTTTTTTTTTTTTTTTTTTTTTTTGCGTGAAATATGATGAATGTACATTTTTATAATTTATCTTTAACCAAATTTCTAATTCAAGTGTTTTGATGCTGAAAATACATTAAAACTTAAGTATAGTATGAAGTGGTAATGTTTAGTACATTGATCAACAAGATAACCCATAACAAGATAACCCAACGTCTTCCTGTAATATACTTATTGCATTTCCAAACCTGAAGTTTGCTAGATATTCTGTGATTTGGTCACACTTATTATATGTATCATATGACAGACGATGTCCTATGGCAGACCAGTATGAAGATGTAGACTAAATACATCTATGGTGTACATCTTATTTATGCTAAAAAGGATCACCAATCTCTAACCGTTGCCCTGTGTAAGGTTAAAACTTCAAATGACGTTAACATTTTGTGAACTACTTTCAGGTGCAACTAAGTGAGTGAAACTCAAAATTGTTGCTCAGTGCTTAGACCGAAAATTTGAATCCTTGTCGTCGGCAAAAGAGTAGGGAAAATACAAAGAAACATGTCCAGGGATTGGGATGGCCCATTCTGATAGAAAATGGTCCATAAAATCGGCAACTCGCTGTGCCCTGGTGCCATTATTCTACGGCGTCCATTTTTTTTGTTTTTTAGTTCTGTTCTCGTATCTACGTTGTAACGTAGATCTACACCAGGAGCAGTAATACAGAGATCACAGCTTTCTGTACATGGCCAGTCAGAACTCTAAGGCACAAAATTCTTCTGTTCACTGACAATTGAAAGGTCCTTTGCTATTTTGATACAATATTGATTTTTCTCCGACATCTGCGCCTGAGTTTTAAATCTCAAACGTCCACTTAAATGTATCTTATCTACGTTAAGGTACTTGTGTATGCGTTCGTCCGTAAAATTATCATGTCATTTTTTAAAAGCGGTCAGTCAATGGGTACAAATTGATGTAATAAAATTTGTACAAAATGTCTTCCCTAATATCAACAAAGCTGAAAATGATGCTGCCCATCCGTGGACACAAAAAAATCAGGAAAGGTGGCTGAACGTTTGGTCTTGGCTGTTCTGTGATCCATGCAAAAAATGTACTGTAAATTATTCATTGGAAATGGTCAAATTGGGAATCTCGCGACAAAAAAAATGTGCTAACGTCTGATGCATAATGCATGCATATGCATAGCTTTTCGAAAATTGATCATTTTTGGAATGGCCCTTTCGTGAGGAAAGATGGCCCATTGTTTTTTTAGAATGGCCCATTAAAGTCCAAGTGGCAGGGACCGTCGTCCCATTGAGCAAGTTTGCCTTCCCGATCACAGCATGTCTGACAATTTAGTTTGAATTTTAACAACGATTACACAAGGGTATCATGATCGATTCGTCATCCCTTTTCACTGTCGGACTTGAGCAAGTTGTTTGCAAATTTGAATTTCTATCCCTCGGAAATTTTGAAGTATCTGCGATGTGCTTAGGGTTTAGTTGACTAGTTTATCCGAATCGAAATTAGGATCGTTTAGTATTTCTGCCCCTCCCCTCGATCCCGTCACCGGCGTTCCCGGCTGATCAATCTGACGTAAACTGTGAGTTCTAAACAAAAACGTTTTCAAATTTCTAATAAATTAGATAATTTAATAAAGAATAATGCTCTTGCAGATTATCACAACAGAGTCAAGTATCATTTTACGTTACGTTACCTCGTCCGTGATATGGAATATACGCGTGGTCGCGATTACCGTACAAACAACAATTGAATACGGCAGCTCGGGTAAATAATACTATTTTATGTAGACAAGTATTGAGTTACAGCTTTACAATTTATATATTTAGTGAAGTAAAGAATATGTAAACAAACAATTTGTATTTGCACGACGATGTTCAATTGACTACTTTAAAATTATTGTAAAACACGCGATAAAAATCGGAAATGAGGCGGGTTTTTAGGCAATGCGGCGGTGCCCGTCAAACGAAATCTTAATTTTTTTTGGCCTTAACTACATGTTTTCTGTGTTGTAGACGTTTAATGTTATTTAACTACATGTTTTCTGTGTTGTAGACGTTTAATGTTAGTTAACTACACGTTTTCTGTGTTGTAGACGTTTAATGTTAGTTAACTACACGTTTTCTGTGTAGTAGAGGTTTAATGTTAGTTAACTACATGTTTTCTGTGTTGTAGAGGTTTAATGTTAGTTAACTACATGTTTTCTGTGTTGTAGATGTTTAATGTTAGTTAACTAAAGTTTTCTGTGTAGTAGACGTTTAATGTTAGTTAACTACATGTTTTCTGTGTTGTAGACGTTTAATGTTAGTTAACTACATGTTTTCTGTGTTGTAGACGTTTAATGTTAGTTAACTGCATGTTTTCTGTGTTGTAGACGTTTAATGTTAGTTAACTACATGTTTTCTGTGTTGTAGACGTTTAATGTTAGTTAACTACATGTTTTCTGTGTTGTAAATGTTTAATGTTAGTTAACTACATGTTTTCTGTGTTGTAGTTGTTCCGTATTAATAATTTATTTTCTGTGTTGTAGTTGTTTGGTGATGAAGCAGATATGTACAAGTTAGAGGATGTACAGATGCAGGATCTAGGTCAAGTTAATGAGGTCACTGTCACTAAAGATGACACACTGCTGATGAATGTAAGTAGTGTCAGATAACAATACAAGATGACACACTGCTGATGAATGTAAGAAGTGTCAGATAACAATACAAAATGACACACTGCTGATGAATGTAAGTAGTGTCAGATAACAATACAAAATGACACACTGCTGATGAATGTAAGTAGTGTCAGATAACAATACAAAATGACACACTGCTGATGAATGTAAGTAGTGTCAGATAACAATACAAAATGACACACTGCTGATGAATGTAAGTAGTGTCAGATAACAATACAAAATGACACACTGCTGATGAATGTAAGTAGTGTCAGATAACAATACAAAATGACACACTGCTGATGAATGTAAGTAGTGTGAGATAACAATACAAAATGACACACTGCTGATGAATGTAAGTAGTGTGAGATAACAATACAAAATGACACACTGCTGATGAATGTAAGTAGTGTGAGATAACAATACAAAATGACACACTGCTGATGAATGTAAGTAGTGTGAGATAACAATACAAAATGACACACTGCTGATGAATGTAAGTAGTGTGAGATAACAATACAAAATGACACACTGCTGATGAATGTAAGTAGTGTGAGATAACAATACAAAGTGACACACTGCTGATGAATGTAAGTAGTGTGAGATAACAATACAAAATGACACACTGCTGATGAATGTAAGTAGTGTGAGATAACAATACAAAATGACACACTGCTGATGAATGTAAGTAGTGTGAGATAACAATACAAAATGAGATGTTTTCATCTTGAATAAATATCTTAGCTTCAGACTTTGACATCTTTTTATCGCTACACCACAATTATTCCTTACATCAATTATTGCACATTTTATACAGATATTGAAATAAAAGATAATTAAAAAAGATGAAGAATCAAGAATAGCTGATGTAGAATAGATGCAAAGTCAAAGATTACTTGTGTAAGTAGAATGATGTTATAGATAGAAGGTGTATTGTATTTTGATGTAAAATATGTTTATTACAGGGAAAGGGAGACAAGGCTGATATTGACAAAAGGATTCAACAGATAAAGGCAGAAATCGAGATATCTACATCTGATTACGAGAAAGAAAAACTGAATGAAAGATTGGCAAAGCTAGCATCAGGAGTGGCTGTCATCAAGGTAATTGGAATTCAATCATAACAACATATTTTAAAGGAGCTGTTAAGATAAGAGCTTGATTTAGCCCAGAAATCACTCGATTATTTCTCGTGCGCTGTCCTTCTATTTTAGGCAAGAGTTGGTCAAGATTAAAATACAAATGTATCAAGTACTAGAAGATTCCTAGTTGGTATTTTATTTAGATAGATTTGGTGATAGATGTTATAATTACAGGTTGATGAGGTAGGGATACTGAAGGGAGAAAACGTCAAATATCGAGCGAAAATTCACAAAAATGCTTTATTATACCCCGGCAAACGAAGTTTAGGGGGTATATAGGAATCACCTTGTCCAACCGTCCGTCCGTCCGTCCGTCTGGTTGAGAAGTTTGGAAAGAAGATTTCTTTTAAACTATTAATGGTAGGCCCTTCATATTTCATACACACATTCACCATTAAGAGTACTACATTTTAGTACCATGAATTTTGACCCTGTGACCGTGACCTTCACCCTATACAACATTTTACGTTAAGGTGTTTTGAAAGCATATTTCTTTACATTATTAATGGTAGGCATTTCATATACACACCTTCACCATAGAGAGTACGACATTTTGGTACCATGACTTTTGACCCTTGTGACCTTGACCTTCACCCTGTACAACATTTCATGTTAAGATGTTTTGAAAGCAGATTTGTTTTATACTATAAATGGTAGGCCTTTCATATTTCATACACACATTCACCACAAAGAGTACTACAGTTTGGTATCTGGACTTACATGTATGTTGCAGTTTAAGTTTTGAAGATTTGTTGCATACTATAAATGGTAGGCTTTTCACTTTGCGTCCCATTTATAAAAACGTCCTGCGGGGGGTATAATTCTTCCACTTTTGGGCAGTTCAAGTTTTAGACAAATTTATTGTTTATTATGCTTCTGTAGCTTTTCAAGTCAAAATTTTATATTTTAAATTAAATGAATCTTGAGGTTATTATATTAATATAATCGGCAAAATCCACAATTTGGAAACTTGAAAATGATTTTATTTCATACTTATCAGCCACATATGTAGCTTTCAGGTGTGAAATACGCACAGTGTAGAAATAGACAACTTTCTTGTTTATTTCCTTCCTAACGGTTAAATTTTTTATTGGAACACACTCTGAATAGATTGTTCTATGATATTAATAGGAAAAGAATGTAATTTTAATCTATTTTACCTCTCTAAGGACTGATTCTAAAATAGTCATCCATCCCCCCTTTTTTGAGTTGGCAAAGCCAACTATTCATTGGAATCGAATGCCCCAGTTAGGGCCAGTACGAACCGTGCAACGGTAAAAAATCTGTAGTCTTACATAGTAAGAAATAGTACCACTATTATTTGGACAAAAACATTTTAAACGACACAATGAGTGCAAGTTGTAAATGATGATTCCAATGCAATTATTGGAGTGAAAAAATGGTCTATAGAGCTATTTGTAATGAAGATTCGGAGTATAGTTCTCGTATCGCGTAGGAATTCCACTTTTAAGTAGTCCAAAGTAGCACTGCACCATGCCAGCCATGCGGTTTTTTTTTCCGGGGGAATTACCAGAGTTTAGGCCTAATGATAGTTATTATAACCGTGTCGATTTATACATGTATTTCATTCATGAAAAATATATTTCATTCATGAAAAAATAGATATAAAATAGTCTGTTGATGTCAATATAAATCACTATGGTTCTTGCATCTTAAGATCAGAGGACACTCAGAAGGCCATACGATGAACGGCGAACTTGATTTGTAGTAAGTTCTTGAAAATAACTGATATAATATTTGAATATTTTCTTATCTGTTGTATAAAGGATTATGAAAAACCACAATTCGAAAGACTAGATCGTCTATTTACTGTATGTCGTTATCTGTTCATCGAAGTTCGATTTTTGGGAAGGAGGGGGGGGGGGGGCGTGTTGTGTTTGATTAGGTGAATGAACGATGTACATTACAGTTCGGGTTATAAGAAGAGCATTGTCCTCGAGGAATATAATTTTTCAAGGCTGAATAAATCTTCACCTAATGACTGCAATAAATGTATATATGTCCATGTACTACTTGTAGTATTCCAACACACTCACTTCATCACGTGTTATTACTGTGGACTTGGATATTCATGGAAACGCTGGGAAAATATATTCTCCCACTTGAGACTGAGAACTCAAATTTCCCTGGGGTAAGATAAATCGATCTCACCCTCTGACGTCATCGATCTCACCCTCTGACGTGATCGCTACCAAAGCGACGTAATGGAAGCAAGGCAAACTGGTGATTATAACAGACACTCTAGATAGTCGATAACGTGGGAGAAAAACAATCGAACACCACCACGAGGGAGGGATGGCTAATTCTCAACCCTTGTGTAAAAATTTTGCTAATCCATGACTCGGCAAGCCTCGTCATGGACTTGCAAAATTTATACACTCGGGTTGAGAAATGGCCATCCCTCCCTCATGGTGGTGTAAGATTATATCATTCTTTTATCCCATATTTACAGAACTGACTACTCATATAAAGCAAAATGGCAAATCGATCATCCACGTTGACTATGACGTTTAGTCTTGATAAGGCATAGGAAAAGTACTATTTTTGACGTTTTTGCACATACCGGAAAGGAGAAAAATAATCGACACACTGCGTCGCTTCAACCTTGATCAAAAGATGGCAGAAAAGTAAAGAAAACTTATCGAACGTCAATCACTTGGGTGTGATCATTGATAACGTCACAAGGAAATCATTTAATTTCTATTGTTATTATTAAGAAACGACGATTCCGTTTGGCCGAGAAATTTTGTTGATACCTGTATCAACACAAAACGGAAGTACGTGCTTAGCAACGTCGTTAGCAACACGGTTTCAAAGCCGCAAATAAACATTGGAAAGCAACAAAATGAAATGATAAGTAATCAATGCAATATGTTTTTGGTTGATCGAGTTATCGACACCAAAACTTGAGGAAAAACTTGTGCATCCTGCACTATGCGCACAATGCAGTTTTCCCTAAATTTTTGGTGTTTATACCTGGATCAACCAAAAAAATATAAGAATGATTCCTTAAATCTATACCTCTTGTCTGGGATTTGCTTTTGTCCATGACTCGGCAAGTCTTGTCATTGTACAAGCAAATTCTGGACATTCGGAGTGCATTTCCTTGTCAATGCTCACACCTGATGATAGATTCTATAAGTCTTAACCCTATGGGGTAAGATTTTATTTTCACGTGCGTTTTAACTGTAATGTCAATTCAGACAATTGTGATGTCATTCATGAATGCTTCGTTGGCTGATCAAAATATGAAAATGAATACCAGTACATAAAATTTTATTTTAAGCGCTTTTAGACAATGTGAGAAAAATAAGCATGTACTTGTACATGTAAGACACACTTTAAAAGTTATGACTTAGATTTATGCTGGTAGGGGACTAATATGGCTAAGAGATGAAGTAAAAAAACAAACTTATTATGCACCTCGGAATCAAAGATTCGGGGGTATATAGTTTTTGGCCTGTCCGTCTGTTTGTCCAAAAAACTTTGAATGGTAAATTATATGGCTTTTATATTTCACATACAAGATTTTTCCATAGATACCAACATTTTTATGCCCAGTGACCCTGACCTTGACCTTTCACATACTTAACAGAAAAATGGTGTTTATACTCCGCTGGGAGCTTCCGTATTTCACAAACAAAGGCTTTATTCAATATTAGACTTTGCCAACTCGCAGGACTTTCAGTCCTTTGATTTGTTTTTTGCCTGTGGGGTATTGTTCCCCCTCCCCCCCCCCTTGGTTCAGAACCCTACTTGGCCAGAAAATTTCTTTTATTGATATACACATTTGGTGAAAGTGGCATTCTGAACCAAGGGGGAGTAACAGTGTTGTAGAAAAACTTTCCGTTTTCCATTGATTTCTACTGAAAAAACGCTTATTTTGACCCCCAAATCAGTCGTATTTTAGATAATTTATCCAACCTTAACAGAAGATTCATATATGGACTAATTTACTTAATATTTTTACCGAACAAAATTCTTAATTTTTGCATTTTGACTTTTCAGGGCAGATTTTACATCTTATCTAAACAGCTCCTTTTTTATCTCCAGACAGAGTGATATGTAACATTTAAATGTTTGCTTTGCCTGTCAGTTAGCCTCACTTTTATTCATGAGACAATGATTTAATAAATTTTAAGGATCCCGCACCCTAATAGAGTACTTCCGGTAAAAATTTATGCACATTTTCATAATTTCTCGACAAATGCCGATGATTTCATGATCGGGAATCTTCGGGATGACGGAGTAGGTCACTGTGTGAGAAGTGTAATCCCTAATTTAGCTAGAAAAGTATGTGTATCATTCATTTAGAAGAGAACGAAATTTCTTATCTCTGGAATTTATCATTGAAAATGCATTAGGGGTCGAATACCTTAAACTTTCCTTATCAAATAATGCATAACCATGTATAATATCAGAAAAACAAACAGCAGTTATGACATTTTGATTTTAAATACATGTATTTTCTAGTAAAACCTAAATTAAATGGTAAAAATAATCCTAAAGTGAGAAATAGCCTGTTTACATGTTCTACCTTTGTATATATTGTTTCTCATGTTATCATCATATGTATGTTTACGTGTTATCTGTTTACATGTTATACCTTTGTACGCATTGTTTATGATGTTATCATCATATGTATGTTTACATGTTCTGCCTTCGTATGTATTGTTTCTGATGTTCTCTAATCGTCATATGTATGTTTACATGTTATCTGTTTACCTGTTATTATAACATAGTATCTTACCTTTGTATGCTGTATCTTTCAGGTAGGAGGTACGAGTGAGGTAGAGGTGAATGAGAAGAAGGACCGTGTGAATGACGCTCTGAATGCCACCAAAGCCGCAGTGGAGGAGGGTATCGTACCGGGAGGTGGCACTGCTCTACTCAGGTGTATCAAAAACCTAGAACAATTCCATACAGCTAATAGTGATCAGGAAACTGGTAAGCAGTCTTAATAATTATGTCTTTATGTTGATTTTAAAAAGCAAATAGTTTTTTATCCACTCTATCTTACATACCATTCATTTTGTCACAGATTATCAGTACTGACTCTTGACAATACCTTTTTGTTTACCTGAACATGATTTGGACATCAACCTTCTTTGAAATCAGATTTTATCAGTGTTTTTAAACAAACTTTAACTTTGCCTTGATTATTATGCTTTTTATGCCCCCGGAATCAAAGATTCGGGGGCATATAGTTTTTGGCCTGTCCGTCTTTTTGTCTGTCTGTCTGTCTGTTTGTCCGAAAAAACTTTAACATTGGACATAACTTTTGAATGGGAAGTGATAGGGCTTTCATATTTCACATGTGTATTCCTTGTGACAAGACCTTTCCATTGATACCAAAATTTTTGACCTTGTGACCTTGACCTTTGACCTACTTTTAAAAAACGTTAACATTGGGCATAACTTTTGAATGGGAAGTGATAGGGCTTTCATATTTCACATGTGTATTCCTTGTGACAAGACCTTTCCATTGATACCAAAATATTTTACCTTGTTACCTTGACGTTGACCTTTGACCTACTTTTCAAAAAACTTTAACATTGGGCATAACTTTTGAATGGGAAGTGATAGGGTTTTCATATTTCACATGTGTATTCCTTGTGACAAGACCTTTCCATGGATACCATTTTTATTATGCCCCCGGAATCAAAGATTCGGGGGCATATAGTTTTTGGCCTGTTTGTCTGTTTATCTGTTTGTCTGTTTGTCTGTCTGTTTGTCCGAAAAACTTTAACATTGGACATAACTTTTGAATGGGAAGTGATAGGGCTTTCATATTTCACATGTGTATTCCTTGTGACAAGACCTTTCCATTGATACCAAAATTTTTGACCTCGTGACCTTGACCTTGACCTTTGACCTACTTTTCAAAAACTTTAACATTGGGCATAACTTTTGAATGGGAAGTGATAGGGCTTTCATATTTCACATGTGTATTCCTTGTGACAAGACCTTTCCATTGATACCAAAATTTTTGACCTCGTGATCTTGACCTTGACCTTTGACCTACTTTTCAAAAACTTTAACATTGGGCATAACTTTTGAATGGGAAGTGATAGGGCTTTCATATTTCACATGTGTATTCCTTGTGACAAGACCTTTCCATTGATACCAAAATTTTTGACCTCGTGACCTTGACCTTGACCTTTGACCTACTTTTCAAAAACTTTAACATTGGGCATAACTTTTGAATGGGAAGTGATAGGGCTTTCATATTTCACATGTGTATTCCTTGTGACAAGACCTTTCCATTGATACCAAAATTTTGGACCTCGTGACCTTGACCTTGACCTTTGACCTACTTTTCAAAAACTTTAACATTGGGCATAACTTTTGAATGGGAAGTGATAGGGCTTTCATATTTCACATGTGTATTCCTTGTGACAAGACCTTTCCATTGATACCAAAATTTTGGACCTCGTGACCTTGACCTTGACCTTTGACCTACTTTTCAAAAACTTTAACATTGGGCATAACTTTTGAATGGGAAGTGATAGGGCTTTCATATTTCACATGTGTATTCCTTGTGACAAGACCTTTCCATTGATACCAAAATTTTGGACCTCGTGACCTTGACCTTTGACTTTTTAACCCAGTGACCTCACATACATGTACTTAACAGAAAATAGTGTTCATACTAACAAAGATGCCACCGGGGGCATTCTTGTTTCACAAACACAGGCTTTATTTTTTTTTACGTCCTGACCTTGACCTTTGACCTTTTAACCCAGTGACCCTGACCTTGACCTTTCACATACATGTACTTGACAGAAAATAGTGTTTATACTAACAAAGATGCCACCAGGGGCATTCGTGTTTCACAAACACAGGCTTTATTTTCAGGTATTAATATAGTAAGGAGAGCACTTAGATTACCAGCTCTAACTATAGTACAGAATACCGGTGTAGAACCACATTCTATAGTAGAAAATATCCTGTCTGGGGAAGGGGATTATGGATATGACTCGATGGAAAATAAATTCTGTCAACTGATGGAAAAAGGAATTATTGATCCAACAAAGGTATGTACTAAAAATGTGGAAATCTTTTTAAGATTAAGCAAGGCCACCAAAGGCTTTTGAAATAGTAAACCTGACTGACAAAGAATTCTTGAAAATAAGGGGTTGGGGCATGTTGTTAAAAAAATATATAAATACATGTAGTATTTTCCCTTTATTTCTTTGTGAAAAACACTTATTTTGACTCAAATATCGGTCTTATAATTTATCCAACAGCATCCTCACAGCAGTCATAACTACAGATAAAAATTCTCAAATTTTTGCATTTTGAAATTTTAATTTTTTTAGGGCAAATTTTACTCCTTATTCTTACAGCTGCTTCAGCAAGCATTGAAATTAACATTTTTGACCACAGGCTAATTTTAGAAAATAGAAATCTACAGGCGAAAATGAAAAATAAGAAAAAATGTATTCAATCCTGGTAATAATTTTCACGGATTCAAAGCGAACCACAATGTTTGTAAATGTCAAGGTCTGAAGGTACATGTATCACAAACGTTTGACATAATACCAAAACATACATTATAGCTTTTTATTGACACAGATGTGATCACTGTCTCAATTGAAAAAGAAAACTACTACATGATAAAAAGGACAGTAGGGAAAAAACACAAGTAATTTTTTTTTGAGTTCATGAATTTTCTACTCACAATTTCCGAATTCCACTGGCATTTCGCAAGTATTTCCCGCTAATTTTGAGGCTTGTTCTTTCCTTCATTACACATCAACTACCTTAAGGTAGGTCCCTACTTGAACCGTTATAGGTTTTCCTTATACGCAGCAGTCTGCTTATAACAATTTACATGGGCTGGTGGCGAATGAACCAGTGCATTGAAAAACGCAGACTAAAAGTCTTAAATGCCAAAAGAAAAAAAAAAGATAGGGCAATCTATCAATATGCACACCCTTCATATAGTATATATTCTTAGTTGAAAATCTGATGAAATTATAAGGGGTACCCATATGTTTGGAGTCATATCTTGATCATTTATAAAACTGTATACCTGTATGTAATTTTTCACCATCTATATACATTATCATATGAAATGGCGCAATATGATGAAATTCCATCTGTTCTATTTTGCAAAAAGTGGGATATACTATATATTATTAGTTGAAAATGTGATGAAATTATAGGGGGTACTCTTATTTTTGGAACCTTATCTCGATTATTTATAAAACTGCACCTGTGTGACTGTGATGTTTTCTTCATCTACCTACATAATATCATGAAATATTACAAAATGAAAAAAATGCATCTGTTTTTTCTGCAACAAGTTGGATTTAGTTTATATTATTGGTAAAAATGTGATGAAATTATAAGGGGGTACCCTTATGTTTGGAGACATATCATACTTAGATTTATGTTAGAATATCATTTTATGTGTTATATGTCTTCTATATGACTTTTTATCATACATAAGACAAAAGATATAAACATATTTTTATCATTACTGAATTTTGAGGGTTCAAAAGCATATGCTGGATATTCGATATTCCTCAATATTGATGTGAAAGGGTACCTTTCTAAAATGTACTGTATCTTTGATGAAAAAAATCTACATGTATGTTCGTGTTTTATTTTTCATTTGGTCCATTGTGTTTAGTAAAAACCCCTTAAATACAAATTTCATCTGTTAAATCTATGAGTAGGTAGCCACCTTAAGTTGTCTTTCAAAACATTTTTATTTGAGCATTTGAGTCCCTTTTTCAATTTGAAAATTACTGGCAGTGCTTGTTAAAACAAAGAAATACATGTATAAAGTAGCAAATGTGGAATAGCTCATGTTTATGTATAGCCACTTATTTTGATGAAGTCATGATTGATAGCAGTAGAACCATGTGCATTTATTGATGACATTCTTTATAGTATCATGCCATATTGTAGGTGGTGCGGACGGCTTTAGTGGATGCCGCTGGTGTAGCCTCTTTATTGTCCACAGCCGAGTGTGTTGTAACTGAAGAACCAAAGAAGGACGAGCCCATGGGCGGTGGAATGGGGGGTATGGGTGGAATGGGGGGTATGGGAGGAATGGGGGGCATGATGTGATCATGTGACTGACTAGGGGGAGATAACTGTGATAGGTGCTGTGACTTGAACACTGAGCAGGCTGGATCAAAATGACCAAAACAGAGTTACCTGCCCTTAAGTGATCACAGAACTCCAATGTATTTTTCACAATATAGGATAGATTTTATGAAGTCTGTATGTTCCCATAGAGAGGTTTGTTAGTATAGATATGTGAAAGACATCAGTCTGTGAGACATTCATTATTCACACCTGCAGTCCATTTTACTTGTTTGAGCAAGAAACTGTCATTCTGAAGATCTATCTGCTTTTAACATGGTCACATGTCTCTATCATTAAGGTAATTATACAATTTTCATAAAAAACAGTATGTGTTCATGCTCACATATACCCCTGGCTTGATGTTCATTAGTTGTCTTAGCAAACATATTTCAACACTTGCCATTATTGTTACATGTCATGAAGACTGCAGGATCCATTTTAATCATGTTTGAAATCAGAGTGTATTTGTTTTGTGTATTTGTTATATGAGCATTATATAGAATGTTATCCCATTAACATTCTATTTAAAAGATTATGTATGATTAAATGTCACATTCTCAGATTTTTTTCTTATCTGTATGAAATCCATTATACATGTAGGTATGGATATTTATAGCACAAATAATAAAATAATAAAACTTCTTTCTATTGAAGTTTCATACCCTCTGCCAATGGAAGTTTTGATTGGTACTAGGGCTGTCACTATACATTAAGCTCACGATACAATATGTATCAGGATATTTACTCACGATACTGGTGGAGAAGTAATTATCGTCGATTTTTAAAGCATTTTTTGCTCTATTCCTTAATTTTCAGAACTTGCACATGAAATTTGGACAGCACAAACTACAACCCTTTACCTATACTTCAGTAAATTTTCAATAAAATCTGATGACTGGTACTGGTTTTATAAGCAATTAAAATGTGCTAGTATTAAGCAGTCTTTAAAATGGTTGGAGAAGCAATTATCACCGTGTGGGATCATTCTTGTCTAATGTCCACAATATTTCAACTAAAATTATACCATCAGATTCCTATATTTTTTCTCTAATCATTAGTGATAAAATTTCTGAAAATACTTTGAAATTTCTCCAAGAAAGAAGACAAAGTGCACCGCCATTGCCCCCCGAGGAGCTGGGGGAAAAGACGCAGCATTTTCGTGAATTTTATCAGCTAAGATCTAAGCATGGATTCATTCGAGATTTCATATACAGTTTGATGAATATGAGAAGTACTAGTGATTAAAGAACCAAGTCTTTGTCATTCATAGATCCGAAGATATAGGCAAATGGCGATAATTACTGCTTGGCGATAACTACTTCTCGACCAGTACACCATTTTTAATGTAAATATGAAAGCATTTCTGTAATTTGTCAGATATATAGATAAAACAAGTTTGAAAACAACAAATTAAGATCATTCATAAGTTGAATGCTTTGAGAATTATTGTATTGGCTAGAAAACGGGAGTGTCTTTTAATGTTATCTTTAACTACTCGGCATCGAGAGTCGCCATGTTGATTTTTTAAAGATAAAACTAAATGCCGAAAAGAAATCGTAAATCAATGATACGACCTCTTCTCGTTTAAGTATCGGACCGTCGTCAAGAACTGCGGTGAATCGTGACAGCCCTAATTGGTACATGTATATACTAAGTTCATCATGTTTTACAGTCCAGAGTTCCCGAAAAGTATCGATTTTACAGGAATGGCCAATAAAAAGTTGTTTCTTGTGATGAAAGCTCAAACTATAACTTTTATTTGGACCAGTAAAAAATCGATAAATGTCCCATATTCCATAGATTTGGAAGTATCAAGATCTCTGTCAATGGATATAAATTCTGTTCCTACATGTACATCATGACTTAAATAATGATTGACCTACAGTGATGATTCTTCATAATAGATTGACCATAAGGAAAGGAGGATCCCTACAAAATTTTGGGATTCAAAGGTCAAAGTTTACATGCATTAAACACAACAATTTAATACCATTATTTGGGTAATTATTGTAGACCTACAGTGATGTCATCACATAAAGGTTGCGCATAGCCAGCTAGGGCTGTATCCTATCAGTTACTTGGTTAAGGTCAACAACAAACTTTGCATGTATGGAAAACATTGCATTTCTGCATTATAAGTCAATTGAATTGACTTTTAAAAAATCCTATCCTCGGCTTACAGAGCTGTCACCAAATAAAATGTATGAGAAGAAACCTATTTTTGTTCAAAGAGTCTAAAAGTTAAAAATGATAACATTGTGGTTCTGTATCCCGGGTTCTGGATTAGAGATTGAGGTACCAGTATATAATTATTATGATGAATCCAGAAGCAGTGCACAATTACAACTCTACCTGAGCCAAAAATGGTATGCAAGCCTTTGTCCTGGTTTTCTCTTTATATCTACATTATTGTCCCCGCTTTCGCGAAAACTGTCCTGTCTGTCCGTCAGTCACAAAAACTTCACCTTGTCCATAACTTTTGAATGGTAAGTGATAAGGCTTTCATATTTCACATGTGTATTCCTTTTCACAAGACCTTTCCCTTGGTAACAAAAGTTTTGACCTTTTCTTTTGATACTTAGAATTTGATAATAGATATATTATGAAAACTTAAGAATGGGGAGGAAGTGTCTGTAAGCATTTCTTTAAAAACAAATACCCAAAAGCGGGGGACCACAATTCCTTGAATTTTTTTACTTTCATTCAACCCCTTGTAAAGCAAGTTTCTTTCTAGGTCTTTGTCACCTCTCAACATAGTTACAGAAGGATGTAGAAACAGGACTGTGTATGCGTTATGGCACTTTAGTATACGACCTAGAGAGTGAATTTTTTAGCAAATCTTCGTCAAAATTCATACACTTGCTGCTGTGTGCCCTTTGGAAAAATTTCCAAGGTCATGAAATGGAAATGGTAAACATTTTATATACACTGTGGAAGGCACATTTCTACAAAATTTATATACTTGTTGCTTGTGAAAAGGTCATATATCAAAAGTCAAAGGCTCATTTTGGAAATGACTTTTAAAAAAAACCTTGTGCAATGTTTCTGGGATCTTCATCACACGTAGAACATTTGCTGTTGGTTTTGATGTATAAGAAAGTACATGTACCCAGCAGAGGTCATACATTTTAAATCAAGTTCAAGGTCACAGATTGGGATTTGAAAATTCTGCATACATTTAAAGAAAAGATTTTTCCATGGGACTTTTTCAATTAAAGAATATTGAATGTTTATGGTATGAGAGAGAACACAATTGATTTTCAGGATTATAGCTCATGGTCGCAAACAGCAATTGTCAAAATCCTTGTAGACATTTATCAACAGGACTTGATCAATCTTGGTACATGTGTTGCAGAAAGTTAGAAATTGAAGGCATACTGCTTTGTGTTAGACTAGTATTGCATGCATATATATATACGTAGAGAAAATCTCAATATATCTCTTTATTTTGCCAGTACATCTCGGAAAATGTTTCAGATACGGGACGTATTAATAGTATTTCATCATATCTGACTACATGATGTTATCAGTACATTCAGTATACCATAAACCTAACAATCTCTAAATTACGTGTAATTCAACGATTTATGTCGTCTTATTTTATGTTACACCAGGTCAGAAGGTACGCCATGAATGTAAACATTAATATCCTAACAAAATGTCATTTCTAAATCTAGGTAAAATTACATAGTGTTCCTGCACTGAGACCACAAACGATCTTGGTACCATGCTGTACACGTCATTGCCTAATTGTAATGAGCAGGTCTTTACATACAAAACATTTTAAACTTTGATTTTTTTATGTCATCTGTATTAAAATGAAATGATGTTTTCTAAGTCCTGTACTAAATATGTCCGTTCGTATGGCAAGTAAAATGACTCCTTTCATTATATGCGGTCCTCCTCCACGCTACTAATGCAATCAGTCCGTCTTTTTGCGACACTAAAGTTTATTATTTCGCCATGCATCGTATAGAGACCGGTTGGAGGGGCATGATGTAACTTCAGCAATACTAAACTTTTTTCTTATCTTTTGTTCAAGATTAGTTCGATGAAGAATCAGAGGTTTGACAAGGAAATTGTTGCCGATGTTCAAACATGTTGTTTCATGCGCGCATCTAAACAGCTTTTTCCAGGAAGGGAGTGGTTACACAAACGGTCAATCAAGGATTCTGAGAAAACTGACCACCCGATCATCATCCTTCAGATGAGATACGTACAACAATATCTCGTTCGAATCTCATTAAATAGATAGCATAAGGAAAATATAATTGCATTTGACATAAAATAGTATGGCGATCATCCTTTCAATATATAGTGAACCCAAGTAAAACTATTGTTTCAGAGCTATATTCGAATGATCTTTTTACAACAAAAGTGCTCTGGCATTTTGAATTTTGGTCCTATTATTCAACAAAGAACGGTTTCGTTTGTTGAGATACGAATCCCGCTGCAAGTTTTGCTGTGTGTGGAAGCCGGAGAATCAGACTCCCTTAGAACGGTGTATGCAAATTTTATACGCGTAGTGCATGCATGTATGTCGGAGAGATAGGATATATAACGCAAGTAACTTCTTTACCTTGGCCTATAAACTCGCAAACGCGGCGCGCGTTTTGATTAATTTCATTTTGTTTGACACGTCTTCTGCGCGGGGTTTACTTGTAATTTACCTTTTATAACTGACGGAGAGAAGACAGTACGGACGTGTAGAGATGTCGACTGGATTCAAGGTATCCTCTTACTGAACCATTCAATAGAAATTTAAACATTTATAAAAGTTAAGGGATTTATGAATTTATAGCGATATGAAGGTGTTTACCTATACAGATAAACAGATAGGACAGGAAGGTAGTAGAAGTTGAGGGAATGTGTTCATGAAATCGTAAGTATAAACGGCAGTTATAAAAGATTATTCGAGTTCCCTGTTAACTTCATTTCGTCTTTAAACACTTTAAATCTATAAAATATTTTGTATATGTATTAAAGACTTTGGTAAGAGTTCCATCAAAAGTAACGCCCTCCTAAACTGTTAAATATTTAGAGGATTTTCATTGCAGCTTAATTTTCCTCGTGTTGCGTGAGCGATTTCCCACTCTGCCAATTGTTGGAATTGCATAAAAATCAAAAAGATAAATATTGTACATCAATTTTCATTTATACGTTAGGGTAGTCACAGTTAGCTAAACAGTCTTTTTATATAAAATCATCATAGAAAGAATTAAACGATTCAAGTAAAACAAAAACTCGCATTGAACTGTGGAATTTATTTTATTTTTCTTACAAGCTCTAAAGGAGATGAGGTACTGTATGCTATAAACGTGAAGGCCCTGCTATAGATTATGCATAAAGAGGACGGGAATCCCCTTTCCCAACTCTCTATTGTACAAGTCTAGACGTCCAATTTTGATTGAATACGAGGATCGAACATAAATTATATCAACCCACTGGATTTATGCATAAGTCATCAACGTGCAAAAAAAAATAAGTTATGCAAGATCATGGAAAATATAAATGTATCTGTAATTCATACTGCATGTCCCCAGTAAGATTGCATATAAATGTATAAAAAGAAAATAACGTTTAAAGAAACATGAAAACGACTACATGTATAAAACTTGGGAGTGGAGTCATTTCGGATTTAAGGTTCATATCCTCCTAATATAGAAGTTTGCACATTTATATTTTGTCATGAGTCAAATATGTGCGTGTGGGCCGTGAATACAAGATACATGCTGTTGCTCGCGCGACTCATCAAGGTTTATGTATAGTTTTGTCATTTATGCAGTTTTGCTCTAAATTTTCCTTAATTTCCACATTTCATTCAAGGTGAAACTACATGTAAGACAACCAAGGTAAGTCTACCGAGACCATTCTGTATAGCATCTCAATTCACGTGAAAGGTTTAGACTATAGGAATCCTATTGTTATACCACAGCCATAAAATGGTGGGGGTATGTCAGTGCGTGCGTGCGTGCGTGCGTCCGTCCGTCCCACCTGCCGTTTCCGGACATTTAAAGGAAAACCGTTACAGATAATCAATTCATTTCTTGCATATATATATATAGCTTTTACACCAAGAAATATACACATGTAGGTCAAGTTCGAATATGGGTCATGTTCCTCAATTTTATGAAGAGTTATGCCCTTTGAAACTTAGAAAAAATCAAAATTTGTGGTTTCAGGACATTCAAAGGAAAACCGTTACAGATAATCAATTCATTTCTTGGATATAGCTTTTACACCAAGAGATACAGGTCAGCTTTGAATATGGGTCATGTCCCTCAATTACGTGCAGATCGAGTTTTGCCCTTTGAAACTTAGAAAAATTCAAAATGTTGTGGTTTCTGGACGTTGGAAGGAAAACCGTTACAGAATGGGAAGCTTTTACACCAAGAAATACATGTGAAGTTCGAATTTGGGTCATGTTCCTCTAGTTTGCGCAGAGTCATGCCCCATGAAAATTTCAAAATTTAGTGGTTTCTTGACATCGGAAGGAAAACCGTTACAGATAACCAATTGATTTCTTTGATAAATATTTTACATCAATAAATATAGATCAACTTAAGTATGGGTCATGTTCCTCAGTTATGTGCAGAATTTTGTCCCTTAAAGAATTCAATATTCTGAGGTTCCCAGACACTTAAAGGAAAACTATCAGACGGAATCAACTATAACTTTTACACCCAGAAATACAGTCTGGGTCAAGTTCAAATATTGTCGCGCTCAATCATGTGCAGGGTTTTGCCCCTTGAAGCTCAGAAAAAAAAATCAGTATTTTGTGATTTCAAAAATCTAACAGAAAACCCTCGCAGGTAATAAATTGATTTCTAAAATTTAGATTTTATACTCAGAAATTTAGGTCAAGAACCTATATATATATATAGGCCATGTTGCTCAGTTTTGTGAGGTGCTGTATGTCCCTTGAATCAATTATCAATATTTTTTTTTTACATTTACACATGTTAAAGGAAAATCAATTCATTGTAAAAGATTTAACACCATTTGAAGCAGGACAACTTTAAATATGGGTTATGATGCTCAATTATGTGCAGACTTATGCCCTTTAAAACTGCAATATGTATAGTTATGGTTTCAGTAGCCTATATCCAACATACGTCCGGCAGGGATATCATTGATCCTTATATCAACAATAAATTTCATTTAGTTTGCCTAAAACAATTCACAAATGCTAACATTGCAAAGAGTTTTGATCTCGTTAGTTTTGATTCTTTGCGCTGTCTTTCAGAAGGAGGAAGATCTCTATTCTGAATCCAGTATACATATTACGAACTTCAAGGTGAATATATAAAATAAACAAATAAGGCAGATATATTGTGTAGATGTAACCCTCTTATCTCTACCCCACCCTCACACTTATATTTGAGTAAACACAGATCAAGTTCGGGTAAAAGGTTTCTCTATTTTATTGAATTGATCTGCCATCCATCTTTGACATTGGGTACCTCGTTATTATGTTGACATACCTGTGTTATGTCAATATCACAAAAGGTTATCCTGTTGGGGAGACGCCCGAGTCCTATTTATATACTAGTTTAAGTATCATCTTAGCATTCCATAATTCAATTGTAAATATGGTAATGTGCATTCTAGAAACAATGCAAAATAAAAAACAGGATGAAAAACAGATTTATATAAGATGAAAATACAAATGGTCATTCAATGTTTGAAATGTATAAATTCTGTAAGGTACATGTACGTAGTATATGGCTTACTGAATACAGCCAGTACTGAATGTCCTAAAGCAGTAAAAATAACACGATTTAGTTAAATGTTTTCAAGCACACGATTGACAGAGCATAGTTGTCCTCTATAAGATTATGGAACTTTAAAAAAAAAAACTGTATTTGATTTCGGCCTTGGTCAACCAATACCTGACCATACAGGTCCGTATTGTTAAGAATAGATCAAAATAAAATGTCACTAATTGCTTTACTGATAATCTTCAGCAGAAGCGAACTTTTCATTACCAAACTTTTAGAACACGCTACCAAACGAGCAACCTTTGAAGATCGCCAGCATCAACTTAGATGTGCATCCTCTTGGTTGTAATTCTAATAATAATAAATACATATATACTAGGGGTGTAACAGCTATCAATATATCAATGAATTGCGATACTTAAGAGATTCGTATCGTATTGCGATACGAAAGTCGTATATCGCAATTATATTGCGCCCTTATACATGTAGGTTCTATGAAATCAATTGAAAACAAGCGACCCATAATGAATTATGACAGAAGCAATCAAAAGGATGTACGTGTTTCTTTCAAGCAAATGACATTGACAATGTGAAATTCAATCAGAAAGTATGAACAGTGTGGACAAACCTGATTTTACATACAAAATTATGAAAATGAAAAGAAACAGCATATCATATACAGCTAATGAAATATGGCAATTTATGGCGGTTCACTTTTGGCTGTCGTCCCCAACGCCATATATATACCTAAGTCTATGTTAAGATTAAGTAGAAATTAAGGGATTAGATACCTAACCCAATTATTTATCGTCCGAATTATTCTTAAGTGGTTTCTCAAAATTGTATGATTACTAGTAAAGAAAAACTTATTATTCATGATGATTTTTCTCCAAGACAATGATGTATTATAGGTCTTTGAACTTTGGTAGAGATATATGATGTCATGCTTAAGTCTTTGTCTGCATCTGCGCATTTTGTTTTTTTTTATTTTATTAAACACTCACATCGACTTATTATGAAAAATGTAGAAAATTTCCACTTTACAGAATGCATCTCCATTCAGTGAAAAAGGAAGTTTTTTGTAAGGTCTAATCCATCAAACATTTTACATTGTGTCAAGGAATGAATGGTTGTTCCTTAATTAAATTCATTTTGTGTCAATTGCTATTTTTTGATCTTCGAGAAATTAATGAAGTGTGTCAACTCAATGACAACAAGTATAATTAATAGTATTATTGATGAGGTTAAAGTTTAATAACAATGTTTGATATATCAAAAAAGAAAATCACGTCAAATATGAATAAATAGGTTGATTATCTGCGTATGGATTTTTTTGTACTTGTCATCAGAAAATTTGACAACTACTTTTATCAACCATTTGTAATCTATATTTAGCAATTGATTCGTATAAGGTTGTTAATTTGGAATATCTCTATAATAGACTACAGAATGTAAATAAAATCCCCTTTTTTCAAGTTTCAAGGTTGAAACGACTTTTATACATTTGACAATTTTGTCAACTAAGGCATTTGATTCATATGCGGTCTTCAATCCGAATATCTCTACAATATACTACGTACAGAATGTAAATAAAATCCCCATTTTTTCAAGGCTTGAGAAAAACTTGACCGTCTCCTTTTCACAAAAATGTATGTTTTGACCTTGACTCGATCACCTGGACCGGTATATAGTATACCCAAACTATAAGTTATAAACGCTACTTTCCAATTTTTATAGCACCTACTTGAGAACCTCTCCGCAAACTCAAAACTCCTTTCATTATTACGATAGAATACATAGCAAGTTACATCACCAACATTTAACGAGTTTTCATTTTCATTTATTTTCCAGATGTCAATGAGAGATCGAAATTACCACACCACCATGGATCCCAAAAAGACAGACGGTAAACACTTGGAAAACATGAGCAAAGCCATGAATAAGGCCAGGGAATATATTATTCTGTTGATGACTTATTTTCTCTACAAACTCATTAGATTTGTGGTACTGACATTCCAAAAGTTTACATGGGCTGTCACGGGTGTTGAACGGACTAGGAAAGACGCAAAAAGTGGTCTGATGTTTAAACAAAGTGCACATGTGCAACATATATTTTGGCGGCGGAAGTTGATCACGTCGACTGTTTCTGATCCAACTGACTTTATAACAACTCACAAATACTTCAAGCATCCTAACTATGTATTGAAGCCAACAGTTTCTCTCTATTGTATCACCAAGGAGGAAGCGGTCTTTGTGGAATTAAACGAAAAGGTCAATCTCTACCGCTTAGACAGCAATAATAATGTGGAGTTATTCTATGCTAAACAATTTGAAAATGCACATAGTTTAATCACGATGCCATTAGCATGCTTTCATAAAATTGCTCAAGATTTAGGTAAGCCAAAGATTCCTATCATTTGCATTTCATCAACAGGACATTGTGGAGCGACGTTACTATGCAGGGTGTTAGGACAACTACCTGGTATGATAGTAGTCAATGAACCTGACGCATTTACAAGTTTGGCATTCCTAAATAAATCAAATGTGTTCGGAAAAGGAGAATACGAGCAGCTGCTACCTAGTGCAATGAGATTGTTATGCAAACCAGATGACCGAGCTGGCATTTTCCTAGTCAAAACGAGGCCATGCTGCACGTGCCAAATGGAAGATATTTACAGATATTTTCCCCAAATGTATCAAATTTTTGTTTATAGAAACAGTCTCAAAACGGTTTCATCATCACTAAATATCTTCGCTAAAGAGCCTATCACTATGGTTGGGAAGTACTTTATAGATAATAAGATTCTTTCGACTATTTTCCCGTGTTTTAGATGGACGTTATACCGATACTTTTGCCAAGTTCTAGCTCGGGAGAATGACAGTACAGAAGCTAAAGCTTTTAGTAGTGTAGGAATATTTACTCTGGCCTGGGCGGCTAATGTATCACGTTGTTTAGATCACGTGGATTCTCGAGTACCTCTGATCCCGGTGCTGTACGAAGATATGATGAAGAGTCCAAGAAAAACATGTGCCGTGCTGTTTGATATACTAGAACTACGACCAGAGTATATCGCTACAGCTATGGAAGGATTCCGAATCACCACCAATAACACAGTCCAAAGTTCTGGTACAGCCATGTCGGATTCTAGAAAGTCTATTCCTCATGAGTTCCGGACAGAGGCTGACGCCATACTGAAAAGATATGGACTGCCTAAGTTAGGAGAGAGATTTGAGATTCCAGGGGTACTGGATTTCGAAACAAACAAATTTAACAGGATGACACGGGATCGTATTTTCTAGAGGAAGTTAAGTTAAAGAGCTTAAGGCAGGTGGACTTTAAAGTGAGGAAAGCCATACACATGAATCTACTTTGTATGGGGTTGATGTTAGACACCGTTGGTCTAAAGAAGGGATATTATTGAGTGATAGACAAATACTGCAAGAGGGATAGGCATGTTTATTAAAGAAAACCGTTGATAGTCCACTCCATCGAAACCGATAGCAGCACAAAGGTTAAAGTGCGTATACATTTTGCCAAGTGTTAAAATGCTTACGCTACAATATTTGTTAAATAATTTAACTGAATTCTTCTTCGATTGGGTTTATCAATTCATCTTTAACATTCGATGATACTTGATAGTAAAGTATTAATTCGACTTCGTCTTTATATACGCATGACGAGGGTTTTTTTTAATGAACAATACCGCCAAAAATGATCTATGTATACACCGATATCCTTTGTCGAAAAAGCCTTAATAAAATCAACAAACCAATTATTTTTAATCTGCAATTTTTTTTCTTGCCTATTTTCCATATTTAAAAATGTGAAGTTTTTATGTGTCACTTTTGCTCTCAATAGAACAATAAGGACTCAATGGTTTTCCTATTTAGATAAGATATTTTCGACAGCAATGTTAACATCGGATACTGCTATGTTCGTCCACTGTAGGAGGGTCACCCGGAGATATGACACATGTTTACAGAAATGATCACATGTACATGTATAAGAATTAAGCAAAATCTCCTTCAAAATCACAACGCAGTGACCACAGCGGAACGCACATACACATGACAGCTACAACATTGGATACCACATTAAGCTATATAAACCTATAAGCAACTGGGGACGACGAGTAAAAACAAAAGACAAACAAACAAATATTAGAAGATACAACGGAAACATGAATGTCCATGCTGCAAATTTATCTGTTCTTATGATGCTATTGAATTTGAAGACGTAAAACATTTGTACCACTTGGTAAGCGTTACTGTCGGTAGACCAGGAGTCCAAAAGGGCCGGTGTTATAGAGTGAGCCTTCCCCCATAGCCAGACTTCCCCCCGGCGGTCCCACTCTAGAGTGAGCCTTCCCCCCGGCGGTCCTACTCTAGAGTGAGACTTCCCCCAGGGGAAGTCTCACTCTAGAGCGAGACCTCCCCCGGGGAAGGCTCGCTCTAGAGCAGGACCACCCCCTTGGGAAGTCTCACTCTACAACTAGTTATAGAGTGAGACTTCCCCCATAGTGAGACTTCCCCCCCCCCTCCTCTCCATGCGATTGGAATTCAACCCGTCGTTGTGCTTGAGTTCTGTCAATGTTGCTTTGAATAGTTAGCTGTGCATACTAGGGGTGTCACGATAGTGGAAACACGTTATTGCGATAGTTTTTCACTGTATTGCGATATATTGTGATTTATTGCTTTCTTTATATTTTCAGTAAAATCCAGGCATACACCTTCTGGACTTCTAATTGCTATAACACTAGAATTGGATGAAAAATAAAGAGTTTAATTAGAAGAAGAAATTGCGATATATTGCGATACGCATTTCGTATCGCGATAGGATATAAATCATTTGTGTATTGCGATATATCGATATATTGTGACACCCCTAGCGCATGCCCAACTGTAACCAGTACAACCTTCATATATCTGACCATGAGGACAATGGAAACAAAAGCTTTTTACTCGTATTTTAGCAGTTATTCTCATGCGAATTATACATGCATTTATTTAGATATTCCTCGTTATAAGTACATTGTAGAAATATGTCTTCGTACGACAGATGTAATTATAAACTTGATCTACATGTGTTTGCATACAAGGTGTCGCTTCGCCTGAGGGACACGGTACGTTCGCTTGACATGTGCAATACGAACTTCGTAAACTCGAACGTCAAAAATTGGAATACCCTTAAAACACGAAGTGTAAACATGGTGCCAATCGAAGTTTAATAACATATATTTAATTCGATAACTTGAACGACTCGTCCCTTGCGATTCGAGTATTCGACGTTTGACTGTATTACATAACGATAGTGTACGGTCGCTTTTATAATGATGAAGAGACCGTATACTATCGTTGTTAGATATTGCACCTGTCAGGCGAAGCTACCGTTTTAGTAGAGTGATGTAGGCATGCACTGCACACGGAAGGGGAGGGGACTTAGATTACAGGCGTGCGGCTGGAATGGGGTATACGTTTAAGGCTTTTTGATTTTTAATTGGTATCATTTTCACTTCAAATATATATCACGACCTCTTCCCCACAAATTTTACAAACCCACTATGGACCCTATAAATACGTCAGAAACAGACCTTATAACTAATAGTATATTGTGGATCGGCGTAGCCATGTTGTAGGAACGACAACGTATGCCATCACATCGACGTAGTATATTGTGGCTACGGCGTAGCTATGTTGTGGGAACGTCAACGTATGCCATGACCACGACGTAGTATGTTGTGGATTTGACGGAGCTTTGATATGGGAATGACAACGTATACCATGACCACGACGTAGTATATTGTGGCTACGATGTAGCTATGTTGTGATAACGACAACGTATGCAATGACCACAAAGTAGTATATTGTGGCTACGGCGTAGCTATGTTGTGGGAACGACCAAGTATGCCATGACTACGACGTAGTATATTGTGGCAACGGCGTATCCATGTTGTGGGAACGACAACGTATGCCATGACCACGACGTAGTATATTGTGCCTATGGCGCAGCTATGTTGTGGGAACGACTAAGTATGTCATGGCCACGACGTTGTATATTGTGGCTTTAATTTGGGAACGACAACGTATGCCATGGCCACGACGTAGTACGTTGTGGCTTTGATGTGGGAACGACAACGTATGTCATGGCCACGACGTAGTACGTTGTGGCTTTGATGTGGGAACGACAACGTATGACATGACCACGACGTAGTATGTTGTGGCTTTGATGTGGGAACGACAACGTATGCTATGACCATGACGTAGTATGTTGTGGCTTTGACGTAGTTTTGATATGAGAATAACAAGGTATGACATGACCACGACGTAGTACAGGTTTATTGTGGGAACGGCGTAGCCATGTTCTGGGAACGACCAAGTATGCCATGACGACGATGTAGTATGTTGTGGCTTTGATGTGGGAACGACAACGTATGCCATGACCAAGACGTAGAATGTTGTTGTTTTGATGTGGGAACGACAACGTATGCCATGACCACGACGAAGTATGTTGTGGCTTTGACGTAGCTTTGATATGGGAATGACAACATATGCCATGGCCATTTTAAGCGGTTTCAGAGAAACAGTCAAAAATATGAAAGTTTACACCAGGCGGACGACGAACGGACTGACGAAGCGCTATGACAATAGCTCAAAACAACCCTACCCCCCCCCCCCCCCTAAAAAACAAGAGGCCCAAATCGGCCTAATATATAGCGCATATGGATGGTGCGTGATGACAATAGCTCACTGGAGCCTTCTGCTCTTGTGCGCTAAAACTAGACAAAATAACGAAAAAGAAAAAAACATGTACTACTTGTACAAGGTAACTTATAAAAGAAATAAAAAAGCTAGAACTGTCCTAAAGGTACAAATACCCCTCCCTCCCCGCCCCGCCCAGCCCCAGCGGCAACAAAGTGCAAACCGCACGTTTGACCTATTGACCCTAAAAGGGATCTACCTAAGTGATGGACATCATATGTGTACTAGTATTTAATTTCAACATCAAAATCTTCGATATTTTTCAAGATTTTGTAAATATGTTTTTTGCAGTTGATAATCGGTGTAAATTCTCCACAAGTAACTACAAAACATAGACTTGTAAAAATGTACGCAATTACATGAATTCTCGACATAATAAATTTTCACTGGTAACTTGATTCTAAATGATACTTCACACAATTATTGTCCATGACCCAAGGGTGTGTCATGACCTTGACCCAAGGCCATATCTTCAAGGTCAAGGTCAAATGTGTACTCATAGCCAAACTTCTTGCCCGAGCCATAACTCCTTACTGCCATGTTGGATTTGAATCATATTTCATACAATTGTTGTCCATGACCCAAGTGTGTGTCACGACCTTGACGCAAGGTCGTATCTCAAAGGTCAAGGTCACAGTGCACATATAGCCAAAATCAGTGTCCGGGCCATAACTTTTCAATGGTAACTTAGACTTAGATGATATTTCGCACAAATATTTGTCCATGACCATAGGGTGTGTCTTGACCTTGACCAAAGGTCATATCTTTAAGGTCAAGGTCACAGTGCACACATAGCCAAACTTCTTGTCCGAGTCATAACTCCTTACTGCCATGTTGGAATTGAATAATATTTCACACAATCGTTGTCCATGACGCAAGGGTGTGTCATGACCTTGACTCAAGGTCATATTTTCAAGATCAAGGTCGCAGTGCACAGATAGTTAACATTTTTTTCCGGGCCATAACTCCTTACTGCCATGTTGGATTTGAAGCATAAGGTCATATCTTCAATGTCAAGGTCACAGTGCACAGATAGCCAACATTTTTGTCCAGACCATTACTCCTTACTGCCATGTTGGATTTGAATCATATTTCACACAAGTGTTGTCCATGACCCAAGAATGTGTCACGATTTTGACGCAAGGTCGTATCTCAAAGTTCAAGGTCACAGTGCACAGATAGCCAAAATCCGTGTTCGGGCTATAACTTTTCACTGGCAACTTGGATTTAAATGATACTTCCCACAAATATTCGTCCATGACTCAAGAGTGTGTCTTGACCTTGACCCAAGGTCATATCTTCAAGGTCAAGGTCACAGCGCACACATTGCCAAACTTCTTGTCCGGGCCATACCTCCTTACTGTCATGTTGGATTTGAATAATATTTCACACAATTGTTGTCCATGACCCAAGGGTGTGTCATGACATTGACTTAAGGTCATATCACAAAGGTCAAGGTCACAGAGCAGAAAATCCGATACTCGTAGGATAAATTCCGCGAACACTTCAATGAACAGTTCCGTATTTAAAGCTTTAATTCGTTTCAAGTCCGAGTTGAATTCGTTTCAAGTCCCAGTTGAACAGTTATAAATAACCCAGACAAAATCTGTGACACACAGATGAACATACGGACAGCTAGACGACTATGGGAGACATGATCGCCAGTAATATTGATATGAAGTAACTCCTAACTGATTGCTGGAGCTATTATTTAAGTATAGATCACCGGAAAAGAGACGAGTTAACACTGCAGTAGGATCACTAAATGGGGAGAAGACTGGCTCTAGAGAGGGGGTGGACAGGGGGTAGGTCTCTCCCCCTCCCGCCCCTTACCCCCCCCCCCCCCTCTCCCGCACCCTTGTCTCCCTCCTCCCTACTTGGAACGGCGCGCGCTGCGCTGGCTCAAAATTTTCCTCTTTTTTTTCTCTCCCTTTTTCCACTTTTTCCTCCACTTTCCCTCCTCCCGCCCCCTCTTCCCCCATTCCCCATCCCCACTTCTCCCTCCTCCCGTCCCCTCACCTCCCCCTCCCGCTCCTCATCTCCCACCTCCCTCTTACCCTGTCCGCCCCCTCTCTAGAGTGAGCGGCCCCCTCCCCGGTGTGCGGGGAGGCGCCTAGAGTGAGCGCCCCCCTCCCCGGTGTGCGGGGAGGCTCTCTCTAAAAAGGGACTGCTGGGGAAGTCTCACTCAAAATTGGGAAGGGGGGGAAGGCTGGCTCTAGAGTGAGCCTTCCCCCAGGGGGGAAGGCTCACTCTAGAGTGGGACCGCCGGGGGGAAGTCTCACTCAAAATTAGGCAGGGGGAAGGCTGGCTCTAGAGTGAGCCTTCCCCCTAGGGGGGAAGGCTCGCTCTAGAGTGGGACCGCCGGGGGGAAGTCTGGCTATGGGGGAAGGCTCACTCTATAACACCGGCACATGTAGCCAAGTTTGATCAACTTCGGATGATCGCTTCTTCGATGCATTCGGAAATTTCTGTTATCAAAATGCCTTGAAATTTCTAAATCATGGGTCCTGCAGCATCATATCCTACCCATCCTGCTACGTCTTTCGGTACATTTTTGGACATGATAACTTTCAAACTATGTGTCATATAACATTGTTTAGATTGTGGATAACGAGAGTTAAAGTACCCGAAATGTCTGGTCCATGCTGCAAACTCGATCGTCTCTATTGAATTTGAAGGCGGTTAATAATTGCTAGGCATGAAATAAGAGTGATCCATTCGATCAAAGCCTTTGATTTTTCGACACTTTACACTACAATTCCACATTCTAAATTGAAAGAGAGACTCGCAAAAATTATGTAATGCGTTAACAAGTAAGAATGGTAATCGCAAATACAAATTTATTGTTGTTAACTATAACAAAACCTACTTTGTAAAAGAAAAGTCCAATTCTGTAAATAAGTACACTGAAACTGATATCATTCAGATGTTAAACTTTCTGATAGACAACATTTTTGTTGTGTTTGGAGAAAAGGTCTTCCAGCAAATTGTCGGAACTCCAATGGGGACCAATTGTGCCCTACTCCTTGCCGACATTTTCCTTTACTCGTACGAAGCTGAATTCATTCAATCTTTGGTCTCTGAACAGAACGATACTTAGCTGCTGACTTCAACTTCACTTACAGATACATAGACGATGTGTTGTCCATCAATAATCCAAATTTCGCGGATTACCTGAGCATTATTTATCCTTCGGAGCTTGAAGTCAAAGAAACTACAGAGACAAATAATTCAGCATCCTGTTTGGACATAATGTTGTCATACGACACTGATGGTCACATGAACACCTCACTGTATGACAAACGTGATGACTTCAATTTCAGCATTACAAACTTTCCTTTTCTGAGTAGCAACATCCCTTCATCGCCTGCTTATGGCGTGTTCATATCTCAGTTGATACGCTATGCCAGAGCAAGTACCAAATATACGGATTTTGTTCTGAGAGCTAGGCGTCTCTCAGATAAGCTTCTCAGTCAGGGAGATTTAGTGACCGACTGTTCGATATGGGGAACTCGTCATACACTATGATGTCCCACTCTCCAGAATGGTGGATGATATTCTGTCATAGACCATTTGAACCATCCAACCAAAGATTGTACTCTGTCTTCCGAAATGGAAGTTACCGGATGTGACAGTTCTACCGAATGGAAGCGGCGGGTGCTGCATGCAAGCAGGAGATGCTTACTCTTCCTGGGCACCTGGTCACACTCCCATATCGGGAGTCCGCTTCTTTTTGTGTGATGGAGGTTTTTGTTTGTATGCATTGGTTTCTGTTTTATCCTGATTTTGTATGCCTTCGGTTTCTTATTTTCTGAATTATCGATTTTGTGCTGTATACAGGGATATGGTCATTATCCATATTTGTCAATTTTAATCACAGAAATTGCGCAACATTTTTTCCATTGCATATTTCTATAAATAGGTGATGACCACAGTATAGAACATGTAGACAAGTAATGTAAAAAGAACCAAGACCAAAAATAATTCAATTAAGAATAGTTTCTATGTACCTTTGATGACATCTAGCACTTACACCTCAATAAACCTTTCTGTCTCTGAAATAATAGATAACCACAAATCAGCTCTCGCTTCCTTTGGCTTCGACACAAACAATTTAGACTTAGATTTACTATACTTATACTGCATACCTAAAATGCACAAGAATCTGTACAAACAACGTTTCATCGCTGATTCCTCAAAATGTTCTCCCAAATCTGTATCGATCTTACTCACCAAAGTTTTATCTTAAATCAATTCTGGACTTCAAAAATATTGTTCGACAGTATATTCCCGTAGCAGTATCAACCAGATGTGGATTTTAAAGAATTCGAAGGAACTTTTAGAACATCTGAAATCCACTCATTTTACTGGAGTCCATTCTATCAAAGCCTTTGATTTTTCGACACTTTACACTACAATTCCACATTCTAAATTGAAAGAGAGACTCGCAAAAATTATAAGTAATGCGTTTACAAGTAAGAACGGCAATCACAAATACAAATTTATTGTTGTAACCTATGACAAAACCTACTTTGTAAAAGAAAAGTCCGATTCTGAAAATAATTACATGTACACTGAAACAGATATTGTTCAGATGTTAAACTTCCTGATCGACAACATTTTTGCGTTGTTCGGAGGAAAGGTCTTCAGCAAATTATCGGAATTCCAATGGGGACCAATTGTGCCCCACTCCTTGCCGACATTTTCCTTTAGTCGTACGAAGCGTAATTCATTCAATCTTTGGTATCTGAAGGGAACGATACTTAGCTTCTGACTTCAACTTCACTTACAGATACATTCACGATGTGTTGTCAATCAATAATCAAAAATTCGCGGATTACCTCAGCAGAATCTATCATTCGGAGCTTGAAATCAAAGACACTACAGAGACAAATACTCAAATAATTCAGCATCCTGTTTGGACATAATGTTGTCATACGACACTGATGGTCACATGGACACCTCACTCTATGACAAACGTGACGACTTCAATTTCAGCATTACAAACTTTCCTTTTCTGAGTAGCAACATCCCTTCATCGCCAGCTTATGGCGTGTTCATATCTCAGTTGATACGCTATGCCAGAGCAAGTACCAAATATACGGATTTTGTTCTGAGAGCTAGGCGTCTTCCAGATAAGCTTCTCAGTCAAGGATACGTTTCTGACCGACTAACATCGTCTACGGTCGAAATGGAGAACTCGTCATACACTATGATGTCCCACTCTCCAGAATGGTGGATGATATTCTGTAATAGACCATTTGTACCGTCCAACCAAAGATTATACTTTATATCTTCCAAAATGGAAGTAACCGGATGTTAAAATTGTACCGAATTGAAGCGACGGGTGTTGTATTCAAGCAGGAGATACTGGCTCTTCCTGGGTACCTGGTATCACTCCCATTTTGGGAGTTCGCTTCTTTTCGTGTGGTGGAGGTTTTTGTTTGTTTGCTTTGGTTCTTGTTTATCCTGATTTTGTATGCCTTCGGTTTAAGATTTTATGAATTATTGATTTTGTACTGTGTATTGGGATATGGTCATTATCCATATTTGTCATTTCATCAGGTTAAGATTATAATATAAGATTATCGATGTTGAATCGTGACCTTGGTTCAAGGTCAAGCTGTTATTTTCAAGATCATTAAATTTTCAATAACTTTATTTTCTAAATAGGAAACTTATAAAACTATTTTTTTTTTAATATTCTTTATTCGGATTTAAACATTTCAGATCCTAAAAAGATAACATGAAGGAGGAATCCTTCTGTTGCTTGCAACAGTAGCCATCTTGTTTATTAATCTATTTCTAATTCATAAAGTTACATTTTCAATTTTCGATCTGTTTTTTTTTTGTCACACTGCGTCCTCACTATGGCTTTACCATCATTAAGGT
The DNA here is from genome assembly GCA_028142955.1 of Pinctada fucata. Lineage (NCBI taxonomy): Eukaryota > Metazoa > Mollusca > Bivalvia > Pterioida > Pteriidae > Pinctada > Pinctada fucata. The sequence goes on from AP027114.1 coordinate 25,012,589, forward strand.
ATTCAATGGGTAATGAAAGAAATTATTCCATAAACATTGACATAAGGCGCATTTATCATTTCATATTTTTCTGTGTCATATGATATTCTACAAACTTTTTTCTATTCCAGTGTTTCTTTTAGATAAGAAATATTTTGAATGAGGTCATGTTTAGGAGTTATCTCCCCATGATGAAAAATATCGAAAAATTAATTGCAGAAAAAAAAATAATCGGTGAACTTTTGATTTTTCATCAAAATTTGATAATATATATTTTTGTATCAGTAATGCTGGTAGCGTAGTGGTTAATAAACCGGATACCTGGCACCATGAGACGAGCTTGTAATGTAGCGTCTAAACGGCAGCTCTGCCTGCTTGTATACTCCCAAGGACTGGATTGTACAGGTCTCGCCAGGGAGGTGATTGTAGAAGTTGCATGAGGCTGAGGCGAACGAGACTATAAACCCTTCCTTTACCTTTTTAAAAAAGTTTTTTGCCCAATCGATATTTGATTCCCAATTATTCTGTTGAAAAAAAATTTTTTTTCATAGAGTTCAATGTAAACTCTAAGGGCACATAACTCTTTATGTAACCTATTTTTTCAATATCTAAATTGGTTCAAAACTTTCAATTAATTTTTACTTTATAACAATGCAGTGATTTTAAGTGACAGAATTCCATAAATTGGTTGCCCAATTACTTGCTCATTACCCATTGAATACATAAGTCCTATTATAGAGCATGTATAGTTACTAGCGTACTCATTGTACTGTTACTTTATTATTTTCAGTCTTTCTTATAACGGCTTATCATATCATTTTTGGTTACACCAATGAAGCTTAGTATAAAGTATATAAAGTGACTTATTGTATTGCTACTTTATTATTTTCAGTCTTTCTTATCATAACTTGTCACTTCATTTGTGGTTCTACTCATTCAGCCTCAAGTGAAATCACAACTTTATTTTTTAATCCATCGAGACATTTTCTTCGTAAGTTTTTTGAAGATTATGCAGCGGAATAAAGATTCAGTTTCACATAGTGGGATGTAAGCACAGTTATGAAATCTTATTAAGCACAGTTATGAAATCTTACAGTTATGAAAAAAATATCTTGACCTTCAGCATTCTTTTACACATAAACATTTATTTTAAGAAACTTGAAGCAGACAAGACTTCGTGTATCAAATTAAATGCAATTTTCAAAACGTATAAACATTTTATACATTTCAGTCCATCCTCTTAAAAGTGTCATCAATCCAAGAACATTTATATCTGTCTGTGCGATTAAACCTTTTACTTGATTAACAATCTATCTAAACCATCATTGTTTTTGATTAATCAATCTAGTGCTATCTTTTTATGAGTACATTATATAACACATAATCTATTTCAGAGACATTCCTGCTGGTTAAGTGATATTTACAACTTCATTTTATTTGTAAAATTTGCTGTTCATTCTTCTGATAGATTTGATGAAACGTTTTACGTTACGATTTGCATTTTACGATCATTTAAAATGGTTCATCATCTAGAATAGATTTTGTAAACTGAATCAAAAACAAAAAAGATTTTTAAAGAAATGGTACAGAAAATAAGTAAAATAATGAAAAATAGAGTAATAATCCTACCGACTATCGGTCAGAAGTCCTTATATATTTACTTGTACATATGTCTTTGATGTCTAGAAGGGAGGGGTTGTATCTATTTTTCTCTTCCCGTGTCTGGTTGAGTTTTCTTGTGTGTCTCTAGTGTTTGTGGTTCCACGTTTTCACTCCGTGTCTGGTTGTATTTGAGTTTGTCTTTTACGTCTCTAGCGTATGAGTGTCTCTATTTTTGGTGGCTCTATTTGCGTGTCTTGCCTAGTTCTATTACTTTCTTCCAGTGTCTATATTTTTTCTTTTCCTTGGTCTGACCTGAACCTTCTATTCATGTGTTTTTCACTTCTCTATCACTTATCAATACCTAGATTTGTTCTTATACTTATATGGTGATTTTGATCTTCTTCTCAAGTGTCTGATTTTGTCCTGATAGTTAGACATTTTTCACCGTGACGAACATAGCACTTCGTACTTCGAACTTCGCACTTTAATTTTATAATTGTGTTGCAAAAAATGCGCCAGTAGTACAGGAAGTGCAATATACCAATTCCATTGAGTATACTAATCAATAGGAAGATGACTCCGCTTATGGGTTTATGCGTAAATGACAGCTACTACACTGATTCTTCAATGTTCGAAGTGCGAAGTACGAAGTTCGAAGTGCGAAATTCGTCATGATGAAAAAAGTCTAATATTACCATGCCTTACTAAACGTGTGGAAGGGGGTTTAAACTCGAGGATATTGGTGCTCTTTTCGCCTCACCCCAAAGATACACACTATCTTTATGCACATATATCGGTAGGTATGAGTAGACACTGTTAATCTGTGGCGAAATACATGTTCCATGCTAATACATGTGATTGCACCTGATACACATTTCGATTCTGTCTATTGAATTAGGCTTGAGCTCGAATCGAGAAAACCAAATGGTGAATATATGAAAAGAAAATAATATTATGGCCTAAAATCAATGCCAAAGATTCAACTATCGAAAGTGCTCTGTATAAAGTTAGATACAGTTTACTCCCGATGACTCAAACTTGGTTAACTCGAATTTCCGCATAACTCGAACTGTTTTTGAAAGTCCCGATTCTCTTCCATAGGTTATGCATTTTTACTCCTGATAACTCGAATTCAGGTAACTCGAACTTTTCGTTAAGTCGAAATAATGTTTAAGTCCCATACGTCATTTAATATTGAAAATTTACATGGATGAGTCGAACCACATATAATTTTCCACAATTCTCAAACAAAAATCAATTAATCATGAGGAGATCGTAGACGGGTTATTGATACTCTCTTTTTCTGGAGTTGCATCTACATATATTAAAGGTAGCTTGGTCGTTTTAAGTAAGTGCTGTTGAGATTATAGTCAGGATCTTTTTTAACTCATTTAAAGTAAACAACACTCACGTTTGTGAACGGTAATAGAGAAAGGGGAATAAGTGTTCTTAGTAAGTCGAACTCCTGATAACTCGAACTATTTCTAATGGTTCCTTGAAGTTCAACTTATCGAGAGTAGAATGTAGTTGGCTCTTTCGTTCAGACAAATCTCATAACATTTGAAAGTGCACATAAGTTTCACATACAGAAATCTTCGTGTAATTTTTCAGATTATCTGTAGTGCATTAGGAAGAAGTAAAACTGCCCCAAAGGAACAAATTACGGAAACATGTTAAAATTTTAATACGGACGCCAACGTCCGAACGTTGGCGTCCGTATTAAACGTCCGAACGTTGGCGTCCGAACGAACGGCAAGCAGCACGACAGTTTTGAACCGTTTAGGACCATTTGCGACCGTATTGTTAAAAAGTAGCAATCCAGGGAATGCTTGTGTTGCCTGCGAAGCGGCTCATTTTTTTAAGTAGGTCAAATATCTAGGGCAAGGTCACTAGGTAAAAGATTATGTAGTGTTTAAAAAGGTATTTTGATAAGGAATACACATGTGAAATAACAAAACCCAATCACATACCAATCAAAAAATATAGCCAATCTTAATTTTTTAAAAAGTTGGTCAAATATCTAGGTGAAGGTCACGAGGTAAAAAATATGGTATGTGTAGAGAGCTCTTGTCACAAGGAATACACATGTGAAATATCAAATCCCTATCACTTATTAATCAAAAGATATAGTCAATCTTTGATTTTCTTGAAAAGTATGTCAAAGATCTAGGTCAAGATTACGAGGTCAAAAATTAAGGTATGTGTATAAAGGTCTTGTCACAAGGAATATACAGGTGAAATATCAAAGCCCTATCACCTGTCAATCAAAAGGTGTGAGGTGTGACAGCCAAGTGTGACAGACTGACAGACAGACGGACAACGGACTAATAGAATCTATCACGACGTTCAGACTGAGACAGGGGAATCTCATCCGAGTGTAAAAGATTTGCAATCCACGACGAGGCTTGCCGAGTCGTGGGATGTAGCAAATCTTTTGCACGAGGATGAGATCCCCCTGTCTCAATCGTAACGTCGTGATTGATTATTTTTCTCACCTCATTTTATCATCACCATAATGTTTTTTTAAAGCTAGAATCGATACAAAAACCACAAATCTAACGATGGCGTGACGTTACGTTCTATGACGTCATAATAGGAGTCACGTGGAGTGTGAGACAAGGAAGTCTCAAACTGCTACGTCTACGTTTTTTCTTTTGTCTCAGGACGTAAGTGAGTGAGAAAAAGTGATCACTATAAGTGTCGCTATGCTTCACAGGCGACACAATGATGCTCTACGAAATGATGAAGTATTAGCAACCGAAGAAAACGTTCTCCAAGTTTCACGGTGTTTTGGCACTTGACTTGAATTTGCAAATTTTCTGTCACAATGCGTGATAAATTACTTTAAAAGGTATCTCATTGAAGACAGCCTGTCTTTAAACGAGTCTTTGTTATAAATGTTAGGCCTTGTTTACAGTTTTGCACTTCGCGCATGTAAATTCATTATTTGGGTTTCCTCCATATTGGCATCGAGAATCGCTGATAAAACATTACTAAATTTCCAACTTTTCACGAGAGCCCCAGAAAAGCTGTTATGTTTGTCTCTCGGGTCATTAAGTGAAGAATGAACACGGTCAAATAGTTGCAATAGACGGTAACAGGACGTTCCGTCCACAAACCGATCCGTCCACAGGTAAAGTCATCCGTCCCCAGACGATCCGTTCACAAACCATTCCGTCCACAAACACATATTTTTCCATAAGACAAGTTGGGTCTCAGACGATCTGTCCACCGTTGTGTATATAAAGAGGTATGTGTATTGATTTAGAGGATCCGTCCACCTTATACTTGAACGTTAATATGTGTGGACGATCCGTCCACCGTATACTTATACGGTAAAGGCTGCATGTAATAGTTAAGCCGTCTACAGTGTATTTGTATCATCGAATAGGGCGTGTATTTTGTAATAGTCGACCCGTCCACCGTATACTTATACTGCGTAAGTAAGAGAGATAGAGAGAGAGAGAGAGAGAGAGAGAGAGAGAGAGAGAGAGAGAGAGAGAGAGAGAGAGAGAGAGAGAGAGAGAGAGAAATTTAACCAGAAGAATTAACAAGCACAATGAGTAATGCAATTGAGTTTCTTAAATAATTCAGTAAATGATATCAAATTACATTTCGATATAGACTTTCAGTCAACAGAATTTGTTAGATATTTCGTTACTAAAATAGTATATAACGGTAGACAGTTCGTGTATCATCTCCGTCGCTTCAAAATAACTTCATAGAAACATAACGTTAGACGAATAGTCTCCATCAATAACTGAATAGTGGACGGATCGTCTCCGTCATCCCGCTTTACTTGGCAAATGTCATTTGAAACTCAATGGTGGACGGATCGTCTCCGTCACTTTGATGAACAGTGGACGGAACGTACGTCTCCGTCACTCAATACGCTATCTGTTGGAAGTCTATAGTGGATGGATCGTCTGCGTCATCCCGCTATACTTGGCAAATGTCATTTGAAACTCAATGGTGGACGGATCGTCTCGGTCACTTTGATGAACAGTGGACGGATCGTCTCGGTCACATAGATGAACAATGGACGGATCGTCTCGGTCATCCCGCTATACTTGGTTAATGTTAATTGAAACTTAATGGCGGACAGATCGTCTCTGTCATTGTGGACGGATCAGTTTGTGGACGGATCGTCTCGGGACGGATGATTGTGGACGGATAGACTCGCATGACTCTATGAGACAGAACTCAATTTCACAACATGACGTTATTGACAGGACGTTTGCATGTCGAATGACCAGAATGAGACACACTTGTGGCGAAAAAAAAAACAGAAAGCGCCCTCTATCATGACAAATGGAAACCAAGAGAAATTAATTTAGTTTAAACATATTTATTCGTCACAATAATATTATACGTGAATACATTTGGTACAAAGTATATATGAAAGATGAGAAAAAAAAAGCTTAAAGCTTGTATAAATTCTTCACCCAGCATAAATTCTTCTCCCAGAAATTAATTTCATTCTGATGCACTCCGTTAAAACGAATGAAATTACATTATTTACAGATGTTGACCAGTTCATCAACATTAATATATTGTATGCTCACTGATGAGCACTGGTGCTCTGATTTCCATATTGTATGTCTATATGTGATAAATAACTTAATGTAAATCTAATTTAATATGAAAAAAAAAATCAAAGTTACACACAGAATATTGCGTACATAAGCATGAAATAAACAGAAATAAACAGAAAACGAAAATGTAGCTATCACTTCTTGTGTGTTGTGTTCTTTTTTTTTTTAGAAAAAAATGGTTAGGGTAAAAAAAATTAAAATATGAGAAGATGCCTAATACATTTAGGTATTTTGTTATCTGTATTTCATTTTATTATTACGGGTAGAATAGATAGGTGGTAGGTAACCGAAAAAAAAAGATAAACAATGAGTAAAACATACAAAAATGCAATATTTTACATGAAAATTATATATATTCTGATTCGGTCTATGTTAGAATTGAAAAGTACTGTACAGAAAAAGACAACTTTTTTGTTTATTTTTAAAAAATGATCATGAATTATTGTCGATTTTGCTTATGTCTGATTGATTGAGACGCACTTTGATAGAGTGTACCTCAGAGTGAGTTGACCACTAACGCTCGATAGCGGTCTATTCGGGATTCAGTAACATAATAACCAGCACGTGCACGTGCGTTGATTTTTGTAGTGTTAGAACTTTGAGTTAGGGTATCATTACCATGCAAATGTAAAACAATCCTGATAATTTAAAAAAACAGTTATTGACTTTAGCTTTCGGTCTACTCGTGACTATACATACATGGTGAGGCATTGGTTAACTTCGGCCTTCGGCCTCGGTCAACCAATACCTGACCAGGCCTGTATAGTCATGAGTAGACCTCATCAAAAGTCAATAATTGAATAATGTATATTGAAGATGTTATTCTACAAAACTTTACCTTTTGCATCAAACAAGTTTATTTTTAATACAATTGAGTCTCCACATGAAAATATATTGCATAACAAAATATTACATTTACTTATGAATTATTCATGAATTATTGATGCAATGTAACATAACAGCGTGAGTAAATACAAATGATTCAGTATTAAAGTGATTTCTTGAAAGCTGAATATGGACTCGCGAGGATTAACATGCCAATAACAACATTTTATCGTAATTATTTCCATTTATTCATCTATATGCGAAAGGCTGCTTTAGGGACGATTTTTCTATACTTGTGAAAGCAAAGTAGACTTGGGAATAAGTTGTTTACGTCTAAGCTAAAATGGGTCCTAAACTAAAGTCAGAGAGAGAGTACAGCACAATGTGCTAATATATTGAAGGATTACAACGTGACATGTAGTCAATCACGTACATGCTTTTTCTTGTCCACAGCTTTAAAATATATATTTCACGATGAGAATTACATTTGCGCACAGCACAGAGAATGCTTGGAGCGTTTTTTAAATATATTGTTCATTGGTTTGTGTCAGTTGTGTTTGTGTCCGTTTTAGTGTATGTTGTATGTTTTTGTATCTCTTTTTGCTAGAGTATTTGTGATATCGTTTGAATATTTTTATGAATTTCAATCGGCTCGTCAATTCAGCATTTTGTTCAAAATGATGTTCCTTTATTTATCTATTGTAAATGATAAGTCTATCCCTGATTTATCACCTGGGATAAGTTTGTTGACATATTCGGTATTTTCGAAAACCAGAGTGACTTCCAATTAGGGATGGTATCTCACATAGACTAATTGTTACGTCATCAAACAAATTCAATAGGAACCTCTGGGAAATTACAAAAATTACGTAACCATACCTTTTTTATGACTTCATATTGGTTTTTCGTCAAATATCGTCTAACATGGGAAATAACTCCCCACAGAAATTCAAAAGCCAAAATTAAGAATCTAGGAAATACATATATGATGGATTACTAGAAGAAGGCAAGTATAGGTATAAAAATATAATACAAATTGAATGCTCATGTTGCCTTCTGTAAGTATTGATGAGCTAAGTAACATCAGAGAAAAAAAAATGTTGTCAGCATTATTTCTTTATACGAATTGCTTATATGATATTTATTTATCGCATAAAAATACCACCGAAAGCTTTTTTTCACCGGCTAAATGATATGATGTTTCATAACACCAGACATGATAATTTGTTTTCAATTTTAGTTTATCAAAATGCGACAAATCATATAAGAATTCATTTGTATAACCTTTCAATGACATAGTTATAGCTAATAGAGGATTTTTGTCATAATACTGAAACCTTTACAGTTGTTTACAACTTTGGTTGTCAGACTCAGATATTCATTGAATATAACAAACTCCGGAATTATACTTTTCTCTTACAGAATGTATGAAATGTCCAGTTAGCCTTCACATTATAAATAATGACAGACGTCTTTCCAATATCCTGTGGTCAAGCACTTAGAGAAGTGACCTGCCAAGTCAATTATAAAGATCTTATTTTGGCCCTAACTGGACATGAGCAGAGCGTGGTCATATTGTGAGGATCAACATTAATGAAGAATGTTTTACGTTCGTTTTACCCACATTCTCCTTAAGTCATACGTATTAGTGGAGGAAATAGTTGACAAAAACATTTATGATTCTGAATGGAAGGTAATGGATGATGTAGAATAATAGAATCCGTTTATGGTAATGACATGGCAAAGAAAAGGTCCTCAACCTCTGGTGTTACTACTCGTAAACTCAATATTCTAAATAAAAAGAGATTGTAGGAAACAAGTATTGCTAACACACGTAGGGTTTGTTTGTAATGGAAGACGTGAATGGTGATACTTGATGAAGGCTAAGGGTAAACATTTGTGGACATGAAGTAGTGAGTATCGACTCAATCACCTTCATGTATTTAGGTATTAATCTATGGAAGTCCGCTGAATATGTATTTACTTTGAAAAAGAATGTGTGAAAGTATATACAAGGAAAAAAATGCTTATGGTGTCTATTTAACTTTATGGAATTCTTTTGTTGTCTTAAGGGATTTTGTGGTACTCAGTTCTATATCCTTTTTTAGTAAAAAGTTGTCATATGTGGACCTGGGCTGAAGTTGTAATTATCTTAACCATGTTAACCATTTTATTATGTCAAATAACGTGAAAAGAGGCATACTAAGCCACATTTATCTTATATAAAATCTCATCGATGAACAGACTGAACAAAGGATGTCCCGAAATAAGAATTTCTCACTTCACAAATAAAATGTCTCTAGCAAACAATTACTGATACGTTTATTGCATGCATTGGCATGATCGTATCAGTTTTTTTGTGCAAGTATCTTTCATATTCATCAAGTTCCTGAAATCTGCTGCTGACCTACATGACCTACCGGCAACTTGTCGAAAATAATATTGTCTTCAAAAGGGGCATGCAATATGTCGATGGTCCAGCATACAATGTGACCGTGCCATATACTATGTTGGAGAACATAGACATATAACAGAACCAGACGAGCTTGAACATATATCTCCTATGATTCAAATGTTATATAAGGAGTCATATTTACGTCAGCTTCTTATCATTGCTTAAATATGAAAATGGTCATGAAAAGGTTAGTAACTAAATCGTCCACGTAATTTCAAGGAAAATAATGTTTTAAAGATATAAAACATGAAAATGAAAATTACATCAGAGACAAAGAAACCAATCGCACGTTTTCGAATTTCAAGCCTTTCCTTTTTATCGACCGATTTTGAGGCGAAGAGGCCAGATAATGTTCGATTTTTGTAGGATATATCGTTACATCTGTTCGGACAAAAGAAATCTTTGATATGACTTTAATGACTGGTTCATCTAGATTCTTCGGTTTTCCTGTAGAAAAGAGCTATTACACAATTCTTAACTTTAACATTTTTCTATTGCTATTGTTGACCAAACAAATTGTCAAGACGTAGTTAAGCGCAACGAATGATTACAGTATTCCCTCAATCATAATATATGGGTAGATTGTTATACAATCAGCAGTTAGACAAAAGAAACTATCATGCGCGATACCAACAAGCCATACCACATTACCTAAGGCGGTGCATGGACGAATACAAAAAAATTTATGTGATTAAAACAAGGAATGTTAGAATAAGAGGAGGTCGATTGTCATCATCCCTGGTTCATCTAGATTCTTCGGTTTTCCTGTAGAATTCTTTTCTTATACATTTTACGATTTAAAGGATTGTTTTGCTATTGTTGACCAAACAAATTGTCAATGCGTAGTTAAGCATAACGAATGATTACAGTATTCCTTCAATCATAATAAATGGGTAGATTGTTATTATACAATTAGTAGTTAGACAAAAGAAACTGAGATCTCGAGAAGATCATGCCCGATACCGACAAGCAACACTACGTTACCTAAGGCGGTACATAGACTAATCCAAAAAGTTTATGTGATTAAAACAAGAAATGTTGGAATTAGAGGAGGTCGATTGGCAACATCCCTTTGATTGAAACAATTTATCTTTGATATCAAAATGAAGCTTTTCTGGGATACCTAGCCTACACCAATTTTAATTGAAAGTGCCATATAAAACATATACGAATAAGTGAGTACTTTCTTTTTTGCTGAGTATTATTAATATTGGACGTCTGAGAGTCTGTACCGGCATTCTATTTCTATCATGTAGCCTTTTATAAAAATATCAGAGACATGTTTTGTAGTCTGTAGACGAAAACCCGCAGCATATTGTAGTGCAGAAATGAAGGCACAACATCAGTGCAGGTGACTATTTAGTGTGCCGAGGATAGCATCAATCTGTGTTTATCGACAAACATGTGACATTGACAGCAGAAATAAAAAAAGTGGTAATTTTGTAAACTTTATCATTTCAGATTTAAAATAAGATATACACCTTTTGATTGATTTGTTAGATCATCCATGAATATTAGCTAGAAAAGCATTTTAGATGATACGTTTCGTATGTTAATTTTGCCGTGATATTTAAACTATGCCAAAGCATAACGTCGCCGATACAATAAACAAATTCACCGTGGGGTATCACGTGATACACAAAGGATATGTTCCACGGGAATCCCCTTTGATTGAACCAAGTAAATACTGTCTAAATCTACTTTATATGAATTTGTTTTAGGCCTATCATATGGTCATTATTATAAATTATATGATGGTAATTTATTCTGGTCAAGAACACTTAAACAGAAAATTTTGTATCTGTCCGTGCACCATATCATAACATGTGGCGAGCATTGAAAAATGTCTGTTTAAGTGTTCTCCGAATACACGTCTATTCTTGACCAGAATAAATTACCATCATATAATTGATAATAATGACAATATGATAGGCCTAAATAAATTCATATAAGGTAGATTTAGACAGTATTAACTTGGTTCAATCAAAGGGGATTCCCATGGAACATATCATTTGTGTATCACGTGATACCCCACGGTGAAATTGCTATTGAAATCGTCATTGGCTTTCAAAATTGATTTCTGTAAAAGTTATAATAGGACTAATAAGATCTGCACTTAAAGTGACGAATTATACCCCCACGAAAACCCTTTTCTCTAAACGGATTCATTTATGACATATCACAGAAAGCTCTGGTCATAAGGAATCCTTGTGTTAAACATCATAGCCATATCCTTAACAATTAAAAAGTAGGTCAAAGGTCAAGGTTACTAGGTGAAAAGTCATGATATCAAATGAAAGCTCTGGTCGTGAGGAATCTTCATATGAAATATCAAAGCCCTATCCCTTATAGTTTAAAATTAGGACAAAGGTCAAGGTCACTAGGTCAAATGTCACGGAATCAAATTTAAGCTCTCATTATGAGGAATCTATCTGTGAAATATCAAAGCCCTATCCCTTTTACTCAAAAAGTAGGTCAAAGGTCAAATTCAAGGTCACTAACACAGAAGTCGTGATTTATAATGAAAGCTCTCGTCAGGAGGAATATATAAGTGAAATATTAAAGCCCTACCCCTTATAATTTTAAAGCAAAAGGTGAAGGTCAATGTCACTAGGTCAAAAGTCATGGTATAAAATGAAAGCTTTCAGACATAAGGAATATAAATGTGAAATATCAAAGCCCTACCCCTTATAGTTTAAAAGTATGTCAAAGGTCAAGGCCACAAGGTCAAATGTCATTGAGTTATACTTGTTATGATGAATTTTAAAAGCAGATAAAATTACAGCTTGGACCAGACATGCACGTTTCGGGTATTTAACTCTCTTCACACAATTGGTCCACTTGTTATTTCTGTTACTATATATTTTCTTCCGCATTTGAGAAGAAAATAGTATTTGAAGAAAATTCTGTGTGTTACATTCATTCAAGATATCTAAATCAAATGTTTTATTTGTTCTAAAGTTAGGAACAGAAATTGTCTTTTGATTTTTTCCGAACAATCATTCTGCATTAAGAGGTTAAATTTGTCAAAGAAATAGTAGTCTCAATTGAGATTTCGAAAAATACCAAGTAGAAAACAAGCATTATGATTAACATTGTTGTAAATGATGATATGACGATTGAAGTCACCGATTCATATAACAAGCACGGATGTATACATTTATAGGCGAATTTACCAAAAACCTGCGTTTCCCTGTTTTTACGTTTACCTGTATTTTCTTTTCAAATAATACAAGTCTTCAAATTCATAGCATCCTTTAAGGTTTTGCTGTGGATGCTGCAACCTGGTGTTGTTGGATAGCCCCATTTTGTTTTGAGAACAGATAAATATGTAGAATGGACCAGACGTTTCGGGTACTTAACCATCGTCGGTGATTCTCAATCCAATCAATGAAATATGACGAAAATCATTTGATGGACCCCCTGACGAATTTCCACTCCCCTGACGAGCTTACACACAAAAATATTTATAGATCCCCCATGATATAGGAAATACTTGTGAAGGGAATATAAATGCTCAAATGTGAGTAACTAATCAGTAATTTTGCCTTAACGCGATTTTCCTATCCAAATCAATAATGTTTCTCCTTTCAACACAAGAATAAATCATCCTCTGGTGACAACTAGACAATAGAACGATTTCAGACTTCATTACATGTCCCACACTAAGTATTTACACCGATAATAAATAGGCACAATCAAATGCAGGATCCCCATCTACAAAAGTAGAAACTATAAATTATACTTTACCACATTCATTAATTATGCAGCACATAAATAGACTAAATTTTTCAGGGATAAATCATCATTAAGGCAGCTACCTATCCCTTTAATGGTTAATTTCCTTTTCCCTTTGGAAATGATGTTTTGAAATCCTACTATAATGCCGTTTATGTCATGGATACATTTATTTTTAAATACAAGGCAAGTTTGGGTCATTTTTTTGTGTCTCTGGCAATTGAAAGTTCTCAAATGTCATATCATATTTAATAGATTTATATTCTTAATATTTTGGATTTTAAAAGAAACTTATCCTCGCAAGAGCAATACGGAGATAGGCTCTATCGTTATTTCAAAAAGGAAGATGAGATGATTGTAGTATCAGATTTTCATAAAATGTGGCGGCTAAAAAGATTTGCCAATCTTTAATTGTTTTGGAAAAAAGAATAGTAATGTACCTCTTCCATATACTTGTATATCTTTTATATTGTCTGCACAAGTGCAAAACACACAGAGTGGAATCGTATCTCCTATTGTCTGGACAATGTCGCTCTATCATGATGTCACCAATGTCGAGGTCTGCTCGATCGCGTCGAAAACATTGAAAGTGAAAAACCAGCAAGCTTAAATAAACCTTGTTTGTGATATATATTGTTGTTATAAGCTAGTCCGAATGGCTGTTATAAATGTTCTATATATTGATGTTCGGACTGAATACGATAAAAAAACCGAAATGTTATCCCTCCAAAAAGGCGATTCACCGTCATATTTACTTATTTTCATTCTACTCAAGTCAAGATAATAATATGCCAAATGGTTGAAATCATTATTCTATTTAGTCGTTATATAATATAACAAATAAGGGATTGGCCTCGGTCATTATGTCATACTAATGACCCGATGAGATTTGATTACCTCATTTTAAGACAAGTATCATTTTAAAGTCTTTCATTAAGAAATATTAATGTTATTTTCTCTCGATCGTACCTGTGTATACATTACAGAGCAGGCCCATGGATTACAGCTGTGTGAGTTGCATGTGTATCACATGACGCTATTGTTTCATTTTTCTACGCTAAATTGTTTCGTCATTATTTAAGCCCGCAAAAGAAACAAACTAGTGACGACATGACAATGAAAAAATGATTTAAGAACGTTTTTATGTGTACTTTTAGGTGAATTATTTAGATAGCCTAATACTTATGGTTTATTCTTATAGAGTAAACTATTTTGGAGACTCTGAATTCGATTTTTGTTATGTTATGTTTTTGTTTTTGTTTTTTTTTTTTGCTATAAGATCAACTTGGTATTTTTCAATTTCATCCCTTCTTTTCAAATTTTGATTTTCGACCTTAGATGCGAGAGAAAAATACTCTTCATGGTCTTTTACGAAAGGTACATCGGTTCCATCCCAGGGGTATAAAAATCTTTGCAAGCCTAGGGTTTTACATGATTTTGAGACTCCTAGGGTTCCGATCCATGAAAAAGTCTTATAATATCTACTTAAATTTAAAAGTTTGAAGGGTAAGAAGGTGATTTGAAAAATCCTGTTGAAATCCGTCACATAGAGATCTCAGTCTTCCGGTCTTCGATGCTAAGATTTTTTTTTTCATTATTCATATGAATCTTGATAAGGAATTGTAAATACTTATGGTTTGATGCCCATAGCTTATACCACCTCAAATCACATATCTCAATAAATTGAAAAATCCGTAAATAAAAGAGCAAAGGAGGATTTAAAAGATTAAGTTTGTACTTTATCGCCTACATAAATCTTATCTATCATACATTTCATTTCTTCGTGAATCGTATTATAGGAAAGAATCTTCAAAGATACCAGAAAAGCGTATGAAAATTGATGAAGAATAGTTTGTTCCATCTTTTACAATAGCTAACAGTTTATAATAAGTTTTCTTTCATATTACTCATAAATCCCCCTTTGATTTTTATCCAGATGAGAATATCAAATTGTGCTGAATCCCTTCAACAGCATCATGTAATGGAAATAATATATTGATATATCATTTTCCTTCATAAACGTAAAGGGGGAACAGATTAGATCAATAATATTTGTATCATTGTTATATTGAGTTTGGAGTTTGAAGTCCATGGATCGGGTTACGTATAACCACGGATAGAGGTAAACAACCCATATGTATTTGTTGCGTGTCAATCCGCAGCTCAAGTCGGCGTAGCGATTCGTACCTATCCGTAACAAGCCATGAGAGTAATAAAAAACAACTTTGAATTCACACATTCACAGATGACGGTCGCGGATGCAGTACGGACAAAAATGCTACTGATGGCATCCGATTTGCTGCCGTCCGTGTTTCACGTTCTTCGAGACCTCTGGGTAATCGGAAAAGTGGGAGGGTTGTGCGCACGTAATCCAGGATAACCACACCTTCTGCTATTACCGTGGCAGATGGCCGTCCTAAGTCGGCACCGGTTGCCCATTGGTCTCGTCGGTTTATGTGTAGTCCTTTGTGTTTGATGTTTCTGTGTTGTGCGTTGACGTTCCTTGTCCCTTATGCGTCTCTTTCAGTGCTTGTCTGCTTTGTGTTTTTGCATTGAGTTTTTTTTTTGGTTTTGCTGCGGGTGCTGCAACCTGGTGTTGTTGGAGATCCCCTCCTTTGTTTCATTACGGTATTGGTACGGTCCACAAAGGTTATATCAGTTCTGTTAAAGAGAATTATTTGAACGAATAGGGAAAAACGTACTTTTACCGCCCATTACATGCTGTTACGGCGTTGCTACGATAAAGTACGGCGAAGTACGGATAAGAACGGTTTCTTAGGTAATAAGACTCTCGAGTTGATTTTGTAATAGGTATCTCTTCTCGCAATTTTGGGAGAAAGTCTGTCAAGTAGCTCATGGAAAATTCAAAATTTACCAAGGTGAAATTTCTGTATGTCTGGCGCTACTGATCACAATTTTAAAACACCAGTTAATATAAGTGGCCATGAAACTTATAAAATTCTTTATTAAATTCTTTAAGCATCCTCTCTTATTTTCTTCTCCTATTCTAAATTTTCTCAACATCAATGCTACACCTTATAAAATATTTCTACCATGCGAATCTGCCGAAAAACAAAATGAATTGTTTATTATGATCAATCATTTTCATTCAAAGACGGCTATGAACTTATTCCATAATGCCACTCAAATAAGGAGTATTTTCGTCAAAACATTAAAAATTTAATGTACCAAGGTTTGTTTTGAATGGCTTAATATAAATCTTAACTCAAAATTATTTGAAGGGCTTAAAGTTTATATCAATCTGAACTCTATTTTTATATGATTTCAAATGAATTGACATTGTTCTTAATTGTTTTGATCCTATCCAAAATACTTTACAAAATACTGATAATCATAAAGATTGACAGTTAAAACTTCTCTGTCGTTCTCGGAATCGAAATATGAAAATTTGATAGATATAAAAATTGCTTCAATGTTCTATTCTTTTAGACTTTATGGTTGTTAATTGTGAAAATAATACTTTTGAGAATAAATTTTTTTTGCAAGTAGGCTTAGCTGCACAAATTTTAACTAGGATAATGTTGTACACGTGTATAACATTTCAGCTTGTTTTTGTATCATAATATAACAAAAGTGAAGCTACTTAGAAGTCCATATACCAACCTTACTTTTCTCTGTATTGATCCGTACTAATACATAACTTGGCGTCAAAACTACGGGTTTGTACGTACGACGACTTTTCGATACGTTCTCAAAACGTATTTCTACGGCTTAAGAACGGATTTATACAGGTTAGAACTGATCTTGAACCGTACTTGTGTTTTCACATGCTCAAAAAAGACAAGTCTTGCACGATTTCATACGGTTGATACCAGATTGAATCCATGCTGGTATGGGATGCTCATCCGTGAATGTGTGAAAGTAGCATTAAAATCTTCCGATAAGGTTGCCAAAGCAGAGCCGTAGAGAAGTTGTACCATTCAGTAGGGTAGTCGTATCAACCCGTATCGCATCCATGGCAATTCAGGAAAAATAACAACTCTTCATATTGCTACTGATCTCCTACAGATTGCTACAGATAGCCAAAAAAAAAAAAAACCAAACAAACAAAAAACAAGGAAATGCTACGGATATATACGGATAGCTTCAACCTGCATCGGTTGCTTCTTTTATAATTATCTCAAATATTTCAATATTCTTACCGAAAAAAAGAGGCAAATCAAGAAATATTTTGTTATTTTGTAAATATACGAGTAAACACTTCGTACCTTCTTTTGCAGTGTGGAGCAGTTAAGGTAGTAAACCCATAACTGCCTACTTCCTCTCAAACCTACGCGTTTTTTCGATGACTTATGATATACCTGGGTCCTGTAGCATCATATCCCAGCCATCTTGCTACGTCTTTCGGTATATTTAGGACATAATTTTCACAGAATTTGGCCATATTACATTGTTTAGATGGAGGATCACTGACGAGGTTTAAATACCCGAAACGTGCATGTCTGGTCCATCCTGTTAATTTATCTGCTCTAAAATGATGCTTATGAATTTGAAGACGTTAAACATGCTAATAGTATAACGATGTTCGACAACAATCGATACACCTTTGATGTGCCGACAAACTCAGCGGTAAGATAAAAATTGTTTACTCTGACATGTTTTGGCATTTTCTTTTAATTTTCATCTGAAGAGCTTCATTATAATTCATTTGATACCAAACATGATTCCAATACTCCAATTTAATGTTTCTTTTCCCCAACAGACTACAAATTATACAAATCATGGACAAGTAGTGACCTGTGTAATGCCCTGTCATTCCTCTTGGACAAAGTTTATGCTAGATTTGGTGAGGATCAAGGGTTTCCTATGGGCACTGATTGATCGCCTCATTTTGCAGATTAATTTTGTACACTTACGAAAAACAATTTATCCAAAATGTTCAAAAGCAAAGAATCTTTAACAGAACTTGCACGCTAGTTCATTTTTGCACCAACCCACCCTTGGAGATATAAAACCAATACTTCCATCAGGTAGGGGGTACCCAACTTAGTCAGAACCCAAACTGTTTACCTGGTGCACACATGGTACCTGAGATATTCACCTTTAATTAATAAAAATCCTGCAGGAAGTTTTATTTTCCTGCAGGAAGTTTTATTTTCTTGCAGGAATATTCTGCAAAAAAAAATCCCGTGGGAAAATAATTCCTGCAAGAAATTATTCTTTTATTTTATTTTATTATTTATTAAAGGTGAATATCCCAGGTACTAGGTGTGACCAATTAAAACAGTTTGGATTCTGACTAAGTAGGTACCCCCTATCTGATGGTAGTATTGGTTTTATAATATTTCAAAGGTTGGGTTGATGGGTGCAAAAATTAACTAGCGAGCAAGTTCATAATTATTTTGCCCCCTGTTCTTTGATGATTCGAAATGTTTCCGTGATACTTCTAGGTATCTGGATGATATTCTGACTATTGAAAATCTTGCATTTGAATTTTATAGGAATGAAATTAACACTTAACAAGGCAAGCGTTATAAACACAGAAACACAATTTTTTGACCTAAATATCAAATTGTAAACGGAAAGATTCATATAAGTGTTTATAACAAAAGAGATGATTTTGAATTCAATATAGTAAATTTCCCCTGGCTTGACGGTAATGTTCTAAGACTACCGTCATACGGCATTTACATATCACAACTCATCCGCTACGCTAGAGCATGTACTGATATTTTGTCGGGACCGTGGTCTAATGAATAGGGCTTCAGATCAGTGACCGAAAGGTTGCTGGTTCGAGCCTCACTAGGAGCACGGGTCGGTCGACATATACTCATTCATGTTCTGTGTTTATATAAAAGAAATGTCATTGTCTGTATATTGTTTACGTGTCTGTGGTGTTTAAAAGAATTTGGATATGATCCTAATGTCATCAGACGGACACTAGGCTTTTTACTTGACAAATCTACAGTCTTGTACCAGCTCATTCTTAAGACTTGCACTATGACCGACGGTGGCGACAGGGCTCCCTAGCGGGCCCTGTCCAAACCTCTTTAGAGAAGACAGGGTCCCGACCACCTGTCCTCTCTGAATGTCAGTCGGACTCTTCGGGTGATAGCATACATGAGTTACAGCCGCAGAGTACAGACCACAGTATATTACCTTCGACCTCTGTTTATATCCATTCACATATTCATCTGTGTTGCTTGGGTCCCTGTGTTTTGCGGTCCTGTTTGTGTGTGATCACCTAACAATGAGGAGGTTGTTTTACACAACATTTGTTAGATCTTCGAGACCTCCAGGAAATCGGAAAAGTGAGAGGTTTGTGGGCATGTAATCCAGGATGACCACACAATTTGTTACCTGCGTAGAAAATGGCCATTCTAAGTCGGCACAGGTTGCCCAATTTGTGTTTAATGTTTCTCAATTATTTCTAAGTGCAAAAGTAAAAGATGCTCGTTGTGTCACCTCATCAACTGCGACTCCATAATAACATCTAGTGTAAATGGGCAGAAATTCAAAATCGAGGTAGACCAAGACATCGATTGATCGTCTCAAGATCTTATTTACGTAATGACTTGAAATGCCAGGGGATGTGGCGCACAATATGTAGGTGAGACAGGCCAACCTTTAAAATCTCGTTTTAGGAACCATTCTTATAAGATCAGAACCTCACGTCAACAAAAACACAGAAACTTATTTATAATCACTTTGTTAAATATAATCATTCTATTTCGGATATCACCATTACCCCAGTTCAGACTTTTCCAAAACGTAAAAATGAAAGTAAGACCGAAATTAAAAAACGCCGACTACAAGCTGAACTTGCCTGGATCACCAAACTTCAGACTGCGTACCCTCTTGGTTTAAACGATCAAATTTATGGTCAAGGAAACATTTCCTCAGCTTCTACCAATATCAACATCTTTTCAATTCGCCCAAACACTAAAAGGAAATACAGGTCACACGGGAAAAGACGAAACAGACAAAAAAGAAAACGATCCAGAATATACCGCTCTCTCAACGATTTACTTACTATAGCACGCAATGGCGGAAGACATGAGCTGTTACATGCTCTGTCGTCAATACCAGTTATACACTTGAAATCTATCTTGGATGAAGCAGAGGTTGCATTCTTAAGAAACACGGACTGATTCAGACTTAATATCATTGTCTCATTCGCACAGTATAAACTTTATCCTATTGTGAAAAACACCTCACCGAAAAGACGATTCATAAAAATACCGTTTATTAACAAAGGTTTTGATCTTCTAAACATCTCTAATATTTTTCGGGATCATCGCGTACAAAGTACCATTCCTCAATATTTTGAAAGTTTAGAGCCACCTCTTATTTGTTATAAGTACAAGAAACCTATTCGAAACTTTGTTTTTAACTATACTAAAGTTACAAAGGATCCTGACATACTTGAATCGTGTCCTGCTTCTTGAGAATGTGCAACTTCTAAATATCTCTACAAACCAGCTGGCCATGTTGTTACAGGTGACTTTTCAATTATCCAAGACAGACAGCTCCGTGGTCTTCTTAAAAAAGGACCTAAGTATAGAATCCCATCCAAGATAGATTTTGTCAAATGCCGTGAAGTGCTTAAGGAAGCCTTAGATAATTATACGAAAAGATGGTGTAAATCAGAAGGAGTCGAACCGCATGCTCTGAATGACTGGAAAAACCTCATTTTAGATATAACGGATATTCGAATAGATAACTTCCATAAAAACCCTCATCTTTTTCAAAATCCACGTCCCAAATCAGAGAGATATTTCAAATCCAAACTAAGTAAATTACATGAAAAATATGTCTTTGCACCAGCTGATAAAGCAGCCAACAACACCATTATCATTTGAAAACGTTACTATATATCAACTTTGATTTCGGAACTTTCGTCTACAAATACATATATCAAAAGCAATGAAAGTGCATCTAACATTTTAGGCAAGCATAACAGTGAACTGTCTTCATTCAATATCTCTATTTCTAAATTGGATCTCCCAACACTATATTGCATACCGAAACTACACAAGTCTCCTTACAAATTTCGATTTATTGCTAATTCTAGTAACTGCTCCACTACAATTTTGTCTAGAAATCTGACGTCAGCACTTACTGCTATTAAAGAACACATAACTAGATATTGTGAAACGGTTCTAAACAGGAACGATGTAAATTTATTTTGGTCTATTAAGAATTCAGGGGATGTGATTGAAAAAATGAAATCTTGAAATTTCCAAGCCAATACGATTTCTTCATACGACTTCTCTAATATGTACACCACACTTCCTCATGACAAAATTAATGATCGATTATCTAATCTCATTAAATGGTGTTTTGATCGAGAGCGAAAAACTTACATTTGTACATCTGAATCGAAGGGTTTCTTTTCCTCGACAGAGTACAAATCATGGACATGTAGTGACCTGTGTAATGCCTTGTCCTTCCTCTTGGACAATATTTATGTTAGATTTGGTGAGGATCTATACAAGCAGGTTATAGGAATTCCTATGGGTACTAACTGTGCGCCGTTTGTTGCAGATTTATTTTTATACACTTATGAAAAAGAATTTATCCAAAATCATCAAAAGCAAAGAAAATTTGATGAGCTGAAATGTTTCAATAATACTTCTAAGTATCTGGATGATATTCTAACCATTGACAATCCTGCTTTTGAATTATATAAGAATTGAAATTTATCCACAAGAATTAACCCTTAACAAGGCAAACCTTTCAAATACAGAAACACCCTTTTTGGACCTAAATATCAAAATTGTAAACGGAAAGATTCATACAAGCGTATATGACAAAAGGGATGATTTTGGATTCAACATTGTAAATTTCCCTTGGCTTGACGGTGATGTTCCAAGATTACCGTCATACGGCATTTACATATCACAGCTCATCCGGTACGCTAGAACATGTACTGATATTTTGGATTTTCACAGTAGAAATTTACAAATTACCAAAAAACTTTTAGGTCAAGGTTTCCGCTTTCATAAACTAGTTAAGACTTTCTGGAAATTTTACAAAAATTACAGTCAACTTCTTTTAAAATTCGGATCTATACATGCAACAGAGTACATTACTATGGGTATTACACAACCTGTCTTTTATGGTGATATGATAAACAAAATAAAAAGGATCAAAGGTAGGCAGCATAACCATCGAAAATGCGTCAGAATCATCAAACGCCTTTTATACCGTGGGTATGATCCTAATGTCACCAAACGGACACTAGGCTTGGTACTTGACAAATCTACAGTCTTGTACAAGCGCATCCTTGAGACTTGCACTCTGACTGACTGTGACGACGGGACTCCATGACGGGCCCTGTCCAAACCTCCTTAAAGAAGACAGGGCCCCGACCACCTGTCCTCTCTGAATGTCAGTCGGACTCCTCGGGTGATTACATACATGAGCTCGCTACAGCCGGCAGAGCACGGACTGTATTACGCATGCCCTCTTTTTATATCCATTTACATATTCATCTGTGTCTATGGGGCCTCTGCGTTTCGCGGTCTTGTTTGTGTGATGTTATCTTACAGTGAGGAGGTTGTTTTACACCACAATTGTACGTTCTTCGAGACCTCTGGGTAATTGGAGAAGTGAGAGGGTTGTGCGCACGTAATCCAGGATAACCACACCATTTGCTACTTGCGTGACAGATGGCCGTCCAAAGTCGGCACCGGTTATCCATTGGTCTCGTCGGTTTATGTGTAGTCTTTTGTGTTTGATGTTTACATGTCGTGTGTCTCTTTCCCGTCTCATGCTGTACTCGTCTTTTGTGTTTTTGCATCGGGTGTTTTGGTGTTTTACTGTTGATGTTGCAACGGGGTCTTGTTGGAGATCTCCTACCTTCTTTCTATGTCGTATGTCTCTTTTACTGTTCTCTGTGTTTTGGCATCGGGTGTTCTTGGTACTGTAACCAAGTCTGGTTGGGGATCTCCCTTCTTTGAAATAGATTCACACACAATTTTTTGGTCATCAAAGTCCTTTTTGCTAATAAGTTTTTTGTTTCAAGTTAGATTTTATTGAAATTGATTTAAAAATAACCGTGTCAGAAAGACTTTTTCAAATATATATACATAAGTGAGGTTATCTCGAAAAAAAATCATAAAATTTCGATGCCACTCTTTTGGGAATCCCCCAATCACACGGTCGTGAACAGTCATTTCTATCCGTACTCGAGTCGTAGCTATCAGTGCGCGAGTCATGTCTATCCTTTCACAAGTCATGGCAATTATTAGTTCTCCCGTTACGTTATCATTCTGCATGAGACTCGTGGCAATCTGTAGCAAAGTCGGAACTCTATCCATAGCAAACATTTGCTGCCCTCACCCGTCCGTATTCGATTCGTATAAACCTGTGCCAATGTTAAACGTCTTCAAATCAAATACCATTATTTAAGAACAGATATATTTGCAGCATGGACCAGACATGCACGTTTCGGGTACTTAAATTGTAGCAAACCGTACTAGAGTTGTAGTTTCATGGTTCACTTTCATCGAACATTTTTGGTCACGACTAGCCACTGATAAATATTTTGAAGTCGAAGCGAAGTCGTGCCTCGTTCCATTAAAGTATGAAGAGGGCTTAACAAATATATACACAGAACAACGCCTAGAACTTATAGAATACAAATTTCATGTATGTTTGTTATTGATTTTTAAAAGTTATTTTAATGCTTGTTTCGAGGATCTCTGCGGAAAATTCTTTCTGTATATTCTTTCTGTATATACTATAAAGTTGAAGTAATTTCTATACTTCTTGGGATAAGCATATTACTCGAGCAGCATGAAATATTTCTATGACCGCACCCCGTCTGACTGTCTCAAATAAATAACACATATCAACCCCGTCTGACTGTCTCAAATAAAAACCACATATTAACCCCGTCTGACTGTCTCAAATAAATAACATATATCAATGAATTATGAATTAGAGCCCACTGCTTCACAGTGGAATCCTACCTTAATGTTATGGTTAAGGAGAGAAAATATCCTTGTCTTCACCTCATACATAACTCTTTTAGTACTGCAATATTATTCCCTAACTCCCCAATTTGAATTCTTCGAGCAAACATTTCCATAAAATTGCTGTTGAGTTAATGCGGTATACTAGTATGTATATATATATATGTCCAGAAGAGACAACATTTCAAAATGCAATTGGTCCACATGTAGATTTACTGTCATGTTGGATATATATTCATATAGGACCGATCTTAAGGTCAAAATAAGCGCTTTACTTTCAAAAGGTCTCTGTGGAAAACAATTTTCACCAGCATTGATAACCACACTAACAATAGGCTGTATACATCACTTATACAGATGTTCTGAACAAGCCTACTTCTGTTGACTTCGCGGGCGGTGGGATGGGGTGGGGGGCTTGACTGTCATTCTTTGATAATTCACTGTACGTCGTCAACTGACAGTTATTCTGCTGATTATCCACTTTTAGTTGTAACCTAACTATCATGCTGCAAGTTCCAAAATTATATATACAACAATACAGGATTTCATTTACCTCGTCTGTATGTGTTATCCACATATCCTGCAATTGAAAAGTAAAAGCTGCATGAGATATTGGATACTTAAGAAACAATTGAAGAACAATCCTTTGAGGAATGAATAATACAGGAAATTCATCGAAGTCCTTTCCATTGAAGAAATGAAAAAAAAAAGATTTTTCCAAAGAAGCATTCCTTACAGATTTCTTACACAAATACACAGATATTTTGATATCGATTAGGTGCATATCACGAATTCTCAAGATTTAGAAGCGTTGTGTTAAGTAGCAGTAGTAATTATTACCTACAAATCGTTTTTCATGCGTCTGATCATCACTCAGTCCCTATTGTATATTCGCCTTTCTTCTTTAGACAGTTATGTAACGTTGGGATTAAACTGTACTCAACAACTTATGTGAATTTATGGTCTGTTCCTTTGAAATGACTGAATGAAAAGGACATTTCATGTATAACGCATGGATAACGATTGTATGAAAGAAACAATAACTGTCAAAAAATGGAGTTGTTGTTCCTGAAAGATCACACCTTTCTCTTTCTTGACACAAAACAAATAATTGAAATGAACTTCAAACGTTACTGAGATTTTTAAAACATTTTGTGCACCCAGAAAGTGATTTCATTGATTGATGTTTTCAGATTTAGTTGTAGTCTCTATAATGTCTTCATCTTATGTAGTGAATGCCTTTCAGTGTGAGCTTTTGTTGAAGTCGCTTTCTTCAGTAGTATAAGACTGTTGTTATGTGAACTCTATGCAACTAACCTGTTATCTCTTATTTGTACACGGACATATACTTTTTCAATATTTTGAAAAGTCTTCCCAAGGAGCACATAATACTGTGTGTTTGAAAAAATCGTTGAAATTCAGTATTTCTGAAATTTTGACCTTAAATTGGATTATTTTCGTTATTTTTGTGTAAAATCGAGAAAACTTTAAATGATCGCTGAAGTTTGTACCTACGGTAAAACTTTATCAAATTCAAGTTTTAAAGAAAGTTTCTAGCCTGTTTTATTGTATATTAACAAAGAAAACTAAAATTAAAATCAAATTAGAGCATTTCAACACTGTTAATATTTTTTTACAAATGTGCTATTATTAGCAACAATTTTCCGGCATTTTTACCCAGTTTTTCAAATAAGCAAAAATCTTGATTTTCATCACGGACCTATAAATTTTCCTTCATAAAATGATTAATTGACTCAAATACTATAACTTCATATGATTTTACTAAAATCGTTGAAATTCCTTCATTCAGAAATGACATGC
This sequence comes from Pinctada fucata, assembly GCA_028142955.1. NCBI lineage: Eukaryota > Metazoa > Mollusca > Bivalvia > Pterioida > Pteriidae > Pinctada > Pinctada fucata. The sequence continues at coordinate 25,038,547 of AP027114.1, forward strand.
CTTAAAGGAGAATAACGTTTTATCACCATCCCTCCAATCCATTTTGGCCATAGATTATATTCAACTACGCTATTGAATCAGACCTACAGGAAATTTGGAGCTGCGTGCTCTCTGCAAAGTAAATTCACAAACAAAAATTCACAAATGAAATCAAGAAGGCGCTACCAATATACATTTTACTGTGTCTAAAAAATTAAATACCACTTATGAGAATTTAGATTCCAAAAATTTTCTTCAAGAAGGTAAAGAGTTTGGACACTTTCGTTTTATTTGATATTTTTCTATATATAACTTTGTACATTATGAAAAGCTGAAGTACTGCAGGATTCATAATAATGCGGAAGGGTTCCAACTCTATATCTTCTTGAAGAAAAATTCAATACAGTTTTCATGCACCAGACACGTGTTTCGAATATAAAATTCTCATCAATGATGCTTCCATCCAAAGTGCATTTCATAAGCAGTCCAAATTAATTTCACTAGCACCCTTTTGAGATTCAGTAGCATATCCAAATAAACTTTATGTTCAAAATAGCATTGAAGAGATAGTGCTAAGATGTTAACCTCCTTGAATTTCGATGATATTTTTCGATGAAATGGCAAGTTTCCAAAATAGCAAAAAAAAAATATATAGATATGATGTCACATTGATTCAGGCGACAGAGCTCGAGAGAAGTAATTAATACACTTTACAAACATCAGGTCACGGGGAACGATTATTTGTTTCTTCAAAAGTGTCTATGATAAAATATTATCATTTCAGTTTAAAGTGATATTAGAACATCTGTGAAAATAGTATATAGCATTAGCTCTTTAAAAATGAAATTTTTCATGCTGTAACCACAGAAAAAAATTCCTGGTTTTAGAGGAAATTGACATTTTTGTCAATTTACCCTTTAAATTTTCGGGATCGACTGTATTCTTCGTGGGTCTCAGTAAATGACGTCACAAGTTGTACACGACAAAGTGATTGCCTGTTCACGCACATATATACGCATGTGTTTACCGTTTCAAGAATAAAAAATCAGTATCTAAAACATAGTTTTTTATTTATTGAGCAAAAAAAAAATAAATAAATAAATAAATAAATAAATAGATAAATAAAATAAAATAAAATAATAAATAAATAAATAAAGGGCGCGCCATTTCTAAACATGCTCATGGCTGGCGATCACCTGTAGATCTAGATTCAGAACAGAAGAAGTTTGACATAATTTATATTCTGATTAAGAAAAATAATCGTGCTGGCCAATATTTTTGATAGATTCTGTATCTACATAAGGAATCATGGATCTAGCACATGCCGAATATTAGATTAGATATTAGATTAGATTAGATATTAGATTAGATTAGATATTAGATCCCTAAAATTGTGACCATATATATTGATAGAATAGAATTTGATCCTTATTTTAATCAAAATAGATTCCGTGACATCGACCTCCTCAGAATAATATTAAAATTTACTGAGTGTTTTAAATACCCACTGGGGAGCTCGTGAAATAAGGTCTACCCTATATCACTTGCACCAATGCAGGTGAATTTTGTAAATAATTATTTACAAAGGTGAATTGTTAAAAAATAAATGTAAAAATAAATTAATAATGTTTTGTCGCACGCATTCCAAGTTACCCCCCCCTCTTCTGCGTTTGAAACACGTCGGGCTGTATATTTAACCATTGTTTCAAATAGTGCGTGTTTAGAACAAACAGTAAAATAGAACAGACAGAAAATATGATGTGACATCGAGTCATCATGTGTGAAGTCGTCCATCCCAAGACCCTTTCCCCCTCCCCCCTTTTTTTCTCACGAACAGATGCTCGGTCGCATGCAAATTACTAACATTAAACATTTACATATTAATCCTCGACATGATCAAGGAATCATCAAAAGATGTGAAGCTAAGCAAATTAAATGCGAACTCAGCTTCAATACCTCAACGGTACATTGCATTGTTTACACTACTTTCGTCTTTCTTGTACAACTTTCTACGCATCAGTATCTCCATCATATTTACCGGAAGTGCTCATTTATAGAATCTGTAAATGGCTAAAAATAGCAACTTCAAAACTGATTTACGTATGTGTGCGGTAAGAGCTGAAATTTTTTTTTTGGCGTATTATGGTTTATTCTTAGGGACAGTTTTAGGTAAAAGTATTATCTCATATGTTCTAATATCACTTTAATTAACCACCTCATAAGAAAAATGCTTTGAAGTTCATACAGGTGAGGGTCATTTGGAATATGTCTTGTCATACCAATTCTATTCAAAATTGGTAGATGTAATGAACGATACTAAGATATCGTGACGGATTGCAAGAAATGTCTTGTGTATAAATGATTCCCATAATGTATATTTTTAAAGTAAGATAATCTCAAAAGTTTTAGTCATCATTTTTTCTGACAATCTACTTCTGGATTTATCCATATTAAGACATAACTGGCAGTGAAAAATATGGGGTATTGAGAGTTCTGGCATGTCCGGAGATAAAAACATAAGCTCCGATAATTTTGAATATTGTCATATAGAGGTTTCTGCTTCTCTCTGATAAGTAGAGTGCAATTAGTACTTTCTTGAATTCCCCTGATTTATTCGGTTTCTTTGCGTTTCCTATGCAAACTATAAGGATACATGTCCAAATACATTTAAGAGTTCGCTCATGCACGCATTTATACTTTTGGCTCGCACGGAAAATCCAATTCATTCGTATATGGTTGACGGAAGTTCCAGTACATCCTAGAATCACGCCCGGTAAGTCCGAGGTGGACCTTATAACGTTTGTCACATCTCGCGTTCACTCTCGGTTTCTGTCTAACTAACTCATACTTCTTTTCTCTCTTGCGTTTACTTCTCTCTACCATAATCAGACATTGATATTACACATTCGTTCTCACGTTGTATATTTGGTATATCACTTCATTTTCCCGCTTAGAAACAAACTGTTGCAATTTGTTAATATTTTCCTCTAGTTTGACTAGATTAAAGCGAACTCTTTAACAATTTTTTTGCGAAAATTGAAGAGATGAAAGTAAGCAAACTCTTTCAAATAAACAATTAATTGTTCAAAAGTATGCTGTACAACTTATGTGTTCCAATGTTCTACCACACGTGAATCAAAGTCATTGCATGAAAAAGTATCATATCTTTCAGACAAGTTAACTTTTGATCGTATTCTCTAGTAAATTCTATTGAATATGAAACTCCGAGTAGTTCTATATTCAAGATTGAACATAAAAAATATAAGATAAATTCAGGCTTATTTTAAATTATTATTATATTTCATTAAAGCATTTTAAATCTTATGCCCTTTGTTATTGATTTTACGTGAAAGTGAAGACTAATATATTATCACCTACATTACAATAATTGTCCTGGTGGTCCTGTGAGTAACACTGATCACTGCGACCAATCACATCCAACCTCTTATTACTTCCTAGCTATATGCTGTTTAACGAAGCGCGCTATTCTGTCAGCGCCAGTGTCTTAGACTCGGCGTGCATAGAAGGTTCAGCTAACTTGTCAGATTGATTTTGTAATTGAAATACAGTTAGTTATCATCGGGAGGACAATTTGTGGCTGAAACATATCGTCATAAAAGGTAAGGTCATCAATAATGGTTATGTCCTGTATATATTGTAGCGCTTGAGTTTGTTTGTTTTTTTTTCTCCAAATAAATGTTTTTTGTATTTTATTCCCGTTCTACAAAGTAATATTTTTGATTTATTCCATCGGTGTTATTTGTTTTAAAAATGATGTCTTAGCTTCCCTCCTGATGAAAAAAAATTCGAAGTTTGGTCATTCCTCATATCCATGCCCCTGGCGTAAAATAGATGTGATGCAAATGATACTAATGTATCAAAGAAAATGATTAATAAAATTGATGATTTTTTTAAAGATCTATTCCAAATTAATTATTTAATTTTTGTCTGAGTAATCATTATATCAATATTGGTTGTAAAATTACTTATTGAAAGCGATAGAATTAATTTTATGTAATTTTCATATTGAGAAAAGTAGAAGAAATGACATTCAGGATATCAATTTCTATACTATTTCCTAAGATTTCCAGTTAGGCTCTAGATTCTCTAAGCAAAAGGCAGAGTAAGTACAATTTTCAAGAACAAATACAACTTATTACCTTGGCCGTGGTTTTGAAAAATGAAAGACAGTAAAATTTCAGTTTCATTTTCATTCTTACATTAAATTTTCAATACTAGTTCTGAGGTCAAGTTTGTTTACTTTTGAAATACATGTAATACATATTTTGAACACGAATCTTAATAACGTCGGTGTATCTTAGCGTGGATGTCTATTACATTACATATTTAGATAAGGAGGTTTGGGAATAAAGTGTAAAAACTAAAATTTCATAATGAAACATGTGGATAGATTTTTTCAGTCGAAATAACAATTATCTTGGTACAAATCATAATGTACTGTCAGGTTGGATGAATTATTCATAATGAGACCGATATTTCGGTAAAATTGGAAAAAGGAAAACTTCCCCCGACTGACAGACTGCCACTTTCATCAAAGGTATATGTCTTTATTACAATTTGATGACCAAATGTGGCTGTGTAACTCTGGGAAGGAGAGGGAATATCTAAAAGGCAACAAAACGAGGAAAATGGAACAGGGCTATATTAAGCAGCTGTAAAATATATAAACGTTGACATTTTTCGGTTTATTTAAGGAGGTCCAGGACGGCCAAACTTAAATTTGATCCTATTATTTATTTTTCCTAAAAATGATAAATGTTAATAATTGAAAAATACTTTTTCTACATGCAAAGTTTCATCATTTTTTTACCGTTAGTTTTAAAGCTACCAACGTACATATATACCCATTGAAAGCCCCAAAATGGGCCGTAAATGTGACGTAAAAATTAACACACTTTAGGCAATGAAAAACAGTTACAAATCTTCTGTAGAGGCAATCGTATATGTATAGAATTATAAATGATCACTACGACTTTTTAAAGAAATTGTGGAAAGGAAATATATTTATGTCTATTTTCAAAACGTCTTTGAGTTGCTAATTTTTAATAATAAAGTCCGTTTATCTGAAACCCTGTAATTTATTTTCCGTAAAAACTTGATATTATCTTCTTCATGTGTCAAGTGAAACACCGATAAATTCCTATTGAAATTTGACCGTCAGTTTTTGAGTTATAGTGATTTTGTTACCCCTCTCCCTTATTTCTACGTTAAGGTACATCGCGGCGTTACGGCACGGAAAATTTTGCGAGAAGACATAGCCTGAAAATTTGTCTACATGAAATATAAGATTTGATCAATCTTTGATATAATTTTCATGTAACTATTTCACGAAGTTTTTCGAGATTTTAAGCCTCAAAGACGGCATTGACGTTCTAATTCGAAAATATGCATTTTCTGTACTAAAATAATTTTAATTTAGAAAATTGACCAAGGAGGGTGAAAAGGGAGATCAAAAATATTGTTGCCATGTTGAGTATTGTATTTCTACGCATTATTGTGTCTCTAAGGGGAAATTTGCAATTTTTATCGCCATTTTGCAACTTATTATTCAAAAATCCGCTCTCATTCAAAAGGCAAAACACGGCTTGCTTCATTATCATTTTCTCCATTAAGTTGTGGAGGCCCTTAAAGCCCTTCTTACACGTAAAAGTAGAGAATGAGCTGAATTCGAATATATAAAAACATGGATAGGTCTTCTCGGCAGATTTTTTGCAATTTAAGATTGAAAATTTGTTTTGCGTGGCTTCGGCGTCAATTTTACTCGCAACGTCAAAGTCACAGCGTGTTCAGATCGCATATGTCAACATGACGTTAAGGAGTATGCGGAATATTTGATTCTCTGTAACGGTCTTCTTTAAAACATCCAGAAACCTTCTTTTTTTTAAAGATAATTAATCAACAATTACATGGGCTGTATTCGAACTAGACCTTATATCTCAATGTAAAAATAAAATTCTCCGTACATGACATTTTTTTCTTCAAATATTTGAAAACATCATACGGAACAGACGGACGGACATGCTCATTACTATTTAATCCGATATCTTTTGGCGGGGTATACAAAAAATTCCCTCTTGTTTATATGTACATATACTTTATAATATCGGATAAGGGTTGGGGAGGGGCGGTCCATATAAGATATACATTGTGATTTTCATATAAGATATACATTGTGATTTTCATTTCATGCTCGTTTTCTATCATTACGTTCAGCCGCCTCGATTGTCGTGATATATATTATTAAAATGAAATTTCCATTTCTCCGAGTTCAGGAATTCCTCAAGAAGGCAGTACGGTATCTTTTTTTCCGATAACAAAAAAGAATTAATAAATAAATGAATAAATAAATAAAATGAAAATCCAAACAAACAAACAACTTGCACATATGTAGTCTCTTTGGCAAATTTTTATTTTTAACACTGACCTTGACTCCTAAGTATGACCTTTTTTTTTTCTTTTTTTTTTTTTTTTTGCTTGTCAGGATTGTTACAGGTTAAAAATAAATATTCTGATCTTAAGTTACTGGAAAATAAATATTCCGGCCGGCCGTGCGTTGAAAATAAATAATCTGACCCGAAAAATTTTGCCAGCCCCCCTCCCCCCTCAGGATCAAATTGGTCGTCCCCTTACAAAACAATTCCGGTTCGCTCTGCTTTCTGATTTATATACAAATCTTTGTCTTACGTCATAATCGAACTTTCAGACACTATGTATTCCTAAATTCTTAAAGTAAATCACCGCTTTGTATGTAATTTAAAAAGTATTGAGAAGATTAATTTTATTTCATAAGGCAGCCCCTCCTCTTTTTCTGTCGGACACCCCCCTCCCCCACCCTCGCTTTCCCCGATTGTGCACACTGAGAAACAAGCAAGAAGGAGAGCGAGAAAAAGACTGATCAAAAGTAAAGCCTTCACCAGATCCTATAGAAATTTGGAATAATATTCATTGTGTAGTACACCTTGTGTCAGAACAAAAGAGAAAACGAATTAAAAGCAGGTGGGAAACTTTAAATTTGATTTTTGAAAACTAATCACGACAGCTTTTGAATTTCAAAATTTTTTATCACGATAGAAATATTAAGAATCATAATTATACTCTTGTATAATCCTGAGATGAAACCAAATTATATACAATACCGTTTGACCTTCAAGTTGTATATTTCATGCAATGTCTTACATGTATATGCAATATTATGTTATCATTATCTATAGAAGATATGTGCATTTTTTATGTCAGCATACAAGTTGTGGTGAATAAAAACAATAAAAAAAGTAAAGCCTTCTCCGTCCGTCTATATGGTACAATAAAGAAATTAGATAAGGATGGAGGAGGATGGATGAAAGAACATTAATTTCCAACGTAATATTTGAAGAAAAAATTGCATTCATATATCATTCCCTAGAAATAGTCAAAATATAACCAAACATCCCTCAAAGTTTCCGGTTCTCATTGCAAGCGTGTCTAAATACATTGACTGAATTTAGACACAATGTAAAGTTTATGTTTAAAAATTTCGGCTCGCTACGCTTACTAGAAATATAAGTATTTAAAAAAAAGCCATTATTTGCGCCCTAACGATATATGTCGCGCAACGTAACGTGACGTTACGATCAAGTAAGGTTTATGACGTCATAGCGTAGATGTGCACATAAAAAAATTCGAGGGTGAAACCTGCGTACACATTTGATTGTGATGAAAGCTTCCCCGCGAGCTACGTTAACTTACCTAATCCTGACGTTCTTGCTAAAATACGCCAATGTCGCCGTTTCTATTGTGACGTCATTATTGATACAGAGCTATCCGATGGGGTTCTTTGGGATACTGTTCTGGGCCCCCTTAATGAAACAATTTGTTATTGGTGTAATCTGACATAATATATAACAGTTAGGGATGTGATCAACTATATACCGTTGTCCTTCTCCCACTGTGTTTATTTTGCGTCTGAAAGCTTTCTTATTGTTTATTTCGTATGTAGAGTTTATCGATTATATTGATTTACTTTCTGCGAAATTAAATATTCTTTTTACATAAAATTTTATATCAAAGGGAATCGAAACATTAAAGGCGTTTTCGCCGACCTCAAACCGTAAGTATGAAATTCAACAACTGATTGTTTTAAAAAATATGAGACATAAAAAATATTGAAGCCGTGTCCTCCGTAGGGAAGTTTAATATGATAAATACAGTAACAATGAACACTCTATATCCAACACTCTATATTTATTATAAAAAGAATATTGTTTTGTACATTATCTTCTCACACCATGTAGGTGTCCTGACGACGAGTGATCTTTTTGTGTTAATTGTCCTAGATTTTTCGTATTTGTCCTGGATTATTTGTTTTTCGTTTCGAGCGAAATCGGCAAATTTTCAGACTTTCTAGACAATTAACGGACATGCGCATCATCATTAGATACGTGTCTATCCATTAAACATTGTAAATGCACTAAAGACTGAATCAATGCTTAGAGCTGTCTGCTTTTCATTAAATCAAGAAGTTTCTACTTTTTCGATAAAAATTCATGTTCTCATCGTTAAAAAAAGACTAAGTTCAAATATTTTAACATGAATATCTTGTCTCAGTTCATTAGTACTAATCATATTTTTCTCGAGCAATAAAACGGCAATACAAAGCAGAGAACCAAACTTTTTAAAAAGGTATATGTCCTGTCTTTTTTTTTGTGTTTTGTCCTGGATTGTTTTGTGTTTGCTGTCCTGGCTTTTGTATATTTCTTCAACAATCAAATAGAGTCTAAATAATGTTATGACCGTAGCTTCACTTTCATATGAAATCTTATTTTGCAACCCTTGTTTGTTACAACAATCGCTATATACTAGTTTTGATTTCTGTATTCAGATGACATATGTCCTTATTTGAAAGGCTTCCTGTGTTGTTATTATTGATCATGAGTGTATAGTCTACTAAGTCACTAACATGTTCTTTGAAACGTTACCTCAGAACGAGAAAAAGTTTTCTGTTCATACATGCTAGACTAAAAGATACGTATCAGGTTAATAGTCGTTCATGCTCACAAATTCCGGATAAAAACACCATTTTATGTAAATAATGCAGCAGATGACTGTCCGAAGTTGCCAGAAGCGTAGCTAGAGAAGTGTTGAAACGCAGATACAAAGACATTTAGATATATTCATCTGAATGTATAGAAATAATAATATATAGGATAAAGATATAATTAATATCTAAGTGTATATACCCAGTAAATAAATCAATCAAAGCGAGCAAATCATTCTTCCATATTCTTGACATTTGCCATAACGAAAATGTTTTGTTGAAATTCAAAGAAAAATTAAGAAGTTTGATCGAAAGTTCGATGTCCTTCACTATATATTGCAAACTAATTATGAATAGGCGTCCGTTTGATCAAATAATCATTTAAAGACGACAAGAGGGCGAACCTTACCTCCCGGGATGGGGGTTTCGACAGATTTACTTTGCATATTTTGAATTTGATATATGAGTTTTATTTTTACCTTTACATGTGTATACGTTTTCAAGTTAATTTCTAGCTCACCTGAGCTCAAAGTGACCTATTGTCATACCGCTTCGTCTGTCGTCCGTTGTCCGTCCCTCCGTCCGTAAACTTGTCTCATTTTCAACTTCTTCTCCAGAGCCACTGAACAGATCTTCATGAAACTTGGTAGGAATTAAGTACTAATGATACTCTACAAGTGTTAATGTTTTCTGTCCAGATTCGTCAACAGGTGGCACCACCACAAGCAAACGTAGGTCACGGGGGTACGCTCCTTTGACAAACTTCTTCTTCAGAACCGAAGTATGTATCGACAAACCGAAAGCATCAGGATGATCTAGAGAGATGTCTGAAGAACTGTTGTTATTTTAGGTCCCACTCCAAGTGATATTTTATACGCGTTTTTGACATGTTTTCTGACTTTGTCAGAAATTATCAAATTTGAATTTTTTCTTTGAATACCTCCATTACTGGGTGAGTTTGTGCACTCATTTACTGCATATTTGTCACATTTTAATTATTCAGTGGTTTGTTATTGACTTTGAGTGAACTTTTTTTTTTATTTTTCATGAATTTTTATCTTTTGTAAAAAAAGGTTAAGGGTACTTTCATAAATATTGGACTTTTTCTCCAGAGCCACTGAAGGGATTTTTATTAAACGTTGATGGAATGAAGTACTAATTGCCCCCTACAAGTGTCGTTGTTTTTGTCCAGATCCGTCAATAGATGGCGCCACAACAGGCAAAAGTATGTCACAAGGGGTACTCTCCTTTGACAAACTTCTTCAGAATTGATGCATATATCGACAAAACGGATGCTCACTTTTAAATTCTAAATGCTTTTTAATTGTTTTGTCCCTTTAATTCTATTTTATTTTTATTTTTTTCTAATAGTTTTTTTATTTTTAATTACTAAAAAGTGATAGGGAATTTATTTTCCTAAATATGCAAGGATTGTCTTTCTTACATAAACTATTTTACATCCTGATTGTACCTATAGATACTTTCATTTAAACACGAAAATTTGGATCTGACCTCGTAAAGTACAACTACAATATGTATCATTATGCATTGTTAGTGTAAAGTACAACTACAATATGTATCATTATGCATTGTTAGTGTAAAGTACAACTACAATATGTATCATTATGCATTGTTAGTGTAAAGTACAACTACAATATGTATCATTATGCATTGTTAGTGTAAAGTACAACTGCAATATGTATCATTATGCATTGTTAGTGTAAAGTACAACTGCAATATGTATCATTATGCATTGTTAGTGTAAAGTACAACTACAATATGTATCATTATGCATTGTTAGTGTAAAATACAACTACAACATGTATCATTATGCATTGTTAGTGTAAAATACAACTACAACATGTATCATTATGCATTGTTAGTGTAAAGTACAACTACGATATGTATCATTATGCAGTGTTAGTGTAAAGTACAACTACAATATGTATCATTATGCATTGTTAGTGTAGAAGGAGTGTGCAAGGGTATCAGGTGAGCAATGTGCACCATGGGGCTCTTGTTTATAAATTGGCCCAACCACAAAATTGATTCTATTCATTTCCAAGTTTTGCTAACAGAAAACCCCCACTGTGGTCTTACAGTTCAATGTTTTGAATGATATTTGGTTGCGAATTTAGAGGAGGAGGAGGACAATGGGACCGCCCCATCACCGTGTTTGGTATTTGATTACATGATTATCATGCTCACTTTGCATTATCTTTTCTTTGCTCTGCTTGGATGGATCACTAGCGAATCTAAGGGGGTCGTTCGGGTACCTATTCCCTCCTTTGGTGGTCAATTTTTCTTCAAATGTTCTAAATTTGCTATGAAAATTCTAAATAATTACCAATTTATCTGTCAGTACATGTATTTGAAAAAAAATTAGTTGGCTCGCTGTTGCTCGAAATATCCATGGACTTTGAATTTTATGTTTGAGACTCAAAATACATTAATAGAGGATAAAGATGGTAATTGTCTTTCATTTTCATTCTAACTCTGAAAAGAAAATTCGCCAATCATATTTCAATCATATTAGAAGTTAGTTAATAATCATTAATCAAGGAACCCAGTGGGAGGAATTAGAATATAACTTCTATTTTCGCTTGTCAGTCTTCCGTTAAAGATTACATAAAAACTGGACTTTGCCCTCCTCCGCCCCTCTCTGAAATCCTACTGGTCATCTACAATTGTGTGTCATAATGTAATATTGGATTTTTTTGCTATCTTGTTTGTATGCAAGCTATACCTCTGATGGAAATAGTAGGAGGGAAAACATTTTATTTGACCAGCCAAAACAAAAACAAAAGCAAAAACAAAAAACTAAATAAATAGAAAATAAAACAAACAAACAAAAGAGAAACAAACAAAAATCAATAAAAAAGATGTATGACATTCGGTCATCATTCTTTACAATTCCATACTTTATAATCAAACTGTTCCTACGCCCTTGAAGATATAACGTATACATACATTTGTACGTACCACCTTACAGAAAGAAGATAGTGAATGATCACTCCACCCATCTCCTTTTGTGCGAAATGTTTAAATGTTTGATTTCAAACCTATTGAAAATTATTCTAAATCCGGGACATCACACAAAAAACTCCAGGACTAGGTACACAAAATAGTCAACTGTTTTAAATCTAGTGATGTTCGTATTTCTTGAATTACGCATGCGGTTCTTAACAGACAATTGAAAATACATGAAAACAAACTAAAAATTTTCAAATTGACAAAGCTGAAGCAAGTCTATATTGAACATTTATTAACCCCAGGTGGCAAAACGGGCCTACAAAAACTCTTGCTGAAATATAGGGCGTCGGGTCGTTTCGCCCTTTTCCCCCTTCGCTCCCGGGTCGTTTTGCCCTTTTCCCCCTTCGCTCGGGTAGTTTCGCCCCTTTAAGGTGGGTTGTTTCGCCCATCAAGGTGGGTCGTTTCGCCCCTCTTTTTAGGAACACTCTCTCTGCAAGGCGAGTCGTTTCGCCCTTATTTTTGTGGTTGTGTTATTGTTGGGTCGTTTCGCCCTCATTTGATACTTACTTAATTACGCTATGATAATGGGCTTCTGTTGTGACGTTAATATTTGTTTTTAAGGCCTGTTGTTGCCTATAGACATGTAGGCTCTGTGTTTTTTTTGGAATATAAGTAAAGGTAGACTCCGACACAGAAACATTCAATTTCAATATAAGTATGATTTTTAGGATGTAGCTGAAAGTTTTCTTAAAAAAAAGGGCAAAAAGACACGCCATGAGGGGCAAAACGACCCACAATGAGAGGCGAAACTGTCCATCTGGAGGGGCGAAACGACCAACCTTGAGAGGTGAAACTGTCAATATTGAGGGGCAAAACGACTCACCTTGAGGGGCGAAACGACCCCCCCCCCCTCCAGGAGGGGCGAAACGACCCATCCTGGAGGGGCGAAATGACCCACTTAGAGGGGCGAAATGATCCACTTACAGGGGCGATACGACCCACCTGGTGGGGCGAAACGACCCACCTTATGGACGAAACGACCCGGGGCGAAGGGGAAAATGGGCGAAACGACCCGGAACCCTTCAGAAGTAAGGTCTATAAGAGGAGCAATATTCTGCGTGCTCTAAAGAGGATTAAAACAACCCATCGATGTTAAAGTAAAAAATATGTTTTTTGCCATTGATAGAAATCAACGATTCAGTATTTGTACACCTCATTATTCCATTCTGTTCTGTCAAAGTAGAAACGCAGCAGGATCTAGTTTGAAAATGATTATAACAATATTGTCTGTCGGAGGTTTGCCGTCGGATTCGGTTCAGAACATCCAGATATAAAATCACTTCCTTGCGAAATAAGTGTTTGATAGGAAATCTAAAATGAATAAGCATTATCTTATATTTCCCTTGTTGCTTGTATAAAAGACAAATGGGTATTGCTTGACACTCGTAGAAATGTGGATTTACTATGATTGGAGTAAAGATAAAAGCATATATTTAGTTGGGCGTCCTTTGGGTTTTCGTCCATTATCTTCCTCATTAAAAAGTTATATCAAAATGAAGTCTTATAAGTAGTATGGGGACATTAACAAATGTTTTTGTCTGATGCATTCATTAGCTGGTTTTATCTGTTCTTCTGTAATCGAATACGTTTTCAAGCAATAAAATATCTTGATTTTTATAATGAACAGTGCATATTGAACACATTGAATGTATCTAAGATTTCAGAGCTCGTATTTAGTTAATGGAAGGGATATTTTCTTGCCATCATTGAAACAAACATTAGTTTGAACTTTTATTCAAGAAGGTAAAGTGTTGGAACGCTTCTGTCTTCTTATTATCTATACACTTATTTTCTTTTGCAGCGTCGAGCAATTAAATATACTCACCGTGATTGAATGTTTAAAGTCTCTCAGTATCTGACGCCTTATAGAAGCTTTATGTTGACCTTTATCAGTTTGACATCATATATTATTATGCTGTTTCGGAAGCTTGTCATCTTATCCTAGGTTACCATCAAAATAAAAGGAGGTCAACTTCCCGGCACCATCCTTCCAATGCTGTTTTGGTCAAAGATTAATTTTGCTATGCTGCTGACTCGACCCTACAGAAAATTATTAGTCTCGCTTTTTTTACAAAGTAGATAAAAAACAACATTTCTTTATCTAAGTAGAGGACACTACTTAATAATGGCTGTGTCTGACATTCACTTTGGGTTCATGTAACACTGATGAGGGTATACAAAGTGGGAGGTAAATGTTGATTTTGGGGTTATTTGAATGATTGGGATTATAGCTAAAGCGAGGATAAGGATCAAGATTAGCCCTAGAGTTGACTTACTCCATACTTATGCTAGCCCATTAATTTAATCGCTATCTTAACCCTCATGATAACATATTTTAGCTCTTACCCAGCCAAAGAAAAAAAAACCTAGATCTTAATAGCAATTCTCTGTAACCATTTAAACAATTCCGGCACGCAGGGTCTCCGATTTTCATGAAATTTCACACATAAGTAGGGACCAATGAAAAAAGGAAAATTTGACAAAAAATTAAATTCTAGGTCCTCTGGTTACCATGGCAACGGCCTTTAAAGTTGAAAAATTGGCAAAATTGAGCTAATTTGAAGCTCTATAATTTGGTCTATATGTGACATCAATGGAAGATTTTTGATGCATCCTAAAGATTAGGACATAAAATCTTAAATAAGCTCACTAGTAGTGTCTGATATTTTAAAAAAGGCTGGTTACGATGACAACATAATTAGCTAATTTTAATATATTGATTTCAAAATGCTGTTTGTATTTTCCAATTTTTCTTCTCTCGTGATGGGTATATAATAAGGAAATAGGATTTATTTTATAAAATGAGCAAATTCAAGATAAACCCACTTGTTGCTATGTACATAAGTTACCTTGGCAACGGTAACTATGGTCTTTAATATCTCTTATTTTGCAACTTCAGAGTCATTAAAAATATTTTGTATCATGATGAACAGATAAAAATTGATAGGAAAAATCCAACACAAAGAGGTCTTTCAAAAACCTTGAAAAAGCTATGGGGAACATATGTTACCATGGCAACCATTTTTTTTATTATTTTCATTAAACAGTAATTATTAATCCAAGGAAGCTCAAATTTGATAACAATAAAGATCAAGTAAGCCTCTATCAAAATATAATAAAAAAATTTCAAATGATTGATGGTTGCTATAGTAACGTGGCCATACATTATAAAAATAAGCATTTTTTTGTTGTTTTTCGAAGCCTTTTCCTCAAAAAACGAATTAGGCTTGCACAACCTTTTTTTTACATATACGATAAAGCAAAGTCTAAACTTTATTTTAGATTAAAAAAATTTCAGATTACTTTTGATGCCCGTATCCAAGGACTCAAAAAAAAGCGCTGCAAAAGTGTACGGGTTTCTTTTTGTATGAATATTGAGTTAAATATCAATGAGTTAAAGAAGTTCCTGACGATAATCTCAACAGCACTCACAATAGAGCACAAAATTAAGCATCGACGGACCCCTAGGAAGCTAGAGGTGGGACCAGGTGCCCGGGAGGAGTAAGCATCCCCTGTTGGCTAGCCGCACCCGCCGTCGATGTTTAAGCACGAAGTTCCATATATAGAGGATCTCGAATTACTACCTATATGTATTTCAATAGTATTTTCGAGACGTGTTGTGTGATTTTTACCTACAAGCATTTGATGAGGGGATTGAAATTTTACAAAGAGTTTCATTAACACTGTTTTTGAAACAGAATTTTCACTTTAGATTCTTTTTATCACATAAAATATACCGCAATTAATCAATAAATCAATATTACAATTTATCAAATCATGTTAGAGTTATTTCCGTTCAGAAATATCTCAAAACGCTGAATGTGATACATTCACCGGTTTCGACATTTTCCTCACTGTTGAACTGACGGGAGTATAAATCAATCGGGAGATGCTTTCTCCTCTCCGTCACCTATTAAACATTTTGAATTTATATTTGCTCAGTTGTCTTTGATAAGTCCTAAAATAAGATTACTCAGAGTACTTTTGTACGTAATGGTCACATGCTGAAACTCTTCTGGGTCTTCTTAATTTGTTCCTGAAACATTAGTCTAGCGCATAATGTCTTCTCATTTCCTTGTGTATTTCAAAATTAAGTTTGCAATGTTGATCAACACTAAAAAGATCAATATCATGCAAGTTAATTCCTGATGATTCTTAATTTACCAAAGCTAATCGCTGTCAATATAAACTAAAAAAACAACCAAGACACATTAGTGTTGATCCAGATCTAGGTTTAACACATGCTACTATATTTTGCTTTTAAATCAATGATTTTGTATGCTATCTTTCCATTTAATCAAAGGACTAAAAGTTGTTATGTTATTGACATATGGGATCGGAAGAGATTTAAAAATATGGGGTTTCATGCACAAATTTTAACATTTCCGGCGTAATTCTAAATTTTAATTACATGAATAAATGTCTGGCGTGCGGAAGGGAGCCAGGAAATTTTTAAAGCAAAATATTGACTTATCAGAAAATACTTTCTATATATATACACCCTCTATCACTAACAAGTACATGTAATAATATTCTGTATAGTTTGAGTTAAATGTCTTCATGTACGTTGATAAAGTAATGTAATATTAGCCTCAAATCTTCAACATTATAATATTCAGACTTCAGGTCACAAATGTTGTACACCTTGGTGTTGAAAGCTTGTTCAGTAAGAAGGACAGAGATGAAGTTTTTAAATATAAGCTCTCTCTCTCTCTCTCTCTTCGTTGTTTTTGGTCGGACCAAAGGGGGGGGGGGGTTGCAACCTCCCTATCCACCTCGCTAGATCCGCCAATGCAAAATGTTACATATATGTGATGAGTTTGTCCAGATAACTACTCTCTCAGAGACTCTAGATAACAGCAGAGTTTAATTCTTCGATTTTCTTTTAACATACTTACATGTTACATCTTTTAACGTATTTAATATGTATAGCACATTCTTTTATTCACGTATTTTTTTCTTAATTCATTATTTCAGAGAAGAAAGCCTTATGTGTAGACGGAGATGACATCATTACTACTTGCGAATGAGGAATTGAAACAAGTTGTCAATGACGTGTAATTCTTCAAGAACTCGTAAGTAGAAAGGTCTGGGTCACAGGAGCTTGATGCCAACGATCCACAAGAATACCCGCCCCTACTTTCCTTATATATAACTTTGACTAGAGAGAGATGGAAAGGGGTGGGTGTCATTGAAGGTTGTCGGTATCGAGCTCCTGTGGTCTGGGTGCACTTACGTGTAATGAGTATATCATCTGCCTTGCGAATTATGGAGTAATATGTACATAGTTAACCCTTTCAACATATTAGGTATGTACATTCTACGTAAACGCTCAGCGAAAATGTACCACTCGAGCGTCAATGTTCTCAAATTCAACCGTTTATCATTCTAGGCTTTATGTATATGTTAGCCATCTAAACCCTCTAAAGCATATCATATTCTAGTCCTTTCATTTAATTTCTTTAATTTGAATACAAAAGGTTGTGCTCAGAAGATTGATAATTACTTGTATTTGTTTTATGGTGTGCTTATTAAATCTGAATCTACATTGTCTGGTGAAAATAAAACTTTTCTAATGCG
Source organism: Pinctada fucata (assembly GCA_028142955.1). NCBI lineage: Eukaryota > Metazoa > Mollusca > Bivalvia > Pterioida > Pteriidae > Pinctada > Pinctada fucata. The sequence goes on from AP027114.1 coordinate 25,056,173, forward strand.
CATGCAGTTCTGTTGTTACCATGCATATCTTACACGGTGTGGTTTTTGCATCAAAGCTTATTCGTCTGAACTTTACATCAGATTCGTCCTCTGAAGATCCGTCGTCTCGAAGTAACAAGATTCAAAATCCCATTGTGGCAGATGAATCATTAGTCTGTGCATGGTATAGGAATACATATTTGAGTTCCTTGTGGTTTTTCACATTTTCAGGTTAAGATACTTAGATGGCATTTACATTCTAATCTAATTTTCATCTCTTTCATAGATTTAAATCGAACAAATAAGTTGTTTTGTTTGTCTGTTTTGTTCTTCACTCTTTATTTTAAACAATTTAAAATATACATGTCAGTTTAATGTATTTTCGAAGAAAAAAAAGGGATATTAATTTTCAAATTGATATACATATTCTATCGTAATTATTCAGTGCACCATGTGCGAATTTCAACAAATAATGTATCGTCAGTAATGCTGGAGACTTGCAGCACCCAAAGCAAAACACTGAAACTCCCTCATGCAAAATCAGTAGACAAGCACAGCAGGAGACGCAAAAGGAATAAGAAACACCAAATATGACATCAAAACATCAAACACAGAAGACTTCACATAAACCAACGGGTCCAATGGGCAATCATGGAAGACTAAGAACGACCAGCTGCCACGGTAGTAGCAAGTAGGGGTTCGAGATGAACAAGAGTGACCAAGTAACACACAAGGTGTAAATGGATTTAGAAAAAACCCAGGGCGTGCTAAAATATTCCGTGCTCTGTCGGCTGGAGAGATCTCAAATCTTGATAAACAGCTAAAAACACAATGCATAATAAGACACAAAATTTTTCATATGATTATTTACATCATAATCACTTCTTCATGGCGATTTCATGACTATTAATTTTTTTTCTAGCACTATAGCACATTATCTGAATAAAACGTCACGGTATATGTCTTTCAATTCGGCTTTCATATAAACGATTTATAAATCTATATTCTGAAAAGTCAAATTGATGCAAAATGGAGCCAATGTTAGTAAACGTATTACAAAGTTCAAACTGTCAGGTTCACCTCCACGTTACATTATCATTCAATTTCTCCGCATATTTTTTTATACCTTTATTTGCTATACGTTTCAAAGGTATGGACACTTTTTATTAATATTTGCTTGATTATTTGATGCAGCAGATATTGACTAGTGAATCTAATCCCATTTAATATTCTTGATGGTTGTAATGATAATATATCACTTTGGACACCTCTCATCGGTTACGCTGACAATATCCGATAATTTTTTATCATCTGTTCGATAATCTAGGCCAGTCACTCAGTGTATGTTGATTCCATCAAGGATTTTAGAAAAACTTTTAAATCCACAACTTCATTTAGTTTACACATTATTTCGGTATCTTGCTGTTTTTTTTTCAAATTGGAAGTTTACTTTACGAAACATGCATTTCTGGAGCACTGAATTGAAAATTGCTATTCAAGATGGCTGTTCTCGGGTGTACGCGTTTGAACATTTCTTTTCTTTATAACTTAGACATATTTTTGTTCAGGTATGGAGTTGGTCAAACAAGTTACCCGCAAATCGGTCTCTTTTTTTAAGTGATTATCAATTACTTATTTTTTTATTTTTTTATGCCAGGAAGAAGTTTCTTTAGCGACTTTTTGTTTCAATAGTAAATATGAAAGATATAACATTTCAGTCGAGAATAAAATGAAAAGATATGACATGAAAAAACTTAGGCTGCATGATAAGCTAATACAACCTCCTAAAAACCTGAAGTTTAGAAATTTGATTGCTTCTTTGAATAATTTGGTTTGAGATACCATTGATGAGGATTATTATCCAAAATACACTTAACCATTGGATCGAATTAGGTTTTGTGAAGAAGGTTGTTACCTTGCAGTAGATGCTAAATAGGTATTCAGATAATCTAAAAATGCATAAAAAGCTGACAAAATGGAATAAAATGAAAAAGGAAGAAAGGAAGAAAAAACATTAAGGGGTGCCGGTGCCGGTGCCGGTGTTATATAGTAGTCTTTCACGTGTCCAACTTTCCCCCCGGAAAAATGGCAATATAGTGTTCCAACCGGAAAATCTACTGTGTACTAATTTTCCCGAAGTGGAAATTCTGCTACTTGTATATAGTATATTCCAAACGCCCTATTCATAGTCCTAGAACGTTTGGTAAAATAATTATGAATTTGAACCCATTCATCTTTGAAGATAACTCAAAATGAATACTTCCATTAGTAAGGGAATAACTTAAGCCCTGGTCAAACCATGTGTGTGTGCTTTTTGGACATGCGTGTTTGGGGAGGCCATGTGCGCTACGTTTTTTATTTCTGAAGACGAAAGAAAGTAGTGGCAAGAGTACGAAAGGAGTGCGTCGGTGCATGTCGTATGTACGGTTATTTAGAGTGTTTACATGCATCAATCGCTGCGCACGTAGAAATTGCGCTGTAGGTGCTGACAACGTGCGTGCAACTTGCTGACAACGTCCTTTCCCCGTACGTCTTCCGTGTTACCGTAAGGATGTCACACTTACAAGTACTGCTTACGCATGGGGCCCTTACTTCCTTACGTGGCAAGAGCGTTGTATGTACTTACAACATACTTACAACGTGTGTTTCTTACGTCTTGATGCATCCGTGGACCACACGCAGACCGTACGCAACAAAACTTCTACTTATTCTAAAACTGCTACGTCCTATCTACGTGCTCCAGAATAAATACGGAGGCTGAACGGAACACGTACTGCCTACGCACTAACCGCGTATTCTGATCCCAAAAGTGTGCCCACGTTTTTGCATGTAGACAGCACGTACTTGCACGTACGGTTGGTTGTGACCACAGCTTTGCTGAGTCAAGATCATCATCTCTTTTACCTGGTGTACACTACTTGTACCTGAGATATTCACCTTTAAGTAGAGAAAAAAATATCGCATTTTTTTTTATTTTCCGGCAAGAATTTGATTTCATGGCGGATTTTGATTTTTCCTGCTTGACCTTGAAAAATGTAAAATTGAGTTAAGCTCTATTGTACCAATTTAAAGGGAATAATGAGCTTACTTGATTTCAAATATTAACCTTGACCTAGACATTTGACATTGACATTATGATTTTCAAAATGACTACATGTATATTGTGACAAAATGATTCAGCATTACCTAACAAGACATTAAAAGTCGGTATGATATTATAGGATCCAAATCCGGATGAATACGTACAGTACGTTTCTTTCCTTATTATTTTATATGTGTCAGAGTAAATTCGAGCTATCACTTATCATTAAGTAGGATTGAAACTGTTAGAATTATTGACCAATCAGATGCCTGTATTTTGTCCAATCAAATCACAGCATTTTAACCAATCAAAATAGACCACAGGATATAAAAGGCAGACAGCCTTTGAGGCAGGTTCCCATTCCGTTGAAAGTATTCCAACAGTACACATCGTATAAGCGAAGGTAATAGGTTCAAGACGTGACTGAATAAGTCTTTCCTTAGCCATAGTCATTTAATACATATTGATAGTGCTAGGTAAAGGTACACTCGGTAATCTTAGCCTCATCCCCTTCATGTAATATAATGAGCTAGAGCTAAAGTGAGCTAGTAGAGCTATAATGAGCTTGAGTCAAGGTGAGCTCGAGCAGTGATAAGACTGAGCCGAAGTGAGCCCGAGTCAAATTGAGCCACAGCTCATTTTTTACATAAGATAAATACGGATAGGAGCCTTTGTATAAATTCGTTTTATTGTTAGATTAGGACTCGTTTTTGATATATTCCTTTTGTGTAATTGATATTGATTCTTCGGTGATCATAAATATTTCCCCAATCATTTGTAACAATCATTTGCATATACAGTGCTCCCCCGATATAACGCCAACATCCGTCCAGAGAAAAAAATTGGCGTTAAAGTGAGGGTGGCGTTACATCGAGGGAGTAAATAAAAGGATCATAGACAGCTATACGCTTTGAAAAATACTTATTTTCGTATTTCAATAATGTGCTGGGTCAAAAAAAAATGCATGTGCACGCAGAGTGTTCAAAACAATTTATTTGAGGCGGCGATTGAGAAATTTAAGAGCAAATAAACGATCAGAGGAAATTCAAACCGGCGACTTTTATCATCCGAGTCGGGGAAATTTCGTCGGGTGCCGCCCCTTATAGAGTTCAGTGTTAAACAGTAACATGAAATACATGATACAGGTTTATTCGTATTTTAGAACATGTAGGCACTGATGAGCACATTCCTTGCATTGGCATTAGTAGCGCCGAGATACACCCACAACGCATCTTTTACTTTTTCGTCTATAGTCGGTTCAATGACGCTTGAATTTAATGCTGGGATAAATGCCGTTTTTTTTTTTAATATCTGCATCCTCACTAGACTCTCAATAAGTAATAATTTAAATTACACTATCTAGGTAAACGTACATATTGATTGTTTATCAAAACATTCATGTAAACGAAAATAAAGCCAAGCGCGATAATTAAGTTGTTTGTTTGGTTATGACAACTCAATTAATTAAATGGCATTGTAATCGGGGGTTTTATATACCAAATACGACAGTTTGTACGCCGAATTCAGTGGCGGATGGCGGTATGCGGGGGTTGGCGTTACAACGGGGGTTTATAATGTAAGGAAATCTGTACATTGGGAAAAAGTGGCGGTAGCCGGGGTTGGCGGTTTAACGAGGGGCGATAAATCGGGGGAGCAGTGTATTTGCTCAGTTCCCTAGCTATATTCTGGGGGTTCCCACAAATCAATGTTGGATCAAGTAGCTCTATCCAAATTATGAGACGTGTGTTGTAAGATTGCACGTTACAATATCGTAGAATTGTACATAAAATAATTCAAATATAACATTTAAACTTGATATTGAGATAGATCTAAGCAGATTGACCTGATTTGAGTTATTGTCCTTGACTTTGAGATTTGACCTTCATATTTTCAATTAAACTATATTGTACAAATACTTTATGAAATGTTGCTTGAACATAAAAACGTAATGATTAGACAATGTTAATTTTGACATACATGTGAAAAGTTTACGAAGGACGGACGGCGGACGCCACGCTATGGCTATAGCTCACTTGAGCTTCGCTCAGGTGAGCTAAATATCAGGGCATACAGATATGGCTGTGTCCGTCATCTTTGCGTCCTTTTGTCTGTCCCATATGATTCTTTTTCAGAAATTAAACATAGTTTTTCTCTTAATTGCTTTTACACGAGGTAGTACGCAGTCCGTTATGCTTGTCTATGAGTAAAATTATGCTCCTTGAAACTTAATCTTGAGCAAGATGTTTGCAGTTTCATTTTTAGGGAATCAAAATATCACTTCATTGTAGTTATAGACCAAGTGAGATATTGGTCATTAGGAATACTTCTTACTGATGCCTATTATTGTATTTTTCTTAAATATTAAGGATATACATTGATTTATTTCTTTTTCACAAAAATACTTACGATTTTAAGAATTTGTCGTAACGTTCAAGTTGATATATTTGTTTAAATCCGTATTCAATATTTAAATTCGATGCCATATATTGAATGTTTCGGAAGTAAGAGAAAGAGAATTAAAACTGTTTGAATATTGTGATTTATATGACTGAGATATGATGAACTGAAAGTTACGACTAATACTAAAATTAATCTTATGTCATTGCAGGGTAATATTCCTTTGAAACTTTCATTTGTTAATCTTATGAAGTCAAATGTTAATCTTATGAAGTCAAAGAAAAATAGAAATAATCATCTCATTTTTTGAATAAGCACACTTTATCATAGTTTCATCGATCAGCTTATTTCAAAGCAAAACTTTGTCTTAGAATAAATCGACTGAAATTTTGAGAAACAGAAACAATTTGCCAACGTTGTTTTATTGTATTTATGCCTTGTAATTGTATTTTACAGGTCCTTGTATATATTGACATCAGAAGAGAATATTTCCATAAGAACATGATCCTACTGTAAACTTAACTGGACGTCTTCTCAGAAAAATGGAACGGAATGATACAGCAGTATTTAACGGGACTACCTTGCCACCATTTTTCCATGAAGAATACACCATTTTGATCCCGTCAATTTGGGCAGTGATAATTATTGTAGGATGCATTGGAAACGGACTGGTTATTTATACTTTGTGTAAAAACGGAGAAATGACGCCTACGAATTGCTACGTTGTAAATCTGGCCGCCGCTGATCTTACTTTCATCATAGTAGTGGTGACAATTTCCGCTATCGCCTTTGGAATGCCGGATTGGGCACTAGGGGATCCTATGTGTAAAATCTCCGTTTATATGATCTACGTAAGTAGCTCTCTTTCCTATTTTATGACAGTAACACATCTTTGAAATAGCTTTTGTTAGATGTAAGGACAAGCTGAGTTAGTTCAATGATAAATGTTCAGAAATAAGTCCGAAGCAGTAATAATGTCCCCCTGGTGAACATGGTGAACTGATTTATTATTTATACTGAACGATTTGTTCTGTTGTATTTATTCCAGTGCCTTATATGACCATTGCAGCAAGCAAATATTGTCTCATAAATAATGGTGGAAATCCGTTTAACATATTTAATTTCGAGCAAAATTCTACAATTGAATTGACATAAAGGATCTCAAATGAATTTTCATTTTATACGATGCATTATGAAACGAGTTGTGTGTTTTATATCCCCGAGCCTTGGCGAGGGGATATAAAAAACAAAACGTTTCATAATACATCGTATGAAATGGAAATTCATTTGAGATTATTTTTATTACATGATATTGCCTAAATATGTGCATTTCTAACGTGAAATCAACGTTTCTGAGAATTAGAGGCGACTCACGCCGTGACCTACAGATCGTCTTCTACGCCATGAGGAGTAGTTCCCCATCGTAAAGATATATTCTGTGCACAAGAAAAAAATATTTCAATTTTGGTTAGCATCTTAATGCAATAATTAATTCCACAACAATTTTAATAATTGATATTGAATATGCGTCTGAATTTAACAAATGACCGATATTTGAAAGGTCACACTTGTCAAAGTTTATGTGATTAGGTTCCAAACTTGGCCAATCGCATTCAAGCAGAACAATATGTAACATGTTATCATATCATATATTTATGAAATGGCTTTATGAAACTACATAACGGTCGTATCATGTGATAAATAAAATTATTTAAAAAAAGCAACAAAATCCAAGCCACTTTGACAAACTATTCCAGAATTATATGATCTGAACAACAGCTATGTTACGTTCCGATCTTCCCTTTGATTGTAGTGCTTGGGAATAGTGAGAGCGATCTTCCCTTTGTTTGTAGTGCTTTGGGAATAGTGAGAGCGATCTTCCCTTTGATTGTAGTGCTTTGGGAATAGTGAGAGCGATCTTCCCTTTGTTTGTAGTGCTTTGGGATAGTGAGAGCGATCTTCCCTTTGTTTGTAGTGCTTTGGGATAGTGAGAGTAATCTTCCCTTTGATTGTAGTGCTTTGGAATTGTGAGGGCGATCTTCCCTTTGTTTGTAGTGCTTTAGAATAGTGAGAGCGATCTTCCCTTTGTTTGTAGTGCTTTAGAATAGTGAGAGCGAGCTTCCCTTTGTTTGTAGTGCTTTAGAATAGTGAGAGCGATCTTCCCTTTGATTGTAGTGCTTTGGAATAGTGAGAGTAATCTTCCCTTTGATTGTAGTGCTTTGGGATAGTGAGAGTAATCTTCCCTTTGATTGTAGTGCTTTGGAATTGTGAGGGCGATCTTCCCTTTGTTTGTAGTGCTTTAGAATAGTGAGGGCGATCTTCCCTTTGTTTGTAGTGCTTTAGAATAGTGAGGGCGATCTTCCCTTTGATTGTAGTGCTTCGGGATAGTGAGAGCGATCTTCCCTTTGTTTGTAGTGCTTGGGAATAGTGAGAGCGATCTTCCCTTTGTTTGTAGTGCTTTGGGATAGTGAGAGCGATCTTCCCTTTGTTTGTAGTGCTTTAGAATAGTGAGGGCGATCTTCCCTTTGTTTGTAGTGCTTGGGAATAGTGAGAGCGATCTTCCCCTTGTTTGTAGTGCTTTGGGATAGTGAGAGCGATCTTCCCTTTGATTGTAGTGCTTTGGGATAGTGAGAGTGATCTTCCCTTTGTTTGTAGTGCTTGGGAATAGTGAGAGCGATCTTCCCTTTGATTGTAGTGCTTTGGGATAGTGAGAGTGATCTTCCCTTTGTTTGTAGTGCTTTAGAATAGTGAGAGCGATCTTCCCTTTGTTTGTAGTGCTTTGGAATTGTGAAGGCGTTCTTCCCTTTGTTTGTAGTGCTTTGGAATAGTGTGAGCGATCTTCCCTTTGTTTGTAGTGCTTTGGAATAGTGAGGGCGATCTTCCCTTTGATTGTAGTGCTTTAGAATAGTGAGAGCGATCTTCCCTTTGTTTGTAGTGCTTTAGAATAGTGAGAGCGATCTTCCCTTTGTTTATAGTACTTTGGAATTGTGAGGGCGATCTTCCCTTTGTTTGTAGTGCTTTGGAATAGTGAGAGTAATCTTCCCTTTGTTTGTAGTGCTTTGGGATAGTGAGAGTAATGTTCCCTTTGTTTGTAGTGCTTTGGGATAGTGACAGCGATCTTCCATTTGTTTGTAGTGCTTTGAATTTGTGAGGGCGATCTTCCCTTTGTTGGTAGTGCTTTGGAATAGTGAGAGTAATCTTCCCTTTGTTTGTAGTGCTTTGGAATAGTGAGAGCGATCTTCCCTTTGTTTTTAGTGCTTTGGGATAGTGAGAGTGATCTTCCCTTTGATTGTAGTGCTTTAGAATAGTGAGGGCGATCTTCCCTTTGATTGTAGTGCTTTGGAATTGTGAGGGCGATCTTCCCTTTGTTTGTAGTGCTTTGGGATAGCGAGAGTGATCTTCCCTTTGATTGTAGTGTTTTGGAATAGTGAGAGCGATCTTCCCTTTGTTTGTAGTGCTTTGGAATTGTGAGGGCGATCTTCCCTTTGTTTGTAGTGCTTTGGGATAGTGAGAGTGATCTTCCCTTTGATTTTAGTGTTTTGGAATAGTGAGAGTAATCTTCCCTTTGTTTGTAGAGCTTTGGGATAGTGAGAGTAATGTTCCCTTTGTTTGTAGTGCTTTGGGATAGTGAGAGCGATCTTCCCTTTGTTTGTAGTGCTTTGAAATTGTGAGGGCGATCTTCCCTTTGTTTGTAGTGCTTTAGAATAGTGAGAGCGATTTTCCCTTTGTTTGTAGTGCTTGGGAATAGTGAGAGCGATCTTCCCTTTGTTTGTAGTGCTTTGGGAATAGTGAGAGCGATCTTCCCTTTGTTTGTAGTGCTTTGGGAATAGTGAGAGCGATCTTGCCTTTGATTGTAGTGCTTTAGAATAGTAAAAGTGATTTTCCCTTTGTTTCTAGTGCTTGGGAATAGTGAGAGCGATCTTGCCTTTGATTGTAGTGCTTTGGGAATAGTGAGAGCGATCTTCCCTTTGTTTGTAGTGCTTGGGAATAGTGAGAGCGATCTTCCCTTTGATTGTAGTGCTTTGGGAATAGTGAGAGCGATCTTCCCTTTGATTGTAGTGCTTTGGGAATAGTGAGAGCGATCTTCCCTTTGTTTTTAGTGCTTTGGGATAGTGAGAGCGATCTTCCCTTTGTTTGTAGTGCTTTGGGATAGTGAGAGTGATTTCCCTTTGTTTGTAGTGCTTTGGAATAGTGAGGGCGATCTTCCCTTTGATTGTAGTGCTTGGGAATAGTGAGAGCGATCTTCCCTTTGTTTGTAGTGCTTTGGAATAGTGAGAGCGATCTTCCCTTTGATTGTAGTGCTTTGGAATAGTGAGAGCGATCTTCCCTTTGTTTGTAGTGCTTTGGAATAGTGAGGGCGATCTTCCCTTTGATTTTAGTGCTTTAGAATAGTGAGAGCGATCTTCCCTTTGTTTGTAGTGCTTTGGAATAGTGAGGGCGATCTTCCCTTTGATTTTAGTGCTTTAGAATAGTGAGAGCGATCTTCCCTTTGATTGTAGTGCTTTGGAAAAGTGAGAGCGATCTTCCCTTTGATTGTAGTGCTTTGGAATAGTGAGAGCGATCTTCCCTTTGTTTGTAGTGCTTTAGAATAGTGAGAGCGATCTTCCTTTTGATTGTAGTGCTTTGGAAAAGTGAGAGCGATCTTCCCTTTGTTTGTAGTGCTTTGGGATAGTGAGAGCGATCTTCCCTTTGCTTGTAGTGCTTTGGAATAGTGAGAGTGATCTTTCCTTTGATTGTAGTGCTTTGGAATAGTGAGAGCGCTATTCCCTTTGATTTTAGTGCTTTGGGAATAGTGAGAGCGATCTTCCCATTGTATGTAGTGCTTTGGGAATAGTGAGAGCGATCTTCCCTTTGTTTGTAGTGCTTTGGGATAGTGAGAGCGATCTTCCCATTGATTGTAGTGCTTGGGAATAGTGAGAGCGACCTTCCCTTTGCTTGTAGTGCTTTGGGATAGTGAGAGCGATCTTCCCTTTGATTAAAGTGCTTTTGGATAGTGAGAGTAATCTTCCCTTTGTTTGAAGTGCTTAAGAATAGTGCGAGCGATCTTCCCTTTGTTTGTAGTGCTTTAGAATAGTGAGGGCGATCTTCCCTTTTATTGTAGTGCTTTGGGATAGTGAAAGCGATCTTCCCTTTGTTTGTTGTGCTTTAGAATAGTGAGAGCGATCTTCCCTTTGATTGTAGTGCTTTGGGATAGTGAGAGTAATCTTCCCTTTGATTGTAGTGCTTTGGAATTGTGAGGGCGATCTTCCCTTTGTTTGTCGTCCTTTGGGATAGTGAAAGCGATCTTCCCTTTGTTTGTAGTGCTTTAGAATAGTGAGAGCGAGTTCCCTTTGATTGTAATGCTTTGGGAAAGTGAGAGTAATCTTCCCTTTGATTGTAGTGCTTTAGAATAGTGAGGGCGATCTTCCCTTTTATTGTAGTGCTTTGGGAGTGTGAAAGCGATCTTCCCTTTTTTGTAGTGCTTTAGAATAGTGAGAGCGATCTTCCCTTTGATTGTAGTGCTTTCGAATGGTGAGGGCGATCTTCCATTTGATTGTAGTGCTTTGGAATAGTGAGAGCGATCTTCCCTTTGATTTTAGTGCTTTGGAATAGTGAGGGCGATGTTCCCTTTGTTTATAGTGCTGTGGAATGGTGAGAGCGATCTTCCCTTTAATTGTAGTGCTTTGGAATAGTGAGAGCGATCTTCCCTTTGTTTGTAGTGCTTTAGAATAGTGATAGCGATCTTCCCTTTGTTTGTAGTGCTTTGGAATTGTGAGGGCGATCTTCCCTTTGTTTGTAGTGCTTTAGAATAGTGAGAGCGATCTTCCCTTTGTTTGTAGTGCTTGGGAATAGTGACAGCGATCTTCCATTTGATTGTAGTGCTTTGGAATAGTGAGAGCGATCTTCCCTTTGTTTGTAATGCTTTGGAATGGTGAGGGCGATCTTCCCTTTTATTGTAGTGCTTTGGGATAGTGAAAGCGATCTTCCCTTTGTTTGTAGTGCTTTGGGATAGTGAGAGTAATCTTCCCTTTGATTGTAGTGCTTTGGAATTGTGAGGGCGATCTTCCCTTTGTTTGTAGTGCTTTAGAATAGTGAGAGCGATCTTCCCTTTGTTTGTAGTGCTTGGGAATAGTGAGAGCGATCTTCCCTTTGATTGTAGTGCTTTGGAATAGTGAGAGCGATCTTCCCTTTGATTGTAGTGCTTTGGAATAGTGAGAGCGATCTTCCCTTTGATTGTAGTGCTTTGGAATAGTGAGAGCGATCTTCCCTTTGTTTGTAGTGATTTGGAATGGTGAGGGCGATCTTCCCTTTGTTTGTAGTGCTTTGGGATAGTGAGGGCGATCTTCCCTTTGATTGTAGTGCTTTGGAATAGTGAGAGCGATCTTCCCTTTGTTTGTAGTGCTTTGGGATAGTGAGAGTGATCTTCCCTTTGTTTTTAGTGCTTTGGGAATAGTGAGAGCGATCTTCCCTTTGATTGTAGTGCTTTGGGACTAGTGAGAGCGATCTTCCCTTTGTTTGTAGTGCTTTGGGATAGTGAGAGTGATCTTCCCTATGCTTGTAGTGCTTTGGGATAGTGAGGGCGATCTTCCCTTTGTTTGTAGTGCTTTGGGATAGTGAGAGTGATCTTCCCTTTGTTTGTAGTGCTTTGGGATAGTGAGAGTAATCTTCCCTTTGATTGTAGTGCTTTGGATTTGTGAGGGCGATCTTCCCTTTGATTGTAGTGCTGGGGAATAGTGAGAGCGATCTTCCCTTTGATTGTAGTGCTTTGGAATAGTGAGGGCGATGTTCCCTTTGTTTATAGTGCTTTGGAATAGTGAGAGCGATCTTCCCTTTGTTTGTAGTGCTTTGGAATAGTGAGGGCGATCTTCCCTTTGATTTTAGTGCTTTGGAATGGTGAGGGCGATCTTCCCTTTGATTGTAGTGCTTTGGAATGGTGAGGGCGATCTTCCCTTTTATTGTAGTGCTTTGGGATAGTGAAAGCGATCTTCCCTTTGTTTGTAGTGCTGTGGAATGGTGAGAGCGATCTTCCCTTTGTTTGTAGTGCTTTGGAATAGTGAGAGCGATCTTCCCTTTGTTTGTAGTGCTTTAGAATAGTGATAGCGATCTTCCCTTTGTTTGTAGTGCTTTGGAATTGTGAGGGCGATCTTCCCTTTGTTTGTATTGCTTTAGAATAGTGAGAGCGATCTTCCCTTTGTTTGTAGTGCTTGGGAATAGTGAGAGCGATCTTCCATTTGATTGTAGTGCTTTGGAATAGTGAGAGCGATCTTCCCTTTGTTTGTAATGCTTTGGAATGGTGAGGGCGATCTTCCCTTTTATTGTAGTGCTTTGGGATAGTGAAAGCGATCTTCCCTTTGTTTGTAGTGCTTTGGGATAGTGAGAGTAATCTTCCCTTTGATTGTAGTGCTTTGGAATTGTGAGGGCGATCTTCCCTTTGTTTGTAGTGCTTTAGAATAGTGAGAGCGATCTTCCCTTTGTTTGTAGTGCTTGGGAATAGTGAGAGCGATCTTCCCTTTGATTGTAGTGCTTTGGAATAGTGAGAGCGATCTTCCCTTTGCTTGTAGTGCTTTGGAATAGTGAGAGCGATCTTCCCTTTGTTTGTAGTGATTTGGAATGGTGAGGGCGATCTTCCCTTTGTTTGTAGTGCTTTGGGATAGTGAGGGCGATCTTCCCTTTGATTGTAGTGCTTTGGAATAGTGAGAGCGATCTTCCCTTTGTTTGTAGTGCTTTGGGATAGTGAGAGTGATCTTCCCTTTGTTTTTAGTGCTTTGGGAATAGTGAGAGCGATCTTCCCTTTGATTGTAGTGCTTTGGGAATAGTGAGAGCGATCTTCCCTTTGTTTGTAGTGCTTTGGGATAGTGAGAGCGATCTTCCCTTTGCTTTTAGTGCTTTGGGATAGTGAGGGCGATCTTCCCTTTGTTTGTAGTGCTTTGGGATAGTGAGAGTGATCTTCCCTTTGCTTGTAGTGCTTTGGGATAGTGAGAGTAATCTTCCCTTTGATTGTAGTGCTTTGGATTTGTGAGGGCGATCTTCCCTTTGATTGTAGTGCTGGGGAATAGTGAGAGCGATCTTCCCTTTGTTTGTAGTGCTTTGGGATAGTGAGAGTAATGTTCCCTTTGATTGTAGTGCTTTGGAATAGTGAGGGCGATCTTCCCTTTGATTTTAGTGCTTTAGAATAGTGAGAGCGATCTTCCCTTTGATTGTAGTGCTTTGGAATAGTGAGAGCGATCTTCCCTTTGTTTGTAGTGCTTTGGGATAGTGAGAGCGATCTTCCCTTTGCTTGTAGTGCTTTGGAATAGTGAGAGCGATCTTCCCTTTGTTTGTAGTGCTTTGGGATAGTGAGAGCGATCTTCCCATTGATTGTAGTGCTTGGGAATAGTGAGAGCGATCTTCCCTTTGCTTGTAGTGCTTTGGGATAGTGAGAGCGATCTTCCCTTTGATTGAAGTGCTTTTGGATAGTGAGAGTAATCTTCCCTTTGTTTGAAGTGCTTAAGAATAGTGCGAGCGATCTTCCCTTTGTTTGTAGTGCTTTAGAATAGTTAGGGCGATCTTCCCTTTTATTGTAGTGCTTAGGGATAGTGAAAGCGATCTTCCCTTTGTTTGTTGTGCTTTAGAATAGTGAGAGCGATCTTCCCTTTGATTGTAGTGCTTTGGGATAGTGAGAGTAATCTTCCCTTTGATTGTAGGGCTTTAGAATAGTGAGGGCGATCTTCCCTTTTATTATAGTGCTTTGGGATAGTGAAAGCGATCTTCCCTTTGTTTGTAGTGCTTTAGAATAGTGAGAGCGATCTTCCCTTTGATTGTAGTGCTTTGGGATAGTGAGAGTAATCTTCCCTTTGATTGTAGTGCTTTAGAATAGTGAGGGCGATCTTCCCTTTTATTGTAGTGCTTTGGGATAGTGAAAGCGATCTTCCTTTTGTTTGTAGTGCTTTAGAATAGTGAGAGCGATCTTCCCTTTGATTGTAGTGCTTTGGGGTAGTGAGAGTAATCTTCCCTTTCATTGTAGTGCTTTGGAATTGTGAGGGCGATCTTCCCTTTGTTTGTAGTCCTTTGGGATAGTGAAAGCGATCTTCCCTTTGTTTGTAGTGCTTTAGAATAGTGAGAGCGAGTTCCCTTTGATTGTAGTGCTTTGGGAAAGTGAGAGTAATCTTCCCTTTGATTGTAGTGCTTTAGAATAGTGAGGGCGATCTTCCCTTTGTTTGTAGTGCTTTGGGAGTGTGAAAGCGATCTTCCCTTTTTTTGTAGTGCTTTAGAATAGTGAGAGCGATCTTCCCTTTGATTGTAGTGCTTTCGAATGGTGAGGGCGATCTTCCATTTGATTGTAGTGCTTTGGAATAATGAGAGCGATCTTCCCTTTGATTTTAGTGCTTTGGAATAGTGAGGGCGATGTTCCCTTTGTTTATAGTGCTGTGGAATGGTGAGAGCGATCTTCCCTTTAATTGTAGTGCTTTGGAATAGTGAGAGCGATCTTCCCTTTGTTTGTAGTGCTTTAGAATAGTGATAGCGATCTTCCCTTTGTTTGTAGTGCTTTGGAATTGTGAGGGCGATCTTCCCTTTGTTTGTAGTGCTTTAGAATAGTGAGAGCGATCTTCCCTTTGTTTGTAGTGCTTGGGAATAGTGAGAGCGATCTTCCATTTGATTGTAGTGCTTTGGAATAGTGAGAGCTATCTTCCCTTTGATTGTAGTGCTTTGGAATAGTGAGAGCGATCTTCCCTTTGTTTGTAGTGATTTGGAATGGTGAGGGCGATCTTCCCTTTGTTTGTAGTGCTTTGGGATAGTGAGGGCGATCTTCCCTTTGATTGTAGTGCTTTGGAATAGTGAGAGCGATCTTCCCTTTGTTTGTAGTGCTTTGGGATAGTGAGAGTGATCTTCCCTTTGTTTTTAGTGCTTTGGGAATAGTGAGAGCGATCTTCCCTTTGATTGTAGTGCTTTGGGAATAGTGAGAGCGATCTTCCCTTTGTTTGTAGTGCTTTGGGATAGTGAGAGCGATCTTCCCTTTGCTTGTAGTGCTTTGGGATAGTGAGGGCGATCTTCCCTTTGTTTGTAGTGCTTTGGGATAGTGAGAGTGATCTTCCCTTTGTTTGTAGTGCTTTGGGATAGTGAGAGTAATCTTCCCTTTGATTGTAGTGCTTTGGAATTGTGAGGGCGATCTTCCCTTTGATTGTAGTGCTGGGGAATAGTGAGAGCGATCTTCCCTTTGTTTGTAGTGCTTTGGGATAGTGAGAGTGATCTTCCCTTTGTTTGTAGTGCTTTGGAAAAGTGAGAGTGATCTTCCCTTTGTTTGTAGTGCTTTGGAATAGTGAGAGTGATCTTCCCTTTGTTTGTAGTGCTTTGGGATAGTGAGAGCGATCTTCCCTTTGTTTGTAGTGCTTTGGAATAGTGAGAGTGATCTTCCCTTTGTTTGTAGTGCTTTGGGATAGTGAGGGCGATCTTCCCTTTGTTTGTAGTGCTTTGGGATAGTGAGAGTGATCTTCCCTTTGTTTGTAGTGCTTTGGAAAAGTGAGAGTGATCTTCCCTTTGTTTGTAGTGCTTTGGAATAGTGAGAGTGATCTTCCCTTTGTTTGTAGTGCTTTGGGATAGTGAGGGCGATCTTCCCATTGTTTGTAGTGCTTTGGGATAGTGAGAGTGATCTTCCCTTTGTTTGTAGTGCTTTGGAATAGTGAGAGTGATCTTCCCTTTGTTTGTAGTGCTTTGGGATAGTGAGAGCGATCTTCCCTTTGTTTGTAGTGCTTTAGAATAGTGCGAGCGATCTTCCCTTTGTTGCCAGTAGTGCTTTGGGATAGTGAGAGTAATCTTCCCTTTGTTTGTACTGCTTTGGGATAGTGAGAGTGATCTTCCCTTTGTTTGTAGTGCTTTGGAATAGTGAGAGCGATCTTCCCTTTGTTTGTAGTGCTTTGGAATAGTGTGAGTGATCTTCCCTTTGTTTGTAGTGCTTTGGAATAGTGAGAGTAATATTCCCTTTGATTGAGTGCTTTGGAATGGTGAGGGCGATCTTCCCTTTTATTGTAGTGCTTTGGGAATAGTGAGAGTGATCTTCCCTTTGTTTGTAGTGCTTTGGGATAGTGAGATTGATCTTCCCTTTGTTTGTAGTGCTTTGGGATAGTGAGAGCGATCTTCCCTTTGTTTGTAGTGCTTTGGAATAGTGAGAGTGATCTTCCCTTTGTTTGTAGTGCTTTGGAATAGTGAGAGTGATCATCCCTTTGATTGTAGTGCTTTAGAATAGTGAGAGTGATCTTCCCTTTGTTTATAGTACTTTGGAATAGTGAGAGCGATCTTCCGTTTGTTTGTAGTGTTTTGGGATAGTGAGAGTAATCTTCCCTTTGATTGTAGTGCTTTGGAATGGTGAGGGCGATCTTACCTTTTATTGTAGTGATTTGGGATAGTGAGAGTGATTTTCCCTTTGTTTGTAGTGCTGTGGAATGGTGAGAGCGATCTTCCCTTTGTTTTTAGTGCTTTGGAATAGTGAGAGCGATCTTCCCTTTGTTTGTAGTGCTTTGGGATAGTGAGAGCGATCTTCCCTTTTATTGTAGTGCTTTAGAATAGTGAGATCGATCTTCCCTTTGTTTGTAGTGCTTTGGGATAGTGAGAGCGATCTTCCCTTTGTTTGTAGTGCTTTGGGATAGTGAGAGTGATCTTCCCTTTGATTGTAGTGCTTTAGAATAGTGCGAGCGATCTTCCCTTTGTTTGTAGTGCTTTAGAATAGTGAGAGCGATCTTCCCTTTGTTTGTAGTGCTTTGGGATAGTGAAAGCGATCTTCCCTTTGTTTGTAGTGCTTTAGAATAGTGTGAGCGATCTTCCCTTTGTTGCCATTAGTGCTTGGGGATAGTGAGAGTAATCTTCCCTTTGTTTGTACTGCTTTGGGATAGTGAGAGCGATCTTCCCTTTGTTTGTAGTGCTTTAGAATAGTGAGAGCGATCTTCCCTTTGTTTGTAGTGCTTTAGAATAGTGCGAGCGATCTTCCCTTTGTTTGTAGTGCTTTGGGATAGTGAAAGCGATCTTCCCTTTTTTTGTAGTGCTTTAGAATAGTGGGAGCGATCTTCCCTTTGATTGTAGTGCTTTGGGATAGTGAGAGTAATCTTCCCTTTGATTGTAGTGCTTTGGGATAGTGAGAGCGATCTTCCCTTTGATTGTAGTGCTTTAGAATAGTGGGAGCGATCTTCCCTTTTATTGTAGTGCTTTGGGAATAGTGAGAGCGATCTTCCCTTTGTTTGTAGTGCTTTGGAATAGTGAGAGCGATATTCCCTTTGTTTGTAGTGCTTTGGGATAGTGAGAGCGATCTTCCCTTTGTTTGTAGTGCTTTAGAATAGTGCGAGCGATCTTCCCTTTGTTGCCAGTAGTGCTTTGGGATAGTGAGAGTAATCTTCCCTTTGTTTGTACTGCTTTGGGATAGTGAGAGCGATCTTCCCTTTGTTTGTACTGCTTTGGGATAGTGCGAGCGATCTTCCCTTTGTTGCCAGTAGTGCTTTGGGATAGTGAGAGTAATCTTCCCTTTGATTGTAGTGCTTTAGAATAGTGAGGGCGATCTTCCCTTTGTTTGTAGTGCTTTGGGATAGTGAGGGCGATCTTCCCTTTGATTGTAGTGCTTTGGAATTGTGAGAGGGATTGTAGTTTTAATCTTCAATCGTACGCTCTCTTCAATCTGATATATAAAACTGGTATTTGTTTAAAAAATACCATCTACAGTTGAAAGACCTCTTTTCATTAAATGAATATTTTCAAATATTCTTCCATGATGATTGAAGCATAACAAAATCTTGTGCACTAGACAATGACCCGCGCAAGCGCGGGAAAGATTGTCATAGATATGTTGAGTTAAAGAAGATCCTGACGTTAATCTCAACAGCACTCACAATAGAGTACCATGATGAGCATCGACTGACCCCTAGTATGTTCACATACATTTTATTCAGATACGTTATGCATTGCTCTAGTATGTAATCTTCTGTTCAGATTTATATTGTTTGGTACTGATATTTTAAATAAACTCACTATATTTAGTGGCGGATTTAGGGGGTGCGAAGGGGGCGCCCCCGGCACTGACCCCACATTTTCTCAAAACGGGTATATTTTTGCCCATTTTCAGTAAAAAACGGGAAATTTCGCCTCTTGACCCCCGGCAAAGGGGGCGCTGAATCCGCCACTGATATAAATTTGAAATAATATAATTTTCATTGTCACCGGCAAGAGGATGCCCGTAATCAACTACGGCCATCTTAATATTTTAGTATAATATACGACTAAGCAAAATCTATTGATATTTATATATATTTTTGAATTATAAAGTGGTTAAAATCGCTTTTGATGATTAATTAGGTTTCCAAAGTGAATTTAAGGAACTTTGGAGTCAACGAAGTTGACTTAAAAGTTGAGTCTACTTTTAAAAGTTGAAAAGTGACTTAAAAAGTTAAGTCAACTTTTAAGTCAACGAAGTAACTTTCCGAAGGGAAAGTAGTAACAAACGCTTTCCTTCGTTAGCATATTATAAGGACGTAAGGGTAATAGCCTTTAAACACAATTACTTGTATTCGAAAGTGTAAAAAAATATTTAAGAAAGTGTCCACATCTGATTTTGACTTTGATCCAATAGAAAAAGTCATTGGAAAAATTAGCATGGGAAAATGGCTAGCGTATTTAAAAAGAAATACATATTTCATACTATTAGTGTCGTTGGGGGTCTAACCAGACCGTTTTAGTTCCCTCTGAGCGAAAGAACAGACGGGGGATAGACAATAAATCATCTCTGAGAAAGTTCTCCCACGACGGGATTCGAACCAAGACTCGTCAGATTGGAAAATCGGGCTGGGTGTCCGGCACTCTACCAATTGAGCTATGAAACCCCTTTCTCGAATATTCTCTAGTTCATGGTTAGTGCCCGATCCCGGTTTGAATTTTAGAATTTCAAAGACATAATTAATGATTACACAATAATTAGGAATAATTCCTTCTTAACAATTATCAAATTCACATTGTCATATCATATGCTATACCTTCATATCATACAATTTATCTCTGATCTCTTCGTTTCGACGGAGAATCGGCTAATTCGTTCCTTTAGTAGTATAGATATATGCACATGAATATGTATAGGAAAAAGACTGAGTTGATGACTGCATGAAAGTTAGATTCGGGTGAGGCAGAATGTCTTGTATATATTACTTTCAATAAAGTTTAAAATATGAAAAAACAAATCAAGATAGAGATATCCAAGAGATGTTCCAAACAAAATAAAAACATTACAATATATTAAACATTGATGCTTTAGATTTATAGAGGGTATTTTTATTATAAAGATCGAAGAGTCTCGATATCTCCCAAGAGATTATTATTTCAATTATTTGACATGTGTACTTAAGATGTACATATGATGTCTATCTACTTAACATATGTTGTGTTTAGAATAACGATATTATACTAAGGAAAGCAAGGAATGGAACACTTTTTACTGGCTAAGAACGCGTACGAAGCAGTAGGTTTTGCTATGGCTTTACTTCGTGTGAAGCAGTAAAATACATGTTGATGGAAGGAAAGTATAGTCTGTAAGTACACAAGTGGTCTTTCATCTTTAATTTTATGAATATTGTTCAATAATTGTTTGAGCGAACAATGATGACTGTATATAAAGCATGAAATCATTGAAGATAAAAGTAACTAGACATGGCATAGGGATTTTTGAACTGACAGTACACCTAACGATTAAACAAACCAAACATAAAGCATTTTTGTAGCCTACTGTCCGCGCAGCTCACTTCAGAAACCGGAAATTTGAAGTTATAACCCATTTGTCGGGAAGTTTTTCAAGATTTTCGAATGAAGTTCATAATGTGGATAGATCTCGAACTGTCATAACTAACGGTCAAGTTAAAATTAAAAAAAGAAAACTCTCTAGTTAATGTTAAACGTCTTCAAATTCAAAAGCATCATGATTTAAGAACAGATAAATTTGCAGCATGTATCAGACACGTTTCAGGTACTTAACCCTCGTCAGTGATCCCTTGTCTAAACAATGCAATATAGCCAAAGAGTTTGAAAGTTATCATGTCCTAAATATACCGAAATACGTAGCAGGATGCGTGGGATATGATGCTACAAGATCCACGTTTTAGAAATTGATTACAGAAATTTTCGAGTGCGTTGAAGTCGATCGAACTTGGCTACATGTGCCCTCGGGGACTTCTGGTGCACCGGAAGTGACACTCACCAAGTTGTACACATGTTAAACGTCTTTAAATTCAATAGCATCATTTAAGAAAAGATAAGTTTCAGCATGAACCAGACATGCGCGTTTCAGTAATCCTCAATATTTGAAAGTAATGTCCAAAAATGTACCGAAAGAGGAAAGCAGGATACTGTGAGCGACATATTGGTCATACGGACATAAAACTTACACCGTTAATTTCGAGAGTTTGCTATCTATCCCCCTATATGAATTTCAAGGGGAAAATATGTCAACAAATTGACATAACTTTGATTTTTCGATTTCTGGAGTGAGTTGCGCGGACAGTACATCTATATGTACATTAGATAGAAAATGAAATCCATGACGTGCTTCGTGTTTGTATTCGGGAGAGCTAAGTGGGGTTGTTACTTTGATCGGATAATGGCACATGTGACGTTTGTACAGTTTTGTGAATTATTAACGCGAAAGGCAGTTTTTTTTATAAATTGGGGATAGTGACGGATCAATCTGTATTAGAATACGAGTTCATGTGTTCCTTTAATGATAAATCACAATTCTAGTATACTTGGCCTCAGGATAACCAGCTGTTTTTTCTTTTGTGTTTTCGTTAGTAGGTCAAATGTAACCATTGCCTTCCATGGAAATATCTTATATGGATGCTAAATCCCCGATTATATACATGTTGTTGTGTTAAGCAAATATATGAAGACTTCGGTACGTTTTAATGATACCGACGGCACGCAAAAATTTCTTAACTCTCTACTCAAAGATTTCCAGCAATCCTTTCCAGACGGTTCACTAATTTTCATTGTGTGGCAATGGTTAGATAAATGATTGAAGTAATGACCATGATAATTGAATGATTTACTGAATCGTTGACTGACTACCATGAGTAGTTTTCTCAACTAGAAATGATGTTAAATAATAAGTGATAATTGTTTTATGGCCTTAGAAATACCGTGCAACAAATTGGTTATACAATTATCCTAAATTTTCATTATTATGGCAGAAAGCATATGGAAAGTGCACAGTACTGCAACCCACTTGTTTGACAATTCTATCCTATCCTTTCTACCATCCTACATCCTACATCCACCTCCTATCCACTCTATCCTATCCTATCCCATCCTATCCACCTCATTCAAATTTATCCTACATCATATCCTACATCCTATCCTACATCCTATCCTACCCTATCCTACATCCTATCCTATCCTATTCTAGATCCTATCCTATCCTATCCACCTTTATCTACTTCTCATCACCTTTAGCGATATTATGATTAAAACTTAATGACTTGATACAAACTCATGCATACGTAGTAAATTATCTGTAATCATTGCTGTTTTTTGATTTTATAAAAATGAAAATTATTTAGATGATTGAATACCATTTTTGCATTTGCTGTGAAAGAAACAAAAATATAACATTAAAGCCTCCAAGTTTGTTTTTTATTGAAATAAAATTTATATTACCCATAAAGTCAAGTGAAATTTTTCAATGGAAATTCTCGAATTTAATCAAATAAGTATGTTTGTCTCCTAATAATTTAAAAATTAAAAAAAAAATTAGATTGAAGAACGAGGTGGATAGGATGTAGGATAGGATAGGATGTAGGATAGGATAGGATGTAGGTAGGGATGAGATAGAAATGGATAGGATTGAGGTGGATAGGATAGGATAGGATGGGATAGGATAAGATTCTATCCACTTTCTATCCTACATCATGCATCCTACATCCTATCCTATCTACTTTTTTGTCAAACAAGTGGGTTGCAGGACTGTAGTATATATTTAGATTAAAAATGCGAAATAATCGTTAAGGGGCCATAAAAAATCAATGTTTATTTCATACATGTCTGGCAATGAAGAGATTTCTTGCTATGAGAGAATCATCAGACGAAAAATCTACAAAATCAAATATGGAGACAATGTCGTAGGATCTTTCACATCTACACGATTGAGCATTTCAATGCAGTAGTCAAAATTCAAATGAAATGTATTTCAAAACTGCACTTGTAAGAACGCAGTATGGAACTCTTTGCTATTAGAAAGCTTCGTAGTCTTAAGATGAATAAAAGTATCTTAAGTCAGCTATCAAAATATGCAATAATTTGTCTTGAACCTAGACGATGTTTCTGTAAATATTTTCTCTGTTTGACTAATATTATACTTAGCATGCCTATTAAGCAGAATATTCCGAAAATCGATATAGACTGTCTTGGGACTCTTTCTTGTCTCTCTTCTTAACACGGTTTTACAATGGTATGATATAAAGGAATCACATTAATCATAGGCAGCGAAGTGGAAACATTGATACATGCTAAATCTCATAGAAAATCTCAAGCAAATAGTATTCCCTGGCGAATTCTCCAATCTATTGTTACGAGAGAACAGAAAGGAATGATATGCTATCCCATACAGATATATTTTTTGGTAGCAATACTTCTTCGTTATTCTGACCTTGCACTTGGTTTTGTCAGTGATTGAATGAAATATTCTCACCGTATGGATCGTCGTTTAATTTTCAAAACTCTTTGTGACAATGCTGCTGAATCAACCCTTCACAAAATTTGGAGCTGCACTCTCTGCAAAGTACATGCACAAAAATGAATACTAAAAATAAAATCTGAGGGCGCTACTGAAATACATTTGGCTGTGTTAGATAAATACCACTGATGAGGATTTACTATCCAAAAACCTGTCTGTTGTTTTATAATTGGTTTGAAAATTTCTTCAAGAAGGTTAAGCGTATTATCATTTTTTTGTCATATTGATTGATAACTCAGACAAAATTTTGCCTTCAGATCCATCTAATACTAATTCCATTCGAGCATACTCACAATCATATATTGTGTGGTATTCTTTTCGTCAATGTACATTGATTTTCATTAAACAAGTTCAAAATGATCAACAGCCAGATACATGTACACAAGCACGTGCGTTATACAATATTAAGCATTATTATATTGTCAACTATATTCCTCCTCTCATTGAGGACGTTCACGTGACGAGTCATTATCACATCATATTGACCTGCTATTGCATTAAATAACACCACCGCTCTTGCTTATGGTTTACAGTGAAATATTGAAAACACGCGAAATTTATATCTGTGACGTCATTAACTTCATTTCGTAGACAGCTGAGCTATAAAACCCTTGGAACTTTAACCAATTAAAGAATTAAGGCAGGGTTTGCACCTGAAATCATATTTATTTGACTCAATGATGATTGCTACTACGTTCAGAATGATTTAGCAACATATGATGTTTATATTAAGTCGAGGCTAGCGATTTTCCAAAAGGGGTGTCTTTATCAAGTACTTATCAAGCATCAGCCAATATTTTCAAATTGAAAAAACACCATATACTTAAACCGAGGTAAACAGGACGGTTATGTTCTGTAAGGGGACAGTAAGGGCGAGGTAAATATTTTTTCTCGATGGTGAATCGTACTTTGCTTGGTAAAAGTAAAATAATTATTTAAATAATTTCAAAATCATCGATAAAATAAATCAAAACACAACCTTCAGACCACGAGAAGGTTCTCTGAAGTGTTTTATGATAATAATGTCGAAGGGTTTTATAACACACGGAGGACCTCGGGAAGGTATTTTAGACTCGTTTTTAATTATAATGTTTACCTGCAATCTCCACGAGTCATCGAGAGTATCGATCGCCTAGTTTCACTGCGAATCTCCACGATATATATATTTAAGTCTTTCAAATACAGGTATATCTTCTTCATCGCATCGATCTGTCGTTATCGAATATACAATATCATATATGTTAGACTTTAGGTCTTTGTAACAATTTCATAATTTGTATTACCCTTTTTGTGCCTCCCTCTAGCATCACTTATGATCCATAATTTCATGAAATGCTTATATGATGCACTAACATTATATAGGCATTGTACATGTACAATGAGGGCATATGTAGCCAACTTCAATCAACTTCGGTTGATCGTCTGTCTCTTCGACACATTTGAGTTTTTTGTTACAAAATGTCTTGAAATTTCTTACACCTGGGTCCTGTAGCATCATATCCCACCTATTCTGCTACGTCTTTCGGTACATTTTGGACATAATCATTTTCACACTTTTTGTCGTATTACATTGTTTAGATTAAGGATCACTGACGAGGGTTAAGTACCCGAAACGTGCATGTCTGGTCCATTCTGCAAATTTATCTGTTCTTAAATGATGCTATTGAACTTGAAGACGTTTAACACATTGCAAAATTGATAATTGCTTGGCATTAGACGTGTACATTTTTATATCAATTTTGTTGTGGAGCGTATTGTTTAAGTTACTGATTGTGTTGGCTGCTGACTAACATAATGTACATTCTCTGTTGTTGTTGGCTTTTTTGTGTGTGTTTTTTTAATATGCATAAAAAAGAAAGCTAGTGTTACATGTTTTCTGTTTCTTTGAGTAATTTACATCACTTAAAAACTTTATTGATGTTTCTTTCAAAATTGCTTAGGTTCTTAGAAATAGACCCCTTTAATAATAGTAAAATTAGACAAACAACGTTATATATTCTCCCGGAATCATTACTAAAGTGCTTTTTGTCTTATTTATAACAGGTAAAATAGTATGTTCTCATATAATACTCAAAGCCTCTGAGAGCGTCAATTGCAGCGTTTTCTTCTGTGTTTGAAACGTTGAGACTAAAATATAAAACACTTTACATCGTCTTCTGTTACCAATAGAAAATTGTTGATTGATTCACAGTTACACTCAGAGTCAAACTGCTCCCATATGATCTTGCTTTTGTTTATCCCACAGTAATTACATAATGGGGCATTTAACATTCAGTGTAAACCTGTAAAATGAATAAGTCCCCTTTATGCTAATTACTCTTACAAACTTTTAAATGCGATTCTTTTGTTCTATTTCATAAAGACCGCGGACGATTCCAACTGGACAAAGTTTTAAGCACGTTCAGTAAAGTGTGGAGGTCAGTAAAAAAGCAATAATTGGCGGAGAAAAGACATGTGAATTGTTTTGATGAAAATCAATATTTGACCACAGTAAAGAGTGTATTGTGTTTTGATGATAATACACATGTGGTCACAGTAAAGAATGTATCGTGTTTTGCGTCAGTTGAAAACAGCTTTTTATGAGAAATGTTCAGAAAGAATCATAAGAAGTATATATTTCACAATCCTGGTAAGCTAAAAATGTCATTTTAAATTAATCTAGGTCCCTGTGGCTATCCTCTTCTATAAAGTGTAGATTGAGACAAAGGAAGGATCTCCAGCATGACCACCTTGCACTCATACTTGCTAAATATCATTTATGAGAATTATATATATTCTCTTCTTTTGGTCTGAAAACTATCCTTGCTAGTATTATCACATTGATGGGAATGGAATTCGGTGTTATCTATTATTTTCTTAGGAGGGGAACATTTACTATTTTATTTCTTTGGTTCTTGTTATCGTCACCGCATTACATCTACGATAAATGCACTTGCTGTGTGTTGTATACCCGTAACAAAAACACAAATTAAGACACTTATTCCCTATATATTTACAATTATATTACACAAAGTACTGACTTTTCTTTTGAAATGAACAAATGTCTAATGAACAACTATTTTTGGGAAATATTCTGAATTCTGACTTACAAGAAAGATACCTCCAATTTCAATTATGAAGGTATTTGAACAATATTTGAAAATTACATTTCTTATGCCATTTTACGCAAAGGTATATGCGGGAAGGTTTCAATTCCTTCGCTCCAATCCATTAGTAGTATATCCAATATATTATATTCCAAATAAGAAAATCATACAACAATAAAAAGATATTGAGAAATATTTGAATTTACCATGGTTTGCAATGGAACTTGTCTGCATCAGTCAATTTGGGGAGTACTCAGAACTTTAATTTTTCCTATGGTGACCACATCAATTGTCACTACTTATCACTTTTACATACAAAGAGATGAAGCTGATTCAGATCTAAAGGATATCTGTCCTAAAACTGAATAAACAATATATGTCCTTAATGAAACTTTTCTTACTGAAAACACTACCACTGACCGTCCTCTTTAAAAGCGAAATGAGGAGCATTTTATTCGTTCGCATTCATATCCCTTTCGAAAAAAAAATTAAGAAGTAACCGTCTGTCTGTCTGTCATAAGAAATAAGTAGAATGAGAACAAATAAGTCTACTAACGTCTCTTGTATATTAATGCAGGCTTGTATATTAATGCAGGCTTGTATATTAATGCAGGTAGGCTGAAATGATATGCCCTGTCGGGTATTTTTATTTCAAATAGAATCACACGAATTCATTGATTGGCATATATATATGCCTTGAATAAATGTTATCTAGATGTATCGATTACATCAGTTTTTACACTGTCTTCACTATCTCAAGAAAATTCTAAGGAGATAAAATGTTCCAACATCAAAGAGGTTGCAGTGCGAAAGAAAATTTTCCGGGTTAACATAATTGATTTTCCTTTTAATTATGGTAATTACGCTTTTTAAGATACGAGATCAAACTAGTCAAATTCATACAGACAGCCAATATTTGCTTTTGATTTATTGTAACAGAATATAGCTTATTCTATGGTGAATTATGAGACTCATGGGTTTCGTTTTTAATTCATATGTGCAAATGTATTTCAGTAGTGACCTCTGGTTTTATTGTTTTAAACAGGCATCATTATAGACACAAAGAGGGTTGATAGTAACGATTTAGCTAAAGAATTAGAGAAAATATATACTCGTCCTTTGATATTTCCTTATACAAAGCAGGATAAAAATATACGGTACATAGACATATATCTATGATGAAAATTTTAAAAGTGGACATTTCACTGCAAAAATGTTTCGATGGATATAAGAAAACACAAAAGTATCCTCCCGCCAGGCATGAAAACACATAAACACAAGATCAATATGAATAATTCGGAAGTGTTCCAATTCTATACCTTCTTGAAGAAAATTTCAAACTAATTTCCATGCACCATGAAGGAATTTTGAAGAGAAGACTAAAACATAAAGGAAAATATCTTTCTTAAGAGACGTGGATAATTCTGACTTTACTTTTAGAAAACCTGCTATGATGCTATGATCTCCTGATGTGAATGATGGTATACTAGGCATTTTATGGTATTCAACATCATTTGCTGATATTTTTACCTTAAAAATGAATGTTTGTGTATGTGTCCTAAAAGGTACCCGCCCGCAGACGTAAACAAAACTACTAATTACTATGGCCTTAAATAAAATTCTTAAAACTATTTCCATTTTTTCCACTCATAATAAAATGCAGAAACAAATCTTGGAGGATTTTTGTTTATGAAATGAACCAAGCGGTAAAAGTGATACAAAGTTATGAATATTCCAATAACATTTTATATGATGTTTTCTGAAACCGAGCACATATTTCGTGTTTGCCTTTCATTCAATCAGTTTATGAACATAACATTAATTTTATTTACTTTTAGTGTTCTATACATAATTGGTCATTATGTCGGCCATTAAAATTGTCAGAATGATCGACGTGTAATCGGGATACTTGAGCCAGACCTTCAATTAACAATATGTGCGTCTAATGTCAAGTCATGATTTACCGAATCAGTCAAATACGATAAATTTAAAACTAATACTTTATCATACCTGGTTTATATTGCTAAGAAAGAATGCAAAGTATTTTCATCTTAATGTTAAAGATCGATGTAATTCTTGATGTATTCAGAACCTAAAGAAGTGAAGAGTGAAAATGCAACTTTAATGACCTGTCTCTTCAGAAGATGACAGGAAAACGCGCATTAACAGAAAGCAAATCAAACGTAACGATGCTCGGAACAAATGCTAATCCCATATTGGAAGCTAGATAAAAAACAAGGTCATGTTCAAAGTTTGCGTTAAAGTAGTATTTATACCTACGACCCGTAGACGATAATTCTATACCTCAACACTGTATTTTGTCTTCTATTGGTGATCGCTTCTCACAAAGTCCCGTCAACAAAGTGGCTTAATAACATAGTATTATGCTGTTATGCAATTATCATGAGAAAGTCTGAAAAGGGAATCAATTATACAATACTTTGCAACATCCTTCCAGTGAACACAAAAGCCCCTTTTATTTTCAGCTGACGCCAGCGCCATAGCTTTCTTCGATTGCTATTTTTACACAAACCATGTGTCCATTACATGCACAGAATACATTCATATTAAAAGATGGGGAAGAATCTTAGTGTCGTAGGAAAACATTTTCGTGTGCGTATCTGTATTAGTGTCTAGTATGACACACATGAAGAAAAATGTAAATGATGAAAGTTAGGCATGCTTTCTCGTTGTTTGAATATTGGTAAACTTGACCATCGGTATCACGAGGGACACAGAAATCAAATCAAACAATTCTCTCTAAAATTCACTCTGGTCATCGACATGCCATTTATCGTAACTGGAATTACAATTTACATTATTCTCGGATCGGATTAAGATTGATCACATTTGGTGATGAGCAGTTGGGCACATGTAGCCAAGTTCAACTTCGGTTGATCGTTTGTCTCTTCAATGCATTGGAAAATTTCTGTTATCAAAAAATCTTGAAATTCCTACAATGTTGGTCCTGTAGTCATATTCCATCCATCCCGCTACGTTTTTCGGTACATTTTTGGATATATTTTTTGCACTCTTTGGTCATATTACATGTTTAGATTGATGACGACGGTCAAGTACCCGAAACGTGCATGTCTGGTCCATGCTGTAAATTTATCTGTTCTTAAATGATGCTATCGAATTTGAAGACGTTTAACATTTGTCGTGGGATCAAGTTAGCAATCCAATCATTTGCTGTGTTTCATTTTTTGTTGTTTGTGTTAATATTAATGAAAGAGAATGTTTAACATTCCCTTTCGTATTCTGTTCGAGCAATCATACCAATCGCCATCTTATCATCGCCATCATAACATCGAGTGATCGCCATATAAAATCGTACTATCGTCATCGTTTCATCGCAATTGTATATGAGCATCGTATCATTGTGTTTGAGCAATTGTATTATCTCGTTATGACATTGAATCATGTTCATCGGAATATCGTCATCTTAAACTTGTGTTATCATAAAAAAGTATCATGGCAAATTTCTAGCAATGTGATTGATCGAGGAGAACCGAATATTATGTTGTATTCTGCCACTGACTGGATATTGTTTTAATATATGTAGCATACCGTAATCGTCATTTCATGATATCGTCATCGTATCGCAGTAGTTAAAGCGTGCGTCTGAAAGCCCTTTGCTATGTTACGATGGCGATGTTGTAATTGATATGATATTAGGACAGAGATGTCACTATGATGATCATACTTTAGCGAGGATACCAGGGCGTTATAAAAAGGACGATGATGCGATTTAAAAATTGCGATTGCGATATTTCGATAGATATAGAACTACTTACGTAGGCGACATTGCGGCAATACAATAACGATTACGACAATAGTACGAGTTTGTGTTTCAAGGCTAAGTTATCGATGACAAGATAAGACGATGCGATGATATAATAACAATTATTTGATCGACGATGGTACGATGTAATGGTGGCGATGTTACGATTGCGATAGAACTATGAGGATGAGCGATTTTACAATTGCCATTGCAATATTTCGAGGGATATAGAACAGCATTGCAATGGCGATGTAACGCGCCGAACCAATAGCTATAACGACTGTAAAACAATTTTGTGATTGCGACGATAAGGATAAGATATCGATGACACGATGATACGATGCGATTATGAAGTACCAATAATTCGATTGATCAATGTACAATTTAATGAATACTGTTATACTATAGCGATGATGACGAGTCGATGATAAGGTTGTGATGATACAATGTAAGGATGGCAATGAGGCGGCAAAATAATTGGTGATGAGGCGAAGCATAAATGCGATATGATGACGATTTTGAGTATATGACGATGATGACACGATTATTCGAAAGCGATGACACGATGTAACGATGGCTACCATACGATGACGATGAAATGATTGTCCTAGTTGTGCAAAACAAGTAACTTATTCCCAGGACATAACTCGTTCCCACGACATAATTGATGAAACAAAATATAAAAAATAGTAGTGCAAACAAGCTTTTCATTACCTTGAAGTTCAAGTATCCTCTGTTTGTTGCGTATGAAGTAAACATTTAGGCTAATTTGTTCGAGGGAACGAGCTGAAGATAAAAATACTGCATGTAACTTCTATGCTACCATAGAACTGTCCTATACTTTTCTTGTCGTAGGTATTTTACGTCTTTCGTTAAAGTTGAGATTCTTTAGGGTTTTGGAGAGTTAGTTTCATTTCATGTGCCAAACTACCATTTAACCAATCTTGATGTATTATATCTACTTAATAACTGCTCCCTGGTTTATCTTTCTTTACGTTCTCTTCAGTTCGTTTGTGTTTGACTTCGTTAAGTACATTCTTAAACGAAACATATCTTCTAGATCTTAACGAGTGAACCATTTTATAATTATCTGTGCCTTAACTTTTTAATCATCATTACATTTAGTGAAAATTGGAACGTAGCAAACAGAACAAAAACAATTTCTGATAGCAAGTCGAGTTCATGAAGATAAAATAAGTCCACGTCAAGATAGACTTACCAAATCCACGGATGGAATGAACAAAAAACATTCATAACTTTGATCCAGTTGTTTTCATCTTGTAAACTTCTTTATTATATCTGCTTGGCTATATTTTTATCTATTGACATATTCATAGTTGTCGGAAACATGGAAATAAAAGTTATACGAATTTCGTTTCACAGTCTAAGTGGTCGTAACCTATTGTTGATAAACCTACTAGGTCACCAATATCACTCACTGTGAATGTCATATCGGTGTCGAGGAGTACAGCGTCTAAAGGACTTATTGAAACCAAGGGAATAAAAGCTCTGGTATATTCCCCTGAAAGCAATGAATTCTTCCTATGAGATCTTCATTTCATTTCATCGCGACACAGAGGAGATAATTGGGTGACAATTTATTAGTTACGCCTCAGGTTGTAACGAAATATCTCTAAATATAATGGCTTTATTGTTTCCTGTAAGGTGATATAAAGTTTCACGGTGTGACAGATTCTCACTTTACCGCAGATTTCATAATAATCTCATTGATCTCTTGACTGTAGATTTTTCCGCAAGAAGATTTTCTTAAGGAAATCGATTCACTTGGGGTAATGCAAATTAGGAAAATGGTATTACAAAGAGTTGACCGTGTCCGGAAATTGAATTTCGTTGTTGAAGCAGAAGATATCTTCTTATACATAAAAATCCCGAGAAAATATTGATTTAAGAAGTTAATCTTATTCGACTAACAAACATGTGAATGGTCTCATAGATAATTTTTTTTCACTTGTTAAACATTTCTTTATTTTCTATTTTCTTTAAAATCAAGATCATGAGGTCAAAAATTTCGTCTTAGTGGAAAAATCTTCTCAGTAGGAATAGATAAAGAAAATTAAAATCCCCTTTCATTTTTACCAATGAAAACATAAAATGCCCAAAAGTTTTAAATATAGACATATTAAGTGTTTTGGTTAAGAGTCCCTCGGTCAAAATCTTTAGAACGATCAAAACGTTTTCCACGCAAAAACAGATACATAAGGACGCAAAATGGGTAGAATAATACGGAGTTGTTCCAACTCTTTACATTCTTGAAGAAAATTTGAAAATAGTTTTAATGCACAAGACTCATGTTTCAGATAGTAAATCCTCATATACGTGATGCTTCCAGCCAGCCAAAGTGATTTTCAGACACAGCCATAATTCATTTCGGTAGCGAATTTTAATTACGTACAAATACTTTAAAGAGAGTACGCGGCTCCAAATTTCCTGTAGCGTCGATTCAGTAGCATAGTTAAATTAAATCTATGACCAAAATAGTATTGGAGGGATGGTGCTCAGATGTCAACTTCCTTTTAATTTCGCTGGTATTTTGGATGAAATCAAATTTCCGAAAGAGCAAAACAATATATATGATGTTAAATCGATACAAGGCCGAAACATAGTTTCATTCAGGCGACAGAACAAGGCACGTGAAACATACGGCGCCGACCACAGGGAACAAGCATAACTGTTCAACACTGCAACAGGAAATAAGTGTTTATAAGTTTATAGCTCTTTACCTTCTTGAACGAAATTTCAAACTAATTTTAATGTACCAGTCACGTCTTTCGGATAGTTAATCCTCATCAGTGATGCTTCCAGTTTTTCAGACCCAGCTTAATTTCACTGAAACCAAATGTCAATCTTTGCCACAAGAATACAAACATAAACTCTAAGATAACCTTACGTACAATAAGGTACATATATGTATATTTTTCGTCGTCTCCTATGAAACAGTCAAATTTTGAAAGAAAATATATAATAAAGTCAATATCTAAACTTGATTTTACTTCAATTCATCAAAATAAGTCGAAAAATGATTTTAAAAATACATGTATTTATCTGTCTGTCTGTCTGTCTGTCTGTATGTATGTCGGTCTGTCTGTCTGTCTGTCAGTCTATCACCAAAAATACTTAGCATCTATTCATTTCTGATGATCGCATATCGATTACATTGTTTTCCTGTTCTGAAGCAAAACAAGTAAAATATATAGTCGTGAAATAAATCAGTAGTCAATTAAAGCAGTATTCAAATCAAACAAACCAAAAAGCAACGCACCATGTATGTTGATTTTACAGAAATTTTACAAGCTGAGGTTTGATGGCTTGTCATATTTTCACATCAAAAGATCATGTTTTTGACAAGAGCAAAATGAAGTTTTGACGTTAGAAAAATCAATTTGTTGTGGCCTTAACATGAAGAACATCCCCTTTAGGCTCAGAATTGTAGTATTTGACTTGTTTCTTCTCCTCTCTGATGGCTTATAGCGTTTAGATTTTACTCGACAAGTCGATGTCACTTGAATAACGTAATGTAAAGATGTAAGGTTCTTTGATACATTCCCGAATTGTTATTTCGGACCGTTAATCTGTTTTCATAAGACCATGTTAAGAATAAGGATTGATAATTATTCAAGGTGTTGTATCTTAGTACTATCTTTAGGAAAAAAGATTACCACTCTCTAGTTAGTAAGATGCTGAATTTTAGACAAATACTAACGTTTCCCCACAAAAAAATATAATACTGAATCCGAGAGGGTAAAAAAATTGAATCTTTAATTTAGGCTTGTAAAAACAAACTTAGAACTATCCATCCATTATTTCTACATACGTAAAGACATGTTCAATAATGTTTGCTAAAATTGATTGTAAAACAAACTTAGGCAAAAATATTGAACCGACCTTATTGCATGATGGTTGAAATTCAAGTCAATTCTAGATGGTTCAACACTGTTAATATTTCAAATACATGCTGAAGAAATATCGATTTTTATTTCAAAGCCATATGAATTCCAACTTAGTAGTGACCCTATACAGTAAGAGATGTGATAGTCGCATAGATATTTATCATGTTAAATAATTGTTGCCGACCCTCTCCACTCGCTTTTATATCTACTATTTAGTCATTCTTGATCGTAAGTACTCTTGGAATTTGATTGCAAATTATACGGAAAATGGCAAACCAAAATCACTCATAAGATTTTGTGCGCTTATCTAATACTAATCTCATTGATAAGTTGCCTGTAAAAACATTATGTCTTCCTATTCCCATTTAGTTATGATGAAACGCATGAGTATAAACAAATAAAATATTCATAACTATAAGCACAAGGTTGTACGGGCTCTATGGGCAGATATCCACTATTGCTATGAAATACAAAGTACAATATCAGAAAGCAAGGCGGCAATTTGCATTTATATTGTAATATCCGAATCCAAGAAAACGTCCCAGATGTTTAAGGCGAGTATTATTACTCTCGGAGATTGGTAATTTAAACAGAGGTTATCAATAACAGATTTTCCTCTTATCTCTTTAGTGCAGGTTATTGACTTAAAGGCTACCATGCTATCAGATAGAGATTCAAGTTTTGTAATTGAGGCTTTTGATTCCATCGTTTAACATTTATATGCGTTTCAAACCTTTTTGTAATTAAACAAAATGAAATTGTTGACGTGAGATAAAGATACTAACTCAACATGCTCATACTAAGCTGTATTAGATTTGAATGATACATCTGGACAACCAAATCAAGTTCTAATTGATGATTTCGATCTGCATTTATTTCACAATGAATTGTCATAATATTTAGTACTGATATTTGTACTAATGTTTTATTCTACTCTGTCAAAGTACATCGCAACACTCTAAATTCGGATGAAACATTTGTGAATAGACGTGATCGTTATTTTGTCTTACCTTTCGGGGTCAAGATGAAAACACATGACTTTAACACAGAAAGTTACTTAGATACCGGATACAGATTGAAGGCTTTTCCCTTCTATATTGTTCAGTAAAACATGGCCATCACAAATTATATGGGCGATCCTTGTCTCATTGTCACATTTCAAGTAACTTTGAAGTATTCTTTCAAATGCTTTAGAAGTAAAAATCGTATGAGTTTCATTCTAATAAATTGGAATTTGTAGAAAAGGAAATAAGAAAAAAAATCCCTATTCTAGTCTTATTTTATCCATCTCCTCTTGACAGATATATTGCTTGTTTGGTAGGAGGCTTTAAAATTGCTTAAGGTTTGAAGCTCAAGTGAGCTATTTTTATAGCGCGCCGTCCGTGGTCCGTCTGTCGTAAACCTTTAACATTTTCGGTACCTCCTCTGCAACCTCTGCACAGAATTTCACGATACCGGTAGCATGTACTCACTGAAGGTCCTCTTCCAATTTGTTTGTTTTTTGTTCCGATCGGTAAAGAAATATGCCCCCCTAGGGTTCTGATTGGTTCACATATTTTCGACCTTTCCCATGCAACCGTTGTACGGAATTTCACGATATCCTACAGGATGTTAGTGCTCAAGGTCCTCTACCAAGTTTTTGCTTTTCGTGCGAATTGGTAATCAAAAATGGTCGTCGAGGGCTCCGATTGGTTTGAACATTTTCGACTTCGCCCCTGCAACCGCTGTAGAGAATTTCACGATACATTACAGGTAGCTAACAATCAAGGTCCTTTACCAAGTTAATGTTTTTCGTTAAGGGCGATCAAGAGATATGGCCGCCGAAGTCTCTGATTATCTGAGACATTTCGACTTCTCCTCTGCAACCGCTGTACAGAATTTAAAGAAATCTGACAGAAAGCAAGTATTCAAGATACTCTACCAAATTGGTCACTTTCAGCCCTTCGTAAGTATCTCCTGTGATCGATGTGACCCATTTGGACCTCTTGTTTCGAATTTGAAATTTGATTTATTTGATGCAAAATAAATATCATTTCTCACAAATTTCTTTGCATCTTTTTGTGTTTTATTACTATCTAAAGCCATTATTCGATTTGCTGCGAACAGCGATGTTTTCCAATCTAAACATTCCATCTTTAAATCTCTGTGTGGAACCCAATTTAAGAAAAGTTTGCCCCCTAAATTTGATTTAAATTATTTACAAGATTCATATGATGTGCTATGAATAAAATTGATATTCATTCTTAAAATCGGATATTAGCTGCCATTGTAACCATGTCCAAATTTTTTAAAATACACTTTGTAGATTTCTAATTTAGGGAATTTCATTTCTTTTAAGCACACGCTTAGTAAACGTCATCAAAAGTGTGTATACTGACATGCACAATGTCATGATACATATGAATTAAAGAAGATCCTGACAATAATCTCAACAGCACTCACAATAGAGCACCAAATGGAACATCGACGGATCCCCAGCAAGCCAGAGGTGGGACCAGGTGCCCGGGAGGAGTAAGCATCCCCTGTTGGCTAGCCGCACCCGCCGTCGAAGTTCATGCAAGAAAATGAAAACTACGTCTGAAACACATGCACTGTCTGAGGTAAGTCTATATAGAAAGTGCTATGGCGACCATGTCAGGGAAAAATATTCAAAACACTTACTGTCAAACCCCTCGCGGGGAACTTTTTTACGAGCTCCACACGGCAAAGGGCATAAGTGTGACACAAATGAGTTAAAGAAGATCCTGACGATAATCTCAACAGCACTCACAATAGAGCACCAAATGGAACATCGACGGACCCCAGCAAGCCAGAGGTGGGACCAGGTGCCCGGGAGGAGTAAGCATCCCCTGTTGGCTAGCCGCACCCGCCGTCGAAGTTCATGCAAGAAAATGAAAACTACGTCTGAAACACATGTACTGTCTGAAGTAAGTCTATATAGAAAGTGCTATGGCGACCATGTCAGGGAAAAATATTCAAAACACTTACTGTCAAACCCCTCGCGGGGAACTATTTTACGAGCTCCACACGGCAAAGGGCATAAGTTTGAAGAGACATATTGAGACAAAAGGCTTAGACAGTTCGAATTTGAAAAATTATTACAATACGTACAAGAAAAGATCATAGTATTACGTAAAACTTCCTTTTGATTTAAGAATGAATGAATCTTACTCTTTTTGTATTCCGCCATAACGTTACATCGCAAGCCATAATATATGTACAAGTTCATTTTCTGCAGCAGGTGTTGTAACAGAGACAGTATTATCAGGCACCGCGGCCGTACTGAGTGTCCATCAATGTATAATCGTATCTTAGTAGGTATCTACAATACCATACGGTTTCTCATCCGTATCAACGTTGGTTGAGCATCTGCCTTATTGATTTCACAGTAGGTTTTAGGTAAGACTGTCGAAACATCCATGGAAATGAGTAAAACATTTGGCTGTCTAAGAATAATCATTTCAATATTATAAGGAAAAGAATTTACATTTTTAATAACACTATCACGAAAGCGTAGAAGGAGAAACATCATATTGCCTGCACAGCAAAGTCAATGAATGGAAGGATAATAATTATCTAATAAAAATGTAAGAACCAGTCTGAAAGCATCGCAAAATGACATAACAACTGAGGTACAGTAGACAAAACAAACAAGATGCTCAGTAACACTAAGTACCTATTGCTTACCTACAAGACCTTACATTAAATTTCGGTTGTTGACAACAAAAAAGGTAAACTCCATTCTAAGAAAACAGGAAAATACAACACTACCAAAGCTAAAGTGGAACAAACACGCAAAAATACATCAAACAACGAGCATCACGTAAAACAACAAACATTCATACAAAGAGAACCAACAAACAAGAGAAACACAGACACAAAACATATATCATAAAAGTGGAATAACAATGTGTAATACGCTGCTAAATCAAACTTTAAACGGCAGTCGTCCGTTTGTCATAAACAGAGGTGAGCATGTGCCCATAAATGTTGGCATGATGTCCAAGTATCAAGACGAAGTATAATTTACTGGAAAAGATTGCTTTAAAATCAATGTAGTGAACCTACTAGAACAGGTCCTCTTGGATTAACAAAAATCGTCGGTGATTAGGACGTACTTAACATAGGGAAGGATTACTGATAGGCAGGTGTTAATTTCGAAAAAAATGTTTTGTATTTGATGTTCTAACTTAACGATATTCAAGTTATGAAA
Organism: Pinctada fucata; assembly: GCA_028142955.1. NCBI lineage: Eukaryota > Metazoa > Mollusca > Bivalvia > Pterioida > Pteriidae > Pinctada > Pinctada fucata. Next base: position 25,094,326 of record AP027114.1, read on the forward strand.
GGTGGTAGAGTAAAATTCTTATAAAGACATGAATATAACATATCGGAAGGCTTAATAGTGGTTATAAGTACATCAGTGTAGGAGTACCAATCGTAATTCAGGAGTCAAATGTTAAACGTCTTCAAATTCAATAGCATCATTTAAGAACAGATGAATTTGCAGCATTGACCAGACATATGCGTCTCGGGTACTTAACACCCAGTGGAAGAAAGGAGGGGATTTCCAACAACACTAGTTTGTAGCATCCACAGCAAAACTCCAAATCATCCAATGCAAAAACACAGAGCAGACATCCACAGAAAGAGACACAAAAAGGACAAGAAAAACCAACTCACACCATAGAAACATGAAACACAAAAGACCACACATAAACCAACGAGACCAGTGGGCAACCGGTGCCGACTTAGGACGGTCATCCGCCACGAATCAGCAAATCAGCAACATGAATGGCACTCGATCAACTGAACAACATGTAGGATAGTTGACCAACTCATCAACATGTATGGTTCTGCTCCAACTCAACAACAAGTATGGTACTCGACCAACTCCACAACATGTATGGTACTCAACATATAGTATTTGACAAACTAAACAACATATATGGTACTCGACCAACACAACAACAAAAATAGTGTTAAACATCTTCAAATTGAATAGTATTGGATGAACACAAGAACATGAATGGTAATCAAACACCTAAACAACATGTATGATATTAGATCAACACAGCAACATATAGGGTACTCGACCAACTCAACAACATGTGTGGTACTAGGCAAACTCAACAATGTATATTGTACTCGACCAACTTAACAATATGTATTCTACTCGACCAAATCAGCAACATGAATGGTACTCGACCAACTGAACAACATGTAGGATAGTCGGCCAACTCATCAACATGTATGGTTCACCTCCAACTCAACAACAAGTATGGTACTCGACCAACTCCTCAACATGTAAGGTACTCGACAAACAAAACAGCACGTGTGTTATTTGACAAATTCAACAACATGAATGGTACTCGATCAACACAACAACATTTAGGGTACTCAAACAACTCAACAACATGTATGGTACTCGGGCTATCTACATGATAATTGTTTTAATATCCACACTGAACAACCGTAACGTATAAACAGCATGGCAGAAATTCAAATATCGAAAGAGAACACTTTGCAATGTTCCTTTGTATAATGATTTGAGTTCTCCAGCCACTTTCAAAACATGAACTCGCACCAGTCGGCAGCACACAAACTGTTGGTCCTATACCTCTATATTTCCATGAAGGGTTTCCTATATTTCATAGGACTCCTTTTCTTCGAAGCTTCTCCTGTCAGAATTGAAGTTTGTGGTTTTGAAAATCGGATGAGGTAGTCACTCCAGCTAGCATCCTTTGTCATGACAAATTGATAGGTTTCTTTTTCTTTGCATTGAATAATTTGGGGGAAAACTCCGCATTAAGACGTAGGACTTCAAGGTAGTATTTAATATCCCTTCTTATCATTTAATACCGCTATGTTCGACATCATAATGTCATTTATATCATGTTTGATTTATGACACATGTTACATAACACTTTGAACGCACTTCATTGTTTAAAAAGCTGAAGCTCGCGTATGACGTCACAAAGGAACCGGCGACATTGGTGCGGTTTTAAAAGGAAACAAAGTCGAAATTATAAGATTTGGACGTAATTTTGATAAATTACCGTAACGGTGTATTTCAATTGATAAAAGGAATGAATAAAATAAAATGTTTCTAACATGAAATTCGTTTAATCCCTGGTCCCCAAGGCTCGGGTGTGTAAAAATCACACATCTCGTTGCATAAATACCGTATGAAAATCACTTGGGATTCTCTCTATATGAAGCATCGATATGAAGGGCATACTGAACACAAGCTCGTACAATAATCCTCGATTGACTCGTTTGTTATGTATTGTCGAGAGATAGGATCGAAGAATAACTGCAATTAAAAAATACTCATTAAATCTTATTCAGTATACATCAAATCTAGACGAAAGTATCCAAGGGTGCATATTCAGTATACATCAACCTCTTCTATTTGGTAATTTTATCCAAGTTAGCCTTCACACACATATAATATATATATACATATTATAGGCGTATTTATAGCATATTATTTGTGGCATGTGGGAATACTATCACGGAAAAATATGTTAAACTTTACTTAAACACCGGGAGAAGTAACATCCCATTTCTGGCTAATTTGACGTGTCATTACGGCGATGATAATGAAACAGATATCTGCAGGCAAGCTTATTTAAGGATGAATGTCAAGCAGTCAACTTTAATTAACATTTAAATATTGACATACTTCTTGTCGTCTTTGTAAGATAAGAATTCTCCTGGGGGTTGTGTGATCTCCTAAAATCACATCATTACATTTATTAATGTGACGAAATAGTGTTTGCCTAAAAGTAACACGACCAAAATGAACCATAATTCGTAGAAAACCTACTGTCATCGACATTCAATGGTGATTATTATTGACTTTGTGTATTCCTGTGGCGTATCGTCAGTTAGAATCATCAGGAATTCTCAAACCAGTTCTTAACGATCATGTTGATTTCTTGGAAGTAAACATGAGTAAAGTTCTTACCATATATCTACAAACATTAAGAAATTGTTATCCTGAGAACTCTCAAATCCTTCACATTAAAAATAGATTTACGTCCAATATTCAGATTTTGACATAATTTACCATAAAGATGTTAAGTTTCTCTTCATTTTTGCGGATAAAAAACTAGATAAACATTCAACCCATTAATAAACCCAAACTGTATAATCTAATATTATTTTATTGTTATGAATGAAGCAGATGTCAGTCGAAAGTTAGCTATGGGTACCCTTCATATGTTTGTTGTCTTCTATGTTTCGTGTTTGAATGGTAATTTAGCTTGTTTCTCTGTTGTTTGTGCTCTGGTTTGTCTCGTTATCTAAAGATCCTTATATATAAATGTTGTGTGGATGCAATTTTCTTCTCGTTTGTTTGACTGATCATCTTGTTAGAGATGTATATATGATGATAAGGAAAGGACATGGTTTATTGTAACTTTGCACAAATCTAAATTAAGATAAAATCTGTGTTTGTGAAACACGAGTGCCCCCGTCGACATCTTTGTCAGTATAAACACCATTTTTGTAGGTGAAAGGTCAAGGTCACGAGGTGAAAAATGTTGGTATAAATGGATAGGTCTTGTCACAAGGAATATACATATAAAAAATCAAAACCCTATTACATACCATTCAAAAGGTATGCCCAATGTTAAAGTTTTTGAAAGTAGGTCAACTATCAAGGTCAAGGTCACGAGGTAAAAGTTGTGTTTTCAATGGAAAGATTTTATCACAAGGAATATAAATGTGATGTATGAAAGCTCTATCACTTACCATTCAAAAGTTATTACCTATGATACAAGAAATACACAATTGAAATATCAACCCTATCACTAACCAATCAAAAAGTATGTCAAATGATAAAGTTTTATGAAAAACAGGTCAAAGTCAAGGTCAAAAGTCTTGGTTTCAATAATTTTGGATTTGTCACAAGAAAAAAACATATGTGAAATATCAAATCCGTATCACTAAACAATCAACAGTTAGGCACAATATTAAAGTTTTTAAAAAGTAGGTCAAAATGCAAGGTCAAAGTCACAGGGCCAGAAATATTTGAATCAATGGGAAGGTCTTTTCACAAGGAATACACATGTGAAATATCAAAATCGTATCACTAAACAATCAAAAGTTATTCTCAATATGGAATAAATAAATAGTTATTGAAAAGTAGGTCAAAGGTCAAGAACGGGAGGTCTAAAATTTTGTATCAATTGACAGGTCTTGTCACAAGCAATACATCTATGAAATATCAAAGCATATCACTTATCATTCTAAAGTTATACCCAATCATAAAGTTTTTGTCACGGACAGACAAATAGACAAACAAACGGACAGGCCGAAACCTACATGCCCTCGAATCTTTGATTCCGGGGCTTAAAAAATAAAACTAGATGGCGCTACTACAATTCACTTAGCTGTGTCTAAATATCACATCGACATTTAATAAAGTACCACTGATGTGGATTTACTATCCAAAACACGTGTCTGGTAAACTAAAATTGGCTTGAAATTTTCGAGAAGGTAAAGAGTTAGAACACTTCCATATTACTATCGACGTCCAATCATTTTCTGGATTTTTATAATTAACTTGGGTGCATTTGCAAATACACAGGGAGATAGCACGAAAATGAACGTCCTGTTTTGAACGATGTGGAATTTCTTTAGAGTTGAAAATGTGATACTTCGTTTCGAAAACTTGGACTTGTATATTAAGTAAAGGTAGTCGAACCATAACTAAAGAATGGATAGTGTGTAGTACCTTTTCCATCACATTACAATTTGTGACAATCTGTTACATTGATGTAGCAAAAGTTGACATCGATGTAACAAAAGTTCAAAATAATTGCATCGAAATTTTATGAATTCAATTTTTCGAGCCTCGATCATTAATGGATATATTTTTTAAAAGTAACTACCGAGACGGTCATTTTGAAATATGTTTCTATAAAATCGGACTTGAAACAAAAAAGGTATTAGCAAAAAGAACTTAGTTGACCAAACAAATTTAATTATGCGTGAATTTAATTCTAAGCATGTAATTGGAGTATTGTAGACGTGTTTGGTATCAAATGAATTAGAATACATTCCTTCAGACGAAAATATAAAGAAAATGCGAAAATGTTGAAATAAACAATTTTTATTTTACAGCTGAATTTGTCAGTATATCAAAGATTGTTGCCAAATATCAGTATACCATTAGTATATCATTAGACATCGGCAAAAAGCGTAATTTTGAGCGGAAGTTGGCAGTTATGGGTTTACAACTTTAAGATGAAAGAGTAACATATTTCACTACCTCAAATCGGTTAATAAGTTATAACGGTATAACTTTTTCTCTAAGTTTATTAAGGAATTATTGTAATATTTTTTCTAAGTTCATCATGCGTATAGCGCAAGATGCACAAGTTTTCCCTCAATTTTTGGTGTTGTTACCTCGATCAACCAAAAAATATTACTTTGATTACTTATCATTTTATTTCGTCGCTTTTCATCGTTTATTTGCAGCTTTGGAATCGTGTTGCTAATGACGTTGCTTTTGTTGCTTATGACGTTGCTAAGCGCGTACTTCCGTTTTGTGTTGACGCGGGTATCAACAAAATTTCTCGGCCAATCAGGATCATCGTTTCGTAATAAAACAATGGAAATCAAATGGTTGTAGTAGAATAGTCTTACTTCTTAAAAACCAAAACATATTTCTTAATCAGGAAAGAATACCCAACAATAAAAATAATTTCTCTCATACCCGCGTATGTGTTACAGAGTAGGCCCATGAAATACAGCTACGTGAGCTACTTCTGTATCACATATCATGTGACAGCTGTATCACATATCACGTGACGCTATTGTTTCGATTATTTACGCTATTGTGACGTCATGATTTCAGCCCGCAAAACAAACAAGCTAGCGGCGACGTAGCCATAAAACTTCGATTTTAAGATCGTTTTTCAATGTACTCTTGCGTTTTATTTTGAAAAGCCTAATATTCGTAGTTTATTCATATAGAATAAACCATTTTCGGGGGCGCTGAATTCGAATATCGCAAAATTTTTGCGATTAGATCAACTTGACATTTTTTTCAAATTTCGTCCCTTTTCCTTTCAGTTTTGTTTTGACCCTTAGATATGAGAGAAAAATACTCTTTCACGTATTTCTATGAAAGATACATCGTTTCCACCCTCGGGGTCTCAAAATTTTGCAAAACCCTCGGCAAGCCTCGGGTTTTACCTGATTTTGAGACCCCTCGGGTGGAACCGATGTATCTTTCATAAAAGACCATGAAAGAGTCTTATAATCAATAGTAAACTGACTACGGATCACACTCGTGTAAGATTAACAGAACACATACATGTACGTGCCAGATTACAACAAAACATTATATTACAAACAGCGAACACCACACAAACAACTATAAGAGACAAAAGAGCATACCCACGTGTAGAGATCCATTCAATCCAAGTAAATACACACAATAGAAACATGAATTACAAAAAGGAGTAAGACAAACGGACATTCGGAATTGACAATGGACTGTCATCTGTTATATTCATAACTTATGGTATGGGGTATTGGGAAAACGAGCGTGAAATCCATTTATTTTGCATACGCAGAAGTCTACAAATCATTGTATACACAGTCATTGAAAAAGTGACATTACAAACAAGAAGTCGAGAGAGTCCAATGTTGCAAGTAAAACAAACGATGGTGAAGGTTGTATCACCAAAAAGAAGAGGTCTGTGGAAATGTCATGTTACACTTCGGGGAGAAGATGATGTTATCTAAAAAAGGAAACGAAATGTACTCTAGGTGTTGATCTCACACATCCCAAATACTATACAGAATAACTTCCTACACGAAACCAAACACAGAGCTACCATTATTAAGTTTTACTATTTTCCTTCATTATTAGATACCTTTTCTTGAAAGAATATCTTCTTTCCAAGAAAATTCGTTATTAACTCCAAACAACAGTAAATGAAGCGAACAAGAATTATGAAAAGAACTAAAGTACTAACAGCCAGTTAAGAAAACAGAAATTTTGATTTTATGTGAAAACGCTTTAAGATAGACACATATGAATATCGAGAGAAATATTCAACTAATAGAGCACTGTTTGAAAATGAAATTTTATTTTGGTATCATTTTTGCGTTTCCCCTCTACATATATGAAAATAGCACGGTAAATCACCTTTTCCATGCGCTAAGTCATTAAAACCTACACTGGTCAAGTTTGATTAATGCAATAGCCATAATCATAGTGGTACACATAGATTTATGCCTGAATGATCAGTGAATATCTACCTGTATGAATAGGTATTGCCGTTTTATTTAACATACGCGACCCTTGTTTAGAAAAACGAGTTAGACAATTTCTGAGCGTAAAATATTGCTATTTTCCTATGAGTACACCAAAAATGATGTCTTATTTGGTTAAAAATGCTAGTTCTTTGAAAAGTGCTTTTCCTTCTGCATTACCATTTAAATTTTCCAGTTATTATTTTTTGCCGTTTACAAATAAAAGGTAAATTTCCGTTTTCTTAAGAACCTATTAGTACTTTAAAAGGCTTTGTCCATCAATACATCTGTTACAAGATTTTTCTACAATGTTATAGCACCCAAACCATTATTTGAGATAATACATTGTATTATTCTATACAATTCAGACAGGCTCTCCTCGTAGCCACTCCAAATAAAACGCAGAACTTCAAAACCGTTAAGTATCGGATAAGGAACTTTGGAGTGCAATGCTTAATGACAAGTATATCTCATAGAATTACAGGACTACAGAAACCCAATACGTGATGCCTCTTGACGACCTATGTCAATACTTGAGGAGAACTCACCTAACGCTAATTGATTGATTGGTCAATGCTAAGGACAATATAGCAAAAACACGCCTTGACCTACGCGTGTCGCTGAATTTGTACTTTCAAAGTAGATAATAAATCAAGGTACTTTAAACATTGTATAAACGAGTATGGATTAGAATTTTATGATTATTTTATGCATTTGCAGTTAATTTTTTTTTTCAGTTTGAGTAAAGTACGTCCCCAATGATTCTGATTGTTTATAAATGTTGTAAATTATTCTCAAACAACATGTTTGATTCAGCAAGCACAATTTGGGCATTTTTCAAGGAAAAAAATATAATCATGACGTTAAGTGACAAATATGGAAAAACCTATATCCCTATCAAGAATGACTAATATTGCAAAACCATATCCCTATAAAGAAGTACAAAATCGTTAATCGAATTTGTTCTTATCGTTTATCATCAAACCAAGGGCATACAAAACAAGGATAAAACCAGAACTAAGACAAAGAAACAGAAATAAAACAAATCTACCATATGAAGAGAAGTGAACTCCCTGTGAAGGAGTGACATCAGGTGCCCAAGAAGAGTGAGCATCTCCTGCTTGCGTGCAACACCCGCCACTTCAATTCGGTAGAAAGGTTACAATTGGTAAATCTCACAATTCGTTAGAAAGGTCAAAATCGGTAACTCCCACAAAGAAGTATAGATTGGCATGTCATGGCACAAAAGGTCTACGTCAATATATCATTTATGACTCTGGACAAGGGGACGTCATAGTGTGCTACCACGTCCCCATATCGACCATAGAACTTCCTTCGTGACGATGTAAGTCGGTCACAAATGTATCGTTGACTGAGTAGCTTAACTACTCAAGAACTACTTTTAAAAGAGTGAAAAGTCTGTTTTGATAACTTAATGTGGAACAAGTTATAAATTGCCTATAATGTAGGTATACAATTCCTGAGATAATCAGTTTTACAGATAACATTGGTATGTCTTGAAGGTAGATGAAGTTCAAATCATGGATAGTACTTTTATATACCTCAAACGCTACTTTGATTATATGTCCCTCCACCAAATAATCAAAACGAATTGACCTGATATGCCAAGTTGAATTGTTTAACGTCTTCAAATTAATTAGCATCATTTTAGAGCAGATAAATTCCTTAAATCGCCAAAATTTTCTCTTTTTAGATTTATTCATGAATTTGTCATATTAAAGATATGTATGAACTATGGATAGATAAACACGTACCTCATAAAGAATTCATTGAACTTTCGAATGATTCGCCTCTAGATTATTTTTATGTTTATGTGGCTGAAAAATAATTTACAATAATATACAGCATATCAAGACCATACTTTCCCAATCATATTTCAAAGCGAAAATGGCATCTTGCATTCATAACATCCTGAATTCTTGGTTCCCTACATGTCAAGGGAATAACTTGTTTCTGACGTTAGGTTTGCGGACGGTAAATGCTGATTTTACTGTCGCAAACTGAGTTTGTTAAGCGACGCATTAGCGGAGCCAGAAAACGGATGTTTGCACTGTATACTCAGCATTTACCGTCCGCAAACATAACGTCAGTATCTACTTATTCCCATTCTAATACAATCTATATTTTTGTGAATATAAGACGAAATGTGACGTTAGCAACGTCAAAGTCTAGTGTGTTCTCGTTTCACATCCGTAACTAAAGAGCAATCAACCAATGAAAATCGACGTTATAGCGACGTTGCATTAGAATGATAGTTTGTTAGTGTCTTGTATGACTCAAATCCACATTCCTCTTTACATAGGTGACCCTACATGCCACGTGTTTTACGCTGACGGCAATGACCATCGACCGCTACCATGCTATTGTGAATGCTGTTCGCTCCATGAACTGGAGGTCACGTCGAGCATCCAGTATTGTTTGTCTCTCTGTTTGGGCGGGTAAGTAAGACAACCTGGTCGGTTACTACTGTACGACTAACTCTAGGTATTGTCTTAGCAGGGTGACCAGACCAGACGGAGATTATTAAAGCAAAAGAACGAGTCGTATAGACTAGATTTAGATTAAGCCCGATAGCATGCGAAATGTATTTACAGTTCTGAGAGCAGATACTGAATTCATGCAATTTAAGCTGCTGGTAAGATCTCTACTCATCTGATGATGATATGAAATTCCGCCCGGTCAGCTTACCTTGTCATGCCAATAGTATAATACATGTCTAGCATTTAAATCTAAACTTGAAATTCTAAAAATTGAACATTTTCTATACTTTCTTTAAAACTTTCAATTATGAATTAAAGTATGATGAGGGATGTTTCTCCATTGAAATCTTTTCCAAGATTTTTTCTTTACTTTCATGTTGATAAAAAAGAATATGTTTTTTACAGTTTCTTTACTCATCTCGCTTCCCTTTGCTTTGTTCCATGGTACAATGGACGTTATGGAGTTCGGTGAGAAATTAACATATTGCAAGGTAACTATGTTGAATAATAACGGTAAAATTATAACCAATGAACATCTCAATACTGGTAGCATGGTAATCAAAGTGATATAAAAGATAGAGACGTGATAATCACAATACTGTAAGTAAAAACACTTGATACTGATAATATTACAATACAAGACGCATGATAATAGTATTGTTACAATGAAAAAGAATAAAAAAATATAATGATATACATTATGACCATAAATATACAATGTAAAGAATATCTACTCATGATGATACAATGGTTACAATAATTTTATTGAAGGATGTCATTGTGAATAACATTGTTATTATATTTTGAGAACGAACTCGCGTTTTCTAACAGTTTAAAAAAACATGAACATCCGTAATGAAACATTACAACAAAATAATATACTTTAGACACTAGGCCTTGCCTTACATTACTGACACAAATCAGTGAATGAAAGTAAAACACAAAAGCTGAAACCAAAATCAAAAAAACAAAACAAAACAAAAAAAAAAAGCACGGAAGCCTTACGAATTTTAGAGAGAAAAAACAGAACTTTCTCCCGCTAAAGAAAAATTGGACAAACAGACGGAGACGATGACACAGCTCCACAGAAACACTTAGGACAATTTATCTCACTAAGTTCACTAATTTTCATACAGTTATAGATTTTAGTTTGTGTTAAAATTGGCCAATACTCTTCTACATTGATCTAAATGTAAAGACTCACAGTTCAATTTTTACTGCAATTATATTAGAATTACATAGTACAGAGACCAAAGGTCCTTGTCGCCACTATTTTCTCTTTTATTGTAGAGCTTCATCTACAAGGTAATTAGATCATATAACATTTATTCTAATTAGATTCTCAGACCATTAATTATTATTCGCACGAACGGTCTTATCATACTTTTCGTTTTTAAAGCGTTACGAAAAAACGTTCCAAGTGGAAAATTTTACCTCAGATTGAGAGTACAAGGGTTCACGTAGAAATATTACTCTAATTAAGGGGAAGCCGAGTATAAGTCTATGTCGTTATTGGCATAAGAATTAACAACCATCTTGAGCACTTTGTTAATCAACTAGAAGTGCTAAAATTAAATCAGAACGATGCTAAAACGCTTAACGCAATCAGTAACCAGAAATGATCGTTATGTTACTAGGATAGTAAATTCTCATCAAATATCTTATCAGCGGACTTTTGTTTGGTTTAAACACTTTTAATCAAAATAGATTTGCTTCCGTCTACAGTGTAGAAGCAATGACTTATTACTTGTTTACAAATCCTTCACAGAAGTATGTTTTAGGAATAAATCAATTTTATGTAATTAATGATAGGTTCGAAATAGATTAACATCACTGATGTCAAAATTAAGCTCATGTGATTAAAAATACATGGTAGCGTCTTCTAAATTATGGAAAGTAATTTAGGTTGTTTTAATATGTCATTTGAAAAATTATTCAATATTTGAAACACGTATTTGATATATCAATTGTTAAAATAGCGGTTTGCTTTTATTTAACCATAGCGAGCTTAATCATCTTTATCTGGGCCGGGTTAGCGCAGTAGTACCGCACTCGCTTCTATTTACTTCTAGATATAAATATCGATACACTATCTACATACACATTCATAATAGAAGAACTCTGATATCACTATCACACACCAATGAACAGGCATTTATCAAAAAGAAAATTTCATATGATGTTTTATTTCATATAGTATTTATGAAAAGAAATATGCGATTTTTACATCATTTAATTTTCATTGTTATTTTTCAGAAAAAAAAACCCGATTCTGATTTGCACAGAAATTTAGTTGATACATCGATCAACAAAATTTCTCGAAGTCATAATTGAAGCAGTATTTTTAGAGTCGAAAATTCCTACAAACATGAATCAGCTCGTAGTTTGAAAATACAATATGTTGATGCTTGCTTAAATTTTCAAGGTTACCATGACTTCTTACTAGTACTCAAAATGTCCATGTATGATATTCCAAAGATAAAGGGAATTTTTTGTTCACTGTTTGAATCATGGTGGCAGCCATAACTTGTTTTATTGTATCACTGCGGCAAACCCGAACTTCCGAAATATAGTGAGGTGATAGATTGTTGAATAAGATTCAAGAAAAGCCCGTTTTTTCAAAACTAGAAGATATGAAATGAAAAAAATGGGTCTAATATTTTTTCTTTTGATGCAATTATTACCAGAGAAATTGGACAGAAAACCTTTAGATCTTGGCGTAGGAATTCTAGTCACATCACGAGTTTTATAAGATAAGCAAAAAGATCCCTAACATGACGACGTTATAGTTATTACTGTGGAGCACACACGGAAACAAACTGACGGGGACAACCAAAACAATCGTATCACATTACCGTAACATGAAGAACGGCGAAATGTTCATTTGATATATATATATCCACTAAGTAGATTATATGCGTATCGTACATAAATAATTGTAGATGGCGTCGTTCAATAAACTCAAATTAGAAAATAGCTAAACAAATACACAAATACACATGGTCATCGAATACAATCTTTTGTTATATAGAAATTCCAAAATATGTAATGACAACTTGAAAAGTATGTAGAGGTTGTATGTTGTAGATAAAATTAACTCTGCAACTAAGTAAGAAAAAATATAAATAAGTTGAATTTTGCATAACTTTCCAATATTAACATTACTGGTAGACTTACCAATATTTACAGTACTGTTAAATTTCCCGTAGTGAACGCCTATTAAGCAACTAGAATCATATTCCAATAAATCGGGTTGCCTAATTTGACGTCACGTCCAAGATTTGAGCCTAGGGGATTTTACAAACGTTAGAATACTTCTGATACTGCAATTCGTTGGGTAAAAGATATCCGTACAAATATTCAACGAAAATGTAAACTTATTTTACTTTTGGTGTTCATGGGTGAATTATACGACATTTGTGCAAATTTTCCGAGAATCGCATCCCATCACGATTCACGAAATTTGCACGTGGTCAACCAGAATTATACATGAACACCAAAAGTAAGACAGTTTTCACCAAAGTCTTAGATATCTTAAATAGAGGCTGGATTTAGTGTACACAGAAGACTTATGACGAACAACTTTTAAACATAGAGCTTTTCAAGAAGAAAATTTTAAATATAATTGTTTGAAGCACAATGTGTAATATGCGAAAGCCGAATAGTATCACAGAATTTTTTAAAAAGTTTTTTCTTAATTACGAAATAATTCAAAAATTGTAATAACGAGATAATTAAGTCGTAATAACGAGAAAATTAACTCGTAATAACGAGAAAAAATGTCGTAATTACGACATAATTAAGTCTTAATCCTGAGAAAATTAAGTCGTTATTACGAGAAAAGATCTTGTTATTACGAGATAATTTTCTCGTTACTACGAGATAATTTTCTCGTTATTACGAGATAATTTTCTTATTATTACCAGATTATTTTCTCGTTATTACGAGATAACCAACTCGGACGGAAAAACATTCACTCGAAGTAAAAAACAATGAATATGTATCGTCCCTTCAATTTGAATATGTCTACAGCTATTATTATTCTTTACTTTTATAAACAATGCTTCGAAAGAAAGAAAAAAAATTCATGAATTTCTGGCATCCCCATCCCATCTTCCCACCCAACTTCTTTGAATTCTGTGCAAAGGTGACAAAATAACAATTAATTACGGGATCTTTTTCTCGTAATAACGAGTAAATTTTCTCGTTATCACGACTTAATTATCTCGTTATTATGAGTTCTTTTCTCGTGATTACAAGTTAATTGTCTAGTTATTACGATTAATTATCTCGTTATTACGAGATCTTTTCTCGTAATTTCGAGTGAATTTTCGTTATTACGAGAAAATTAACTCGTAATTACGAGAAAAGAGCTCGTAATAACGAGATAATTAAGTCGTAATAACGAAACAATTTAGTCGTGATAACGAGAAAATTTTTTTTTTTTTTTTTTTTTTTTTTTTTTTTTTTTTTTTTTTTTTATTCCCAAACTACTACATTCATTGTTATGTAATAATAATTACTACACATTTTGGGTTTTTTTTTTTTTTTTACTACATTGAGAAAATTTGCTCGTCATTTCGAGATAAGCTTTTTTCTGTGATACTTTTCGGCTTTCGTAGAAATATGCAAATGTCTATTATTTAAGGAAAAATGGCCGAGTGCCGAGTTCGGAAAGGTGACAGAGATGTTGGTAATATGCACTACGTTCGTTATTCCTTTGGTTATCATTGTCGTCTGCTACTACCAGATTGTGAGAAATCTGTGGACACGATCCCGCCAAGAAGTTAAACGTCAGGTGATTCACAACTCTTTCAATATCCTGCAGGCATGTACTGTTTAGTTCTAGACAAAACACGATCAGAATAGAATGTTTCTTTTACCCTCTGTCCTCGCTTTTTTCTTTTCCTTTTATATCAGTTACGCCAATTCTATTTTCCAGTCTAGAAATCATTGCAGACTCAGATAATTATAACCTTATTAGAAATACATCCTCAAACGTCTTCTCTAACCTGCTTCTTTTTTTGCCTTGAACGGCGTTATACTCTGATAACGCTACTATATTATCAACATCATAGGAATTATCTTCTCAAGTTTGAATTTCATTTCTAAATATCTCTCATACGCATTTTTCGTATCTTGATTTTTAACAGAATGATGCCAACAACGCTGCAACGCCACTATCAGGGGCGTCACAGATACGTCGGCGGCGTAAAGTGACCAGAATGGTAGCCATAGTTGTGTTGTTATTTGCTACCTTCTGGTTTCCTATTCACGTATTCAACATATACCGCATTCTTCACCCAAGTTATCCCAGAACAACGGCGTTATATATTTTCAAAATATTTGGACATACACTGTCGTTCGCCAACTCCTGTGTCAATCCATTCGTATATGCGTTTTTAAATGACGCCTTTAAGAAGGCTTTCTCAAAGACATTTCCTTTCATAAGCAAGCTATGTCCATGCGCCAGGGTGACGTCAGATGACCGATATACTCAAGTGACGGGTATGGTGGATCAAGCTATTCAAGCTATGCCGTGTGATGACGTCAACGGTAATGGTGGAACAGAACTAGTATCCATCTCAGAACGTAAAAACTCTGTGTGTAAAAATGCTAACAGTTTGAATCACTAGATAAGAAGCATTGAAGGGAAGAGTGAATTCCCCAAAAGTTTATAATTCTGTTATTACCTTGATCAAATCATTTGTATTTCTTCTGACTTTTCCTTAATTTACTGTATAATTTCAAAACTAACCTGTACATTACGATTTTATTTGCTTCTGATATTCGATGTTATTCTATTCGGATCATCTGTTTATCTTCGGTATAACAAGTCAATTTCTTTATATTTGCTACAGGTCTGAAATACATAGGTGCTAATTGGTCACTTCAGCTGGAGGATTGTTTATATTTATGAAAAATATAAATGTAAATTAGCAAACAGATCTTATCTTTAGAAGATATTTTTATTTGATACAATTTTTCCGTTGTCCCTTTGTCATAATCTTCCCTTTTAAATCCTTATCAATATATAATTCTGACTTTTAAAGAACAATTACCTTCAAGAAAACACAGATTATGCGGCACCAAATTGATAAATTGATTAATGGGAACAAGGGACACTCTTCTATAGTTTGCAAAAAAAATGCTCATGTTGACTACCTAGTAATTCTTTTTTTCAATCATATGTTAGAATACCCAAAAGCAAAGGCAAGAATATCCCCTATTTTTATCCTCTCTTTTTTATATCCACTCTTTGATAATATGATAACGATTCATATATGTGATTCTTTATCCCATGAATCGAATGAATTATTACATACGCTTCTATTTTATTGGACTCGCTCAGGTTAAGAGTTGTTGGCGCATGTAAACAGAAAAATTCTTATCTTTTTACCACAATGAACTATCAAGCGTCTTTTAGAGACGTGTCTTGAGTATAAATGTGATTACATTCTAGTTCGTTCAACGGGGACTTGCGAAGGTTTCATCTTATAATGGCACAGCAGAAGCAGTTTATATCAACACAATACAATGACATCTTTTCTTGAATTTTACTTGGCAGAAGCAAATCTTTACTCAAATTATTACAACTTTATTTGACAAAATGTCTTTATTGTAACGTCATTGAATTTGCATCGTCTATGATATTTCCTTGATTCTCTCCACATCCATCAGTCTGTTGAAATAAGATCAAGGATGAACTAACGAAGTTATCTAAGCCTTGATCTCTCTACTGTAATCGCATACGATCGAGGTCGTTTCTGCATTTCTACTCTCTTTACAAAGAAAGATATCTTAGCATCAAACACTGTCATCTGAAAGATATAGACTGGATTTAAGAAGATTCTGATAAAAACTCACATTCATGTTAAAATCCTATAAGGCAAGTGGAGCAATATAAAATGTGGCATCAATGTTGTCGGTTCCCAAACTGATGAGCTTGAGAAGTTTGTCCTTTTTATCTATGTATTGAATTGCCATAATTTGCTCAGCAAAAAATTTTCTTGACTTCCTCCGTTCATGTTCAAAAGAAATTTGAAAAACCTTATACAAAATACTCTATAATCATGATAGTTTATATGTTGTATTTGACATTTGAATAATAAAAGAGAAGCAATTTACATAGATGTACATATATCATTATTTATAAAAGATGTGTATCATATATTCATATTGCATTTTCTAAAAAGAAACACTCTAAACGAAAACAGCAGTGCCCCTTCCCCATGACCCGTTAAGAATATTATAAGGTCCGTGTTTTATACAGGAAAAGGCACATCGAAAAAATACCGAGAAACTTACATAATCCACCATAGCCTAAAACAATACTTCTGTGGCTTCTCATGTAAAAGGTTAATTATATATTTTTCCCTTCTAATTATTTCAGGGTGGGGTGTTCAGGTATGATATTTTAGGGTGGGATATTCAGGTATGATATTGTAGGGTGTGGTGTTCAGGTATGATATTTTAGGTTGGGGTGTTCAGGTATGATATTGTATTTAATGCTCTTCGACTAAGTAACAACAGGGAAAACCTAAATTGTGGAAATCTTTATACTTATGAGATCTTCTATGAAATATCTATATAGCTTTATCCGATTATTTGAGCTTACCTTTCTCCAAGAACATTATGTCATCACACGTGCAGACAAAGCTTCAAATAAGTACACATTTACTTGCAAAAAGTACTATTTCGACAGCCTTGTTGTAGAGTTGGATTTGAATGGGACACATGGAAATCCTACTTAAACCCCAATAAACCTTTCTGCCTCTGAAATAATAGATAACCACAAATTTATGCTTGACGCAAACGCTTTTAAAAATGGTCAACAATCCAGCGACAGTATTCCCATTGACGATTTTATGTTCAATCCGGATGGATTCACTGTGTTAGAAAGGTCAGTTGGAGAGACTAAAGGAACATCTCGCAGATGTCAGACACAAACGCCCAAGGCCTTTTTCACAATATTTCAATGAAGAAAACCATTCAATATCGGACTTCAAAATCGTTATTTTAGAGAAATGTTCGGATGCCTCTAGGTACTACAGTTAAATCCGAGAAGTGTTATGTATTAAGAAACTTAACACAGTGAAGCCATCCGGATTGAACACAAAATCGCTCATGTGAATACTGTGGCCGGATTATTGACCTTTTTAAAAGCGTTTACGGCAAGCATAATACGTCCATTAACGTAGAAAATTTACGACGCCAAAGTGACATTGACGTTATAGAAGCGCAGTAAACAAAATATAACGTTGGACTTCTTATTTAACAATTACAGTTATGTGCATAGTATTTTAAAGATGTAGTTGAGGTGTAGATTGTCGTCCTGAGGAAGGCTTCGGCTGAAACGTTGACAAAAGAGCAATAAATTTACAGAACTTACTGATCGAAAACATTTTTGTGATGTTTGGAGGAAAGATCTTCCAACAAATTGTCGGATTTCCAATAGGAACCAATTGTGCCACACTCCTTGCCGACAATTTTCTTTACTCATACGAAACTGAATTCATTCAATCTTCAGTCTCTGAATTCGCGGATTATCTTAGCAGAATCTATCCTTGGGAAATTTAAGTCAAAGAAATTACAGTCACTGTGACAAATAATTCAGCATCCTATTTGGACATAATGCTGTCCTAAGAAACTAATGGTTACATGAACACCTCACTCTATGACAAACGTGACAACCTCAGTTTTAGCATCAACATTACTTTCCTTTTCTGAGTAGCAGCATCCCTTCATCGCCTGCTTATGGCGTGTTCATATCTTAATTGACACGTTATGCCAGAGCAAGTTCCAAATATACAGATTTTGTTCTGAGAGTTAAGCGTCTTGAAGATAAGCTTCTCAGTCAGCGATACCTTTGTGACCAACTAACATCGTCACTGAGCAAGTTGTACGGTCGATAGGGGGAACCAGTCATACACTATGATATCCCATTGCCCATAATGGTGGATGATATTCTGTCTTAGACCATTTAAACCATCAAATCACAGAATATAATTGTATCTTCCGAAACGGAAGTAACCGGATTCGACATTTCTACCGAATTATAGCGACGGGTGTTGCATGCAGGCAGGAGATGCTGACTCTTCCTGGGCACCTGGTCTCACTACTATATTGGGAATTCGCTTCTTTTCATGTGCTGGAGGATTTTGTTTGTTTGCTTTGGTTCCTGTTTTATCCTGATCATATTCCTCCCATTCTGCTGCGTCTTTCGGTACGTTTTTGGACATAGTAACTTTCACACTTTTTGGTCATATTACATTGTTTAGATATGAGGATCACTGACGAGGGTCAAGTACCCGAAACGTGTATGTCTGGTCCATGTTGCCAATTTATCTCTTCATAAATGATGTTATTCAATATGAAGACGTTTAACACTTGTATGCCTTCGGTTTATGATTTTCTGAATTATCGATTTTGTACTGTGTATTTAGATAAGGTCATTATCCATATTTGTCATGTTATATTGAAACCGGTCACTTAGTATATGCTTGTCCAGAACCGTGTACACATCGACTAGTCTTTTGACTATACATGATTTATTTTTAAGCTTCTGAATAGTTTTGGCCGCTTACATGTGACACAGATGATTTATATCTAGAAATTGTTTGACTTATTTTGTCAATTTTGGCTTGTAGTGTCAGCAAGGAAATGTGATATCCGAAATATTCATGATTTAGTTATGTTGTACAGTCAGCTGCTCTCGGTCAGCTGATTTATAAAAACCTCAATTCCTATATTTATATCCTCAGATTCATTAACTCATCCTCCATGATGTGTCTCATAAATAATAGGTATGGCGGGAGGTGCTTTTTTACTTAGTAAGAATTACATAATTAGCGTGAATTGTTTTTAAACCAAACAAGATTTTGCTATTATCTATAACGGTTCATATCAAATAGTCAATTAATGTCATTTTTTTTCCAGCTGACTATCATAAGATATAATTCCTACACATCTAGAATAAAGAACTTAACGTTTTCTATGTTCATATCAACCAATAAAAACTTTTTTATTATTCCTCCTTCCTCATCCATTAACCAATTTGTTCTTCTTTTATCATTTAATAGTGAACATTAACACGATCAACATAACCAAGAGACCATGACATCATTATCTGTATTTGCTAAAAGAAATGAACTGAAGACGAAAGAGAGCTTTTCTGTTGTCACTCTAACGAAGCATTCTTACTTAACATCCTCTAGGAGCCTGAAATAGAAGCATCGTGATTATTACCAATGACACATTTGTCGGGTAAATTTGATTACTTCTTTAAAACAATCATTGACGGACAGGTTATGGCGTGTGAGTTTTAGGAATGGTAAGTAATCGATAGACTTGAGCCATTGTTGGTTTAGATTTCGTTTAGAGAAAACCATACTACCCTACTTACTTCCACCTTTGTACGAAGTATCAAATAATTTAGAAGTATTTGTAATTCTAAAAACATGAACTCTCTTCTATTCCTTATGAGTCCTTCAAAAGTTTCTAAACTTTATAATCAAGATGTTAACAGTGATTTACGAGGCTATGTCCCAAGAAAACAAAATCGCTTCAATCTTATCGGTGGTGATGAAGTCTTTTTGACTAAGAAGCTGTAAGAATAAGACGTAAAATCTGCCCTGAAAAGTTGAAATTTCAACATACTCAATTCGAAATTCTTAATCTACTGTAATGTTATATATTTACATTACTAGTAGATTCCCTATGTTAAACGCCCATTAGGCAACTAGAATTATATTCCAATAACTTGAGTTGCTATTGTGACGTCACGTTCAAGATTTACATGTAGGGAGAATTTACCAAGGTTCAAATACATTTGACGCTGGAACAGGCAAAATGTGCGAAGTGTATGCAAATAAAAATGACCGATATTTAGAATAAATGTAAATATAAATATATGACTGTCTTACTTTGGTGTTCATTTGTGTAGAATTGTGGTTGGACACGTGCAGATTTTCCGCCTCGCTTCGTGATTCACGGAATTTGCACGTGACCAACCAGAATTACCCGTATACACCTATGAACACCAAAAGTAAGAGAGTCATTTCTTAAATAAACTTTTCATAATAAGGCCGATATTTAGGTTTACAATCACGTTTTCTTGATAGAAATCAATGAAAAATAGAAAAGTTTTTCTATATCACTGTGCCACCCCGAGTTACAGAATGTCATTTTCACCAAAGGTGTATATCACTAAAACACAATTTCTGACCATTGGGGTTCTGAAACAGTGTCAACAAGCAAAATGCGAAAAAGAGGGGATGGACTTTTTTTCAACAATTGGTCTATAAAGCGATTAAGTTAATAAAAGTTGCTGATTTCTTCTATTTATCTAGTGGAATAAACCATTCTGAGTGCAATATTATGAAATTGACAACAGATACGAATGAAATAAACGATGTAAAGTTGTCTATTTCTACACAATGTGTATTTCGCTTCTAAAAGCTACAAAACAGGACAGCTTGCAGAGTTCGCCGATTTCATGGATATACCATCTTCAAAATTATTCTTTTCTTTTTCACTTTGAACATAAAAGGGAATCAAAACCTAACACACATCAATTTCTTGTAAATTTATGCATTGTTTGTTTATTTTCGTTCGCAATTTGGCGTTTTCTGATATTGTTACCGCCTAATTCTTTAAACCGTAATAAAAAATCCTGCGACACATCTTTTTTTAAAATGGTATGATAGTCCCCTACCGGCTTAAATATATGTCTTGCATCTCTGCCTAGAACTCTTCAATTAAACATAAATTTAAAAATATTATCCGTGCCGCTGACTTCAGAAATAAGGAAACGGAGGTTTGATGTCCTTTAGCAACTTTTTGTAACTATCCGAGGCCAAGCTATCTAGGAAACTATGAGTTACAGAGAAAGTCCGGAAATTTAATTTCTTTGCATCAAGGGGCATGACTCCTCGAAAAAGTCTATGCATGACCCAAAGTTAAACTTACTCTGTAACTATCCAAGACCAAGGTATGTATCGAATTTCACCGGAATATCTTATTTCTTGCAAAGCAAAGGTCCGGATAACTGAATTTTGCAAGTCATGAATTTTGCAAATCATCAAGGGGAGTAACTCCTCGAAAAATTGGTCAAGCATGCCAAAAGTCAAACTTGCTTTGTAACTATCCAAGACCAATATGTGTATCAAATCTTACCTGAATATATCTACATGTATCTGTTGCAGAAAAAAGTCCGGAAAAACTGACAAAAACTGAATTTTGCAAGTCATCAAGGGTCATACCTCCTCGGAAAAAAGTCAAGCGTGACGAAAATGCTCTGTAACAATGCAAGACCAAGGTGTGTATCATATTTCACCTGAACATCTCTATCTGTTGCAGAAAAAAAGTCCGAAACTGACAAAAACTGAATTTTGCAAGCCATCAATGGGCATAAGTCTTCGAATAAAAGGTCAACTTAAAGTATAACTTTGTTACATGCGCTTGCTCTATATATACTATGAACAGTAATCATTTTACCACTAATTTAGGTAGTTGAGGGCAATTTGGGCGGGAAATAACACTCATATTAATTGAAAAAAATCTATTTTCTATTCAATTCCAATAAACAACAATATATCTATCCTTACTTGAAAGATGAAAAATAGTAAGAAAACAATTTTTGAAAATAGCAAAAAATGGGGCCAAAAACGGCAGATTTTGCCCCTATCCCTTTCAATTGAATATCTCTATCAATTGAATATCTCTATCTGTTGCATAAAAATGTCCGGAAAACTGACAAAAACTGAATTTTGCAAGTCATTAAGGGGAATAACTCCTCGAGGTCAAGCGTGACGACAGTCAAACTTGCTCTGTATTTATCGAAGACCAAGCTATGTACGTAACTATCCAAGAACAAGCTGTGAATCAAATTTCACCTGAATATCTCTATCTGATGCAGAAAAAAGTTCGGAAAACTGACAAAAACTAAATTTTGCAAATCGTCAAGGGGCATTACTCCTAAAAACAGGTCAAGCGCGACGAAAGTCAAACTTGCTCTGTTGGTAGACGAAATTGTGTATAAAATATCACCTGAATATCTCTATCTGTTGCAGAAAGAAGTAGAGAAAACTGACAAAAACTGAATTTTGCAAATCATCAAGGGGCATAATTCCTCGAATTAAAGATCAAGCGTGAGGAAAGTCAAACTTGCTCTGTAACTATCCAAAACAAAGCTGTGTAACAAATTTCACCTGAATATCTCTATCTGTTGCAGAAAAAAGTCCGGAAATCTTGACAAAAACTGAATTTTGCAAAAGTCATCAAGGGGCATAACTCCTAAAAATGGTCAAGCGTGACGAAAGTCAAACTTACTCTTTAGCTATCCAAGACCAAGCTGTATTCTAGTATCAAATTTCTCCAGGATAACTCGATCTGTTGCGGATAAAAGTCCGGAAAACTGAAAAACTGATTCGTTTCAAGTCATAAAGGGGCATAACTCTTGAAAAATAGATCAAGCGTGACGAAAGTCGAACTTGCTTTGTAACTATCCAAGACCAAGCTGTGTATCAAATTTCAACTGAATATCTCCATCGTTTGCAGAAAAAAGTCCGGAAAACTGATAATCGACAGACGGACAGACAATGCCTACATTCTATTTTTATCCTAACCATTTTCTTCCTTCAAAATAAGGACACTGCATAGGAAAATTATTAAGTCATTTGAGGGCTAAATCAGGCCCGTATTCCTACAGCTCCTTTTAACTGTACCATATGATGTTTTATTTATTTCCTTTTTTTTCTTGAACAAATTTTCTCGTCTTACCTGTGTTGTAATTCTACAATATGTGAAGGAAATTCTATTCTTTGATTATCTCTTTTACCCAATGAGTATTGTTCGATTCAGAATCTAGCATAGATATTGATCGTTAGCGTTTTAAAAAGGGAACGCACGCATGCCACAGTTTAAAAAGAAAAAACATGTATTCCATCACTGCTGTCAGAAAGCAGCTTTCCTGACATACATTAATTTGTAAACATTTTTAATTCGATACACAAGTCATTAATTTTTTCGGGCTCATCTGTGGATCTTTAGAGAGACAAGGACAAGAAAAATGAATATAAAGAAAGTCTTAAAATAGATAAATCTATTATTCGACAAACTAAGAGGACATCCACTGCAAGTATGACGTCATCATCGGTCTGAAAGTGGGTGCCAGTTTCTTTCAGTTTTGGGAATAGATGAAAGTCTTATGGGGCAAGATCAGATGAATAAATGGATGCTCGATCAAATGAAAGCCACAATCATAAATGGCAGCCATGGCAGTGACAGACTTGTGAACAGGAGCATTGTCCTGATGGAACAAACCCCCTTTAACTAGTTAGTTTTCCGCGGTGCTCAAGTTTAATATTTTCCCATGACTGTGTCAGAAGTAACGAATAGTATGTGCCATTGGGCGTTTGTCCTGTTTGGAGGTATCTATTAGCAAAATACCTTCTGCACCCAAGAAAACCGAGGCTTACACCATATCAATCAGCCCTCGATCGTAAATGAAGAAATATATTTTAAGCATTCATCAATCCATGTAGACGAATTATATCAGTATTTCGAAATGTTTATTTTATCAAGATCATGGGAGGTGGGCTAAAATTGTAGCTAGACTATTTATGTGTATCATAATAAAATGGCTAGACTCGTACGTGTAGGCAAATAAACAGAAAGGGAGGGATGGGAAAATAAGGAAACATTGATTTTTTTTAAAGAAAACAGGAAAGAAAGGCATTGCCAAACAGATTCACTGCGCAAGTGCTGAATCCAGTCAGACACATAGTCTTGTCCCATGATTCCTTTCACTACGTTACAAACAGCCAAAGAGGCTCAATATATGGGGGAACGTAGAATTGATAGGAATATAAAACTCATTCCATGGACATAACTTATCTTCAAATGCCGTGAGGTAAGTGTATTTCTCTCATACCCGCGTATGTGATACAGAGTAGGCCCATGAAATACAGCTATGTGATCTACTTCTAGTATCACATATCACGTGACAGCTGTATCACATATCACGTGACGCAATTGTTTCGATTGTTTACGCTATTGTGACGTCATGATTTCACCACCAATAACAAACAAGCTAGCGGCGACGTCGCAATAAAACATTGATTTTAAGATCGTTTTTCAATGCACTCTTGCATTTTACTTTGAAAAGTTTCGTTGTTTATTCTCATAGAATAAACCATTTTCGGGGCACTGAATTCGAATATCGCGAAATTTTGGCGATTAGATCAACTTGACATTTTTCAGATCTCGTCACTTTTCTTTCAGTTTTGTTTTTGACCCTTTGATATGAGAGAAAAATACTCTTTCATGTTCTTCTATGAAAGATACATCATTTCCACCCTCGGGGTCTCAAAATTTTGAAATCCCTCAGCAAGCCTCGGGTTTTACATGATTTTGAGACCCCTCGGGTGGAACCGATGTATCTTTCATAGAAGACCATAAAAGAGTCTTATATTATTTCATTCGTTTAGAACTGTCCTGTTTTGATAAAGACTGAACGCATCCGTGTTTATGACGTAATAGTTAAAGTTTGCAAGTGTTGCTACATACATCGCCCGTCGCTTATCGACTTTTTAATTAATTATTTTTAGAAAGTCAATTCTGTGAATATGAGAGGAAAAATTGTGTTGTTCCTCCTCGCTTTTTTCTTCTAAAATGTGCAAAGTTACATAAATTCCTACGTTGAGAACATCTATGCGAACATTATCAGCTAAGGGAGCCTATGTTTGAAGTTATATTCTATTGATAAAAAACGTACAATGCACATAATCATGTAAAACACATATAAATGGGAATTGAATGACAAATATGGATAATGACCATATCCCTACATACAGTGCAACATCGACAATTCAGAAAATGATAAACCGAAGGCATACAAAATCAGGATAAAACAGAGCAAACAAACTAAAACCTCCACCACATGAAAAGAAACGAACTCCCGAAATGAGAGTGGGACCAGATGCCCAAGAAGAGTCAGCATCTCCTGCTTGCATGCAAAACTTGATTGAAAATATATATGCTGAACGGTACCAGACTTGAACATCTATGTCTTTATATGTGAAATAACATAATTATGTCTTCGTTGAAATTGTTTATCAAGATACTGGAAAACTGTCAGCTGTCGACCTGTCAACTGTTGACAATACATAATTATCTTCAGAATCGTCAACTGTCGACCTGTCAACCGTCGACAATACATTCTTATCTTCAGAATTGTCAACTGTCGACCTGTCAACCATCGGCATTACATTCTTATCTTCAGAATTGTCAACTGTCGACCTGTCAACCGTCGACAATACATTATTATCTTCAGAATAGTCAACTGTCGACCCGTCAACCGTCGATTGATGATACCTTGTATTACCTTTGTCCTGAAAAGGATATCCTTATACATGATGAAATTCTTATAGGCAGTCTATATATATACATGTATATACAATGTATATTTGTCTGACTAGCATGAGAGTGTACGATATAATGTACGTGTATCCCGCCGGAATAAGGGACGTACTGTTCCTTCCGCTGGATTTAACGTTTCCAATGTACAAATGAAGATCTCGCGGACGTCTCGTCCATTTAAACAGTGTTAAAATTATCTCGGTAATCCTCGGCAGTGTCTCGATAGTTTCCGTGGCTTGAGCGACGGTCGGCATGTTGACCTTTGATGATAGAAACCATTATATATATTGTATTAGGTATATTCAGGTAAAAATATGCCATGATTCTAACTATATAATACACTTGATATTTATTTGTACAACGGATACCTTAAACAGGTTTTTTACAGTGTCTTAGTCACTTGTACCTTTTTGTGCTGTTTATACATTGTATATTTGTATATACATTCACCTGAAGTTATGTGTAATCCCCCATCCCACTGGGCACATAGTTTTTCATCAACGCATTAAAACATTTCAAATTCCGTGGCATACGCAAACGATTATGTATTTTCTATCATTAAAAAAACTTAAACCATTTGGACAAAACACTGATTTTAATGATTTTTTCAATTCCCTGAACTTGAAATTTTTTACCTTTATGAATGAAGTTTTGTCATGAAAAGGCTTTCTCAATAAACAATGATGACATTCTCATAAACAGCCTATATATTTTCATTATATATACATGAACATTCACATGAAGTTATGTGTAACACCCCCTCCTTTTGGCACACAATTTGTCATCAACGCAATAAAAAGATCTCAAAACCCGTAATACAATGTATATGTTAAAGTTAATGCACTTTTCTATTGACAAAATTTTGATTTTTTATTAATATTTTTTAATTCTTATTGCAAAAAGGCTAGTTTTAGCCTGTAGATTGCCTTGAAATTTGAGAATTGAACTTAAGTGACCTTTGTCTAAAAGGATCTATCCTTATGAACATTTGTATGAAATATGATGGAATTCTAGTGTAGGGTTTAGGAGATAGGAGATCGGACGGACTGACATACAGACAGACGGACAGGACGGCGTCACGTTTCAGCATCTTCACAAAGATTCTTTCGAACAATTTCTGGAATTTCCGTAACTTTTAATTGTTTAGTCTTTGTGTAAATAAAAGGAATTGTCTTTTTGTATCTGAATTACATTTTCTGTCTAGAAATGATGTTAGAATGTAAAAAAAACTTAAAGTTAGTATGTATTCAAATTCAATAACATCATTTAAGAACAGATAAATTTGCAGCATGGACCAGACATGTAACGAACGGGTACTTAACCCTCATGTGATCCTCATGCTAAAAAAATATAATATGACCAAAGAGTGTGAAAGTCAGCATGTCTAACAATGTACCGAAAAACTTAGCAGCTTGGGTGGGATATGATGCAACAGGACCCATATTTAAGAAATGTCAAGACATTTTGATCACAGAAATTTTCTAATGCGTTGAAGAAACGATCAACCAAAGTTGATCGAACTTGGCTTCATGTACCCTCGGGGACTCCTGGTCCACCAGCAGTGACATTCTCCAAGTGGTACAAATGTTAAACGTCTTCAAATTAAATAGCGTCATTTAAGAACAGATAAATTTGCAGCATAGAACAGAGATGCACGTTTCGGGTACTTGACCCTCGTAAGTAATCCTCGATCTAAACAAATTGAATGTAATATGACCAAAGAGTGTGAAAATTAGTATGTCTAAAAATGTACCGAAAGACTTAGCAGGATGGGTGGGATATGATGCTACAGGGCCCACGTTTTAGAAATTTCAAGAAATTTTGATAACAGAAATTTTCGAGTGCGTTGAAGAAACGATCAACCGAAGTTATTCGAACTTGGCTACATGTACCATCGGGGACTCCTGGTTCACCAGAAGTGACACTCACCAAGTGGTACTAATTCAATAGCGTCTTATAAGAACAGATAAACCATCACCAGACATGCACAAACATAAAACAAACCTGTCTTCCTTTATTTACCGACAGAAGTTGCGTTAAATTCTGAAATATTTTTGAGACATTGGACACTGTTTACTAAATCCAGAGCCCCATAGTTTGGAGATTTATTCTGCAATCATTCAAATTAGTTATTGTCTGTGTAGGTTGACCCCTTTTAATTGTAACAGGACATGAACTCATGAACTCAACCTTTCAGCTGCTTTAACCTGCTATACGGAAAATAAAATGGCTACGAGAAATTTCCATGTTAATTTCAGATCGCCGCCTTATTGTTCTCCTTATCAACATTGGTAAACAGTAACGTCATGGCCTCTGACGTCAAAATCCTCTAGACATTTTATTTTCCGTCTTTTAGCTAAGCTACACATAACAGAAAGGATGGCATTTTCTGATACGTTCAAGAGAGTTCTGTAGACTGGGTATCAGTTTATAAGATGACAACAGTATATTTCATAGAAACACGGTGTTGTGGACTTAGTGAACAGGACAATAGAAGCAGCAGCCTCGACCACCACTAGAACAAGGGGAACTAGAATTCGTCCTTCTAGTTTAAAATGCTAACAAATGGGCGAGAATTCGACACAATTTCATGAAATAAGGTAGCGCGCAAGCCTCAAAAGTAGTACTTTCATACCTAATACTGTAAATTGCTTTATTTTCGTCTGTTAATTTTCGTCAATTCGTTAAAAATGACAATTTCGTCAGTACGTAAATTCGTCGTTCAAAGGTCCCGAAAATGTAAATTCGACTATTCAAATGCCAACATAACATTTAGATCCGCCGTCAAATCGTCAAGTCCGCCGTATGTGTTTGTTTTCATTGTTTGTTTAACAATTATTGGTAAACAAACAATTAGAGAGATGTATATCACCTACCTTGCTGTGACAACATATTTATTTGTTAGAAGTACATTCTATGCGACTTTGTGTTGTATTCAGTTTTCATTGATTTGCATTTGCGTGTCGTAATTACAAAAAAACTTTAGCTTCTTCCTCCCTCCTCCGCAGTTCTCCCGGTTTATATTTAAGTTTACCAAGATACTGATTCAATTTTTCTTTACTACACTGTATTTTTTTTGTCAGGAGTATTTATATTCGTCGGTACTTAATTTCGTCAAGGAAGGCACTGACGAAAATTGGTATCTGACGAATAAAAAGTAATTTACAGTAATTCATGGATATATTTGATTCCGCCTCCAACTGACAAAACGTGCCAAACGTGACAGGATTCCTTCCAATTGAACAAACCTCGTCAGAGATGCCAGAACCTCCGAGGACTTGCCTTAGCCTTGTCTGACATGACACAATCCCTACTACCTGACACAACATCGTCAGACATAACAAAATCCAAACCATCTTTCCAAAGCTTGTCTGACTCGTTAGAACCCTTACATCGTGCAAACTGTGTTAGACTTGACAGGACCCCTTATCATTTGTCAAAACCTCTTCAGGCATTAGATGACCCCTACCACATGACAAATTGTGTCAGACAAGTAAGGACCCCTACCACATGACAAACTGTACCAGGACAAGTCAGGACCCCTTACCACATGACAGACTGTACCAGGGCAAGTCAGGACAGCCACCACATGACAAACTGTGTCAGGACAAGTCATGATCCCTACCACATGACAAACTGTGTCAGACAAGTCAGGCCCCCTACCATATGACAAACTGTGTCAGACAAGTCAGGACCCCTACCACATGACAAACTATACCAGGACAAGTCAGGACCCCTTACCACATGACAGACTGTACCAGGGCAAGTCAGGACCCCTACCACATGACAGACTGTGTCAGACAAGTCAGGACCCCTACCACATGACAATCTGTACCAAGACAAGTCAGGACCCCTTACCACATGACAGACTGTGCCAGGGCAAGTCAGGTCCCCTACCACATGACAATCTATGCCAGACAAGTCAGGACCCCTACCACATGACAAACTGTACCAGGGCAAGTCAGGCCCCCTACCACATGACAAACTGTTCCAGAGAAGTCAGGACACCTACCACATGACAAACTGTACCAGGGCAAGTCAGGCCCCCTACCACATGACAAACTGTGTCAGACAAGTCAGGACCCCTACCACATGACAAACTGTCAGACAAGTCAGGTCCCCTACCACATGACAAACTGTGTCAGGCAAGTCAGGACACCTACTACATGACAAACTGTGCCAGACAAGTAAGGACCCCTACCACATGACAAACTGTGTCAGACAAGTCAGGACCACTCCAACATGACAAACTGTGTCAGACAAGTTAAGTCTCCTACCACATGACAATCTGTGTCAGGCAAGTCAGGACCCCTACCACATGACAAACTGTACCAGGGCAAGTCAGGTCCCTACCACCTTTCAAAACCTCGTCAGATATTAGCATCCCCACCTCCAAACAAAACCATTTCAGACATGAAAGGATCGCCTACCATTAATAGATCTGAAACGAATATTGGAAATCGCAAATGATTAGTAATCAGCCAATATTCGAATGGAAAATTAGTATTCGAATATTCGCTTCCCCTAATTAAATATTTTGTCTTTAAAGGAAGGAAATAAATCACGAGACAATGTTATTCAAGGAAACGGCATGAATCTTGTCAAACGAAAACATCCAGTTGCGCTCGCGC
The DNA here is from genome assembly GCA_028142955.1 of Pinctada fucata. Classification (NCBI taxonomy): domain Eukaryota; kingdom Metazoa; phylum Mollusca; class Bivalvia; order Pterioida; family Pteriidae; genus Pinctada; species Pinctada fucata. Next base: position 25,124,812 of record AP027114.1, read on the forward strand.
AATGGTCAGTACGTGACGTTTTAACATTTAATACGCACGTATCGACCGAGAGTTAATTCAAATGAAAATCTTTGAAATAAATTTAATTCAAATGAAAATCTTTGAAATAAATGATAAAGACGCTATGTACACAGTCTCTCTATTACATGTTACAATGTTTCTGAATTATGTTTATACGATGGAGTACTTTCAAGCGAAGTGACACTTGGATACGTGGAAACATGTGCCCGAACTCCATCCCCACCCTCTTACTGCCATATTGGAAAAGAATTTTAATATTCAAGAATGACTGACAACATTGCTATATCTTTCCGACTTTTTTTCAATCATCTGCAAAGAAATTTCACAGCCCGTTTTGGATATTTTTTTTTGGGGGGGGGGGGGGGACTGCAGTTACAGTGACAACAGAGAGTTGATGTTTTTCTGTGTCATACAAGATACCGCTTCTCCATAGCAACTGTAACTAGTGGGGAGGGGTGCTTAGGCCGAAACTGTCGTTTAGTTTATCATCGTATAAATACGTTGTGCAAGCTTGCACCGTACATACAATGTACTGCATTTCCACGTTGTCATGAACACATCAAAATTGCACACACTGTTACCGCATAGATCCCAGTTCCCAGGTTTTTCCACGTAACACGCACATTACTGGCAAGTACGGCGAGTTGAGACCACGACCTCGGTATCTCCTTTTAAACGTTAACTGCCCAAGTATAATATTTCCAAGTATATCCAATGGTCAGACATATAATTTTGAAGACGCTCTTAAAAGTCCTTGTAATAACGAATATTCTGATACGAATCGAATACTTGTCACGATTATTCGAATACCAATTTCAGGTATTCAGTTCAGCTCTAGATATGTCACATTTTTAAAAGGCCCCTTACGTCTGTTCTTGATCTGAAAGTAACAAGACGGGCAGGAGTGCAGGAGTTCAAATTTTCTTCATATACTTATTAATATGTTTAAATAATTTACAACAGTTTTGTGACTATACCTAACCTGTGGTTTTTTATCTTGACGACATTGGATGTTTTTTTTTTCATTAACCAGGCTTCACTGATAGAGTCCCATTAGGAGTACATAACTTATGAACATAAATTTGGAAAAATATCTTTCCTAGCGCCGATACTATAGGGAAAAGAAAATTCAATCGCTCAATCATTTTCTTGGCAAGTTATATCTCGAGGGATCGACTCAATCATTTCTCCTGTTATCTCATTAATCGAATAGTAAACTGGAATGAGGGGAGGAAATGTTTGTCATGTCCACTTCGAGAAGTTTGTCTGAATAGGCTTTCAGTGCCCCATGAGCAAATTGTCACCGTGACATAATGGAAAAGTGGATATTGGAATCTGCTTTAGTCATGTTTGTCCATGATACAGAATATGCCTTTGGAACTTGATGCAAACAATATCACAGTAAATTTCAATATACAGCTAAAAATTAATTCTTGAAAGTGTTTCAACCTAGCTACCTTAGGTGTCAAATTCATAATATTAAGATGAAAATTTAATAATCCAAGACAGGACCAAAGTATTTAAAGTGTCCAAAAGGTTACCCTCTTCTCTACTGATGCACCCATAGAGATCAAAAGTGTGCAAAACACCTTAATAAAATACTAAAAGAAATCTAAGATGTGTCTTAAGATAAAAAAAAATCCCCTTAACTGATAAAAGATTGAACTAAACGATAGAATCGTAAGAAGTAAGAAAGTGTGGTGCAAAGAGTAGAAACGTGTTTTTGAAATTTTCTCCAAGAAGGTATAGAGTTGGAACACTTCCATTTTATTATTATACACACTTATTTCTTGTTTCAGTATGGAGCAGCTAAAATCTTTCCCCGTGACTTGAGGTTTAGTAGTTTCAAGCTTTGTCGCCTGAAAGAAGCTTCGTTTTGGCCTTTTATCGATTTGACATCATATATATTATTTTGCTATTTCGGAAAATTGTCATTCCATTCAAAAATATCATCGACATTAGAGAAGGTTAACATCTTAGCACCTTCCCTCCACTGCTATTTTGAACATAGATTTTATTTGGATATGCTACTGAATCGAGCCTACAGGAAATTCGGAGCCGCGCACTCTCTGTAAAGCAAATGTACAAATTTAGATTCAAAAAATGAAACAAGAGGGCGCTACTAAAATCAATTATAGTGGCTCCGCTGGAAGCATCACTGGTGAGAATTTAATATTCGAAATACGTGTCTGGTGCAGAAAATTTGGTTTGAAATTTTCTTCAAGAATGTTTAGAGTTGGAACACTTCCATACTTGAATTCTATAACCTAGCATATTTACAGTAAGAGAGATGAACAGAACTAAACGATAGTAAAAGGAGATCAATATCTACATTAAAATGTGTACACAGAATGTACCTTGGGCCATAAACACTATATGGTACATAGTTTGGCAAGGCAGCAGGGCATTATTGCTTATTTTCGAGTGGTAAGTCGTCCATAAAATAGGTGCTACAGTGTGCTCACTTGTGCAATGAGTACTTTATATGTTGCACATATTGTTAAAATTTATGTTACTATTAAAACTGGTGTAAACTCCACCTAGTCTAGAACATATTTAAAATGATTTTGGTCTACAAATAACTGCTCGATGGCAGTGTAGGGAGTACAGCAGATCCCTTAATTCCCAGTGTTTCGAGCGTTCTTACTACTTTTGTTTTCATGTTCAGGCTGTGGAACATATTCGTACAGTCCACGTACAGTTGAAAGAGTTTTGTATTATCTTTTATCATTTCATCAGAGAATCCCTCATCTATCATGTTTTCTAAGATGATTGTTTTGTTTTGTTTTTTCTGTAGGGGCCACTTTTCTCTTCCAGGGCTGGGTATTCTTGGCCCCCTTTACAAAGCTTATAAGTTGGATCAACGTCATGCGAGTTGAATTTTGCTGTTTGCTTGTAATCTGAGTATGCCAGTTACTAGTAGCTATTTTGCCTTTATTATTGCTTTTTGTAAGGCAAATGGCGAATGCTTGCTGTATTCCCAGACCAGGTGGGGTTCATTGTTGGGTTTTTCTTTTCTTGTAGTTGTAAGTATTTTAGGGTGAATTTTCCCCTATTTGTCTTTCTGTCATATTTTTCCAATATTCTGCATTTTATTTTATGTTTGCTTTTAGTCTTCCAAGCTTCTACTTGCTTATTGCTTCTTATGGTATGGACATGGAAGGTCATATTTATGAAATACATATTTTTTACCTGTTGCTGTTATTTGCTTTGACAGTTAATTGTCTTACAGCTATTTGAAATTCAATTGTGCATGGGTCTTTGGCAATATTAAGCAAGGTTGTAATAATTCTGGTATCTATTTGGGCCTCAATAGTTTTTGCCTCAACAATAACAAGACCGCCACAGAGGCAGTTCTTTCTGGCAATGTTTGTATTTGTTTCAGAAATGTCCTTTGGTATTTTTCTAAAACGTCTATACCTGACTTCCTCATGTTTAAGAGTTCTAAGCCGTGCAATATGCGATTTATCACAAAAGAAGACCACATCTGGAATGATAAAATTGGAGATATTCCGTTTTTCCCATGCAACCCACTAGGCAGAAGATCGTATGCTGTTTTTCTTGCCAGATGGATTCTACTATCTACATCTGGTGTATTATTGGCGTTTCTTTCTATACCGAGATGTTTAGCACTATTAATTAGCTATTTCTATATTAGTGTTATTAAACTTTACTGATGAAATTCCTCTTTTTTTTTGGTTGTTGTTTTGAAATTGACAAGTTCGCATTTGCTAGCGTTAAATCTAATTTTTTTTTTGGCTACGTGCACGGTATTAGTAAGAATTTTTGCCTCGTTCTCTTTTTGTGATAAAAGCGCTATGTCGTCTGCGCATATAGGGGAAGTTACGTCTATACTTCTTATTTTTCGGGGGCGTCTTGCAGTTGGTTTAGTAGATTATCATCGAATCTCTTGTCAGTTAATGTGGATAATTTTGCACCTTGTCGAATTCCTTGTTTGATTGGGATTGGCTGCAAATTTTCACCCCACCATTTTACTATAGTATGCGCATCGGTATGCAGAGACCAATAACCATAGATTCCCCCTTACCCCGTCATTGTATAGTTTTCTTAATAGGTCATCGTGTCACATCATGTCAAAAGCTTTTTCAGCATCTAAAGTTTGCATAATGAGGGGTTTGTTTTTATCTTTCGCCTCTGCAAAGGCTTCTGTTATTAGTAGGCCAGCTATGAGTGGAGATGTGCCTTCTGTAAAACCTCTTTGCAGTTTGTTTTGAGAGGGCGATAGAATATTATCCAGTCTGTTTTAAGCAAAGCTTCTGGAATTTTACTTAGGAGGCTCGTCACGATTATTCCCCTGTAATTTGCGGAGTTTGTTTTTTCTTTCCCTTTTTTTTTTAAATTGGTGTTAACATGACATTTTCAATATACTAGTATAAAAAAGTATCTGGTACCTGTGGTTTTCTTAGTATAGAATTTATAGCGAGCGGAGCTCGGTGCAAAGGCCCGAATGGCCTTTGCGAGCGAAGCTCGCCCTTATGGTAACGCGTATACACATATCTTATTGAGAAAATATGCTGAATCAAAGAATGAGAATGTACTACTATGCTTTCAAAAAGACAGAGTTGCTGCGGAGATGCTGGATATTGCCATTTAAATTTTCCAAGTAGACGTATATATTGTACTCAATTTTTGTTTACAAGTTAAATTTATGGAAAATATTTTTCGTAAATCAGGTAACGATAAAGTATCAACAAGGCGGCGTAACCACGGGAAATCCGACATTTCCGGTTTTAAACGAGACGTTTAGCTCTGATTGCTTTTCTCGTCTCGGGTGGTTTCGTACTGTCAGAAGTCGGAATATGTTAGTTTTTTCTTTTGTTCTTAAGTAATTTATTTTCAGCTAGCCTAAACATTATTCTTACAAAATAAAAATGAATTATAAAGAACCATATTTTTAAAGAACTATATTTTTAAGCCCCCCCCTTAAATGTTCATCTGCTGGCCTAGATCAATTTTCCATATGCTTCCGTGTTTCCACTCGCCTTATACTACTACCTTTTTTGGCAATCATCAAATAGAAAGTTTTGTAAGATAAGATAAACCATCATAGTCAAAATAAAAAAGAAAGATCTTTTTTTATTTTATATAATCATATCTATTTAATCTCCGCTCGCACAAAAAGGCTTTGCCTTGATTCATATTAATGTTGGTGTGGTAGAGGGACATTTTTCCTGTGATGATTTGGGAGAGAGACTCTGTTCGGATGTTGATTTGATAGGAGAGTGTTTCTCAAATGTTGGTTTTGGAGTTGGGCATTGTTCAAATGTTGGTCTGGGTGATACTGATTGGATGCTTGTTTAGTGGGCGGACACTTATTAGATGCTGGTGCGGTGGAGGTACATTGCTCAAATGTTAATTTGGGAGGGGGACATTGGCCATTAGAGTTGAATACTGGTTTGTTTGAAAAGGTTGGGCTGGGGTCCCAGTATTTGGTTGCTGGTTCTGGTGTACTGATGTTTCCGTTATTTGTTATATAGGAGTTCCATGTGAGGCACGGCTTCTGATAAAAAAGAATTTGTGACAGAGTTTCTATTATGAGTGGTATTGTCATTACTGCTACTTAGGTCAGGTTTGTCTTTATATACATGTCTCTTAAGAAGATCCAATCTCAAGTTTATGTTGTCGTGTTCCAAGTTTTGTAATCTGTACAGAATGAGTTCATTTTGGGACCAACTCTTTGTATTTTCATTGATTTTGTATCGGTTGCCAGCTTTAATTTTAAAGTTTCTAATGGTATCTCTTTGTTCACTGATAATATTTTCCAACTGCAGTATTTCAGTTCGCATTTCTACTAATTTGTTGTCAACATCATTTGTTTGTTCTTTTGATTCTTGTTTTGTTTGTTTGTTATGCCCCCGGAATCAAAGATTCGGGGGCATATAGATTTTGGCCTGTCCATCTGTTTGTCTGTTTGTCTGTTTATCTGTTTGTCTGCTTGTCTGTTTGTCTGTCTGTTTGTCCGAAAAACTTTAACATTGGACATAACTTTTGAATGGGAAGTGATAGGGCTTTCATATTTCACATGTGTATTCCTTGTGACAAGATCTTTCCATTGATCCCAAAATTTTTGACCTCGTGACCTTGACCTTGACCTTTGACCTACTTTTCAAAAACTTTAACGTTGGGCATAACTTTTGAATGGGAAGTGATAGGGCTTTCATATATCACATGTGTATTTCTTGTGACAAGACCTTTCCATTGATACCAAAATTTTTGACCTCGTGACCTTGACCTTGACCTTTGACCTACTTTTCAAAAACTTTAACATTGGGCATAACTTTTGAATGGGAAGTGATAGGACTTTCATATTTCACATGTGTATTCCTTGTGACAAGACCTTTCCATTGATACCAAAATTTTTGACCTCGTGACCTTGACTTTTGACCTACTTTTCAAAAACTTTAACATTGGGCATAACTTTTGAATGGGATGTGATAGGGCTTTCATATATCACATTTGTATTCCTTGTGACAAGACCTTTCCATTGATACCAAAATTTTTGACCTCGTGACCTTGACCTTTGACCTACTTTTCAAAAACTTTAACATTGGGCATAACTTTTGAATGGGATGTGATAGGGCTTTTATATTTCACATGTGTATTCCTTGTGACAAGACCTTTCCATTGATACCAAAATTTTTGACCTCGTGACCTTGACCTTGACCTTTGACCTACTTTTCAAAAACTTTAACATTGGGCATAACTTTTGAATGGGAAGTGATAGGACTTTCATATTTCACATGTGTATTCCTTGTGACAAGACCTTTCCATTGATACCAAAATTTTTGACCTCGTGACCTTGACTTTTGACCTACTTTTCAAAAACTTTAACATTTGGCATAACTTTTGAATGGGATGTGATAGGGCTTTCATATATCACATTTGTATTCCTTGTGACAAGACCTTTCCATTGATACCAAAATTTTTGACCTCGTGACCTTAACCTTGACCTTTGACCTACTTTTCAAAAACTTTAACATTGGGCATAACTTTTGAATGGGAAGTGATAGGGCTATTATATTTCACATGTGTATTCCTTGTGACAAGACCTTTCCATTGATACCAAAATGTTTGACCTCGTGACCTTGACCTTTGACCTTTTAACCCAGTGACCTCACATACATGTACTTAACAGAAAATAGTGTTCATACTAACAAAGATGCTACCGGGGGCATTCGTGTTTCACAAACACAGGCTTTATTTTATTTTGTTTTTGTTTTTTTGGTTTGGATTTTTTTTGTCCCTTAGTTGTCTTGACTTTAGTATTTAGTTTTGTTTTTGGTGCTAAGAGTCTGTTGATTATTTCTGATGGTAATCTCTAACGTCCTCTTGTTGAATATAGCAAAGTGAGCAGGTATATATGTTTTCCCCATTTTCTTCATATGATTGTATGTCTTTTCGTCGAGATGTTCACAACTATAGTGTAGCCATTTTTTTCGCAGCCCGAGCGATGAGCTACCTTTTTTATTGCAGGTTGATCGCATATAATACATATATTCGTGTGCTGTATATCCCCTATGTTGAGGTCTAATGTACCTTCGTTACTTTGTGGTATGTTTGGGCTCTCATTTTCTATATTTGAATTTGTACTCATGTGACCATTATCAAGACTTTTTGCTATGGGGTGGAGTCGTTACTATTGACTGTGGTTTTTGTCATAGTCTCGTCTATGTTCCTGACGTTTTTGGGATCAGTGACATTTATCTGAATATGCGTTTCCTTTTGTATGACATTTTCTCTGTTTACATATTGCTTTGGGTCATTTTCATGTGGGGTGGACCCCTCATTGTCTACAGCCCACTTTGAATTGGTGCTTTCAGTGTCAAGACATCTGACCTCTACCTCGTTTTGACGAATTGACTCTGTAGTACCTATGACCAGCTTGGGATCAGTCTCTTCGCCACTGAGACGTGAGTTTTCGATCGTTGGATGGGGAGTATCTGACCTTGCATGGGTTTGTGGGCATATAGGTACTGGGCCGTTTCTAAGGTCCCTTTTTGTGTTTTTGTGGGTTTCTCTCGCCCCTTTTATTGATGCAGTAATGTTTGTATTATTACTTTGCACTGTATTGTCATCTTGTGTGTTTTGATGAGCATTATGGATTGTGGTGATGTTTATTAGATCCCCAGCAATTTGGTCTAAGAATGCCATAGTTGGACTATGTGTCTCTGCATTTAGGTGTATGTTGTTGGTCACCTGTGGGTGTAATTCATCCGTAAAAATGATTTTACCTTCCCATTGACCATCACTCTACATGTTGTATGGTATGTGTTCACCGTGAGTGTCTTTATCGTATTGCTAGAACGTTTTTGTACTTGTATTATGTTTTCAGTATTTATATCTTTTTGCTCTTTGGCATTTCTATTTTATATGTTCTTGTGGATTCTCTAGCAGCTCATTCAAGGTTTTATATAGATTCCATAAGTTTTGGTGTTATTTAAAGGTAATAACTGTAGTACCAGCTAGCTTTATCTTTGCTTACTACTGCTCTTCGCTCTTTTGTCGCCTGTTTTTTGTTTTGTTTTTGTTTTTAGCTTTCGTCAATATCAAATTATTGATTTTTTAACGACAGATTATTTGGAGGGGGGGGGGGGGGCAAGGACAGACAACTCTTCCACTTGTTCAATCACTCTAAAATATCCTTCCGGAACATTGTACGCATATTGTTACAATAGAACACTCTGGGTACATTTTTTGGTACAAATCCAATATGGCTGAACCACGCGAGAATCTGTTCTCAGCGAGGTAATCAGTCGATTTACCTGCTACCTACCTTACAACTTAAAACTGCGCGTAAAAAGTATATACAGTTATTGCCTAAAGCTAATTGCAACTATTGCAGTGAATTAATTTGCCGAAAATGAGTCTAAACTACAAATAAATGATTCAAGAATAATGAAACGCTGTTCTCTGACTCGGAGGGAACTACAACGGTCTGAGTGGCCCCTCGACATTTGCGGCTGAGGAGATTGTCTCGTGTGATGGCACGTTAAAGGCCGATGGAAATACGGACCATCCACTGCACTGTACCTTCCCAGCATACACTGCATACACTTGCATACATAGTGGAAGGTACCTTGTGCAGCGCATGGTGTACGAGTGGCGAGTTTCTTCTTCTTTTTTCTATTGAAACAGGAACACATTATGATTGACTATGATTTTATATGGAAATATTCCCCACGTAACTATTTGCCTGTAGTCTTCACCTGGGTTGATATTTAACATATCTTATCGTGTATATCTCTCGATAGAAGTTTAAATGCCTTCACGGTACTAAATTTAGATATGTCACGTGGTTATTTTAGTAATAAAAAGGCGTGTTCGATCTCGCCGGGTTGTCCATTTGTAGTTGAACACTGCACGGACCATTCTCCTCTCCCTTCTTACTATGGGTCATTTCTCGACTCGCTACTTTACTTTTCGATGTTAGGAACGTTTAGCAGTTTAAGTATGGGCTGGGGGTAGGATTTTCACTATTTTATATGTCGTAATTGTTTGCATTGTAATAAAGTATGTAAACTGTAGTAATCTTCATCGTTTCATTTCATCTGTTTTGTCGTCACGTGGCTGGAGAAGTAGAAATCCTACGAACCTGAAGACAGGCGCTCAGAGTCAAGCTGAGTCCTGTTACAAAATTGGCGAGCTTGCCAGGATTTCTATCAAATTTTTCAGTCACCGATTGAAAATGACAGATGAAATTGAAATATTTACGTATAGGAATTCAACGAAATTAGTTTGTATCTTTTGATTACAAATACCGAGGTATGATCTACCTGTAAACGAAAGTCGGTCAGTACAGTGAGCGATAGTTCACCTGTGTATAGTATAGCGTAGTAATCAGTGATTCGTAGAGCGTGACAAGTGTCACTAGAGCAGTTGCATTTATTTTACTTCTTACTTTACTTCTACTTTTACCTCACCTCTACGCTTCAGTGGTCACTGTGGTTAGGGATTAGGCCGTGGTATTTAAAATTCGTTTTCCATCCTGGTGTTTTAAAAAAAAGACACCCTCCAGTTAGGCGAAAACACACAATCATACAATTTTTGTATTGTTGTCAATGACATGTATTATTCTGAAATTTTATTTAAGGCACATATCCACTGTACAAGTCAGGGGAGACGGGAATGTGAGTTATTATAGCTAAGTCTTGGTTTAAATAGATCCATTTGAGCCGTTTTTCATTTCGAGTAATAAAGCCGTAGTGGAACTTTTTTTCAGTATGACAGGATACCTTTGGCAATCTCGAATTAATTGTGAGTGTATGCTTTTTATCTGGTATTTTGTCTCGAAAGGTACCAGTCCGCACACGTTAAACAGAATATTTCACAGCCATGGCTTTACATTGTTCAATACACACCTGTCCTGAGGCGATCCAACTACAGTTACCTTTTAAAGCTGACCTGTCACTTTTTGACCATTTAAATGTGAAAGTATATTCATCAGACGGACGGACATGCAGACGGAAAGATCATTTATTTATGTAGCAAAAATTACAATGCTTAATGTTTCTTCTTTCGAAAAGGGGAAATTTACATAAAATGCACCCGTAAGTTTTATGTCTAAGATATGAAATGTACCCGTAAAACGTCAGGGTAGGTCAGCTTTAAAAGTTAACTGTAGTAGTCAATACTCGAGACCAAGATTATGTAACCCCTAACCGCAGTGACCACTGAAGCGTAGAGGTGAAGTAAAAGTAGTGGTAAAGTAAACTAAATGCAACTGCTCTAATGATTACATATTTGAGAATTTCGAACACTCGGTAATTGAAATGTAAACAGGGAAACGTTATATAGCTTTCAGATAAATTCTTTTTTTTTTTCTGATATTATTGATGAATATTTGAGAATTTTGTACGAATTTAGGAACTTTATTTTCTTCTGGGTATCACTCTAGACTTTCTAACTTTGATGTCTAATTTTGCATTTTACTTTGGGTATGTGGTTTGTGATGTCACTTTTATTTCTTGTTGATCACTGCAGTGCCTCGTTGAATTTCTTCTGAATTTTCGATTTCGTATTTCAGGATAGATGTTTTGGAGAAAGGACTTTTTTCAGTATTCAATTTTTCATCGATAAAGTTGACTGCCTAGTTCTTAGTTTACGTGTGAATTCTGAATCTTCATTGGTTATTTTAGATCAGCGTTTTCTTATCAATTATTGGTGGCATGTAAGACTTCAGTGGGATGACGCATTGTCAAATAATGATGAGAGTATATTCGTATGTCGGTTATTCTGTTTGTGTATGGGCATGATACCGTGATAAGGAGAATCATGGGAGTGTTTGACTGTTTATGTAAACGTGTTTGTGTATGAGTACATGTATGTGTTGTTCATATTCGTGTTGGTACCATGATAAGTAGGATTATGGATGTGTTTTGTCTATGGTATATTTGTGGAAGATTTTGATAAACGTAAGGTGACGTTTATGTTCATCCATTCAGACATTCGGGTTCTGATACGGACAAAATCTTCCGTGTATGAATGTTCAAACTGTTTGTAGATGTTCATGGGTATGAATGGCCGAGTCTACAATGATTTTGAAGAGACTTTATTTCACATTAAATTGTAGATTGAAAACGAATCTTTCAACTTTACGCATGTTGTAGTCATAGACAGTGAATTTTACATCAAGGTTGATTGGAAACCTTTTTGTGTATTATTTCTGTATTTTTCACGTCTTTTGTGTAGATGATTTCAAGTTTTATGTAGTTTTTGTGTGACTGTGTCTGTCATTGTGTTTCATTGGATAATTAGAATGATGTATATTTGAGGGCGTTGTTCCTCAGCCTCATGTTTGATGTTCATTCCTGTTACCATGGTGATCCTTGAGATGAGAGATGATGCCATGATGTTATAACTAGATGACATACCTACAGATGGATGGATGTCATACAGACCCATGGGATGACAGAACATTATGAAATATAAGTATTTTTGTTTTGTAAATTGTGTTTCAATGTATCATGAACTTCAACTTTGGACTTTGAAATTTTTGGAATTTTAATTCGAAATTTTGATGCAGTTTTAGTGAATGGACAGTGTTGTATACGATAATTACATTTTCTATGCTTTGATCTACACAGCCAATTGTGCCTCACATGAAATTCATATGAAATGAGCATCATGTAAATTTCACATGAAAGTTCATGTGAAATTCATATAAATTTCACATAAAATTTATGTAAAAAAAAAATTCACATGAATTTCATATAAATTTACTTCACATGAATTTCATATGAATTTTTCATCATGATCTTTATGCCATATTGAATTCATATAAAATTTATGTCAGAAACTTCACATGAATTTCATGTAAAAAATTTCATGTAAATTTCATGTTCGTGCTCGTTTCACATAAATTTCATGTGAACTTTCATATAAAACTCATGTAAATTTCACATGAATATCATATGAGGCACAATTGGCTGTGTATATTCTAGGAGATGTGTCATGAAGGATACCACCCCTGTTTTGTAATCATTCATAATTTAGAGGGAAGGAGGTTGGATGACGATATACATACACACTAGAAGCGATTTTTGATGACAACTCTACATACTGAATGACTTTGCCTACAGAAGAGATTAGACCTGATGTGAACTCTGATGTCATAAAGCAGCTATCCTGTTGAACGTCTAACTTGGAGAACTGTACGTAGTCTGTCTTCTGCATGTTAGCCGTTGGCTGACTAGTAAGATAGTCGATCAAATGCTTGTTTCGTTTGTTGCTGTACCATTCCGATACCAGGTACAGGTATTACCGTCATTCCGTCAGCGTTGCCGTTAGTCAAGATGAGATTATGTCTGACGTTGACATTTGATTTTGGACTTATGGAAGGAAGTCCTGGTGGATTTGTGTAATCCGATAGCTATATGTCGCGTAGGAAGGATGATCTCTTTTTCGAACAGAACATTTGCGTATCTGCTTGAACGATTTAAACGTCATTGGACGATAGGAAGCTGACAAATGATACAGGATCATGGACTATAAACATTGGATAAAGACTTATGAACTTTTTCGAAATGGTATTATATGAACTCTTCTTTTTCAGATTTTCGGAACATATTATTGTGTAATCATTTAACATGTTCTCTTTTTCATGATCAGTGTTGTGCTTTTTATTTCTTGGAACATTGAACTTTGTTTGATAAATTGATCTGCTTTGAAATTGATTTTGTACTGATGATATTTGATAACAATAATGTGTCCATGTTAAGGTCTGACACGATTTAAAAAATATTTTCATATTTTTGTTTTTAAGGAGGAAGGAATGAAACAGGAACACATTATGATTGACTTTGATTTTTTTATGGAAATATTCCCCACGTAATTATTTGCCTGTAGTCTTCACCTGGGTTGATATTTAACATATCTTATCGTGTATATCTCTCGATAGAAGTTTAAATGCCTTCACGGTACTAAATTTAGATATGTCACGTGGTTATTTTAGTAATAAAAAGGCGTGTTCGATCTCGCCGGGTTGTCCATTTGTAGTTGAACACTGCACGGACCATTCTCCTCTCCCTTCTTACTATGGGTCATTTCTCGACTCGCTACTTTACTTTTCGATGTTAGGAACGTTTAGCAGTTTAAGTATGGGCTGGGGGTAGGATTTTCACTATTTTATATGTCGTAATTGTTTGCATTGTAATAAAGTATGTAAACTGTAGTAATCTTCATCGTTTCATTTCATCTGTTTTGTCGTCACGTGGCTGGAGAAGTAGAAATCCTACGAACCTGAAGACAGGCGCTCAGAGTCAAGCTGAGTCCTGTTACAAAATTGGCGAGCTTGCCAGGATTTCTATCAAATTTTTCAGTCACCGATTGAAAATGACAGATGAAATTGAAATATTTACGTATAGGAATTCAACGAAATTAGTTTGTATCTTTTGATTACAAATACCGAGGTATGATTTACCTGTAAACGAAAGTCGGTCAGTACAGTGAGCGATAGTTCACCTGTGTATAGTATAGCGTAGTAATCAGTGATTCGTAGAGCGTGACAAGTGTCACTAGAGCAGTTGCATTTATTTTACTTCTTACTTTACTTCTACTTTTACCTCACCTCTACGCTTCAGTGGTCACTGTGGTTAGGGATTAGGCCGTGGTATTTAAAATTCGTTTTCCATCCTGGTGTTTTAAAAAAAAGACACCCTCCAGTTAGGCGAAAACACACAATCATACAATTTTTGTATTGTTGTCAATGACATGTATTATTCTGAAATTTTATTTAAGGCACATATCCACTGTACAAGTCAGGGGAGACGGGAATGTGAGTTATTATAGCTAAGTCTTGGTTTAAATAGATCCATTTGAGCCGTTTTTCATTTCGAGTAATAAAGCCGTAGTGGAACTTTTTTTCAGTATGACAGGATACCTTTGGCAATCTCGAATTAATTGTGAGTGTATGCTTTTTATCTGGTATTTTGTCTCGAAAGGTACCAGTCCGCACACGTTAAACAGAATATTTCACAGCCATGGCTTTACATTGTTCAATACACACCTGTCCTGAGGCGATCCAACTACAGTTACCTTTTAAAGCTGACCTGTCACTTTTTGACCATTTAAATGTGAAAGTATATTCATCAGACGGACGGACATGCAGACGGAAAGATCATTTATTTATGTAGCAAAAATTACAATGCTTAATGTTTCTTCTTTCGAAAAGGGGAAATTTACATAAAATGCACCCGTAAGTTTTATGTCTAAGATATGAAATGTACCCGTAAAACGTCAGGGTAGGTCAGCTTTAAAAGTTAACTGTAGTAGTCAATACTCGAGACCAAGATTATGTAACCCCTAACCGCAGTGACCACTGAAGCGTAGAGGTGAAGTAAAAGTAGTGGTAAAGTAAACTAAATGCAACTGCTCTAATGATTACATATTTGAGAATTTCGAACACTCGGTAATTGAAATGTAAACAGGGAAACGTTATATAGCTTTCAGATAAATTCTTTTTTTTTCTGATATTATTGATGAATATTTGAGAATTTTGTACGAATTTAGGAACTTTATTTTCTTCTGGGTATCACTCTAGACTTTCTAACTTTGATGTCTAATTTTGCATTTTACTTTGGGTATGTGGTTTGTGATGTCACTTTTATTTCTTGTTGATCACTGCAGTGCCTCGTTGAATTTCTTCTGAATTTTCGATTTCGTATTTCAGGATAGATGTTTTGGAGAATGGACTCAGAAGATTTTCAGTATTCAATTTTTCATCGATAAAGTTGACTGCCTAGTTCTTAGTTTACGTGTGAATTCTGAATCTTCATTGGTTATTTTAGATCAGCGTTTTCTTATCAATTATTGGTGGCATGTAAGACTTCAGTGGGATGACGCATTGTCAAATAATGATGAGAGTATATTCGTATGTCGGTTATTCTGTTTGTGTATGGGCATGATACCGTGATAAGGAGAATCATGGGAGTGTTTGACTGTTTATGTAAACGTGTTTGTGTATGAGTACATGTATGTGTTGTTCATATTCGTGTTGGTACCATGATAAGTAGGATTATGGATGTGTTTTGTCTATGGTATATTTGTGGAAGATTTTGATAAACGTAAGGTGACGTTTATGTTCATCCATTCAGACATTCGGGTTCTGATACGGACAAAATCTTCCGTGTATGAATGTTCAAACTGTTTGTAGATGTTCATGGGTATGAATGGCCGAGTCTACAATGATTTTGAAGAGACTTTATTTCACTTTAAATTGTTTATTGAAAACGAATCTTTCAACTTTACGCATGTTGTAGTCATAGACAGTGAATTTTACATCAAGGTTGATTGGAAACCTTTTTGTGTATTATTTCTGTATTTTTCACGTCTTTTGTGTAGATGATTTCAAGTTTTATGTAGTTTTTGTGTGACTGTGTCTGTCATTGTGTTTCATTGGATAATTAGAATGATGTATATTTGAGGGCGTTGTTCCTCAGCCTCATGTTTGATGTTCATTCCTGTTACCATGGTGATCCTTGAGATGAGAGATGATGCCATGATGTTATAACTAGATGACATACCTACAGATGGATGGATGTCATACAGACCCATGGGATGACAGAACATTATGAAATATAAGTATTTTTGTTTTGTAAATTGTGTTTCAATGTATCATGAACTTCAACTTTGGACTTTGAAATTTTTGGAATTTTAATTCGAAATTTTGATGCAGTTTTAGTGAATGGACAGTGTTGTATACGATAATTACATTTTCTATGCTTTGATCTACACAGCCAATTGTGCCTCACATGAAATTCATATGAAATGAGCATCATGTAAATTTCACATGAAAGTTCATGTGAAATTCATATAAATTTCACATAAAATTTATGTAAAAAAAAAATTCACATGAATTTCATATAAATTTACTTCACATGAATTTCATATGAATTTTTCATCATGATCTTTATGCCATATTGAATTCATATAAAATTTATGTCAGAAACTTCACATGAATTTCATGTAAAAAATTCCATGTAAATTTCATGTTCGTGCTCGTTTCACATAAATTTCATGTGAACTTTCATATAAAACTCATGTAAATTTCACATGAATATCATATGAGGCACAATTGGCTGTGTATATTCTAGGAGATGTGTCATGAAGGATACCACCCCTGTTTTGTAATCATTCATAATTTAGAGGGAAGGAGGTTGGATGACGATATACATACACACTAGAAGCGATTTTTGATGACAACTCTACATACTGAATGACTTTGCCTACAGAAGAGATTAGACCTGATGTGAACTCTGATGTCATAAAGCAGCTATCCTGTTGAACGTCTAACTTGGAGAACTGTACGTAGTCTGTCTTCTGCATGTTAGCCGTTGGCTGACTAGTAAGATAGTCGATCAAATGATTGTTTCGTTTGTTGCTGTGCCATTCCGATACCAGGTACAGGTATTACCGTCATTCCGTCAGCGTTGCCGTTAGTCAAGATGAGATTATGTCTGACGTTGACATTTGATTTTGGACTTATGGAAGGAAGTCCTGGTGGATTTGTGTAATCCGATAGCTATATGTCGCGTAGGAAGGATGATCTCTTTTTCGAACAGAACATTTGCGTATCTGCTTGAACGATTTAAACGTCATTGGACGATAGGAAGCTGACAAATGATACAGGATCATGGACTATAAACATTGGATAAAGACTTATGAACTTTTTCGAAATGGTATTATATGAACTCTTCTTTTTCAGATTTTCGGAACATATTATTGTGTAATCATTTAACATGTTCTCTTTTTCATGATCAGTGTTGTGCTTTTTATTTCTTGGAACATTGAACTTTGTTTGATAAATTGATCTGCTTTGAAATTGATTTTGTACTGATGATATTTGATAACAATAATGTGTCCATGTTAAGGTCTGACACGATTTAAAAAATATTTTCATATTTTTGTTTTTAAGGAGGAAGGAATGAAACAGGAACACATTATGATTGACTTTGATTTTTTTATGGAAATATTCCCCACGTAATTATTTGCCTGTAGTCTTCACCTGGGTTGATATTTAACATATCTTATCGTGTATATCTCTCGATAGAAGTTTAAATGCCTTCACGGTACTAAATTTAGATATGTCACGTGGTTATTTTAGTAATAAAAAGGCGTGTTCGATCTCGCCGGGTTGTCCATTTGTAGTTGAACACTGCACGGACCATTCTCCTCTCCCTTCTTACTATGGGTCATTTCTCGACTCGCTACTTTACTTTTCGATGTTAGGAACGTTTAGCAGTTTAAGTATGGGCTGGGGGTAGGATTTTCACTATTTTATATGTCGTAATTGTTTGCATTGTAATAAAGTATGTAAACTGTAGTAATCTTCATCGTTTCATTTCATCTGTTTTGTCGTCACGTGGCTGGAGAAGTAGAAATCCTACGAACCTGAAGACAGGCGCTCAGAGTCAAGCTGAGTCCTGTTACAAAATTGGCGAGCTTGCCAGGATTTCTATCAAATTTTTCAGTCACCGATTGAAAATGACAGATGAAATTGAAATATTTACGTATAGGAATTCAACGAAATTAGTTTGTATCTTTTGATTACAAATACCGAGGTATGATTTACCTGTAAACGAAAGTCGGTCAGTACAGTGAGCGATAGTTCACCTGTGTATAGTATAGCGTAGTAATCAGTGATTCGTAGAGCGTGACAAGTGTCACTAGAGCAGTTGCATTTATTTTACTTCTTACTTTACTTCTACTTTTACCTCACCTCTACGCTTCAGTGGTCACTGTGGTTAGGGATTAGGCCGTGGTATTTAAAATTCGTTTTCCATCCTGGTGTTTTAAAAAAAAGACACCCTCCAGTTAGGCGAAAACACACAATCATACAATTTTTGTATTGTTGTCAATGACATGTATTATTCTGAAATTTTATTTAAGGCACATATCCACTGTACAAGTCAGGGGAGACGGGAATGTGAGTTATTATAGCTAAGTCTTGGTTTAAATAGATCCATTTGAGCCGTTTTTCATTTCGAGTAATAAAGCCGTAGTGGAACTTTTTTTCAGTATGACAGGATACCTTTGGCAATCTCGAATTAATTGTGAGTGTATGCTTTTTATCTGGTATTTTGTCTCGAAAGGTACCAGTCCGCACACGTTAAACAGAATATTTCACAGCCATGGCTTTACATTGTTCAATACACACCTGTCCTGAGGCGATCCAACTACAGTTACCTTTTAAAGCTGACCTGTCACTTTTTGACCATTTAAATGTGAAAGTATATTCATCAGACGGACGGACATGCAGACGGAAAGATCATTTATTTATGTAGCAAAAATTACAATGCTTAATGTTTCTTCTTTCGAAAAGGGGAAATTTACATAAAATGCACCCGTAAGTTTTATGTCTAAGATATGAAATGTACCCGTAAAACGTCAGGGTAGGTCAGCTTTAAAAGTTAACTGTAGTAGTCAATACTCGAGACCAAGATTATGTAACCCCTAACCGCAGTGACCACTGAAGCGTAGAGGTGAAGTAAAAGTAGTGGTAAAGTAAACTAAATGCAACTGCTCTAATGATTACATATTTGAGAATTTCGAACACTCGGTAATTGAAATGTAAACAGGGAAACGTTATATAGCTTTCAGATAAATTCTTTTTTTTTCTGATATTATTGATGAATATTTGAGAATTTTGTACGAATTTAGGAACTTTATTTTCTTCTGGGTATCACTCTAGACTTTCTAACTTTGATGTCTAATTTTGCATTTTACTTTGGGTATGTGGTTTGTGATGTCACTTTTATTTCTTGTTGATCACTGCAGTGCCTCGTTGAATTTCTTCTGAATTTTCGATTTCGTATTTCAGGATAGATGTTTTGGAGAATGGACTCAGAAGATTTTCAGTATTCAATTTTTCATCGATAAAGTTGACTGCCTAGTTCTTAGTTTACGTGTGAATTCTGAATCTTCATTGTTTATTTTAGATCAGCGTTTTCTTATCAATTATTGGTGGCATGTAAGACTTCAGTGGGATGACGCATTGTCAAATAATGATGAGAGTATATTCGTATGTCGGTTATTCTGTTTGTGTATGGGCATGATACCGTGATAAGGAGAATCATGGGAGTGTTTGACTGTTTATGTAAACGTGTTTGTGTATGAGTACATGTATGTGTTGTTCATATTCGTGTTGGTACCATGATAAGTAGGATTATGGATGTGTTTTGTCTATGGTATATTTGTGGAAGATTTTGATAAACGTAAAGTGACGTTTATGTTCATCCATTCAGACATTCGGGTTCTGATACGGACAAAATCTTCCGTGTATGAATGTTCAAACTGTTTGTAGATGTTCATGGGTATGAATGGCCGAGTCTACAATGATTTTGAAGAGACTTTATTTCACATTAAATTGTAGATTGAAAACGAATCTTTCAACTTTACGCATGTTGTAGTCATAGACAGTGAATTTTACATCAAGGTTGATTGGAAACCTTTTTGTATATTATTTCTGTATTTTTCACGTCTTTTGTGTAGATGATTTCAAGTTTTATGTAGTTTTTGTGTGACTGTGTCTGTCATTGTGTTTCATTGGATAATTAGAATGATGTATATTTGAGGGCGTTGTTCCTCAGCCTCATGTTTGATGTTCATTCCTGTTACCATGGTGATCCTTGAGATGAGAGATGATGCCATGATGTTATAACTAGATGACATACCTACAGATGGATGGATGTCATACAGACCCATGGGATGACAGAACATTATGAAATATAAGTATTTTTGTTTTGTAAATTGTGTTTCAATGTATCATGAACTTCAACTTTGGACTTTGAAATTTTTGGAATTTTAATTCGAAATTTTGATGCAGTTTTAGTGAATGGACAGTGTTGTATACGATAATTACATTTTCTATGCTTTGATCTACACAGCCAATTGTGCCTCACATGAAATTCATATGAAATGAGCATCATGTAAATTTCACATGAAAGTTCATGTGAAATTCATATAAATTTCACATAAAATTTATGTAAAAAAAAAAATTCACATGAATTTCATATAAATTTACTTCACATGAATTTCATATGAATTTTTCATCATGATCTTTATGCCATATTGAATTCATATAAAATTTATGTCAGAAACTTCACATGAATTTCATGTAAAAAATTTCATGTAAATTTCATGTTCGTGCTCGTTTCACATAAATTTCATGTTAACTTTCATATAAAACTCATGTAAATTTCACATGAATATCATATGAGGCACAATTGGCTGTGTATATTCTAGGAGATGTGTCATGAAGGATACCACCCCTGTTTTGTAATCATTCATAATTTAGAGGGAAGGAGGTTGGATGACGATATACATACACACTAGAAGCGATTTTTGATGACAACTCTACATACTGAATGACTTTGCCTACAGAAGAGATTAGACCTGATGTGAACTCTGATGTCATAAAGCAGCTATCCTGTTGAACGTCTAACTTGGAGAACTGTACGTAGTCTGTCTTCTGCATGTTAGCCGTTGGCTGACTAGTAAGATAGTCGATCAAATGCTTGTTTCGTTTGTTGCTGTACCATTCCGATACCAGGTACAGGTATTACCGTCATTCCGTCAGCGTTGCCGTTAGTCAAGATGAGATTATGTCTGACGTTGACATTTGATTTTGGACTTATGGAAGGAAGTCCTGGTGGATTTGTGTAATCCGATAGCTATATGTCGCGTAGGAAGGATGATCTCTTTTTCGAACAGAACATTTGCGTATCTGCTTGAACGATTTAAACGTCATTGGACGATAGGAAGCTGACAAATGATACAGGATCATGGACTATAAACATTGGATAAAGACTTATGAACTTTTTCGAAATGGTATTATATGAACTCTTCTTTTTCAGATTTTCGGAACATATTATTGTGTAATCATTTAACATGTTCTCTTTTTCATGATCAGTGTTGTGCTTTTTATTTCTTGGAACATTGAACTTTGTTTGATAAATTGATCTGCTTTGAAATTGATTTTGTACTGATGATATTTGATAACAATAATGTGTCCATGTTAAGGTCTGACACGATTTAAAAAATATTTTCATATTTTTGTTTTTAAGGAGGAAGGAATGAAACAGGAACACATTATGATTGACTTTGATTTTTTTATGGAAATATTCCCCACGTAATTATTTGCCTGTAGTCTTCACCTGGGTTGATATTTAACATATCTTATCGTGTATATCTCTCGATAGAAGTTTAAATGCCTTCACGGTACTAAATTTAGATATGTCACGTGGTTATTTTAGTAATAAAAAGGCGTGTTCGATCTCGCCGGGTTGTCCATTTGTAGTTGAACACTGCACGGACCATTCTCCTCTCCCTTCTTACTATGGGTCATTTCTCGACTCGCTACTTTACTTTTCGATGTTAGGAACGTTTAGCAGTTTAAGTATGGGCTGGGGGTAGGATTTTCACTATTTTATATGTCGTAATTGTTTGCATTGTAATAAAGTATGTAAACTGTAGTAATCTTCATCGTTTCATTTCATTTGTTTTGTCGTCACGTGGCTGGAGAAGTAGAAATCCTACGAACCCGAAGACAGGCGCTCAGAGTCAAGCTGAGTCCTGTTACACTATACTGAGTTTGGCTCTCAAAAGAACGTAGCCGCAGAAACGACCAACGACACTTGGATATTTGGTTGGTAGGGGTGTGTTGGCCGCAGGAATGTACATTGACAAATCCGGGACACAAATTTAGGATATGGCCGGCAGGAATCGGCAAATTTTCTAGGGGATTATTGACTGTGTCTCACACGAATACAATAAAACTAAACGATCGGCAATCATGTTTTACCTTGTTAAGCCTTAATATCAATGATACGGCCGGGATTCTACTTGGCTCCGCTTCGTCTCTTCGAATTCAAGCGCCATGTTGTAAGTTTACACTCATGCGTCAGATCAAACACGTGACACCGCGAGGTTGTTTCCATAACAACGTCCATTCATATGGATCGAGTTGTCACGTGTTTGACCTGACGCATGAGTGTAAACTTACAACATGGCGCTTGAATTCGAAGAGACGAAGCGGAGCCAAGTAGAATCCCGGCCGTATCATTGATATTAAAGCTTAACAAGGTAAAACATGATTGCCGATCGTTTAGTTTTATTGTATTCGTGTGAGACACAGTCAATAATCCCCCAGAAAATGTGCCGATTCGTGCCGGCCATATCCTAAATTTGTGTCCTGGATTTGTTCAATGTACATTCCTGCGACCAACACACCCCTACCAACCAAATATCCAAGTGTCGTTGGCCGTTTCTGCGGCTAAAAAGAACGTTGATTAACTCAGGCGAAGACAGCAAAAAACCTCTTAATAGGCTATTTTACACAGCGGCGGATTCGGGGGGGGGGGGTGCGGAGGGGGCGTCCCCCCCCCCGGCACTGACCCAAAATTTTCCCCAAATCCGTATATTTTAACCAATTTTCAGTAAAAAAAAAATCGGCAAAATTCGCCCCACGACCCCCGGCAAAGGGGGCGCTGGATCCGCCACTGTTACAGGTTAAAAATTGGTAAAAGAATAAAAATATCATGGTGACCTAGAGTGATGAGGAGTAAGAGAGGAATTTGAAATGTTGTCTTGATATATAATGTCATGTTTAATCATATGTCATCCCCTCTGGGGAGTGCTCCGACAAGCGGAGGGCCATACTAAGGAAGAAGAAGAAGAAAGTGCAGTGCTCAGAAAAGGGGCTCCTTCTTCGACGAGGATCTACATGTAAGTTAATTGTCTAAAAAATATGATTTTTTTCGAACACAAATAAACGAAAAATCCAGTACAATTAACACAAAAAATAATTAGTCGTCAGGTGTGCTATGTACAGCGAGTGAATGAGTGTGCGAAATAATTTTATTATGACACGTCTTCTTTGAAATCATTTCCGGTTATTCGGCGGTAGTGCATTGTGGGAATGGACGCGAATTTTAAATGGATTAGACGCGAACGCAAACGAACACAGCGCGATGGAAAGTCCCAGAATCACAAAAAAGAATTTAAAAATCAATTTATTTGGTAAGTATGCATGATAAATGTATCAGAATTTTTTTCTTATGTCCCAGTACACTAGAGCTTGACATGGAAATTCGGACTAACAATAACATGAAGACATTGAAGTATGGTAAAATCTACCCTACTTTAAAAGCAGTCATTTTCTACCTACCTACGTCCTCTCTGAAAGCAGAGGCATGGGTAGCCCCTCTGTATTCAGGTAATATGAACGCATGGCACAGCCATCAACAGGTGGGGCACCACCCCTGATTTGCGAGATCGTCTCTATAATGAGGGATGGTGTTGCATTAGGGAGAAGAAAATATCCCTCTTATTCAAGATTTTTGGTTCAGTTTTATTACTTTTGTGAAATTCGTATGAAAAAATAAAAAAGTGCAGCATTGTCGGCCAATGGCACGAATATTTAGATCACATTCCTTCTTGACAAATCACGTTTTATGCAATATATAATGATGCGACTTTGAAATATGCTAAACCGAAATCAGCTCCTTCGCATTTCCGTGTCATATTCTCATAACAAATTTGGTAATTTCTCCGGCAAACTTTGTTATTTTTCCAGAAACTTACATACATGTGATGAGCTGAGGTTCTCTACTTTCATTTCTCAAATCTATTGCACATATTACTGTCCGCACAGCTCACTTCAGAAATCGGAAAATTGAAGTTTTTTTTACTTTGTCTGCAATTTTTGAGATTAAAATGTATATCGGGGGATATATCTCGAAGTCTCATAATTAACGGTGTATGATATACATGTATGTCTGTACGACAAATAGTACGCTCACAGTGAAAGAAAATAGTTTTAGATGGGGAGTTTTCAATGTTAATTTTAGCGTGACGTCGCAGATGTTGAACACTGAGTCTATGGAGAACGTCGACGACGTCATGCTAAAATTAACATAGAAAACTCCCTATCTAAAATTATTTTCTTTCACTGTGAGCATACTATTGGTCGTACAGACATATATCATATACCGTTAGTTATGAGAGTTCGAGATCTATCCCCCTATATCAATTTTAACTGGAAAATATGCCAACAAATTAGAGAAAACCTTAATTTTCCAATTTCTGAAGTGAGCTGCGCGGACAGTAGATTGCGCATCGAGGCAAAATCATCGTTACAAGAGAGTGCATGGTCAATAATCTATGGCGGCCCATTAGGATGATTAGGGTTCTGATATTCAATGTTGTTGTTCATCAGAGATGCATCGTGTAAGAGTTGTCTTTCCAAACCGTCATTATTTGTCACAAGAACGATGGTTTTATCCAGATTCCATTATGTTTAGTAATGAATAAGTGATGTTGACATAAAATAATAAAAAACCCTGAATATTTATTTCATAACATGCCATTTCTACACTCAAGAAGAAGAAAATAATTGAAATATTTGAATATTTCATTACTGATAATTCTTTTTAAATTTTATTTTTTCACAAATACATTTATTCTATGAAAAAAAGTAAATTAACATGATGAATAAAATTATTCAATGTACAGTAGTCTGAGATGATACCAATTTGAAATTACGATAGAGCATTAAAGAAAATTCCAATGTTGCTGAACATTCAACATGCACAAGTCTTTGTTACATACTGCACTCCATACATGATGACAGGAACTGATAACGAAAGTAGGGCAGTGAACTAGATTGATGCTCATTGGCTTATCCCGGTCAGTGCATAGAAACATTTTTCAAAAATGTCACAACCATCTCAGCTGGCTTTTTCCATCAAAGAAATTTTATTTCAAGGTAAAAATAATCATTGAAGTCAGGGGTAGGTAAGATTCTCAGCCTGAGGCATCTCTAATTTTCAAGTTCCTGATTCATTGCAGCATCTGATACATTGATGGTAAACATTTTTATGTTTATTGGGCAGAGGAAATTCAGACCAAACAGGAAACGTAGTGCGCTTTTGCTTTCTTTCCGCAAAATTCAGATTTATTCTCATTATGATCACAATCATCTCGCATTTGCGAGATATTTTCACAACCCAATTCAGGGATTATACCGCATTATAGAGACGATCTCGCAAATCAGGGGTGGTGCCCCACCTGATCAAGAGGACGAAGTCAAAACCCCACTTTTTTCAATGTTTTAGACTCTAAAATCTTTATTTCTTCATGCAATTTAATGAAATTTGCACAGAAAGAAGAAGAGCCCTTGATACACATTTCTTCCAATTTTCATGAAAAATTCATGTTCGGTTCTTGTTTATCGGTAATTCTTAGACATGAAGTGAACTTGCTCCGAGCCGTTATCGAACCGGGATCGTTGGAGTGGAATGCCAGAGCGTTACCATGGTTACCAAGTGAGCTAAAGGGTCAACCTGATAGCCCAGTCATTGAACACTCTGGTCTATCGGAGTATTGCAGAGATCACCCTGGGTCGGACCATTTGCGCACAATTTTCGGAAATGGTACAGTACAGTTGTGCAAGTGGGCCATTTGGGCGCTCCAATTACGAGAATGGTGCATGCTTTGTGGCAGTTTGCCCATAACATGCATCAAGTCTATCTATTCAACCCGCTGCTTAGTGCTAAATTCACGAATTTTAGCGTTCAGAATTAAGTTTTAGTGTCTTATAACTTTGAATTTTCCCGAAGATGTAGTGTTAGATTGAGATTGGATTACTGTTGTAAGCGGACAGCATTTAATAGCCATTCTCTGTAAGGACCAAAATCGTTCGGCACGGCAAGTCATGGATTTTGATGATTTTCGGTATAATGGGTATATATTAAGTACTGACCATGAAAATAACACTTTTCAGCCAATGTGACCTCTGGTTGCCATGGTAACGAGGTCATTCTATTTATAGCACATTTGGGACCATGAAATAAGCCAGCTCCGGAGACTTCATTGCCATGGATACCAATGTAACAGCTTGTTCATCTTTATATAATCTATTCTTCCTTACTTCCATTCTTACTTAGTACACTTAGATATGTGATATTTATTACAGGAAGCTTATTGTATCAAGCCAAAATAAGTCAAAATGAAGCAAAAAATAGAGGTGAAAATAAGGGCCAATTTATATGTAGTGTGTTTTTAACCATTTTCAATCTTAAATATCACAAAAGGCACCAATAGGAGACTAGTGATTTTCATCAATGGAAATGTATGTTTATTGACAAATAAAATGAACGAAAAATTGGAGTGGGTATTTAAGAGTTTTACCTAAATTCTGTCATCAAAGACCGTTGCCATGGCAACATTAGACCTTTTTGCTTGTTTCATATTATCTTTGAAATTGATTTTATTCCTCTTTAGAGTTACATAAGATTGTCAAAATGTATGCACGACAGATATGACTTTTATCTTTTACATAAGAACAATTAAAATGTTCAAGGTCATTGGCTTGATGTTCAAGGTCATTTATACTTTGAGACTCAAATTTTGCATAAAATATTGATTTTTTAATTTTTTTGTTACCGATTTTAGTGATTTTTTTTATTTAAATATTTTCATAGGTCATATATATTATGAAAGCACATGAAGATAAGAAAGACAAATCTTAGAATTTATTGAATTGTAGCAATTCAATCATTGTCAATAGGAAAATATTTTTCCGTCAAAAAAAAAACAAGAAAAATACAGATTTTGTCCCTTTTTTATCAAAATACTCACCAAGAATTGAGATATTCGAAGATGTGAAGAAACGTAATCAATAGTTCTAAGAAATAAATGATACATTTATCATTTTATGGCAAATAACTGTTAAGTTCAATATTTCAAGGTTTCTAAAAATTAGTAAAATTTTGACACATTCATTTTATGAAAAATCAGGATTTTTCGTCAAATCTGGTCACTTAAAGTTTAATGACCTTGAAAATTCAGTGGGTGACCTTGAAATACTTTCAAGGTCATTTTTATATCAAAACGCCTCTGATAGATGTAAACATGAACTTCTGTTCCAATGTCATGTGTAGATAGTTTGATAGAGGTTGTGTTTAAATTCATCGTATTGAAACCTTTCAGCCGATTGTTGCCATAGCAACTTAATTTGATGCTGCTTTGCATATAAAAGGACAAATTATCCCAATTAATTTTTAGCTCGCCGGGACGAATGTCCGGAGAGCTATTGTCATACCCCCGGCGTCGGCGTCTGCGTCTGCGTCTGCGTGCGCGTGCACAAAAACTTTAACCTTGCTTATAACTTTTAAACCAATACAGATTGGGCTTTCATATTTCACATGTGCATTCCTTGTGACAAGACCTTTCCATGGATACCAAAATTTTTGACCTTGTGACCTTGACCTTGGAGATTGACCTTCTTTTGAAAAACTTTAACCTTGGCCATATTTTTGGAATGGTAAGTGATAGGGCTTTGATATTTCACATGTGTATTCCTTGTGACAAGACCTTTCCATGGATACCAAAATTTTTGACCTTGTGACCTTGACCTTGGAGATTGACCTACTTTTGAAAAACTTTAACCTTGGCCATATTTTTGGAATGGTAAGTGATAGGGCTTTGATATTTCACATGTGTATTCCTTGTGACAAGACCTTTCCATGGATACCAAAATTTTTGACCTTGTGACCTTGATCTTGGAGATTGACCTACTTTTGAAAAACTTTAACCTTGGCCATATTTTTGGAATGGTAAGTGATAGGGCTTTGATATTTCACATGTGTATTCCTTGTGACAAGACCTTTCCATGGATACCAAAATTTTTGACCTTGTGACCTCGACCTTGGAGATTGACCTACTTTTGAAAAACTTTAACAGGGATTTTTTTGAGTAATTTGGTAATGGGGTCGGGGCCCGTGCAATTGGGAAAATTAACGACATTTGGGAATATTTTCGGAAGTACTAATATATAAGTAAAAAGACAGTTTATACAATCAAAAGTTCAGAGTTGAACATGTTGAATGTTTAATCAAATAATTTTCTTTTAGATATGATTTAATTTCTTTTGCTTACAATAAAATGGCAAATAATTAGTAAATTTGCTACTTTTGAACCAGTAAATTTTACTTTTTTAGGTGATAATTCCATCTATATGTGATTGGGAAATTTTAGAGCCACAATTGGGAAAAAAAGATACTATTTTTCATTGGGAATGGGGCCGAATAACGGCCCCAAAAAGGGGCAAAAAAAATCCCTGCTTTAACCTTGGTCATATTTTTGGAATGGTAAGTGATAGGGCTTTGATATTTCACATGTGTATTCCTTGTGACAAGACGTTTCCATGGATACCAAAATTTTTGACCTTGTGACCTTGACCTTGGAGATGATTGACCTACTTTTGAAAAACTTTAACCTTGGCCATATTTTTGGAATGGTAAGTGATAGGGCTTTGATATTTCACATGTGTATTCCTTGTGACAAGACCTTTCCATGGATACCAAAATTTTTGACCTTGTGACCTTGACCTTGGAGATGATTGACCTACTTTTGAAAAACTTTAACCTTGGCCATATTTTTTGAATGGTTAGTGATAGGGCTTTGATATTTCACATGTGCATTCCTTGTGATAAGACCTTTTTTATTGTTGTTGTTGCAATTTACATATGGTTGCCACCGGCGAGCTATGTTGTCATTCTGACAAGTCTGGTTTATATTCATGTAGAGTTCAAAGATGATACTAATTGGATTACTAGAATTTGGACTTTAAGAATTGGTGCTTTTATGAAATTTTCAACAGTAAAACAGTAAAAACATGCAAAAAGGGTCTTTGAGTGCCCAAAACAAAGCCTTTAAAAATTTTGATACCCTGATTTGGCCCAATTTTTCACCTTGTATACATAAGGCATCCGAGATGAATGTAAAAAACATTACAAATGTGCATAATAATAAGGATTAAAAGAAAATAATCAAAGCAATTTAATATTTAAAATGTACCTGTTTCCATGGTAATGAAGCCTACAAATATGCCTTGTCCTATAGATTTTCCCGATTTTTGAAACTTCAGACACAGTTACCATGGCAACGACAACCTTTTTGAAAAAAACTGGGGTTGATTTACATACTAGTACTTCATAATGAACTTCCATACCAAAAATCTCAAAAATCCATGACATGCCTTGCCAACATGTTTTGAAATTCTTTGGTTCTTACAGAGAATTGCTGTTAATAATTATCATGATTATTATTGTCCGTCACACGTAAGTGGCGGCATGTGGTCAGTTGTGAGTACAATAGCTGAACAAGTTTTCTTTATTTATTTATTTACGAGATGTGAATGAAGTTGGTATGTTAGAAATCTTTCGTACGTACGTCCTTTATTTGCAGATACTGTATAGTTACGCTGCAATGATTTCCCAGTATGCGGAGGGTGATTATCGAGTAGCGTTGGAACGATTCTTTTTTAAGACTGATTTTACCGGATACTAGTAATCGATAATCTTTTATTTGAATTAACTTTATATTAACCAATGATCGAAAATCTGACACAGACACAGCGTCGACCATTTTCCCCCTGAAGTTGCAAAAATACGTATTGTGGGTGAGGGTGACAAGAAAAGATTTTAAATGGTCTCATTTCTTGTCTCTACATTTTTATTTTTTTTTGAGAATTTTTTTTTCCCTTTTTTTTCTTTTTCAAATTTAAGACACCAGTATCCATAACACCAACCAATGTCAATTCAGAATTAAGTGCCCCCCCCCCCAAAAAAAAAAAAAAATAATACAAACTGAAGCAAAAGATAATGATCAATCGAATTTCAATCGGAGGACAATTATACAAGGGCCCAAGGATTTAACAATGCACCTTCAACTTTGAAGAAGCTCTCAATGAATTCGAATTTATAAAAAAGAAAGAATAAAATTAATAAATTGAATTAAATTGCTGCAACACTTTCAGTGACTGTATTGAGAAATTTTTCTTATTTTAGATGCCCCCAGAATTTAAAATGAAGAATGCTGGAAGGCTCAATTTTATACATTTATGATTGTAAAACCTCGTTTTTAGCTCTACTGGTCTCAGACCAGTCGAGCTTATGCGATCACCCTTTGTCCGGCGTCCGGCCGTCTGTCTGTCTGTCCGTAAACAATTCTTGTCCGGACAACTCCTCTGAAACTGTTAGAGATAGAAAGTTAATTCTTTTTGCATTTTACTTGGTCCATGGTCTAGTCGTGCACCTGACATTTAGTTTCAGTCCCTGACTCCCAGGGTCTTAGAAAATGGGCGTGGTCATTAAATTTTATGTAATTTTGTCCTGACAGCTCTTCTATCACTATAAATGATAGAGACATAATTCTTTTTGCAATATGATGGGTCTGTAGTCTAGTTGTGCACCTGATATTTTGTTTGAGCCAATGATCCCAGGGTCTTAGAAAAGGGTGTGGCCATTTTCTTTTATATTATTCCATATAATCTTATGCTTTCTTTATTCAATATGATCGGTCTGTAATTTCCCAGAATTTATGGATAATAATTAATTGATTTATTTCACAATATTATCGGTTTGCAGTTTAGATGTCATAACAGTATTTTACTTGAGTCCCTGTTCCCTAGGATTATGGAAAATGTGTATATGGCTATAAGCAGTCAGGGGTGCTACTTCAACAAGTAATTAAAAAAATTACCTTTTCAAGTAACTTTCTAATTCTGCCTTCTAAAATGATTACTTCTAAAAGTAACTGATTTACTTGCTATGTCCACGCAACATATTACTTCTTCTAGTAATGTACATAAAAAGTAAGGCATTAGATGGTTTGTAACGATGGTAGCATACAAATTTAAAGTTCTCAATTTTTTAATTCTTATTCACTGTTATTAGGGCTACTCAAATCAGTAATATTTTCTTCAGAAACAGAAATATCAAGGTTAATACCATTCCTTAAAATTACTTGTTTAAGTAATATTTATTGAATGGGGCTTATCTTTAAAGGAAAGGAGTAATGCTTTAAGCAATTATCGTAATTTAAATTTAAATTCTATTTTTAAAAGGAAAGTCTGAATTTACAGGAAAAAATATTGCTATTGGGATGAAAATTCTATTTAAAAATCTACAAGGTTACAAACTTGCACAAATTTGCACCTTTTCAAGTGAAATTCAGCTACAATTTCGACTATCTTTCTTAACTGAAACAGTTTCTTCTGAGAAAGTTATTTCCTTTTGAAAATAAAGGAAGTGCTCTTGCCTTCTACTGCTGTATTTTCTTACTTGCTATAGGAAATAAAACATTATTTAACTTTTTATGTAAAATCATGGGTACATTTGATATCAGTCAGATAATTACATGTAGAAGTAATTTTTTAATTACTTGTTGAAGTAGCACCCCTGACTGATAAGTGACAGAAACTATGAATAAACAAAGATATTGCCATTTTACAATATTATCATAGATGAGTCTGTAATTTATTTTTTCTCATATTTTATTTGGGACCTGACCCAGGATTTTATCTTCAATTCTATAGAACGTGAGGGGATACATGTGTAGTTTCAGAATTTCCTCTGATCAATCAATCAACATGAAAATCTTTTCTATAGTGTTTATACAGTGCAAGAAAGATAACAAACAATCAAAATGCATGTATTTCTTACTTATTTTTTTATTGTCTAAGGTACAAGATTTTTGGAGAGAGTAGTGAGACTTTTTTGTTGCAAGAGTAGAATGTCCTAAGTGATCACGGACTTGAGCTGTGCTTTCTGTTAAATGGAAACACCAGAATCACAAAGATTGATTATTTTATGAAATAAAATAGCAATAATGCATCCTTCACATTGCCAAATGAAAGGTGCTTGTGTAAGTTTATTTTTTTTTGGGGGGGGGGGGGGGGGGGGTAGAGAGAGGGTCGAGGTAACTCTTATTTGTAAGAGCCAACTCGTACAAAAATATTTCAACCTAGGAAAACTTCTACCAAAATCTTCCTTTAACTGCATCATTTCTGTATTTCATTTAAGAGCAAGATATATGATTTAAACATTCCAAATTTAGTATTATAATTATAGAAGTTAAATTTGTAACAGGAGAGGGAGAGATGTGACTGGACCGGGAATCGAACCCGAGATCTTCTGCTATCAGGGCAGACGCTCTTACCAACTAAGCTATCTGGGCACGATACCTGTTCCTGCCACACTCCTCTCCACCAATTTTTCAGGTTTCCATGCACTGGAAACCTCACACAAAACTCCACATCACCTTGAGTCAATTAGTTTGGCGCCATTTCTGTAACAGGAGGGGAAAATATGTGACCGGACCGTGAATCGAACCCGAGACCTTCTGCTATCTGGGCAGACGCTCTTACCACTATCTCTCTATCTGGGTACGATACCCGTTCCTGCCATAAATTACCGGTAATAACCAAATGTTTCAGGCCTTTTTGCCAATTGGACCTCGAGTCATTTTGTCCTTTTACAATTTGACCTAAGATATATTTGCCTTTTATAATGACTCTTCAGTTCAATCAAAAACAACATTTCAACCTCATGCAGATTTTAAAATATTTATGGGACACCCTTATTCTTAACTGGGATATATGGTAAAAAGGTTTTCTATAGAGGATCAAATATTTCATATGTAAAAATATTTTGTATTATATTTTAATAATTAGCTTCCGTCTACATTAATACCACATTCACCCTAAAAGTTCATGTTCTTCGTTCAATATCCTATTTACATTGTTTTACATTTACGAAGAAAATAGCCTAAAACATTTTTAGGTTTTAGAACAAAATGGCTGATACTTTTTTCACTCGGTAGGCCACATGTCCTATTATATTCAATTTCAATCTGAAACTGTCTGATTACTTGATCTAAGTATTTTCACTGATCAGTATAAGAAAGAAAGAAATATCTTTATAGAGTATCCTATGCAATACTATTTCAGCTCAAATGAGAGGTTATTTATGCCTTTAGTCTTTAAATTTCATCAAAGGGCATATAGTGGTAGGTCTGTCTGTTCATCTGTTTGTCTATCCATCCGACTGTCAGTATATCATTCCATTCAACTAAATTCTGATGAAAGGGTATAAGATAATAGAGCTGTCATATATTGCATGTCTATGTATCTTGAGAACGCTCATCTTCTGGTGCCAAATTTTTAACCTTTGACCCCATCCCTGACCTTTCACCCACATTGTTCGAAAAAAAAAAAAAACTGTTATTTTAGTTTTGATACATATGGTATGTACACATTTTAAGAAATTCTCTCACATTCTAGAAAAATCTAAGGCATGGTTCATTTGATATTCTTTGGGGGGGGGGGGAGACATTAATTGGGTTTTTTTTTTGAAAAAAAATAATTTTGCTCTGAATTTTGATGAAAAAAATTAATTAGAAATAAATGGATATACATGGGCATGTTGTTATTGGTTCTCATAAAAAAAAAACTTGATATATACATTTGTCCTGCCTCTTGCAAATTTCTTGCAATCTGATTGGTCAAGAAGAACCAAATATTATGTTGTATTATTTTACTAACAGGATATTATTTTAATATCCTGCTTCTACTAAGATGCTTTATGCTTTTGACGTCACCAAAATGCTTTAAAATATGTTGATGTAACATACACAAACCAAAAGCCATCAGCCGGATAAATTCGATATACAGTGTTTTACAGGGGAGATACAAAAATATTGGGTCGATGAAAAAAGCTGTATTAAGCGAGGCTTTGCCTCGCCCAATACAACTTTTTCATCGACCCAATATATTTCTGTATCCCCCCTGTAAAACACTGTATAACTAATAGTATACATTCTCTTGAGTGTATATGTACAAATCAACCAGGAGAGCTTCAGTCTCATCAGAGACTTCTGGTTTCCTGGGGGCTTCGCCCCCCTAGACCCCCCACCGGGGCATTGCCCCTTGACCCTAATGGGGCCTAGGTGGCCTCCATATCCACGGCCAATGGCCCTTCCATTTTTAGCTCTACTGGTCATCGACCAGTCGAGCTTATGCGATACCCCGTCGTCCGGCGTCTGTCTGTCCGTCCGTCCGTCCGTCCGTAAACAATTCTTGTGCTCGCAACTCCTCCGAAATTTTAAGAGATAGAAATCTAATTCTTTATGCATTACACTTGGTCTGTGGTCTAGTTGTGCACCTGACATTTTGTTTGAGCCCCTGACCCCCAGGGTCTTAGAAAAAGGGTGTGGTCATTTTCTCCTATATAAATCTATGTAATCTTGTGCTTGCAACTCCTCTGACACTATAAATGATGGAGACTTAATTCTTTTTGCAATATGATGGGTGTGTGGTCTAGTTGTGCACCTGATATTTGGTTTGAGCCCCTGACCCTGAGGGTTTTAGAAAATGGGTGTGGTCATTTTCACCTATATAACTCTATGTAATCTTGTGCTCGCAACTCCTCTGAAAGTATAAGAGATAGAAATCTAATTCTTTTTGCATTACACTTGGTCTGTGGTCTAGTTGTGCACCTGACATTTTGTTTGAGCCCCTGACCCCCAGGGTCTTAGAAAAAGGGTGTGGTCATTTTCTCCTATATAAATCTATGTAATCTTGTGCTTGCAACTCCTCTGACACTATAAATGATGGAGACTTAATTCTTTTTGCAATATGATGGATCTGTGGTCTAGTAGTGCACCTAATATTTTGTTAGAGCCCCTGACCCTGAGGGTAATAGAAAATGGGCGTGGTCATTTTCTCCTATATAAATCTATAATCTTGTTCTCGCAACTCCTCTGACACTATAAATGATGGAGACTTAATTCTATTAGCAATATGGTGGGTCTGTGGTCTAGTAGTGCACCTGATATTTTGTTTTGAGCCCCTAACCCCCAGGGTCTCAGAAAGTGGGTGTGGTCATTTTCACTTATATAACTCTATGTAATCTTGTGCTTGCAACTCCTCTGACACTATAAATGATTGAGACTTAGTTCTTTTTGCAATGTGATGGGTCTGTGGTCTTGTTGTGCACATGATATTTTGTTTGAGCCCCTGACCCCCAGGGTCTTAGAAAATGGGTGTGGTCATTTTCTCGTATATAGTTGTGCTCTCAACTCAAAAGAGGATAAAGAAATAACTTCCACAAACCATGAAAAAGATTTAGGAGTAATAGTGGATAACGAATTAAAATTCCAGCTTCATATCAGTACACAAGTTAAAAAGGCAAATCAGATTGTAGGCCTTATTAAAAGATCATTTAGTTATATAGATGAAGAAATGTTTTTGGTACTTTTTAAGAGCCTTGTTAGACCCCACTTAGAGTACGGAAGTAATATCTGGTCCGTAATCTATAAAAAAGACTCCATAGCAATAGAAAATGTCCAGAGGAGAGCCACAAAATTACTAGATAACATAAAGAACCTTTCATATAGTGAACGTCTGAAGCATCTTGGCCTTCCATCATTAGAGTACAGGAGACTCAGAGCTGATATGATAGAAACATTCAGAATATTAAACAACATTGATAAAGTAGATCAAGCCAAACTATTCCCCTTAAATACCAACCCAACACGCGGCCATGAAAAAAAGATTTTTAAAAGACACAACAGAACCAATATCCGCAAATTTTGCTTCACCCATAGGGTAGTAGATACTTGGAACTCCCTACCTGCGAATGTTGTAGATGCCAAAAATGTAAATAGTTTTAAAAACAAACTAAATGCCCATTGGAAGGGTTTTTATTTGAAATTTAATCCAAATTGTTATGAACCGGAAGCGGTCAGAATTGTAACAAATGTAACAAATGGATCCGAGAGGCAAAGCCTAACATAGATCTCGACACCTAGGTAACCAAGGTAACCAAGGTAAAGCTATTAATGATGGAAACTTAGTTGTTTATGCAATATAATGGATTTGTAGTCTTATTGTGTCATTGATAATTCATTTGAGCTAGCAGCCCCTGACCCCTAGGATTTTTGAAAATGGGTATGGCATTATTTTTTGAAATCCTTTATCTCAGATATTAAAAATTATATGAGTGATATTCTAGTTGCAGTCTAATGGATTTGTTATTTCGTTGTGCTTGCTATATGGTCTTTGGTTTAAGATAAAATGAAATTATTATTTATGTATATGTATCTTATTCACTTGTCTATGAGTGAATAAAACAAAACAACCAGGAGAGCTACAGTCTCGTCAGAGACTTCTGGTTTCATGAGGGGCCCATGGCCCCTCATGAGAAAATTCCAGGGTGATCCCTGGTATTGTAATCCCACAACACTTTTCCCTCCTTTCTTGGAAGAGGACATTGGTGTACCCCGTAATGTTTCACTCTTATCTCCTTTGGAAGGAGGCGGTGGTGTTCCTGCTATGTGTGACTGAGCACACTGCCATTGTTCACATCACCATTAAAGTGAATTGCTCCTAGCTGGTATTGAACTGGGATCGTTTGTGTGGAAGTATATACATGATATAGGCTATGTTGCTCAATTTTGTGAGGTGTTATGTCCCTTGAATCAATGTCTTGTGGTTTCCTGACATTTAAACATGTTGTAGGAAAACTACCTCAGAAAATCAATTCAGTGTTATACATTTTACACCATGTGAAGCAGGACAATTTTAAATATTGGTTATGTTGCTCAATTATGTGTCGACTTATGCCCTTCACAACTAAAATATGTATAGTCATGGTTTCATTAGGTTATATGCAACATACGCCCGGCGGGGGTATTATTGATATAAATTTCATTCACATATGAATTCCATGTGGCAAGACTTTTCCATGGATACCAAATTTTACCTTGTAACCTTGACCTCAAATGTGAAACTACTTTTCATCTGTGTTACTGTCAATTATGCCAACGGGGGCATTCGTGCTTCACAAACACAGGTTTTATTCCGATTAAAATTTATATAGATGGATAGGTCTCGAACTCTTGTAAGTAACGATGTAACTTAAATGCCTGTACATACGACTAATATTATGCTCACATTCAAAGAAAATAATTTTAGATGGGAAGTTGACGTCGACAATGTTTAACTTTGATTCTATGGAGAAAGTTAGTGACGTCACGCTAAACTTAACACTAAACCCCCAATCTAAAATTGTTTTTCTTGACTTGACTGATTGGTCGTACGGCAATATAACTTGCACCGTTAGTTACGAGATTTACGAAAAAAAGTGTAGGGTGGAGCATTTCTGCAGATAGGGTTGGGATAGCCGAAAAGTGTCTATTTTTTAGGCCTAACTTCTAATACTAAATGCTTAAGGTGATATCACACGTTTCGTGTTATACAACACTTATTTTCAGAAAAAAAGCATAATTCTGATTTCCTAATTTAATTCAGATGTAAGGGACAATATTAGGAGGTCACCATCCAAAATTTTGAGAGTTTGAAATTGATCAGACTTTTTAGCCATCCATTGATTGTAATGGAAATGCTCATTTTTTGGCTATATTATTTTTTCAGCCCAAGATTTTCAAATGAAACTTCACATATGATTCCCTCAACATATTGTGCAAATTCTTATAGAGAGAAATCATTCAATGACCACGTCATATGTAGCAAAATCTGACCGAATGTGTAAATTATCATGTAAAAAATTAAAAGTGCAATTCGAGTTATCTTTTTTTACTATGTGACCAAAGACAAAAACATCCGACTTTATATAATCATCTTTTTGAAATATCACAGCAGTGTTCCTTCACTCACAAAGATGTCAATATGTAAATAAATAGAGCCGAATACAGATTTTGTGTGATAACACGACAGTATTTGAACATGTGTAATGATATTACATGCACCATATATTGGTAACTATATTTAGGGGTTACCATGCGTGTGTTTTACAAAAACTGACAGGGTATCGGCGAATCCCCTGTCAGAAATTGAGTTTTACCGCGAGGCGTCAGTCGAGTGGTAAAACGGATATTTCTGACAGGGGATTCGCCGATACCCTGTCAGTTTTTGTAAAACATCAGTATGATAACCCTATTCTAATGCTTTGGTCAGTAAGAAGCTAGAAAACGTCTGCTTTTAACGACGTCGTCATAGCAACGCACGACGTCATAGCAGAAACTGCAGTGAAACGTGAATCCCCTTGCAGTTTTTTAATCGCTCAGCCAATCAGAATGCGCGTTACAAACGGAGTGCATTAGAATTTAAGTTTCTCTACATTCAAACACATTACTGACACCTGACTTGTTTCTGTATGCAGGTAAACAAAATCTTAACAAAATACATTTGTAAGCTCAATTTTAGCAAAAATTTGACTATTGTTGGTCACTCTATGCTTACCATTACTTCGCAAAGAAAAAAAAACCTTTCGTATTTACATACGAATAACAATCTAATTATTACCCCTGCGCTCAGGCTCGAACCGCGGTCTTCCCGTATGGAGGGCAAGAGCTCTACCTCTGAGCTATTGGATCGACTTGCCGATTGAGCGATTATAACAAAGCCAGAACATCAAGACATTTTAAGTTACGAAAATCGGAAATCTTTATTGTGGAGATTTCTTAAAAATTCTCGTCTAAGGGAGGCTACTGAAACGCGTGTGATATCTCGTTAATCTTATGTACAAACTTAGTAAAACTTTCAGTATACTCAATTTCACTGTGATTTTTTTTATGCCCTCGAAATCGAAGATTCGGGGGCATATACGAGGGTTGTCCCAGAAAATCGTAGACATCGACAATAAGAAAGTAGTGGCGAGTTGTATTTTTATAAAATTAGCATTGATAAATGTTACATAAAGTTTGGCTTCTCAGCCTTCTGTAAATGGGAAATGAATAATTTATCTCTCATAGTAAATTTTTTATTGAAGAAATAAACACATAGGGTGACGTCCACCGGCGCATGAAAAATAACGTCATGGATTCCGGCGACTGCGGCTCAGAATATGCCTAAATACACCAAATTACAATTTTACGTCATATATTGTTAATAGATTTGGCACCCATCGAGCAAATACGCGAATCATATTTTAATTTTGACTTGAGATGATTTTCTACACAGTAAATTTACTTATTTGGATCCTCTATACTATTTCTTTTACTGTTCGACTCCAGTCTTCATCGATGGCGTTTTGGCCAAACTTACTGTCTGACAATGGCCTCTCTTCTTGCATCTTGTCTAGTTTTGTCTGTCCATTCGTCGGCAAATCTCTTGTTCCACTTACGTACAAATGCTCTGCGAAAATTGTAAAACTTTTCTTATCTTTTCATTTCTTACTTTGTCTAAAAAGAGGTCAATCAACGCAATATCGCAAGACCATTTTCTGCTTCACTAATACAGATGGCGTATGCTTAAACCTGGGGTGGTCCCTTTGGGCTGGGCTCAACATTGGGCTGGGCTCAGTATTGGTCTGGTCCCATTTCCAGACGATTGACCTTAAATGTGTTTACAGTTTCAGGACACCGAGGTATTTGACTCCCTATATCAAGACGACAAAAGTTCAATGTGTCCGTGCGATTTGATACACTCTCTATTTACGACTATTCAGCATCCCATGAGAATTTAAATGATTCTGCCGTTACATTGCGCTTTTTAGCTCACCTCGACGAAGTTGAGATGAGCTTATGCTATAACCCCGGCGTCCGCGTCCGCGTCCCCGTCCCCGTCCCCGTCCCCGTCCCCGTCCGCGTCCGCGTCCGCGTCCGGTTAAAGTTTTTGGGCAACTCAGTATCTGACAAAGTACTGATGCTACAGTGACCAAACTTGCACAAGTGATTCATCTTGGGATGCTGAGTTGAACCCATGCATCGGATGCAGCATCTGACCTACATTTTCCGGTTGAATGACTTTGTCAATGTCTGGTTAAAGTTTTTAGGGTAGATCAGTATCTGACAAAATACTGATGCTACAGTAACCAAACTTGCACAAGTGATTCATCTTGAGATGCTGAGTTGAACCCATGCATCGGATGCAGCATCTGACCTACATTTTCCGGTTGAATGACTTTGTCAATGTCTGGTTAAAGTTTTTGGGGTAGTTCAGTATCTGACAAAATACTGATGCTACAGTAACCAAACTTGCACAAGTGATTCATCTTGAGATGCTGAGGTGAACCCATGCATCAGATGCAGCATCTGACCTACTTTTTCCGCTTGAGTGATTTTGCCTTATAAGGCCAATATTGAGCAAAGTATAAGTGCTACATGTACCAAACTTGCATATTGGATGTATCTTTGATCAAACTTTCATAAAATGACCTTGACCTACTTTTTCCACTTGAGTGATTTTGCCTTTAAAGGCCAATATTGAGCAAAGTATAAGTGCTACATGTACCAAACTTGCATAT
The DNA here is from genome assembly GCA_028142955.1 of Pinctada fucata. Classification (NCBI taxonomy): domain Eukaryota; kingdom Metazoa; phylum Mollusca; class Bivalvia; order Pterioida; family Pteriidae; genus Pinctada; species Pinctada fucata. Next base: position 25,165,461 of record AP027114.1, read on the forward strand.
TGGATGTATCTTTGATCAAACTTTCATAAAATGACCTTGACCTACTTTTTCCACTCAAGTGATTTTGCCTTTAAAGGCCAATATTGAGCAAAGTATAAGTGCTACATGTACCAAACTTGCATATTGGATGTATCTTTGATCAAACTTTCAAAAAATGACCTTGACCTACTTTTTCCACTTGAGTGATTTTGCCTTTAAAGGCCAATATTGAGCAAAGTATAAGTGCTACATGTACCAAACTTGCATATTGGATGTATCTTTGATCAAATTTTCATAAAATGACCTTGACCTACTTTTTCCGCTTGAGTGATTTTGCATTTAAAGGCCAATATTGAGCAAAGTATAAGTGCTACATGTACCAAACTTGCATATTGGATGTATCTTTGATCAAACTTTCATAAAATGACCTTGACCTACTTTTTCTGCTTGAGTGATTTTGCATTTAAAGGCCAATATTGAGCAAAGTATAAGTGCTACATGTACCAAACTTGCATATTGGATGTATCTTTGATCAAACTTTCATTAAAATGACCTTAACCTACTTTTTTTCACTTGAGTGATTTTCTTATTATACATGTACTTAGAAAAATGTTTAAATTGAACTTTGCTGCCGCGAGGTGAGCTTCGTAATCTTTGATTACACTATGTTTTAAATATGTTGAAAATTAATTTGAATTGCTGTATTCAATAATGCATAGAATATAGATAAATTTATTATGATCATAGGCAGGCTATATATTTTAATTTCAATTGTTGATAATTGTAGATAATCATGTTTTACATGCATGTATCAATATATATCAATGTATTAATATACCAATTTATTACGCTTTCTTATCTTTTTAAAGTGTTCTACATATTTTGGGAATAGTAAATCCCGCAAGTACACTATATTGCAAAGTTATTACATGGAACAGGGATATATGTAATATTTGCAATATAAATGTACTTGCGGGATTTAATTAATTGATAATAATTTCTTGTAGGTAATACTATCACATACAAAGAATTATTATAATAAAGCCCCCCCCCCCCCCTCCATAAAGGGTCGTCGTAGATTTTATGATTTAACTCATAATCTTTCAATAAAAAATCTTATTTTATCTACAGTGTCATGTAAATTGAGTTTATTTATACTTTTACATATCAGATTATCGTAAAAATATCAAATTTTAAAGGTTTTTTTTTTCGGATTACATATCAAAATAATTGTGAATAAGGTTTAGCCAAAAAACATTTTTCATATAAATCGTTCATGGGTGATTTTTGTCCAAACAAAAAAGAAGCAGAAATTCTTTATACTTAGCCCATTCTTTTCGCTGACTCTGTTCCATAACTTTTAAATTCTAAGTGATAGGGCTTTCATATTTCACATACGTATTCTTTGTAACAAGACCTTTCCATGGATATCAACATTTTTTACCTTGTCATTGTGACCTTGACCTTGGAGTTTGACCTACTTTTGAAAAACTTTAACCTTGGTCATAACTTGAATGGTAAATGATAGAACTTTCATATTTCACATGTGTATGGCTTGTGACAAGACCTTTCCATGGATACCAAATTTGTGACCTTGTGACATTGACCTGTTTTACCGACAAATATGCCAACGGGGGCATTCGTGTTTCACAAACACGGTTTTTTCTTATCGATATATTGTGTTAATAATTCATAAAGTAATAGTATATTGCAGTTTCAATAAGATCTCTATTATAGTGTTCTTGAAAATTGGCATTTTATTTTCTTCAGAATTCCACTTGTTGGTCCCCTTCCGGGCCTTCCCCCAAAAGTGAGAAAAACACTACGTTGGACGTCCCTTTTACGAAGGAAAAAATGTGTTTTATTTTAGGTAGTGTCAAATATCGTTTTGGGCCTTTTTAAGTTTTATCGTTCAGCGATCGCATATTTATTTATTTATTTATTTACACGAAAATATAGTTAGCCGTTTGGAATGAAGCCACAAGGTACGCATGAGTTGTTTTGGGGTGTCACCGGTGGTTCCGCTTCACGGATGAACGATTTGTTATTTTGGACAGACGGGAATGAAGCCATTTGTTACTTTGGGGATAGCAGAAAGCGAATGTTTTGGGTTTAACATAATCATTCTTAGCTTGACTTTGAAAAGCGACAGACAGATTAATATTTTGACTATTTATACATAAGTTTTATTATACGACAGATCCAAGAGTATAATCACCATGAAGATAAAGCTTTTTCGGTGAGTTTTTTTTTCATCAATTTGCTTGGGGTTTTTTTTTTTTGGAGGGGGGGGGGGGGCTCATATTTACTTCTAATATTGGGAACCAACTTGCAATTTAATTAGTTGACAATACCCGGGTCTAGTGCACGACCAACATGACAGAGGCTAACAATTTGGTAATATTTTTAGTCCCCTACCGGCAACACCCCTCGGTCTGTTTTTCTTTATTTCTTACGTTTTGAGGTATTTTTCTTAATTATTCCCCTTTACGGTTTTTTTTTTCTTTTTTGCTTCAGAATAGTACATTTTTATGTGGTCTGACCGTTATGGTCCTGTTGATGTTTTGAAGATGTAGAAAGTAATAAATCCTTATCATGCTTATGAAGCATAATGTTAATCATGTTCTGTGGTCTAACTTTGTTTGAGTTTTAGAAAATGGGTATTGAATTACAGACGCACTTCTCGGTATTGATTCACGAAGATTACTTATAGAGGAGGGGACGGTGCTAATAAAGAACCCACTTAATACTTTCCTCTTGTTTTCAAAAAATGAAAAAATTTTGTTCCATTGTTTTAAACATGTTGAAAATCTGAAGATTATCCATTCTGCTTTCACATTTCTCGGCTAAATTTCTGTTTTATAATTTTTTGCTATTTTCCATTAAAATGTCAAAATTTGAAGGGAAAAAACCCCCCAAAATATTCTTTAAATTTGTCCATTTTTATACAAGGATAAATAATACAAACAATATGTTGAAAATTGTCATGCATTCTAAAACTCAGAAGAGGACATATTGGACATGTTGGAATTAGTTTTTCATAAAATTTCTAAGGGTTATACTACATGGATACTTATTTATGGTGGGTAGTGTAGTTCTTGTAGAGCTCATATGTATAAATCGTGGTGCATATCAAAAGAGAATTAAAAAAAACTTTTTAACTCGCCGGGAGGAAAAGTCCGGAGAGCTCATGCCATACCGTCGTTGTACGTAGTCAAAACATTTATTAGTAGTTTAACCTGGGCTCCTAGTTCTCATTAAATAGGAGGGATATATAGCGTTCTATAAATCTTGGTGAAAATCAAAAGGCAATTAAATTTCAATTTTTAGCTCGCCGGGGCGAAAAGACCGGAGAGAAAATGCCATATATACCCTCGGCGTCGATGTCGTTTTAACCTGAGCTCCTAGTTCTCATTAACTATGAGGGATAGCGTTCCGTATTTCACATGTAGATTCTTTCATTTGGGACCTTGACCTTGGAGTCTGACCTAATCGTCTGGGACCATGACGTTTGACCTTTGACTTCGGCTATATCTCTTGAACTGTATTGGGTAGGGCTTTGATATTTGAGACCTTGACCTAGTTATATTTGTCTTGCAATTCGACCATTTCAAAAGCTTTAAACTGGGATGTATTTTGTCAACCACAAGGGGTAGAGCTTTGATATTACACATGTAGATTTTTATTGACCATGTTGACAAGAGCTCTCATTTGAGACCATGACCCTTGACCCTGACCTCCTTGCATTGGCTGCATCTTAGACCTACTACGGAGAGCTATGCAATCTGTGATTACCCTATATTTACATGTACATACCTGTTTACCTGCCGTATTTTGGCGTAATTATACCAAAATTACGGTATACGGATCAGACTTAGTAAAAAAATTGCAGATCCAGGAATTCTACAAAAAGTATTTATTATTTTACTATTAACCTGTAATATATATTTTAAAATGCATATTGAAAGTCAATCTAATATATTAATAAAAATTATATGCATAAACTTTTGAATGAAGTTTAAAAACATTTGGTTTATAAATATTTTCCCGTTTTACGTGTACTATTTTGAATGTAGCGACGCAACAATCTTACAGCTTTTGGAATGACTTGGGATTCTGAACAAGTTTTGACTGAGCGATTCTACTATATGCGAGCCGACAGTGTCCTGAACCCTCTTTTTAAGTATATACATGATATGTGGATATTTTCAAAAGCACCTTTATTCTTTGAGTTATTGTTGCCAATCTCTCGGGAAAAATATCGAGAGAGAGAAGCTTTTAAAGTTCCCACCTCACTTCGCTTGCACAGGAGCGATATATAGGGATAACTTTGTCCGGCGTCCGTCTGTCTGGTAGTCACACTTTCACATGTTTGGCTATAACTTACTTGTTATACGTCATATATCTGGGATGGTTAAGCAGTATGAGACTCAGCATCCAATATAGGTCAAGGTCACGTACTTAAGGTCAAAAGTGAGAGGCGATATACCTGTTTATTAGGCCGGGTTAGCGCAGTGGTAGCGTGCTCGCTTCTCGCCTGTAAGATCCCGGGTTCGAAATCCAGATTCGGCGAAGGGTCTTAAGTTAGAGAGTAGGTGGTCCCCCACCCAGGCCTCTGCCGGGGGGGGGGGGGGGGGGGTTCTCCGCCCTCACGCCAACATCTGAGCCAACGTGAGACAAGTTGTGTAACTTGTTCGTTAAACGTTGTAAAATAAATGAAGTTTAAATTAATTTTTTGTCTGTTCATAAACAGTGCAATTTTTCAAAAATTCTGGTTCAAAACGAATTACAATTTATTGTTTAATTTTGAGATCAATTCTATCTTTCTTTAGTAAAAGGGGTCATAGACACACCCTTACATAATTATTAGGGCCTCGATAGTCCGAAATATTTGACCATATTCAAGTCTTTGGCAGTTGTTTGAAGTTTTCGTCAGAACGAATCTTATCAAGCGTATAGGCAAACTCTCAAATTTTCACGACCCTCCGAGGAGAGCTTTGATTTAGTGACCCTGATCTACTTTTAAAATCTTTAACTTGTTCTACATCTTATGAACCAAAAGAGATATATAGAGCTTTTCATATGTAGATTTCTTGTAATCATGTGATAAGACTAAGAGTTTTCATTAGATACCGTCGGTCGTCTTTAATCTTGACCTACTTTTGACTTACTGATGTGAGAAGAGCGGGCGTCTGGGTGGGCAGGCGCCAACAATTGGACTATAATTCAGAAATTTGATATTAAGTGCTAGTGCAATGAAACTTCATACACTTACTCATCACGAGTCAAAGATTGACCCCTAAGACCCTATATATTTTGAAGTTAAGAGGTCAAGGTCATAGGACGATGATGATTAAAATTGGTTTCCGGATCATATTAGAGCGTGTATTGCATCTATTATCATGAAACTAAAATAATTCTTAATTAAGTCATGTGATATTAGAGTGGGTTTTACACTTATCACGAAAGTTGCAGGAAATATTTTCCATGAGTCAAGGATGACCCCTACTGATTTTAGGGTCAAAAGGTCAAGGTCATAGGACTGTGAATCAGTGATGAGATTATGTCTCTCCCAAGGGGAGAAACATACTGTTTTGGCCTTCGCGCGCCCGTCTGTCCGACTGTCACACATCGTGTTCGGGCTATATCTCCTGAACCATTTGCTCGATAATTTTCATATTTTATAATGTTGCTTACGGCTTGAAGGTTTCACATCACCTTGACCTAAGGTCATGTGACCAAAGTCAAGGTCATTTAGTACATTTTAGGCTCGACAAAGTTGAGTGAGCTTATGCTATACTCCCGCGTCCGTGTCCCTATCCGCGTCCTGTTAAGAAGTTTGGGGTAGCTCAGTATTTGGCAAAGTATTGATGCTACAGTAACCAAACTTGCACAAGTGATTCATCTTGGGATGCTGAAGTGAACCCATGCATCAGATGCTACATCTGACCTACATTTTCTGCTTGAGTGACTTGGTTAAGAAGTTTGGGGTAGCTCAGTATCTGACAAAGTACCGATGCTTCAGTTGTTATCAAACTTGCACAAGTTATTCATCTTGGGATACTGAGATGGACCCATGCATGGGATGCAGCATCTGACCTACCTTTTCCACTTGAGTGATTTTGCCTTAAAGTCAATATTGAGCAAAGTATAAGTGCTACATGTACCAAACTTGCATATTTGATGTATCTTTAATCAAACTTTCATGAAATAACCATGACCTACTTTAAAAGCCAATATTGAGCAAAGGACAAGTGCTACATGTACCAAACTTGCATATTGGATGTATCTTTGATCAAACTTTCATAAAATGACCTTGACCTACTTTTTCCGCTTGAGTGATATTGCCTTTAAAAGCCAATATACATGTACTTAGAAATATGTTTGAATTGAATTTTGCTCTCACAAGGTTAGCGTGGTAATCTGTGATGACCTATGTTTAATGAAATTATACATACATTCCTGTCCAGGCTATATCTCTTGAACCCTTTACCCGATCACTTTCATATTTTAGTATATAGCTGCTCATGACCCAAAGGTTTCACATCACCTTGACCCAAGGTCATGTGGTCAAGATCACTTAGTACACTTTAATGAAATAAAACATACATTCCTGTCCGGGCTATATCTCTTAAACTGTTTACCGGATCACTTCCATATTATTGTATGTGCTGCTTATGACTCAAAGGTTTCACATCACCTTGTCTTGACCCAAGGTCATGTGACCAAGGTCACTTACTGTGACTTAGTACATTTTTAATAAAATTGTACATACATTCCTGTCCTGGCTATATCTTTTGAATCGATTGCTAGATCATTTTCATATTTTAGTATGTTGTTGCTTATGACCCACAGGTTTCACATCACCTTGACCCAATGTCATGTGACCAAGGTCAAGGTCACTTATTTCATTTTTAATGAAATTAAACATACATTCCTGTTCGGGCTATATCTCTTGAGCCCTTTACCGATCACTTTCATATTTTTGTATGTTGCTTATGACCCAAAGGTTTCACATCACCTTGACCCAAGGTCAACAGTCAGGGGTGCTACTTCAACAAGTAATAATACTAATTGAAAAAATTACCTCTACATGTAGTTATCTAATTGATATCAAATGCACCCATGATTTCACATAAAAAATTGAATAATGTTTCAGTGTTCTCCCCAGAAATTTCAGAATAGCATGGTGCTAAGTCTTTGCGGTGCACCTTGCGTTAGGATGCGCCATTGCGCATTGCGAGTTGCATCATTGCATACTGTTTCATGTGTTGCTGCTTTATTACTAAACTGTTCAAAATAATTTTGATAATGAAAGAAATGTGTTCATAATGCTACATTCTTATCTACATGCCAATTATCATTAAATTTTAGACAGTGAGATCATTGGTGTTCTATTTGAAAAGAGAGATTCATGACAGTTTTAAAACTCAATTAGTTTTGGGCCTTTTGAGAAAACTATCTTGAGACTGTTTCATGACCATAACTCCAGGTAGCTTAGTGTAAGAATTTGGCATATTACACTGATTTGGAAGACAATTCTGTGAATGGGCCATTTTCCATGATTTTCTGAAATATCAATGGGCCATTTCTTCAAAACAGTACTAAGTTTTCAATGGTTCATTTTGCAAATTAATGGGGCTATGATGCATGTCCTCTGTCCTTCCCAATCACTGATATTAGTGAATCTAAGTGTGTTATGGAAAGGGTGTCTAACCTCGAGTTCTGAATTTTTGGTTCAGGGAAAGGGCAGGTTTCACCTTTTAAAAAAGTTTGAAAATTATCTTTATACAATTTCCTACTATTCCTACTTGAAAAATTGGATCTAAATATGGAAAACATTTAACCCCCCCCCCTCCTTATTAGCCATTGCAATATTCTTTGGGGTAATCTCTGGCAATGATTGACTGAAAGCTGACAATTTTTCTACTTTGCCAACAGTATGGAGCAAACCAGCCAACCCCCGCCCCAAGAAATCAAGATCTATTTTGTAATTATGTCAATCGTATAAAAAGCCTTCTATATCGCGCTCCGACTCATCAATAAAACGATGGTCCGTGCACCATGTTGTGATTTGATGATTATCTAAACTTCTTATTAACAAGATTCAAGCAGGGACGTTTATATACGTCCCTGATAAAAAAAAAACAACAAACAAACAAAAATACGTACGTACCGACTCGTTATTTATTAAAGTAGAATGATTTGTGCGAGCGAGATAACCTCTTTCTTATCTTGTAAAAGCGGCAATTATTTTGTATGACAAAACGGCGAGGTCGGGTAATATGTCGAACAGTAAGTAGGATTAAAAACATATTTTAATGACATCTGATATACCGTATTTCTATTACGCTGTAACTATTATGACACGTGCCGGTCAACTCTATCTAGCGATTATACATGTAGATGAAAACGTTTTCATGAACTACGTTATAGAGTGGTCGTCTTTTGTTTGTCACTTAATAGACATTGACAACGCTGTTATTTTAAATGTCCGATAGATTGACGTGCGCCGTAGAAGCCAGACACGTTCTCAGCTCAGTTAAATATATAAAGCTTGCGGGGGCTACAAGACGTTTAACCACCTCGGGTTGTATACAACCGGGGCTAATTAACCGGGAATGCGGCGGTTAAATCAATCAATTAACGCAAAGGGGTACACAAAATAGTTAATACACGAATTTTTAGGGGAAAAAATATAGCATGGCGGCCGTAAAATATAGCGTGGTGCTAATCCCGATAGCGTGGCGGTAAATCTCGATAGCGTGGCGGGGCCGCCACGCTAAAACGGCATGGGGAGAACACTGTGTTTTATTTCCTAAAGCAAGTAAGAAAATACAGCAATAGAAAGCAAGAGCACTTCCATTATTATTTTTAAAGGAAATAAGTTTCTCAGAAGAAACAGTTTCAGTTAAGAAAGATAGGCGAAATTGTAGCTGAATTTCACTTAAAAAGTTGCAAATTTGTGCAAGTTTGTAACCTTGTAGATTTTTAAATAGAATTTTCATCCCAAAAGCAATATTTTTTCCTGTAAATACACTGTAAGACTTTCCTTTTCAAAATATGATTTAAATTTCATTTACGATAATTGATTAAAGCTTTACTCCTTTCGTTTAAAGACAAGCCCCTTTCAATATATATTACTTATCATAAACACATTTCATGTTGCAGTGTGGAGCAGTTAAAATCATTCCCCGTGACCTGATGTTTAGAAGTGTATTTAATGCTGTGATATATATTTTATGTCTGACTAAATTTTATATTTTCAAACTTTTTTAAAAAATGATTTATGTGCATATAGACCAAGGGTTGTTGGTTCAAATTCTGGCACTGACACTATCATCATGCAATGTTAGAAGGTTAAGAGTGTGCATGGGTATCAGATGAGCGTTGTGCCCCCTGGGGCTCTTGTTTGGCAGACATCCAACACAAAGTAGAAAATATGATAATTTGTCATAATCTACGATGCGAGAAAATAAAAAAGAAAGATGATTAATTTTTAGCTCACCTTGACGAAGTTGAGTGAGCTTATGCATATCCCCATGCGTCCCCGTCCGGTTAAGAAGTTTGGGGTAGCTCAATGTTAGGCAAAGTATTGATGCTATAGTAACCAAACTTGCACTACTGATTCAGTGCATCGGATGCTGCATCTGACCTATATTTCTGCTTGAGTGACTTGGTTAAGAAGTTTGGGATAGCTCAGTGTTACTTGGTTAAGAAGTTTGGGGTAGCTCAGTATTTGACAAAGCACTAATATAACCAAACTTGCACAAGTTATTCATCTTGTGATGCTGAGATGAACCAATGCATGGGACGCAGCATCTGACCTACTTTTTTCGCTTGAGTGATTTCGCTTTAAAAAGCCAATATTGAGCAAAGTATAAATGCTACATGTACCAAACTTGCATATTGGATGAAGACGGTAACCTACTTGTTCTGCTTGAGTGATTTTGCCTTTAAAAGCCAATATTGAGTAAAGTATAAGTGCTACATGTACCAAACATGCATATTTGATGTATCTTTAATCAAACTTTCATAAAATGATCTTGACCTACTTTTTCCGCTTGTGTGTCATTTTGCCTTTAAAAGCCAATATAATATTGAGCAAAGTATAAGTGCTACATGTACTAAACTTGCATATTGGATGTATCTTTGATTTAACTTTTATAAAATGACCTTGACCTACTTTTTCCACTTTAATTATTTTGCCTTTAAAAGCCTATATTTAGCAAAGTATAAGTGCTACATGTACCAAACTTGCATATTAGATGTATCTTTGATTAAGCTTTCATAAAATGACCTTGACCTACTTTTTTCTCTTAAATGATTTTGCCTTAAAAAAAAATATACATGTACTTAGAATTATGTTTAAATTGAGTTTTGCTGCCACAAGATGAGCTTCGTAATCTGTGATTACCTATGTTTTAATGATACTCTAACCCCACCCCCTTAAAATTTTCTTTAATACTTCTGTGATTCCACTCACCCTACCTACCTTTTTTGGCAGTCATCCTACAGAAAATTTTACAAAATTTGATAAGATAAATAGTTATAGTGTAAAATTTAAAGATAGTAAAGTAGGATGGTTTTTAGCTCGCCAGGACGAAAAAGTCAGGAGAGCTAATGCAATACCCTCGGCGTCATAGTCATCGTCCGTAGACAAAACACTACCCTGGGCAATATTTCTTGAACTATAAGGGGTATGGCTTTGATATTTCACATGTAGATACCTTGTTACAAGACCTTTCATTTGAGACCATGACCTTTGACCTAGTGACCTTGACCTTGGACTTTGATCTACTTTTCAAAAACTTTAACCTGGGCTATATTTCTTGAACTATAAGGGGTAGGGCTTTGATATTTCACATGTAGATACTTTGTGACAAGACCTTTCATTTGAGACCATGACCTTTGACCTACTTTCAAAAACTTTAACCTGGGCTATATTTCTTGAGCTATAAGGGGTAGGGCTTTGATATTTCACATGTAGATACCTTGTGACAAGACCTTTCATTTGAGACCATGACCTTTGACCTAGGGACCTTGACCTTGGACTTTGACCAACTTTTCAAAAACTTTAACCTGAGCTATATTTCTTGAACTATAAGGGGTAGGACTTTCATACTTCACATGTAGATACCTTGTGACGAGACCTTTCATTTGAAACCATGACCTTTGACCTTAAGTGACCTTTACCTTGGACTTTGTTCTACTTTCTAAAAACTTTATTCTGGGCTATATCTCTTGAACTATAAGGGGCTTTTATATTGCACACGTAGATTCCTTGTGATGGGACTTTTCATTTGAGACCATGACCTTTGACCCAGTGATGTTGACTTTGACCTTAAGGTTCATGGATACACCATCCGCACAATATATCACTTCAGATTTTCTCTCGTCACCAAAATCGACATCACATTATCTGTGACGTCATGAAAAACGCACCAAAATTGCATCGGCACTCTTATTATTTGAAGCTGACTAACCTACGTCCTGAAAAATGAACTAGTATTTTAGGGATTTTGCTAAATAAAACTGCTGTATTTTGCAGGGATGGGGTCAATTACATTGAAATGTAATATTATTAATTAAATTACACATTACATTGTAATTCTTGGCAATGTAATTAATTAAATTACACATTACTTTGCTATTTTTTGGCAATGTAATTAATTAAAATACAATTACATTGCAAATGTAATTAATTAAATTACACATTACATTTTATTTAATGAATTTTTTTTTAGCATATCGAATTCCAAGTCTCTGATATAATGCAAGAAATTGCAGGACAGTATTCGCTCAACAGTCCAATGTATTTTAAGATTCACTGAGAAACCATTAATGTACATTAATGCACACATTTTACCTTGAAATTCCCTAGAATCCTTGGCCCTTAAAAATGCTAGCCATTTTGTCCTTGTCTTTGATAAGTTAGTTTTCCCAACTGAATTTTGTTACATTAGATTAGGATCAAATCACATTTGTAAACAGAACCTTTGACAATTTTATTCATGCATTCTTTTTATTGTTGACAACCAGGTGAAAATGCATTATCTCTTAACTAAGACTTTAGATATCTAATGGAGGTAATTGCAGAAGTGACAAACAAGTTAATTAAAACAGAAACATTTAACCAGACTTTGTTTTGATAACTATAAGTCACATTAGGTCTTGTGGTCATTCAGGTAAAACTGTTTATTTAACCATTGTCTGTGGCTAATCTCAATGATAACTGATTACACAACAAGTTAATTTTTTTCTCAGACCAATCTGTGTATTCATTTTCTTAGTTGCAAATGTAATTGAAAAGTAATTGAAATGTAATTGAAATTACATGCAGTTTTTGCCATGTAATTAATTAAATTACAATTACATGTAATTGAAAAAATCTTCAATTACACATTACATTCAATTACTTGAAAAAATGTAATTAATTGTAATTAATTACAATTACATTTTTAATTACCCCATCCCTGGTATTTTGATAAGATTGAGACTTCTATCATTTTCCTATGAATCTTTATTAAAAATCAGTGTTAAACAATTCTTTGATGGGTATGTTCAGTCAGAGAAAAGGCTGACAAAGCATTCTGCCGCTCAAGTCATCTCTCTAAGAAAATCACTAAAAAAAGATATAATTGCTTGTTTTATTTGTAAAAAAAACATAGGTAATCACAGATTACGAAGCTCACCTTGTGACAGCAAAATTCAATTCAAACATATTTCTTAGTACATGTATATTGGCTTTTAAAGGCAAAACCACTCAAGCAGAAAAAGTAGGTCAAGGTCATTTTATGAAAGTTTGATCAAAGATACATCCAATATGCAAGTTTGGTACATGTAGCAGTTATACTTTGCTCAATATTGGCTTTATAGAGCAAAATCACTCAAGCAGAAAAAGGAGGTCAAGGTCATTTTATGAAAGATTGATCAAAGATACATCCAATATGCAAGTTTGGTACATGTATCACTTAAACTTTGCTCAATATTGGCTTTTAAAGGCAAAATCACTCAAGCGGAAAATGTAGGTCGAGGTCATTTTATGAAAGTTTGATCAAAGATACATCTAATATGCAAGTTTGGAACATCTAGCACTTATACTTTGCTCAATATTGGCTTTTAAAGGCAAAATCACTCAAGCGGAAAAAGTAGGTCAAGGTCATTTTATGAAAGTTTGATCAAAGATACATCCAATATGCAAGTTTGGTACATGTAGCACTTATACTTTGCTCAATATTGGCTTTTAAAAGCGAAATCACTCAAGTGGAAAAAGTAGGTCAGATGCTGCATCCGATGCATGGGTCCATCTCGGCATCCAAAGATGAATCACTTGTGGAAGTTTGGTTACTGTAGCATAAGTACTTTTTCAGATACTGAGCTACCCCAAACTTCTTATCCAAATCACTCAAGCGGAAAATGTAGGTCAGATGCTGCATCCGATGCATGGGTTCACCTCAGCATCCAAAGATGAATCACTTGTGCAAGTTTGGTTACTGCAGCATTAGTACCTTGTCAGATACTGAGCTACCCCAAACTTCTTAACCAAGTTACTCAAGCGGAAAATGTAGGTCAGATGCTGCATCCGATGCATGGGTTCACCTCAGCATCCAAAGATGAATCACTTGTGCAAGTTTGGTTACTGTAGCATCAGTACTTTGTCAGATACTGAGCTACCCCAAACTTCTTAACCAAGTCACTCAAGCGGAAAATGTAGGTCAGATGCTGCATAAGATGCATGGGTTCACCTCAGCATCCAAAGATGAATCACTTGTGCCAGTTTGGTTACTGTAGCATTAGTACTTTGTCAGATACTGAGCTACCCCAAACTTCTTAACCAAGTCACTCAAGCGGAAAATGTAGGTCAGATGCTGCATCCGATGCATGGGTTCACCTCAACATCCAAAGATGAATCACTTGTGCAAGTTTGGTTACTTTAGCATTAGTACTTTGTCAGATACTGAGCTACCCCAAACTTCTTAACCAAGTAACTCAAGCGGAAAATGTAGGTCAGATGCTGCATCCGATGCATGGGTTCACCTCAGCATCCAAAGATGAATCACTTGTGCAAGTTTGGTTACTGTAGCATCAGTACTTTGTCAGATACTGAGCTATCCCAAACTTCTTAACCAAGTCACTCAAGCGGAAAATGTAGGTCAGATGCTGCATACGATGCATGGGTTCACCTCAGCATTCAAAGATGAATCACTTGTGTCAGTTTGGTTACTGTAGCATTTGTACTTTGTCAGATACTGAGCTATCCCAAACTTCTTAACCAAGTCACTCAAGCGGAAAATGTAGGTCAGATGCTGCATCCGATGCATGGGTTCACCTCAGCATCCAAAGATGAATGACTTGTGCAAGTTTGGTTACTGTAGCATTAGTACTTCGTCAGATACTGAGCTACCCCAAACTTCTAAACTGGACGCGGACGCGTGGGGTTATAGCATAAGCTCACTCAACTTCGTCGAGGTGAGCTAAAAACGTTTGATTAAGATCATGTGTGTTATAATGAAACAAGCGTAGTTTTTAGCTTACCTCGACGAAGTCGAGTGAGCTTATGCTATACCCCCGCGCGTCCCCTTCCGCGTCCGCGTCCGGTTAAGAAGTTTGGGGTAGCTTAGTATTTGGCAAAGTACTGATGCTACAGTAACCAAACTTGCACAAGTGATTCATCTTTGGATGCTGAGGTGAACCCATGCATCGGATGCTGCATCTGACCTACATTTTCCGATTGAGTGACTTGGTTAAGAAGTTTGGGGTAGCTCAGTATCTGACAAAGTACTGATGCTACAGTAACCAAACTTGCACAAGTGATTCATCTTTGGATGCTGAGGTGAACCCATGCATCAGATGCAGCATCTGACCTACATTTTCCGCTTGAGTGACTTGGTTAAGAAGTTTTGGGTAGCTCAGTATCTGACCAAGTACTTATGCTACAGTAACCAAACTTGCACAAGTGATTCATCTTTGGATGCCGAGATGGATCCATGCATCGGATGCAGCATCTGACCTAATTTTTCCACTTGAGTGATTTTGCTTTTAAAGGCCAATTATGAGCAAAGTATAAGTGCTACATGTACCAAACTTGCATATTGGATGTATCATTGATCAAACTTTCATAAAATGACCTTGACCTACTTTTTCCACTTGAGTGATTTTGCCTTTAAAAGCCAATATTGAGCAAAGTATAAGTGCTACATGTACCAAACTTGCTTTTTGGATGTATCATTGATCAAACTTTCATGTAATGACCTTGACCTACTTTTTCCGCTTGAGTGATTTTGCCTTTAAAAGCCAATATTGGGCAAAGTATAAGTGCTACATGTACCAAACTTGCATATATGGTCTATTTTTGATCAAACTTTCATAAAATGGCCTTGACCTACTTTTTCTGCTTGATTGATTTTGCCTTTAGAAGCCAATATTGAGCAAAGTATAAGTGCTACATGTACCAAACTTACATATTGGATGTATATTTGATCATTCTTTCATAAAATGACCTTGACCTACTTTTTCCGCTTGAGTAATTTTGCCTTTAAAAGCCAATATTGAGCAAAGTATAAGTTCTTCATGTACCAAACTTGCATATTGGATGTATCTTTGATCAAACTTTCATAAAATGAAATTGACCTACTTTTTCCGCTTGAATGATTTTGCCTTTAAAAGCCAATATACATGTATTTAGAAATATGTTTGAATTGAATTTTGCTGCCACGAGGTGAGCTTCGTAATCTGTGATTACCCTATGTTTTTTACACGCGGGTTAAAATGAGCTAGATCTCACAAAATTTTCCATTATACTAGGAAGCATCTCCTAAGTTTATACATGCAGAATTTGGGTCAAATAAATGTGTGGACATTTCGCGCACAATTTCTAGATCTAGGAGTGATATTTTAGAACAGCAAGCATGAGAGGAAGGCAGAGGGGGGTTTAATACTGTTATGTCACAATTTATCTCCGTTATGTTTTAAGATTTACTTCGAATTTATCGTAAAGAAGAATTTTTATGACGAATTACAAAGTACATGTACTAGATGTAGAAGTCAAATCTTCTGAAAGTGAATCCTAATTTTGAAAAAAGTTTCCCTTTAATGCATTATTTTTTCTCCTTTTCTTACAATGTGAATATTCATGGACCAATTATGAATAATTGATTTCAGTATTATTGCCTAAACCCTCTCCCCGGCAGTGAATTGTTATTAAGTTAACGGAGGATGCTTAGTATATGTGTAATTATATAGGGATGGGGAGTACCTACACATTTTAAAATTATCCAAAGGCTATTTTATCCTGAATAAGTCACACTGACCTTGAGGATGACCTTGACCAACGTTGGATGTCATAATATGCTGGAAATATCCCAGCATGTTTGATGAAAAAAAAGACATACATTATATGATCACTCCATAAATCTGTAAATGCAAGGCAAGCTGTTACTATCTTCTTGCATTGTACATGTAAAATTATTTTTCAGTTGAGAATAAACATAAAAGAAGTATTTTACAGTTATTCAGTCTCAAAGTCGAGAAAGAATTTGTCATCTAACAAATGAAATATGTTCAAGTAGACCAGTGAAACAAAAAGAAACGATATTGAACGTAAATAATATTTATCAATAGAACTCAGTTACAGCATTTTACTTGTTTTACTGTGATATAAACCAGCTAATTGCATTTTACATAGTCTAAATGAACTAAATGTACTTTTATTTGTCTTTTGTTTTGTTTTTTGGTTAAAAATATAAAATAACCTTTTCAATGTTTTCTTTTTTGAAAACCAGATTTTTATCCCTATAAGTACAAGACAACGTCGTATTGTATACCCTTTTCTCGGCTTAATTCTTAGAAGAAAACATTTGTCATGCGGAAATAAATATGATTTTTCAAAAATATAGGAGTTCTTTTTTTTTTTTTTCATTTTAAAAAGATATTCAGAAGTCACTAGGCCGATTTTAGCCCGGTTTTTCTCCTCATCCTAAACTATAATGGATAGCAACATACTAATCATATTTTATATAACGTGTGATTGAAGTACATGTATTAGTAATTTTCTTTGCGTATTCATTTGTCTGAATACATTCTATTCATTTCAGTGATTTTTTTCAGTAATTTGGGAATGGGGTCGGGGCCCTTGCAATTGGGAAAATTAACGACATTTGGGAATATTTGGGAAGTACTAAATATCAAAGTAAAAGTAAAATGACAGTTTATACAATCAAAAGTTAAGAATTGAATGTTTAATCATATAATTTTCTTTAAATATGATTTAATTTCTTATGCTTACAACAATATGGCAAATAATTAGTAAATTTGCTATACTTTTGAACCAGTTCTTTTCACTATTTTCGCTGATAATTCCATCTGAATGAAATTGGGAAATTTTAGAGTCACAATTGGGAAAAAAAGATACTATTTTTCATTGGGAATGGGGCCGAATAACGGCCCCAAAAAGGGGCAAAAAAAATCCCTGCATTTATAATTCTATTCATAAGATATACATCTTGTTTTCATCACCCTATTTCATTCAGGGCTGTTTTTAGCGTTACTGGTCTCTGACCAGTCGAGCTTATGTAATCACCCTTCGTCCGGCGTCCATCCGGCCGTAAACGATTCTTGTGCTCTCAACTCCTCTGAAACTATAGGAGATAGAAAGTTAATTCTTTTTGCAATATGATAGGTCTGTGGTCTAGTTGTGAACCTGATATTTTGTTTGAGCCACTGACCCCCAGGGTCTTAGAAAATGGGTGTGGTCATTTTGTCCTACATAAGTCTATGTAATCTTGTGCTCGCAACTCCTCTGGCACTATAAATGATGGAGACTTAATTCTTTCTGCAATATGATAGGTCTGTGGTCTAGTTGTGAACCTGATATTTTGTTTGAGCCCCTGACCCCCAAGGTCTTAGAAAATGGATGTGGTCAATTTGTCCTACATAAGTCTATGTAATCTTGCTCTCGCAACTCCTCTGACACTATAGTATAAATGATGGAGACTTAATTCTTTTTGCAATATGATGGGTCTGTGGTCTAGTTGTGCACCTGATATTTTGTTTGTATCTTATTGACTTGTTAATGAGTGAAGAAAACAAAACAACCAGGAGAGCTACAATCTCGTCAGAGACTTCTGGTTTCTTTATCAACTTGATGTTTTGACGTTAAAAATAGCCAAATGCATCCCGTGATGTCATTTGTGTAACACTGTTGCAGGCGTAAAATATCACTGATATGATGGGTAATATTATGAAATGGGTTACAGATTTCACTTTTTTTATCAGCTCTATTTCCAATTGATATGTGGATGAAAAATGAAGTTATTTAGATGAACGGTTCAGGAAATATGAATCCAAATAGAGCACGGACGGGATCTCTTGCCGGAATTTTTTAACAAAATCTGGAAGGGGGGTAGGTTCATAATTTTGTATCATTTTTTCAAACTTAAAATTTTGCGCGATGATTGCTACATTTCTATTTATTTTTGAAAGATATATTAAGATTAAGATAGCAAATATTCCTTTCATTGGCATGTTAACAAAGTACTTAAACCCGTCATTTACCAGTTGGACTCTAAAAATAATGACGTCAAGAAAAGAACCTAAATTGGTACAATATTTACTATTTCATAGAATTTGACGTACCAGCATTGTTGTATTTTCTATTTTTTATTTGTTTTAGACCTTCTTGCGTTATTAAAAGAATGACCATATTGAGTCTTTGCGGAATACAGAGTTTTTTCCCCTTACAGACGGTTTCAGACGTGAAACCATTGTAACGTCATGAAAATGGTATGGTAACGTCTATTTTATACCGTCATTTCCCAGACTTTTAGGACTGCTTCCATAGAATTTAATGACGTCATAATCAGTCTACGTCAGATACCGTCCCAAATGGGAAGTAACTCTGGTTTTCGAAAATAGCGAATACATCCAATGGCATGCATCAAGTTTAAAACACCAGTGGTATATTGATTATATGATGCAAATTTGGGGAAAATTCTTGAAAAAATAAACATATACTTCTTTGGAAGGTCATAAATCCATTGGAAGCTTGTTGACATATACTTTTTTCATTAAAATACTATACATTACATTGTTTTCTGCCATTAAAATCAATAAAACTTAATCTGTGATGTTAAAGAGTGTTTTGGGGAGTTTTGGAAAGGGTGTAACCATGAACCTTAACCAATAACCACAGTTTAATTACTCATATTTTGGCTGTATATTTAGCTCTGTAAGGGATACGACTAACATTAGATGCATAGAATCCTCATGACAATACTTCTTGTATTTTGGAACTTATTTGATTTTTAACAAAAACCTGCAACAGCGAACTACGTAATCTTTGATTACCCTATGTTTCAATAACTTACACCTTGGCTGTATCTTTGACAAAAACCTGCTAAGGCAAGCTATATAATCTTTGATTATTATAATATACCCAATTTTTTAACCTACTTTTGAAAAATCACATCTTTGCTATATCTTAATATGTTTATATTTATTCTATTTCTTATGAACTGAGCATTTGTAACTTAATAAATATTAAATTGGACAACCTCCTGGCATATCTCACTATCCAGTGCATGCTTTGTGGGTTTGGTGCAAGGCTCTCAAAATTAGGGTTCTCTAGGGAATATTTATGTCATTCAATCCCATTTACCAGCAACAGACGAGCTAACTCCCAAGAAAATTAGGTCAGAAACATAGTAGAGACCTAGATGCATCTTCTGAATGTGAATATTAACAATAAATCACAATGCTTTGAATATAAAACATGTTTAAATCAAAAACAGTTATAACTTGTTTAAGTTATTGGAGATATTCTGAGGAAAATCTGCTCTTTTATTTATAACTTATTCAAGTTTTAAACTCATGAACATAACTTGTATAAGTTATTACTGATGCAAGTTAATTAAGAGGTTATTACTCATATAAGTTGGACCCCTGACTGTGTATATGAGGGCTTATTGATATGTTGTGAGCCTCGTATTAAAGGATTTGAATTTTAACAGACACTTGCACTATTTTTCTACATAATCCCCTTCAGTATCTATACACTTTTGCCACTGGTTTTAAGGGCCTCAATACTGCCTTTAAACTAAAGATCTCCTCATCTTGACTGGTCCACTGCAAGTTTGACGCATCATCGGACTGAAAGTGGGTGCCAGGAATAAGGTGGGTGCTCAATCAAACTTAAGCCACAATCATGAATGGCAGCCATGGCAGTGACAGACTTGTGAAAAGGAGCATTGTTCTGATGAAACAACATATCTTTAACTAGTGAGCTTTCTGTGGTGCTTAAGTTTAATATTTTCCCGTAACTGTGTCAGAAATGAAGCATAGTAAGTGCCATTGATTGTTTGTCCTTTTTGGAGATAATATATCAGCAGAATACCTTCTGCAACCCAGAAAACAAGGGCTCACAACATATCAATCAGCACTCGTACTATGACTTTTTACCTAGTGACTCTTACATTTGGGCATACTTTCAGATTTTACTGACTATAACTTACTTTGCAATCTGGCCATTCTGTCTTTAGCAGAGTTTTATTTGATGGTTAAGGTAGCTCCCTACTCGAACCGCTATAGGTTTTCCTTATACACAGCAGTCTGCGTATAACGTTTTACAAAAATTGGTGACAGACAAGCCAGCACATTGAAAAACGCAGACAAAAGGTCTTTTAAAAATGCCAAAAGAAACAAAAAAAAAAAAGCAAAAACAAAAGATTGGGCAGTCTATTGGTCCACACCCATCATATAATCTTAGTTGAAAATGTGATTAATTTCAGAAATTACAAGGGGGTACCCTTATGTTTTGAACCATATCTTGATCATTTATAAAACTGTATATATATGCATGTGATTTTTTTCACCATCTATATACATTATCTTATGAAATAATGCAACATGAAGAAATTCCATTTGTTCTTTTGTGCGAAAGTGGGATATACTATCTATTATTAGTCAAAATTTTGATGAAATTATAAGGGGGTACCCTTATGTTTGGAGTTACATGTTGACTATTTATAAAACTTTACCTGTATGTGATTTTTTTCACCATCTATATACATTATCTTATGAAATGATGCAATATGAAGAAATTACATCTGTTCTTTTTTGCAAGAAGTGGGATATAGTACCGTATAACCAGATATTTTCGCGAGTATCAAATTTCGCGATTTCATGGTAAAATAGGATATCTTTATTTTCGCAAGTACAATTTTCACAAATCCGAAATTACAAAATAATAGGTCTTCAGTGTGGTGTACCTGCTATTTTGATGGAGCCTCTGACCCCAAGGGTTTTGGAAGATGGGTGTGTTTATTTTCTCCTTTATATCTTGTGAACACCAAATCTGGAAAGAGCTAATTCTTTCTGCAGTATAGTAGGTAGTTTTGTATCTGATATTATGTTTTAACCCATGATCCCTAGGGTCTTTGAAAAAGGATCTGGTCATTTTTGGCCGGATTGCAAAGCAATTCCGGTCTATAGATTGATGATGTCCGTCTGTCCGTCCGTCCGTCCGTCTGCCGTCAACATTTTGGTTAAAGTTTCTGGTTGAGGCAAAATCTAAGGAACTATATGCAGTAGAAACTTTATATTATACATGAAGGTTGTCCATGACAAGACCTTTCAATTTATGCCGTAACATTTGACCTAGTGACCTTGACCTTGGACTTTGACCTAGTTAAAGATTTTGGTTAAAGTTCTTGGTTTAAGCAAAATCTAAGGAACTGTATGCAGTAGAAACCTTAAATTATACATATAGGTTGCCCATGACAAGACCTTTCAATTTATGCCATAACATTGGACCTAGTGACCTTGACCTTGGACTTTGACCTAGTTAAAGATTTTGGTTAAAGTTCCTGGTTTAAGCAAAATCTAAGGAAATGTATGCAATAGAAACCTTATATGAAACATTTAGGTTACCCAATGACGAGATCTTTCTATTTATGCCATAACATTGGACCTAGTGACCTTGACCTTGGACTTTGACCTAGTTAAAGATTTTGGTTAAAGTTTCTGGTTTAAGCAAAATCTAAGGAACTGTATGCAGTGGAAACCTTATATTATACATTTAGGTTGCCCATGATGAGACCTTTCAATTTATGCCGTAACATTTGACTTAGTGACCTTGACCTTGAACTTTGACCTAGTTAAAGATTTTGGATAAAGTTCTTAGCATAATCTAAGGAACTGTATGCAGTAGAAACCTTATATTATACATTTAGGTTGCCCATGACGAGACCTTTCAATTTATGCCGTAACATTGGACCTAGTGACCTTGACCTTTGACTTTGACCTAGTTAAAGACTTTGGTTAAAGTTCCTGGTTTAAGCAAAATCTAAGGAACAGTATACAGTAGAAACTTTATATTATACATGTAGGTTGCCTCTGACAAGACCTCTCATTGTATGCTGTAATATTTGACTTAATGACCTTGACCCAGTTGGTGACAAAAACTTACTTTGCAATCTGGCCATACCGTCTTTAGCGGTGTTTTATCTCCTATATAACTCTATATGTACCGGGGGTATATGTAATTTTGTAAACACCATGCAGTTCTGAGAAAGTCTATTTAAAAGAGAGTGAATTCTCTTTCCATAGGTCTGTGATCTTGTGCATCCAATATTTTGTTTGAGCCTCTGACCCCCAGGACCTTGATGAAATGGTTGTGGTTATTTTTAGCTCTACTGGTCATAGACCTGTCGAGCTGATGTGACTGATACCCTGTCGTAGGACATCTGTCTGTCTCTTGTGCTCGCAACTCCTCTGAAACTATTAGAGATAGAAATGTAACTCTATGTAAACTTGTGCTCACAACTCCTCTGACACTATAAATGATGGAGAATGAATTCTTTTGCAATAGGATAGGTTTGTGGTATGGTTGTGTACCTGATATTTTGATTGGGCCCCTTCCCCCCAGGGAGTTAGAAAATGAGTGTGGTCATTTCTCTTATATAAGTCTATGTAAACTTGTGCTCACAACTGTTCTGACACTATAAATGATGGATATATGATACTTTTTGCAATTTGATTGGTCTGTGGTCTAGTTGTGCACCTGATATTTTGTTATGGCCCCTTACCCCCAGGGACTTAGAAAATGGGTGTGGTCAGTTTCTCCTATATACACTGCTCAAAAAAATTTAAGGATCGATTTTTGTAAGCCTATAGCCTACAGGTTTAGGGTGTAGTTCGCGTTGTGTATTAAATAGTCATTTTGAAAACTATAAACATAAGTCTGAATAAAAGGGAAGTTCTAAGTTTATTTCTTCAAAAAGCGTAACATGTTGATAGTATGAGAGCAGAGTCTAAACTTAACCAAAGTTAATCTTAACTGAAAGTGGTCAGCAAAACGTTGTGCCGAGTATATATGTGGACGATTGGAAAATGCAATCTAACACCTGCACAAAATAATAAGTAATTGGTTTTTGATTAAAAAGACATTTTGGAAATTAGATTCTTCCAAATATAGAACCTTTATGGCTTTAACGGGGAGATTTCAAATTAGCTTTCAATTAACTTATAAGGAAAACAAAGGGTACTAAGTACTTGCAGGTGTGCCAATAACTGCAGTGTTTTAAGCATCGTGGGAATCAAATTAAACAGATATCAGAGTATACAAAATAAAGTTATTTGTTGCAATGTGAAGCTCAAACCTAAAGACAAGTAATTTACTTAGAGTGATTCCCCTTTAACTATAGCAAACTCATGTTAGCAATGTAACTAATTAATATGAATATTTGATTAGCATAATTATTGTTGGGGAGAGGCCATATGGTTACATTTTTCCATTGTAATATACTGTAATGATACAGAGAATGTAATATCTTTTGGGATAAGCAAGGCTACATCATCAAGTTTTATCATGTGTAAATAGTCAATCTGTTCAATACAAACATTGGTAAATAAAAAATGACAATTTAATATGTCTTAATACACTTTTAAAATATGTTCATCATATAAAAAAAACGACTGCAAACAATATGTTTGATATGAAAGTAGAAACCTTGCTCTCCTAATTTTTTTGCAGTGTAGGTCTATGTAACTCCTCTGACACTATAAATGATGGAGACAGTTTTTTTTTTTTGCAATATAATAGGTCTTATCTTGTTATGCACCTGATATTTGTTTGAGCCCCTGACCCCCCCCCCCCCCCCCCCCAACTTAGAAAATGGGTGTGGTCATTTTCTCCTATTTAACTCTATGTAAATCTTGTGCTTGCAAGCTATAGATAATGAAGACTTAATTCTTTTTACAATATGATAGGTGTATACTGTAGTTGTGCACCAGATATTTTGTTAGCTTTACTAGTCAAAGACCAGTCGAGCTTATGCGATACCATGTTGTCCGCCATCTGTCTGTCTGTTAACAATTTTTTGTGATCGCAACTCCTCTGAGACCATAAATGATAGAAACCTAATTCTTTTTGCATGTAGTTTGATCCATGGTCTAGTTGTGCACCTGATCTTTTGTTTGAGCCTCTGACCCCCAGGGTCTTAAAAAATGGGTGTGGTCATTTTCTCCTATATAACTCTATGTAATCTTGTGAACACATATTCTTAGAAAGTATGATTCATAGAGTGTTAATTCTTTTTGCAATATAATCCATCTCTGGTCTAGTTGTGCACCTGCTTTTTAGCTCGACTGCACTTTAGTGCAAAAGAGCTATTGCAATACCCCCGGCGTCAGCGTCGGCGTCGTCCGAACTAGATGATAAGGTAAATGTTAAGATTACACATTTACCTTTCCTATATTCATATTCTGTTGTTTTTTTTGTTGCAAATGTTTAATTATACATCATTTAATATATCCAGATGAGGATATAGCCCCTGGGGTTGGGATTTTTAAAATTATTTCAAATGATAAGGCAAATGTTGAGATAGCAATAAAGTCTTTAAAAGCCAATATTGAGCAAAGTATAAGTGCTACATGTACCAAACTTACATATTTGATGTATCTTTGATCAAACTTTCAAAAAATGACCTTGACCTACTTTTTTCCACTTGAATGATTTTGCCTTTAAAAGCCAATATTGAGCAAAGTATAAGTGCTACATGTACCAAACTTGCATATTGGATGTATCTTTGATCAAACTTTCATAAAATGACCTTGACCTACTTTTTTCCGCTTGAATGATTTTACCTTTAAAAGCCAATATTGAGCAAAGTATAAGTGCTACATGTACCAAACTTGCATATTAGATGTATCTTTGATCAAACTTTCATAAAATGACCTTGACCTACTTTTTCCGCTTGAATTATTTTACCTTTAAAAGCCAATATTGAGAAAAGTATAAGTGCTACATGCACCAGACTTGCATATTGGATGCATCTTGGGTTAGACTATTGAAATATGACCTTGACCTACTTTTTCCGCTTCAGTGATTTTGCTTTAAATTGGCAATATTGAGCTAACTATATGTGCTACATGCACCAGACTTGTAATTTATAACTTTAAATTTTTTATGTGACTTGATATATGTTGTTGCCTGAGAAAGGGAGTTTAAATAAATTGGCTGTCATGAGAGATATTATGCTATGCAGTCGAGCATTAGGTGACTCTGGCAACTATTTTTAGCTCACCTCGACGAAGTTGAGATGAGCTTATGCTATAACCCCGGCGTCCGCGTCCCCGTCCGCGTCCCCGTCCGCGTCCGCGTCCGGTTAAAGTTTTTGGGCAACTCAGTATCTGACAAAGTACTGATGCTACAGTAACCAAACTTGCACAAGTGATTCATCTTGGGATGCTGAGGTGAACCCATGCATCGGATGCAGCATCTGACCTACATTTTCCGGTTGAATGACTTTGTCAATGTCTGGTTAAAGTTTTTGGGGTAGTTCAGTATCTGACAAAGTACTGATGCTACAGTAACCAAACTTGCACAAGTGATTCATCTTGAGATGCTGAGGTGAACCCATGCATCGGATGCAGCATCTGACCTACTTTTTCCGCTTGAGTGATTTTGCCTTATAAGGCCAATATTGAGCAAAGTATAAGTGCTACATGTACCAAACTTGCATATTGGATGTATCTTTGATCAAACTTTCATAAAATGACCTTGACCTACTTTTTCCACTCGAGTGATTTTGCCTTGAAAGGCCAATGTTGAGCAAAGTAATAGTGCTACATGTACCAAACTTGCATATTGGATGTATCTTTGATCAAACTTTCATAAAATGACCTTGACCTACTTTTTCCGCTTGAGCGATTCTGCCTTTAAAGGCTATTAGAGCAGTTGCATTTAGTTTACTTCTTACTTTACTTCTGCTTTTACCTCACCTCTACGCTTCAGTGGTCACTGTGGTTAGGGATTAGGCCGTGGTATTTAAAATTCGTTTTCCATCCTGGTGTTTTAAAAAAAAGACACCCTCCAGTTAGGCGAAAACACACAAACATCAATTTTGTATTGTTGTCAATGACATGTATTATTCTGAAATTTTATTTAAGGCACATATCCACTGTACAAGTCAGGGGAGACGGGAATGTGAGCTATTATAGCTAAGTCTTGGTTTAAATAGATCAATTTGAGCCGTTTTTCATTTCGAGTAATAAAGCCGTAG
The DNA here is from genome assembly GCA_028142955.1 of Pinctada fucata. Lineage (NCBI taxonomy): Eukaryota > Metazoa > Mollusca > Bivalvia > Pterioida > Pteriidae > Pinctada > Pinctada fucata. The sequence continues at coordinate 25,192,001 of AP027114.1, forward strand.
TGGAACTTTTTTTCAGTATGACAGGATACCTTTGGCAATCTCGAATTAATTGTGAGTGTATGCTTTTTATCTGGTATTTTGTCTCGAAAGGTACCAGTCCGCACACGTTAAACAGAATATTTCACAGCCTTGGCTTTACATTGTTCAATACACACCTGGCCTGAGGCGATCCAACTACAGTTACCTTTTAAAGCTGACCTGTCACTTTTTTACCATTTAAATGTGAAAGTATTATCATCAGACGGACGGACATGCAGACGGAAAGATCATTTATTTATGTAGCAAAAATTACAATGCTTAATGTTTCTTCGTCAGAAAAGGGGAAATTTACATAAAATGTACCCGTAAGTTTTATGTCTAAGATATGAAATGTACCCGCAAAACGTCAGGGTAGGTCAGCTTTAAAAGTTAACTGTAGTCGTCAATACTCGAGACCAAGATTATGTAACCCCTAACCGCAGTGACCACTGAAGCGTAGAGGTGAGGTAAAAGTAGTGGTGAAGTAAACTAAATGCAACTGCTCTAATATTGAGCAAAGTATAAGTGCTACATGTACCAAACTTGCATATTGGATGTATCTTTGATCAAACTTTCATAAAATGACCTTGACCTACTTTTTTCCACTTGAGTGATTTTGCCTTTAAAGGCCAATATTGAGCAAAGTATAAGTGCTACATGTACCAAACTTACATATTGGATGTATCTTTGATCAAACTTTCGTAAAATGACTTTGACCTACTTTTTCCGCTTGAGCGATTCTGCCTTTAAAGGCTTATATTGAGCAAAGTATAAGTGCTACATGTACCAAACTTGCAAATTGGATGTATCTTTGATCAAACTTTCATAAAATGACCTTGACATACTTTTTACACTTGAGCGATTCTGCCTTTAAAGGCCAATATTGAGCAAAGTATAAGTGCTACATGTACCAAACTTGCATATTGGATGTATCTTTGATCAAACTTTCATAAAATGACCTTGACCTACTTTTTCCCACTTGAGTGATTTTCTTATTATACATGTACTTAGAGATATGTTTTAATTGAACTTTGCTGCCGCGAGGTGAGCTTCGTAATCTTTGATTACACTATGTTTTTATTTGAGCCTCTAGTCCCCAGGGTCTTGTAAAATGGGTGTGGTCATTTTCTCCTATTCAACTCAATGTAATCTTGTGAACACTAATTCTCAGAAAGTGTAATTGACAGAGAGTTACTTCTTTTTGCAATATAATCCGTCAGTGGTCTTGTTGTGAAACTGATCTTTTGTTTGAGCCTCTGACCCCCAGGGTCTTCAAAAATGGATGTGGTCATTTTCTCCTATACAAGTCTATTGGTATGTAATCTTGTGAACACCAGTTCTTGAAAAGTATATTTGATAGAGAGATAATTCTTTTTGCATTATAATCGGTCTCTAGTATAAAGATAATTCTTTTTGCATTATAATCGGTCTCTAGTATAATTTTTCACTTGATATGTTGTTTGAGCCCCTGACCCCCAGGGTCTAGAAAAATGGGTGTGGTCATTTTCTCCTATATAAGTCTAGTAATAGTATGTAATCTTGTGAACACCAGTTTTAAAAAAAGTATAATCGATAGAGATATAATTCTTTTTGCATTATAATCAGTCTCTGGTATAGTTGTGTATTTGATGTGTTGTTTGAGCTCCTGACCCCCAGGGTCTAGGAAAATGGGAGTGGTCATTTTCTCGTATGTAAGTCTTATAATGTTATCTTGTGACTCCAGTTCTTGAAAAGTATAATTGATAGAGAGATAAAATCTTTTTGCATTATGATAAGTCTCTGGTATAGTTGTGCACTTATCATGTTGATTGATTCTGACCCGAGGGTCTAGGAAAATGGATGTGGTCATTTTCTCCTATATAAGTCTATGTTATCATGAGAACACCAATTCTCAAAACATATAATCGATAGAGAGATCATTCTTTTTGCATTATAATCACTTTCTGGTCTTTTTATGTCTCTGATATTGTGTTTGAGCCTCTGACCCCCAGGGTCTTGTAAAGGGGTGTGGTCATTTCTCCTATATAAGACTGTAACCTTGTGACCACCAACTCTCATGAAGTATACTTGATATAGAGATAATTCTTTTGCATTACCATATGAGTCTGTGGTCTAGTTGTGTACCTGATATTTTGTTTGAGACCCTGACCCCAGGGTCTTTGAAAATAGGTGTGGCCATTTTCGCATATATAAGTCTTATAATGTTATCTTGTTAATACCAATTCTCAGCAAGTATAATTGATGGAGAGTTAATTCTTTTAACATCATTTTACAAGTGTCTGTGGTGTAGGTGTGCACCTGATATTATGTGTGAGCCCCTGACCCCAGGGTCTTGAAATGGGTGTCACTTTAACAAAACAGCCAGTAGAGCTCCAGTCTCAACAGAGAATTCTGGTTTGAGTTCCTGGCCCCCGGAAACTAAGAAAACGGAGATGGTTATATTACATATCATTTAAGGATTCACTTGTCGATGAATGAATAAAAAAAACACAACCAGGAGAGCTACAGTCTCGTCAGAGATTTCTGGTTTTTGTGTCGCCTGCGAAGCATAGCGACACTTGTGGATCACTTTGTCCGTCCGTCCGTCCGTCTGTCTGTATGTCTGTCCGTCTGTCTGTCACACTTGGATGTCACACCCTATAAAAGTGATTCCTGAGTGTCTCTATGTTTCGCAGGCGACACATGCATTCCTTGGAATGATTTTCCAATTTAACCGTGATAACTATTTAACTGTGTGAGCACCAATTCTCAGGAATTATAATTGATAGTCGACAAAAAAGTACGCTTCTCGATCTGGCCATACCATCTTTGGGGGTTTAGGGTTTATTGCAAAGAGATAAGGTTTGTGTCCTAAAATCCATAGAAATTTAATTTCAGTATTCAAAAGACACTCGGGTCGCTTATCCACAGGGACTTGAAACCTTTAGTTAATTTATGACATGTTTTATATCTTCTTCATTTTATAAGGGAATATGACGGTAAAGTGGGACATTTCATAGAGGGATTCAAGTCCCTGTGCATTCATTATAAGAAGTAGCATCCTAACAAAGCTAGAACGTGTACATTTGGGCCGATTCAAACAATTGCAATTAGTAATGAGACAATCATTTTCTCAAAGATACATATTTTGCCCCAACATGTAGAAATAAAACATTTCATATTTCGTTTGATAAGATCGTTTGATTCGTCGATATGAAAATAGTTTAAATCTATGATTATGGCTACTGAATTTATTAAAGTTTACAAGAAATTTGTTATTTTGAAATGAAAAATAGACATTTTTGCTCTAAAATAAAATAGAAAATAGAAAATATACCTTAATTGCTCATGTAGTTGATGAGGAAGCCCAAGGAATAACCGTGGAAAAAACAATTTCTTCCGTCAATGCAAGAAATAAAGTCAATAAATATTCTTCAGATGTAAACGATTTTTGAATAAAAAAAAGAATTACCTCCAAATCACAATGTCACTTAAAAGTATATAGTCCGAAAGAGTATAAAAATTTCACTAGAAAAATCATTGATTTCATAATGGATTTTTAAGGATATTTTATATAAAAATTCAGAAGTCAGAGATTTCTAATTGAAAATACAGGTTTCTGTATGAAACGTCAATTTTTGGGCATTTGTTAGGGAGTAACAACACAAAGTGTAATTAAAGAAGGATACTTAATTTTTTTTAAAAACCATATGCAATGATGTGGAACTGAGAAGCAGGACAGGAATAAAAAAATTCCTCAAACATATAATGCAAAAAATCTACTTTTTTACCCTTAAACACACAGTAAAAGTAGAATTTGTACCTTTTTTGTGCATTTCGAATTTTTTCTTCTATTGACGTCGATCCGACATTTTCTAAACGTTGTTGTTTTTGCCTTTTGTGCTTTTATATTTATTGAATTTATTTATAAGCATATTAATTTATTATATTTTCCCATATTATACTATAAATACCCTTAATTCGCAGTATTATGGGGTATTAATTATCAAATCAACTATAACGCTGACGTGTCACTTTAATTGAGCGGAGACGTCCTGTTAGCTTTGGCTGTACTAACGTTGTGATTATTGCTCCACTGACGCGCGTGTACAAACATCGGGCTCCCATGCCAATTAACATATAATTAACAAATTATTATTACTACTTAAAGTCTTATGTATAGTATTGGAGGATTACTTATTGGGGTGATATAGTACTGGATTACACGAGTCGTGCAAACACTACATTGAATTTATTCTGGAATTTCAGTAATACGTGCGTGACAAGTTGTGCATTGTGTTTATTTATAATATACATGTTGGATAGTTTATTTCTTCATTGTTATAATGGATAAGTTTTGGAAGAATAAGCGTAAAAAGAACATTTTAGTTCTACCTGTTGGTTCTCAAATCCCTAAAGAGAAGTTAAAGAAAATCCTGAAAAATTACGACGTTTATATAGAGGAAGAAAATAAGTAAGTAAATAAAACAATATCAAGTACTTTTATACTCGTCAGTCGTACATATACCGCTTTCTAATTGTTTGTCATAAGTACACGTGTTTCCTTGAATTTTCCATTTATCTATTTGTTATATTTATATTGTTTTGATTGTAAAAGGCAAGTTGGTTATGTTTTATAAAGTTTATTATACGAAAAAAAAATGCCCATGTTTTGACATTGTTGAGGTACTGTTAGCGTGTACAAGGATTTTATAGAATAATAATTTGAAAAAGAATCGTTACTTATCTTTTTTTTTCTTACCAAAAAAAAAAAACGGGGGAAAAGACCTAGAAATAATAATGTACGAGGAAGGGAGGTTGACAGTTTACGTAATTGACCAAAAATATACTCAGTGTTTTGTATTCATATCAAGGTGACAGAACAAGAGAACTTGTTATATAAAGATGATGTATCGTACATGTTATAAGCAAGCGGCTAGAACTAAAGAAACTTATTATATCATCATATTATGAGCTGTGAACCTGCTGTTTGAAATTTCTATATTGACACTTTTTGGGTGAAGTCTCACGTTATTGTTTCCTAATCACAGCATGTGCAGTTTTCCTTGCGGGGTGCCAGACTCGATCCCCAAATTATCACACCCTTCCTTTGGAGGGTACGCTGCGTGTACACCGTCTCATTGTGAGAAATGAATGTCTAAGGGTAAATCGTCAAACTGTTGTAAACTGATAACAATTAACCCTGCATGATGCCGTATTAACCATCAGTTAGTAGGATTCACGAGTTAACTACAAGTATGTCATTGAAAATATTTTATTCTAGATGCTACTTTATGGTAATGTACATAATAAACCTTATCTCATTCCCTTTGATATCAATATTTAAAATTGGAAATATTTTCTTGCGCTTACAATTTTTTTTTTTCAAAGGTTGATCATAATATTTATGTTATAGAATTTGAATTGACTATCTCAATAAAGGAATTTGGTCATGTATATTTAAAGGAAACATTTTTATGACTTCCTCCTGTAATGGGGCTTTGATCATGTTGATTTTTCCGAATTTGGCAATATAAACATCTGTTAGATTTGTTTGTTGAAATTGAAGCCGGCGGCTTCATGACACTTAGTGTATATGTTAATCAGTTGGAACATCTTGTATGTCACTTTGCCTGAAGGTAAGCCTGGTAAATGGAGGGGATAATTATCCTCCTGTGTATTGTACCGTCATGTGACACGCTGGCTTACCGCTATGTTTATCATTTTGAAACAACAGATCATATGAATGAACAGCATTAATGAATAACTTGTATGATAGTCAAATCGTATTTTGAGTACGCGTAAAACAACCAAAACAATTCAAAAAAAAAAACAAAAAAAAACGTATATTAATATCGCCCATTAACCCTTCTGATCATGTGCCTGAGCTTGTAAATTGTAGAATTTTTAAATGGTCATAGTAATTTCAGAAGTCACTTGCAGTTCTATTCATTCGCGTCTCCTGCAACGCATATTTAACAATGATGTCACTTTGCTTGGAATTCTACATTGTACGTGTTATCTAGAAAAAGGGGGGCAGCCTATTTTATTGAGTATACAAAAACTGAAAACGGCAAAATCAGCATTTTTTTTTTTCGCAAATATTTTGGAGGTCATACCCCTTTGATTCCCCCCTGACCCCATCTAGATCTGCGCTTGATCTTTAACTCTATATTCTAATAGGGCTGAGTATTACGGGTTAAAGTTGTATTGCGATATTTTATATCATCGAGATTCTTTATGATTTTCATTTTTCCTTTCCAAATTTTATCTTAAAATCTGAAAATGGGTCCATGATATAATGATGGACATGTGCAGACAAATTTGACAGCCTTCTATAACATTCGAAGTCAATGATACATGCATGGATATCCGGTAGAATGAAATTAAGATTTATCCAAGTATCAGTGTGATAATCTGATGGGACATCGGAATACACTCGGGGACATGCAGACAGTGCAAAAAGTCATTAGGAAACACTATACCCTTATTTTACAATAAATGACGGGAAAGGCGAACGTCCGTGAATTTCTTGTACGTGTAAACAATATTCCAGTGATGAACTAGATAACTGACGTACGTTGTCAAACAAGCATTATTTATTTATTTCTTGTATCAGACTGGTAGCATAGTACGGACATTTCGTCTTGTTAAAAGTGGCTAGTCAGAAAATTGTAGAACTGATCATAATTTTATCACCGCTGTCATTGGATGAAACATGGAATGAGCATGATGTTATTCACGACGTTGTAACTTAAAGGTCAATCTGTTCGTGTTAGCCCATAATTTTCAAAGAAACAACTTGAAAATATGAAGATAAAAAACATCGTCAAAAACTGGTTTTTGAAAACAAATACCGTGGTACGCATTGCGAAGCGTCGTATCGCAATATATCGGTTCCGCGATATAACCGCTCAGCCGTATATTCTAAGTTAGTAACAAATTTTTAGCAATTTGTTCAACATTCTAAGATACTCATTTAACTGCCGTTTATCTTATCATTCAAATACTCTGAAGTGAAGAAGATATAATTATTTTACTTCTCACGATATTAAACATACATGATAAATGTTTAAACATACATAAACAAACATACACAAGTTTACATAAATAAACCGAAACATTGGACATTTTATTATTTTCCTGTAAACTGAGAGACATTGGGAACAATTTGGTAGTTCTTGAAATTTTAACGATCTTCAAAAAATCCAAATGAGAATTCAGTTCTTAGGCCCTTTACTTACTTTAAAGTGACTCCTTCATGATGGCGATGTTTCTGAATCGGTTTAAGTTTGAAAACAAGTGGAATTTTCACAAATATTGGAGTGGAATATGTTTCAAAATTGTTCTTTTATCTATTTATGCATTTGCAGTTAAAGAAAAGTTTACTTAGCAAGAATTTGTATAGCTAAAAATGAACTTTTTTCATTACAGCTTGACTGACTCAACGACAGGCAAAGGTGACCATGGCAATGACCTACTGACCTCAACAGACAAGGGCAAGGAGACGATGAAGAAGTCAACGACGCTCCTTTTTATTCCGAGCTTTCGTAAGAGGAAGAAGTCCGCCAAATACCAAGCTGTACCGACTGACGTTCATCAACCCCACACAGGACTTCGTGATATTTCTTTTGTGTGTAAGAGTGACATACCTAACCCTGCCGGACGTATCCCCGCCAATCCTATCAGGTCTTGTGACAGTGACTCTGGGAGGGACAGTGATTCCGTGGGCAGCGGCCCAAGTGACAACGCCTCTATCCGCAGTAGTAGTTCAAGTTTAGAGGGACTAGTGACACACCAACGGTCATCAAGTCTAGACAGTGGTATTGACTCTCTGTGTCCTCCGACGGCCATGCTACCGGAGTCCCATCCTGTGGCGATACAGAGGAGTGGAGACATTTCTTCTTGTACCAAGGGTCGTGCACCGATAGCTTCCCCCGAGGACGACTCCTTACTGGTCACCATCGAGGAAGAGGATACATCGTCATCATCTAACGCCGTTACATCTACGACCTGTGGTAATTCTGTGTCTTTTGAAACTTTAAGTAACTGCTCATCATCGTGTAGTTGTGATTCTAGTGACTCGGAGGATGACTCTCAACAGAATTATCCGTACTCTTCAGACTCTGATTCTGATTTGGAAAGAATGCGTTGCCATGACAATAGGAAAACAGACAGTGTATCTAGTGGCAGTGATTCAGACTCAGACTTTGATCAGTGTTCAGAATTTTATTCTACTGCAAAGTGCTCAACTTCACAGCCTCTGCAAAACTCCTCACATTCATCAATTGTACATAGACAAATTGTAAATAGTGGAAGAACTTTGAGGAAAGTGTTTTCACGTGCTAAAATCAAGACAAATGGCAGCGTTAAGAATATCAAGAAGTCCTCCGTCCACTCGGTGTCAAAGCCGCCATCATCTATGTTGTCTGTTTCTGGTGGACACCATAGCTTTCCGCAGTTTCTCCTTCACCATGAGAGGACCCTCCGAACTGGACAGTCATCAGATAGTGTATCAGGATTAAAGCAGTCGCTCTGTGATAAACTTCCGTCCACTTCTAGTCAAACCTTATCCCGTACTCACAGTGTAGCCGATAAGAATCGAAAACCAGTAATGTCAGTCCGACGCAGCCATTCCTTCCATGACCAACAACGAGTCAGTTCCACATCAATAGAGGTAACCCAGGAACCATTACTGCCATCTTCTAATCTTTCTGTTTTGGATTCAACAATTCCTGATATCTGTGCCAGCACTAACAAATCTCCGACAGAGGTACGAAAGTCCTTACAGAAAACAGCATTCTGGGTAGAGAACAACGCCTATGACAAGAAGACTGAACTGTCTCCTCCAATCCACACCAAACCTCCCGTCAGTGAGAGAGATCTGTGCCAAGAAATCATCGGCATCTACTTTGGGGAGGATAGTGATAGTTCACTTTCATCATCATTCTTAGATTCCTCTGTTGACCATATGTCGTTGACTCCACCCACAGAGCATCACATGTCACCACCCCGTACCCTGGAGACCAACCTTGACGACTTCACTACAGCTACTTATGTACCAGCTCCCTACACAACCTCCAAGGCCACCACTAGGAAGATATGTAATGGTGAGTCTAATAATCCTTATAGACAGGCATAACTGAGCATGGTCATATTAGACTAATAAATGTCAGGTCAAGGTGACAATGACATGATGTAAGGTTAAGGTGACAAGGTCATGATGTAAGATCAAAGTGACAAGGTCATGTAAGGTCAAGGTCATGTAAGGTCAAGGTGACAGGGTCATGTTGTAAGATCAAAGTGAAGAGGTCTTGTAAGGTCAAGGTGATAAGGTCATGTTGTAAGATCAAAGTGACAAGGTCATGTTGTAAGGACAAGGTCATGATGTAACTCTTATGGTTAAGGTGACAAGGCCATGATATAAATAAGATGACAAGGTCGTGTTGTAAAGTAAAGATGACAAAGTCAAGTTGTGAGGAAAAGGTCATGATGCAAGGTCGGGTGACTCAGGTCAAGGTGACAAGGTCATGATTTAAGGCCAGGTGATCTTGATCTTGAACTTTGACCTTCTTTTCGAAAAAATTGGCTATAACTTTTGAATTGTAATTGTGAAGCTACCATATCACACTTGTTGATTCTTATCAACATGACCCTCTTATGATTCAGGGATTTTTCAACCAAAATGTTATTACTTCCCTTTTCCCATAAGAATAGGCTTATACTGCATGTTGGAGCAAGTATGGCCAGTAGTGAGTGTGTGTTTGAAAGGGGGGGGGGGGGGGTGTTACTGATACATGCAAAGAATGTCTCTGATAAAATATAAAGGAGAATGTTGATCCCAATGTATATTAGATAAACTTTTCAACATGGTCAATTTCATTGTACTAAAGGAAAAAATGGACTGATTTTGAAACAAAAATGCTGCTGAAATTCAGCAGACAGCCATAATTAAGGAGCCATTTGGTTTATAGAAAAGGGGGGGGGGAGGGTTATCATGGACTTTGCAACAACAGACTTTCTACTGTTCCTACTTTTTCCTACTATTTCCTACTTTTTTATTTTAGTTTAAACATACTTTATTTCCAAAATCTACATATTATTACAATGTCATTAATGACAATAAATAGGGTTGAAAAGAAAGCCAAGAATGGCTTATTTGAATTTCTCTCCAAGTAAATGTATATTACCAGCCTTATATATAATGTGCAAAATTATGTAATGGAAACAATAGACTAAGTGAATGTAATGATGCATTATATGTACATTCAAAGAAAGGAAGAAAAAAGGAAGACATAAAAAGTAGTCAATTATGAGTGTAGCAAAATGAAAAAAGAGAGAATTAGTGTTTTAATTATGAGAAAAATAAAGAAGAAATGCGTCAGCAAGAGGAAGCGTCAATACATATTCGTTCTAAATTCTAACTTAAAAAAAAAACAAAACAAAACAAAACATGTATATAAGAATGAAATAGAATGTATGGCGAACTAGGTTGCATCAATGTGCGGTAACAAAGAAAATGCAAATAAATACTTTTTTATTTTGATCCTATTTTTTCTACTTTTTCTTCAAAACCTCCTACTATTCCTACTTTTTCATCTTGCTTCATTTGTCATCGACATCTTATTAAAAGTTTTTAAAAAATTTCGGGCTCGCTTCCCTCGCCCACTCTGTATATTTTACATGAAAAATCAATCTGTCCTTATTTTTCTCTGTGATTTCCTCAAAGATGAACATTACCAGTCTACAATCATCGCTTACTGTGATTTATGTGTCATACTTACTGAAAATTGTCGCTAAAAGTGATGGAAAATTTCCTACTTTTCCCCTATTAATTCCTACTTTTTCCTATTTTTCTCCTACTTTTTTCCTAGAGTAGAAAGCCTGCAACAAAAAAAAGTCTGGCTTGAGCATGTTGAGATTTTGACCAAAACAAAAAAGAAATGGTAAGTTTGGTCCAAAAGGCTGTATAGAATTCTGAAAAATCTCCAGCAAGCTCCCCATTCCTAGGCCCTATAAAAATCACATTGTTGCTCCCTAAATTATACCTTGAAAAAATCTCTTCTGTATTATATAATTAGCAAATTGTTAATTAATTAATTATTTTCTTGCAGCATCTGTTGACAAGACAACCAGTAGACAGTCTTTATCTGTGAACAGTCAGTCGTCCCACCCTGAAGGGACCAGACGTACAGACAGACAGACTTTGCCCACTCGCTTAAAGGACAGCAAACCTGTCACATTCCTGGTAAGAATATATTATATAGTAGAGACATGAATCAAACATTCTGAGGTGTAATTAAATTGTTTGTAGCATCCATCCTTCGAGTGAAAGCATAAGGTTTCATTTAAAGCAAAAAGGTTTTACTCTTAAACCTTTTTTTCTTTCACATGTTAATGATTAAATGGTCTCAACTTGGTTTCATATTTGACACAAGCAATCAGGGTTAGTTTCTTATTTGTTTTTATTTCTTCATTTTGATAGTTTTTGATCTACTGTATGTACATATGTTTATTATAACAAATATGGACTTTGTTTTTTGTCAATGTGTTGTTCCATGGACTTAGTTTGTGGTCTGTTTCATATGGATATATGATAAGATATCAAATAAAATCCCCAATAATACAAATCTCATCAGGTCCATATAATAACATATTGACTTCATCCAAAGTGAGAAATTAGGACTTTTTATGTGTTATACTTTTGGAAACTAAGTAGCTACTGTATTATGATATAAAAATATTATTGGAGAAAACTTCAGCACAATACTGAATTTTCATTAATTAACTGTTAATTGATTTGATAAACCTGCTTTCTTGAATACCGTTAGGGTACAATTTTTCAATGTTTTTCACAGTCTATGATGTTTATGAACTGTAAGTATATGACTTGTACATGTTGTATGCATTATAATTTCAGTCTGAGCATGAAGTAGACACTATCACCAAGTTCCATACCCTGTGTAACGGTCAGCGTATAGTCAAGTACCTCAACATGTCAGAATCTCCCATGATTCACTTCCCTCGTAAGTAATTACACGTCGGATGTCTTTACTCCTTACTCATGTTACTGTCAGTTAAGAAATGACTGTCTTACTTTTGGTGTTCATGGGTGTATAATTCTGGTTGGACACGTGCAAATTTTCAGAGAATCGCTTTGTCCAACCAGAATTATACACCCATGAACACCAAAAGTAAGACAGTCATTACTTATATTTACATTTATTCTAAATATCGGTCACTTTTATTTGTATGAACATCTCATAGTTTGCCTGTAACCATGGTAACAGCTTGAAATAAATTTCAACTTTGGTAAATTCTCCCTACATGCAAAACTTGAACGTGACGTCACAGCAGCAACCAAAGTTATTGGAATATAATTCTAGTTGCCTAATGGGCGTTCAACATGGGGAATCTACTAGTAATGTAAATATTCTGATGATGATGAGTCGCACCGTGTAGCCCAGTACTACCACAATATTGTATTGTTCTCCATACATTCTGATTAATTATGACTAGTAATGCCAATGGGCTTGCCTTGCAGCATAAGCTCTTGCTTCCAAGGTCAATATCTTGGAAAGATAATTAATTTGCATTTGATATGTTAAACAATGTTCAATCTAATAAATAACACTTACATTCTGTGTATTCTTTAGTTATTATGGTGTCTTTCTCAAAGAGATTTATATATGGACACTTCGAAAAACATCCAAGTTTTTAAGAATATAAGTAATTACGTCTGATTTGATAATTCTCATCTAAAAGATTTTAATTTTGATATTTCTTATTTCAGCACCCAAGAGTGCCTCCCGTATTAGCTGGCATCAGAAGCTTGAGGACTGTGACCTTGACCCACATTCTCCACGTGTCACACCCACCAAACCAAAGTCTGCTCTTAGACAGGTAATTTTTCATGTCACTCAACAAAACCAAACAAAAACTTCAAACGCTACATACACAGTAAGCCGTAAGTCATTCCAAAAAGTTAAACTGACGGCCCCTCACCTTGACCACCAATCCATTGAATTCAAAATTATTCTCAGATTAAAATCATCAGACCGGATGCCTGTTAAAACGTGATTGGCTGATAATTTTCAACTGCAACAACAAAATCATGGATCAAAAATATATTAAATATAACCTTACACACCAGTTGTTCACTTTGTTGGCTGAATGGTAAATAAATAAATGATTTCTTTTGCCCACTCTCAGAGTAGACTAGAGTACATTTAGCTTTCATTCTTTCAAGATTTATATTTATTTCATTCTTTCAAGATTTATGGAAAATAAAAAGCATACTCAAAACATTTAATAGTATATAACATATGAAACTAATCTAGATTTAACCTTGTTTTCCAGAGGCCAAAAGATTTCCAGTTCCCGTATGTAGAAGACAAACCTTCACCTATTGTTGTCACTCGTCTTCGTCGCAGCAAATCTCTCAACAGGTCACGTGACTGGCCCTGGTGACCTTGACCTCTGTTAGATTATATGGATTTCATGGTGCTGTGTTCGTTATTAATACTTTAACATTTATCAGTTTGAATCGCGATATTCACAGACTCGTCCAACATTCGCTGATGTTATGGTGAATAAATCCAGTGTAAAATGCTTGTGTTGAAAATTTGTGTTTTTCTTGATTTATTTTATTCATGAGTGGAAAAGAAAGCTTTGTTTTATAGTGTGTGTGTGTATTGTGAGAAAGCTGTTTGTTTTTAACTTGAAATGCACCGACATATTATAGTCATAGTGCTTGGAACGCAAAGAATAATCATTTTGTGTTTCTTTTATCCATTAGATATTGTTATTTTTGTATAAGAAATGAAGATTTTTTTTTAACCTGTAATGATTTTAACAAACGAGAGTGTCGAGTTTTACTTACCATATTGTCATTGTATTACTTTAAAATCGACGTCAAATTTGCCTTGTGCATTATTTTATTAGTCCCCTACCGGCAACGCCGAAGGGGACTCTTAGTTTCCTCTCGGTCTGTCTGTCCGTCCGTCCGTCAGTCTGTCCGTCTGTCTGTCCGTCTGTCCGAATATCAGTTTTCCGGACTTTTTTCTGCAACGGATGGAGATATTGAGATGAAATTTGATACACAGCTTGGTCTTGGATAGTTACAGAGCAAGTTTGACTTTCGTCACGCTTGACCTATTTTTCGTGGAGTTATGCCCCTTGATGACTTTGAAAATTCAGTTTTTGTCAGTTTTCCGGACTTTTTTCTGCAACGGATGGAGATATTCAGATGAAATTTGATACACAGCTTGGTCTTTGATAGTTACAGAGCAAGTTTGACTTTCGTCACGCTTGACCTATTTTTCGAGGAGTTATGCCCCCTGATGACTTGGAAAATTCTGTTTTGGTCAGTTTTCCGGACTTTTTTCTGCAAAGATGGAGATATTTAGATGAAATTTGATACACAGCTTGGTCTTGGATAGTTACAGAGCAAGTTTGACTTTCGTCACGCTTAACCTTTTTTTCGAGGAGTTATGCCCCTTGATGACTTGGAAAATTCAGTTTTTGTCAGTTTTCCGGACTTTTTTCTGCAACGGATGGAGATATTCAGATGAAATTTGATACACAGCTTGGTCTTGGATAGTTACAGAGCAAGTTTGACTTTCGTCACGCTTGACCTATTTTTCGTGGAGTTATGCCCCTTGATGACTTGGAAAATTCTGTTTTGGTCAGTTTTCCGGACTTTTTTCTGCAAAGATGGAGATATTTAGATGAAATTTGATACACAGCTTGGTCTTGGATAGTTACAGAGCAAGTTTGACTTTCGTCACGCTTAACCTTTTTTTCGAGGAGTTATGCCCCTTGATGACTTGGAAAATTCAGTTTTTGTCAGTTTTCCGGACTTTTTTCTGCAACGGATGGAGATATTCAGATGAAATTTGATACACAGCTTGGTCTTTGATAGTTACAGAGCAAGTTTGACTTTCGTCACGCTTAACCTTTTTTTCGAGGAGTTATGCCCCTTGATGACTTGGAAAATTCAGTTTTTGTCAGTTTTCCGGACTTTTTTCTGCAACGGATGGAGATATTCAGATGAAATTTGATACACAGCTTGGTCTTTGATAGTTACAGAGCAAGTTTGACTTTCGTCACGCTTGACCTATTTTTCGAGGAGTTATGCCCCCTGATGACTTGGAAAATTCTGTTTTGGTCAGTTTTCCGGACTTTTTTCTGCAACAGATGGAGATATTCAGATGAAAATTGATACACAGCTTGGTCTTGGATAGTTACAGAGCAAGTTTGACTTTTGTCACGCTTGACCTATTCTTCGAGGAGTTATGCCCCTTGATGTCTTGGAAAATTCAGTTTTTGTCAGTTTTCCGGACTTTTTTCTGCAACAGATGGAGATATTCAGATGAAATTTAATACACAGCTTGGTCTTGGATAGTTACAGAGCAAGTTTGACATTCGTCACCCTTAACCTTTTTTCGAGGAGTTATGTCCCTTGATGACTAGGAAAATTCAGTTTTTGTCAGTTTTCCGGACTTTTGTCTGCGACATATAGAAATATTCAGGTGGAAATTTGATGCATAGCTTGGTCTTGGATAGTTACAGAGCAAGTTTAACTTTCGTCACGCTTGACCTATTTTTCGAGGAGTTATGTCCCTTGATGACTTGGAAAATTCAATTTTTGTCAGTTTTCCGGACTTTTTCCTGCAACAAAGAAAGATATTCAGGTGAAATTTGATACTCAGCTTAGTCTTGGATAGTTACAGGGCAAATTCGACTTTTGTCACGCTTGACCTATTTTTCGAGGAGTTATGCCCCTTGATGACTTGCACAATTCAGTTTTGTCAGTTTTCCAGACTTTTTTCTGCAACAAATAGTGATATTCAGGTAAAATTTGACACTCAGCTTAGTCTTGCATAGTTACAGAGCAAGTTCAACTTTCGTCACGCTTGACCTCTTTTTCGAATCGATAAAGCAGATAAAACCTCAGAACTGAGCTACACAGACAGTAAGTTTAATTAAAACTCATGTTTAATTGAAGAGTAATTCATAGGCAGAGTTGCAGGACATAAATATATGCCGCCGGTAGGGGACTTATATCGCTCAGCGATCATAACATTTTTTTTCACTTTCATATATTCTTTGAAATTTGCTGTCTTGAGTAACGAAATTGATCACTGGTTAGTACATTATTCAATTTCAGTATTGTATACTGTTGAAATATTTTGTCCATGTATGTAATATGACAAAAAAAAAATGGATTTCTGAAACTAAGGATTAATGATATTTGTTCTTAACATTTATGCAATTTTTTGGCCGGATTGCAAAGCAATTCCGGTCTATAGATTGACGATGTCCGTCCGTCCGTCTGTCCGTCCGTCCGTCTGTCCGTCTGCCGTCAACATTTTGGTTAAAGTTTCTGGTTGAGGCAAAATCTAAGGAACTATATGCAGTAGAAACTTTATATTATACATGAAGGTTGCCCATGACAAGACCTTTCAATTTATGCTGTAACGTTTGACCTAGTGACCTTGACCTTGGACTTTGACCTAGTTAAAGATTTTGGTTAAAGTTCCTGGTTTAAGCAAAATCTAAGGAACTGTATGCAGTAGAAACCTTATATTATACATATAGGTTTCCCATGACAAGACCTTTCAATTTATGCCATAACGTTTGACCTAGTGACCTTGACCTTGGACTTTGACCTAGTTAAAGATTTTGGTTAAAGTTCCTGGTTTAAGCAAAATCTAAGGAACTGTATGCAGTAGAAACCTTATATTATACATATAGGTTTCCCATGACAAGACCTTTCAATTTATGCCGCAACATTGGACCTAGTGACCTTGACCTTGGACTTTGACCTAGTTAAAGATTTTGGTTAAAGTTTCTGGTTTAAGCAAAATCTAAGGAACTGTATGCAGTAGAAACCTTATATTATACATTTAGGTTGCCCATGATGAGACCTTTCAATTTATGCCGCAACATTGGACCTAGTGACCTTGACCTTGGACTTTGACCTAGTTTAAGATTTTGGTTAAAGTATCTGGTTTAAGCAAAATCTAAGGAAGTGTATGCAGTAGAAACCTTTTATTATACATTTAGGTTGCCCATGACGAGACCTTTCAATTTATGCCGTAACATTGGACCTAGTGACCTTGACCTTGGACTTTGACCTAGTTAAAGACTTTGGTTAAAGTTCCTGGTTTAAGCAAAATTTAAGGAACTGTATACAGTAGAAACTTTATATTATACATGTAGTTTGCCTCTGACAAGACCTCTCAATGTATGCTGTAATATTTGACTTAGTGACCTTGACCCAGTTGGTGACAAAAACTTACTTTGCAATCCGGCCATACCGTCTTTAGCGGTGTTTTATTTTCACTATTTCTTAAAATCTTAAATATTATTTTTATATTATAGGTAATATTGACTATTCTTAGGAAAGGAAATACAGTTCTTTTCTCACTACATTTCGTAGTACAGTTTATAATTCAGTATTGAATTACATTATGTGAAATGAAAAAAAAAAATTACACTGACAGAATTTTTTGTATTCTTGCCATTTTATTCAAACCTTCTATCAGTATTTATATCTCACATTGTACTGAAATACCTCACACTGTTTATTTTTACTTCTGTGATGTTGACAGAGTTTTACAAAATCTAAAAATATAATTGCTGTCTCATCTTCTCTATTCTGTATTATATGATAGTTCCAAGTTGCAATATGATTTTTTTCTGGTCAGATTTTTGTGCAATAATATGAAAGTTTATTTACATATCAATCAAACTGACAATTTCCTCATATTTCAATTTTTTTTCATCTTCAGTCACAAAAACTCTATCCATCCTATCAATTCATATTTGTTATCAACTCATTTTCATCGTGAAATAGATATGAACAAAATGTTATGTTTTGAATTTTGAAAAGGAAAGCTGACAGATTGAATTTTGAAGTTTTGTTGTAATTGACAACTATACAACTTAGAAATATCCCAATTGTCATTATTTTATCTATATGTGTACCACATTTTAACATGATATGTCCATACAAGCTCAGGTTTTGTGTTAGATTTGCATAATATTTGTATCATATCAATAATAAGCCATCAGTGCTCAAATCCTGATATCCCACCCAACCCAAGATTATTTATTTTCCTACTAACCAATCAAAATTCATTAATCATTCACTTCACCACTTGTTACTTATTCATCATAATGCACCATGAATTGTTTCTTGCTCAATGATTTGTGTATATATTATCACATTAACATGTGATCATTAGAAAATGAAGTAATAAAGCTTCAAGAACTCTTATTTTGTGTTACTCCTTTTCATTTCGCTCATCTCTGCCTATGTTACTGAGTATACCCAGTAAATATAGCTGTGAATGACACTTTTGTTATGTCAAATGACAGGTGTATTACACGTTAGACAACACTACATACCTGCATGTATAACAAAGAAAATTGAGACATTGTGCTGCAATTAAAAAATAATTTAAAATAACTTTTTCTACACAACCTTACTTGAGTAGTTTGACCAACTTAAGTTCACAGTTCAAACATAGCACAGAAACAAGAGGACCATGATCACTCACCAGAAATCTAAATTTACTGACCATGTAAAACAGGAAGTAGTTTGTCAAAGGAAAAAAACTTGACTTCGGAGTGGAACCAAAACACTTTAGACATCTCTCTAGATCATCCTGATGCTTCGGTTTGTTGGTACATGCTTCAGTTCTGAAGAAGTTTGTCATAGGAGTCGTAGCAATCCATAGGAGAACTGTATGGCTATTTTTATCACAAAAATGATCCCGGATTGCTACGACTCCCCTACGGGTTGCTACGACTCCTCTACGACAAATTTATCCATGGCGGAGTTGTAGAAAATTTTGAACATGTTCAAAAATTTTCTGTCTCATCCCGGATAGCTACGGATTGCCAAGGATAGCTACAACTTGTGCCGGATTTAGCTACGGATTGGTACGGATAGCTACGGATGTAAATTTTTTCGCGATCCGGGAAAGTGTGGATGGGCATACAAAGGGAATGGCTTGATATTTCACATGTTGATACCTCATGAGCAGACCTTTCATTTGAGATCTAGCATTTTCCATGTGACCTTGACCTTTGACCTACTATCAAACTATAAGGGGTAGGAGCTTGATATTTCACATAGATTTCTTATGACAAGAGCTTTTATTTGATACAATGACTTTTGGTCTAGTGACCTTGACATTGACCTTTGATCTACTTTTAAACTATAAGAGGTAGGGCTTTGCTATTTCACATATAGATTCCTTATGACCAGAGATTTCATTTGGTACCATGGCATTTGTCCTAATGACCTTGACCTTTGACCGAAACTAAAAGGAATAAGGCTTTGATACTTCACATATAGATTCCTCATGACCAGAGCTTTCATTTGATATCACGACTTTTGATCAAGTGACCTTTGACTTAATTTTAAACTATAAAGGATAAGGCTTTGATATTTCACATATAGATTCCTCATGACCAGAGTTTTCATTTGATACCATGACTTTTGACCCTAGTGACCTTGGTCTTGACCTTTGACCTACTTTTAAAATATAGAAACATGCCGCGACGGCTGTTCCAACTTGAAAACTGAAGCCTAGGTGCCCATCATTTTAATGTATCCTCTTACTTGGAAAATACGCGATTTCAGGAATCAAGAATGAAACCGACAAATGTGGTGCATATATATAGAGAAAACAAATGGCAATTTGTGTTTTTATTGGCATGCAACACACAGCAAGTACATCGTATGTAATACGCCAAGGGAGCAATGTTGTCTTCTGACAAGTCTTACTTATCATCCTCCAATTAGATGTGACTTTGATTTTGGTCTTAAAAAAATTATTAGTCTACTCTACCGGCTCGTAGGAGGGGACTTACAGTTTCCACCCCGTTTGTTTGTCTGACCGTCCGTCCTTCTGTCTGTTTGTCCGTCTGTCTGTCTGTCACACTTCAGTTTTCCGGACTTTTTTTTCGCTGTTGTATATATTGAACTCAGTTTTGGTATATTGATATATCTCAATGTGATACAGATCAAGTTCGATCTTATTTTCGATTGACCTTTTTTCACAAGAGTTATAGCCCTTGGACTTAGCAAATTTCATGAAATTTTCAGTTTTTCGGACTTTTCTTGGCTGTTATTGCAGATAATGAACTGATATTTGGTACGTGAATACTTTAACTATAGCGTAATTCAGATCAAGTTTAAGTTTGGTTTAGATTTACCTATTTTTACAAAATTTAGCACCCCTTCACTTCGCTCACTGCAGATACTCAACTGTGGGTATTCACCTTTTGGTGCAAGTACAGGTCAAGTTGAAATTTATGTTTAGTTGAAGCGTTCTTGGCAGAAATTTATGCCGGTAGGAGACATATCGCTCAGCGATCA
This sequence comes from Pinctada fucata, assembly GCA_028142955.1. Lineage (NCBI taxonomy): Eukaryota > Metazoa > Mollusca > Bivalvia > Pterioida > Pteriidae > Pinctada > Pinctada fucata. Next base: position 25,212,396 of record AP027114.1, read on the forward strand.
AAGATTTATCTTGTAAAACCTTGTGTGAGCCAGCTGAATTTAATAGTCTAATATTACGATTTAGATTATAATTCAGTTGAAGATAGACATGTAACAGCAGCTCTTTGCAGTTTAATGGAGTTTGTAATTTTCATCAAGTTGTGATCAGGAACCCATTATTATCTTGCCAGTAAAGCAAAGCTACATAAAGAATCAATATTTCACCTATGCTGAAGCTGCACTCGTCTGCGACTTTAAAAATCGTCTGGTTGATGCAAAATCACAGACACCATGTTGGACCTAAGCACTTGACCAACATTAAAAAATGATTCTGTCTATATCTCTATGCTGGTATTTATGATAGATACTAGATAAGGCTTAGATATTCATGAAGATTCCCTGTGACATGAGCATTTATTTCATATCGTGACCTTTGACCTGATGAACTTGACCTATGACTTTCATGCGCGGATCCAGAGGGGGACCGGGGGTCTGGACCCCCCCCCCCCCCTTGATATTTTCGGAGGTGGTGTCCAGCTTTGGCCCATTTCTAATTGAAATGGGTCTAAAAATGCATGAAAGGGCTTTGAAACTTAAAATTTCGGCTCGCTTCGCTCGCCATTTCTAAATACAAAATTATTTTTTCTGCAAAATTCCTTTATTATTTTCAATTGTTCATACTAAGTAATTTTATATAATTGCCTTGGGTCTCAGGAACTCATATTTTCAACAGTCCCTTACTTCATAGGATGTACCCTCCTTCATCTTTTTCAAGGTTTTGTCATTTTAAGATGTCTGATTATTTGGGAAAATGACACATCTCTTATCTATTTATTCTCATGAAATATAGACAAAATGTGAATTCATAAAAAAAAAAAAATGTGCGGCTCGCTCCGCTCGTCGATATAAGGAGTAAAATATTCAATGTTGTAAATAATCATCTTGATCGAAATCAAGACAAATTAATATTTCATATCTAGAGAAATTTCTTGCTCGCTACGCTCGCCAATTCTTCACGAAAATAAACGTGAAAGGAAAGCTAACAATACCCCCATCAGAATTGCCCCCTCCCCATCATGTACACCGATAAATATGTGCCTACATGATAGGTAGACTTTCTAAAATTTTGGACCCCCTCTGACCAAAAATGCTGGATCCGTGCATGACTTTGACCAACTTTATAAAATTAACCTTAATATATCTACATAATATGAGCCCCGTTGGACATAATGCTCACTTGATACCCAATACGTATACGTTACATAGGGCAGATCCAGGGTAGCTTCTGTAACCTACTTTTACCTGTAGTGGCACCATCTCATGACGGATTTGGACTAAAAGCAACATCGTTTGTAGGGGACCATAAGTACAATTTTTTATAAAAATCCATCAACATTAAATCACAAATCTAAAAGTCTGAAAGTGTTACCTTTCTTTTCGGACACCCTGTACTTCACACCTACCAAGTTTACTAAATCTCTGCACAGTTTTATTGGAAAAACTGATATAAATGTATGGAAATAACCTATTACTTAAAAGAATTAATTTCTTCGAATTTTTACGAATATTATTTTTTTTAGGAAGAAGGAAAAAGGAGGGGGGGGGAGTTTATTTCCTAATATTCATAAAAATTCCAAGAAATTAAATCTTAGAAGAAAAAAATCATATTTATGATAGCATTAATAACTTAAATATGACATATTTGACTTGTGAGAATCGGAAGGAGCCTTTCGCTCAGGAGAACTAAAAGGAATAAAAGAATTATCTTAAATTCAATTTCTGTACGAAAAATGCATTCACAAAAGTCTTCATTTATAAAATTCTACTAGAACACAACTAAAAGTATATCAATATTAATTTTTCCTTTGGGGGAGGGGGTGTTAACTTTAAGCGCAAAAACATGTAACAGAAATGATATTAAAATTATTCAGATTCAGAAAATGGGAAAATAATGAAAAGGAAGATTTTTCTTACCCGTCGGAATTTGAATCCACAACCTGAAATGGTCGGGCCGAAATGAAAATTTTGTAGAGGGTCTTTAGTACTTCATGCATACCAAGTTTCTTAATGGTTTCAGCTTGAGGAGAAGTCGAAAATGTGAAAAGTTCACGGACAGACGGACGGAGGACGATCTGGTAAGCCCTTGGCTCAGCTGAGCTAGAAATAGTGCTTTGATATATATATTCAACATGTGGAATCCTTGTCTCAACAAATAGAATCAGAATGTATTGCAGGTATTCAGAGGGTCAATCGTTTCTGGCGGAGACACATCTAGAGAGGAACTATTAAACAAAGAGAAACAAAACTGTGTCCTTATACAATAACATAACAGGTCGGTTGTATCTGCAAGATGAAAATTCTTGAATTTGAAGACGTTTAACACTAGTACCACTTGGTGAGTTTCACTGCTGGTGGACCAGGAGTCCCCGAGGACACATGTAGCCAAGTTCGATCAACTTCAGTTGATCGTCTCTTCAACGCATTCGAAAATTTCTGTTGTCAAAATTTCTTGAAATTTCTAAAAAGTGGGTCCTGTTGCATCATATCCCACCCATCCTTCTACGTATTTCGGTAAATGTTTGGACATAATAATTTTCACACTCTTTGGCAATATTAATTACATTGTTTAGATTGAGGATCAGTACCCGCAACGTGCATGTCTGGTCCATGCTGAAAATTTATCTGTTCTTAAATGATGCTATTGAATTTGAAGACGTTTAACATCATACGAGAATACGCATAAAAATGCACCGTTGTAGCAGATGATGGTCAAATCCGTAGAGCACTAGCACTAAAAGGCTGCAACAGAACAACTTTGTTTAGGGAGAAACTCAGAGTTGATAGAAAATTAACAAACTGTGAAACAGGAGACCGCATAACGCGATAAAAGGTCGAATCGCGATCTCCAGAATGGTATTCCATAATCCTTGGAAATTGGAAGATACCGTGCACAGATCAGTTACAGAGGTCAACCAAATGACAGAATCAAATGCTCCAAATATATGGGTATTGGTCACACTGCAAAAGAATGTACTAACTACATAGTGTGCCATAACTGCTATATGTCTGGCCATAAGGCTGCGGATTGCGAGGAACAATTCTCCCAAATTGAGGAGGAATAAGATGACCTTGATGATGACACAGGTAATGACGTGTGTAATGAATCATCCCAAGGCAGCGAAAGTGACCTTTACACGGAAATCCAAAATAAAGTGATCAAAACACAAAACAGTGAGATCCCATCACAACATTCCGATCAGATTCAAAAAGATGACTCTGCGGTTCAAACAACACATCAAAATGATGAAACCCAACCGAAAAAAGCGACAAATCGAAAACAAACCAAAAAAAGCTAAAACAACAACCGACAATGCTGGCGCTATGGACAAGTACAAATGTATATGGTCAGTATCAATACCTCAGCAAGAAAATCAACAGAAATTCCTAATTAAATGCAGGCAAATGTTAAAAAGAAAGCTCGAGCTGCTCCAGCAAATAGGTAAACTCTGTATAAAATGACAACATTGAAATCAGTGTGTGCTGGGTATTCTGTGCTAATGCTCCGGACAGCTTCGTTTATGCTAAGTTCATCTAGTAAATCAGACAAAATAGTAATCAAATGTAATACTTGTGGTATATGAATACAGCTATAAAATGTATGATATCATTGATAAAATAAATTTCATTGACATGCAATTTCAAATTAATACAGGTAAAAAGTACATGTGTACTGACAAAATAAAATTTTTACATTAAATATTTCATGGAAACAATACATCTTATAACACTAAAAACACAAGGTCTAAGAGAAAAAGACAAACGAAACATTATATACATGATAAATAACCAAAAAGTAGACATACTGTTGCTACACACACATTTCACTTAAGAACTATAATAATATGTAAAAGCTGAATGGCATGATGAAGTTATTCATAATTTTGGCACTTCCCAAGGCTGTGCTGTAAGCATTCTCATCAGTGAATATGAAATACTAAGTGCACATAAAGATGAATTTGGGAGATTCTTGCTGATAAACAATGAAGTAAAGGATGATATATACACTATATGTAACATATTATACAATTATGGACTTTTTACGAGGTGAATATGGTGTGATATTTTCTGAATTTGAAAATATTGACCAAAGCGAAAGCCGAGGTCATTATTTTCAAGTTCAGAAAATATCACACCATATTCACCGAGTGAAAAGTCCACAATTGTTTTATTATATAGTGGACTTAATCAGTATTTATAAAGGTACCGTTTCGAAATGGCTGACATCGACTTTTCTTTGAAAATGTTTCAAGTCGTATTAATATCCGCATTTTCTGTCGCTGAATTATCCTGAACGTAATAGAATTCATTCAATGAGTCAAATGAAGAATATTTCAGAGTCAAAATCCGTAGATGGGCTCAAAATTCAAGAATTTGAGCTCAGCTTCAGGGCCCTTGCTGCTGTTTACGAAATGACGTTAAAGACGTCACAGATATAATTTTCGCGCGTTTTCGATATTTCATGGTAAACCGGAAGCAAGATTTTTCGCGGTAGTGATATTTAATGAAATCGCCGCTCACAGGTCAATATGATGTGATAATGACTCGTCACGTGACAGCTCTCGGCCAATGAGAGTGGAAATAGAAACAAACTATATAATAAATGCACATAATGCTAAGAATGACAGAAAAAGATTTCTGAGTGAAGTGAAAGATGATATAAACACATACAACCAAGGGTTTATCAATATAGAGGGATATTGGAATGATAAGGCTCATGTTGAGATATTTTACTCTCTCCCTAAAACAGAGAGAGGGTTTTATATAAGAGCTACTCTTGTAACTCAATCCCAAATCTACAGATTTGTACAATAAATACTGTTCAAACCAAATGTTGAGATGATAAGGTAAATGTTGAAATAGCAATATTTTGCCTTTAATGGCCAATATTAAGCAAAATATAAGTGCTACATGTTCCATGGTGAATGTATCTTTGATTAAACTACATGTTCTAAACTTACATGTCGGATGTATCTTTGATCAAACGTTTATGAAATGACATCGACCTGCTTTTCCCGCTCGAGAATTTTGCCTTTAAAAGCCAATATTGACTAAAGTATAAGTGCTACATGTTCCATTCCAAACTTACATGTTGGATGTATCTTTGATCAAACTTTCATAAAATGACCGTGACCTACTTTTTCTGCTTTGAGTGATTTTGCCTTTAAAAGCCAATATTGAGCAAAGTATAAGTGCTACATGTTCCGCTCCAAACTTACATGTTGGATGTATCTTTGATCAAACTTTCATAAAATGACCATGACCTACTTTTTTTCCACTTGAGTGATTTTGCCTTTAAAAGTCAATATTGAGCAAAATATAAGCGTTACATGTACCAAACTTACATGTTGGGTGTATCTTTGATCAACCTTTCATAAAATGACCGTGACCTATTTTTTCTGCTTGAGTGATTTTACCTTTAAAAGCCAATATTGAGCAAAGAATAAGTACTACATGTTCTAAACTTACATGTTGGATGTATCTTTGATCAAACGTTTATAAAATGACCTCGACCTACTTTTCCCGCTTGAGTGATTTTGCCTTTAAAAGTCAATATTGAGCAAAGTATCAGTGCTACATGTTCCAGACTTACATGTTGGATGTATCTTTGATCAAACTTTCATAAAATGACTTTGGCCTACTTTTCCGCTCGAGTATTTTTGCCTTTAAAAGCCAATATTGAGCAAAGTATAAGTGCTACATGTTCCAGACTTACATGTTGGATGTAACTTTGATCAAACTTTCATAAAATGACTTTGGCCTACTTTTCCGCTTGAGTGATTTTGTCTTTGAAAGCCAATATTGAGCAAAGTATAAGTGCTATATGTTCCAGACTTACATGCTGGATGAAACTTTCATAAAATGACCTTGGCCTACTTTTCCGCTTGAGTGATTTTGTCTTTGAAAGCCAATATTGAGCAAAGTATAAGTGCTACATGTTCGAAACTTACATGGCGGATGTATCTTTGATCAAACTTTCATAAAAAGACCTTGACATACTTTTCCTCTTGAGTGATTTTGCCTTTAGAAGCCATTATTTAGCAAAGTATTGGTGCTAAATGAGTATACTATTGTGTATAATTCTATAAATTGAGGGAAAAGTGAGCTTAAGAAATTGGCTGTCATTAGAGACATTATGCTATGCAGTCAAGCATTAGGTGCCTCTGGCAACTATTTCTCTGTTTTGCTGGAGGGGGAGGTTGTATGAAATGTCTGCACTTGATATTTGATACAAAGAATTCAGTCTCCTTTTTGCATGAAAAACATCTAGGTTTTTGTGGTCAGTATCGCAAGATTTTAATGGAATTTGAAATTGTTGATTTCTATCGGCATCAGCTCCCCTCTTAGTCCCCTTCAATTCCTCTTTTAACTTTGCCTCAACAACTATTGAGTTCCCATGTGAAAGTAAGGCCATTTCTTTATTTTCTGTTTGCGTCCTCGTGCTGGTAGGTTTTGAGCTCAAAGCCATAAAACAAAACAAAAATAAAATAATATAATTTTTTACCAATTATATGTGTTTTCTACGAATATTTGAATGTGTATTTTACAAAAAATGAAAGAGAAATTTTTTGATCTTTTATATTTCATGTACAAATGTAAAAGCAATGCAATGATTCAAGATATTTTATTCTGTTGTTGACTAAAATCTGTGAATAATCAAATGAAACAAGTTTCTGTCATATATCAAATATAATATAAAATTCCAACTTTGTTTTACATGCTTGTTTGTTTTTCTGCCTGCCTGGTCGGTAGCTTTTTCAATTTCAAAATGACGCAAAACAGAATAAAAAAAGAAATGGCCTAACTTGATGTTGCAAAAAATTTTCGCCTAAAGATTTCTGCCTGTGGTACGTCTTTTTCTTTATAGCTAGTAAATGAGTACTTAGCCACAATCAAGCCATTTGAATGGTGCATATAAACTTCCGCTCATAAGACAGTCGTAGAGAGATATTGAGAGTAAACACGCAATATTCCACGGTTCGTCCTCATGATGGAGGCGATATCGCAATATAATATCAATTTGCGTCACAAGAAAGCGTTTAATAATCCCTGATTTTGAGATTTTATACGAAAAATGGCTACATTAACAGCATTATAAGAACGCGGCCTATCATACTAGACAAAAATGTATGAGTCTGGTATATTTGTTTAACTTTTTAGAGAACACAGTGTGATGAAGCAGTGAATATACGTATATCTATCCACCTCTGAGATTTTTTAATTTTAGAAAAAAAAAATCGATTTTAAATGTTGAAAAAAAATATATAACTTATCTGTCGTTTTCCCTTGAATTTGTGTCTCTCAACTTGAATTAGTCATCTAAATCAAATATAAACTGTTCTAACATAGATTGCGTGTGGCTGAATATTGCGTACACTTGTCTCGAGAAAATGGAATACTGTAAATGATTGTCTTACTTTTGGTGTTCATGGGTATATATTTACATCGCAAGTGGGTTTCCTATGTTAAACGCCTATTCAAATATGACGTTCATTTTACGATGAACAAAGGTTGACCCCAATCACATAACGTGTGCGCAAGAAGTTCAAACAGTGGGCGGGGCTTACTGATGCTGAATTTGCGATCAGGAGGAGATTCCCAACATGTGCATGGGGAATGAGACGATATACAAGAGAAGAAACAGACGGGGACAATTAACTAAAAAATCCTCGAAACCATTGAAATATATATAACAACTCTGTGTACAGTTTCCACAGAGTTCATGTGTACTTCAATGTAGATGGCGCTACCGAAATGAATTTATGCAGCGCTGACTATTCTGATATAATAAACAAGGCGTTATTCTCTTTAAATTGTTTATAAAAAGTTAAAATTCATCATGAAAACGTTTTAGCATATATTTACAACACTGTGAAAACGTTGTAGCAGTCCATTTTTAAATGTGAACTTCCACAGAGTGGTGTACTCGAATGTAGATGGTGAGCTACCGAATTGAATTCAAGCAGCACGGACTTTTCTATTTATAAATAAGGCCTTATTCTCTTCAAATTGTTTACAACAAATTAAGACTCATCGTGAAAACATTTTAAAAATAAAAATTATTCGGTAATTTTTAATATCAAACCATATATTTTGGTCCTAAGCAATGGAGTATTTCTTGCCCTTCCTGGTAGGGAGAATTGACACACATAAAACATTTAGATTTTAAAGTTTATATAGTTTCTAAATTCAGTCAATGTATTTAGACACGCTTGCAATGAGAACCGGGAACTTACAGGGATGTTTGGTTATATTTTGACTATTTCTAGGAAATGATTACCGGCAGTCATGACTGCCGGTATACTGTAATCAATCGTGACATACTTGCACGGATAAAATTACTTTTGGCAATATGATTGGTGGACAACTACAAAATATGCAAATATTCGTCAAGGTTATTCTGAATCTGTACGTAAGATGCTTCCATCAGGTCGGCTAAAGAGTCTAGATGACTTGACAAATGAAAGTCATATCGTATCAGTGCATTTTCTTCCGAAAGATGCATCGAAAAGTCTTTGTATCGATACGTCCTACGACAAATCACAGATCCTCGGATTTCCGTAGCTTGAATCGGAAATAAAAACGGAAAAGCCCGGAAATGTGCGATTGGTCTAACAAGAATAAAAATCGTTTATTCCATTTTTTCCTTACTAGAATTTTACAACATATAATGTCAGCTAACTGCCGGCAAGCTTTTTGTAAAAGCTAATACTTGTACTTGTATATGAATGAATTTTTTTCTTCAAATATTAAATTGGAAATTAATATTCTTTCATCCATCCTCCTCCATCCTTATCCAACTTTATTGTACCATATAGACGGACGGAGAAGGCTTTACTTTGTTATCGTTTTTATTCACCACAACATGTATGCTGACATAAAAAAATGCACATAACTTCTATAGACTATGATAACATGATATTGCATATACATGTAAGACAATGCATGAAATATACAAGGTTATACTTAAGGTATTGTATATAATTTGTATATCAGAGTATTTGCCTGTACGACACATATCCTAGATATTTCTATCGTGATAAAAATTACTGAAATTCAAAAGCTGTGGTGATTAGTTTTCAAAGATCAAATAAAGTTTCCCATCTGCTTTTAATTCGCTAACTCTTTTGTTCTGACACAAGGTACAATGAACATTATTCCAAATCGCATAGGATCTGATGAAGGCTTTACTTTTGATCACTCTTTCTCTCGTCTCCTTGTTCCTTGTTTCTGTGCACAATCGGGGGAAAGGGGGAACCGTGTCCGACAGAAAAGGAGGAGGGCTGCCTAATAAAATAAAATTGATTTTCTCTTTACTTTTAAAATGATATGCAAAGCGGTGATTTACTTTAAGAATTTAGGAATACATAGTGTCTGGAAGTTCGATTATAACGTAAGACAAAGATTTTTTTTTTATATAAATCAGAAGACAGAGCGAACCGGAATTGTTTTGTAATATAGAAAAATAATCTTTTGATTTCATTTGGTTTTTTGTTTTGTTTTTAATAGGTAACACCACACCGCATCCATTCCCCCTACTCTTTTCGTAAAGAATCTAAAGGTGAAATATTGAAGCTGTATCAATTAAAGTTTAAAGATTTTGAAAAGGTCAAACTTCAAGGTCTATGAGACTAGGTCAAAGGTCCAGGTTTTCATTGAAAGATCATGTAACAAGGAATTGCGGCGAGAAATGTATAACCCATATCCCTTCAATAAATTAAAGTTGTAGACCCTGTAATCGTCAAAAATTGGATAAAATTTAACTTGTAGAATAAGAACTGCATTTTTGTGGCATTGGCAAAGTTATTTACTTTCCGTTAATAACATAATTTTAGCACCAAAGCCCTCCAAGATATCAAAATATAAAGATAATTTATTGTAAATATTTCTGGCTCACAATATTTACAACGAAAATGGAAAACCCCGAAGTTACGCATGCGCATTACCATGATTACAAATTTGAAAAAACTAAGAGTCCCCTTCGGCGTTGCCGGTAGGGGACTAATAATAACTACATGTATATATTTTTCAACTTAATATAGGGTAATAAGGGTAGATTTTCACAGATTATTTTGTAGATTGTGAACAAACTTTCAAACCTTTCCAGATTGATGACTAGAAAGCTTCGTGAGATAAAGCTCACCTTTTACGACATGAGTTTATTTATAAATATTGTGTTTGTAAACTTTGTAAATTCGATGGCTAATACACATGAATAACAGATGCTATGCTTATATACCTGGGACAAGTGAACGTTTTGTATGTTTCTTTACCCAATAAAACCAAAATGATAAAATTAGATAATATATTCCACTTTCTAGAAGATACAGGGTATACATGTAAGTTTTGAACGAACTTCAAGGTCAATGTCACTAGTTCAAAGATGGGACTATAAGACTCTTTCATAGTCTTCTATGAAAAATACATTGGTTCCACCCGAGGCGTGTCAAAATCATTCATAGGCGGATCTAGGAATTTTACAAAGGGGGTGGGGTTGAATATTTTGAAAGGGGGGACGTTGAATGCATACTATCAAAAGCTTCTGTTTTGCAATAATACCTAAAAGGGTACATTATTGACTACACAAAAATAATCTATATCTGTAATATTATATTTTAAAGGGGCGGGGGGGGGGGGGGAGAAAGAGATTTTAAAATATGGGATTTCATGCACAGGATGGATCAGAATAGCTAAATTATTCAGAAAGTCTATAAAGAACTGGCGAGCGGTAGCGAGCCAAAGAAAAATCTTGAAAAATTAAATTTATTTTATAAGCCTCAAATCTTCAACATTATCATATTCAGACTTCAGGTCACAAACTTTGTACACCTTGGTGTTGAAAGCTTGTGAAGTAAGAAGGACAGAGATTAAGTTTTTTAATACAAGCTCTCTCTCTCTCTCTCTCTTCTTCGTTTTTTTTTTGGTCGGACCAAAGGAGGGGTTGCAACCCCCCTATCCACCTCGCTAGATCCGCCAATGTCATGTAAAACCTGAGGCCTGCCGAGGGACCCCCCCTGGAATTTTCGAAGCATAGTTATTAATATACATATTTCATAAGTTTAAGTTCCGATTCCCCTTTTGTTGTCATAATATTTGGAAAATATAACATTAATTTGTTGGAAATCTTTCATTTTGATAATATTTTGCCGTCAGCGTTACCGCTCGCAGATTTTTTTCAAATGACGATGCGCTTTCCTATGTACAACCCATATGCGCATTACACCTTGGTCAATTATCGATAACAAGGGCACTAAGTGTCATGAAATTGTAAAAGACACGTCGAATAGAGGATTTTATTTCAATTCTCGGAAAAAATAATTTGTTGTCTCGCTATCGAACGAAATAGTATGTGTGTGGTGTTTTTTTTAATGTCCTGGCGGGCTCCGTAATCGCCCGCCATTTGTTGTATTTAGACTATCATTAATCACTGAAATACTATGATGTGGAAATTCAAGATTTAAAGCTTTTTGTTCGCTATTGCTCGCTAGTCATTTGTTTTATTAATTAGAAACAGAACTAACAATCATGAATCAAGGACTTTATTTTCTGGCGTGTGCTTTTTTTTTGCTCTTCAAAAAAAATCGGGACTTTAGGAACCCCCCCCCCCTGAAAAAAAAACCTGGATCCGCACATGTTCAGTTATATATAGTGATTAAAACAATAACCATATATCGTGATAATAAATACCATGGATCCACTCTGATACTTTACCACACCTAGTTATCTATGTAGATAATCTATGTTCACATAGTTTGTGTATTGGTGTATGTGTAACTATATGGTGCCCTGATTTGGAAATAGTTGTATGTAGGATACCATTGATGAATACTTTTTGAAAAACCGTCAAGGTTCAGTATTGGTCTCCTACAAAGTAATTGCAGATTCTTCCGTATACATAAACAACGCGTTTTAAAATACCCTAATCGCTGTGGGTGGAAGAGTCCCCCTGCTATTAATACATCAGCTACGCGCCTGAATATGGCTTTCCCATTGAGAAACCTCAGCAGCTTCGCTCATGCTTCGGTGGTCAGGGTGGTAATAAACATTTTCTCGGACAAGTTGAGTCGATGTATTGAAATGCTTTTGCAGTGTTTACCATGAAGTGGGTGCTAATTCCATCAGTTTTTATACTAAACACGCTGACTCGAACGCTTGTATCCCAGCTATTGCTAATCAATATCTAGTACACACTGCTATACAAATTCGCCACTGCGGCGATATATGTGCTTAAATTAATGAATTGCTGGCGCTTTCAGGCAGGCAAAGAACATATTCGTTGAGATTGAATCGTTATTCGGTACAAGTTTAATTTCTGGGAGGGAATAAGTAGGAAAAGAACTTCTAGTGTTGATTCCAAAGGAGAAGTACTTGCGTATTATTTGATTACACAATGTGATGTTATTTTTGTAGGAGCATAATGCCCGTGCGCCGTGGACACGTAGCCCCACCTAATATCTTTATTGATACTATCATCAGGAAATTCGACGGACAGAGTAAGTATACTAAAGTATTCCATCATGTGTATCTAGGAGTGCTTGATAGAGATAGAGAGAGAGATAGAGAGTATTTAGACGTGTTAGAGGGAGGGGGTACCAATATGATGATGGATATCTATGTTATACTAGATTCATAGAAAAATCTGATTGAATTTAAAACATATCACATATGCTATGTACACATTATGTATTCGGTATATTGTATGTATATTGTTGTACACAACATTTGAAGTTGCTTCGATTTGTCGATTGATTGAAAAAGATATTGCCTTGATAATGTTGATTTCGGATTCTAGTATATATGTATACATGCATGTTTCAGATCAAGAGGAAAATTGTCATGATAGAAGATAATATTCATAATCCTTATTTTCCGAAAACCTAATTAAACTCCGTGTCCAATTTCTTCTCTCGTTAAAATAAAATAAAAAAAAAAAAAAAAAAAAACAACGATAAACTGTCCGCTTGCAAGAAAATATCTGTTCATAGGACTGTGTATAAATTTGCAAGAAATAAAAAAAAAAAACAAAACAAAACAAAAAACCACCACGAAATCTCATATAGCATGCTTAGGGGACGATTATATGATTCAGAGAGGAATTTTTCCGTTTAGGTTATTCCTTTTCAACGCATATCCGACTAGTGTATTTGTCATACATTGTATATGAATCCAAAGTGACAGAATATCTATTTTGTTTTATTCCATTAATATAAAACAATCCTACAAAAAAAAAACAATCAAAATTTTGATATTTTACGACAGTTTCATCTAGTTTACTTTAACATGTTTAACATAATATTACATTAAATTCATCACAGTGCTTAAATTTATCAGTTCCACGCTTTTGGTTTAAATTTTAATTTCCAAAGGAGCTGTGATTTAGTCCTGAAGTTACTCGATTATTTCTCGTGCGCTGTCCTTCCATTATAGAAAGAAGTTGGTCAGGATAAAAATATAAAGTATTAGAAGATTCCTTGTAAGTATATTATTTAAATAGATTTGGTAAAAAATGTTATAATTACGGTTGGGAGAGGTAGGGGTGCTAATGGCAGAAAAGGTCAAATATCGAGCGAAAATTCACAAAAAAGTGCATTATTTTACACAAGTTTGATGTTTATTATGCCTCTGTACATTCTAATGTCAAAATTAGATAAGAAAAATTATCCTTGAGGTTATTTTATCAATATAATCGGCAATCCGGAAACTGAAAAAAATGGTTTTAGCTTTAAGGCGCGAAAAAAAGACAACTTCCTCGTTTATAAATTTCCTTCCTGACGGTTATATAGCTGTTCCATAATATCAAATGAAAAAAATGGCAATCTAAATCAACTTAACCGCTCTAAGGACTACTTCGAAAATAATCAACCCCCTCTTTTTTTTCGTTTTTCACCTGTGAGACATCCCCCCATTCGCTTCAAAACCCGACTTGGTCAGAAATTTTGTTTTATTGATATAACATCTGGTGAAAGTGGCATTATGAAGCGACGGGAGGGGGGGGGGCAGTGTTGTATAAAAACTTTTTAGTTTTCCATTTATTTCTATGTAAAAAAACCCGTTTTTTACCCAAATATCGGTCTTATTATTTTTTAATTGAATAAACAGCAGATCTTACTTCTCATTTCAAAAAGAAATATAAAAAAACCCTCAAATTTTGCATTTTGAAATTTCGTTTTTTAATCCCTGTTCAAAACCCGCCGTGTGTGTTTTTGGACGTGCGTGTTTGGAGAGGCGTTGTGTATGACATTGATCATGTTGATAGTCTGTATAGTGTGGTGTATGACATTGATCATGATAATAGCCTGTATGCTGTGGTGTATGAGATTGATCACGTTTATAGCCTTTATAGTATTGTGTATGACATTGATCACGTTGATAACCTGTATGGTGTGGTGTATGACATTGATCACGTTGATAACCTGTATGGTGTGGTGTATGACATTGATCATGTTGATAACCTGTATGGTGTGGTGTATGACATTGATCATGTTGATAGTCTGTATGGTGTGGTGTATGACATTGATCATGATAATAGCCTGTATGGTGTGGTGTATGACATTGATCACGTTGATAACCTGTATGGTGTGGTGTATGACATTGATCATGATAATAGTCTGTATGGTGTGTTGTATGACATTGATCATGTTGAGAGCCTGTATGGTGTGGTGTATGACATTGATCACGTTGATAACCTGTATGGTGTGGTGTATGACATTGATCACGTTGATAACCTGTATGGTGTGGTGTATGACATTGATCATGTTGATAACCTGTATGGTGTGGTGTATGATATTGATCATGTTGATAGGCTGTATGGTGTGGTGTATGACATTGATCATGTTGATAGCCTGTATGGTGTGGTGTATGACATTGATCACGTTGATAACCTGTATGGTGTGGTGTATGACATTGATCATGTTGATAGTCTGTATGATGTGGTGAATGACATTGATCACGTTGATAACCTGTATGGTGTGGTGTATGACATTGATCATGTTGATAACCTGTATGGTGTGGTGTATGACATTGATCATGTTGATAGTCTGTATGGTGTGGTGTATGACATTGATGATGTTGATAGTCTGTATGGTGTGGTGTATGACATTGATCATGATGATAGTCTGTATGGTGTGGTGTATGACATTGATCATGTTGAGAGCCTGTATGGTGTGGTGTATGACATTGATCATGTTGATAACCTGTATGGTGTGGTGTATGACATTGATCACGTTGATAGTCTGTATGGTGTGGTGTATGACATTGATCATGTTGATAGTCTGTATGGTGTGGTGTATGACATTGATCATGTTGATAGTCTGTATGGTGTGGTGTATGACATTGATCATGTTGATAGGCTGTATGGTGTGGTGTATGACATTGATCATGTTGATAGCCTGTATGGTGTGGTGTATGACATTGATCATGAAAATAGCCTGAATGGTGTGGTGTATGACATTGATCATGTTGAGAGCCTGTATGGTGTGGTGTATGACATTGATAATGTTGATAGTCTGTATAGTGTGGTGTATGACATTGATCATGTTGATAGTCTATACGGTGTGGTGTATGACATTGATCATGTTGATAGTCTGTATGGTGTGGTGCATGACATTGATCATGTTGATAGTCTGTATGGTGTGGTGTATGACATTGATCATGTTGAGAGCCTGTATGGTGTGGTGTATGACATTGATCATGTTGATAGTCTGTATGGTGTGGTGTATGACATTGATCATGTTGATAGCCTGTATGGTGTGGTGTATGACATTGATCACGTTGATAACCTGTATGGTGTGGTGTATGACATTGATCATGTTGATAGTCTGTATGGTGTGGTGTATGACATTGATCATGTTGATAGCTTGTATGGTGTGGTGTATGACATTGATCACGTTGAGAGCCTGTATGGTGTGGTGTATGACATTGATCATGTTGATAGCCTGTATGGTGTGGTGTATGACATTGATCATGTTGATAGCCTGTATGGTGTGATGTATGACATTGATCATGTTGATAGGCTGTATGGTGTGGTGTATGACATTGATCATGTTGATAGCCTGTATGGTGTGGTGTATGACATTGATCATGATTATAGCCTGTATGGTGTGGTGTATGACATTGATCACGTTGATAGCCTGTATGGTGTGGTGTATGACATTGATCACGTTGATAACCTGTATGGTGTGGTGTATGACATTGATCACGTTGATAACCTGTATGGTGTGGTGTATGACATTGATTACGTTGATAGTCTGTATGGTGTGGTGTATGACATTGATCATGATAATAGCCTGTATGGTGTGGTGTATGACATTGATCATGTTGATAGCCTGTATGGTGTGGTGTATGACATTGATCATGTTGATAGTCTGTATGGTGTGGTGTATGACATTGATCATGATAATAGCCTGTATGGTGTAGTGTATGACATTGATCATGTTGATAGCCTGTATGGTGTGGTGTATGACATTGATCATGTTGATAGTCTGTAAAATGTGGTGTATGATATTGATCATGTTGAGAGCCTGTATGGTGTGGTGTATGACATTGATCATGTTGATAGTCTGTATGGTGTGGTGTATGACATTGATCACGTTGATAGTCTGTATGGTGTGGTGTATGACATTGATCATGTTGATAGCCTGTATGGTGTGGTGTATGACATTGATCATGTTGATAACCTGTATGGTGTAGTGTATGATATTGATCATGTTGATAGGCTGTATGGTGTGGTGTATGACATTGATCATGTTGATAGCCTGTATGGTGTAGTGTATGACATTGATCATGTTGATAACCTGTATGGTGTGGTGTATGACTTTGATCATGTTGATAGTCTGTATGGTGTGGTGTATGACATTGATCATGTTGATAGCCTGTATGGTGTGGTGTATGACATTGATCATGTTGATAGCCTGTACGTTTGGTGTATGACATTGATCATGTTGATAGTCTGTATAATGTGGTGTATGACATTGATCATGTTGATAGTCTGTATGGTGTGGTGTATGACATTGATCACGTTGATAACCTGTATGGTGTGGTGTATGACATTGATCATGTTGATAGCCTGTATGGTGTGGTGTATGACATTGATCATGTTGATAACCTGTATGGTGTGGTGTATGATATTGATCATGTTGATAGGCTGTATGGTGTGGTGTATGACATTGATCATGTTGATAGCCTGTATGGTGTGGTGTATGACATTGATCATGTTGATAGTCTGTATGGTGTGGTGTATGACATTGATCACGTTGATAGCCTGTATGGTGTGGTGTATGACATTGATCATGTTGAGAGCCTGTATGGTGTGGTGTATGACATTGATCATGATAATAGCCTGTATGGTGTGGTGTATGACATTGATCATGTTGATAGTCTGTATGGTGTGGTGTATGACATTGATCATGATAATAGCCTGAATGGTGTGGTGTATGACATTGATCATGAAAATAGCCTGAATGGTGTGGTGTATGACATTGATCATGTTGATAGCCTGTATGGTGTGGTGTATGATATTGATCATGTTGAGAGCCTGTATGGTGTGGTGTATGACATTGATCATGAAAATAGCCTGAATGGTGTGGTGTATGACATTGATCATGTTGATAGTCTGTATGGTGTGGTGTATGACATTGATCATGTTGATAGTCTGTATGGTGTGGTGTATGACATTGATCATGAAAATAGCCTGAATGGTGTGGTGTATGACATTGATCATGTTGAGAGCCTGTATGGTGTGGTGTATGACATTGATCATGAAAATAGCCTGAATGGTGTGGTGTATGACATTGATAATGTTGATAGTCTGTATGGTGTGGTGTATGACATTGATCATGTTGATAGTCTGTATGGTGTGGTGTATGACATTGATCATGTTGATAGGCTGTATGGTGTGGTGTATAACATTGATCATGTTGATTGTATGGTGTGGTGTATGACATTGATCATGTTGATAGTCTGTATAGTGTGGTGTATGACATTGATCATGTTGATAGTCTGTATGGTGTGGTGTATGACATTGATCATGAAAATAGCCTGAATGGTGTGTTGTATGACATTGATCATGTTGAGAGCCTGTATGGTGTGGTGTATGACATTGATAATGTTGATAGTCTGTATAGTGTGGTGTATGACATTGATCATGTTGATAGTCTATATGGTGTGGTGTATGACATTGATCATGTTGATAGTCTGTATGGTGTGGTGCATGACATTGATCATGTTGATAGTCTGTATGGTGTGGTGTATGACATTGATCATGTTGAGAGCCTGTATGGTGTGGTGTATGACATTGATCATGTTGATAGTCTGTATGGTGTGGTGTATGACATTGATCATGTTGATAGCCTGTATGGTGTGGTGTATGACATTGATCACGTTGATAACCTGTATGGTGTGGTGTATGACATTGATCATGTTGATAGTCTGTATCGTGTGGTGTATGACATTGATCATGTTGATAGCCTCTATGGTGTGGTGTATGACATTGATCACGTTGAGAGCCTGTATGGTGTGGTGTATGACATTGATCATGTTGATAGCCTGTATGGTGTGGTGTATGACATTGATCATGTTGATAGCCTGTATGGTGTGATGTATGACATTGATCATGTTGATAGGCTGTATGGTGTGGTGTATGACATTGATCATGTTGATAGCCTGTATGGTGTGGTGTATGACATTGATCATGATTATAGCCTGTATGGTGTGGTGTATGACATTGATCACGTTGATAGCCTGTATGGTGTGGTGTATGACATTGATCACGTTGATAACCTGTATGGTGTGGTGTATGACATTGATCACGTTGATAACCTGTATGGTGTGGTGTATGACATTGATTACGTTGATAGTCTGTATGGTGTGGTGTATGACATTGATCATGATAATAGCCTGTATGGTGTGGTGTATGACATTGATCATGTTGATAGCCTGTATGGTGTGGTGTATGACATTGATCATGTTGATAGTCTGTATGGTGTGGTGTATGACATTGATCATGATGATAGCCTGTATGGTGTAGTGTATGACATTGATCATGTTGATAGCCTGTATGGTGTGGTGTATGACATTGATCATGTTGATAGTCTGTATAATGTGGTGTATGATATTGATCATGTTGAGAGCCTGTATGGTGTGGTGTATGACATTGATCATGTTGATAGTCTGTATGGTGTGGTGTATGACATTGATCACGTTGATAGTCTGTATGGTGTGGTGTATGACATTGATCATGTTGATAGCCTGTATGGTGTGGTGTATGACATTGATCATGTTGATAACCTGTATGGTGTGGTGTATGACTTTGATCATGTTGATAGTCTGTATGGTGTGGTGTATGACATTGATCATATTGATAGCCTGTATGGTGTGGTGTATGACATTGATCATGTTGATAGCCTGTATGGTGTGGTGTATGACATTGATCATGTTGATAGCCTGTACGTTTGGTGTATGACATTGATCATGTTGATAGTCTGTATAATGTGGTGTATGATATTGATCATGTTGATAGTCTGTATGGTGTGGTGTATGACATTGATCACGTTGATAACCTGTATGGTGTGGTGTATGACATTGATCATGTTGATAGCCGGTATGGTGTGGTGTATGACATTGATCATGTTGATAACCTGTATGGTGTGGTGTATGATATTGATCATGTTGATAGGCTGTATGGTGTGGTGAATGACATTGATCATGTTGATAGCCTGTATGGTGTGGTGTATGACATTGATCATGTTGATAGTCTGTATGGTGTGGTGTATGACATTGATCACGTTGATGGCCTGTATGGTGTGGTGTATGACATTGATCATGTTGAGAGCCTGTATGGTGTGGTGTATGACATTAATCATGATAATAGCCTGTATGGTGTAGTGTATGACATTGATCATGTTGATAGTCTGTATAATGTGGTGTATGACATTGATCATGTTGATAACCTGTATGGTGTGGTGTATGACATTGATCATGTTGATAACCTGTATGGTGTGGTGTATGACATTGATCATGTTGATAGTCTGTATAATGTGGTGTATGACATTGATCATGTTGATAACCTGTATGGTGTGGTGTATGACATTGATCATGTTGATAGTCTGTATGGTGTGGTGTATGACATTGATCATGATAATAGCCTGAATGGTGTGGTGTATGACGTTTATCATGAAAATAGCCTGAATGGTGTGGTGTATGACATTGATCATGTTGATAGCCTGTATGGTGTGGTGTATGATATTGATAATGTTGAGAGCCTGTATGGTGTGGTGTATGACATTGATCATGAAAATAGCCTGAATGGTGTGGTGTATGACATTGATCATGTTGATAGTCTGTATGGTGTGGTGTATGACATTGATCATGTTGATAGTCTGTATGGTGTGGTGTATGGCATTGATCATGAAAATAGCCTGAATGGTGTGGTGTATGACATTGATCATGTTGAGAGCCTGTATGGTGTGGTGTATGACATTGATCATGAAAATAGCCTGAATGGTGTGGTGTATGACATTGATCATGTTGATAGTCTGTATGGTGTGGTGTATGACATTGATCATGTTGATAGTCTGTATGGTGTGGTGTATGACATTGATCATGTTGATAGGCTGTATGGTATGGTGTATAACATTGATCATGTTGATTGTATGGTGTGGTGTATGACATTGATCATGTTGATAGTCTGTATGGTGTGGTGTATGACATTGATCATGTTGATAGTCTGTATGGTGTGGTGTATGACATTGATCATGAAAATAGCCTGAATGGTGTGTTGTATGACATTGATCATGTTGAGAGCCTGTATGGTGTGGTGTATGACATTGATCATGAAAATAGCCTGAATGGTGTGGTGTATGACATTGATCATGTTGATAGTCTGTATGGTGTGGTGTATGACATTGATCATGTTGATAGTCTGTATGGTGTGGTGTATGACATTGATCATGTTGATAGGCTGTATGGTGTGGTGTATAACATTGATCATGTTGATTGTATGGTGTGGTGTATGACATTGATCATGTTGATAGTCTGTATGGTGTGGTGTATGACATTGATGACGTTGATAGTCTGTATGGTGTGGTGTATGACATTGATCATGTTGAGAGCCTGTATGGTGTGGTGTATGACATTGATCATGATGATAGCCTGTATGGTGTGGTGTATGACATTGATCATGTTGAGAGCCTGTATGGTGTGGTGTATGACATTTATCATGTTGAGTGCCTGTATGGTGTGGTGTATGACATTGATCATGTTGATAGGCTGTATGGTGTGGTGTATGACATTGATCATGATGATAGCCTGTATGGTGTGTCAACTATCCGTTTGATCTTGTTTGTCATTCACAGTGTGTATGGCTGTGTCGATGTACGAAATGGTTTACTTTTATAAAACCGCGTAAGAAAGTACCAGCGAATGATTCTACTTATACAGTATATGACTCCGTATGTGTGTGTAAATGTGTCATGTTGTCAAATGTATGTCATAGGTTCATGGTTCAGTCGTCGTATATTATTCGCCTTATTCTCAAGAAGTCGTTAGTTCGATTCCTAAACGCCAGCGACCTATTCAGGTTAGGATTAACACCCTCTCATCCGCTTAGCTTGCGCTTCAGAAACCGGATGTAATCATTGACCGCATGAGCCAGTATTTACCTCACCCTTTTCGTGTATGGTCGTCATCCCCTAACACTTCTTTTCTGTAGGTGTTACATAATAACATAAATATGCTGATATTGACGCTTCTCCTGTTTAGACAATACCATAAGTGAAACCATTTAGTGATGCTTGTCATAAGAGTGATATCCATGTTGACCCGATCCGTCTTTGAAGACGGCCATCACAAGATGTGATTGGTAAAGACATTTCGACTTTTACATAAACTCAGCATGAATTTACCAGAAGTACACTCTATGGAAAGAATTAAGGCATCACCCATATTTTCCACAAGTTCCTCAAAATATGACGTTCATCGACTTAGGAAACAAGGACCTTGAGGATTGTAAGCGTTCTCTCTCTAACGTTCATGTACACGTGATAAGCTTAGCGACTGCCTTAAGTTTCAATGAATTATAAACAAGCCGCTGTCAGCAGCCGTCATCTGACCCCTACCAGAGGTGATAATAACCAATTACCTGCCTTAAGTGGTCATTCCAATATTCGGTTAAGGCAATTTTGTATTGTTTATTGGAAGATCGAATTTTGTCGACATATTGTTTCTTCTTATTGCAAGTATTTGTTATCTAATATCTTCTGATAGCATATGTGCCTAATGTTGCCGTTACTCGATACCTCGAGAAGGACTTATTTTAGATTGATCCAGAAAAGAAATCGTTCCGGGTATATGACGATTTGTATATAGTTCTATTGGCAAGCGAAGCAAGCCAGCATCTCGCTTGAAGGAATCTCAAGTCAGCTAATGTCATATCGTGTCGTTCGGCGTCCAAAGACGCCAGAAGGGCTGAACAGAAATACTTATGTTCCCCAACAACTTCTGTTTTTTAGCTCTACTGGTCTCAGACCAGTCGAGCTTATGCGATCACCCTTCGTCCGGCGTCCGTCCGTCCGTCTGTCCGTCTGTCTGTCTGTCCGTCTGTCCGTAAACAATTCTTGTCCGGACAACTCCAGATAGAAACTTAATTCTTTTTGTATTTTACTTGGTCCATGGTCTAGTTGTGCACCTGACATTTAGTTTCAGTCCCTGACTCCCAGGGTCTTAGAAAATGGGCGTGGTCATTAAAATTCTATGTAATTTTGTCCGGACAGTTCTTCTATCACTATAAATGATAGAGACATATTTCTTTTTACAATATGATGGGTCTGTAGTCTAGTTGTGCAAAAAGAAAAGGGTGTGGCCATTTTCTTTTATACTATTCCATATAATTTTATGCTTACAGCGCTGACACTATAAATAATGGAGACTAAATTCTTCATGCAATATGATAGTTCTGTAATCTCGTTGTTCACCTGATATTTTGTTTGAGTCTCTGACCCCAAGGGTCTCAGAAAATGGGTTTGGTTGTTTTCTCTCTATTAAACTACACATGATCTCATGATAGCTAATTTCCCGGAATTTATGGATAATAATTAATTGATTTATTCCAAAATATTATCGGTTTGCAGTTTAGATGTCTTAACAGTATTTTACTTGAGTCCCTGTTCCCTAGGATTATGGAAAATGGGTATATGGCTATTTTCTCTTACCCTATCTACATGGATTTAGAGTACATAAGTGACAGAAACTATAAATAAACAAAGATATTGCCATTTTACAATATTATCATAGATGAGTCTGTAATTTAGTTTTTCTCATAATTTATTTGGGACGTGACCCAGGATTTTATCTTCAATTCTATAGAAACGCTAGGGGATAGTTTCGGAATTTCCTCTGATCAATCAATCAACATGAAATTCTTTTCTATAGTGTTTATACAGTGCAAGAAAGATATCAAATAATCAAAATGCATGTATTTCTCAATTATTTTTTATTTGTTTAACATGTTTAAGGTGCAAGATTTTTGGGGAGAGTAGTGAGAATTTTTGTTGCAAGAGTAGAATGTCCTAAGTGATCACAGACTTGAGCTGTGCTTTCTGTTAAATGGGAACACCAGAATCACAAAGATTGATCATTTTATCAAATAAAATAGCAATAATGCATCCTTCACATTGCCAAATGAAAGGACTATTGTGCTTGTGTAAGTTTTTTTTTTGGGGGGGGGGTGAGGGGGGAGGTAACTCTTACATCTTTCTATCTTCTGATAAATTCCTCCACTGCTTGGAGTACCACCCCCAATGGGATGTACAACTGTGTGGTTTGATAAAATTTTCATAATATTTACATTAAAGCAAGTGACACTTTTTTTGATAGTAGATAATATAACAAGAGATGCCTTATAGGCATATCTACTATGTGTTAATCAAATTAAAAAAAAATTAAAATAAAATACTAAAAAAATGCATTTGCAAAAGCCGACTCATACAAAAATATTTCAACCCAGGAAAGCTTCTTCCTTTATTGCCATTTTACAATATTATCATAGATGAGTCTGAAATTTAGTTTTTCTCATATTTTATTTGGGACCTGACCCAGGATTTTATCTTCAGTTCTATAGAAACGCTAGGGGATAGTTTCGGAATTTCCTCTGATCAATCAATCAACTTGAAAATCTTTTCTATTATGTTTATACAGTGCAAGAAAGATAAAAAAAAATCAAAATTGTTTAAGGTGTTAGATTTTTGGAGAGAGAAGTGAGACTTTTTGTTGCAAGAGTAGAATGTCCTAAGGCATGGTCCATTTGATATTCTGGAGGGGGGGCTTGGGTTTTTTTTTTCGAAAAAAATAATTTTGCTCTCAATTTTGATGAAAAAAATAAGTTTGCTTATGGTGTGACAGAAAAAAATAATCTTGCTCTTACAAACAATCTGAATTTGAAGAATTACCATAAAATGTCGCTTAAATTATTGAAATTTTTCCGGCTCCCTTCGCTCGCCGCAGTTTTCAAATTATATCAATTTTTTGCTCCCTTCGCTCGCCATAATTTTCTATCAAAACATTATTTACTAATAGCAAAGTTCATATATTTGAAAATAAAAAAAGTTATACATGTATGTGAATCAATATTTATATGTTGCTATTAATACATGTTGCATGCATCCCATAGAGTCTAATTTTATGTTCTTGTATTAGCTTGGAAGGAGAACTTCAGTTATTCACCAACTTACAATTCTTAGTAACAATTAAAAATTTGTCTAGGAGAATTTTCCCTCAGACCCTCTTATACATGTTATATACATGTACCTTATATGAAATATTGAGAAATGTATTGTAAAAATCTTTTATCTCTCTATTTAAAAGTGAATTAAATACTTGCATGAAAACACTAATATATTAATATTTAGAGTTTTGAGTAAAAATATAAATAATTTCAAATGATAAAACACAAACATTCTTAATATCTATATACTTCACTCTGTTAAAAAAAAAATTCCTTGCTCCAACTTTGCAAGAAAAAAATAATTTTGCCCCGGTCTGGGGCGAAAAAAATAATCTTGCTCCGACAAAAAACCCAAGCCCCCCCCTGAATATCAAATGGACCATGTCTTAGAAATTGATGGATATGCATTGGCATGTGGTTGTTGGTTCTCATAAAAAAATACATTTATCCCGCCTCAGGCAAATTTCTTGCAATCTGATTGGTCGAGAAGAACCAAATATTATGTTGTATTAGGCGAGGTGAAGCCGAGCATTCATTCTCTTGAGTGTATATGTACAAATCAACCAGGAGAGCTTCAGTCTCATCAGAGACTTCTGGTTTTTTAGCTCTACTGGTCAAAGACCAGTCGAGCTTATGCGATCGCCCTGTATCCGGCCGTCTGTATGTCTGTCTGTCCGTTTAACTTTTCTTGTGAGCGCGAATCATCTGAATCTGTGAATAGTACAAAATAAATTCTTTTTGCATTATAATAGGCCTGTGGTCTAGTAGTGCACCTGATGTTTGTTTAAGCCCCTGACCCCCAGGGTCTTGGAAAATGGGTGTGGTCATTTTCTCCCGTATAACTCTTTGTAATATTGTGAGAACCAATTCTTAGAAAGTATAATTGATAGAAAGATAATTTTTAGTATTATTCTCAGTCTGTGGTGTAGTTGTTCACCTGATATTTTGTTTGAGCCCCTGACCCCAGGGTCTTGGAAAATAGGTTGGTCATTTCTCCTATATAACTCTATGTAATCTTGAGAGCAACAATTTTCAGAAAATATAAATGATACAAAGATGATAGTTTTAGCATTATTCCAAGTCTGTGGTGTAGTTGTGCAACTTATATTTTCTTTGAGTCCCTGACCCCAGCGTCTTGGAAAGGGGTATGGTCATTTTCTCCTATATAACTCTGAAATATTGTGAGCATCAATTCTAAGAAAGTATAATTGATACAAAGATAATTATTTTTGCATTTTTCTCAGTCTGTGGTCTAGATGTACACCTTGTACTTTGGAAAAATGGGTGTGGCAATTTTCTCCTTTACATATATATTGGAAAATGGGAGTGGCAATTTTCTCCAATACATATATCTATCATATAATATTGTGAACACCAATTTTCTGAAAAATAATTGATAGAGAGTTAATATTTTTCCAGGAAAATGGGTGTGTCACTTAGATTAATTTAAGCAAACAACCAGGAGAGCTTCAGTCTCATCAGAGACTTCTGGTGTCAAAATTTGGCGCCACTACAGGCAAAAGTATGTCACAGGGGTAACCTCCTTTGAGAAATTTCTTCAGAACCAAAGCATTTATTGACATATCGAAAGTATCAGAATGATTTTTGGGATGTCTTAAGAAGTATTATTATTTTTGGTTGATTTCCGAACTTTTTTTTTTCACATTTTTGACATCTGTTCGGAATTTAACTTGTCAGAGCATGACATGTCATTTTTGTACTATATATCAGAATAAATCGACGTATGTATTATTCATCTGATAAGATGATGATTTGTAATATTGGTGCTCACAAGATTACAAAGAGTTATATAAAGGTATAAAGAGAATTGTGCTCACAAGATTACAAAGAGTTATATAATTGACATTTTCTGTACAAAATTTCTTTTTTCTGTTACAAAATTTCTTTTTTCTGTTACAAAATTGAAATTTCTAAAACGTGGGTTCTGTAGCATCATATCCCACCCATTCTGCCGTGTCTTTCGGTACATTTTTAGACATAATAATTTTCACACTTTTTGGCCATATTACATTGTTTAGACTGAGGATCACTGACGAGGGTAAAGTACCAGAAACGTGCATGTCTGGTCCATGCTACAAAATTATCTGGTCTTAAATGATGCTGTTGAATTTGAAGACGTTTAACATTTGCACTACTCGGTGAGTGCAACTGCTGGTGGACCAGGAGTCCCCGAGGGCACATGTAGCCAAGTTCGATCAACTTCGGTTGATCGTCTGTTTCTTCAACGCATTTGGAATTTTCTGTGACAAAGTTTCTTGAAATTTCTAAAACATGGGTGCTGTAGCATCATATCCCACCCATTCTGCTTCGTCTTTCGGTACATTTTTGGACATAATAATTTCCACACTTTTTGGCCATATTGCATTGTTTAGACTGAGGATCACTGACGACGGTTAAGTACCCAAAACGTGCATGTCTGGTCAATGCTGCAAAATTATCTGGTCTTAAATGATGCTGTTGAATTTGAAGACGTTTAACATTTGCACTACTCGGTGAGTGCAACTGCTGGTGGACCAGGAGTCCCCGAGGGCACATGTAGCCAAGTTCGATCAACTTCGGTTTATCGTCTGTTTCTTCAACGCATTTGGAATTTTCTGTGACAAAGTTTCTTGAAATTTCTAAAACATGGGTGCTGTAGCATCATATCCCACCCATTCTGCTTCGTC
Organism: Pinctada fucata; assembly: GCA_028142955.1. NCBI lineage: Eukaryota > Metazoa > Mollusca > Bivalvia > Pterioida > Pteriidae > Pinctada > Pinctada fucata. The sequence continues at coordinate 25,239,834 of AP027114.1, forward strand.
TTTCGGTACATTTTTGGACATAATAATTTCCACAATTTTTGGCCATATTGCATTGTTTGGACTGAGGATCACTGACGACGGTTAAGTACCCGAAACATGCATGTCTGGTAAATGCTGCAAAATTATCTGGTCTTAAATGATGCTGTTGAATTTAAAGACGTTTAACATTTGCACTTCTTGGGGAGTGTCACTACTGGTGGACCAGGAGTCCCCGAGAGCACATGAAGCCAAGTTCGATCAACTTCGGTTGATCGTCTGTTTCTTCAACGCATTTGAAATTTTCTGTTACAAAGTTTCTTGAAATTTCTTAAACATGGGTGCTGTTGAATTTGAAGACATGTATCATACTTATTACCCTATGCTTTAAAGGTTTTTGTCTATTATGAATTTCTTTTGCTTCATGGCACTAGAGATTGCCACTTTTTTATTTCTTGTCCTTTATAATCGTATCATTTCCTTTGCGGTACTTTCTTTTGTCTTATATTTAAAAAGGAAAGGAAAGGGTTGTTTTTTTGTGGTCACGAAATCAAGGGTTTGTGGGTTCAAATATTGGTATTGATATACCTGTACATGTATCTTGAGCTGTTTCCTAGTAGGAAGGAATTTATGAATACTTCGGTAAAAGCATTTTGATGGACCTTGCATTTTTGAATTGCTGATAAATCTTATCCTATGCAGATTAGAAGGGGTGTTTGTACAAGTTTGACATTTTTTCTAGAATATAGGTACAACAACTTTGATGACACTCCATGGTTTCCTACTGAGTAGTTTTGTCACTCTGATAGGACTGTTTGAAATGCACTTTTTATGCCCCCGAAATCAAAGACTCGGGGGCATATAGCATGATTGTATTACTTTTGAAAAACGTTAACATTTGGCATAACTTTGAATGGTAAGTGATAGGGCTTTCATATTTCACATGTGTAATCCTTGTGACAAGACCTCTCCATTGATGCCGACATTTTTTTCCTCATGACCTTGACCTTTCACTTACTGAACAGAAAATGATGTTAATACCAACAGAAATACAAACGGGGGCATTCGTGTTACTCAAATACAGATTTTGTTGTGTCGCCTGCGAAGCATAGCGACAATTAGGGATCACTTTGTCCGTTGTCCGTCTGTCCGTCCGTCCGTCCGTCCGTCCGTCAGTCAGTCCGTCTGTCTGTCTGTCACACTTTGGGTGTCACAGCCCATAACTTTTGAATGGTAAGTGATAGGGATTTGATATTTCACATGTGTATTCCTTGCGACAAGACCTTTCTACACATACCATAATTTTTGACCTAGTGACCTTGACCTACATATTTGACCTACTTTTCAAAAATAATAAGATTGCTTATATCTTTTGATTGGTAACGGATAGGGCTTTGATATTTCACACATGTATTCCTTGTGACTAGACCTTTGTAAACATACCATAATTTTTGACCTTGTGACCTTGACCTAGATATTTGACCTACTTTTCAAAAAAAGTTAAATTTGCTATATCTTTTGAATGGGTAGTGATAGGGCTTTGATATTTCACATGTGTATTGGTTGTAACAAGACCTTTCTATAGCTACACATATCATAATTTTGACCTTGTGACCTTGACCTATATATTTGACCTACTTTAACAAAAAATAAGATAGTATATATCTTTTGATTGGTAAGGGATAAGGCTTTGAAATTTCACTTGTGTATTCCTTGTAACAAGACCTTTCTGCACATACCATGATTTTTGACCTTGTGACCTTGACATAGATGTTTGACCTATTCTTCAAAAAAGTTGGGATTCGCTATATCTTTTGATAGGTTAGTGATAGGTCTTTGATATTTCACATGTGTATTCTTTGTGACAAGACTTTTCTAAACATACCATAATTTATTACCTAGTGACCTTGTTTTGTTACCAAAGTATTTAGATAGTGACCTTGACCTAGTTGATTGACACTATTTTCTGAAAATTTGAGATTGACCATATCTTTCAATTGGTAAATAAGAGGTCTGATATTTCACATATGAATTTCATTAGGCAAGACTTTTCTAGTGATACCAGTAATTTTGAACCATGTGATTTACCTCCTAGAATAGGCCGCTTCGCAGGCGACACAAGCATTCCTTGGATTGCTATTTTTTTCCATTACTTTTTGTTATTATATAATTTTTCTCTTGTTGATGGATTATCATAATGCTTATGTTCATAAATAAATTAATTACATGCATTTCATAATTTCCAGTATGAATGTAGCCCGGATGTTCTTGTTTGAATTTAATTCCATGTACAGTAAACTAGTACTTCAGTTTTGGTGGGGTGGTAATCCCGGTTACCTTAAAATATTTTTAATTAAATTTTATTAAATTTTTGCTACCTAGACGTAACATTATTCATTATCAGCAAATATAGGTCAGCATATATGTACCCTAAAGTTGCAAGCCCGGACCTCTCCCCTCCCTTAATCAAAAGACCGTTCACAACATTTTAACCAATAAGGAGTGGAGTTTTGATCAATGAGGTCGTAACAGGGATTTGTGTTTTTACACACGGACTTGGCACGGACGACCTTCCTTCATTAGTTGGCTGTCTCTTACCATATTAGGTCCGCCAGAGATTTTCTGTCTTTGTGACCTGGACTTTTATCAAAAGGAGTAGAAAATATGCAGATTTCTGCGTGATTGTCCAGTATATAAATGTATATGTCGGTATTTATCGATCAAACTGAAGGCTTATTCTTTGGATCAGTGCAAGTTGGGGTTTTCGTTTGCCTCAAGACACCAGAGATTGCCACTATAAATGCTAATCAACTTTTATTTCTTGTCTTTTATAATCGTATCCTTGTGGCTTCAGGAATTCCCTGCTGGAGTTCCCTTATGGTTTAAAGGAATTCATCACATCACTTTTACCCTTACACTTAATTCAACTAGTACATAAAGCTATCACATATGTATATAGCCGAATTCCTGTAATCTGACTTGGACCTCTTACCTTATCATTTCATTTAGTCGCGTTTCAACGTTCATTTGCAGCTTTGCAATTTTGTTGCCAACGACGTTGCTTATGACGTTGCTAAGCGCGTATTACCGGTTCGGTTTGATGCAGGTATATTGACACAATTTTCGGCCAATCAGAATCTTCGTTTCTTAAGAATGAGAATGGAAATTAAATGATTTAACGGTAAAGCTGGTGCGTAAACTGCGTTTGTCCAGCTATAGCTTAAACTTTCTGGACTTTCTATTAATTTCTGCAGAAATTTTATTTCATAAAATGTTTATCCACTACTGCCCTTCCGTACTAGAAAACCCCAAGGAGGGTACTTCCTACATTAAAGCTATATAACTCTTTTGTACACAATCATGACTTCGACTTCTAGCGTGTCTGCCCTTTGGGGTTTAAATATAGACTTGTAGTAGAAATGGTTTGTATTGAGAAAAGGGTTTGTGACCAAGCGATGATACCTCACCCCTGTGGTATAAAGTTAATCATTTCCCGTCGGTAGGGTACTATGCGTACTCTTTGAGTGAACACAGAAAGCTTACTCTCAAAACACTTCAGCACAGAATATATGCACACATCCTCGGTACCCTAGGCTTTTTGCACTTTGGCTGAATATTCAACCAAAGTGCAAATATCCTGATGTGCCGAGGATGGTATGCACACAGAATGTATACACTCGTGTACACTTAGAAATGGATATACACAGAATGTTTTCAGTACACCCGGAAAGCATATTCATAGATTGCATGCACTCAAAGTGCGTACAGTCAGAACGCATACACATTGAATGCTTTAACTCGAAGTGTATTAAACAGTCAGAATTCCTATACTCAGAATACTTGTACACATAATGCATATAATGAGAATGTTTACACACAGAAACACCCCCTAAGAATACATATCCTCGATTGTACTCAGATGCATATACTCAGAATATTTACGCTCACAATATTTACGTTCAGAATATCTGGTCAAGAATACAAACGCACTTGGAATCCAAATACACAGAATGTATTTCACCAGAATGTATACGTTTACACAAAACGCATACATTCAGAATGTATACACTCAAAACGCATTCACTCAGAACGCATACATCTAGAACGCATACACACAGAACGCATACTCAGAATTTATACATTCAGAGCGCTTACGCTAAGAATGCATACACCTAGAATGGAATGGATATACTCAGTACGTATACACTTAGAACGCTTACACACAAAACGCATACTTTCAGAATGTATACACTCAGAAAGCGTACAGTCAGAACGCATACATACAGAACGTATACACCCAGAAGACTGTTATCAGTACACTCGGAATCTATACACACAGAATTATTTCATCAGAATGTATACACTCAAAACGCATACACCTTGAACGCATACACCATGAACGCATACACTCCGAAATTATACGCAAAGAACTTATACACTTAGAATTATACACCAAGAGGACATACACACTGAACGCATACATTCAGAATTTACAATTCAGAACGCATACACTTAGCATGGAATGATATACTCAGAGCGTGTGTGCTCAGAACGCATACATACAAAACGCATACACTCAGAGTGTATACACTCAGGACACATACACTCAAAACGCATACACTCAAAGCGCAGACACACAGAATGCATACACTGAGAAGACTTATCACTACACTTGGTATCCACACTCAAACGCGTACACTCAAAGCGCATACAATCAGATTGCATACACTCAAAACTCATTCACTAAGAACTTCTACATTCTGAACGCATACAATCAGAACTCATTCACACAGAACGTATACACTTAGAATGGAGTTTATATACTCAGAACGTATACACTTAGAACGCATACACACAAAACGCATACATTCGGAATTTATACACTTAGAACGCATACACTCTTAACGCATACACACAGAACGCATATATACTTCAAAACGCATAAACAGGACGGATACATTCAGAATTAATACTCTAAACGCATATACACAGAATAGAGACACTTTTTTACACACATAATCCCTACATACATTATACATCATACCGAATGGATATGTACATAATGCGTGTAGACACAGACTTAGATTGGTGAAATTAGGGGTCATATATCACTCGGCGATCAAAAGTGTGTTCTATGTTGATAACTTCTTCCTTTGGCATGTCACATTCGCTATGCCTTCGGTATAGATGTCCGGTCAAATGACTGTATTGCATGTTGGGTGAACCTTACATTGTTATCTTTGATCCACAGATTTGTTAGCCGCCGACACAAGAAGCGTATACGTATCGTGTAAGGTGTTTATCTTTATGTCCTTATGGTACTCACACTTTTACATTCATTGTCCTCCGCTTTCTTGAATGCAAATTGCCCTTGAAGCGCAATTTAAGTTCAAAAACGGATTAAGGAGATGAAATTATTCTTGAGTATGATAACTCTATGACTTATTACTGTTTATGGGCCTATAGTCTAGTTGTGCATCTAATATTTTGTTTGAGCCCCTGACCCCAGGGTCTTGGAAAATGGGTGTGGTCTTTTTCTCCTATATAACTCTATGTAATCTTGTGAGCACCAATTCTCAGAAAGTATAATTGATAGAGAGATAATTTTATCAGCATTATTCTCAGTCTGTGGTCTTATTGTGCACCTGATATTTTCTTTGAGCCCCTGACCCCCAGGGTCTTGGAAAATGGGTGTGGTCATTTTCTGCTATATAACTCTATGTAATCTTGTGAGCACCAATTCTCAGAAAGTATAATTGATAGAAAGATAATTCATTTAGCATTATTCTCGGTCTGTGGTGTAGTTTTGCACCTGATAGTTTGTGTGAGCCCCTGACCCCCAGGGTCTTGGAAAATGGGTGTTGTCGTTTTCTCCTATATTAAACTCTTTGTAATCTTGTGAGCACCAATTCTCAGAAAGTAAAATTGATAGAAAGATAATTTTTCTAGCATTATTTTCAGTCTGTGGTCTAGTTGTGCACCTGATATTTTGTTTAAGCCCTTGAACAACATTGTCTTGGAAAATGGGCATGGTCATTTTCTCTTATTAATCTCCATGCAATCTTGTTAGCGCCTTAATTCTTAGAAAGTATAATTTATAGAACGATAATTCTTTTAGCATTATTCTCAGTCTGTGGTCTTGTTGTGCATCTGATATTTTATTCGAGCCCCGACCCCCAGGATTTTGGAAAATGTGTTTGGTATTTTCTCCTATACATGTATAACTCTATCATGTAATCTTGTGAACACCAATTCTCTGAAAGTATAATTGATAGAGAGTTAATTCTTTTTCCATTATATCAATCAATCTCTGGTCTTGTATTTTGTTTAATTCCTGAACCCCAGGGTCTTGGAAAATGGGCGTGTCACTTAGATTAATTTAACCAAACAACTAGGAGAGCTTCAGTCTCATCAGAGACTTCTGGTCTAGTTTTGTATTTAAGTTGTACATGTAAGGTTTCACTTTAAAGATGTAATATTGTGCAATTTTTAATGCCATGAAATTAAGTTTGTACATGTATCTGTTTAAGCCCCAAATAAATGAATAACCTTATATGTTAAATTTTTATCTTCTGTCTCATTTGATATTTATTTTATTATTAGGCTGTGATTTGTACATATATAGGCATTCAATCTATGTATTAGTATTTAAATACCGTTGCCAAATTGACGCTAGGGAATGAACATTGAAAACGAAAGGTTGATGGGGATGTAGTAACCCTGAGTGAATGATTTAGGATACTTATGTATGAGAATTATTATTAAACATAAAGACAGTATCGCACCACTCTCTTAGGTCTCTCCCTCCCTCTCCCTAACCAAGAAAGGAATGTGGGAAACCATTCTTCTTCCATTTTCTAATGCAGAAAGTAAACCCGAAGCCCCACAGTTGGAATCTAACACGTATTTATAATAAGTCGAGCCAAGAATTTGATCAGTCTTTGTTTACACGATGAACACAGTGTAATTTACGTCAGTAGTGATGCACGCCCACTATCAGGTAGTATTCAGGTCACATGACTTGATTTCTTTTTCCTGAAATTCTGCAAAACATCTGTGTTGATGGAAATCCATTTTGCTAAGATTCTAGCACTATATTTATACACTTGATCACACTTTACAGCGGTTGAATTATGGCAGTTGGGAAACTGTGGTAAAATGAACGTATCAGCAGAATTCGCAAACCGCACCTTCTTTGATGTTCATGTACAAAGACAAATAACGAAATGAGATCCCGTCACATGAAATGTGTTCGAATTTATTCTATTTCATTCCATCTCAAAATAGACTTTCGATCATGCTGTTGTCTTTATATAAGTATTGCAGAGAGAGATACTTCCAAGTCTTTCAAGTCTTAAACGGTGAGCTTAAAAGAAAACATGCTGCTTTCAGGGTCATTTCTGTATAAATTCTATATAAGCTACATCTATTTCCCTTTAAGAATTAATGGACTTGTGAGTATCTCTGCAGTACTCATATAAACATGCCGTGGTTGGCGGACAAATTTTTGACAAAACAATTTCACGAAAACTTACAGAAAGCAATATAATCAGTCTCTTGTCCAGTTGTGCACTTGATATTTTGTTTGAGCCTGTTGCCCCAAGGGTCTTCAAAATGGGTGTGGTCAATTTATCTTATAGAACTTTATGTAATCTTGTGAACACCAGTTCTCAAAAGGATAATTGATAGAGAGATAATTCTTTTTGGATTACAATTAGTCTGTGGTTTAGTTGTGTACCTGAGATTTTGTTTTATCCCTGACCCTAGGGCATTTGAAATTGGATGTGGTAATTTTCTCATATATGAGTCTATGTAATTTTGTGAACACCTGGACTCAGAAAGTATAATTGATGGAGAGTTAATTCTTTTTGCATTATTATGTGTAGATGTGCACCTGATATTTTATGTGAGTCCCTGACCCTCAGGGTCTTGGAATATGGTTGTCACTTTGGTAAAATTACTAAGAGAGTTAATTCTTTTTGCATTATTATGTGTAGATGTGCATGTGATATTTTGTGTGAGTCCCTGACCCTCAGGGTCTTTGAATATGGTTGTCACTTTGGCGAGATTACTAACACAGCCAGTAGAGCTACAGTATCATCAGAGACTTATGGTTGAAATCTCCTCTGCAATCGTGGAAGAGAGGTATTGTTTAATGTTATCTTTTAAGTTAGCCGACCAGCGGCAAACTTTTTCGAAAAGCTTAAACTCGTTAAAAAATTATGACCATGTAGTCAGTTCTTCTCAAAGCATATTCAAACTATATAGAAATTATCTTATCTTTCTGGTGTTTCACATAGTCTTCCCGCCAGGCCAAGGAACCTAAATGATATCATACACACAAAATGTGTAAAAAGACCTGGCTATTTTCTATTGTGTAAGTTTTTAATCTAGTGAACACAGCTCCTCTAAAATTATAATTGGTAGAAATGTAATTCGTTTTGAATAATGATTGGTATATAGTCTATAAGTGTACCTTATATTTTGTTTGAGTCCTTGACACAAGAGTTATAGTAAAAGAGTGCATGATTTTCTCCTGAATCAGTTTATGTAATCTTGTAGGCACAACTCCTTGAAACTTTAAATGATTGAATTAAACTTCTTTTTTGCATCATGATTGGGTTTTTACGTAGTTGTGCACCTCACATTTTGTTCGTGTCATTAATGCTACATCAAAGATCTGTTTAAATTGGCGTGGTAAATAATTACGATAGAACATATACAGATATTTAGATCACTTTAACCACGATAGGTTGGTATCTCTGCTGGTGGACTGTAAGTCCCCGAGGATATTGTTCGTCTAGTTTCGCTGTGCACTACCTCCAAATATATTTGTAGATTTTTTGAATACTAAGTTTGATAAATTATTCTGAAACTAAGGGGTATCACCCTGATGGCATAACTCTGTCCTTAGCTGCCACTTTGGCATACATTTTAGGTCATCATTTATATAAGCTTTTCATATGTTTTCCGCTCTTTCGGTGGGCTCGTGTATAACCGATGATACATTATATGTTAAAATTCGCATATGGTGCACTGAATAATTACGATAAAACATGTATATCAATTACGATGATCTGTCATTTCTTACTTCAAAAACTATGAAAAAAAGATAAGTAATTCTGTTTGAAATATAATTCGCCTATCAGTTAATTCTTTTCAGGTCTTGGATTTTTCCAAATATGATCTGATCATTTACTCCTTTACAACTATGTTATTTTATTTACACTTTTTTAAAAATCAATGAATGATTAATTAAAATGAATGAATTCTATTTTAGCATTATGAGTCAGTTGTGTTAGAGTTAACCTGATTATATCATTTCGAGCTCCTACATTCCCCCTTACCCTTCCAACCCCTTAAGAATCTTTGAAAATGGTTTTAGATTTTGATTGTATATTTCAGTTGTACTTGTACATTTAAAGTTGAATAGAAAATCTCTGTTCTTACTGTTTAGTAGATTGTAACTTTTTGAGTGACAAACCCCTTAGTAGAATGTTATGTCGAAGGGAAGTTTTCTATAGCCTCTTCATTGTGAAAAGATCATCTTTACCCTCCACAATCACCTTTCCACTTTGCTCCCTTTACTTCAAAGTGGGTGAATATACATGTAGAATATTGAAGGGAGTTTCTATTCATTATTTACCATTTCTTTCTATACGTTTCCTTTCCATTTCTTGTCTCTTGCAAGTTATAACATATGTTTTCTTTCTATTTTGCTGAAGTAGAGAAAGCAAACATGCTATTTGACTATAAGATTTGACATCGCAAAGTGTCCATAAGATATAGTTAAGAGATAGCCTTTAATAACTTAAGTCAATAATAGACTGTATTGACTTCCGCGGTAATTACATGTACACCATCTGCTTTATGGTGTAGATTTTCCCAGATAATAAAATACCTTAATCGATGAATCAGAGAATTAGTTATATGTATTGAAATATATAGGGGAAGGTCGGGCAAAAGAAAATTAAGATATTGATAGCTGAGCTGCTTCAATTGAATGAGCGAGATAGGCAATAAAATTATTCTCTGAAGTATAATTGTACTACTCACTACAAATTAAGTGGGTGGATAATGTTTAGTACTGAATCCATTACAAAATATATAAGTGGATATAAAAATACCATCTGCATGATAACGGAATTTAAAAGGATAGCAAATACGAAAAGTTACCCCTACCGAGTGCCGGTTTGTCAAAAACTCCTTTTGTCGATTCTTCTTAAATACTTCTTATCCTATTTTGAAGTCAAGAGGCAACTAGGTGGTGTTTGTTATACTAAGTTTTCGTACACAAGAATCGAAAGGTAGAGGGCTATTTAGAATCCCTGAAAAGTCGAGGATTCAAATTGCAAAATTTTAGAGAAGGGGTAAGGCCACGAAACCTTAAACATTTTATGACAAGGAGTCTTTCATTATGACTGCCCCAACGGAGTATGAAGGGGCTTTAGGGGATGCTTACATGCTTCATGCTGTGTTGCTTCATTCAATGTTTGATTATTCCATGTTCATTTGTCTTTCTTCTCTATGCAATGTTGCTTCCATGCGTTTTACATTTGTCCTTCGTCAATGCAAAATTGTCGTTATACCATTTTGCTTCGTCACTGCTAACTTTGATTTTAATACCAGGTGGCCGCATGTGTCCGTTCCTTGAAATGAACTTTAAAATATCTCCTGTATTTTGAAATCTCTTCTACATTCTACTACACAGTGTCGTTCGAAAATTAGTTAGATTATCGTAGAGGGAAAATTAACGTAGATTAACGAAATTATATAAATTTTTGAAAAATATGCTTTTATGATTTGGTAAATATTTGCTTTTGTATACATCACATTTGGTATCTTGAAAGACTATAAAATGTAACGCATTTCAAGTAGGATTTTTGGAGCAGTATTTAACAAGCTCGATTATAATTTATTTAACGACTTTCCGAGTGGGTTCGAATCCCAGTCGGGGATACAAAATTTCTTCTCAGAAAAAAAGGGGGGGGGGTTGTCATATTTATGCTGTTTCCCAAAGCCGATTGAAATCATGAACGTAACATTCATTGTGTTTTAAAATCGTATAGGCTTTGAATGCGAGTTTATTTGTGTTTAGCTGTAATTTTGATTGCTTTATGTTATTGTCATATTGTGAGGTCTCTCTTCCATAATATGTATTATTGTATTGTAAAATATTTTTCATGCTTATGAGCCGTTTGGTCTTTTGCAAATAAACCATACCATACCATACATGCTGGTATTTGGTGGGAGGGGATACTTATATGCTATATGACACATTGTCCATGTTGAAATTTTTGCCGCTGTCCAATTACACACCTAATGGCAAGGTCTGGATCGGTCTGTTGGCCCCCAACCCTTGACAAAATGCTGGATCTGCCCCAGTAGAGGATGTCTTGTAGAATAATTGAGGGGTATTTATAAAAATGAAATGAATCTTTTTTATGTAAGTCCTAAATTTTGATTTAAAAATGTATATATATGACAAACAATCAGGCTGCCTACTTATTGTTCTTTGTTATTGTTATATTCATTGCAACTCTGAAGAGCCAACAGGCGAAAACGTTTAGTGCAATAAACAAATTTAATCGTCATTATGTCACTTTGATTTTGATTATGACAAACAACATATATTACCAATTTGAAATTAGAAAAAAACTCCATTTTCTTCCAACTTTGAAAAAGCTTCGTTGACTCGCCATCGTCGCTTGTAAGTCGTTTATGAAAAATCACAATTTAAATTTCAACAACTCTTAAAAATTCATTCAAGAATATGCCCTGATCTCCAGGGACTGAGAAAATGAGTGAGCTCATATTATCCAATATTACTCTAAAGAGTCGATGGAATCTTGTACTCGCAAAGTCTATGACAATATAAATGATAGAGACATATTACATTTTACAATATGATTGATATATGGTGGACTTGTGCACCTGATATTTTCTGCGCCCCTGACCCACAGGGACTTACAATATGCGTGTGGTTATTTAGCTATACTAGTATGTAAATGTTGCGCTCACAACTTCTCTAAAGCTATGAAACGATGCAGAGAATCTTCGTTTTGCAATATGATGGGTCTGTGGTTGGTTGTGGCTTTGGTTTTTTTGTTTGAGCCCCTGACCCCCAAAATCATATAAAATGGATGTGGCAATTTTCTCCAATATAAGTCTTTGTCATCTTGTTTCCTCAACTCCTCTGAAGCTATAAATGATGGATATTTAATTTTCAGCTCCACTGGTCTCTGACCGGTCGATGTGATATGCGGCTTATGTGATACCCCGGCGTCTGTCCGTCTGTTCGTCCGTCCGTCCGTAAACAATTCTTGTGTAAGCAACTCCTCTGAAACCATAGAGATAGAAAGTTAACTCTTTTTGCATCCTACTTTTTATATGGTCTAGTTGTGCACCTGACATTTTGTTTCAGCCCCTGACCCCCAGGGTCTTAAAAAATGGACATGATTATAGAAATCTACGAAATCTTGTGCTCGCATCTTCTCTGACATTAAAAATGATTGAGACTTAATTCTTTTTGCAATATGATAGGTCTATGGTGTAGTTGTGCACCTGATATTTTGTTTGAGCCTCTGACCCCCAGGGCTTTAGAAAATGGGTTTGGTCATTTCTCTTATATAACTCTATGTAATCTTGTGCTCGCAACTCCTCTGGCACTACAAATGATGGAGACTTAATTCGTTTGCAATATGATGGGTCCGTGGTCAAGTTGTGCACCAGATATTTTGTTTGAGCCTCTGACCCTAGGGTCTTAGAAAATGGGTGTGGTAATTTTTCCTATATAACAATATGTTATCCTGTGCTCGTTGATCAACAAAGAGGTTTAGTGAAAACTTAAACCTAGGAAAATTTTTATCACATAATTTTCATATATTTGGCGTGAAATTTCCGATTAATTAATTGTTTAAGATGAATCCCCATAGCGTTCCATAGTGAAAAAGGAATAAACCATAGGTGGCACTACCTGATATGAATTTTTTACGGCGCCGAAAACATCTAGGTCAGAAGCGTATGAACTTTTAATTTAATCTAATTAACATCTTTATTATACCCCCTCAAACAAAGTTTGGAGGTATATAGGAATCACCCTGTCTGTCCGTCTGTCCCACAGACGAAACAAAATCGATAAAGAGGAATGATATTTTTAGGAATCGGTCTAATAACCGGTAAAATAGAAAAAAGTTACAGGGTTTTCTTCCTTTATAATGAAACAATCTATGTTATGATCTTATCATATACAAATACATTGTTCCATTTCGTGGTATATAAGTCTAAAAGGGTGAAATGTCAGTCTGATTCTTGGAATTATTATATTCGAAAGGAACAAACATTTGATATGTACCACATACAGTGACAACGCTAACCCAAAGACATCACAATCTGAATAGGACGGATCAAAACTTATCAGTTTGCACGCAGATGTAGACAGACTTAATGTATCTTAATTCATTGCAATTAAAAATTGGCACACCTCGACTTTATGTCTTTCAATTTTGTTAATTGAAGCTTGGGCGTTAGGGTTAGACCGAAGGGCAGTGGATTACTTTGGTACACACCAGGGAATGTGATCGATTGGGGACGTCAATAGCAATCAGCCGAGTTTGGGTAAACACTGCTTTTATCACTGAAATAAAAAGAACCCAGGACATATTACCATGGACATACTGAGTAGATTTAATTCAAAAATCAATAATGAGATTTGACCAGAATATTTTGTCCTTTTTATTATTTGTGAAGGATAGAGTTTCATAGAGTGCATAATGCAGTTTGTTATTCATCTTATAAAATGTTTGGAAAGCAGAACAACTGAGAACGCTGTACTCTGAGCATATTTATGAAACAAATTATTAAAAGAATGCTTTCCATCTTCTGAGTAGAAGAACTTGCATAACTTAGATTAACTTCAGTTTGTCAGTTCTTCCTGTATTCATAAATTAACAATGTTATTTTCATGCATTATATGTTCATATGGGAAATTAATTTCGAAATGATATGATTTAGAGTATTGTTTATTTAGTAGGAATAATTTTCATTCTTTTTGGCCATATTACATTGTTAAGACTGAGGATCACTGACGAGGGTTTAGTACCCGAAACGTGCATGTCTGGTCCATGCTGTAAATTTATCAGGTTTTAAATGATGCTATTGAATTTAAAGACGTTTAACATTTGAACTACTCGGTGAGTGCCACTGCTGGTGGACCAAGAGTCCCCGAGGGCGCATGTAGCCAAGTTTGATCAAATTTGGTTAATCGTCTGTCTCTTCATCGCATTTGAAATTTTCTGTTACAAAATTGCTTGAAATTTCTAAAACGTGGGTCCTGTAGCATCATATCCCACCCATTCTGCTATGTCTTTTGGTACATGTTTGGACATAATAATTTTTCATACTTTTTGGCCATATTACATTGCTTAGACTGAGGATCACTGACGAGGGTTTAGTACCCGAAACGTGCATGTCTGGTCAATGCTGTAAATTTATCAGTTTTTAAATGATGCTATTGAATTTAAAGACGTTAAACACTCAAACTATTTCGAAAAGTCGTTTTTTTATGCCACAAGTGCAAGATGTTTGAAAAAACGGTGCATTTTATAATATCGTAAGTTATGTTCAAAATGTTCTACCAAATCTGTATCGATCTTACTCACCAAAGTTTTATCTAAAATCAAATCTGGGTTACAAAAATATTGTTCGACAGTATATTCTCGCAGTGGTATCAACCAGATGTGGATTTTAAAGAATTCGAAGGAACTTTTAGAACATCTGAAATCCACTCATTTTAGTAGAGTCCATTCGATCAAAGCCTTTGATTTTTCGACACTTTACACTACAATTCCGCATTCTAAATTGAAAGAAAGACTCGCAAAAATTATAAGTAATGCGTTTACAAGTAAGAACGGTAATCGCAAATACAAATTTATTGTTGTTAACTATGACAAAACCTACTTTGTAAAAGAAAAGTCAGATTCTGAAAATAAGTACACTGAAACATACATTATTCAGATGTTAAACTTTCTGATCCACAAGATTTTTGTGGTGTTTGGAGGAAAGGTCTTCCAGCAAATTGTCGGAATTCCAATGGGGACCAATTGTGCCCCACTCCTTGCCGACATTTTCCTTTACTCGTACGAAGCTGAATTCATTCAATCTTTGGTCTCTGAAGGGATAAGATACTTAGCTTCTGACGTCAACTTCACTTACAGATACATATACGATGTGTTGTCCATCAATATTCCAAAATTCGCGGATTACCTGAGCAGTATCTATCCTTCGGAGCTTGAAGTCAAAGAAACTTCAGAGACAAATAATTCAGCATCCTATTTGGACATAATGTTGTCCTACGACACTGATGGTCACATGAACACTTCACTCTATGACAAACGTGACGACTTCAATTTCAGCATTACGAACTTTACTTTTCTGAGTAGCAACATCCCTTCATCGCCTGCTTATGGCGTGTTCATATCTCAGTTGATACGCTATGCCAGAGCAAGTACCAAATATACGGATTTTGTTCTGAGAGCTAGGCGTCTTTCAGATAAGCTTCTCAGTCAGGGATATGTTTATGGCCAACTAACATCGTCACTGAGGAAGTTCTACGGTCGATATGGGGAACTCGTCATACACTATGATGTCCCACTATCCAGAATGGTGGATGATATTCTGTCATAGACCATTTGAACCATCCAACCAAAGATTGTACTCTATATCTTCCAAAATGGAAGTAACCGGATGTGACAGTTCTACCGAATTGAAGCGACGGGTGTTGCATGCAAGCAAGAGATGCTTACTCTTCCTGGGCACCTGGTCTCACTCTCATATCGGGAGTTCGCTTCTTTTCATATGGTAGAGGTTTTTGTTTTTGTTTGCTTTGGTTCCTGTTTTATCATGATTTTGTATGCCTTCGGTTTCTGATTTTCTGAATTATCGATTTTGTACTGTAGACAGGGATATGGTCATTATCCATATTTGTCATTGAAGAGGTACCTCTTACGTCTTCGGTGGTCATAAAGGGTCGTGTAAAAAATAAAATTATTTCGATGAAACGAAATAATATTTTCGATGAAACGGAATAATATTTTCGATGAAACGAAATAATATTTCGAGGAAACGGAATAATATTACGAGGGAACGAAATAATATTACGAGGAAACGAAAAAATATTTCATGTGAACGAAATAATTTTCGAGGGAACGAAATAATATTTTGTGCCAATGAAATAATTCTCCTTTTTGCGCATGTGCAGACTTCTGTATATATATGTGCCATACCTACATGTATATGCACATTTTCAATTACATTTATGAATTATACATATTATGATGAAAGATTCAAGTTAAGGCCCAAATTCAATGTCAAAGAAATGTAGTACAATTACATTGATGAATTATACATATTATAATAAATAATTCAAGTTAAGGCCAAAATCAAGGTCAAAGAAATGTAGTAGATCAAAATTCATGGTTCAAAACAGTAGTACTCTTTATTGTGAATTTGTGAATAAAATACGAAGAGTATGAAAGAAATATGTTTTCATTTTTAGCTCCACTGGTCTCGTACCAGTCGAGCTTATGCGATACCTCGTCGTCCGGCGTCCGTCCGTCCGTTAACAATTCTTGTGCTCGAACTCCTCTGAAACTATAGGAGATAGAAAGTTAATTCTTTTTGCATCCCACTTAGCATGTGGTTTAGTTGTGCACCTGACATTTGGTTTCAGCCCCTGACCCCAGGATCTTAGTTAATGAGCGTGGTTATGAATATCTATGAAATCTTGTGCTCGCATTTCCTCTGACACTATAGATGATGGAGACAAAATTCTTCTTTGCAATATGATGGGTCTGTGGTCTAGTTGTGCACCTGATATTTTGTTTGAGTCTCTGACCCCCAGGGTCTTAGAAAATGGGTGTGGTTATTTTCTCCTATATAACTCTATGTAATCTTGTGCTCGAAACTCTTGTAATCTCGTGCTCGAAACTCCTTGAGCCTTTGACACTATTAATGATGGAGACTAAATGGTTTTAGCTATAAAACTATAAATAATGGAGGCCGGGTTAGCGCAGTGGTAGCGTGCTCGCTTCCCAACTCTAAGGTCCCGGGATCGAATCTCAGATTCGGCAAAGGGTCTTATTTGGGAGGATAGGTGATCCTCTACTTCGGCCTCTGCATTTTTTTCTGGGTTTTGCTCCGATTTCTTTCTGCTCCTTTGACCCCTCACGCCAACATCTGAACCAACGTGAGACATTTATATTAGTTGCGTAACTTGTTTGTTAAACGTTGTTAAATAAATAAAGGTTATTTTTTATGATGACGTATAAAACTTAATGATGACATATAAAGACTTAATTATGACAAATCAGCACTATAAATGATGGAGACTTAATTGTTTTTGCAATATCACCGATGGGTCTGTGGTCTTGTCATGTACCTGATGTTTTGTTTGAGCCTCTGTCCCCCAGGGTCTTAGAAAATGGATGTTGTCATTTTTCTCCTGTATACCTCTATGTAATCATGTGCTCGCATCTCCTTTGACACTATAAATGATTGAGATTAATTTCTTTGCAATATGATGGATTTGTAGTCTAGTTGTACACCTGATATTTTGTTTGAGCTCCTAACCCCCAGGGTCTCTCTCCTATATAACTCTATGTAATCATGTGCTCGCACCTCCCCTGGCACTATAAATGATGAAGACTAAATTCTTTTTGCAATATGATGGGTCTGTGGTCTTGTTGTGCACCTGATATTTTGTATAAGCCCCTGACCCCTAGAGTCTTAGAAAATGGGTTTGGTCATTTTTCTCCTGTGAAATCTTGTACTCGCAACTCCTCTGACACTATAAATGATGGAGATTTAATTCTTTTTGCAATATGATGGTTTTGTGGTCTAGTTGTGCACCTGATATTTTTTGAGCCTCTGACACCCAGCGTGTTAGGAAATGGGTATGGTAATTTTGTCCTATATAACTCTACGTAAACTTGTGCTCGAAACTCCTTGAGCCTTTGTAAACTTGTGCTTGTAATCTCATACTCGAAACTCTTGTAATCTTGTGCTTGTACTTGTAATCTTTTACTCCTAGTAATCTTGTGCTCGACATTCCTTTAGCCTTTGGCACTATAAATGATGGAGACTTAATTGTTTTTGCTAAAAAACTGTAATGATGGAGACATTTTTTCCACCTCATTATATATTTAAATTATAAAACAATTATTATTTAATTGAAGTTATTTTTTTTTAGATAAAGGATGTGCAAAAAGAAAAGGGGTTGGGTGGGTGAGTAATAATAATGGAGACTTAATGATGACATATAAATGATGACATATAAAACTTAATGATGACGTATAAAGACTTAATGATGACATGTAAACACTATAAATGATGGAGACTTAATTGTTTTTGCAATATGAAGGTGGTCTTGTCATGTCTTGATATTTTGTTTGAGCCTTTGTCCCCCAGGGTGTCAGAAAATAGGTGAAGTCATTTTTCTCCTGTATAAATCTGTGTAATCATGTGCGTGCAACTCCTTTGACACTACACAGCCAATAGTCCCTCACATGAAATTCATATGAAATGAGCATCATGTAAATTTCACATAAAAGTTCATGTAAAATTCATATAAATTTCACATAAGATTTATGTGAAAAATATTTCACATGAATTTCACATTTTCCTTCACATGAATTTCACTTGAATTTTTCTAAGTAACCTTCACAGGAAACTGAATTCACATAACATCCATGTAAAAATCTTCACATGAATTTCATGTGAAAAATTTCATGTAAATTTCATGTTCGTGCTCGTTTCACATAAATTTCATGTGAACTGTCATGTAAAGTTCATGTAAATTGCACA
This sequence comes from Pinctada fucata, assembly GCA_028142955.1. Taxonomy (NCBI): domain Eukaryota; kingdom Metazoa; phylum Mollusca; class Bivalvia; order Pterioida; family Pteriidae; genus Pinctada; species Pinctada fucata. The sequence continues at coordinate 25,258,671 of AP027114.1, forward strand.
TGAATTTCATATGAGGCACAATTGGCTGTGTATAAATGATTGAGTCTTTTTTTGCAATAAAACGGATTTGTGGTCTAGTTGTACACCTGATATTTTGTTTGAGCTCCTAACCCCCAGGGTCTTAGATAATGGGTGTGGTCATTTTCTCCTATATAACTCTATGTAATCATGTGCTCGCACCTCCCCTGGCACTATAAATGATTAAGGCTTAATTCTTTTTGCAATATGGTGTGTCTGTGGTATTGTTCTGCTCCTGATATTTTGTATAAGTACCTGACCCTTAGAGTCTTAGAAAATGGATTTGGTCATTTTTTCCTATTATAATTTTGATCTTAACTCTTATTAAGCTATTAATGATGGAGAGTTAATTCTTTGTGCAATATGATGGATCTGTAGTCTTGTTATGTCATTGGTTGTTCATTTGAGCTAAACAGCACCTATGATCTTGGAAAATCGTGGTATTCTTGTTTGAAATACTATATCTCTGATATTTTGAATGATATGTCGCATTCTAATGCTTATATTGTTTTGTTGTGCCCAATTTGGTGCAGTATTGTGAGTGCTGTTGAGATTATCGTCAGGAATTTCTTTAACTCAATTATCACCTTAACCTGCTTTTGTGTAGCTTGAGTGAGTTTGATTTTGAAAGCCAATATAGCGCAAAGTACAAGTGCTACATGCATATCGTCAGGATCCTCTTTATCTCATATGCATCAAACTTTCATTATAGATGTATCTTTGATTTAACTTTCATAAATATGCAATTGTACCATGGAAAATGTTTAATTGAATTTTTCTTCCATGCCGCGAGGTGAGCTTTGTCATCTGTGATTACCTTTGTTTGGACATTCAATCTTGTAAAGGGTATATGACTTCATAAAGACAAGCATAATGTTTATCCCCCGGAATCAAAGATTAGGGGGGATATAGGTTTTGGCCTGTCCGTCTGCTGCTCACTCCTCCCGGGCACCTGGTCCCACCTCTGGCTTGCTAGGGGTCCGTCGATGCTTTATTTTGTGCTCTATTGTGAGTGCTGTTGAGATTATAGTCAGGATCTTCTTTGACTCATTTGTCTGTTTTCCGTGGTAAAACTTTAACATTGGACATAACTTTTGAATGGGAAGAGATAGGCCTCTGATATTTCACATGTGTTTTCCTTTTACAAGACCATTCCATTGATACCAATATTTTTTTACCTTATAACCTGTAACATTGGGCATAACTTTTGAATGGAAAGTGATAGGGCTTTGATATATAATTTGTGTATTCCCTGTGACAAGACCTTTCCATTGATACCAATATTTCATACCTCATGACCTTTAACCTCTGACCTACTGTTCAGAAACTTTAACATTGGGCATAACTTTTGAATGGGAAGTGATAGGGATTTGATATTTCACATGTGTATTCCTTGTGAGAAGACCGTACCATTGATACAAATATTTTTGACCTTGTAACTTTGACCTTGACGTTTGACCTACTTTTCTAAAACTTTAACATTGGGCACAACTTTTGAATGGGAAGCGATAAGGATTTCATATTTCACATGTGTATTCCTTGTGACACGATCTTATCATTGATACCAACATTTTCGACCTTGTGACTTGGACCTTGACCTTTGACCTACTTATCAAAAACTTATAACATTGGGCATAATGTTTGAATGGGAAGCGATAAGGCTTTAATATTTCACTTGTACATTCCTCGTTACAAGACCTTTCAGTTGATACCTACATTTTTTTTACCTCGTGACCTTGACCTTTCACCTTATGAACAGAAGATGTTGTTAGTGTTAACAAAGATGCCGACGGGGGCATTCGAGTTTCACAAACACAGGTTTTATTCTCCATGTTAAACTGCTATCGGGAATAGTTGCATCCGACGTTACAAAATAGTTGCATCATGGCCACGTTGTGTCACGGTGAGTGTTACATTGGCCTTTAATTTATGAGATGAAAATTCACGAAGGAGAAATTACAATTACATTTGAAGGCATGTACTGTGGGGCTAACAGTCTACCACCGGAGATACCAACCCAATGGCTGAAATTATTAATATGTATCATTATTGACGCTCGAGGCGGAAGAAGTGTATTGCTGCCAGATTCAAGACACCGCCCCCTTTACCATTGAAAGTCCCATTGAAAGACCAATCAATTTTATGATTGACTAATCATTGTTTAATAATTTCGGAATGTGTATTCCAACATTCTCTCGAGAATTAACGGAAAGCTTCTTTCTGATGAAGGTTGCGTGATAATCAAAGATATTTCATTCGTATTATTATGGTTATAGAGGCAGAACAACAATTCTATTAAATCTCTCTCGCTTCAGAGTTCACGTTTCCATGACAACGCCTCGTCTAGATTCAATCTCTGCCTCACACTGTAATTTTTGTCTACTTAAGGTCGCGGTATTTCCCATGTGGCGACATTGCTGTTTATATTGTAGAATCCCCTAATACATCTAATACAAGTTGTCTGGCATATTCATTGCCCGCATCCTGACCTATCCTCATCAACAATTCAACTGGTTATTTTTAAAATAAAGCGATCACATCATACAGTCCAATCATTTAGCTGATAGCCAGTATATATTGACGACAACTAAATTTGAGTACTTTTAAATTTCAGCTTTAAAATTTTGTCGGATAACTTTCTGAGTACACAAGATGCTCAATTAACATGGCAGATTGCGCGGGAAATTCCCCTATTGTGACGTCATGATTAAGTCATGCAGATGCTTGTCGTGAAAACAAACGATGGTAACGTAACGCCAGACAACAAACGTTCGCAAGGTCAATTTTGAGTTACGTCCCTTACTCTGAGACTACCATCTTAAGGTACATTGCGGCGTTACGGCACGAAAAACTTTGCGATAAGACATATCCTGAAAATTTGTCTACATGAAATTTAAGATTTGATCAATCTTTGATATAATTTTCATGTAATCATTCCACGAAGTTTTCGAGATTTTAAGCCTCATAGACGGCATTGACGTTCTAATTCGGAAATATGCGTTTTCTGAACTAAAACAATTTTAATCTAGAAAATTTACCAAGGAGGGTGAAAAGGGAGATCGAAAATATTGTTGCCATGTTGAGTATTGTATTTCTACTGATTATTGTGTATCTTGGGGGAAATTTGCAAATTTTATCGCCATTTTGCAACTTATTATTCAAAAATGCACACTCATTCAAAAGGCAAAATACGGCTTGCTTCATTTCCACTTTCTCCATTAAGTTATGGAAATCCTTAAAGTCCTTTTTACACGTAAAAGTAGAGAATGAGCTGAATTCGAATATATGAAAATATCGATAGGTCTTCTCGGCAGATTTTTTGCAATTTAAGATTGAAAATTTGTTTTGCGTGTCTTCGGCGTCAATTTTACTCGCAACGCCAAAGTCACAGCGTGTTCAGATCGCATGTGTCAACATGACGTCAAGGAGTATGCGGAATATTTAATTCTCTGTAACGATCTTCTTTAAAACATCCAGAAACCAAATTTTCTTTTTAGATAATTAAGCAACAATAACTTGGGCCGAATTCGGACGAGACCTTATTTCTAAATTTATTTTTATCTTAATTTATCTTAAATTTATTCTCCGTACATGACATTTTTTGACGGACATGCTCATTACTACCGGTACTTAATTCGGTATATTTTGGCGGGGTATACAATAAAAATACCCTCTTGTTTATATGTACGTGTACTTTATAATATCGGAAAAGGGTTGGGGAGGGGCGGGCCATGTAAAATATACATTGTGATTTTCATTTCATGCTCGTTTTTAAAATCATTACGTTCGGTCGCCTCGATTGTCGTTATATATATTATCAAAATGAAATTTCCATTTCAATCTCCGAGTTCAGGAATTCCTCAAGAAGGCAGTAAGGTATCTTTTTTCCGATTACAAAAAAAAAAAAAAAAAAAAAAAAAAATCCAAAACCCCCCCCCCCCCCAAAAAACTTGCACATATGTAGTCTCTTTGGCAAAGACCTTGCGTGGATCCAAAATCTTTAACACTGTAACCTTGACTCCGTAGTATAATCTACTTGTAAAAATCTTTGGTTTTCCATATATTCTTATCAGGATGCGAAGCAAACTCCGGTCTATGAAATGGCGAAGTCCGCGTCTTTATGTCAGTCCGCCAGCCCTCCGTCCGTTTTTTGTCCTTCAACATTTTTGGGGAAGCTGTTACATTATATGAGGGGGTGGACAGGGAAGGGAGAGAGGAGGAAGGAGGGAGAGAGGAGGAAGGAGGGAGAGAGGTAGAAGGGTGCGGGAGGAGGGAGCGGGGGGTGATGGTAAGGGAAGGGTGAAAAGGAGGGGGAGGGAGCGAGAGGGGGATGTAAGGGGGTGGGAGGAGGGAGGGAGGTACCCCTTGTCCGCCCCCCCCCCCCCCCTTATATTCTGCTGAATGAAAACTGATTGGATCAGCTTATAAAACAGACCATACTGAGACAAATCTAACGCATCAATATGACCTTGAGATAGAACATACATATGTGTTATAGTCAACAGCGGGAAAAAAAATATGAGGAGCATTGAGAAGTAACCGTACATGAAGATAAACAAAGATGGAATGGACCCTGCGTGCTAATATTTTTTGTCCCATCTTTGAACTAGTGAGCTTGACCTTGACGTTCTTTCAAAACTTACATCTTCATTTAATTTGTTGAAGGGATACATAATGATTTATACATTTCTCACCGGAATTCCTTGTGACAGGATCTTTCATTGAAAACCTGGACCTCTGACCTAGTCTCACAGACCTTAAAATTTGACCTCTTCAAAAGCTTTAAACTTTAATTGATACAGCTTCAATATTTCATCTTTAGATTCTCAGCCCGTCCTCCTTTTCTGTCGAACACGCCAATTGTGCACAGAAACAAGCAACAAGGAGAGCGAGAGAAAGAGAAAGAGTGATCAAAAGTAAAGCCTTCATCAGATCCTATAGAAATTTGGAATTACACGTGTATGTTCATTGTACCTTGTGGTATAAGTATCGAACAAAATTACGCCATTTGCGCCCTATCGATAAATGTCGCGCAACGTAGCGTGACGTTACGATCAAGTAAGGTTTATGACGTCATAGCGTAGATGTGCACATAAAAAAATTCGAGGGTGAAACCTGCGTACACATTTGATTGTGATGAAAGCTTCCCCGCGAGCTACGTTAAGTACGGTAACTCTTTCTCGCCCCCCTCCCGCTTTCGCGAAAGTGAAGAGTCATTAAAGCCTTTTCGACTGTCCGTCTGTCTCTCCATCCGTCAGTCACAAAAACATTGGCCATAACAATTAGGCTTTCATATTGTAACATTGACATTGGATTTTGACGTACTTTTAAGTACCTTTATTATCGTTCGACATTTAAAATCGGGAAGTGATGGGTTTTTTTTATATTTCACATGTATTATTTTTTTATAAGACATGTTCAATGATACCAAAGAAGTGTTTACTTTGTGACATTGATCTGTGACGAATACTCAAAAACAGAGAACCACAATTCTCTGAATTTGCTTTCTGACAATCAAAGTCTTCTTGTTATATGCTTTATATATGAAACAGCCTTTATCTTGTTATATCACGTTTTGATATTTGCTCCCAAGGATAAGCGACTTTTGAGTATGTAATATTTTAGGGATTAAAATTGACTGTCATCGGCACGATGTGTAACGCTGCCACTTTTAAAGAAGTTCTCTACTCATGGGTATTTTCACTAACATTTACTCGGACAAACTCAAATTACAAAGTATTGGTAGTTCCATAAAAATTTATTTTCTCGTTTACCCATTAAATACCGATTTTATAAGCCCATATCCACCAGCTAAATATATAAGACATTACTAGTCTGCAACTTCCGCCGAAATTGAAAGTACAAATTCATGACGTCAGAAGTGTGTAACACTTTACATGCACACGAAGACGTAATGTAAATAGTACACGTGTCTCTTTGTTTATATGGTACATTTATGATTATTTTTCGGTTTAATTACCGATTTTCAAAGAAATTTAGACATCATTGCTTTACAAGACCTACATATCCTTTGGCGGATCCATCCAGGTTGAAAGGGGTGGGGCTCTCCTCCTCCCTGTTACATATTATGAACACGGAAAAAATGAAGAGAGGGTGAGAGTTCGAAACTTCAAAGGATATGAAAATCCAAAAATAAAGCCTTTCCTGACCGTCTTACATGGGATCTCAAATCGGTATTCTTATCAGCTTATAGGATTTTTTTTGGAGGGGGGGGGGGCGGCAAAATGTATTAGGAAGAGGATGAAAGATGAAATGTCATTAAATCTACGATACATGCTTTGCCATTTCAGATTATATTGAAGTCATTTTCCGGTGTTATATAAACTTATGAAGGTAAAAGAAATTAAATGATTGTCGGCAAATATAAGCTGGGAAAGTTGCCCGCTATTGTCAGTGTCTTCGGCTTTGAGTATGACTTTGATTTTGACAAACAGATGCCTGAAATATTAGTATGATTTCATTTTACTGTGTCTATACTTTTAGAGAAAGGGTACCTATGATAAACAATGAAGAATAGGGGTTGCAATTTTGTTCATTCCGAGGTTCACAACTGTTCCTGTGGAAAATCTTACGATTTTGCCTTGCCTTTTCGACTATGAGACTGAATAACTGATGGGTACTTCTGTAATGTTTATTGTACACATTTTTCTTTGTTATGTGATGATTTTCATCTATATTGGAGAATATTTAGTGTAGATATTCATAATAACGAGAAATTACCTCGTAAACAAGTTAAAAGTCATGTTTGTAAAACATTAATGCTCCCCTACCCCTTCTGTGATTAAAGTCCGTCACAACTTTAAACTTGCATTGATACAACCTATGGGGGTATAAAGTAACAGTTTCATTTCAATATGTAACTCCACTCAAGAGATATTGAACAGAAACCCTGAAGTTTTGGTATTTTTCAAAGTGCAAGGGGCATAACTCTGTCCAAATTTTTTTGATCGGACCTAAATATGAACTTGACCTCATTTGATGTGTCTGTATACAAAATTTCATTTCTATATGTAACTCCACTCAAGAGGTATTGAACGGAAACCCTGAAATTTTGGTATTTTTCGAAGTGCAAGGGGCATTACTCTGTAAAAAATTTTTTGATTGGACCCAAATATACACTTGACCTAGATTGTCATTTGATGTATCCGTATACAAAATTTCATTTCAATATGTAACTCCACTCAAGAGATATTGAACGGAAACCCTGAAATTTTGTTTTTTTTTTTCGAAGTGCAAGGGGCATTACTCTGTCAAAATTTTGTTGATTGGACCCAAATATACACTTGACCTAGATTTTCATTTGATGTGTCTGTATACAAAATTTCATCTCAATATGTAACTCCACTCAAGAGATATTGAACAGAAACCCTGAAATTTTGGTATTTTTCGAAGTGCAAGGGGCATAACTCTGTCAAAATTTTTTCGATCGGACCTTAATACGAACTTGACCTGGATTTTCATTTGATGTGTCTGTATACAAAATTTCATTTCAATATGTAACTCCATTCAAGAGATATTGAACGGAAACCCTGAAACTTTGGTATTTTTCGAAATGCAAGGGGCATAACTCTGTCAAATTTTTTTTGATCGGACCCAAATATGAACTTGACCTAGATTTTTGTTTGATGTGTCTGTATACAAAATTTCTTTTCAATATGTGAATCCATTCCAGAGATATTGAACGGAAACTGATGTCGCGGACCGACCGACAGACCGACAGACCGACAGCGGCAAACCTATATGTCCCCTCTTCTTCAAAGGGGGGCATAATTAGTCTATGAAGTCCATATTTCTCAATGAATGAAAATGCGTCGAACCCCCATACCAACTTTGCATTGAACCCCCGGACCAACATTAAAGTTTCAACATAAATTATTCCCTAATTCCTAAATTAAGTATCCAGAAAGTATCCAAGACTGTTGACTATCCTGCCAGATGATTCATAGGTACAATAACATCAATTTAAGCAAATACATTTGAATGAATATTCGATTTGACAGGGTTGTTCCCTTAATGTCAATAAATTTTCTCGAATTCTACAGCATGTTCCTAGCATAACATAGCATCAGAAGATAGAGTGGGCTTTCCCTCAACCCGTGGGCACGTCCTTTTTCTGATATTTGCAATATTAGATTTGAAAATTGCAAGAAATACTCATCCCCAGAGCGAAAACAATGCAAATGCACCGAACCCGCGGTTCAACTCCACCGAACCCCCTTATGTTGGGTGAACATGGTGGCTTTAGTCTGTTCCTTTGAAATGGGGCATTTTATAACAACTGCGTGGGAGACACTTTAACTGTTCAAAAATGGAGTTGTTGTTCCTGACAGATTACACCTTTCTACTTCCACTTATCAGAAATTATAGAAATACCCTTTAAATTTTATTGAGATTGTGTTTTTATGCCCCCGGAATCAAAGATTCGTCCGAAAAACTTTAACATTGGACATAACTTTTGAATGGGAGGTGATAGGTCTTTCATATTTCACATGTGTATTCCTTGTGACAAGACCTTTCCAATGATACCAAAAATTTTGACCTCGTGACCTTGACCTTGACCTTTGACCTACCTTTCAGAAACTTTAACATTAGGCATAACTTTTGAATGGTAAGTGATAGGGCTTTCATATTTCACATGTCCTTGTGACAAGACCTTTCCAATGATATCAAAACTTTTAGCTCTACTGGTCAAAGACCAGTCGAGCTTATGCGATACCATGTTGTCCGGCGTCCGTCCGTCCGTCTGTCTGTCTGTCTGTTAACAATATTTTGTGAGCGCAACTCCTCTGAAACCATAAATGATAGAGAAATAATTCTTTTTGCATTGAGTTTGGTTCATGGTCTAGTTGTGCACCTGATATTTTGTTTGAGCCTCTGACCCCCAGGGTCTTCAAAAATGGGTGTGGTCATTTTCTCCTATATAAGTCTATGTAATCTAGTGAACACCAATTCTCAGAAAGTATAATTGATATAGAAATAATTCTTTTTGCAATATAATCAGTCCCTGGTCCAGTTGTGCACCTGATATTTAGTTTCTGCCTCTGACCCCCAGGGTCTTGAAAATGGGTGTGGTCATTTTCTCCTAAATATGTCTATGTAATGTAGTGAACACCAATTACCAGAAAATATAATTGATAGAGAAATAATTCTTTGTGCAATATAATCAGTCTCTGGTCCAGTTGTGCACCTGATATTTTGTTTGAGCCTCTGACCCCCAGGGTCTTCAAAAGTGGGTGTGGTCATTTTCTCCTATACGAGTCCATGTAATCTAGTGAATACCATTTCTCAGAAAGTGTAATTGATAGAGAAATAATTCTTTTTGCAATATAATAAGTCTCTAGTCTTGTTGTGCATCTGATATTTTGTTTGAGCCTCTGACCCCCAGGGTCTTCAAAAATGGGTGTGGTCATTTTCTGCTATACGAGCCTATGTCAGTATGTAATCAAGTGAACAACAATTCTCAGAAAGTATAATTAATAGAGAAATAATTCTTTTTGTAATATAATCAGTCCCTGGTCCAGTTGTGCACCTGATATTTAGTTTGAGCCTCTGACCCCCAGGGTCTTCAAAAATGGGTCTTGGAAATAGGTGTGGTCATTTTCTCCTATATAAGTCCATGTTACTTTGTGAACAGCAATTCTCAGAAAGGATAATTAACAGAGAGATTTGCATTATAATCAGTCTCTGGTCTATTTGTGCCCTGATATTTTGTTTGAGCCCCTGAACCCCAGTGTCTTGGAAATGGGTGTGGTCATTTTCTCCTATATAAGTCTATGTTACCTTGTGAACATCAATTCTCAGAAAGTATAATTGATGGAGAGATAATTCTTTTTGCATTATAATCAGTCTCTTGTCTACATTGTATGTGTGTGTCTGCTATTTTGTTTCAGCATCTGAACTCCAGGGTCTTTGGAATGGATGTGGTCATGTTCTCCTATTTAACTGTATGTAATCTAGGGAACACCAGTTCTCAGAAAGTATAATTGATACTGTAGAGAGATATTTCTTTTCCCATTTCCATGAGTTTTTGGTCTGATTGTGTGCCTAAGATTCTGTTTAAGACTGACCTGTCTTTGAAATGGGTGTGGTCATTTTCTCCTATATAAGTCTTTGTAATCTTGTGAACACCAGATCTCGGAAAGTATACCGGTCATTCATGGAGAGTAAATTCTTTTTGCATTACATGTATAATGTGTCTGTGGTGTAGTTGTGAATAAGATATTTTGTGTGAGTCCCTGAGTCCCTGTGCCCCAGGGGTGGAAAATGGATGCCAATTTAGTTAATTTAACAAAACAGCCAGTAGAGCTTCAGTCTCATCAGAGACTTCTGGTTTAACCTCGTGATCTGGACCTTGACCATTGACCTACTTTACAAAAACTTTAACATTGGGAATAACTTTTGAATGGTAAGTGGTAGGGCTTTGATATTTCACATGTATATTCCTTGTTACAGGAATTTTCAATCGATACCAAACATTTTTAACCAATTGACCCTGACCTTGACCTTTCACATACATGTACTTAACAGAAAATAGGTGTTTATACTAACAAAGATGCCACTTGGGGCATTGGTGTTTCACAAACACAGGCTTTATTTGAAGTTATACACTCAGAAAGTAATTTCATGAAAATTCATATTTTCAAATATTGCTACTGAAGGTAAGAACGAGTGTGCGATAGGACCCTTCCTTTTGTAAATGAAAACTACTGTTGAATGTCAACCAACCAACCAACCAACCAACCAACCAACCAAGATAATTGAGTGAACCTACAAGTGGCGAATCCAGCTTTTGGGTTACAGGGGGCGTTAAAATGGCGAGGGATCTGTGGTCAGCCTAAGTCCCCAGTGGGTCCAGGCGGAGTCCTAAGGTCTTGCATTTAAGCCTTTAAGGACTTGTTTTCGTGACTGACATTGATTACAGAATTGAAATTGCATAGAATTAATATTTACTCCTGTTAAGATGGAAAATGATCGTATCCATTTTAAATCCTCAAATGTTTTCCATGGATTCTGTAGTTCTGTATCTGTGAAATTCGATACACTACGGTATTTTTTAAATGTACCTTATAAAAAAATGTACCTAATGAAAAAAAAAACGTAAGTAGATTTAGCTCAGAAAGTTGGGAATATAAAAAAATCGTATTAGAGAAAATTATTTGTTAGAATGGTAACATTATGTATTTTAAATATGCATAAGCATGTAATGTGTTTTAGGGGAAAATATCAAAATCAAGGACTGATTTTCATCCACCCTCCCATTGTACGAAATCAATCGCTGATGTCTTTCTTAATCTTAACAGATTGCATAGGACTTGGACGATATAACTGTCAAAGCCGGATGCGAACTGACTTGTTACGGAAAATGTAATCACGGAACGTAATCAAATAACGAATACTCTGTGAGTGACATATGTGGATGTCTCCCAAACTACCAAATGTCAATTTGGAGCAGTTAATATGTAACAGTCAGCGATATTACCACTCTAACAAAATAACGATTCATCTCAAGCGGCGTTTTATAGGAACATCTCCTTCTGTGATACAGAAAATGAGGATTTTTTGTTCTTGATTAGGATTCATGAAGTATTTTCCAATCTTTGCGGTTCAACGTCGATTCGTTTTCATTAAAGATATCAGACATATCTTTTAAATTTTGGCAATAATTGTAGAATCAAAAGAAGCAACATTCTGGGAGAGAAAACACATTCAGCGTTTCAAAACTGAATACATAGAATAATTGTGTTTTTGACCAAATTATCTATCTTGCTATGTCTTAATCCACTTGTTAAGCTCATTTTCGCCAAGCTTATGTAATTTATAGTGTTTATTACAAAAGAATCTTTATTGCCATATCTTACTCCCATTGTTAAGCTCACCTTCGCCAATCTGATGTAATTAATTGTGTTTATGACAAAGAATCTTTCTTCCTATATCTTACTCCCATTGTTAAGTTCACCTTCTCCAAGCTGATGTAATTAATAGTGTTTATGACAAAGGATCATTCTTCCTATATCTTACTCCCATTGTTAAGTTCACCTTCGCCAAGCTGATGTAATTAATTGTGTTTATGACAAAGGATCATTCTTCCTATATCTTACTCCCATTGTTAAGTTCACCTTCTCCAAGCTGATGTAATTAATAGTGTTTATGACAAAGGATCATTCTTCCTATATCTTACTCCCATTGTTAAGCTCACCTTCGCCAAGCTGATGTAATTAATTGTGTTTATGACAAAGGATCATTCTTCCTATATCTTACTCCCATTGTTAAGCTCACCTTCGCCAAGCTGATGTAATTAATTGTGTTTATGACAAAGGATCATTCTTCCTATATCTTACTCCCATTGTTAAGTTAACCTTCGCCAAGCTGATATAATTAATTGTGTTTATGACAAAGGATCATTCTTCCTATATCTTACTCCCATTGTTAAGCTCACCTTCGCCAATCTGATGTAATTAATCGTGATTATGACAAAGGATTTTTCTTCCTATATCTTACTCCCATTGTTAAGTTCACCTTCGCCAAGCTGATGTAATTAATCGTGATTATGACAAAGGATCATTCTTCCTATATCTTACTCCCATTGTTAAGTTCACCTTCGCCAAGCTGATGTAATTAATCGTGATTATGACAAAGGATCATTCTTCCTATATCTTACTCCCATTGTTAAGTTCACCTTCGCCAAGCTGATGTAATTAATCGTGATTATGACAAAGGATTTTTCTTCCTATATCTTACTCCCATTGTTAAGTTCACCTTCGCCAAGCTGATGTAATTAATCGTGATCATGACAAAGGATCATTCTTCCTATATCTTACTCCCATTGTTAAGTTCACCTTCGCCAAGCTGATGTAATTAATCGTGATTATGACAAAGGATCATTCTTCCTATATCTTACTCCCATTGTTAAGTTCACCTTCGCCAAGCTGATGTAATTAATCGTGATTATGACAAAGGATCATTCTTCCTATATCTTACTCCCATTGTTAAGCTCACCTTCGCCAATCTGATGTAATTAATCGTGATTATGACAAAGGATCATTCTTCCTATATCTTACTCCCATTGTTAAGTTCACCTTCGCCAAGCTGATGTAATTAATCGTGATCATGACAAAGGATCATTCTTCCTATATCTTACTCCCATTGTTAAGTTCACCTTCGCCAATCTGATGTAATTAATCGTGATTATGACAAAGGATTTTTCTTCCTATATCTTACTCCCATTGTTAAGTTCACCTTCGCCAAGCTGATGTAATTAATCGTGATCATGACAAAGGATCATTCTTCCTATATCTTACTCCCATTGTTAAGTTCACCTTCGCCAAGCTGATGTAATTAATCGTGATTATGACAAAGGATTTTTCTTCCTATATCTTACTCCCATTGTTAAGCTCACCTTCTCCAAGCTGATGTAATTAATCGTGATTATGACAAAGGATCATTCTTCCTATATCTTACTTTCATTGTTAAGCTCACCTTCGCCAAGCTAATGTAATTAATTGTGTTTATGACAAAAGGGTCGTTATTGCTATATCTTACTTTCATTATTAAGCTCACCTTCGCCAATCTGATGTAATTAATCGTGATTATGACAAAGGGTCTTTATTTCTATATCTTACTCCCATTGTTAAGCTCACCTTCGCCAATCTGATGTAATTAATTGTGTTTATGACAAATGGATCTTTGTAGCTATATTTATGACAATATGATAATGGGTCTGTAGTTTTGTGGTGCACCTGATACTACTTTTTAGCCCTTAACCCTTGGAGTCTTGGAAAATGGGTGCTTACGTTGATGCTACCTAACAACCAGGAGAGCTTCAGTCTCGTCAGAGACTTCTAGTTTGAGCAGTGTATTTGTGATGTCAAGTTGATAAAGGGCAAAACAAAATATAACATGCACCTACCACACGGGGTTTAATGGGTGTGTACAATTATATGCCCTGATCACACGGGATTTTAGAGGAAATGCATCATTCTAGTATTGTCGCTCACAAGATATTTTGGACATTTAGAAAATTTACCATTACAAAAGAGACAGGTATTTTAGCAATTTTAAGTTTTCTTCACAATAGCAGTTAGATTTTGTCATTGTTCTAAAGAAATAAAAATACGCCGTATTTCCATAAGATTGCTTTAAAATCTCAATAAATTGTGCATGGAAATTCACAGTTGCAAATTAGCAGAATTCATAAGGATTGTTCTCACATACATATATCATTACTTTAAAAGAATGTCTTCACGTTCATGGTACTTTCTCATACAGTCGAGGATAGTATTTTGACATTATATTTTTACTGGCAGAGCCATTGTCTTACCCTATCCAGAGGAACTTATGCCATCACCGTTGTCAGAAAGTAAAATTTAAATCGTGCGGACAGGAGTCTTCTTTATGTGTTGTTGATGAGCCAGGGTCGTAGAAAATTGGCATGGTCAATTTTTCCACATACTTGTGGTCATCATTTCAGATAGAAATAAATTTTTTAGTGCAATATTAAAGGTCTCTCATTTGAAGTGCACAGATAGTGCACATAGGGTCTTAAACAGACGTTTTCTTGTCCTTTAATATTTGAAAAAAGAGTTTTCTTTCTATCTTTTTATGTTCTTATCCATTTCTGTTCATTACATAAAATATTTATGCTGTGTTCACAAGTAGAATCTATGTGCACATTAATTTTTGTCGTTTGAACGTAAAATGAATCTTATTTGCATTATGTATTTCACGCTTGGTATATTATATTTTTGATGTCTACAGTATACAAAGATACTAAAACTCATACTTTTGCACTTTTGATAACCTTTGGATCTCAAATAATTGAAAATGGGGTCAAAACAAATTCTTCAATCATACCCAATGTCTCTTGACGAACGTTTAGGTTACTGTATTGACTCAAAACTACATCATAATGGCTGTGCATATTTAAAAAACAAAGTTGTTTAGAAATATATGAGATTAAGAAGCATATATTATACCCCATTCTATCGAAAATTGTATGTATATGAGTGCATAGATGATGGCATAGAGGTGACATATAGATCTCCTTTCTCAAGGAGTATCTTACTGGTTTCGCGATTCTAGCTCAATGTATGCTCACTGTGTAGACTTCCGGTGTGTGATCGAAAATTAGTTCCAGATTGTGTCAGCAGTTTCTCGATATCAAAACTTGCGTGTTGAAAAAATTCTATTGATCAGCATCGATTGTTTATAGATATTATCGAATAAAATATCGAATAAGTTGAGATTTGACAGATGAAATTTGATCTTTTTAAATTGTTAGTAAATGAAATTCCAATCACATAACGTGCGCGCAATAATTCCAAACAGTGGACGGAACATGTTTACTCAATATTGTCCCGGTGTAAAGTAGTCCATCATTGATATACACTACTCTAACAAGAAAAAAATCACACACAAAATAAAACCCCCAACTGAATATCCTTGGAACCTATTATACTTAGACATGATGTAACAAGATCACGCAGGGAAGAAATGTGGATAGTACGAATCGACCGAATAACATGGTCAACCTATGTTCATCATGAAATGAACGTCTTTTAAATATACGTCACGCGTCAACTAGCTTGCAGTGTAAATATTTATTGATTTGCAGCAATTCTGGCTATTTCAATACGTATCTACACTTAAAGTGAAATAAGATGCTACAGCAAGTTGTGATTGGAGTATCTTTCAGGGTCTTCAGCTCTTTGATTTAACTCGTTCGAAGCGCGAATTATTTTGTCGTGGGAACGAGTTATTGTGACGCGGGAACGAGTAAGTCAGCCAATCAAATACGTTAATTGTTTTTACTTTCACTTTCACTCGAGGGATACAATGAACGCATTAAAATTTTGATTAATTTATTACATAATAATTCGAGGGAACGAATAAAAAAGAGTGAGAAAACAAAAGAGACTAGAAAACAAATAAATCGTTCCCACAATGTTATAATTGGAGGGAACGAATAAAAAACAGAACAAAAAAAAAACACAAATGATTTGTTTTCTGCTCTAGCTTAAAAAAGAGTCTCAGACCAAAAAAAAAAGATAGATAGATAAAACTCGTTCCCACGACATAATAATTGGAGGAAACGAGTAAAAAAAAAAAAGAGAGAACTACGACACACATCTATGCCACCGTACAAATGTGTAAAACACAAATTGGAATTCGAGTGTGTCGTGTGAACAAAATACGAATGTAATTCTAATAAGAATATGCGAATCAATTTGAATGCGCATTTATCATGAGGAAATGCAGAATATTCTGTTTAAGTGAACCCGTTCTTTTGCGTAACCCTTATCTTTCATTCTTCAGGTCGGAAATTCCTGATATCAAATGCCCAGATTGAGACGTCGCCGATCATCTTCTGTAATGATGGATTCTGTGAACTCAGCGGATATTCCAGGGCGGAAGTTATGCAAAAGCCGTCAATTTGTGACTTTCTACACGGTCCACATACAAGTTCCCTTGCCATTCTACAAATTAAGGACGCTCTTCAGGGAGTGGATGAACGCCAGGTCGATTCATTATTTTACAGAAAAGACGGTATGTGTTGCCACTTTAACACTTCAACTATCACAGAATACAGTAGCCGTCGAAAATTGAATAAATTTCAATTTTTTGTATCAAATACACTGGAAGGTGGTAGGTGTCGCCATATAACTTTCTAGTATACTTCATAACGGTAGTTGTCGCTACTCAAAAAATTTTCAAATTTACTGAAAGACGGTATTCAAATCCAATTTACATGTCAAATATTCTTAAAGCGGAATGTTTCGCCACGTTTATCTTTCAAACGTACTCCATACATACGTGCTTACTTGTCGCTTCTATACTGTAGGACGAAAGGAGTCGCCTATTTTACTTTTGAATGGTATACGAAAATCAATTAAAATCAATACGAAAAAAATACTGAAGTGAGATTATTGTCAGTCACTAATGAGATAAAGAAGATCCTGACAGCAATCTCAACATCACTCACAATAGAGCACCCAACTGAACATCGACGGACCCCAAGCAAGCTAGAGGTGGGACCAGGTGCCCGGGAGGAGCAAGCATCCCCCGCTGGTTAGCCGCAACTGTCGTCAATTTGGTCAAATTTGGTCAGTATGCAATGATTTATGAAAAGAAACACCCAAGACGTACGTATCTTTAACAGCAATTCTCTGTAAGAACCAAAGAATTTCAAAACATGTTGGCACGGCATGTCATGGATTTTTGAGATTTTTGGTATGGAAGTTCAATATAAAGTACTAGTATGTAAATCAACCCCAGTTTTTTCAAAAAGGTTGTCGTTGCTCTGGTAACCGTGTCTGAAGTTTCAAAAATCGGGAAAATCTATAGGACAAGGCATATTTGTAGGCTTCGTTACCATGGAAACAGGTACATTTTAAATCTTAAATTGCTTTGATTATTTTCTTTTAATCCTTATTATTATGCATATTTGTAAAGATTTTTACATTCATCTCGGATGCCTTATGTATACAAGATGAAAAATTGGGCCAAAACAGGGTATCAAAAGGCTTTGTTTTCGGCACTCAAAGACCCTTTTTGCATGGTTTTACTGTTTTACAAGGTTGAAAATTTCATAAAAGCATCAATTTTTGAAGTCCAAATTCTAGTTATCCAATTAGTATCATCTTTGAACTCTACATGAATATAAAAAATTAATTGGGCTAATTTATCCTTTTATATGCAAAGCAGCATCAAATTTAGTTGCTATGGCAACAATCGGCTGGAAGGTTTCAATAGGATGAATTTAAACACAACCTCTATCAAACTATCTACGCATGATATTGGAACAGATGTTCATGTATACATCTGTCAGAGGCGTTTCGATATAAAAATGACCTTGAAAATATTTCAAGGTCACCCACTGAATTTTCAAGGTCATTAAACTTTAAGTGACCAGATTTGACGAAAAATCCTGATTTTACATAAAATGAAGGTGTCAATATTTTAGAAACCTTGAAATATTGAACTTAGCAGTTATTTGCCATAAAATGATAAATGTATCACTTATTTCTTAGAACTATTGATTACGTTTCTTCACATCTTCGAATATCTAAATTCTTCGTGAGTATTTTGATATAAAAGGGACGAAATCTGTATTTTTATTGTTTTTTGACGGAAAATATTTTCCTATTGAATTGCGACAATTCAATAAATTCTAAGATTTGTCTTTCTTATATTCATGTGCTTTCATAATATATATGACCTATGAAAATATTTAAATAAAAAAATCACTAAAATCGGTAATAAAAAAATTAAAAATCAATATTTTATGCAAAATTTGAGTCTCAAAGTATAAATGACCTTGAACATCAAGCCAATGACCTTGAACATTTTAATTGTTCTTATGTAAAAGATATAAGTCATATCTATACATGCATACATTTTGACAATCTTATGTAGCTCTAAAGAGGAATAAAATCAATTTCAAAGATAATATGAAACAAGCAAAAAGGTCTAATGTTGCCATGGCAACGGTCTTTGACGACAGAATTTAGGTAAAACTCTTCAATACCCACTCCAATTTTTCGATCATTTTATTTGTCAATAAACATACATTTCCATTGATGAAAATCACTAGTCTCCTATTGGTGCCTTTTGTGATATTTAAGATTGAAAATGGTCAAAAACACACTAAATTGGCCCTTATTTTCACCTCTATTTTTCGCTTCATTTTGACTTATTTTGGCTTAATACAATAAGGTTCCTGTAATAAATATCACATATCTAAGTGTACTAAGTAAGAATGGAAGTAAGGAAGAATAGATTATATAAAGATGAACAAGCTGTTACAGTGGTATCCATGGCAACGAAGTCTCCGGAGCTGGCTTATTTCATGGTCCCAAAAGTGCTATAGATAGAATGACCTCGTTACCATGGCACCTAGAGGTCACATTGGCTGAAAAGTGTTGTTTTCATGGTCAGTACTTAATATATACCAATTATACCGAAAATCATCAAAATCCATGACATGCCGTGCCGAACGATTTTGGTCCTTACAGAGAATGGCTATTAAAAACTAGCAGTTTTATATGAAACTGAAGTAGTAATGAAAATATAAATGTATATATAAGGTTATTGCAATATTTTTCATCAATATTTCAGGAAGTAAGTTTAGATGCAGCGTTCTTATTGCACCGGTCAAAAACGAGACGGGGGAAGTTATTATGTTCATCATCAACTACGAGGATATCACAGAAGCCTCCAATAAACCTGATATCGCCAAAAATATCAAAAATAGTAAGTAATATAAATAATGTAAACATTTCCAAAACAGAACACATAAACTAACATTTAGACCACAAAAAAAGCCCCAAAATGTATTAAACGTTGAAACAGTGTGTTAAAATAAAAAGCTAGGCAACGCCGACGCTGTAATAATCGCCGGTCGGCAGTTACTAACAAGACTAGTTATAAGACTAATGGTCGCCCGTCGGCAGTTACTAACAAGACTAGTTATAAGACTAATGGTCGCCGGTCGGCAGTTACTAACAAGACTAGTTATAAGACTAATGTTCGCCCGTCGGCAGTTACTAACAAGACTAGTTATAAGACTAATGGTCGCCCGTCGGCAGTTATTAACAAGACTAGTTATAAGACTAATGGTCGCCGGTCGGCAGTTACTAACAAGACTAGTTATAAGACTAATGGTCGCCAGTCGGCAGTTACTAACAAGACTAGTTATAAGACTAATGGTCGCCGGTCGGCAGTTACTAACAAGACTAGTTATAAGACTAATGGTCGCCGGTCGGCTGTTTCTAACAAGACTTGTTATAAGACTAATGGTCGCCAGTCGGCAGTTACTAACAAGACTAATTATAAGACTAATGTTCGCCCGTCGGCAGTTACTAACAAGACTAGTTATAAGACTAATGGTCGCCCGTCGGCAGTTATTAACAAGACTAGTTATAAGACTAATGGTCGCCGGTCGGCAGTTACTAACAAGACTAGTTATAAGACTAATGGTCGCCAGTCGGCAGTTACTAACAAGACTAGTTATAAGACTAATGGTCGCCGGTCGGCAGTTACTAACAAGACTAGTTATAAGACTAATGGTCGCCGGTCGGCTGTTTCTAACAAGACTTGTTATAAGACTAATGGTCGCCAGTCGGCAGTTACTAACAAGACTAATTATAAGACTAATGTTCGCCCGTCGGCAGTTACTAACAAGACTAGTTTTAAGACTAATGGTCGCCGGTCGGCAGTTACTAACAATACTAGTTATAAGACTAATGTTCGCCCGTCGGCAGTTACTAACAAGACTAGTTATAAGACTAATGGTCGCCGGTCGGCAGTAACTAACAAGACTAGTTATAAGACTAATGGTCGCCGGTCGGCAGTTACTAACAAAACTAGTTATAAGACTAATGGTCGCCGGTCGGCAGTTACTAACAAGACTAGTTATAAGACTAATGGTCGCCCGTCGGCAGTTACTAACAAGACTAGTTATAAGACTAATGGTCGCCGGTCGGCAGTTACTAACAAGACTAGTTATAAGACTAATGTTCGCCGGTCGGCAGTTACTAACAAGACTAGTTATAAGACTAATGTTCGCCGGTCGGCAGTTACTAACAAGACTAGTTATAAGACTAATGGTCGCCCGTCGGCAGTTACTAACAAGACTAGTTATAAGACTAATGGTCGCCGGTCGGCAGTTACTAACAAGACTAGTTATAAGACTAATGTTCGCCGGTCGGCAGTTACTAACAAGACTAGTTATAAGACTAATGTTCGCCGGTCGGCAGTTACTAACAAGACTAGTTATAAGACTAATGTTCGCCCGTCGGCAGTTACTAACAAGACTAGTTATAAGACTAATGTTCGCCCGTCGGCCGTTACTAACAAGACTAGTTATAAGACTAATGTTCGCCCGTCGGCAGTTACTAACAAGACTAGTTATAAGACTAATGGTCGCCCGTCGGCAGTTACTAACAAGACTAGTTAAAAGACTTATAATTGCCCGTCGGCAGTTACTAACAAGACTAGTTATAAGACTAATGGTCGCCGGTCGGCAGTTACTAACAAAACTAGTTATAAGACTAATGGTCGCCGGTCGGCAGTTACTAACAAGACTAGTTATAAGACTAATGGTCGCTGGTCGGCAGTTACTAACAAGACTAGTTATAAGACTAATGGTCGCCGGTCGGCAGTTACTAACAAGACTAGTTATAAGACTAATATTCGCCCGTCGGCAGTTACTAACAAGACTAGTTATAAGACTTATGTTCGCCCGTCGGCAGTTACTAACAAGACTAGTTATAAGACTAATGTTCGCCCGTCGGCAGTTACTAACAAGACTAGTTATAGGACTAATGTTCGCCCGTCGGCAGTTACTAACAAGACTAGTTATAAGACTAATGTTCGCCCGTCGGCAGTTACTAACAAGACTAGTTATAGGACTAATGTTCGCCCGTCGGCAGTTACTAACAAGACTAGTTATAAGACTAATGGTCGCCCGTCGGCAGTTACTAACAAGACTAGTTATAAGACTAATGTTCGCCCGTCGGCAGTTACTAACAAGACTAGTTATAGGACTAATGTTCACCCGTCGGCAGTTACTAACAAGACTAGTTATAAGACTAATGTTCGCCCGTCGGCAGTTACTAACAAGACTAGTTATAAGACTAGTGGTCGCCCGTCGGCAGTTACTAACAAGACTAGTTATAAGACTAATAATGCCCTTATTGTCTAATAGTCTTCTCAAGTTAACGATGCGACCAACGGGTTGATTTTCATGTTATAAGATAAGAGTACCGGTATTTTCATAGAAAATCGCCAAAAACATTGTGTTCTGGATTTATTGAACAAAATTGCGCCCTAGACTTGTTCACTCATTTCTTTTCATGAAGGATTCCGACTATTCCGTCGGAATTCTTTCTGTTTCTTTATTAAGGATTCCGACTTTTCCGCCGGAATCCTTTCTGTTATTGCATTGTCTTTTCTTTATTCTTATTACACCCCCCGCAAACGAAGTTTAGGAGGGTATATAGGAATCACCCTGTCGGTCTGTCTGTCTGTCTGGCCGTCCGTCTGTCTGTCTGGCCGTCCGTCCGGTTAAGGAGTTTTGAAAGCACATTTTTTTATACTATTAATGGTAGGCCTTTCATATTTCATACACAAATTCACCATAAAGAGCACTACATTTTGGTACCATGACTTATGACCTTGAACTCCGTCCTATACAACATTTTATGGTAAGATATTTTGAAAGCAGATTTCTTTTATACTATTAATGGTAGGCCTCTCAAATTTCGTACAAACATTCACCAAAAAGAGTACTACATTTTTGTACCATGATTTTTGACCTGTGACCTTGACGTTCACCCTTTACAACATGTTATGTTAAGATGATTTGAAAGCAGAATTCATTTTTATTAAAAATGATAGACCTTTCATATTTCAGACACACATTTACCACAAAGAGTAATGCAGTTTACTATCATGACTTTTAACCTTGACCTTGACTTTGGGCTTATGTTGCAGTTTAAGTTAAGAAGATTTGAAAGCAGATTTGTTGCATACTATATCCGTCGGAATCATTTCTGTTACTCTATTGTCTTTTGTCAATTCTTATTATTATTAAGGACTCCGACTATTCCGTAGGAATCCGTCTGTTGATTGCATCAGTAGCCATCTAGTTATATTTAATTTTTACCACTTTAGGTCGTCATCGAAGCTTTAAGTTACGACTACCTTCCATCAGAAGGGAGCTTCGGTCAAAATCTCAACGTCTGGAGATCAAAATCCAAGATCCAGAAAATCCTTCGATTCCAGAAGAGACTTCGTCAGTCAACATTGACAACAGCCAAGGGGAGGGTCCTCTAGCAGTTATTGCCGATAATGCCAATATATCAGACACAGCACATGATCCTCATCTTCTCTCAGGGGAGGATCACAGGGGATTTGTCCCTGGCTATGTACGCCGTGCCAGCTCACTGGACGATTTCAATCAAAAACAAGAAAAGGACAGCATGAATGGTTAGTATTCAATGTGAAATATGGACAACATACAAATTTGATAAATAAAATGTATTTTTGTATATATTTCATTTTCCCACTTTTTTTATGTCTCAGGTGTCGAATGTATCATACAACCATTTTAATGACATAATTTCTTAGTGAAAACTCCAAAGGGAGACAATTTTTTAGAAAGCTTAAATCCTGGTGTGAGTAACTCCTCTTTTCAAAGCAGTTATAGTAAAGACAAGCCAATTCAATAGGCTAGATATGTGGGGAACTAAATTGTTGCTTTGATGCATGTAGTATGCTGCTGCTAGGTAAGTTTCGTAACCTGTGATTCACACCTGTGTTTTCATTTTACATTTACAGGAATGGCTAATCACGTGAAACAGAATTGCATAAATCAGGCTTCCAGTGATTCGGAACTGAACAAAAACCGAACGCGGATAGACATGGGTGACCTGACATCCCATATACAGGACACACACCACTTGTTTCATCGAAATGAAGAAGTTAAAGCCAAATCACATCAAAATTCCAAAAATATATTCCTTCCAAATGTTCAGAACATGAAACATAATGTTTCAGAAAAAGTTGCCCAGGTCAGCTAATTTCATTTACTCTTTATTCAATGAATATAACTATGCTGTTTGAAATGAAGAATATTCAAAGAAAAAAAAAGTTTGTGATCTGATTTAAATCCCCTTGAAATTCCTTTTCGACTACTTTTTATTCTCTTAATAATTTAAAACTGCATGTGGGACTGGGGTGATGGGAGTCTAAAAGAGGTGACTTGTCAGGAAAATTTCAAGTGTTTGCTTATCTAAATAATCTGTTATGTTTGAACTAGTGATATGGACTAAGTTTGACTAACCTTAAAAAAGCTTAAACCTTCAAGTAAATCTCTTCAAAATTCATCTACGCCCCAGGCCTCGCCCACGATATTTTTTATGCAAATTAAAAGGCCGATCAGAAATCTATCGATTGATACAAAAATATTCATGGGCAAGGCCTGGAACGCTAGTTGATTTCATAATTTTGTATCGTTTCGCTCATTTATTCATATTTTCAGTGATTTTAACGTTTCTAAACGTTTTAGGCGACGTATTATATATTAAGTAAAGGACTGTGAAATAAAAAAGGCTTTCCTGATTTGGATTCACCATAAATTTGACATTTTATAAACTAGAATATTATGGATATATGAACAACTTTGAAAAAAAAGGGCCGAAATTGCAAGTTTCCGCATCTACTCCTTTGAGACCATGACCTTTGATTTACATTCCTACTTGATCTATACGGAGAACAGTCGTAGATTTCTTTACTGGAGAACGATAAAGTATGTCTATCAACTGAAAGAGGGGCTTCGTAATGAGCTATATCACCTTTAATGATATAGGATTACCATGATACTATGATGATATACGTGTATCAGATATCATTATTATACTTATATATATTATGTTTTATTTCCTTGGATTCAATTATGACTTTTCTAATATACTATTATGAGGTTAAGAAAGACTTTTTGAAAGAAATAAACTTAATAGTCGAAAATGAACAGTTCTTTGAAAGTACGTCGACCCCTTTCCTATAAATTCCCATGTCGCCTGCAACGCAAGAGAGATATACACACTACATCAAAGTCTGTTGACGTGTATGGTTATTTCATTTGTAGCGAAAAAAGTAAGGGATATGCTTTATGAGCTGATTATAAAAGACTTAATATACACTGTTTTTATCGTCAGTTTTCTGATAAACATTAAACTGATTGATAGCTGACAATAAGACTCCATGGACGACATGTGATGTCATCTATTTTTACTGCCTGTAGTCGACTGATCCAGAGGAGATAGGATGTGAAGTTGAAGCTTGTTGGCGTATCCGTGGAATGTTTACTTCAGTGTTGAGGTTCCTTCAGGGTGGACGCTCCACCATCGGTCATGGACTGTCCACAGCAATGCCTGTATGCTTATAGAAAAAATAGCTTACATTTCTTACACTAATCTAGTATACGTAGGCACTCGGTTCAGTAGTAGATGCGATGTTAAGCTTTACCGGTCGAGTACTATTCTGACTTTTGCGATCACCCTTCGTCTGGCGTCAATTTGTCTGCCAGTCTCGTCTGTGTCTGTCTATCCGTAAAGCATTCTGAAACTTTTTATTCTTTTCATCATAATACGAACAGCTAAAGGGAAAATCAGTGTGTTGAGAAGGACCCTGACCTGAAATTCTGCAAATATCTATCGTTATAGTTTATTTTCACAACAACACTAGATTGAACGTTGGCCTATATCGACTTTTGAAAAAAAAAATGTCCATGGCGTTTGTACAACTACTTGTATATTTCTGGCGCCATTGATACATGTACAATATATCGTTTGTCCCCATGAAATGAGCTTCAAATTCTGTACTGCAGATTACGCGAAAGGGTCAGTACGAGAATATTTTATTCTTTCAACAAGCTTTAAATGTATTTAAGGATTGTTTTTCAGCTTTTGCTCTTTATCGGTGTGTAGTGGCAGTAGGGAATGGAAACAAAATATGTAAAGCACGAAGTGCTTTTCATGATTTTTTTTCCATTCCCTACTGCCAATACACACCGATAAAGCGCAAAAGCTGAAAAACAATCCTTATATTTACATTTTACGTGTTAACTAAGTTATTTCTGCCAATTTTTCAGCCAGATGCCGTGTTTGGATGAGCGAATATTCATGAAAAGCACTTGCCGTGTTTGGATGAGCGAATATTCATGAAAAGCACTTCGTGCTTTACATATTTTGTTTCCATTCCCTACTGCCACTACACACCGATAAAGAGCAAAAGCTGAAAAACAATCCTTATATTTACATTTTACGTGTTAACTAAGTTATTTCTGCCAATTTTTCAGCCAGTTTCTTTACATTTGAAATATCATTGCGGATGGAGAACGCCATTTGACGTAAGAGCAAACGAATGTTCGACGTTTTTCGCTTGATTCGAAGTAGTACCTTCTGTACGGAAACGTTGTTGACAAATGATAAACTGAATTTTGTCCTCTTGCTGTATTTTGAACATTTCAATTAAAACTGAAGAAAACTGAATCGTGAAAATTCGTGACTTTTGTCCAACATAATTCAGACATGGCGGAGAGTTAAACTGGAGAAATTTCACAGAACTGAAGGGAAAACTTTTGAAAACTCTTTTTAACACACTGTTAAACTGCTTAGACATATGCAATCAATCGGTATTAGTGTATACAAACTTCTGTAAATACCCTATTTCATCTGGAAGTAATTAGAATAATGCAAAAGTCGAGTACAGCCGTCGAAAACGCGAAAACTTTCGGTATTTTCATGACTTTACCTCAACATCATGGCTAAAGATTCGCTGATACTCGAAGTATTTCTGATATTAAGAATCCATAAAAAGCAAAGATAAATTCACTGTTGATAATGACACAAGTGAATCAAATCCTCATCCTAAATACTGAATATTTGATCCACATATGCCTGAATATTCGCTCATCCAAACACGGCATCTTTCTGCAGACAACAATGCAGTTCGTCCTTGAACTTCGTCTACTGACGCGTGATCGACGTACTACGTCACACTTCTTGGAAGTGTACATGTGGTTGACCTAGATTTTGACACATTTAATCACTGGGGTAGACGGCATCGTTTGATAATGGATACATGTTTTGAATCTGTATTAAAGCAATAAATAAAATGGGCAATTTATCAAAAATTAATCCGCGTAAGTTCTAAAGTCACGTGATAGGCTCTTGCGATTATCGAGAAATAAAGCAACAGTTGGTTTGGTACCTTTATATAAGGGAAACGCAGTAGGAATGTAAATATAATTATATAGTTAGCATTTTCATAGGTGTTTTTACTTCCAGCCAGCAAATTTCCTATGCTTGTATTAAGGTCTCGCACTCAAATTTATTTCGCAAGGAAAGTATGACTTTGCCAGTGGAGCGCCCCCTCCCCCCTCAAAAAAGAACAAGAACATCCAGTAGAGCTGCGGTCTCAATAGAAACTTCTGGTTGTCTTTACATCAAGTAGCTTTGCCCAGTGTGGTTGCAGTTCTATGATATGTATAGTGTAGACACTTGTAGATAAATAAAACATCGGCAAACTTTTTAATTTTCTATGATACTTAGATAATTCATGTTTTATCTATTTAAAATTATCCAACATTTCATTGTACTATAGTCCACAAAACTCACCTGAAGGTACTATACTCAGAGTACTTACGTCTTGTCGATGCACCTCGGTGGACTTATGTCTCTAATACACAACTCTCATATACATCTCAGGGAATCTTATACACAACTCTCATATACATCTCAGGGAATTTAAGTATCTCATACACACCCCAGGAAACTTTAGTATCGCATACAGACCTCAGGGAACTAAACTATCTCATGCTCACCCCAGGGAACTTAGGTATCTCATACACACTTCAAGAAAATTAAGTCTCTCATACACACCCCGGGGAACTTAAGTATCTCATAAATACCCCAGGGAACTTAAGTCACTCATACATACCCCAGTGAACTTAAGTATCTCATACACAAACTTAAGTCTCTCATACACACCCTAGGGAACTAAAGTCTATCATACACAACCCCAGGGAACTAAAGTCTATCATACACAACCCCAGGGAACTTAAGTCTCTCATTCACAACCAAGGGAACTTAACTCTCATATACACCTCGGGGAACTTAAGTATCTCATACAAACCTTAGAGTACTTTAGTATCTCATGTACACATTAGGGAAATTAAGTATCTCATAAACAACTCAAGGAACATAAATGAGTTAAGAAGATCCTGACGATAATCTCAACAGCACATACGATAGAGCACAACATTAAACATCGACGGACCCCTAGCAAGCTAGAGGTGGGACCAGGTGCCCGGGAGGAGTAAACATCCCCTGTTGGTTAGCCGCACCCGCCGTCGATGTTAATAAAGCATGGGAATGAAAATATACAAAATTCATGCACTGTCTGACGTTATGTCTATATAGAAAGTGCAATGGCGACAATGTCAGGGAAGTATATTCAAAACACTTGCTGTCAAACCCCTCGCGGGGAACTTTTTTACGAGCTCCACACGGCAAAAAGGCATAAGTGTGACACAAATCAAGGAACATAAGTACCCTAAAAGTGCATGTCTGGCCAATGCTGCAAATTTATCAGTTCTTAAATGATGCTCTTGAATTTGAAGACGTTTAACATTTTTACCTTTTGGTGAGTGTCACTGCTTGTGGACCAGGAGTCCCCGAGGGCACATGTTGCCAATGAGTTAAAGAAGATCCTGACGATAATCTCAATACACAATAGCACTCACAATAGAATAACTTCGGTTGATAGTTTCTTCAACGCATTCGAAGCATTCTGTTTTCAAACGTGGGTCATGTAGCATCATATCCCACGTATTCTGCAACGTCTTTCGGTAATTTTGAACATAATAACTTTCACATTCTTTGGTCATATTACATTGTTTAGATTGAGGATCACTGAGTAGGGTTAAGTACCCGAAAAGTGCATGTCAGGTCCATGCTGCAAATTTATCTGTTCTTAAATGATGCTATTGACTTTATCACACCCCAGGTAACCTACGTCTATCAATCACACCTCAGGGAACTGAATCCCTCTTACACACCTCAGGGAATTTGTCTCATACACACCTCAGGGAACTTAATCCCTCTTACATACCTCAGGGAACTTAATCCCTCTTACACACCTCAGGGAACTTAATCCCTCTTACACATCCCAGGGAACTTGAGTGTCTCATACACACGTTAGGGAACTGAAGTCTCCCATATACACCTCAAGGTAATTGACTCTCTTATGCACACTTCGGGAAGTCTATCATGTACACCTCATTGTACAAAATTTTGTAATACACACCTCAAAGAGTGTCATTTTCACTTTCTGTGTATGTTTTTATTAATTTTTTAATTTAGAACGACAGATACTAACCTTTTCAGAAAAAAGTCTTTCTAAAGTCAGAAAAGGCAGATTTGTTTTCATCTCAGTAACTTGAATCGCATTGAAATTCACTCGATTATCTGATGGAAAAAATATTTAAATGATAAATTTTATTTCCACATCATTTTCGCCATCCTACCAGCATTTTTAATACTTTAAGGATGGTTTTCATTTTATTTATTTAATGATTTGGTGGTTGAAAACCTACCAGCACAAGGGTAACAAAGAATGTACATCTAAACTTTTACAAAAAGCTTTCAACATCAATACTATTTGTATTTCCAACCATATCACTTACGCTGTGTACTATAATTTTGAACAACAAAAATTTACATATTTAGTCCGACATTTTATAGTAAATAATGTTCACAACTGAGTAATGTATCTTAAAAATTAATACCAATGTCTAGACTCGTAGAGATGTTGTTGAAAATATAGTTCCATTCATCAAAATTTCTTAAGAGTGATTGCTATTGAGCCTTACGGTGGAATCTCTTTCAGATTTTGTCTCTCGGTGCGGATGTACTTCCGGAATACAAGCTGATGTCACCGCGGATTAACAGATATACTATACTACATTACTCTCCTTTTAAAGCTGTTTGGGATTGGATCATTTTACTTCTTGTGATATATACCGCCATTTTTACGCCATATGCTGCAGCTTTCCAGCTCAGTGAAATGAAAAGTCGACCATCTAATCAGAGTATTTCAAGTCGTTATAAAGATCCCCTTACCATCATCGACCTTATAGTGGACATCATGTTTATAGTGGACATTCTCATCAATTTTCGGACAACGTACGTGAACAAAAACGACGAAGTGGTCAGTGAAACGGGGAAAATAGCCGTGCATTACTTTAAAGGATGGTTTCTTATAGATGTTGTAGCAGCCATTCCGTTTGATTTACTTTTATTTGGATCAAAAACTGATGAGGTAATTCATCATCATCATCATCATCATCATCATCATCATCATCATCATCATCATCATCATCATCATCATCATCATCATCATCATCATCACCATCATCACCACCTTCATCTCGGTCTTTTTTCTTCTTTCAATCGTAAATTAGAAGCGAGCGGAGCACGCTGCAAAGACCAGTTCTAATGGCCTTTGCGCGCGAAGCTCGCACTGATGGTAACACGTATACACTTACTTTAAAGGCCCCATCACATATAGACGAAAGCCCTCCGACGTCAACTTGCGCGATCTGACGAATAAGATTTTAACAAATTCGTTGTCATTAGCATATCAACGTTTCACATCGTTCTTGATTTCGGATGGATTCAATATTGAGCGTTCAAATTCGTTCCCATCAGTTTTATTCGTCGACAAATTATGAACATGTTTGATAAAATGTTGACGAATAAATATCACGTCCATCATTCGTGATAATACTTTTCAATACGTTAACCATTCGGTACGCCTTCGCCATGCGTTCGTTAACTGTGGCAAGCAATTGGATTGTGACCTCTTCATTTGCATATTATATACCGTAATTTGCATATCAGTTAATTGATGGCGCAAAGAAAACGCATCATTGCGAAGTTTTGCAAACAAGCACGAGACGTAGCAAATGCCTGCGTTTCGTAACGAATTCAAAACCAATTTTAGGACGAATAGTGGCGAATTATAACGATTGATTAAAACGAAGCACGAACGCTTTGAACAAACCATTACGGCATGTAACTACTACGTTCGAATCCAAACGAAACAAGACGAATCGTAATCTTGGGAGATCTTTGGAATAGCTCTACAGTCTTGCAATCAGAATTGTCCATCCGTCCGCAAGTCTGTACGCCTGTAACGCTTTTGGATTTCCGTACATTCTTGCCATCTTTATGGTCAACACATAAATCGGCGCCGACTTTACATACATAATTGTGCACTCCGGGTTTTTGTACATAACAATTCTATTAAATTCAACCGAATACAAAGAGGAGTTGTTCTTAATTATTATCAAAAATATAGGAGGTTAACAACCTTGCATCAAACCTATAATCATATATGTATTTTGCCAACATTTTCATTAAGTTACCATAATTTGGAGCTAATCGTGCTTTTTTGATAAAAAAAGCTATCAGAAATTTTAAAGTTGCAAAGGGCACAATAACTTTAGCTTATTTGAATCATTTAAGCTTAAGATACATCTGATGAAAATTCGTAATTGAAACATGTATGACTGGTGATTTTGAAAAAAATAATGTCCAGAAGGATCTTCCTGTCAGATAAGTTATAATACTTCGATCTCTCTTATATAAACATTATGGAAAAGAACGAAGTGGATCTCCAACAGAATTCGTTTGCAACACCTTCAACAAAACACCAAACCCAAATGCAAAAACAGTGAACACCAAAATCAACATGAAAACACTGAACAAAAAAGACACTGCGTATAAAACAAAATAAAACGAAACAATGGGGTACCGTTGCTGACGTAGGACATTCTTCTGCCTTGTAAGTGGCAAATGGAATGTAATCCGGATTACTTGAGCACCACCTTCCAACTTGTCCTGTTAGCCTGCGGTCTTAAATAGCGCACAGTTATTATGTATAAGAAGACAATAAGACGCAGGGGCCTTATACTCCATTTTCCAGAAAATGTTTATGACCGTTTTAAACCTTGATCTTATATACACAGACACCAGATATCACATAATGTGCCAACAGTTCTACTTGTGACGTTATATTTGATCACACTGACTTCATGCGTTGTCATGTTTTCTATTATGACGTCACAGTGAAAATAACGCCAAATTTTGTGATGTCTGGTGTCTGTCCGCCTAATGAATCTACTGGACAATCAGCTATTGAAATAAAAAGGAACTCAAGAAACGGGACATTTGCCAGATTTTATTATTTCCGTGTCATCATTATGCAATAGGAATTCCAGCCCCTTTTCATCTTTCCATTTAATCATCTAAACATTATCCCGCGGATTCTATGTATACTTCTCAGAGAAACGTCGGAAAAATTATGAAGCTGATTGTTGTAGCTGATGGAAAGAGGGAAAGGAGGAGGCGGGAATTTTAATTGCAGTATGATTACATGGAAATAAAAAAATGGCAAAGATTCCTCTTATTCGGCCCCTTTTTATTTCAATGGAAATAAGAAAAATGGCAAAGGTTCCCCTTATTCGGTCCCTTTTTATTAGTCCCCTACCTGGAACGCCGAAGGGGACTCTTAGTTTCCTCTCGGTCTGTCTGTCCGTCTGTCCCTCCGTCTGTCCGTCTGTCCGAATATCAGTTTTCCGGACTTTTTTCTGCAACGGATAGAGATATTCAGATGAAATTTGATACACAGCTTGGTCTTGGATAGTTACAGAGCAAGTGCGACTTTCGTCACGATTGACCCATTTTTCGAGGAGTTATGCCCCTTGATGACTTGGAAAATCCAGTTTTTGTCAGTTTTCCGGACTTTTTTTTGCAACGGATGGAGATATTCAGATGAAATTTGATACACAGCTTGGTCTTGGATAGTTACAGAGCAAGTTTGACTTTCATCACGCTTGACCCATTTTTCGAGGAGTTATGCCCCTTGATGACTTGGAAAATTCAGTTTTTGTCAGTTTTCCGGACTTTTTCTGCAACAGATTGAGATATTCAGATGAAATTTGATACACAGCTTGGTCTTGGATAGTTACAGAGCAAGTTTGACTTTCATCACGCTTGACCCATTTTTCAAGGAGTTATGCCCCTTGATGACTTGGAAAATTCAGTTTTTGTCTGTTTTCCCATACGGAGAAATAATGCCACTCTGACGTCACGTCATGGCTCGCAGCCAGATTTGAATTACTATTGTCGTATATGGGCATCACTGTAACGAAGATTGTTAAATGGCTTCCGGGCATTGGATATGAAACTCCGCTATTTTCTGAAGAAGTTGATGTAAAAAACTTTATTTTCCGTGATAAATTCGCGGTTCCCACACGAGTTGAAAATTAGTAAGATTCCGCTCATATGCTGTACTGTAATTTCATAAGAATACAGCATGATTTGGCGAGTTTTTGGTAACTTCAATGTCCTTTTTCCTAGGTTTCTAGTGTAATAATTCATGTTCCGGGCATCGCGACTGAAAGTTTATAACAAATATCTTCGTTTTTTCGGATAACTGATTTTGGCGGTTCCCACGTATTTTAAAAATTCGTTCTTTCTACGAAATTTCCTCTATTTTCTAGTATAAAATCATTATGTTTTCTTATAGATTTGAAAATAGGTCGTCAATAATCGTTACATAACAAATTGAAAATAATATGAATAACAGAAATTAAATAAAACGAAGATTTAACGGAGAAAATCTACGAACTGATTTTAATGGGAGTTTCGTCGAACTACGTCACGTGACTGTGAGAAGCGGCATCATTTCTCCACATGCGGACTTTTTTTCTGCAACGGATGGAGATATTCAGATGAAATTTGATACACAGTTTGGTCTTGGATAGTTACAGAGCAAGTTTGACTTTCGTCACGCTTGACCTATTTTTCAAGGAGTTATGCCCCTCTATAACTTGGAAAATTAAGTTTTTGTCAGTTTTCTGGACTTTTTTTTCTGCAACGGATGAAGATATTCAGATGAAATTTGATACACAGCTTGGTCTTAGATAGTTACAGAGCAAGTTCGACTTATGTCACGCTTGACGTATTTTTCGAGGAGTTATGCTCCTTTATGACTTGGAAAATTCAGTTTTTGTCAGTTTTCCAGACTTTTTTTCTGCAACAAATAGAGATATTCAGGTGAAATTTGATACTCAGCTTAGTCTTGGATAGTTAAAGAGCAAGTTCAACTTTCGTCACGCTTGACCTCTTTTTCGAATCGATTAAGCAGATAAAACCTCAGAACTGAGCTGCACAGACAGTAAGTTTAATTTAAACTCCTATATGTTTAATTGAAGAGTAATTCATAGGCAGAGTTGCAGGACATAAATATATGCCGCCGGTAGGGGACTAAATCGCTCAGCGATCATAACATTTTTTCAATTATTCAGCAACGTCTCATTGTCCTTTTACATGTATACATAATAATTGTGCGTTCTTTGAGACCAAATGGAAAGGTTGTGTGTACGTAATCCGGTTTGAGACCAAATGGAAAGGTTGTGTGTACGTAATCCGGTTTGAGACCAAATGGAAAGGTTGTGTGTACGTAATCCGGTTTGAGACCAAATGGAAAGGTTGTGTGTACGTAATCCGGATTATACTCCATTTGCTACTAACATGGCAAAAGGCTGTCCTGAGAAAGCACCGGTTGACAATTGTTTTATTGTTTTATGTGCAGCCTTTTGTGTTCAATGTTTTCATGTTGTCTTTGATGTTTAGTCTCTCTTGACCCTTTCGTGTCTGTTGTTGTATTTGTCCACTGTTTTTGCATTTCGTTGCGTTGGTGTTTTGATATGGGTGCTGGAACAGAGTCCTGTTGGAGAGACCGGGTTATGTTTGAGACCCACTCCCTTCTTTAACAATGAAAAGGTTTTCGCTTATATAAAAAAATCCAAGTATTTTGATTTATCTGTCAAAGAGCAGCCTTCTGGACTAAGTTTTCTTATCAAAATCACCAGGTATGTATGTCTCAGTTAAGTTTTCTTATCAAAATCACCAGGTATGTATGTCTCAGTTAAGTTTTCTTATCAAAATCACCAGGTATGTATGTCTCAGTTAAGTTTTCCTTTCAAAATCACCAGGTATGTATGTCTCAGTTAAGTTTTCTTATCAAAATCACCAGGTATGTATGTCTCAGTTAAGTTTTCTTATCAAAATCACCAGGTATGTATGTCTCAGTTAAGTTTTCTTATCAAAATCACCAGGTATGTATGTCTCAGTTAAGTTTTCTTATCAAAATCACCAGGTATGTATGTCTCAGTTAAGTTTTCTTTTCAAAATCACCAGGTATGTATGTCTCAGTTAAGTTTTCTTTTCAAAATCACCAGGTATGTATGTCTCAGTTAAGTTTTCTTATCAAAATCACCAGGTATGTATGTCTCAGTTAAGTTTTCTTTTCAAAATCACCAGGTATGTATGTCTCAGTTAAGTTTTCTTATCAAAATCACCAGGTATGTATGTCTCAGTTAAGTTTTCTTTTCAAAATCACCAGGTATGTATGTCTCAGTTAAGTTTTCTTTTCAAAATCACCAGGTATGTATGTCTCAGTTAAGTTTTCTTTTCAAAATCACCAGGTATGTATGTCTCAGTTAAGTTTTCTTTTCAAAATCACCAGGTATGTATGTCTCAGTTAAGTTTTCTTTTCAAAATCACCAGGTATGTATGTCTCAGTTAAGTTTTCTTTTCAAAATCACCAGGTATGTATGTCTCAGTTAAGTTTTCCTTTCAAAATCACCAGGTATGTATGTCTCAGTTAAGTTTTCCTTTCAAAATCACCAGGTATGTATGTCTCAGTTAAGTTTTCTTTTCAAAATCACCAGGTATGTATGTCTCAGTTAAGTTTTCTTTTCAAAATCACCAGGTATGTATGTCTCAGTTAAGTTTTCTTTTCAAAATCACCAGATATGTATGTCTCTGTTAAGTTTTCTTTTCAAAATCACCAGGTATGTATGTCTCTGTTAAGTTTTCTTTTCAAAATCACCAGGTATGTATGTCTCAGTTAAGTTTTCTTTTCAAAATCACCAGATATGTATGTCTCTGTTAAGTTTTCTTTTCAAAATCACCAGATATGTATGTCTCTGTTAAGTTTTCCTTTCAAAATCACCAGATATGTATGTCTCTGTTAAGTTTTCTTTTCAAAATCACCAGATATGTATGTCTCTGTTAAGTTTTCTTTTCAAAATCACCAGATATGTATGTCTCAGTTAAGTTTTCTTTTCAAAATCACCAGATATGTATGTCTCAGTTAAGTTTTCTTTTCAAAATCACCAGGTATGTATGTCTCTGTTAAGTTTTCTTTTC
Source organism: Pinctada fucata (assembly GCA_028142955.1). NCBI lineage: Eukaryota > Metazoa > Mollusca > Bivalvia > Pterioida > Pteriidae > Pinctada > Pinctada fucata. The sequence goes on from AP027114.1 coordinate 25,294,556, forward strand.
AAAATCACCAGATATGTATGTCTCTGTTAAGTTTTCTTTTCAAAATCACCAGATATGTATGTCTCTGTTAAGTTTTCTTTTCAAAATCACCAGATATGTATGTCTCAGTTAAGTTTTCTTTTCAAAATCACCAGATATGTATGTCTCAGTTAAGTTTTCTTTTCAAAATCACCAGGTATGTATGTCTCATTTAAGTTTTCTTTTCAAAATCACCAGATATGTATGTCTCTGTTAAGTTTTCTTTTCAAAATCACCAGGTATGTATGTCTCAGTTAAGTTTTCTTTTCAAAATCACCAGATATGTATGTCTCAGTTAAGTTTTCTTTTCAAAATCACCAGGTATGTATGTCTCAGTTAAGTTTTCTTTTCAAAATCACCAGATATGTATGTCTCAGTTAAGTTTTCTTTTCAAAATCACCAGGTATGTATGTCTCAGTTAAGTTTTCTTTTCAAAATCACCAGATATGTATGTCTCTGTTAAGTTTTCTTTTCAAAATCACCAGGTATGTATGTCTCAGTTAAGTTTTCTTTTCAAAATCACCAGATATGTATGTCTCAGTTAAGTTTTCTTTTCAAAATCACCAGGTATGTATGTCTCAGTTAAGTTTTCTTTTCAAAATCACCAGGTATGTATGTCTCAGTTAAGTTTTCCTTTCAAAATCACCAGGTATGTATGTCTCAGTTAAGTTTTCTTTTCAAAATCACCAGATATGTATGTCTCTGTTAAGTTTTCTTTTCAAAATCACCAGATATGTATGTCTCTGTTAAGTTTTCTTTTCAAAATCACCAGATATGTATGTCTCTGTTAAGTTTTCTTTTCAAAATCACCAGATATGTATGTCTCTGTTAAGTTTTCTTTTCAAAATCACCAGATATGTATGTCTCTGTTAAGTTTTCTTTTCAAAATCACCAGATATGTATGTCTCAGTTAAGTTTTCTTTTCAAAATCACCAGGTATGTATGTCTCAGTTAAGTTTTCTTTTCAAAATCACCAGATATGTATGTCTCAGTTAAGTTTTCTTTTCAAAATCACCAGGTCTGTATGTCTCAGTTAAGTTTTCCTTTCAAAATCACCAGGTATGTATGTCTCAGTTAAGTTTTCTTTTCAAAATCACCAGGTATGTATGTCTCAGTTAAGTTTTCCTTTCAAAATCACCAGGTATGTATGTCTCAGTTAAGTTTTCTTTTCAAAATCACCAGGTATGTATGTCTCAGTTAAGTTTTCCTTTCAAAATCACCAGATATGTATGTCTCAGTTAAGTTTTCTTTTCAAAATCACCAGGTATGTATGTCTCAGTTAAGTTTTCTTTTCAAAATCACCAGGTATGTATGTCTCAGTTAAGTTTTCTTTTCAAAATCACCAGATATGTATGTCTCAGTTAAGTTTTCTTTTCAAAATCACCAGGTATGTATGTCTCAGTTAAGTTTTCCTTTCAAAATCACCAGGTATGTATGTCTCAGTTAAGTTTTCTTTTCAAAATCACCAGGTATGTATGTCTCAGTTAAGTTTTCCTTTCAAAATCACCAGGTATGTATGTCTCAGTTAAGTTTTCTTTTCAAAATCACCAGGTATGTATGTCTCAGTTAAGTTTTCTTTTCAAAATCACCAGATATGTATGTCTCAGTTAAGTTTTCTTTTCAAAATCACCAGGTATGTATGTCTCAGTTAAGTTTTCTTTTCAAAATCACCAGGTATGTATGTCTCAGTTAAGTTTTCTTTTCAAAATCACCAGGTATGTATGTCTCAGTTAAGTTTTCCTTTCAAAATCACCAGGTATGTATGTCTCAGTTAAGTTTTCTTTTCAAAATCACCAGGTATGTATGTCTCAGTTAAGTTTTCTTTTCAAAATCACCAGGTATGTATGTCTCAGTTAAGTTTTCCTTTCAAAATCACCAGGTATGTATGTCTCAGTTAAGTTTTCTTTTCAAAATCACCAGGTATGTATGTCTCAGTTAAGTTTTCTTTTCAAAATCACCAGGTATGTATGTCTCAGTTAAGTTTTCTTTTCAAAATCACCAGGTATGTATGTCTCAGTTAAGTTTTCTTTTCAAAATCACCAGATATGTATGTCTCAGTTAAGTTTTCTTTTCAAAATCACCAGATATGTATGTCTCAGTTATGAATTTTCATTAGAGGTATATCAAGCATTAATTATTTAAAGAAGCCAAAGCAATTTTATTGTGCCCTTTGCAACTGCAATTTTTTATCGAACTGCATATTGCGTATGGTCTACGGAAACTAAATAAAATTTGCGGCAAAATCCAAAGATGATTATATATATAGGTTTGATGCAAGGGTTTTAACCTCCTATACATTTTGATTATTTAGAACAATTCGGATGATTAATAGAATGGTTGTTATCTCCCGCTTTCACGAAGTGCGGGGACATTAAAACCGTCCCGTCTGTCCGTCAGTCACAAAAAGTTTAACCTTGTTCATAACTTTTGAATGGTAAGTGATAGGGCTTTCATATTTCACATGTGCATTACTTGTGACTAGACCTTTCCATGGATACCAACATTTTGACCTTGTGACCTTGACCTTGGAGTTTAGCCTTCTTTTCAGAAACGTTAACCTTGTCCATAACTTTTGAATGGTAAGTGAAAGGGCTTTCATATTTCACATGTGTATTCATTGTGACAAGATATTTCCATGGATACCAACATTTTTGACCTTGTGAACTTGACCTTGGAGTTTGACCTACTTTGCAAAAACTTTAACCTTGACCATTAGTTTTGAGTGGAAAGTGATAGGGCTTTCATACTTCACATGTATATTCCTTGTGGCAAGACCCTTCCACGGATACCAAAAACTTTACTTTGACCTTGTGACCTTGACCTTGGAGTTTGACCTACTTTGCAAAAAGTTTAACCCTGATCATAACTTTTGAATGGTAAATGTTTCCCATGTTTATTCATTGTGATAAGTCTTTCAGTTGATACCAAAAATTTTGACATTGTGACGTTGACCTTGGAGTTTGATCTACTTTTCAAAAACTTTAACCATGGCCATAACTTTTGAATGGTTAGTATTTGGGCTTTCATATTTCACACATGTATTTCTTGTGACAAGACAAATACCCAAAAGCGGGAGACCACAATTCCATAATTCCAAAATTTGATTTTGTACAAAGAACCCGGACCACATAATTTTCTATATGAATAGCAGATGACCCTCCAAAGTCGGCGCCGATTTATGTGTTGTCTATAAAGATGACAAAAATATATGGAAATCTAAAGGCGTTACTAGCGCACAGACTTGCGGGCGGACGGACAATCCTGATTACAAAACTGTAAAGCTATTCTAGAGATTTCCAGAGATAATGATTCGTCTTACTTCGTTTGGATTCGAACGTTTTAGTTACATGTCGTAATTGTTCGTTTAAAGCGTTCGTGCTTCGTTTTTATCAATCGTTATAATTCGCAACTATTCGTCCTAAAATTGGTTTTGAATTCGTTACGAAACGCAGATATTTGCTACGTGTCGTGCGCCTTCGCAAAACTTTGCTATGATACGTCTTCAATAATCTGATATGTATATTACGGTATAGAATATGCAAATTAAAAGGTCACAATCCAATTGCTTGCGACAGTAAACGAACGCATAGCGAAGGCATACCGAATGGTTAACGCATTGAAACGGATTATTACGAATGATGGACGCTATTTTTATTCGTCAAAATTTTTTTAACATGTTCAAAATTTGTCGACGAATAAAACTAGCGGCAACGAATTTGAACTCTTACAATCGAATCCATACGAAATCAACAACGATGTGAAACGTTAATATGCTAACGGAAAAGAATTTTACTAAAACCTTGTTTGCCAGATCTCAGTCTCATCAGAGACTACTGGTTTCTTTTCTTTTTGTCGATATGCAAAGAGTAATTTATTTACATTTAACCTATTTCTTACAAAATTAAAATGGCTTGAAATAAAAGATTCACATGTAGGAAATATATTAACTTAGGTCGATTCCGTTTTTAAGCAGTTTGTTTATAAACCCTTGGTCTGACCAGTTCAAGCAAAGATTGCTTCTAGCTGAACACTGTCTACTGCTTTCTTTGAAACTAAATGTAAGTTTTCAAATCAGTCACCTTTTTTTGCTCGTAGTTTTCCGTAAATCTGACTGCAACTCCATCCCATCCCTTTCTTATCTGCTCGTATTGGCCAAAATAACACATTTTTCTGTTTCCACTTGCCTTGCCGGCTACCTTTTTTAGCAGTCATCTAACACAAAGTATAAATATAATTAACTGGCATAGTTTCAGATGCGAGAAAATAGAGATGAGGTTTTAATCATTTTACATCCCCCCTCTTAAAATCTTCCTCTGCTGGTCTAGTCCAAAAGAACAAATACTTCCGTGTTTCTACTCGCCCTACCTACCTTTTGGCAGTCATCCAACAGAAAGTTTTACAGATCTTGTAAGATAAGATAAACCGTCATAGTGTAAAATGCTAGAAAATGGAAAAGAAAGATTTTTTTGTTTTAATCGTATTTATTATCTCTCTGCTCGCACAAAAAGGATTTGCCTTGATTCATATCACTCTTTTAAATAAAAGAATTTTTATTTTCAGACGACGACTCTCATTGGTCTTTTGAAAACAGCTCGCCTTCTTCGATTGGTCCGTGTGGCCCGAAAGTTGGATCGATACTCAGAATATGGTGCGGCGGTGCTAATGCTTTTAATGCTCGTATTTGCTCTAATTGCTCATTGGTTAGCCTGTATATGGTACACAATAGGTAATGTGGAACGTCCTCTACTTGGAGACACGAAAATAGGTTGGTTAGACGAGCTAGCGAGGCAGACTCATCAGGAATATGTAAATGGTACGGGAGGTCCGACCATCAAGTCTAAATACGTCACAGCGTTGTACTTCACCTTCAGTAGCCTGACCAGTGTCGGCTTTGGAAACGTATCCCCAAATACCAACTCAGAAAAAATCTTCTCAATTTTAATAATGCTCATAGGATGTAAGTATACAAAAATAAAACATTCTTAAAGTTTCTTATTTTGAAATGTACCTGCTGTGTATATAGGATTGCAGGCAATTGTTTTCTTTCTCTTAATGCCTTCGTATTTGTATTGATAAATATTTATATTGTTTATAATTAACTTATCATATTTGACTTAACTAGAATAGCGTTTTTACGATAAAATATAAGAAGAGAACGATAAAATATAAGAATAGAGGTGATGCATGTATCTGTATCAACAATACATGTATGAGTCAAATTTCAAATAAGCGATGTCGTTTCCCCTGTCATTCGTCTTTGTCACCTTCAAGGCGAGGTTCACAATCTTAGGTCAAACATGCGACAGGTAACGTGCCTGTCTTTGAACTTGAATTTTGATTAGTTGTCCCCCGCTTTGGCGAAAGTGCGGGGACATTAAAACCGTCCCGTCCGTCTGTCTTTCCGTCTGTCTGTCCATCAGTCACAAAACTTTAACCTTGTGACCTTGACCTTTGAGTTTGGCTTTCTTTTCGAAAACTTTAACCTTGGCCTTAACTTTTGAATGGTAAGTGATAGATCTCTCATATTTTACATGTGTCTTCCTTGTGACAAAACCTTTCCATGGATACCAAAAATTTTGACCTTGTGACCTTGTCTTTAAAGTTTGACCTACTTCTCAAAAATGTTAACCATCACCATAACTTTTGAATGGTTAGTGATTGGGCTTTCATATTTCACACGTGTATTCCTTGTGTTAAGACCTTTCCGTTGGTAACAACATTCTGACCTTGTGAACCTCGACCTTGAAGGTTGACCCAAAACTCTAATCTAGACCGTAACCTTTGGATGGTAAATGATAGGACTTTCATCTTTCACATGTGCATTCCTTTTCACACGATATTTCCCTTGGTAACAAAGTTTGGACTTTTATACTTTTTTCTGAGAGTATAATTTTTTTATACTTAGAACTTTGATAATACATGAGATATGTTATGAAAACTTGAGAGTAGAGGGACGTCTGTAAGTATTTCTTTCAAGACAAACACCCAAGGCGGATATCACAATTCCTTGAATTTGAGTTTTGGTTATTGGAAGCACGTTAGCAAGCTGAGGATGGCTGGAAATAAACTGGTTTAATTTGCTAAGTGTGAGTATGGTTCTCACGCGAGCGATAGTTGCCCTCTCATTTTAAAATGAGACTTAAATAAGACTTACTTTTTTGCTTCTTGTGAAGTAATTGGATTTCAAAAGAACCTACAAAATGAGATTTTATTATTTCATGACCAAAAAAAAAAAAAAAAATTAGATTGTTAGATCGACTTTCGATTTATGAATATAAATATCGATTTTCAAGTACATTGTAGTCGATGTTCGCTTCTTTGTTATGTAAACTAAACCTTACAATATTGATAGAAAATAAGATTTCTCCGTACAAAGATGCTTTCTCTGTTTCAATAAGATGTGTCAGGTATAGATTTACTTTTTCTTTCAATTTGAAACAAAGAAGGTATTATGTCTTTTATGCCTCCGTTATCGAAGATTCGGGGGCATACAGTTTTTGTCCTGTCCGTTTGTCTGTTTGTCCGCAGAAACGTTAACCTTGGCCATAAGTTTTGAATGGTTGTGTGATAGAGCTTTCATATTTTGCATGTGTATTCCTTGTAACAAGACCTTTCCATGGATTTCAAAATTGGTGACCTTGTAACGTTGTGACCTTGACCTTGGAGTTTGACCTTTTTTGATAACTTTAACCTTGACCATAACTTTTTGATGGTTAGTGATAGGGCTTTCATATTTCACATGGTATGTCTTGTGACAAGACCTTTCCATGGATACTAAAATTAGTGACCTTGTAACCTTGACCTTGGAGTTTGACCTACTTTTAATATCTTTAACCTTGACCTTAACTTTTGACTGGCAAGTGATATGACTCATATTTCTTACGTGTATTTTCTTGTGACAAGACTTTCCATGGATACCAAAATTGTTGACTTTCTGACTTTGACCCCGGTTCCTGACATTATAGCAGCTTTACTAACAAAGATGCCAGAGATTGTAATGGTTTGTATCCTGGAAAAAATTGTTTATAAAACGTAATAAGTTGGTTACATAACAAATCATAATTAATTTATAACACGATTTCAGGAATACATTCTTTAGAAATAGAACTCAATCTGAATTTTAAACCTATATTATACTTGACCTTGGAAATTGACCTATAACTTTACTTTGCCAGATTTGACTGTGTATGACATTGAGTTTGACCTAGCTTGCTGTGTAGTGCACTTCAACCTTCACACTATACATAGCATGATGCGTTTGTTGTCATCCGAATTTTCCTATTCAGAAAGATATGCCTCATTGTCTTGACAGCGAAGAAACAAAATGATTTTGTAAAGAGATACATCAAACATCTCTGATAGGATTGTTTATTTTAAAAGCTATCATACATGTATTACTCATTAGCCCTTGGGATGTCTTCAAGGTATTCTAGTCGTTAACAGCCGATATCTTGTTTAGTGTTATGTTACAGCTTTGATGTACGCCAGTATCTTCGGTAATGTTTCTGCGATAATCCAGCGCTTATATTCGGGCACGGCACGATACCACACCCAAATGCTGAGGATAAAGGAGTTTATAAGGTTCCACCAAATCCCCAACCCCCTGAGACAGCGCTTAGAGGAATACTTCCAACACGCGTGGTCATACACTAACGGCATCGATATGAACATGGTACGGAATAACTGTCCATACGTTGTAACATCTCTTTTCCATGTTTTCAGGATTTTTCCACTTAGCATGATTCGGATTTCTGTGGAATCACTTTTCTAATGAAATTTATCTCCTATATTCTATACATTTCTTCATGAAGTCAATTTCGTTGCCTTCACAATCTTCACACTGAAAAGACGGGCTCTCTTCTCAAAAGAAATAACAAATATCACGTAAGTATTTATAAACAAGTGGCAACTCGACAGTCTTCGTCACGGTATCAGGTGTCACTGAAAATTTTTTATGTATTTTAACAACGAGATATATTTATAGATTGTGTATTTTTGTTACGGAATTCCCCTCTTATTATTTTAATTTATCACGTCAAGTACTAATTTTACCCAATGACGTCGCAGTCTGACGGGTCACACGTTGTCATACTTTGACGCTTAATTATGTCATTTAATTTTAAAACGCCAAAAATTTCAAAGAAAACGTTACAGAATGATTCTCAACATGACGAATTCGTTGTAGTTTGTGTTCCTGTCATACTTCCTGCTCAAAGTAGGTGTGTAAATATGTAGGGGATTTGGCCTTTGACTTTACTATGGCGGATTTAGAGGGGCAAGGTGACCCCCCGATTCCGCGCAAAGTTATGCAATACTGTTATATTTTTGGACATATATCTTGCGCATATCACTAGCCGTGACAATTATTAATTGCATAATAATTTCGGCTCCCTTATTTTTCTTTAATATTTATTTGCTTAGCCAATCAAATAATTTGAAAAGTGTGGCACAGCCATGGTTTTATCCTCTCTTTTCGAGCAACGTACTTGAAAAAACCATTGATCAATTTGTAAAGGAAATCCTTGATTCTGATGTCAGCATTCTAAAATTTTCGCTGGCGAGCGTTAGCGAGCCAGCTATTATAACACTATGAAATTCAACTACATGTAATAAGGATTTTCTTCTATAGAAGGAGATACAGGTACATGAAGATTGTAACGTGTGACTTCTTTTGTTCCAATAATGCTAAAAATTTTGCTGGCTCGTTTACGCTTACCAGTCATTTATTGAATAAAATATGAAACAAGTATTAGCTTTTACAAAAAAATCGGCCACTGCCTTACCCCAATAGATTGAAAAAAGGGAGTATTAACCCGTGCTGTTATTGTAATAGTTGTGAAGGTAATAACATCGGCGATATTACATTCACGTTGTGAAATTTTTGCATCTATGTGTGTTGGGGTTAATCGTTTCAATACTTATTTCCCCAATCAATGGGGAAAAACGTCAAGAATGAAAAATTACACTCAACAGGTATATAAGGCTCCTGGTCCCACCGCTACCTTGCTAGGGGTCCGCTGATGCTCAATTTTGTGTTCCATTGTGAGAGCTCTTGATATTATCGTCAGGATCTTCTTGAACTCATTTGAAAAATACAAAACAAAAATGAATAGGATCCAAAACAACAGTGGATCACACTTTCACGAGACGAGAAATTGGCTCCACTCGGTTAAGACCCTGTCACACTTCATCGTTCTGGACAGCGTGTGGCAACGTATGGAATTTTTTTGAAAACACGCTGCCAAACGCTGAGGTCGTTTATAAAGGATCAAAAGGAAGTCGCTTTCTGAGCGTTTGCCTAACTTACGACTAACGTGTAACAGCGACTGCAAAACGATTACTTGGCGTGTGTGTAACGTGTTTGTAACGTATGTCAGTGCACAACAACGTGTACCCAGCGCATTTCCAGCGATCTCGACGTACGTGGAACGTGTGCTTAACGATCGCGCAACGTTCGTATAACGTTTTGATTGCGTGTTGGAGCGTTGTATGATAATTTTCAGTGACTTTGCGCTGAATTGGTTAACATTCGTTTATACGAGGAGACTTCATGCCAGAGGAGGAAAAAGAAAAACGTTAGATGTCTAATCAATGGCCTTGCATGGGTTACGTACCTTTTTCTCTTCCGTCATCGTCTTATTTTGTCCTTATTTTATTATGTATAATATAATATCAATTCATTTAAATTATCATGATGTCACTACACAACGATTTCAGTTTATCATGAAAAAACTTTCTTTTATTTTTTGTAACTAAGCATTTAACAATTTGTAAAAAGTATATAAACAATACCAAAATTGATAATTATTGTAATAGTTTCTTTTACGTTTGATGTGATACAACTTAAAGGTCAAAATCATTTTTCCAGTATGGAATTTGTCTAGTAGGAGTGATTTGGTCGCTTCTCGAACGTTTCGTACACACCGAGAACGCCAGGCAGTCGTAAGAGGCACGCTCCGAACACGTTGCGCGAACGCTAGACTATCGTCAAGCTTATTTTACGACTTTGTGTGGAACGTGTATGAACATGTGAGTAATGTTCATGCAACGTATGACAGCGTTGCGTTTGAGTAACGATCGCGAAGCGTGTAACCAACACGTTCGGCACACGCTGCCAACTGTGTGCAGGCACTAAATTTTTCGAAGCCAAAATCGTTCATCAGCGTATAGGTCCGTGTGAGAGCGTCCTCGCAACGTCCTCATTATGTCCACAGAGCGTGTACGACGATCACCCACCGTGTAAACCAGCAACCTTACACGCTGGCACACTCTGCTTTCAAACGCTGTATGTGACAGGGCCTTTAAATCGGCGCGGTGCCGACAATAATTTAAATGGATCAAGCAGTTAAACACTGTCGTGATATGGAAATTTGGATATGAAAACTATCAAATATATCCCAAGACGGAAGGGAATCAATTTAGAGGTCTATGCAATGTACATCTATATGTAATGAAGAAAGACGTTTACATGGATTGCTAACGTTAAAGTAACACGTTCCGCCAAATATAAAGCTACACTAATTTTATTACTGAGCTACCTGTAAAATACATGTATCATGACAATAATATTCCAGAGCAGTAGCAAACATAAACTATTAAGAAACAAGAATGGGAATATTAGATTGTAACTTATTCTTGTACATAGAGTTATCACTCCTTACAAGGTATCAACGCTAGAACAGTTGCAACTCATCTTGAATTTTTTTTTATTGGAAATACTTTCTCCAAGCTACCTCTATTTAATTCGTAACATGTTCATATATTCTCAAACATTTTTTTCCAAATTTCCAACTACATCATCTGATCTTCTTTGAAAACCAAATTATTAAAGACAAGCTCTGCAAGATATTATAAAATGAGCTCTGTACAAATTTTCAGTATCCAAGAGTTACCTCCTTTTTTACAGGTGCTGAAGAGTTTTCCTGAATGCCTACAGGCGGACATATGTCTCCATCTCAATAAAAATCTTATAAATATTTGCCCTGCATTTAAAGGTACGTAGTAAAATGTAAACCATTGCATTTGTCACACTGTGAGGAGGCTATATTCATGACAATTTTTGTATGACTTTTATTCATATATTTTACTGAGCGATTTTGTCTCAAATCTGACGTCAGCACTCACGGCTATAAAGGAACACGTGGCCAAATACTGTGAAACTGTCATAAACAGGAATGGTGTAAACTTCTTTTGGTCTATTAAGAATTCAGGGGATGTCATTGACAAAATGAAATCAAGAAATTTTCAAGCAAATACGATTTCTTCATACGACTTTTCTAATATGTACACCACACTTCCTCACAACAAAATAAATGATCGACTGTCCAAGTTCATTAAATGGTGTTTTGATCGAGAGGGGAAAACTTATATTTGTACATCTGAATCGAAGGGTTTCTTTTCCGCCACAGATTACGAATCATACAAATCATGGACATGCGATTACCTGTTTATTGTCTTGTCCTTCTTTTTGGACAATATTTAAGATTTGGTGAGAAACTGTACAAGCAGATTGTAGGGATTCCTTTGAGTACTAATTGTGCGCCTCTTGTTGCAGATTTATTTTTATACACATATGAAAAGGAATTTATCTAAAATTTTCAAAAGCCAAGAAAAAATGATGATTTGAAATGTTTCATTGGTACTTTTAGGTACCTGGATGATATTCTTACTATCGACAATCTTGTTTTTGAAAAGTATAAAAATGTTATTTATCTACAAGAATTGATTCTAAACAAGGCAAACGCTACAAACACAGAAACACCATTTTTGACCTTAATATTAACATTGCTAATGGAGAGATCCGTACAAGTATGTATAACAAAAGAGATGATTTTGGATTTAACATATTAGTAAATTTCCCCTGGCTTGACGGTAATGTTCCTAGATTACCGTCCTATGGTATCTACATTTCACAGCTCATCCGGTATGCTAGAGCATGTACTGATGTTTTGGATTTTCATAGTAGAAATTTACAAATTACCAAGAAACTTGGTTTTCGTTTTCACAAACTAGTAAAGACTTTCTGGAAATTTTACAAAAATTATAGTCAAATTATTTTGAAATTCGGACCAATAAAAGTAACAGAGTATTTTACTTTGGGTATTTCACAACTTGCATTTTATGGTGACATAATTAACAATATAAGAAAGATCATAGATACACAACATTACGATCGAAAATGCGTCAGAATCATCAAACGCCTTTTATACCGTGGATATGATCCTAATGTCACCAGACGGACACTAGGCTTTGTACTTGACAAATCTACATTCTTGTACCAGCGCATTCCTAAAACTTCACTTGGACTGACTGTGACGACGGAACTCCATGACGGGCCCTGCTCAAACCTCTTTAAAGAAAACAGGGCCCGCCCGACCACCTGTTCCCTCTGAATGTCAGTCGGACCCCTCGGGTAATTACATACATGAGCTCGCGTCGGCAGAGCACGGATTGTATTACATACGCCCTCTTCTTATATCCATTTACATTTTCATCTGTGTTGCTTGGGCCACTGTGTTTTGCGGTTTTGTTTGTGTGGTCATCTGACAGTGGGGAGGTTGTTTTATACCACAATTGTACGTTCTTCGATACCTCTGGGGAAATCGGAAAAGTGGGAGAGTTGTGCACAAGTAATCCAGGATAACCACACCTTCTATTTTCGTGGCAGATGTCCGTCCTAAGTCTGCACCGGTTGCCCATTGTTCTCGTTGGTTTATGTGTAGTCCTTTGTGTTTGGTGTTTCTGTTTTGTGCGTCGGTGTTCCTTGTCCGCTTTGCATCTCTTTCTGTGCTTGTCTGCTCTGTGTTTTTGCATTAGGTGTTTTGGGGTTTTGCTTTGGGTACTGCAACCTGGTGTTGTTAGAAATCCCCTCCTTTGTTTTTGGTCTACTTTTCCAAAACTTAAGCTTGGCTTTGTTTTTAAATAATAAGTGATATGGTTTTGATTGTTTCATACATACATTCCTTGACTTTTGACCTTTCCCAAAAGTTTAACCTGAGTTATATCTCCTCAATTATGATTGATAGGTTTTTGATATTTTACAAGTATATTTATAATATTATTATGATATGACTTTTCCTTTGCTTTGTGACCTTCACGTTTGTTTGACCTATTGACTTCGATCTTTGACTTTGACCTACTTTATAAAAAAATATAACCTTTATGGCTTAAACAATTGGCGGTATGGTTTTATACGAGCATTACAGCTTGTTGCACTAAACGGGCTCATTCAGAGTACTTCAATCTACAGACGTCATGTCGATTCATGCGTGAATGATATCACCTATCCATAGTCTTTATATGAGTGGAACTGTTATTTTTACATGTATGATCGGGGAACCATCCATTTCCAATTATCATTCCTATGATCTTGACCTTTGGACCCCAAAATAACATTTATTGCAAGTTTCATGATTATACCTAACATTGTGATTCAGTTATTTTTTGGTCAATTAAGCTTATTTTAAAAACCAAAATACAGGATGATAAACAAGTTAGAAATACGGACATTCAAGCCATGTGTTTAATATCATATAGAGGGAAGATATAAAGGCCCCTTCACATAATTATAAACTTGCGCGAACTGCCGAGGAATGTTTCAGCAAGATTCGTTTCGGTTTGCACCTCAACGTTTTACATCGTTGTTGGTTTCATATGGATTCGATTGAAAGCATTCAAATTCGTTGCCATCAGTTTTATTCGTCGACAAATTTTGAACATGTTTAAATTTTTTTGACGAATAAAATTACGTTCATCATTCGTAAAAATCCGTTTCAATGCGTTAACCATTCATAACACCTTCGCTATGCGTTCGTTAACTGCCGCAAACAATTTGATTGTGACCTCTTTTAAAGGGGCTGAGAATATAAGGCGTAAAATCTAAGCTGAAAATGTAGAATTTCGAAAATGGAAACTTCAAGAAAATTCTTTCACAAAATTGTTGCCAGTTCGTGGTTTCATCATAATCAGCAGTGGGAAAAGATTTATCGTGCATCGTTTTCCTAAATTTTGGGGCAAAATGTCTTTTTTCTATAGAAGTCAATGGGAACAGATTTTTTAAACATTGCTAGCACTTTTACAGAAGGTGTATATCACTAATGCACATCCTTTGGCAAAGTGGGGTTCTGTAGCTAGGGGGGAACGATGCCCCAGAGAGGAAAAACTGAAAAAGGGAGGGTTGGGCTTTTTACGAATCTGTGTTTAGGCCATAATATCGGCAAAGTTTCATTTCTATCCCTTTAAAGTCATTCATTTATTTATTTTTAAAATGTTAACATGAAATGCACAAGATTTTGGAATGAAATAAACAAGAGCGTGCTGTTTATTTCTACACAGTGTGTATTTGGCGGGAAAATGCCTACATTATAGCCAATTAATATGAAACACAACCGTATTTCAGATTCAAGACTTTAAAAACCATGTATGGATAAAGTATAGACCAGTCTTTTAAATTTGATTTCTAGTAACCTTGTTTAGATTATAACTATGTTAAAAGTCTATAGATATTCATTTAAGCCAGAAATTCCTTGATTTTCACAGGTTTTTTTTTATCGATATAAGCTTTTTTCAACATGGCTACTTCATACTCTTTGGATTGTAATTTAGGTGTCAAGAAATAAGTTTGCCAAATTAAAAGTTGTATGAGGAATCTCCAAATACATTTCATTTTATTAATGATCAAGTTTTTCTTGCGTATAGATCATTGTGTAGAAGAAATACTTGATCAGATTCAGAGCTAAATACATCCCTTATCTTATCAGCTGCTTTTCATATTTATACAGTAATTTACATATCAGCTTATTGAGGGCGCTTAGAGGACGCATCATTGCGACACGAAGCAAATATCTGCGTTCCATAGCGAATTCAAACCAATTATATGACGAATAGTTGGGAATTATAGCGATTGATTAAAAGGAAGTACGGGCGCTTAGAATGAACCATTACGACATGTAACTACAACGTTTGAATCCAAACGGAGCGCGACGAATCGCAAGTCTCTGGAATACCTTTACAGTTTTGCGATCAGGATTTTCCATCCGTCCGCAAGTCTGTAAGCCAGTAACGCTGTTAGATTCCCATACATTCTTGCCATCTTTATGGACAACAAATAAATCGGCGCCGTCGTTGGAGGGTCATCTGCTATATACATAGAAAATTATGTGCTCTGGGGTTTTTGTATACAACCAGTTAACCATTTGCATTCTATCATTTCATCCGAATACACAGAGGAGTTGTTCTAAAGTATCATCAAAATGTAGTAGGTTAACACCCTTGTATCAAACCTATACTCATGTAAGGAGTTTGACCCAATTTCCATTTAGTTACCAAATTTGAACCACTCAGGCAATAAAGCCTATCAGAAATGTTGAAGTTGCAAATGAGACAATAACATCTGTCTTGTTAGAAGGAAATGGAGTAATAATCCGGATTACATGCACACAATATTCTCACTTGTCCGGGTACCCAGCGGTTTCAAAGAAAGTACAATTATTATGTATAATATCCTCTTGAAAGATGACGCAAAAAGACAATAAGAAGGAAATAGGTGCCTAATTTAAATTAAAAGAAACTGAACGTACAACAGACAGACCGTGCTAGTGGGCGCGGCTCATGTTAAATCACCCCAGATTCCAACCAACTTTCTGTTGTGACAAAGGATCACACTGATGCAATTTGGACAGAATCAGTTCTAGAATCCCAATACCACACAGTTTGGTAGTTGGCAATACTGCAGATGGGTTCAGTACCAAGCACAGTTCGATGACTTATCGATCATATGCCTGGTATATAAGGCGGTTGATTATCGTTTTAACCGTTTCGAATCAAAATTAATCTGTCTTTAATCCTTTTATTTGTTTATCTAATAGGATTTTTGCGATATATTTTCGGGAAGCTGCAGCGACCTCAGATCGGAGGCTTTCACTTTAATGCGCAAAGCTGCGCTTATATCAGTATTTCTACGCACCCTTTCGTTCGTTCATAGAACCGTAACCTTTCGGAATACTTCTTAAACGTTCGCTGTTCGTTACATTTCAAATTTTATGGGACATTTTCGTTCACAGTTTGCAGCGTTTGTGAAATTTTCTAAATTTGCAAGTCTTCGTTTAATAAATTCGCATACTAGTATATGTGAAGGGGCCTTAAATAATGAACACATAGTTATTCTATACACGCGATGGTGTCTCGCATCGGTAATCATCTAAATTTGGAATGGGAACAGTGGCGTTCCTACACTATGATTGTTTTCATCCGACTTTATAAATTCAAGTGATGTTTATCCACGAACCATATTGAGAAGAGTTTTTTTGTATTTTTGATAAGCATTACATAATTACTACTAGGTTGCTGTGAGAACGACTAGACCATGGGTAAGGGGTTCAGGCCAACTTTCCATTTTATTACGACTATGGATGAAAATCGGCACATTGTCTCGTCAGTTTGAAAAAAAGAATATATTGTGTAAACATGATGTTAACTTTCAGAACACTTTCAACCGGAATAGATACGTGAAGTACATTAGACTCATTCGCCATATACAGCGTTTATGCCCTTCTATTAGTCCTGATATACGATGTGTACTGATGTGCTAGGTAGAATAAATTTATTTCTATGCAGGTCAGCTTGAGACTTCAGAGAAAGGAAAAGTTTTGACGCTGATTATTACCCCCCCCCCCCCCACCCACCTTTCGACATCATTCAAACACCTCATCAAAAACAATCTCCATGCAAGCGATGCTTTTCTTTTGCTACTACAAAATGGCAAATATAGAGATTGCATGCTCCTTCAAGTCAAATTTCAAAAACAAAATAATAATGAGACGGTAAATACTCTTTAAGATTCGCTCAAAAATACTCTGTTGTCCATAATCACAAAAAAAAAAACAAACAAAAAAACAAAAAAGATAACAGAAGGCTAATGATAATTATTTACATCGATGACATATTTACATGACCAAATTACTTTTAAAACGAAACTCGCCTTTAGGTCCTTTCGAGCTTTGATTATCATTTTATCGATGCTCAATTTGGTGCTCTATTGTGAGTGTTGTTGAGATTATCGTCAGGATCTTCTTTAACTCATTTAACACTTGTATACCTCTACATGGTTGTACACTGAACAAGATGTAGATATATTGTTTTCATATAACAGATAATTCTCAATCATTATTTTTGATTTGTATCCTTCAGGCGCAAGTCCAGGATGTTTGCGGGCACTTTCGATGAAATTCAAGACAACCCACGTTCCACCCGGTGACACATTAGTTCACCGTGGAGATATTCTGACAGCGATGTATTTCATTTCGCGTGGATCAATTGAAATTCTCAAAGAAGATATTGTAGTTGCGATTTTAGGTAAGTAAACTTCATTTCTCTTTAGTAAGTTTAGGACGAAGCAGATGCGTTTTTTTTTACTCATGAAGTGTTCTTGATAGGTTGTTTACATTTCAACGTACTGAAGATTTTCTTTGTATATTAAAGCTGAACTAAGTCTTTAAAAACCCCCATGATGTAGTAAAAATTTTTAGGGAACGGAAATTGTTAGAAGTGAAACTAACAATCTCCGTCCCCTAGCTAAAAATACACTTGGTCATGTGTTGATTTGAACTTTCCCCCTGATGACGTTTTGCATACTAATGTATCGTGACCCAAAATCCACTACCTCGAGTACTCGAGCGGTATATAAAGAAGCCTGGACGCGTGGACATTGTCATTTGTATGAGATGTCGTCTACCTGTAAAGATGAGTTCATAAATTAGTAAATTGCATAGAAAATCATACATTAAAATATATAATTTTCAAATAAGAATGAAATTATTTTCTCATATCATATATAGTTATAATGAATGAGATCTGCCCCGGCTACGTGATAGAGGGAGGGGGACTCGGGGGTCGGGAGTTGGGGAGGGGGGGGGGGGAATCCGGTACATGTTTCACATATACAGCACCTCCAAAAGAAATTATGGCGTATGCATAATGATACACAAGTACTGTTTAAAAATCAAAATTAAGGTACAAATTGGAAAAGTGGGGGGGGGAGATTTGCTACAAGTACATCATCATGAAATGTAGTAAATGACAAATGATTATTTACAAAGATAACATGATCACAAACTTATCACAATGCATATGCATGTAGGGAACATTTGGACAGATTAAGAGGGTTTGGGTTCGGGGGGGGGGGGGTGATCGAATGGTAGCCCAAAATCAAAGCGTTGAAATAAAATATATGAAGCGAAATATTATTTGCTTGTAATTTACATAATAGATCCGGACGAAAAAAAGATCTGGGAAAAAGAAGCGTTGTGAGGTTTCGAATTCGCGGGGGGAGGGGGGAGGTGCTCGTTACAGGGAGGAAGTAATGCATACTCCAAATGTAATTCAAAATTACACTCTTTTACATACTGAAATGCTTCTTAGCTATGTCTGCCTATAAAATATTCATTTTCAGTATAGCTGTATCTTACACAATTACATCAATACACTTAGGCACGGTCCATTTGATATTCTGGGGGGGGGGGGGCTTGGGTTTTTTTCGAAAAAAAAATAATTTTGCTCTGAATTTTGATGAAAAAAATAAATTTGCTTATGGTGTGACAGAAAAAAATAATCTTGCTCTTACAAATAATCTTAATTTGAAGAATAACCGTAAAATTTTGCTAAAATTTTTGAAATTTTTCCGGCTCGCTTCGCTCGCCACAGTTTTCAGTCTATCAAATAAATTTTTGGCTCGCTTCGCTCGCCATTGTTTTCTATCAATCATTACTTGCTTATGTCAAAGTTCATATATTTGAAGATATCAAAATTGTTAACAATACTTATGTTTAACTATTAATACATGTTGCATGTATCCTATAGAGTCTCAATTTTATGCTCTTGTAAGCTTGGAAGGAGAACTTCAGTTATTCGCCATTTTACAATTATACATTTTTAAATTTGTCTAGAAGACCTTCCCCAAAGACCCTCTTATATTCATGTACCATATATAAATTTTGTTTATTTAGAACTGTATTGTAGAAATCTTTTATCACTCTATTTAGAACTGAATTGAATACTTGCATAAAAATAAAGTATATATTAATATTTAGATTTTGAGTAAAAATATAAATAATATCTATTGATAAAACACAAACATTCTTAATATATATGCACATCACTTTGTTAAAAAAAATTTCCTTGCTCCGACTTTGCAAGAAAAAAATAATTTTGCCCCGGTCCAAGGCGAAAAAAAATAATCTTGCTCCGACAAAAAAACCCAAGCCCCCCCCCCCACCCGAATATCAAATGGACCGTGCCTTAGTGACCCACATTATATATTTACATTGTACCTGTTTACTAAACGTCTAAAATACAAAAATTTCCTAATTTCAAAATTTATTTTTAACAAGTCCATTGTCTCAATCTTCTAAAATTATATCAGAATAAAAAACTGCACATTGCATGGTTTTACTTACATTTTGATAAAGCAAATACAATCCTATATTACAAATGATCGGTACACATGTTACCATTTTACACGCATGTGAAAAAACCGCGTGTTCGATTAGAGCTTTAGTAATACTTGTCTTGTAAATAGTAAGTAAGATCACAGTTTCGTTATCCTAATGTTCTATGTTTGGAACAAAATAAGGAGTGCTACATCTAAATCAAAATTGCTCATATTTTGATGAATTAAAGCGATCTATGCATTTTCCAGGGGGGTCCAAGTCGTCACTGTCAGTGTAGGGGTGGGATGTCCCCATATGGGCATATATATGGTTATTAGTAAAATTCAACTTGAAAACGAAAAAAAAAAACCAAGCAATTTTGGACAAATCACAAGAATGAGGGGGAGGACCCCCATAGTTTGTGGGATTTGAAAGTATTTTCTGAAAGTATAAAGGCCCTACTCAAGAATGAATTTGATTTAAATGTACACTTTACAAACTCAGGTATTTTGTGGAAATTTTGGGTTAAAGATAACAAATTTTATAAAAATACTGAAAATTGGAAATGCTTTATTTTATTCAATTTTTGAGTCTTTACATACTTTGGACAAGTACTCATATCAATGTTTTCAGTCATCACATTTCAATTTTGCAAATTGAATAAAATTAAGCAATTCCAACTCTGGGGTATCTTGAAGAAATCGGATCTATATTGGGATACCATATTTCCAAAAAAATACAAAATTTCCAAAGATAAGTGCAAGTATCAAACTTTAACTTTCAAATTACGTTAGTCTTCTATATTTTACACATATCTAAAGCTTCAGAATCTGATGTGAATTTGTCCAAAAGACGGTGAAATTATTGAGTTTTTCCTTTTGCAGCGATATTTGATAAAAATGAATAGTTTTTATCTCCAATTTTTTTTCCTCGTAACAACGCGATTTTTTTTTTCATAACTTCGAAATTTGTTTCTCGTATCTACGAATTTTTTTTTCTCGTAACTACCACAATTTTTCTCGCAACTACGAGTTATGACATGGTACGAACTGGCTTCTGTAGGAAATACACGCTCATGGACTAGAATATTTTATACATATTGGGAGTATTTTATTTTTACTTAGAACCAACAACCTTTTTTATCACAAAGCGATACAAATCCCCTACCGGTATAAATCTGAGACCAATACTGAACTCAATGCATGTGCAGACAAATACCAGTTCGGTATCTGTAATAGTATCAATAAAGAAAAGACAAGAAATCTGAAACTGTAATGAAAATAACAAAGTCAAAGGGTAATAACTCTATTAAAACTAGGTCAGCTTCAGCAAATATTGAGCATGATCTATCACAAACCAAAACACAGTTCAACATTTGCGATACATGTAACAGTAAAAAAAGGTCTGAATTCTCAAATCTAGGAAAAACTTGAATTTTACTAAGTCCAAGAACAAGAACTCTTGTACAAATAGGTCAATTGAAACTAATTTGAACTTCCTCTGAATTACACCGACATATATATTCACATACTAGTACCAAAAAGTAGTACAATAGCTTCAATAATGAAGAAAAAAAGTCCAGAAAAGCTAAAATATTATGAATGTAATAAGTACTCTTCGAATGTAAAAAGAAATCAAGACTAAAACTCTATCTTTATAAATCTAAGATATACTCACATATCAAAACTTATTTCAATATATACAATAAAAGTTTCATAAAATTCGAAAAACTAAGGCACGGTCCATTTGATATTCGGGGGGGGGGGGGGGGGCTTTGGCTTTTTTTTCGAAAAAAATAATTTTGCTCTGAATTTTGATGGAAAAAATTTATTTGCTTATGGTGTGTCAGAAAAAAATAATTTTGTTTTCACAAGTAGTCTAAATTTGAACAATTACCTTAAAATTGAATATTTTCCGGCTCGCTTCGTTCGCCACAGTTTTCAATTTGTATAAAAAAAAATTTGGCTCGCTTCGCTCGCTGTAGTTTTCTATCAATACATTAAAGGTATTTCCTTTATCAAAGGAACTGACGAAGGTTTGATATGGATAAAAATGTGCAAAAGATTTTTTAATTTAAACGATGACATATATCTTTGTGCTTGTTATATTCCTCCGGAGAGATCAAATTTTTATGGTTATAATCCGGATTTTGACTTTTTTAACGAAATTGAGATAGATTTATGTCAATTTAAAGACAAAGGGTCTATATTTATTTGTGGCGATTTTAATGCCAGGACATCAAATTGTAGTGATGTAGTATCGAATATTAGACTAGAAAATTACTTGGATGTGTTTCCAGATCATCTTTTCATGAGCGAATTTGATGTAGAAGAGAGAGTATCGAAAGATAGAATAGTTAATAATTTTGGAACAAGATTATTGAACTTGTGCAAATCTGCCAATTTACTGATTTTGAATGGTAGACACGGATCAGATATATCTAATGGGGGTTTTACTTTTAAATCAAAAAATGGATGCAGCGTTGTTGACTATGTCATTACAAATATTTCAAATATTTTCAATGTAGATACTTTTGATATATTAGATATTTTTGAATTTTCTGATCATGTACCTGTTGTATATAGTTTTTCATCTAATATTTTTTCCTCAGATGATTATATTGTAACGAATGATAAAATCATATGGGATGATCTTAAAGCAGATCAAATAAGAGAATCCATTGAATTGAATATTGATTGTTTTGATGAAAACATGCAGTTGCTTATAAATGGAGAAAAAAATATAGATACAGCTGTTGACAGTCTGTCTGAAAAATTGTTTAACATTGTTTTTGAGAAATGTGGTAAAAAAGGTAGATGTTTTGTAAAACGAAGAAATGAAAAAAAGAAATCAATGTGGTATAATGATGATTGTTTTGAATCAAAAAGGGAATTTCAGAGGGCAAGACGAATATACAAGAATGACAACTCGCATAACAATTTGAATAGAGTACTCATTGCCAAGGTTGAATACAATAAAGTAAAACGAAAATCAAAGAATATGTATAGAATAAAGAAACAAAAGGAGTTGCAAAAGTTGTCAAAATCTAATCCAAAAGCTTTTTGGAGAAAAGTTAGAAATTTGAAAAAAGGTCAATCAAATGAAAATTGTGTATCTATGAATGAATTTATAGAATACTTTAAAGATGTCTATTCAAACGATGATTTTACTGTAAATACTGATGATTATAATGATTTAGAAGATATTAATGTTAATGAATTAGACAGTGAAATTGTTGAAGAAGAAATTTTACAAGCAATACGTAGCCTTAAGAAAGGTAAATCAGCTAGGCTTGATGGTATACCTGCAGAGCTGTTCATTTCATGTTACGAACCACTCATTCCTCAACTTACTGTTTTGTTTAACTATATTTTTGATCAGCAAATATATCCATCTTCATGGACAAAAAGTATCATTGTTCCTATTCCGAAAAAAGGTAATGTGTCTGATGTAAATAATTACAGAGGAATAACACTTGTTAACTGTATTGCAAAGAATTTTAGTATTGTATTGAGAAATAGGCTGGAAAGTTTTGCTGAAGATAAAGATATATTATCCGACGTTCAGTTTGGATTTAGAAAAAAGAAAAGAACTATTGATTGTATACAAATTCTGAATATGGTTATAAATGAACAATTTTTGAAGAAAAAGAAATTATATGTAGCTTTCATCGATTTTAAGAAAGCATTTGACCTAGTTGATGGAAACACATTATTTTTTAAATTGCTTCAATCTGGTTTTAGCTCAAAATGTGTAAATATGTTAAAATCCATTTATGAAAATGTCAAATCATGTGTTAGATCTTGTAATAATGTTTCTGATTTCTTCGATATACATTCTGGAGTGAAACAAGGGGAGCCATTATCATCTTTCCTATTTTTAGCATTTATAAACGATATAGAGCAATCAATTAAACCAGATTTCACAGAGAACTACTTCAAACTTGATGATATTTGTATTTATATGTTATTGTTTGCTGACGATACAATTTTAATGTCAAAAACTCCAGAAGGTCTGTAAGCTTTGTTAGACAAATTAAAAGTATATTGTAATAAGTGGGGTATACATGTGAATACAAATAAAACTAAAGTATGTATTTTTGAGAAAAGAAAAACGAGTAATCAACCACGTTTTAAATTTGATAATGTATTTATGGAAAATGTCGACAACTTCACATATCTTGGAGTAACACTTTGTCACAACGGTCAAATGAAAATTGCTGTTAAAAGTATTGTGGAGCAAGCAAATAAAGCTATTTTTTCATTAAAAGATGTGTTTTCTAAATTAAGTTTTAATGTCTCGTCAAAAATGTCACTATTTAATAAGTTGATAACACCCATTCTAATGTATGGTGCAGAAATATGGGGAACGAGTGATGTTGAACCAATTAACAAAGTTTTGTACAAATTTTGTAGAGAAATTTTACAAGTTAGACCAGGTACCCCTAACTGTGCAATTTTGGGAGAACTTGGTCAATACCCTTTTGATGTTTTGTGTAAAATTCGTTCTATTAAGTACTGGTTTGATATTGTTTCAAATAATTCTTCTTTACTTTTTAAATTTTACCAAAAAGAAAAATATGATGTCGATCATTATAATCACACTAAATGTTGGTCATTTAAGATTAAGAAACTGCTTAGTGAACTTGGATACGCTGATTTATGGATATTTGAAAATTTGCAAACGAATACATTTGAATCAGTTAAACAAAGAATTATTGATGTTTATGTACAAAATTGGAGAAATGAAATTGATAATATGTCAAGGTTAGATTTTTATTCAAAAATCAAGATGAATTTTGAATTTGAGCCATATTTAGACTATATAGAAAATGCTAAACATAGAATTTGTATGACTCGGCTAAGATGTTCTGCTCATAATTTATTTATAGAAACAGGAAGACATCAAAATATAGCAAGAAATGATAAAATTTGTAAATATTGTATACATAGAAACATAGAGAATGAATATCATTTTATACTAACTTGTCCAATTTACAGAGATTTACGATTGAAATATTTACCAAAGTTTGCTTATTCCTGGGCCAATATACAGAAAATGGTGAAATTATTTTCAAGTAAAAAAAGAAAACATTGTATTAATCTTTTGAATTATATTTTTGCTGCAACGAAACTTAGAGATGAATTGCAAATATGATTGTATTTGTGTAATGATTATTTATTGTTGCTTCTCACGTATGTAAACACTTATGTCCTTTTTCATGTATGTTTTGTATCTGTACTGTAATGCTACGAGCATGTATGTGCTTTAAGCTTCAAAATAAACTATACTATACTATTAATTTCTAATGGCAAAGATTATATTTGAAAATATCAAAAGAATGCATGTTAATGGGGGAAAAGGGCTTCCTTAGAGGCTTATAAATATACCGTGAATATAATGCATTACTATTACATGTAATAGATGCATGTTTCACTATAGAGTCTAATTTCATATACAAGCTTCGAAGGAGAACTTCAGTTTTCCCCTAATTTACAATTCTAAATTCGAAAATTTGTCTAGAAAATCCTCCCCTCAGACCCTCTTACAAGATATAAATTTTGTTTACTGAGGATTATATCGTAAACACTTCTATCTCTCTGTTTAGAAGTGAATCAAATTTTTCATAAAAATAAAGTAATATTTTAGAGTTTTGAATAAAAATCAAGAATTTCTATTACAAAACAAACATTCTTTATATATCGCACATCACTTATTATAAAAAAAAAATTCCTTGATCCAACTTTGCAAGAAAAAAATAATTTTGCTCCGGTATGGGGCGAAAAAAAAAATAATCATGCTCCGGCAAAAAAAAAAAAAAAAAAAACAACCCATGCCCCCCCACCCCCCCCCCCCCCCCCCCCATAATATTAAATGGACCATGCCTACAGACAGACATGCCTCGCTGAGAACGAGACGTTCAGTAGTTTTGGGGAAATCATGCATTCGAAAATCATTGATAAAAGGGAAAAAAGGAATAGCTATTCAAGAATGAAACCATGTGAATGCATGTATAAAAGCTTTGATGAGTTTCAGATGAAATTAATTTTAAGTTCCAATTCCTATACTTTTAATGTGGATTTAAGAAAAAATCACAGAAATTCAAAGTAAGTTTACTCTTTCTTCCAACATTTCAGCTCCAGAGTAGTGCATATGATGGATCGTTCATGGATGATTTAGACCAAACAAAACCCCTCCAACTCGCCACTTTTAATTGGCCGGATTGCAAAGCAATTCCGGTCTATAGATTGACGATGTCCGTCTGTCTGTCTGTCTGTCCGTATGTCGTCAACATTTTGGTGAAAGTTTCTGGTTGCATCAAAATCTGAGGAACAATACGCAGTAGAAACTTTATATCATACATGAAGGTTGCCCATGACAGGACCTTTCAATTCATGCCTTAACATTTGACCTAGTGACCTTGACCTGGAGCTTTGACCAAGTCATGGTTATGGTATCGGGAAAGTGTGTAGACTGTAAGGCCACTATGTTCCTCATTCCCTCAACATAAATTTTGGACCCGGCCCTGAAAAGAAAGGGCTATACAGAATTTGATGGGGGGGGGGGGGGGGGGGTTAAGTTATTGAGATGGGGATATTGGGAGGAAACGGATCCAAGACATGACCCAGGTAGAGTTGTTCGACGAAAAATAGTTTCAACACAAAGGAAACCTATGAACTATTGATAAATATGATTGTCAAGAATTCTATAAATTGTTTCTTTCCCATTTCCGATGCGAATTCCATCTGTTGCATCCCAAGGTCTCCACGTTCACGCCCCCCCCCCCCCTTTAACACATCAATGGAAATAATCATACAAACGATCATAAATATAAATTCCAATGGATAATGAAGCTTATTCAAATGTTCGGTAACTAGTAAACATGTATATTTCAATTGATATGAATTTATAAAAGCCCATTTTCATTATGCGAATAGTCTAATCGAACACGCGATTTTCACATGTGTCTACACAATGAGGTCATGTATGTTGTAGAAAATTGTGTACCGACCATTGGCCTGTATTAGATTGTATTTTCTAAAATATCATGTAAGTAAAACAGTATAATTATCATGCAGTTTTGTATTCTCGAAATTTAGCTGATTAATTACATTTTCTAAAAGAAATTTTGAAATGAGGAAAATGCAGAGAAACAGCTATGTACTAGTACTTGCCTTTCACAGTATACATGTATATGTAACAAAATCGTATGTAATAAAAATAGAATATTATAGAAGAATTTAACTATCGTATTTAGTATGTTAATGTATGTATTTTTATTGTGCTTTTTTGCATGGCAATGTTTCGATATAACATCCCCCTCCCCCCCCCCACACACACACCGGCATCCCCCTCCCAACTACTCTTCCGTCTAATAAATTGCATGCCATTCTTTGATGTAAGCTTTTAGCAGTAAACACTGATCAATATACTATTTCACTTCAGATAATATAAATTTTCAATAACTTAAACCCCCCCCCCCCTTTCCGGCCCAACATGTCTTGGTTGATCATAAACATTGGGCTCTCCCTTCATCTACATGTACATTTTGTATATTTGATCTCCTTTGCTTGTGAAAAATCATTTCAATTTACTTTCATGTCTGTTGGTTTGAATGATATACTTGAATCCAACAACATAACACCCCAACACTATTTCACATATGTACCAAATTTTGATCAATGTAAAACGTAGCATATAATTTTTTGACATTGTAAATACATGTAACTATGAATATTTTGAATTCATCTTTTTGGTTCGCAATATTTTATATAAAACATATGAAAGAACCTACCCACCCGGTCCCGTCCCCATCCCGTTCTAAAACAACCCCCTTCCACCCATCCCACAAGTTCACAAGATTACGTACCCGTCTTTTAATTATTTCAGTAAAATTGAAGATTTCATGATTACTTTATCCATTTTCTATTTCAATGTATGGTTTTCTATGATATTTTCTAATTTCTGAACTCATCTTTACAGGTTGACGGCATCTCATACAAATGACAATGTCCACGCGTCCAGGATTCTTTATATACCGCTCGAGTACTCGAGGTAGTGGATTTTGGGTCACGATACATTAGTATGCAAAACGTCATCAGGGGGAAAGTTCAAATCAACACATGACCAAGTGTATTTTTAGCTAGGGGACGGAGATTGTTAGTTTCACTTCTAACAATTTCCGTTCCCTAAAAAATTTACTACGTCATGGGTTTTTTTTAAAGACTTAGTTCAGCTTTAAGGAGGTCCAGAACAATATCCGAAAGAATCCCATCGGAAAGCTCTAGATCAATTATGACGTCATAATAGAAACGACGACATTGTCGCGTTTTTCGCAAGAACGTGAGCATTGGGTAACGTAAAAATAAGGAGGATGGGGTAACAAAATCACTATAACTTAAACACGGACGGTCAGATTTCAATGGGAACTTATCGGTGTTTCTTTTTACATATGAAGTAGATAATATCAAGTTTTTTTACGAAAAATATATGATAGGGTTTCAGATAAACGGACTTTATTATTGAAAATCAACAACAAAGATGTTCTGAAAATGGACATGAATTTATCTCCTTTCGACAATTTCTTTCAAACGTCTTAGTGATCATTTTAAATTTTATACATATTCGATTGTCCTCATCATATCTAAATGAAAAATACAGAACTTGTTAATATTCTGCCTCTACAGAAGATTTGTACATGTAACTGTTTTTCATTACCGAAAGTTTGTTAATTTTAACGTCACATTTACGGCCCATTTTGGGGTATCCAATGGGTATATATGTACGTTCGTAGATTCAAAACTAATGGTAATGAAATTATGAAACGTTGCATGTCGAAAAAGTGTGATTCAATTATTTACATTTTTAATTTTCAGGAAAATTAAATGATAGGATCTTTATTTAAGGTGCGTCATTGGTCACGATTTAGAACCATTCTTGCGCATCTCCTGTTTTAGCACTAATTGAGCTTGAATTATATATATATTTCAATTTATTATTGTCAATGCATCATTTCTGACTCTATTGGTGACCTAATTTCATTACATACCTAAACGGGCGTAAGTTTTAAAATTTGATCTAAACTGAATGAAATATCCGTCAGAAAATGCTTCGCGGTAATTTATATATAGATTGAGCTTGAGGTACTCTTTCGAACAGTTCGAATTTCTCTTACGAATGTAATAACTCATGAATGTTGTTTTACGAATGAAATATTATTGACATAAACTGTTTTATAAGGTAGAGCTGATTTATTGTTTAAATTACCCCCAAATTAAGGCAAATTTAACCGCGGTGACACTTTCTTAAGAAAACAACAAAATGCTTTTCTTTAGCATTTGTACTTTCTTATTTTAATGCGAACATATACTTTTTCTTCAATATTATGAAAAGTCTTTCTCATGTGCACATTTTACTTTGTGTTTGAAAAAAAAAATCGTTGAAATTTAGTTCCCTCTAGCTACAGAACCCCACTTTGTCAAAAGATGTGTATTAGTGATATACACCTTCTGTAAAATTAGCGTTCTGTAGCTAGGGGTGACAATGCTTAAAAAACCTTTTTCCATTTTCCATAGATTTCAATAGAAAACAGAAGACATATTTTGCCCCAAAATTTAGGAAAACGATGCACGATAAATCTTTTCCAACTGCTGATTATGATGAAACCAAGAGCTGACATCAATTTTGTGAAAGAATTTTCCTGAAGTTCCAATTTTTTAAATTCCACTTTTTAGGGCAGATTTTACGCCTTATCTTATCAGCTCCTTTCAATATTGAAAAATTCATCAGATAACCTCATCTCCCTTATAGTCTGTCCAAAATCTGAATCTTGCTTTTCTTCGCATTCAAGGAAAGGACGATGTGTTTGGAGAAAACATTTGTAAACACGTGACTGTTGGAAAGTCCAGTTGTAATGTCCGGGCGCTGACTTATTGTGACCTTCACAAAATACATCGTGACGATCTCCTAGAGATACTTGACATGTACCCAGAGTTCGCTGACCATTTCGTTAAAAACCTTGAGGTCACATTTGACCTCAGAGATGTAAGTTTTTTCTTTCACAGCTAGGATGAAATTTTAAATTGGTAATCACATTCATTAATAAAATAATTTCATTTTGGCTTTTGCGAAAGTTTCACGTGAGGATGGATAGTAAGAAATGTACTATATATTTGATGATGTTCAATAACTTCTATCCTTCTTTAGGAAGATCTTATTCGCTCAGTTGAAGACGGTGCTGTTGGTGGAAAAATTGACTTTCTCAAGAGGCGTTCAGTCAAATCCTTTCACTCTTCCAATGGTTCGCAAGGTCAGTCTAAACTTATTTTTCTTTTGACAAACAGTCCTGATTTTGCTACAAATAATTTTAAACTTGTATGTTAATATGAGATACGTTCTGTAATTGACAGTTGGTGTTGCTGCAGATGTCAGGTTTTATCCGTCACGTGTTCGGAGACTAGGACGTCGTGGGAGTGCTGATGGAGGGCCTACAGTTTCTATGTCGTTTGAGTCCAGCGACGATGACGTTCATGAGAGTGGAGCAGGAATTCTTGAGTTTTCGCCAGCAAAGGCCGGATTGGACGTAACTCCAGCCTCATGGGATGATTTTGAACGCAAAGAGGATAAGAAACCATCAGGGTTTTCTTCTATAGCAGGTATCTATTTTTGTTTTGGTTTGATCAAGATCTATCGTTTTTAGCTCACCTGAGCGAAGCTCAAGTGAACTATTGTCATAGCGTGCCGTCCGGCGTCCGTCCGTTGGTCGTAAACATTTAACATTTTCGACTTCTCCAAAACGACTGAAGGGATTTTCATGAAACCTGGAAAGTATGAGGTACTTATGGTCCCCTACATTTTGTTGTTGTTTTTGTCCGGATTTTTCAAAAGGTGACGCTACCACAGGCAAAAGTTTTCGATTGCTCTGAAGAAACGATCAACCGAAGTTGATCGAACTTATCACATGTGCCCCCGGTGACTCCTGGTCTACCATCAGTGGCACTCACCAAGTGGTAGAAATGTTAAACGTCTTCAAATTCAAGAGCATCATGTAAGAACAGATTAATTTGCAGTATGGACCAGACATGCACGTTTCGGGTACTTAACCTTCGTCATTGATCCTCAATCTAAACAATGTAATATATTGGCCAAAGAGTGTACCGAAGGACGTTGAAGGATGTGTGGTATATGATACTACAGGACCACGTTTTAGAAATTTCAATCAAATTTGGTAACATTAACTTTCCCATGCGTTGAAGAAACGATCAACTGAAGTTGACCGAACTTTGCAACATATGCCCTCGGGAACTCCTTGCCCACTCAGTAGAACAGATAAATGCAGCATGCTCCAGACATGCATGTTTCGGGTACTTAACCCTCGTCAGTGAGCCTCAATCTAAACAATGTAATATGGCCAAAGGGTGTGAAAGTTATGTCCAAAAATGTACCGAAATACGTAGCAGGATGGGTGGGATATGATGCCCCAGGTTTTGGAAATTTCAAGAAATGTTGGTAACATAATTTTTTGAATGCGTTGATGAAACGATCAACCGAAGTTGATCGAACTTGACTACATGTGCTCTCAGAGGTTCCTGATCCAGCAGAAGTGACACTCATGGTACAAATGTTAAACGTCTTCAAATTTAAGAGCATCATTTAAAAGCAGATAAATTTGTAGTATAGGCTAGACATGCACGTTTCGGGTACTTAACCCTCGTCAGTTATGGTCAATGTAACAATGTAATATTGCCAAAGAGTGTGAAAGTTATTATGTCCAAAATGTACTGAAAGACGTAGCAGGATGGGTAGAAATTATGTTTACTCTAAAGATTTCATCAATTTGTAGTATTTACATATTAGTAGTAAATTTCCATCTATGTAATTTCATTTACTCTTATCGATATTGTCGACAATGTTTTTTAGGATACTTACTTTCAGGAAGTCTCCTACTGTTATTGTAACAGTTGAGATATTGCCGCTTTGCAACGTGTCAATACACCTTAAAATACTAGTATAGT
Organism: Pinctada fucata; assembly: GCA_028142955.1. NCBI lineage: Eukaryota > Metazoa > Mollusca > Bivalvia > Pterioida > Pteriidae > Pinctada > Pinctada fucata. The sequence goes on from AP027114.1 coordinate 25,326,012, forward strand.
GCTTTTTTAGCTCACCTGAGCAAAGCTCAAGTGAGCTATTGTCATAGCGCACCGTCCGGCGTCTGTCGTCCGTCGTCCGTCGTCCGTCCGTCGTCCGTCGTAAACTTTTCAACATTTTCGACTTCTTCTCCAGAACCACTGAAAAGATTTTCATGAAACTTGGTAGGAATGAAGTACTCATGGTCCCCTACAAGTGTTGTTGTTTTTCGTCCGGATCCATCAACAGGTGGCGGCACCACAGGCAAAAGTAGGTCACAGGGGGTACCCTCCTTTGACAAACTTCTTCTTCAGAACCGAAGCATGTATCGACAAACCGAAAGCATCAGGATGATCTAGAGAGATGTCTTAAGAAGTGTTGTTATTTTTGGTTCCACTCGGAAGTCAAATTTTTGACGCGTTTTTGACGTCTTTTCGGACTTTGTCAGAAATGCACATTTTTGCACTATTTCTTTAAATAACTCAATAAGTGTATGATTTTACACATTCATTTAGTTCATATTTATCATATTTAAGTTACTAAATGCTTTGATAAGTAATTTATTCTAAAATTTAATTTTTTTGATTTTTTATTATTTTTTTTCTTATGTGAATAGGAAGGGGGGGGGGGGGGTGATTTTCATACATATTCAACTTCTTCTCCAAAACCACTGAACAGATTTTCATGAAACTTGGTAGGAATGAAGTACTCATGGTCCCCTACAAGTGTTGTTGTTTTTCGTCCCGATCCATCAACAGGTGGCGCCACCACAGGCAAAAGTAGGTCACAGGGGGTACCCTCCTTTGACAAACTTCTTCTTCAGAACAGAAGCACGTATAGACAAACCGAAAGAATCAGGATGATCTAGAGAGATGTCTCAAGAAGTGTTGTTATTTTTGGTTCCACTCGGAAGTCAAATTTTTGACGCCTTTTTGACGTCGTTTCGGACTTTGTCAGAAATGCACATTTTTGCACTATTTCTTTAAATAACTCAATATGTGTATGATTTTACACATTCATTAACTGCACATTTATCACATTTAAGTTACTAAATGCTTTGATATTTATTTTATACTGAAATTTTAATTTTTTGATTTTTTATGAATTATTTTCTTATGTGAAAAGGAAAGGGGGGGGGGTGATTTTCATACATATTCAACTTCTTCTCCAGAACTGCTGAACAGATTTTAATGAGTATTTTTTCAATCATGAATAGATATGTTCACTGTGAACATGGACCCAAGTCTTGTGGGTTGAAGTCCCGGCACGAGCACTCCTCAAATTTTTTTCTTCATTTTTAGCTCACCTGAGCCAAAGGCTCTAGTGAGCTATTGTCATAGCGATCTGTCCGGCGTCCGTCGTCCGTCGTGTGTCGTCTGTCGTGTGTCGTGTGTCGTCTGTCGTCTGTCTGTCGTAAACTTTTCACATTTTCGACTTCTTCTCAAGAATGGCTAAAGGGATTTTGATGAAACTTGGTAGGTATAAAGTACTAATGATCCCCTACAAGTGTTGTTGTTTTTCGTCCGGATCCATCAACAGGTGGCGCCACCACAGGCAAAAGTAGGTCACGGGGGGTACCCTCCTTTGACAAACTTCTTCTTCAGAACGGAAGCACGTATCGACAAACCGAAAGCATCAGGATGATCTAGAGAGATGTCTTAAGAAGTGTTGTTATTTTTGGTTCCACTCCGAACTCAAATTTTTGACGCTTTTTTGACGTCTCTTCGGACTTAGTCAGAAATGCTAATTTTTGCACTATTTCTTTAAATAACTCAATAAGTGTATGATTTTACACACTCATTTACTGCATATTTATCATATCTAACTTAATATTTGCTTTGATATGAATTTTATGCTTAAATTTTATTTTTTTGATTTTTTATGAATTTTTTTCTTATGTAAAAAGGAAGGGGGGGGGGGGGGTGATTTTCATACATTTTCTGCTTCTTTTCTATAACCACTCTTCAGATTGTCATGACATTTTGTAGATATGAGGTACTCATGCATGGTAGCCTTCAAGTGAAAGAATTTTGTCAAGATATCCACTTTTGGATTTTTAAGGAATATTTTTTAAGATTGTACATAGGTATAGTGTATGTTTTCCATGCCCAATGGACCCATGGGGAGTGGCTCCAAACCCCGGCGGGACCCCAACAAAAATTTTTCTTCCCTTATTAGCTCACCTGAGCCAAAGGCTCTAGTGAGCTATTGTCATAGCGATCTGTCCGGCGTCCGTCGTCCGTCGTGTGTCGTCTGTCGTGTGTCGTGTGTCGTCTGTCGTCTGTCGTCTGTCTGTCGTAAACTTTTCACATTTTCGACTTTTCTCAAGAATGGCTAAAGGGATTTTGATGAAACTTGGTAGGTATAAAGTACTAATGGTCCCCTACAAGTGTTGTTGTTTTTCGTCCGGATCCCTCAACAGGTGGCGCCACCACAGGCAAAAGTAGGTCACGGGGGGTACCCTCCTTTGACAAACTTCTTCTTCAGAACGGAAGCACGTATCGACAAACCGAAAGCATCAGGATGATCTAGAGAGATGTCTTAAGAAGTGTTGTTATTTTTGGTTCCACTCCGAACTCAAATTTTTGACGCTTTTTTGACGTCTCTTCGGACTTAGTCAGAAATGCTAATTTTTGCACTATTTCTTTAAATAACTCAATAAGTGTATGATTTTACACACTCATTTACTGCATATTTATCATATCTAACTTAATATTTGCTTTGATATGAATTTTATGCTTAAATTTTATTTTTTTGATTTTTTATGAATTTTTTTCTTATGTAAAAAGGAAGGGGGGGGGTTGATTTTCATACATTTTCTGCTTCTTTTCTATAACCACTCTTCAGATTGTCATGACATTTTGTAGATATGAGGTACTCATGCATGGTACCCTTCAAGTGAAAGAATTTTGTCAAGATATCCACTTTTGGATTTTTAAGGAATATTTTTTAAGATTGTACATAGGTATAGTGTATGTTTTCCATGCCCAATGGACCCATGGGGAGTGGCTCCAAACCCCGGCGGGACCCCAACAAAAATTTTTCTTCCCTTATTAGCTCACCTGAGCCAAAGGCTCTAGTGAGCTATTGTCATAGCGATCTGTCCGGCGTCCGTCGTCCGTCGTGTGTCGTCTGTCGTGTGTCGTGTGTCGTGTGTCGTCTGTCTGTCGTAAACTTTTCACATTTTCGACTTCTTCTCAAGAATGGCTAAAGGGATTTTGATGAAACTTGGTAGGTATAAAGTACTAATGGTCCCCTACAAGTGTTGTTGTTTTTCGTCCGGATCCCTCAACAGGTGGCGCCACCACAGGCAAAAGTAGGTCACGGGGGGTACCCTCCTTTGACAAACTTCTTCTTCAGAACGGAAGCACGTATCGACAAACCGAAAGCATCAGGATGATCTAGAGAGATGTCTTAAGAAGTGTTGTTATTTTTGGTTCCACTCCGAACTCAAATTTTTGACGCTTTTTTGACGTCTCTTCGGACTTAGTCAGAAATGCTAATTTTTGCACTATTTCTTTAAATAACTCAATAAGTGTATGATTTTACACACTCATTTACTGCATATTTATCATATCTAACTTAATATTTGCTTTGATCTGAATTTTATGCTTAAATTTTATTTTTTTGATTTTTTATGAATTTTTTTCTTATGTAAAAAGGAAGGGGGGGGTGATTTTCATACATTTTCTGCTTCTTTTCTATAACCACTCTTCAGATTGTCATGACATTTTGTAGATATGAGGTACTCATGCATGGTAGCCTTCAAGTGAAAGAATTTTGTCAAGATATCCACTTTTGGATTTTTAAGGAATATTTTTTAAGATTGTACATAGGTATAGTGTATGTTTTCCATGCCCAATGGACCCATGGGGAGTGGCTCCAAACCCCGGCGGGACCCCAACAAAAATTTTTCTTCCCTTATTAGCTCACCTGAGCCAAAGGCTCTAGTGAGCTATTGTCATAGCGATCTGTCCGGCGTCCGTCGTCCGTCGTGTGTCGTCTGTCGTGTGTCGTGTGTCGTCTGTCGTCTGTCGTCTGTCTGTCGTAAACTTTTCACATTTTCGACTTCTTCTCAAGAATGGCTAAAGGGATTTTGATGAAACTTGGTAGGTATAAAGTACTAATGGTCCCCTACAAGTGTTGTTGTTTTTCGTCCGGATCCCTCAACAGGTGGCGCCACCACAGGCAAAAGTAGGTCACGGGGGGTACCCTCCTTTGACAAACTTCTTCTTCAGAACGGAAGCACGTATCGACAAACCGAAAGCATCAGGATGATCTAGAGAGATGTCTTAAGAAGTGTTGTTATTTTTGGTTCCACTCCGAACTCAAATGTTTGACGCTTTTTTGACGTCTCTTCGGACTTAGTCAGAAATGCTAATTTTTGCACTATTTCTTTAAATAACTCAATAAGTGTATGATTTTACACACTCATTTACTGCATATTTATCATATCTAACTTAATATTTGCTTTGATATGAATTTTATGATTAAATTTTATTTTTTTGATTTTTTATGAATTTTTTTCTTATGTAAAAAGGAAGGGGGGGGGGGGTGATTTTCATACATTTTCTGCTTCTTTTCTATAACCACTCTTCAGATTGTCATGACATTTTGTAGATATGAGGTACTCATGCATGGTACCCTTCAAGTGAAAGAATTTTGTCAAGATATCCACTTTTGGATTTTTAAGGAATATTTTTTAAGATTGTACATAGGTATAGTGTATGTTTTCCATGCCCAATGGACCCATGGGGAGTGGCTCCAAACCCCGGCGGGACCCCAACAAAAATTTTTCTTCCCTTATTAGCTCACCTGAGCCAAAGGCTCTAGTGAGCTATTGTCATAGCGATCTGTCCGGCGTCCGTCGTCCGTCGTGTGTCGTCTGTCGTGTGTCGTGTGTCGTGTGTCGTCTGTCGTCTGTCGTCTGTCTGTCGTAAACTTTTCACATTTTCGACTTCTTCTCAAGAATGGCTAAAGGGATTTTGATGAAACTTGGTAGGTATAAAGTACTAATGGTCCCCTACAAGTGTTGTTGTTTTTCGTCCGGATCCCTCAACAGGTGGCGCCACCACAGGCAAAAGTAGGTCACGGGGGGTACCCTCCTTTGACAAACTTCTTCTTCAGAACGGAAGCACGTATCGACAAACCGAAAGCATCAGGATGATCTAGAGAGATGTCTTAAGAAGTGTTGTTATTTTTGGTTCCACTCCGAACTCAAATTTTTGACGCTTTTTTGACGTCTCTTCGGACTTAGTCAGAAATGCTAATTTTTGCACTATTTCTTTAAATAACTCAATAAGTGTATGATTTTACACACTCATTTACTGCATATTTATCATATCTAACTTAATATTTGCTTTGATATGAATTTTATGCTTAAATTTTATTTTTTTGATTTTTTATGAATTTTTTTCTTATGTAAAAAGGAAGGGGGGGGGGTGATTTTCATACATTTTCTGCTTCTTTTCTATAACCACTCTTCAGATTGTCATGACATTTTGTAGATATGAGGTACTCATGCATGGTAGCCTTCAAGTGAAAGAATTTTGTCAAGATATCCACTTTTGGATTTTTAAGGAATATTTTTTAAGATTGTACATAGGTATAGTGTATGTTTTCCATGCCCAATGGACCCATGGGGAGTGGCTCCAAACCCCGGCGGGACCCCAACAAAAATTTTTCTTCCCTTATTAGCTCACCTGAGCCAAAGGCTCTAGTGAGCTATTGTCATAGCGATCTGTCCGGCGTCCGTCGTCCGTCGTGTGTCGTCTGTCGTGTGTCGTGTGTCGTGTGTCGTCTGTCTGTCGTAAACTTTTCACATTTTCGACTTCTTCTCAAGAATGGCTAAAGGGATTTTGATGAAACTTGGTAGGTATAAAGTACTAATGGTCCCCTACAAGTGTTGTTGTTTTTCGTCCGGATCCCTCAACAGGTGGCGCCACCACAGGCAAAAGTAGGTCACGGGGGGTACCCTCCTTTGACAAACTTCTTCTTCAGAACGGAAGCACGTATCGACAAACCGAAAGCATCAGGATGATCTAGAGAGATGTCTTAAGAAGTGTTGTTATTTTTGGTTCCACTCCGAACTCAAATTTTTGACGCTTTTTTAGCTCACCTGAGCCAAAGGCTCAAGTGAGCTATTGTCATAGTGTGGCGTCCGGCGTCCGTCGTCCGTCGTCCGTCGTCCGTCGTCCGTCCGTCCGTCCGTCGTAAACTTTTAACATTTTCAACTTCATCTCAAGAACGGCTGAAGGGATTTTGATGAAACTTGGTATGCATGAAGTACTAAAGGTCCTCTACCAAGTTTGTTCATTTCGGCTCGATCCCTTCAGGGGTGGATCCAGGACGGGGTCAAATAGGCCCCGGAGGGTGCCCCTCTTCAAAAATCTTCTTCTCCAGTTCCACTAAATGGATTGAAAAACTAATTGTATCTATGTGATCTAGAAGGATGTATGATTCAAGTTTGTTCATTTCGTTAAAATCCGATAACTAATTTTTGACGCGTTTTTGACGTCTTTTCGGACTTCGTCAGAAATGCACATTTTTGCACTATTTCTTTAAATAACTCAATAACTGTATGATTTTACACACTCATTTAGTACATATTTATCATATTTAACTTACTTAATGCTTTGATATGTATTTTATGCTTAAATTTTATTTTTTTGATTTTTTATGAATTTATTTCTTATGTAAAAAAGGAAGGGGGGGGGGGGTGATTTTCATACATTTTCTGCTTCTTTTCTATAACCACTCTTCAGATTGTCATGACAATTTGTAGGTATGAGGTACTCATGCATGGTACCCTACAAGTGAAAGAATTTTGTCAAGATATCCACTTTTGGATTTTTAAGGAATATTTTTTAAGATTGTACATAGGTATAATGTATGTTTTCCATGCCCAATGGACCCATGGGGAGTGGCTTCAAACCCCGGCGGGACCCCAACAAAATTTTTTTCCCCTTTTTAGCTCACCTGAGCCAAAGGCTCAAGTGAGCTATTGTCATAGTGTGGCGTCCGGCGTCCGGCGTCCAGCGTCCGTCGTCTGTCGTCCGTCCGTCGTAAACTTTTAACATTTTCAACTTCTTCTCAAGAACGGCTGAAGGGATTTTGATGAAACTTGGTATGCATGAAGTACTAAAGGTCCTCTACCAAGTTTGTTCATTTCGGCTCGATCCCTTCAGGGGTGGATCCAGGGCGGGGTCAAATAGGCCCCGGAGGGTACCCCTCTTCAAAAATCTTCTTCTCCAGTTCCACTAAATGGATTGAAAAACCAATTGTATCTATGTGATCTAGAAGGATGTATGATTCAAGTTTGTTCATTTCGTTAAAATCCGATAACTAATTTTTGACGCGTTTTTGACGTCTTTTCGGACTTAGTCAGAAATGCACATTTTTGCACTATTTCTTTAAATAACTCAATAAGTGTATGATTTTACACACTCATTTAGTACATATTTATCATATTTAACTTACTTAATGCTTTGATATGTATTTTATGCTTAAATTTTATTTTTTTTGATTTTTTATGAATTTATTTCTTATGTAAAAAAGGAAGGGGGGGTGGTGATTTTCATACATTTTCTGCTTCTTTTCTATAACCACTCTTCAGATTGTCATGACAATTAGTAGGTATGAGGTACTCATGCATGGTACCCTACAAGTGAAAGAATTTTGTCAAGATATCCACTTTTGGATTTTTAAGGAATATTTTTTAAGATTGTACATAGGTATAATGTATGTTTTCCATGCCCAATGCTTCAGGTGCAACTACAGGAAAATGATTAATCATTTTTTGATCGACCTTTCATCCATAGTTACAGCTGATATTTCAACAAGTGACACATGCTTCAATGTCTTATTGATTGACCTTTTATGTGATATGATTCAATTATTTAAATTCTTTATACTTATTTAGAATTTTATTTTTAAAGTCGGGAGCAAGATTTCAAAAGCGGCCATGTTTTGCCGTGTACCTGAAGGTGTCATCCAAAGAAATAAAAACCTTCTTTGTATGATCAACCATTTAGCTCAATTTGAGTGACTTCCAATCCTTCATTCAATAATTATGAATTTGGTCTCGTTGGATTTGGACACCTTTGACACACATAAAAATAATAGAAAAAAGGGGGGTCATGCATACCGTTTTCTAACAAATTCCACTTTTTTACATCACCCCTCTATCCATTTCGAAAATTTTACAAATTTCATCTATTTTTAAATCGATCAGTAGATTGCATAAAAGACAAAAACAGGTTCAAAACTCAATTTATCCCGACTACAGGGAATGGTACATTGATTTCATGTGCTATTTTTAAATTTTCAATAGTTTTGACCAATGGTGTGACACCTTTTATTCTGCCCTGTTCACCAGTCAAAACTGAGGGGATTCCCCGCTAAAACGATTTCCTTGGATTACACCTGAAGGGGATTCCCCATGTAGAAATGTGATACCTTTAGTACTGCGATACATTTCAGGAGATACAGTGCAAATGGAATAGATTTTTAGCTCACCTCGACGAAGTTGAGTGAGCTTATGCTATAACCCCACGCGTCCGCGTCCGCGTCCGCGTCCGCGTCCGGTTAAGAAGTTTGGGGTAGCTCAGTATCTGACAAAGTACTAATGCTACAGTAACCAAACTTGCACAAGTGATTCATCTTTGGATGCTGAGGTGAACCCATGCATCGGATGCAGCATCTGACCTACATTTTCCGCTTGAGTGACTTGGTTAAGAAGTTTGGGGTAGCTCAGTATCTGACAAAGTGCTAATGCTACAGTTACCAAACTGGCACAAGTGATTCATCTTTGGATGCTGAGGTGAACCCATGCATCGTATTCAGCATCTGACTTACATTTTCCGCTTGAGTGACTTGGTTAAGAAGTTTGGGGTAGCTCAGTATCTGACAAAGTTCTGATGCTACAGTAACCAAACTTGCACAAGTGATTCATCTTTGGATGCTGAGGTGAACCCATGCATCGGATGCAGCATCTGACCTACATTTTCCGCTTGAGTGACTTGGTTAAGAAGTTTGGGGTAGCTCAGTATCTGACAAAGTGCTAATGCTACAGTTACCAAACTGGCACAAGTGATTCATCTTTGGATGCTGAGGTGAACCCATGCATCGTATGCAGCATCTGACCTACATTTTCCGCTTGAGTGACTTGGTTAAGAAGTTTGGGGTAGCTCAGTATCTGACAAAGTACTGATGCTACAGTAACCAAACTTGCACAAGTGATTCATCTTTGGATGCTGAGGTGAACCCATGCATCGGATGCAGCATCTGACCTACATTTTCCGCTTGAGTGATTTGGATAAGAAGTTTGGGGTAGCTCAGTATCTGACAAAGTACTAATGCTACAGTAACCAAACTTGCACAAGTGATTCATCTTTGGATGCCGAGATGGATCCATGCATCGGATGCAGCATCTGACCTACTTTTTCCACTTGAGTGATTTCGCTTTTAAAAGCCAATATTGAGCAAAGTATAAGTGCTACATGTACCAAACTTGCATATTGGATGTATCTTTGATCAAACTTTCATAAAATGACCTTGACCTACTTTTTCCGCTTGAGTGATTTTGCCTTTAAAAGCTAATATTGAGCAAAGTATAAGTGCTAGATGTTCCAAACTTGCATATTAGATGTATCTTTGATCAAACTTTCATAAAATGACCTCGACCTACTTTTTCCGCTTGAGTGATTTTGCCTTTAAAAGCCAATATTGAGCAAAGTATAAGTGATACATGTACCAAACTTGCATATTGGATGTATCTTTGATCAATCTTTCATAAAATGACCTTGACCTACTTTTTCCGCTTGAGTGATTTTGCCTTTAAAAGCCAATATTGAGCAAAGTATAAGTGCTAGATGTTCCAAACTTGCATATTAGATGTATCTTTGATCAAACTTTCATAAAATGACCTCGACCTACTTTTTCCGCTTGAGTGATTTTGCCTTTAAAAGCCAATATTGAGCAAAGTATAAGTGATACATGTACCAAACTTGCATATTGGATGTATCTTTGATCAATCTTTCATAAAATGACCTTGACCTACTTTTTCCGCTTGAGTGATTTTGCTCTATAAAGCCAATATTGAGCAAAGTATAACTGCTATATGTACCAAACTTGCATATTGGATGTATCTTTGATCAAACTTTTATAAAATGACCTCGACCTACTTTTTCTGCTTGAGTGATTTTGCCTTTAAAAGCCAATATTGAGCAAAGTTTAAGTGATACATGTACCAAACTTGCATATTGGATGTATCTTTGATCAATCTTTCATAAAATGACCTTGACCTACTTTTTCCGCTTGAATGATTTTGCTCTATAAAGCCAATATTGAGCAAAGTATAACTGCTACATGTACCAAACTTGCATATTGGATGTATCTTTGATCAAACTTTCATAAAATGACCTTGACCTACTTTTTCTGCTTGAGTGGTTTTGCCTTTAAAAGCCAATATACATGTACTAAGAAATATGTTCGAATTGAATTTTGCTGTCACGAGGTGAGCTTCGTAATCTGTGATTACCTATGTTTATTTAATGAAATGTGCATTATACTTGGAACACTTTCATAATGGTTATCATTCATGTACTTAGAACACTTGCAACTTGTTATCATGCATAAAGTTTGCTCGAATTTCCTCTGTCTTAGACTCTCTTAGATGAAGTAATTTACGGACTGATTTCTTGAAGAAACGTCTAATGAGTAATCTCTTCCTCCAGATTTTGAGAATGCATAGGACATTTAATATCTGAAATTCTTGAAATAAATAATTCAGTTCAGAGTTCCTGAAATCTTCCTATGAAATGTTGGACCACAGAAAGCTGTCGTTTAAATAGAGTAAATAAATTATTATTTACAACCATAAGCCACTGTGTTCGACATCTTGTATGTATAATATTTCTAAGAGGAACACACAGGCCTGAGGTTGTGAATAATAAAACATTTTCTCTCATAAAATGACAGGTTCCTGTGATAAGACATTTGGGAATTTTTATCTGTTCAAATAATAGATACATGATGAGTTTTTATTGGACCAAATAACTTTTTGTCGGCAAATCCTATGCAACCGATACATTTCATGAACTCTCTCCGCTAACAACTTGTCCGTGTAACAGACCTTTGATGAGGTAAAACAATTTTTTAACAGTAAATAACGATGTTGTAGGTCTGCTAGTTGGACAACCTTAACAATTTCATGGGCCTTTTAATTTGTTTCAAACTACGAAACCTAGAGAAATCACTTGAGTTGTTGAACAGCGTATGCTGAAATGCGACGCTCCTTCTCGCCTGTTGAAATATGCATAGGCAAGAAGCGCCGCATTTCAGCATATTCACTGAAAATTATTTGTTCAAGTGGCTTCACTGGGTCATGAGGTTTGATACACCATACACTGCTTTTTGGAAAACAAACTGGCCCAATTTCTGCACAAGCAACTCACTTGAATTGATAAATATTGGATTAAAACGATTTTAACTGTACGTTTCATGTGTTTGAGATGAAATCAATACTATTCAAAAGCATTCATAGATTTCAGTATACTTTAATATGAATAAAGGCAAAACCGAAAAATCTTTGTTTTTTATGCCCCTGGAATAAAAGATTCGGGAGCATATAGTTTTTGGCCTGTTCGTCTGTCTGTTTGTCTGTCTGTTTTCCGAAAAACTTTAACATTGGGCATAACTTTTAAATGGAAGCTGGTGATAGAGGTTTCATATTTCACATGTGTATTCCTTGTGACAATACCTTTCCATTGATACCAAAATTTTTGACCTCGTGACCATAACCTTGACCTTTGACGTACTTCTCAAAAACTTTAACATTGGGTATAACTTTTGAATGGTTAGTGATAGAGGTTTCAATTTTTACATGTGTATTCCTTGTGACAAGATCTTTCCATTGATACCAATATTGCGCTGACCCTGACCTCTCACATACTTAACAGAAAATGGCCTTTATACTAACAAAGATGCCGCTGGGGGCATTCTCGTTTCACAAACACAGGCTTTATAATTTCTGGCATGCTAGCTATCAATAATGAAAGGTTTTGTGTTCAATTTTAAATAAACTTAATTTATGAAATCGTTTCATTGTTTTATTCTTTTTCTGCTGCACATTAATGTACAATATGATTTTATTTTTGATGTTGCATAATTGAACTATACTAGCTGGGCATATGACGTTGGACCACTTTATCCGTCTTTTCAAATCAGTAAAAAAGTTATTGTTTTGAAATGTGGCTATTTTTTCTTTTTTGTACTTTCAAAGGTTGTCTGAAAAAAAAAACTTCTCTGCATCCGGCAAAAATCTTTTTAGAAAGGTTGTGGGCTAAAATCCTGGTACTGGCACTATCAGTATTCAATGTCAGTATGTCAATTAGAGCGTGCATGGGTATCAGGTGAGCGTTGTGCCCCCTGGGGCTCTTGTCTAATTTAGGAATTTGCTGTCTGACAAATGCAAAATGCAAGATCAAGATTATCCTCCTTCTTGAAAAAAGTTACAATTGCATATAAAGTAAATGCATCACAAAAATTCAACTATTTATTTCTTGCTTTCACTGCTCGCCGATTGCGTAATAATATATTACTACAATGTAAGAGTTGTCTTCCCCTAGGTACATGATCCGATGAGAAACGAAAGTAGAAACGAAGCATGATCTTGTTGAAAGAAATAGGAAATTCTGGTTATTAAAATGAGAATTTTAAGAAATTACCATTGATAATAAACTTAAAGTAACGCTGGAACTACATGTAGCCGCCCTTTTATCAAATATTTTGTAGATTGTAAGTAATTTTAAACATGCATGAATGGTCTTAACGTCTTTCTAGTTTCTAAATGGGTTGATTTTAAAACACTGCTCCGGCTTTAAGTCTTCCGAATAAAATGTAATCTAAAGTATACCACTCATAGTAAATATAAACAGTTCTTGCTGTTTATGGAACACATTGAGCTGATAGAAATGAAAATTATTAGATTCACATGCATGTGCATCCTATGTATAAAAAATCATCATCGATTCATCATTACATTAACAATATAATTATTCAACAATCATCTGCTAAAAATGTTGAATGGAAGTATCGTTCAGGACCTTCAGTCCTTTGATTTTCTATCGGCAGACATTAGATTGCCTATTTACTGCATGATGTTTTAAAAAGTAAGATTTAAGACTTTAAAGATAATCAAGAACTTCATTTTAGGATGCTTTACACTCTGACTCTTGTATTACAGGTGCTCTGGCGAATGTTAATAATTTAATGAATGCAGTGACGTCTCGAAGTTATGACGTCAACAAGCGAGATTCCGATGCAGCGCCACTCCTACCTGACCATCAGTGCCAAGATGATAATCTGGTCAGCTTCAAAACTCATTGTATTATTTTCCATAATGCGTTCCATATCACAAAATCAATTTCATATCAACATTTCAAGACATAACTGAAATGTTCAGTTTAATGTTAAAAGACGCTTTGATTGCTTTTATCCCATATTCATACTTCTTCTCTTTGTCTGAAGGATAAAAGTTCATGAGGTTCCTGGCCGGTTTGGTTTATCCATCTGTTTGTCAGTTAGTTTGTGTGAAAGCGATAACACTGACCATTTTTTATGCAGACCGAAAAATTTCGCGGGAGCATATAGTCGCCGTCGTGTCCGTCGGTCCGTCGGTCCGTCCGTCCGTCCGTCTGTCCGAGCTCATATCTTGTGAACCCTACATTAGAATTTAATCATATTTTATACACACTTTTCTTTTGGGACAAAGGTCACTTTAGGACAATCAGTAAAGGTCAAGGTCATTTTCAGGCTTAAAATAGCTTTCTTGCAATGAATAATTTTAAAAATTAATTGAAATCATATTTTGTCAAAATGGTCTGAAATTTTGAATAATGATAGAAAAATGCATAATCTTTAACGTATGTTACAGGTTTTGATAATTTTATTGCGTTGATGAGAAATTGTTGGCCAGGGGGGTTGTTAGACGTAACTTCAGGTGAATGTAAATACAATGTACATTAATAAAGCTAGTAATAAGAATTTCATCATACAATGTATATCCTATATTTGTTTCTAAGGATAAGATAGGACCTTCGGAAAAAGGTAACTATGGGTCTATCATTAAGGTTCATTCATAAAGGTCAAGGTCATTTTCAGGCTAAACTACTTATTCCTGTATATAAGATTTTAAAAATTCATTATAAATCAGCATTAAGTCCAAACGATCTGAAATTCTTAATAATGATAGGAGAATGCATATTGTTTTACATATGTTACGGACAGAGCGACCCTTATTTCGTCTGGACACACGTTTATATCTATATAGACTGATTTAGGAGATTTACATCATAACAACTTCAAAACAAAGGTCATACATAAAGGTCTAAGCCATTTTCATGCGAAAAATAGCGTTAGAAAAAGTTGGGAAATTAATTACAAAATCAATTCAGAATGGCCACAAATTAAAAAAAAATCAAAGGAAAAATGAACATTCCCATTTGAGAATTAAAATAGGTTTTAACAAAGAAGATAAAACATAGCTGAACCATAAATGACAACACGCAAAAAAGAAAAGAGAACAATGGCTTGTATAGTGGCATTCGTCGTTGATGGCGCCAGTGATATGTACAAGGAACTATCATTAAAGTTAAGATAAACATATTTCTACTGATAAATATTTTGGATTCAAATAAAGACAAGATATTTTCTTAAAATGTCTTTTAGGCATTAGACCAAGTTGTATCCTGTAGTTAAAAGATTACAAGGCGGAAAGATATTGCGTAGCTTAGTAGAATTATACTTGATGCTAAAAATTAAAAAAATATGGTAATATAATATTGATCACTGTTCACTATTACTAAAAAGTCTCAAGACGAGTAAGGAAAGAAACACCCAATCAACTCGTCCACGGATCAAACAACCGTGATTACAAAAAGCGATGAAACATCAAACAACTACAACCACCAATTGAAGACATCGAAAACATTCATTTAATTGACCAAGCCAAAAGTAAAGACATCACTGAAACTCGAATGGATAGAGGACAGTCGATGCATCAAGTGTCGACTATGTAAGACATGCTGCTATATACATAGCACAGGGAATACTAATACCGGCTGGAATGACAAAACAAGGGACGATTCTGCATTACGAACATAATTTATTTTTACATATCATACAAACCAAATGACTGACTCACATTTACTTACAGCGGGAAGGCAGATCGAGTTCCAGTGTGCCAAAGTCTACTTCTTCAATTACCCTCCCTGTTTCCAGTCCCTCCACACATTCCCCGGGGGAGGAGGGACCACCTCCTGCTCCCTCCCAGCTCTTCATTCCAGACCCCACAGCATCATCTCCTCTCCAGCGCGGCAACCCTATTGAAGTGGAGCGCCATCTAGACGATTTGGCTAGGTAACATAAAATCATCATTTCCATGATCAGTTGTAACCATGCGAACTCTCAATCGCGATGCCAAAATAAATAAAATTACTATCGTTAGTTAACTACAGTCAAGGGACAAATACGTTTTGTTAAAGTGCCTCCACATTGCAGGATGTTTTAAGTCCATCATATAACAAATATGAATCAATTTGCGATTGCATAATTAATTTGCAAAAATTCCTGCGTTTTAACCCCGTAGTTTGTGATTTTAGTGTCCATTTACACCTGCAGCGGAAGATAGCCGAGCGTCTTATCGCTAAATCTTGCTGCTGACCACATGTGTGGTAAAATCGTCATGAGTGAAACAGAAAGCATTTCAGATAGTAGTACGAAGCATAGATGAACAGTGAATTTAACAGAATATTCTACAAATAAAGAATTGAAATAATGATAATTATTGTCCCATTTACTATGTAGTGTTTTGTACACTATTACAATTCAAGAAAATTAAAAGGGGATGTTAAAAGATACAATCAGATAATAGACATGTGGGGGTAAATAGACAGATATATTCACGAGTTTATTTTCAGAGCCTATTCCCCTACATTTATTTATATCAGACTTGATTAGAAATACAGCATTTCATATGTTCACATGACATTTTAATTTCAACCCCACCGATATTCGAATAAGAGATATATACATGTTTACGGTGCATGATTAGGTAGGTTTTTTTGTTTTTGTTTGTTTTTTCTTTGTTTGTTTCTTTTTTGCATTACGCATGCAAGAATAAGAGCAATGAGAGGTCAAAATTGCTTTGGCCCGAGACATGGGCATAGGAAAAGTGGGAATACGATCAGTCCGATTGAAAGCACCATATTGGGGGGGGGGGGGGGGGAGAGGGGGTATGTTTAAATTAGCTAGTCTAGTATTTTCAACATTTCGCACTTTTCTTTTTCTGTATCTTAAAAACTACAAAATTTCGGCATGTTATATCGGCCTGATAATAACAAAGTTCGCTGCTCGAACGTTTGTAACCCCCCTTTCCTTCCATTCCAACCATCTTATTTTCTTCGTTAGGAACTGCTATATCAATAGGATAAATTGAAAACAGAAGAAAAAGAAAGACAGTTAAAAAAAAAACCCCAGAAAAATGAAGAAAATAGATGGAAGTCTCGATCTCTTCCAGGGTCAAAATAATATTTCCGAATATAATATTCTTTTGGTCGGAAGAATTCTGTCTTTATCCCTTGTTTGTTACTCTCGGATTTCAAACACACATTTCACACTTTAAAGAAATTATTTTTTTTTCATACAAATATTAACTAAATCGAAATTATTTCCCTGTGATTACTACACTTTACTGGAAATACATAATAGGAGCCTGTACTGTATGTATGCTTGAGAAGTCCTTGTAAATGCCTATATAAATTATTTCTTATCGTGCTCTGTGTTCAAAATGTATATTTTTGTAATCACTATCCATTTTTCTCTATTCTAAGTCATTAATTAATCTAAAAATCTGTTCAAAAGTTTCTCCTTCTTTCTCTTTCTCTGTATTATTTATACAGAGTTAGCATCAACGATCAGGCTATTCGTTTCACTTTGTACTTCTGACCACAGAGAGCGCCGGAGACCCGCGATCACAGGTTGTCAAAAGTTAATCAGATAAGATGGTGCAAGTAACTCATTAAATCTTCACCGCAGAAATATCGCGTTTTCGGGAAATGATGCGTTTCATTAATTCCAAGTAGTAGAAAAAATATGATTTTGCAATGTTGAGGCACTTTAATAACTTTATTATGCTCTGTAGACTTTTTGTCTTTGTTCCAACGATTTTGATGATTGACGGATACCTACAAGTGATTACTACTGTTTGCCTCATGTGTACACGTATTTAAGGAATCTAATTTCCACACGCTCGATCTAATCAATATTTACGACAGGTTTTAGCAATTTCCTTTGTTAAAATAAATACGAGACCCAGTGTTTAGCATACCAGACTCCATTTTCAAACTGCATTTACGACATGTTACGTTCTTAAAAAATAAATATTAACAGTACGGAATTCGTTTAACTTTCAAAATAACAATTTAATAAACAATTCATACACATTTTAAGATCGTAAGGCCATAGTCAATACTCTTTCCAGCTAAATGGCATGTGATAGTGGGTCAGTCCCAAGATTTTCTAGTCATAGTATGGAATGTGTGTATTGTCACCAAGCCTACAATGACAATTATGTTTCTGTACCCCTTATATGTACGATTCTTTCTGTGTCGGATCGGAAGCAGACTTTGTTCGCGTTGATGCGTTGTTCAAGCAATGGAGTCACCCCTACATAGTTTATAATCACTAAAACTCGCTACCATGTGATTAGAATGCTGACATCCTATGTGTGTTTTACGTGTAAGTACATATTTACATGATAACGTGGCAGTCGTTTGGAACATGAATGCTGAAGGCATGCTTTGAGGACGTGAATGCTCGTACAAAGACGATTTCAACATAAGATGCAAATAACCGCTCGTATAAACTTGTACGTGCTACACACACTCTGCTTTTACCATTTAATACCGTGACATATTTCACGGAAAGACGGATTTTTCGGGAAAATTTGTTCTTGACAAATAAGGGGTGCCGTTAAATATACTAGTTCTACAGCTTATAGCTTGCATCAGAACGAAGCCTAGATTCTTCGAGTGCACATATTTCCTTATAACATGTATAACGTGTCTTTTGCATTTCTTTTTACATTTTGAAATCTTTGCGAAATACCGATGTTGAGACGAGATGAAATATTTTCCTTCTACATTTTCACATCAACATGAAATCTTTCCTAGCAGGATTCTTTTGTAATTCATATTATGCATGGCATTTTAAGACTGGACATAAGTAAGTCTGAATCGTAAAAAAATTACCATGGGCAACAAAGTATTCACGAGTTAAAAGGAATTTTAGAGGGCAGGGATACTCGAAAATGGTTTTTGTTGGCGATCGGTAAACAAATATGACTGCCGAGGGCTCTGATTGGCTGATGTATTTTCGACTTCTCTTCAATCACTGCCCAGAATTCACGAAACCTTACAGGTAGCAAGAACTCAAGAGCCTCCACCAAATTGTCATATCATATTTGTCTGCAACTCAGGTGAGCGATGTGGTCCCCTTGGGCCTCTTGTTGTATTTCTCCCACAAACGCGACTCTTAAAACTTCTTCCTTTCATTTTGATCATAGACGTTATTGCAATCAGAAAAAAAATCCGTTTCTCCATTTACAGACAACTTACTCGACTAGAAAAGAAGCTAACTTCGGATATCGCAATGATTCTTCATATTCTACGGAGTCAAGAATCTGTGGGACGTAATATGACTGACACGCAAACCACGCCCAGTGATGGCAACATGCCTCCGCCCCCTGACTACAGTCAGTTAGAGAATGGCACCTTTCTGTTTGAAAGGAGAAACACACAATCATTTAAAAGACAGGGAAAGGTGGTAAGACTTATTATGATTGAAATCTTGTCTGGTACAAATACTTATTTTCTTTGGTTGTTACTGAAAAGCCCTAGAAAAAGGGCAAGAAAAACTGATATGTTGCTGCTTGCATGAAACTTTAAATGAATCGAGGCCTTTTGTGAGCTGCTTCATACATCAAATGACAAATTAACCTTATTCCTAATATGGCAAGAGGAAATTAAAAACTTTAAGTCTATATTGTAGATGGCGCCAGGCAAATTCACTTTGGCTTTATTTAAACTGTTTGACACGAAGAAACACGTGTCTAGTACAATAAAATTCGTACTATAAAACATGTATTTCAATATTGACAATCTGAACAGAAACTCCAGACGATAATGACAAAATCTACGATATATGTTATAAATCCTCGATTTAGAATAAGACTTTCTAAGACTGAATGGAGTAAAACGTGGTCTAATAGTAAACAAAATGTGAATTTGTTGAATGGTTAGTACAAATGCTTTATAATATATATAAATTATTATAGTTCCTACGTTTTATTAAAATTCTGCAAAAACAAATCGAGCGTCTTTATTGTCATACCAGATATTATTTTAATGGTTAGAATAAATAAACTGATTAATATTATATATTATTATACCCCCGCAAACAAAGTTAGGGGGTATATAGGAATCTGTCCGTTTGTCTGTCTCACACACCTTGTCCAGAGCACAACTCATCCCCCAGTGGATGGATTTCAATAATATTTCACAGAAATGTTTCTTGGGACCTACCTTGAACGAAGGTCAACGATCAAGGTCGCAATAGACATCATTAGGAAAACATTGTCCAGAGCATAACTCCTTCCCCTGTGGATGGATATTAATAATATTTCAGAGAAATATTCTTTATTACGTAAGGGTATGTCATACTTAGTAACCTTGTAACAAGCTCATAAGTCAAGGGTCAAGGTCACAATAAACATCATTAGTAAAACCTTGTCCAGAGCATAACTCCTTCCCCTGTGGATGAATTCCAATGATATCTCACAGAAATGTTCCGTAGGACCTATGGGTGTGTCTTGACCTTGAACCAAGGTCATAGGCCAATGGTCAAGGTCATAATAGACGCTTAACCTTGATCCCAAGATAACTTTTCAAATCGATATCGCTGCGGTATTTTCGTCCCGTTTTCAAAATTTTCATTAAGTTTATCATACATCTGTATTTTACGGAGTCAAAGCATTCTTTTTCCGGAAGCTTGTATTGAATTAAAGTGTTTCTATTAGGTTATATACTAAAATTTCTTTTAGACATGTTTTTGCAGTATCTGTTTTAATAAAACAACAATGAAGAGGCCAGTAATCTGTCTTGAATTTTAGGATCTATTTGAAGAAGAATCTCCATGGAAGCGTATGAGTGATCAGAGTTTAGCATCTCCAAAAACAGAAGGGACATCACCTCTTGAGGATAACGTTTTTGAACCGGAATCTTACGTTGGTGCACAGTCACGAGATGATAACGTGACACCTAATTCAGGCGGAATTATAGAGCCAGATGCTTCCTCAGAGCTTAGAACATCTAAAGATTCTTCACATGTAACGTAGCATCATGTTCGGAAAATGAAGATGACTTTACTGCAAAAAATATCAAATCAAAATAATCTTAGATCTTTGATCTATTCATCTATTTCGGTCTCTGAACAAACATTTGGATATGACCTTGTTGCTCTATATTGTACTTCCATATATTATAACCTTTCAATGACAACGAGCCTCTCAGAATAACAAAAGTAGGCATTTTAAAGTTATTGATCAATTGTGTATGACAATATCAAATTACTAAATGTATCCGATGTTCTCCGTGAGATGTGCAATATAATTATACTGAAATAAACAAACTTGAATTTGAGAACTCTAGGTTTGTAGACATTTTGTAATGTATTTAAACATGTCCTCGATTTATCTTTGTTAGGCCACACCAATTTGATTTTTAGTTTTTCGATTTGGGGGGGGGGGGGTTGGAGCGAGAGGGCAACATATTTTTATTTAGAAAAAAAAATTAAAATCGCTATTTCAAGAGGCGGTACGGATTCTGTTAGAGCGAGCGATTTTTTTTTCAAAGAATACATATTGCTGAATTAAGGTAACAAATTGTGGTACAGCATAGGTAAAAACATTATTTTAATAAAATCAACTTTTCATTTCATGTTAGAACATATTTATCATATTATTTAATCATCTTTAAGAGAGAGTCGGAGGGTCATAAGAAAATAACAGAATATTATGGAATGACATTGCTGTCTTATGTTGGGTCTCGTTATTATGTGGTGTGGTTTCGTCATGATGTTATGATACTTCGTTATTATGTGGCGTGGTTTCATTATGATGTTATGATACTTCGTTATTATGTGATGTGGTTTCATCGTGATGTTATGATACTTCGTTATTATGTGAAACCACATCACATAATAACGAAGTATCATAACATCATGACGAAACCACATCACATAATAACGAAGTATCATAACATCATGACGAAACCACACCACATAATAACAAAGTATCATAACATCATGACGAAACCACACCACATAATAACGAAGTATCATAACATAATGACGAAACCACATCACATAATAACGAGACCCAACATAAGACAGCTTTGGCGTTCCATATAGTATGTTCATTTGCATCCTCTGAAAGTTGGTCGGAAAATGTTTCTGTTTGACAGGATTCAGATATCATTTATCAAGAAAGCTGAATGTCTCAGGTTCAATCATGTGACCAGCCACTTGATTTTTCTTCATATGTTACAAGATTCTGTCAGTCTAGCTGTTTTCATCTATCGCTACCCACTCGCTCTTTTTATAACTTGCCATACTTTTTGGTTAAGTTTTCATCACCACAATCTTTTAGCTTGAACATTATCATACACATTGCTAGCATATATATTATGTCCCCTATTGATGATGTGTCAAAACAAGATCGACTGTGGCAAAACAAACTAACTATGTAGCTATTAAAGACCAAGCTATTGTGACGTTTCTATTTTTTTATATTTCGCCTGTCACTATGTATAAACTTACTATTACTTCCCAGTTCATCTCTATCTGTTCAACAAGTGTTGCAGCAAAAAACTGACAGATGTGCAAATTGATAGAAGGACTGACTAGCAGACTGACATACATACTGACAGAAAACTAATTGCCTGCTTCAGCTTTGCAAGTAGGGCACTTACACTGATATTATTAGTTATACAGTGTTTTACAGGGGGGATACAGAAATATATTGGGTCGATGAAAAAAATTGTATTGGGCGAGGCGAAGCCGAGCCCAATACAACTTTTTTCATCGACCCAATATATTTTTGTATTCCCCCTGTAAAACACTGTATAACGAATTTATCCCACCGATGGCTTTTGGCTTGTGTATGTAACGTCAACATATTTTAAAGCATTTCGGTGACGTCAATATCGTAAAGCGTCTTAGTAGAAGCAGGATATTAAAATAATATCATGTCAGTAAAATAATACAACATAATATTAGGTTCTTCTCGACCAATCAGATTGCAAGAAATTTGCCAGAGGTGGGATAATACTGGTAATTAGTAAAGAAGTAAATCAAAGAAGTGAATAATCATCCTTAAAGTAGTTGCAGATATATCTAGTCAGTTCATGCGTAGTTGTTATTATTTTTCTTTCATTTGTATTATTTACGAGTTTCGTTTTTATACAGTGCATTTTTTCACATTTACGTTATTATTATACACACGTGTGTACAATGTACCTGTAAAGTGTCCGATTGGTATGAAAGGTTATAGCAAAGCAAAGCGATAGCGAGTACGAAGGGCCCACTTGCTCTGAGCAAGCTCTAATGGTAATATGTGTATACGAGAAACGTGGAAAAATGAAGGAAAATAGAAAAGAAATGATACGTACTGAGGCTTTCAAAAACCCTCAACAAGAAGTTTAATTGATGGGGGCCGCGATTTTGAAATACCCGAATGTTTTATGACGATCTTTTACGACATTTATCAACATGATCAAGTAGATTGCTAATGCAATGGTCAAAGTAAGTAGACATTTCAAGAAAACACGTTGAGCTTTAATAGAGAGATCAATTTTCTTACTCTTTTCAGACTGTCAATGAAAATTGCCGTACCAACGTTAATGTCGTAAGAATGTCTGCTCTGACGTTGTGGCGTCAAATCTACCAAAAATCCGATTGGGGGAAAAACACGAGAGCTTTTTAATCACCAGCTGTGATAATAAACTTAGGATTACTCTGGAACTAATCGCTGAAATTTTATCAAATAAATTGTAGAATGTATGTATATTTTTAACATTCGTGGGTTAAGAAACTGACCCTATGTACGTCTTCAGAAAAAAGGATGTGTTTTAAGGTGGGTCCTGCTCGTGGATTTAATAGATGAATTTGTATTGCAGGGATATTTTCTATGCAAAATGATCAAATAGTATAATGAAACAAAGGAGGGGATCTCGAACAACATCAGGCTGCAACACCCACAGCAAAATCCAAAAACATCCAATGCAAAAAAAAGAAAAAAACAGCAGACAAGCCCAGGAAAAGACGCAAAAGGGAGGAGCATCAACGCACAACACTGAAACATCAAACACAAATGACTACACATAAACCAACGAGACCAATGGGTAACCGGTGCTGACTAAGGATGGCCATCTGCCGAGAAAATAGCAGAAGATATGGTTATCCTGGATTACGTGCGCTTAACCCTCCCACTTTTCCGATTACTCAGAGGTCTCGAAGAACATACAAATGTGGTGTAAAACAACCTCCTCATTGTCAGATGACCACAAACAAACAAGACCGCAAAACGCAGGGACCAAAGCAACACAGATGAATATGTAAACGGATATCAAAAGAGGGCATACGCAATACAATCCGTGCTCTGCCGCCGCGAGCTCCCGAGGAGTCCGACTGACATTCAGAGAGGACAGCTGGTCGGGGCCTTGACTTCTCTAAAAATGTTTGGACAGGGCCCGTCATTGAGTCCCGTCGTCACGATCAGTCAGACTGCAAGTTTTAGGAATGCGCTGGTACAAGACTGTAGATCGGTCAAGTACCAAGCCCAGTGTCCGCCTGGTGATATTAGGAACATATCCACGGTATAAAAGGCGTTTAATGATTCTGACGCATTTCGTTAATTATTTTGTCTAACTTTGATCCTTCTCATCTTGTTAATTATGTCACCATAAAATGCAGGTTTTGAAATACCCAAAGTAATATACTCTGTTGGCTGTGTTGGTCCGAATTTCAAAAGTACTTGACAATAATTTTTGTCAAATTTCCAGAAAGTCTTTACTAGTTTATGAAAGCGAAAACCTTGTCCTAAAAGTTTCTTGGCAATTGGTAAATTTCTACTATGAAAATCCAGAAACAGCAGTACATGCTCTGACATACCGGGTGAGCTGTTAAATGTAGATACCATAGGACGGTAATCTAGGGACATTACCGCCAAGCCAGGGGAAATTGACCATGTTGAATCCAAAATAATATCTTCGTCATACACACCTGTATGAATTTCTCCATTAACAATTTTGATATTTAGGTCCAAAAATAGTGTTTCTGTTTGTAGCATTTGCCTTGTTTAGAATCAATTCTTGTGGATTTTTTAAAGTAACGTTTTGTTAAGTAACGTCAATTCCACTCTATTGGACACTTTCATTCGTTGATCATGTATTAAATGTTCCTCACAAGAACTTTATTTTCAGTATAATAAAATTTCGTCAATTAAGAAGCCTAAGAGATTCTTGAACAACGATTTGACATCTTTCTAAGCTATCATGAGTATACGTTATATATGGAAAACGGTACTGGTACTAACAATTAACGGATACCTTTAAACGGATTACGATTAACGAATAACGGATAAAGCATAACGCATAACGAAAGACGGATAACGAATAACGGATAACGATTAACGATCCAGAGCACCCCTAAACGAACAGAAACGATTCACGATTCAGAGCTAACGAACGCATAACGCAAAACGATTAAGAAAAAACGATTAAGAAACGATTAACGCATGTACGATAATGTTGTCGATACCGGACATTTGATATCCCTAAATCCTTTAATATGCAAATTTTCCTTTCTAGTATGCACTGTATCTTTAAAGAAAACAAAATTACCTATCTAATTGTGTGTTCATATTCAGGGGATGTTAAAATGAAATCAAGAAATTTTCACTTTTCTAATATGTACACCACGCTTCCTCAGGACAAAATATATGATCGATTGTCCAAACTCATTAAATGGTGTTTTGATAGAGAGGGCAAAACTTATATTTATACATCTGAATCGAAGGGTTTCTTTTCCGGTACAGATTACAAATCATGGACATGTGATGACCTGACTGTGTATTGTCTTGTCCTTCCTTTTGGACGACATCTATGTAAGATATGGTGAGAAACTCTACAAGCAAGCTGTAGGGAATCCTATGGGTACTAATTGTGCACCTCTTGTTGCAGATTTATTTTATACACGTATGAAAAGGAATTTATCCCAAATCTTCAAAAGCAAAGAAAAAATGGCACTTCTAGGTACCTGGATGATATTCTTACTATCGACAATCCTGTGTTTGAAAAGTATGAAAATGTTATTTATCCACAAGAATTGATTCTAAAGAAGGCAAACGCTACAAACAGAAACACCATTTTTGGACCTAAATATCAAAATTGTTAATGGAGGGATTCATACAAATGCGTATGACAAAAGAGATTATTTTGGATTCAACATAGTCAATTTCATCTGGCTTGACGGTAATGTTTCTAGATTACCGTCCTATGGTAAAATTTTCACAGCTCATCCGGTATGCTAGAGCATGTACTGCTGTTTTTCGATTTTCATAGTAGAAATTTGCAAATAACCAAGACACTTTTAGGACAAGGTTTTCGCTTTCACATATTTGTAAAGACTTTCTGGAAATTTTACAAAAGTTATGCAATGCATGATATAGATGCTAGTCATATTGTGTTGTCGTTGAGGTGAACCTTTTCGAGCCCGGCGTTTGTTATTTATCCTTTTGCTTTTCTGTCCATGGTCTTGAATTCAAGTCCAAGATGAACGATTCAAAACTAATCGCATTCGTGATAATTGTTTTTATTTGGTGATTCACTCGGCACAGACAGCTTGTTATATCCTATGGTTTTAACATTTTAGAATTTCAACTGGCCACATGCAGTTTTAAACAAATGATCGGAGTTACTTGCACGATACGCAAGCATAAATAAGTCACACGAAACGGTTTCTTAGTCAAATAGAAGAAGATCGAATCATTTTCATCGATGGCATCATTTAAGGGGGCGTGGAGGTATCGGACCAATCGTAACACATGCGATTTTGTTTATCATAGATACACAATTAAAACAGAAAAAAGTGTAATTTGAACACAATTTATTGTTTTGAAACATGTACGTATGGGAAAATAATATCTACAAATTAAATGCAGAGTATATTTGATAACCTATAAGCTCCAGTAAATCGATATACGAAACGTATGCCCACAGGGCGAAGCACGCTTACAAGTCGGTCCGTTCCAGCAATCATGATAAAAACGTTATAAAGAAAAGAAATTTCTGAGAAAGTACATGACCTATGTTGATTCATTTAAAGATGGGGTATGAAATATTTAGTCTACAAAACGTATGGTCTTGAACCCAGCAACTTATTTTGTAAATCGGATATATTGAGATAACGTACAATGATATACAATGTACATAAGTAGTAAAAATCAATACAGGGATGTAAAACTGGCACTGACTGTCTTGTTTTAAAGATAATTTTATGCCGAATTTATACCCTGTTAATATTTTCATGGTATCTTTGTTCTCCCGGCGATATGATGCTATGCATCAATAGTTTTCTTGTCTTTACGGATACTAATTTAGGTTCTATTGAATATATTATATTATCGTATTTTTTATTCACCTACGGTATTACCGATATGGGGCTTGTGTTGGATATCTAGACAAGTACGTATGTTATACGTGTGATGTAACTGACCATTGTTCTTAATGATAGTATTAACGATATGTTTAATTTTTATGTAGATGCCAAGGCTTCGGTTGAATAGAAATAAAGTATACCAGAGGTTATGTGTATTCCGCAATACACGGAAATTCGGCAAAATGTCTCAGGACTTGGAAATCAGTACTTGCGATTGGATAAGGAATGAAAGTGCAATATTATATACTAAATGTATTAAATAATAAACATGTGGAATGATATTTCTTACTTTCTGCCAAACACAGCAATTAGCATAGCATTTATCATCCTACGAAAAATGTCCGGATCTAGTCCAAAAATGAATGGCGGACGTAGAAGGAAGGACCTCCATGGCAAAAAGAGACCTGACATAAAATAGAAGTCACTGCACCAGCAGAAAAGTGTTCCTCATCGCAAAGGACACTAGCAGTAAAGAATCTTACGTAGTTTTGTATGCGGACTTCTCCGGAATTCAAATATTCAAGTGATTTATTGACCTTATATGTTAAATTTTGAGATGGTCTCTTTATGCCTACTGTCCGCCATACGTCTTTGGACAATAATCGGGCATGTCCTATGTTTCAACAGTAGTCAGTCAAAGATATGGTAGTTTTATACTATGAGCGTTTTAGCGAAGCACAATTCATTCGTAGTTAATATGCATTATACATATAGTTTTGCTTCCGAGTATGTCTATTGTCATATGTTTCTATCATGTTTGATGATATTCAGTTCTTTTAAAAATGCATACAAAATGTTGAGTATTTTATTTTGTTCATGATCTCTAAGTATAAAATTGTGCACATGTATATTCAGATAGTTATTCATTTTAGTTGTTTGTTGAAAAGTAATATATAACCGTTTAAAATGTAAATTGTTGAGTGTTTTATTGAATAAAGAACATGTTAAGTGCTTTTCTGCCATATTTTTGAATTGTTGTTCAAAAGAACAAATCCAAGAAAGAATCATGCGTCTTACGCACCATTCTGTTGAAACTTAGTAGGAGTGATGTTCTCATGGTCAACTACAGGTGTTGATGTTTCTCGTCCGAATCTGTCAACACGTTGCGCCACCACAGGCAAAAGTAGGTCATCGGTGATGCCCTCCTTTGAGAAACTTCTTCAGAATGGAGTCACATATCGACAAACCTGAAGCATCTGGATGATCTAGGAGGATGCCTTAACAGGTGATGTTGTTTTTGGTTCACTTCCGAAGTCTTTTCAGACTTTGTCAGAAATGCAAATTTCTGTGAATTAATCTATAAATGTGTTGTTTTATGTCCTCAATTACTGCATATTTGTCATATTTAAGTCATCCAATTGATTAATTTGATTTTCGTTAAAAAAAATTCTGATATTTCATAATTTTTTTTCTGATGCAAAAAGGAAGGGGGGATACTTTCATAATATCTTCTCCATAACCGTTGAAGGGATTTTAATGAAACTTAGTAGGAACGAAGTTCTCATAGGTTCCTACATGTGCTAATGAGGTTCCCGCTGAAGTAACTAAAGATGTAGGTATTGAGAGAGTAGATTTGAGAACAGATCACGATGATGGATATAATTAACATATGATGGTACTGGAGAGAAAAAGGTTGTTCTGTGGGCAGCTTTTGAAGTGGTATTCCATGTCAAATTTCAGAGAAGTTAATTGAGATATTGAAAAGATTGTTACCGAGGCCTCCATATTCATAGAGAATTACTATGGTTTAGAGAATCTGGATCTGAATATCTGACACCAAGTAAAGTGTACGGTTGAATGAAATAATAAGAGTTCAAAACAAAACTCTTGGATGACCATTACCACCAACAGTGAATTGAAGTATTTCGATGAAATGTTTAACAAAAGCATGTTTTTGCCATGCATAAGAAAACGTGTTTAAGATACAGATAAACTAATCCCGGATCTGCTGAAAGAATTAAAATAATAAAAATGTTGAGACTTACTGTGATAATATTTTGCCAATCGCGTCTGTACCTCTATCTGATCTGTTGATTTGTTGCAGATTGATATGACATCTGAGTTGTGTAACCAACAGATGTGACAAATTCTTTGATCATTTTTTTTAATTCTGGAATTTTTTTAGGAGCAGGGAATTGTTGGAGTACAATGCAAAAAAGGAGGCATTCATCATTAATGTAAGAGAGATTCTTTGTAGTTGCACACAAGTATTACAACTACATGTTGATGAAACGACAAGGCAATAAGAAAAGAGGTGATCTCCAACAAAACTGGGTTGCAGCACCAGTATCAACACATCAAACCCCTCAAGTAAAAACACAGAGAAAACACACAGCAAGAGACACCAAACGGACAGCGAATAGCAAACACGACATCAAACATCAAACAAGCAATGTTTGAATTATGCAGTTAAAATGGAACATTCTTTTCGTGAAATGTTGCGTGATATTGTTAAATAATGCTAGGACGTTTATACTATTTGGTATGATATATCTAGCTTAGAAAGAATACATGTTGCCTAGCGAAAGGATAATAATAGAGTGCATAATTAAAATGAATATGTTCTCATTTAATACGAAAGTCGTTGTTGTATAATTTCTTTTTGTATTTTCACAATTTAAAACCTTTTTCAGCAACCCCCCCTCCCCCATCCCCACCAAAACAAGAAGATTCAATTTACTTGAGTGGAATTCTGAATTTAAATCAATACAATCATTGTTTTTTTGGTACCGCAAACGTTCTTCTAACTACTGCATGAAAAAGGCATTTCAATATCCCAATTTTCAGCGATTTTTCATTCAAAATTCATTATTTTCCCCATTTCGTACTGGCAAATAGCTAATCTGACATTTAAAATGAAAGGCAATAAATCAATTGTGCCTTTGGTACCACAATTGTTATTGTATCTACAGTATAAAAAAGATATGACATTTTCCCAATTTTCAACGACTTTTCATTGAAAATCCATAGTTTTACCCATTTTATGGACAAGTAAATTGATAAATTGAGCTTGAGTCTTAAAGGCAATGCTTTTGCCGTCCTTTTGATACCAAATCTGTCGTTCTAGCTACAGCATCCATGGAAAAAGTAACTGATTTTTTCCAATTTTCAACGGTTTTTCTTTAGAAAATCTAACTTTTACCCCAAAATGTCGAAATGCCCAAGGATGCCAGCGTGGCATCCGCCGAATTATCAAAGTAGACGGTATTGACATCACTTTCATGCAAAAACATATTCTGCGTACAATTTTAGGGCTCCCCCCAAAATTGCCATTTGGCAACTAGACTATGTCTTTTGCAGTTAAAATTAAAAAAAAAAATGAAAAAAAAATCAGCAAATTTCTTTCACATAAGCATTTCCCTAGATGATCATGGCAAAAATGAACTAAATTGGGATTGCAAATTTAACCAAATGAGAAAAATAAAAGAAATCTCAGTTTTTGCAATAAAAAAAAGTAAGTCGAAAAAGACGTAAAACGCGTCAAAAATTAGATGATAGATTTTAACGACATGAAGAAACTTGAATAATACATTCTTTCTTATCACTCAGATGCCATTACTTTTTCAATACATGCAGCGGTTCTGGAGGAGAAGATTTTTTAAGAGGGGTACCCTCTAGGGTCTATTTGACCCTGCCCTGGATCCATCCCTACAAGGATCCGGCCGAAATGAAAAAAAACTTGGTATAGGACCTTTAGTACTTCATGGATACCAAGTTTCATAAAAATTCCCCAAGCGGTTTTAAAGAAGTCGAAAACTTAAACCGGTTTGACAGTAGCTCACTTTGAGCCTTCTGCTCAGGTGAGCTAAAATCATAAACAATCCTAAAAAAGTCATGTGTTTGTGAGACATGAATGTCCCCATTGACATCTATGTCGGTGAAACAGGTCAATGTTACAAGCTCAAACATATTGGTACTGTATACATGGATAGGTCTTGCCACAAGGAATATACATTTGAAATATGAAAACCCTATCACTCACCATTCAAAAGTTATGGTCAAGTTTAAAGTTTTTGCGGACAAACAGACAAACAGACAGACAGACCAAAAGCTATATGCCCCTGAATCTCCGATTATATAATGTAAATCAAAGCATCTAGAGATTTAAATATGACAAATATGCAATAAATGAGTACTGTGACAGAAAATAATGCATATATCAAGCTATTTAAAGAAATAGTTTTAAAATATTACCAATGCTGACATAGTCCAAAAAGATGTCAATAAACGCCTCAAATATTTGACATTGGAGTGGAGCAAAAAATAAAAACACTTGTTAACGTATCCAATGTACAAATGAAGATCTCGCGGACGTCTCGTCCATTTCAACAGTGTTAAAATTATCTCGGTAATCATCGGCAGTGTCTCGATAGTTTCCGTGGCTTGAGTGACGGTCGTTGGCATGTTGACCTTTGATGATAGAAACCATTATTTTTATTGTATTAGGTATATTTAAGTAAAAATATGCCATGATTTTAACTATATAATACACTTGATATTTATTTGTACAACGGATACCTTAAGGAACCTTTCTAGATCATACCGATGCTTTCGGTTTGTCGATGTGTGCTTCAGAATAGATGAAGACTGAAGTTTGTCAAAGGAGGCTACCCCCGTGACCTACTTTTGTCTGTGATGGCGCTACCTTTCGACGGATCCGGACGAAAAACAACAACACGTGTTCAAATGTATACACTGGACAACAGTGTACTTCTCATCCAAAGAGTAGACAGTGTTACCATTGGTCCGGCGTAACAAATGGAATGAGTAGTGAAGTGTTCCAAGAAGTGTTTCTGTAACAATGAACCATGCCATAACACATCTCTTCTCTTGTATCATAGAAAAAAAAAGCACAATTATTTTTGTTTCGATATTTTATTAAGAACAACTTTCAGAGGCACAAGAACAATACCATTTTTATCACACTTCTTTGTAAATTGTTTTTATTAGATTTCTATATTTAGTCCAATCACCTCCAGCTAATCAACAAGCAATTCTAAAGGGAAAAAGCAACAGTTTTATATCACGTTTCACCTAGTTCCCTCAGGCAATCTTCAAACCACAGCACTCTATTCTCTCTCGTGTCTCTATATGGAGAGATATGACGACGATATGTATGACACTGTTCAAAATCGCACTGTGACTCTAAACATATATACAAATGACCAGACTCCTGAAACCTGAATTGACATCTACATTATTTGGGTCTAATCGAATCCCCTCTCGTTCTTCGTACAATTCTATAAATTTCTCCAAGTGAGCATCTATTTTGATCGAACACTGGCCTCTTGTTTAATTTTTAAGAACATGTTTGTGCAAATAGCCCTCCCGATTTGGTCGGTGTATCGTATCGTGTAGTCTCTGACCAATGGTATACTTCGTAGACTTTTAAAACGCGATTTCCTTTCTCGATCGATTTCTCGATTTCCGGTGTACAGCATATTCTAATAAAAGGCCTTTCATCATCGGTACACGTACATATACAAGGGTCTTGTTGCAATCTCTCTACACAGGAACCACACAAAGGAAAGATTAATTTCTCCCTGCGATATCCTAATACCGGATGAAACAAGCCACGCGGTGGTAGTACTTTTATTTTAGCAATCCCGAAATATGACGAGATGTCGCCGATGTCGTGGGTGATTATTTCCGGATGGCCTACGAGGTGTGTTTGAGTTTTATTAATGAAAGGATGATTATAAAGAAGTGTAATCGACATACTTGATTTTCATACCGTGTGTCGCTTTTTATGTATGAACCGCCCATTAGATTGTCTCGGGGGTCGAGTCGGTCTACAATACCCAGTGATTTTATGAACGCTCGGACACTTTCATCAGATTTCAACATTTCATCGAATTGACACTTTCATGCCACGTTTGCGTAAAATACTTTAAAATACGAGTCAAGCGTAACAATTCAGTGGCAGTGATCCTCATATTTGGGTTTGGTATCTCATTCCACCTTTTGAAAAAGAGGTACAACCATGAAATTCGTAAACAATAGCACCAGGATATTTTGAATATTCACTTTCATAACCGTCTAAGAAATATTTGGTCTCTTGTACTCTGTATTCTCCCCGACCACTCAAAGCATGTCTTTATTCAATACTTCTCCTTTGGACCGGGCTTGCATCATTAATAATTCCAACCACTGAATCGACTTTTTGTTGAAATTACCTTTGGAAACGTACCCGTTCGGAGGTGGACTTGCATTTGGGGATTTGATCAATGTTTCTTTCAGAATTTCAATCTTTTATCATTTCCTCTTGGGTCTTGGAGACCTAATCGAAAATTTTCCGTCTAATTTAACCGCTTTCAGTGTCTTTTCTTGATCATTTTCCTTTATCAAAACTTGCCAGTTTTCCGGGAGAAATTTTCTCTTGAATACACTCATGCAAAGAGATGCAATCGTACAGGAATCAATCAAATGCATCATTTTTTTTACTTCCCCCTTTCCCTATTAACTCAAAAAATAGGTTTTTGAATTTCAAGCAGGCGCGTCGTAAGATATCGACGTCACTTCTACAATACTTCAATATCTCTGTTTGAAATTCGAATATTTTGTTCTTATTCACTTTGTCTTGGCACCATTTCAAGAAAATCTCTATGTCTTTCAGAGGCATACTATCGGCACCGTATGCTTCAGGGGATTGGTAGGGTTAAACGTAATTAAGAATGTCGAAGGGTTCCAACTCTCTACCTTCTTGAAGAAAATTCCAAATCAATTTACATGCACCAGACACGTGTTTCGAATATCAAATTCTCATCAGTGATGCTTTCAGCGGCGCCACCAAAAATAATTTCAGTAGCTCCCTCTTTAATTCTTTGAAGTTAGATTTTTACATTTACATTACAGAGAGCGCGCGGCTCCAAATTTCCTGTAGGGTCGATTCAGTAGCATATCCAAATAAAAACTATGTTCAAAATAGCATTTGAGGGATGGTGCTAAAATGTCGAACTCCTTTAATTTCGATTATATTTATCGGTGAAATGGCTAGTTTCCGAAATAGCAAAAATATATATTTGATGTCTCATTGATAAAAGGCCAAAACAAAGCTTCTTTCAGGTGACAGAGCTGGAAAGAAGTACTTAATACACTTGACAAACATCAGGCCACGGGGAACGATTTTAACTGCTCCACACTGCAACGTGAAATAAGTGTCTATATGAATAATGTCGAAGGGTTCCAACTCCCTACCTTCTTGAAGAAAATTCCAAATCAATTTACATGCACCAGACACGTGTTTCGAATATTAAATTCTCATCTGTGATGCTTTCAGCGGCGCCACCAAAAATAATTTCAGTAGCGCCCTCTTTAATTTTTTGAAGTTTCTTGACTCGTGAAAAAGTGATGAAAATATTTTTTGGCTAGTGAATCGAGCGTCAGGGAGTTTGGATAACGCCATCGGTAAAAATTGAATGAATTGATGACACGAATATGTAGACTTTGTACGTTTAATGTTTGAATCTTAATTTAAAATACCTCTGTAAATGATAAAAGAGGGTCGCATTGACTGCGACAGTAAATACTGAAGTAGGTATTGTCCGTCGTAGGATAAATTGTGAAATAATAAAGTAAAGCCCTTAAATTATGTATTCATTAAAATCCACGAAACCAGGTCATATAAAGTCCTGAATATTCGTTCCCGATGGCCACATTTTCCTGGACACTGGGGGAATTAAAAACTTTTGGTTTTCTTATCTATTTTTGAACAAATTTGACACCTAGCACCACAACGCGAGCAGGTACTACCTGGTTAAAGTGGCTTGTTTTAGCATTCACCGCAAGCAGTTTGACAGACGGCAAGAACAAATGTGTGCTTTTGCTTTCCACAAGAAGATTTCATACAATTTCGACACGTCTGGCATTCCTTACACTTTGTCCTTTTGATTTGACATTGCTCGCATTGATGGACCGTTTCCGGTGTTTACCCCACATGACACTGGGTGATCCCAAGAGTATTTTCATTTCCGTTACAATGTCTAGAACAATTTTCACACAAAATGTGATCATACTGGCAATTCTTACAGTTGTCATATACCCCATTCACACTGGACTATTTCCTTTTTTTGTTGTGCTTCGATATCCGCGAAGATAAAGCGACAGTTGCATTTTTTGGGATCTTCACTTCTAGCATAACAATAGTGATCTTGATCTACTTATTGACGACAGGATTTACACGTAAAATATCCGCAGCGGTGGTATTCTGATAAGAGACGAGAGGTTTCAAACGTTTTTGACATGTAAGACATTTATGAAAAACTTGACGCGGCGTGTGACCACTTCGCGATCTTTCCTTGTGATGTAAATAACACGAGTGAGATCTAAAATGAGTTAAAAAAGATCCTAACTATAATCTCAATAGCACAAAATTGAGCATCGACGAACCCCTAGCAAGCTAGAGGTGGGACCATAAGCCCGGGAGGAGTAAGCATCCCCTGTTGGCTAGCCGCACCCGCCGTCCATGTTCATGCACGAAAATGAAAACAATATATATCATGCATGCACTGTCTGTGGTTATGTGTATATAGAAAGTGTTATGGTGTCCGTGTCAGGGAAAAATTTTCAAAACACTTACAAGTGCGATTACTATCCGGACGCATACAGGTTGCTTGTTTTACGCAATCGCGTGAAAGACAAATGTCGCAATGTTTTAAGCATCGATGAATGTCGGAGTGTTCGTACTATTTGAGACAGGAAGGGCAAAAGTATGAACTTGCAAAAAATCCAGCTATTTTAACGATGGCATGAAAGTGTTCATAATCATGTTCTGTGACATGATATAAAACATATTTTTCCTTTCGTAACTTCATTTTGACTATCGTAAGAAAATATATTTCCTAAACTTGAACTGATGATGTATAGGTAATATTCCAGTCGTGGAATGTATCCGTAGGTTAGAGGCTCGGCACTGTCTATTTCTAATTGCTTCGAAAAAATGATAATATTGTCTTGTTGTTTGTTACTGTTATCTCTGATGTTGTTGTACAGCCAAATTGGACACTCTGAATGCAAGAATAAGATATCTGTAAATGATAATCCTGGTCATAAACTCCTATCGAATTCTCCGTTGCCTTTCTTACACACGGATTAAAAGGCAACAAGCACTCCTCGAAGTAGACATTTTTTATGTGTTTATATTTATTGATCAAGGCGTTGTCGATGTAGGTGATTTTTATCCCTAACCACCACGGGGGTACTTAATTGCACCAAGATCGATTCGACAGGAGGAATCGAAAGGTGTCTTCCTGACTGTTTAGAACACTTACAGGCGTTTTAAACATGGCGTCTGCGTACTTTTCCTCCATCGGACTGCAAGGTACGAAAACTGGTGTATCTAAAGCATCTTTGTTGGTGGCTGCTGTCATGATGTCATCGGGTTGTAGATCCTGTTTCACGGTACGGATTATATTTTTGAAAGCATCTTTTAGAGTATCAGAGAATCACCTTCGTGAAAGGCATATCTGTTATACCTTGCAAATATTGAGTTTGTTTTAATGTTGAAATTCGACTCCCATTGTTCATAGACATCAGTCTGATACGTTATTTGATTCTCAGTATTTTCCTTTAAAATATTGTCAGCTATATAACATGCTAATTCGTTCCATTCCATCTTCTCTGTATCTCTACTTCCATGTCCCCCTTTGCTCGGATTATATTGAGGATGACTGATTAGGGTTTTAAGTACATGAAACGTGCATGTCTGGTCCATGCTGCGAATTGATCTATTCTAAAATGATGCTATTGAATTTGAAGACGTTTAACATCTACAAAAAAATATCACTTTATCTTCAGATTTTAAAAATACATTTATCATGATAGTAAACACTATTTCGTTTGAGAACCATTTAGATTTTGAATAAAAATTTTCCTTTTAACATCACGTAATATTTTTCAACTAAAAAAATTATTTACTTACTGCTTTTCTTACCTCTGTAATTGATCTATAAATTGATCCGCAATATTTTCAGGAGGGGAGGGGTATCCCATTGCATCCCTTCAATTTTCTTCAGGTCGCTGATTAGGTCTATAAAATAATAATTACAACTTACTGATATACACTGATATATTTGATCTCATATCAAATACACTATCATACTATATACACTGGTATCATATTAAAATACATTGATCTCATATTAAAATAAATTGATTAAATGCATTGCTCTTGCGTTTATTATGACGACTAACTCTGGTTTGGTTCGAAACAGTCTATAATACAACAAAAGTTACCTCCCTTTCTACATGATATAACTATTACTCTTTTCATAAATGTTTACATGCATTAAAAAACTGTCCATATTTATCAAAAATACTTTTAAAAAGAATTATAATAACTGCATTTCTTACTTATGAATTTGCTCCAACAATTGATCCGTAATGTCCTGTTCAGGAGTTTCCCCATTCCATTTCGTCGATTTCCTCAAATAACCTTCTTTCTGGCCTAGGAATTAAATTGTTTTGAAATATCAATTTTCGTCGCTCAGAGTAAGATCAACGGTTCTCTTATTGTGATATTGAACACACTTATCACTACATGTACGATGATTCCCCATTGTGTAACTCTTCTCTCTTGTAACATTGCCTTTGATCAATATAAACAAAAACTAAGATATGTAACTCTTCTCTCTCCTTGTGACATTGAACACACTTATCAATACGATGATTCCCCTTTGAACGTTTAATATTTTTGAAAGGTTACTTTTAACATGTGAACGACGTATACCTTTATTCCAATACAAAAGAAATTCCATGTACCTTGATGTAATCTCGGGAGCATTGTATGTATTCCTGTTTTGTCGATGTACTTCTTCGTGCAATACCAGGTTGTCATAACCTTGTATATTACATTTACAAAATTTACACTGAAAAAAACTTTCATTTTTTCTCTACGATGGCGAGTAGGAGACTGGTGATTTTTTTTTCATCTGGTGTAATATATGTAATTGTATTTCAAATCGTAAAGAACCAATCCTCTTCAATGTTTTTTTTTTTCGATTCAAATAATAAACCAATGACAGTATCGCTCTACCGTTTTTTATTTTGTAATGTGATGTAATATATGCAATCAACATGTGTAATTTGAAATTGAGACGAACCAATCCTCTTCAATGTTATTTTTTCGATTCAAATAATAAACAAATGACCGTATCGCTCTCTAGTTTTTAATGTTGTAATATTTTTAATCACCATGTATTTTTTGAATTGAGACGAACCAATTCTCTTCAATGTTATTTTCTTGATTCAAATTTCGATCTCCAGTTTTTTAAGTTGTAATATTTGTAATCATCGTGCATTTTTTTAATTGAATGCTATTTTTTTGTGATTCAAATTTTTTTCGCAGTGCGATGTGCATCAATTCACCTTTTGTTACCTAACTACACTTGACGTAAAGGTATAACTTGACCTCATTGAAATGTCCCTTCAAATACTAAGTATCATAGTTCATGATCTGAACACTAGGTTGACCGCTGTGGAAAAGAAAAGTGAAGAATTTGAAACCGCATTTGCACAGTGTAGCACATGCCTCAAAATGTGATTTGTAGTCTAGCCAAGATGTACTGCCATCATATGTTGCCGGTTTAACCTTTGGTACATCTTTACGTTGGTCATTAGTTGACTGGGTTGAGGCTCTAGTTGTATTGCCTTGAGATGTTAATGGGCGTCTCCTCGTTGTGATATTCCCAGTGGAGGGGCTTCTATTGTCGGCCCTATTGAGGAATGGGTTGAGGTCATATTTTCTGTACAGGTGATCTGGATTGAAGCGTACCGACTTTCGTTAACCTCCCTTTGGTGTTGAGGTACTTTGGTCGTCGCTATTTGCTGAGAGATCAGGCTATTCCAAAGCCTGAATCTGAGGACCTCAAATTGACTCGTCTAGAAGTTGCTCCGTCTGCCATATTATAGGCGAAAATCCGATCTTCGAGCTCTCTAATTATTTCATCAATATCAGTTAGATCCATTTTAGATTTAGCTCAGCCGCGAAGCCGTTCTCGAAAGATTTGCACCTGTCGAACCAGAGTGTAAAAGCCATGAACGCAAAAAAATAAGATACTCATTCCTTATATTTACATTCAGAAACATTCAGATGTAAAACATGTTTGAAAACATCGTCAAAATTTTATATAAATTAAGTGAGAATTAAGATCTAAATGTTTCACGTGTGTCAATTCTCCCTACCAGGAAGGGCAAGAAATATTCCATTGCAACGGACCAAAATATACGGTTTGATATTAAAAATTACCGAATAATTTTTATTTTAGAAATGTAAACACAATGAGTCTTAATTTTTTGTAAACAATTTAAAGAAAATAAGGCCTTATTCACAATTAGAAAAGTCAGTGCTGCATAAATTCAATTCAGTAGCGCCATCTACATTCATGTACACAGGAACTCTGTGGAAGTTCACATTTAAAAATGTACTGTTACAACGGTTTTCACAATGTTGTAAATATCTGCTAAAACGTTTTATGATGAATTTCAACTTTTTATAAACAATTGAACATGCTTAAAGAGAACAAAACCTTATTTATAATATCAGAGTAGTAAGCGCTGCATAAATTCATTTCGGTAGCGCCATCTACATTGAAGTACACATGAACTCTGTGGAAACTGTTCATATACACGTACATAGAGTTGTTATACATGTTTCAATGGTTTCAATGATTGTTTTTGGTTGTCCCCGTCTGTTTCTTCTCTTCTATATCGTCTCATTCCTGTACACTTGTTGGGAATCTCCTCCTGATCGCAAATTCAGCATCAGTAAGCCCCGCCCACTGTTTGAACTTCTTAGGCGCACGTTATGTGATTGGGGCCAACCTGTGTTCATCGTGAAATGAACGTCAAAATTGAATAGGCGTTTAACATAGAAAATTAACTTGCAATGTAAATATATGCAAATGATTGTTACAAATGATTGGGGAAAAATTTTGAAAATTATTTTTAATGCAATTTAAAGAAATGGTTTTATACCTAGAATTTGGTGCGAAGGTGTTATTATTCCGGTTCATAAGAAGAGGGGTCCTAATATTACAGATAACTACAGAGATATCACACTCATGAGCTTTTTGTTGAATTTTTTTTCTAGCGTTCTGACCGACCGATTAATGACTTGGCCTGATGCTAAGCATGAAGTCACTGATGCACAATTCGGATTTCGTCCAAATTACGGTACCACTGATGCTATATTTGCCTTTCATTGTT
Organism: Pinctada fucata; assembly: GCA_028142955.1. Lineage (NCBI taxonomy): Eukaryota > Metazoa > Mollusca > Bivalvia > Pterioida > Pteriidae > Pinctada > Pinctada fucata. The sequence continues at coordinate 25,366,027 of AP027114.1, forward strand.
TAATTGAAAAATATTTATCAGAAGGAAATGAATTATACTGCTGTTTTATCGATTTCAAAAAGGTAATCGACTCCATAGATAGAATCAAATTGTTCTTTCAATTAGCTAAATTAGAGGTAAGGGGTAAACTTTTAAGTGTTATTTCTTCATTATACTCTAAAGTGAAAAGTTGTATAAAATATCTTTCTGAATTTTCTGATGTCTTTGATATTGAAATAGCTTTACAAGGGGAGGCATTATCATCTACACGTATATTAATTACCATGTACCTAAATAATTTTGAAATTATCTTCCTTAAAAATAATTGTAATGCTATTGACCTACAAGAGTTAACTCTCTTTCTCCTCTTATATGCCAAAGATACTGTCATATTGGCCAAGTCTGCCGGCAGAATATGTTAGACCTATTACAAGAACATTGCGATACACAATGTCCAGGAAACAAAAATAGCTGTATTTCGTAAATAAAGTAGAATTTCACATATTCTCAAATGGAACTACAAAGGGGAAAATATAGAAATAATTAATAGTTTCAATTACCTGGGCTTGAATTTATTTTACACTGGAAATTTTAGTCTTATCACAAGGTCGAATGTGTATGTATGGTTTAAAAGAAAATTCGAAAATGTGTATTTTAATTACAAAACCAAACTCAGTCTTTTTGATGCTTATATTTCTAGTGTACTGTTTTATGCGGGGGAAGTCTGGGGGTTTTATAAAACAGATATCATCGAAAATTCATTGTAATACCTATAATATGTTCTCAAAGTCAAAACATCTACTCCTAATATGATGGTAACTCGGAACTGGGAAGGTCACCACTATATATTAAGTTTTATTTACAAATACTTAATATGGATTCTCTGTAAAAACCTAAAACAGCTGGCCACGGCATGTCATGGATTTTTTATGAAACTTTCTGTAATTATCATACTTAATTTAAAAACAATAAAAACAAACCATATTGTTATATTTGAACAACGGTTGCCATGGTAACGGGGTCAATCTATTTGACACCCCCATAAATATGAGAGCTAAGACATATTGTGGCATTCTGTTGCCATGGAAACCATGGTCAAAATTTATGACTTTATGAACACAAAAACTTGTCTTTGTAAGTTTAACTCTGACAAGAATAACTTTTTCGGGGAGGGGGCTATCAGGTAGTTGTTGATATTCAGTCAAATTATGTGAAAATTTAGCAAAAATAAGGTCTAATTTTAGGGTCATTTTTGGCCTGTTTTTGATTATTTTGAAGGTTGAAAACCATTATTCGGTGAATGTTATAGGTATTTAACATCACCTTGCCAAAACAAATGTCTATAGCTGGAAAAAAAAATCAAGAAATAAAATCTATGGTGAAACTCACAATTTTGTCATGAATGCCAATCAAAATCCGTTGCTATAGCAACATGGAATCCATATTACTATATACCGCATACTTAAAAACATTGTTTTTCCTCATGTTTGAGTCCTATGATTATGAAATAGCATACCAATATACAAATTATTACCGTCAGTCATGACTGACGGTATACTGTAATCATCCGTAACCTACTTACACGGATAGAATACCTATTGGCAATATGATTGGTTGACAATTGCATAAAATGCAAATATTCGTCTAGGTTATTCAGAACCTGTGTGTAAAATTCTCTCACCAGGTCGGCTTAAGAGTCTAGATGACCTGACAAATGAAAGTCATATCGCATATGTGTATTTTCTTCTGAAATATGCATCGAAAAGTCTTTGTACCGATACACCCTATAACAATCGCAGACTTTCGGAAATTTCCGTCACTTGAATCGGAAAAAAAAACCCCGCGGAAAAGCCCGGAAATGTGCGATTGGGCAATGCATTTTCCTCCGATTTTTTTCTCTCTAGAATTTTACAATATTTACAGTCAGCTATCTGACGGCAAGCTTTTTGTAAAAGCTAATACTTGTATTTATCATTATCAATTGATCTTCAAATCATTTCAAGGTCATCTGTCCAAATCTCAAGGTCATTTCTAACTTAAGACTAAAATTAAGACAAAAATCAGGATTTCTAATTAAATAAATTGATTTCTCTAACTTATTTCATTAGATATTTTGATTTTAAATATTGACAGTTGAACAACCGATCAAAAGAAGTAGAATTCATCACAATTTTGTTAAATTGTATTTCACTTCTATGTATGACATACTTTCAAAAGAGCATAAAATTGCGATTTTCTAACATTTTCTCGTAAAATATGTGACATTTTTGGGGTCTTCATTGCACTCTGATAAATGTGATACTCATCCCAACAAATAATACATTTATCATACTTTTACCGATGATTGATTGTTTTGCCAAGGTTCCATACTGTTAGTCATGTCTCTTTTTAGTGAAAAACCACAAAATTTGGCCTGAAAATAGCATATATTTTTAAATGACCTTAAAAATTGAGCAAATGACCTAGACATTTTCTCAAGGTCATGATAGCATCAAATGGTCTTTAATACATCTACATACTAAGTTTTGTAACAATAGCAGGCATACATCTGTAGAAATTAGCTTTTTACTTATGACATGTATTAACACCTTCGTACCAAATGTTGCCATGGTAACCTATTTCAAAGGCATGTAAACAGAAAAATTTCACTTCTAGATAAATTTCCTTCGATTCCCATGAAGTCCTAGGATAATACTCTTCAGGAAATAGTCAACTGTATTTCAAATCTTGTGCAATTGCATTATTACTCTTGTCAAAAGTAAGTAAAATATAGGTGAAATAAGTCCTAAATTGGCCGAAAATGGCTCATTTTTAATAAGCAATTTTTCTTGAAATTGAAGCAAATTTACATGACACACAGAAAGAAGGAGCATCGAAAAATCAAATTGTATCAACTTAAGAGGATTTAAATAATCTTTTCGGAAAATTGCATATACATTCAATATTTGTTTCCATGGTAACGGGATGTATAAAAATGCCTTGTTTAAAGGTGTTTTTATAGAAAACCTTGGTTATCATGGCAACGGAACGTCGGAGAAAAAAAGGGAAGGTCAATTCGTTCTGAGGACATCATATTTACCTTATACACAAAAGATATCCAAAATCTGAGACATGTCGTGGCCAAACATGTCTGATTTTTTAGGTTTTTACATAGAATCCATATTAAATATTGGATCAAGCTCTAAAATACTGAAAATTGCATTCTACAAAACGTTTACAAAGATATGTTGTACAGAATAGATAATGACAATTGTTATAGTAATATGTAGCTTTTGTGTGTTAGAAATATGTTTTTTTTTTCTTTGGGCCTCGGAGACTTATGGCTCCTCCATTATGTTACAAATGACAAACTTTTTTGAGTGTTTGTAAAACTCGCTTGACTGATTGCTTTTTGCAGAAAGGAAACTCATTTTTTGAACGTCCTTCGAAATGTCTCTTCTATAAGCATATTATTGACAGGGTTCATTTTACAATTCTTATCTTACTACAGATTTACCTACTTAATGCATATCTATTTTTTCTTATTTAGACTTTCTGTTCATATCTAAAATATTGAGGTAGGCAGATATTCCCATATTGCTCGACAATACAGATTATGTCCTGTATGTAACTCGGTTGAAGATGAGTACCATTTTGTTCTAGTTTGTCCTCTATATGATAATATATGATGAAATTGTATAAAACCATAGACCTTCATTACATAAGTACAGCTTTTATTTTCAGTTTATGTTAAAGCAATATTAGCTGTCAGCAATTGCAATTTTTTTTATTTGCTCATTTCACGTATGTAAATATTCATAGAAAATGATGAAGGTTTGATAAAAAGGTTGATTTGAAAAACGTCGGATTAACGCCTATCTGGACAAGAATAGCAGTTTTCTGAATTCTTACAGCCCCAACATAAATTCAACGTAAATCCCGCCCATATTCAAGTGCCCTTACGTTGAACTTTCTCAGCTTGCTATCTGCCCATGCGCAAGCTAAATTTTGTCAGTGAACATGACCGATTCCAACATGCACATGAAAATATGTAAAGGAAAGAAAGTATGTTTTAATTGATTCAGAGGTTAAGATGGCAAAGTGATGACAATCTATTTTCACATTACACAAAACTTAACATTGCAGATCACATAGAGGTCAATTTTCATAGTTAAAGTCGTTAATAAACTTTTCACGACATAGCACATGTGGTCACTCGGCGGAGATCGGACTAACTTGCCGAAGTATAATAAAGCAGTCATCGTAGTGCAGACAGCTCTGTAGACGTATATTTTCATGCTGAGTTTCTTTATGTAACATGTTTATTTTACCTCAGTTGACTTGTGTATCATCTTTTGATAACAATTAGAAGGTATTAAGAACCTTTTTGCAAGAAGATAATTTTCAGCCACTGACAGCTAATATTGCTTTAAAGAATTATTTTCATTGGGAAAGTTTCTGCTCGAATCTTGTAAGATACGTCATAATGCTGTAAATATATCGACTAATAACTCATAACTGGCATTTTCATTGAACCTCCTTTTGCAACACATTACAACAGCTCATTCTCATGTTACATTTATATCTTTTCCATTGTCTCTTTGAACTTAATGTATATTTATTGTACTTATGCATTGTTGTATGCCTTTAAGTTCATGCTTTTGGCTAATATACATTAAACATTAACAATATAGATAAAATTATTGTGAAAATTGAATTTCACTTCGGTTTGCGTGTCGAAAGTGTGTAAGGAAGAAAAAAGAAAATTATAAGTAGAGTATTCATAAATGTTAACAAGTCCATTAAGAACTAAGTTCCAAATGGTATAGTCATACATGTAGGCATATATGTACCAGTCCCTGAATGCTTGATGAGAGAAACGTGCATGTCTGGTCCATGCTGCAAATTTATCTGGTCTTAAATGATAATTATGATGCTATTGAATTTGAAGATGTTTAACATTTAAACTACTTGGTGAGTGACCAGGAGTCCCCGAGGGCACATGAAGCCAAGTTCCATCAACTTCAGTTGATCGTCTGTCTCTTCAACGCATTTGAAATTTTCTGTTACAAAACTTCTTGAAATTATAAAACGTGGGTCCTGTAGTATCAGATTCCACCCATTCTGCTACGTCTTTCGGTACATTTTTGGACATAATAATTTTCACACTTTTTGGTCATATTACATCGTTTAAATTGAGGATCACTGACCAGGGTTCAGTGACCGAAACGTGCATGTCTGGTCCATGCTGAAGATTTATCTGGTCTTATGTGATGCTATTGAATTTAAAGATGTCTAACATTTGAACTACTTGGTGAGTGTCACCTCCGGTGGACCAGGAGTCCCCGAGGGCACATGTAGCCAAGTTCGATCAACTTCAGTTGATCGTTTGTCTCTTCAACGCATTTGAAATTTTCTGTTTTAAAATTTCTTGAAATTCTAAAACGTGGGTCCTGTAGCATCAGATTCTACCCATCCTGCTACGTCTTTCGGTACATTTTGAACATAATAATTGTCAAACTTTTTGGTCATATTACATCGTTTAGATTGAGGATCACTGGCGAGGGTTAAGTACCTTAAACGTGCATGTCTGGTCCATGCTGCAAATTTATCTGGTCTTTAATGATGCTTTTAAATTGAATTTGAAGACGTTTATCCTCTTCTTGTACTTTTTTGTGTTTCAGTATTGTATATAAAAAATAGGAATTTTATTGAATTCAGCCTTAAAAAAGGTAAATGCCCCTCTTTTACACTCTTTATTTACATTCTTTCTATTCTTGTTCGCAATATGACCTTAAGTAGTTTCCACATAAGAGACTTCCACACTATATTGCACAATTAGGCTATTTCATTAACTATACAACGGATATGCATTGGTAACTACCCAATTTTATTTTTTAATCAAACAGTTTATTGTATGGCCTTTCAGTTGATGTTGCCGAAATGTATCAGTTGTGTTGTGCGCGTGAAAAATTGGTGCCGAAAAGACCTAGAATTTGTCAAGTTAACGCTACATTTACTTGTCTTTGTACCTCTCAGTTCATTCCATATACCACGAAATCACTTTCTGGTGTATAAAAATAGTCCCTATTGGTATAAGGAACTTGTCTTGGGATACCGTTCTATTTATTATACGAATAAAGTTCTAATCTAGGCAAGTATGTTTAAAACGACAAATATGGATAATGACCATATCCCTGTATACAGCACAAAATCGATAATTCAGGAAATCAGAAACCGAAGGCATACAAAATCAGGATTAAACAGGAACCAAAGTAAACGAACAAAAACCTCCACCATATGAAAAGAAGCGAATCCCAATATGGAAGTGAGACCAGATGCCCAGTAAAGAGTGAGAATCTCCTGCTTGCATGCAACACCCGCCGCTTCAATTTGGTAGAACTTTCACATCCGGTTACTCATAGTTCGGAGGACATAGAGTACAATCTTTGGTTGGATGGTTCAAATGGTCTATGACAGAATATCATCAACCATTCTGGAGAGTGGGACATCATAGTATATGACGAGTTCCCCATATCGACCGTAGATTTTCCTTAGTGACGATGTTAGTCGGTTACAAACATATCCCTGACTGTGAAGCTTATCTCAAAGACGCACAGCTCTTCGAACAAAATCCATATATTTGGTACTTGCTCTGGCATAGCGTATCAACTGAGATATGACCACGCCATAAGCAGACGATGAAAGGATATTGCTACTCAGAAAAGGAAAGTTTGTAATGCTGAAATTGAAGTCGTCACGTTTGTCATAGAGTGAGGTGTTCATGTGACCATCAGTGTCTTAGGACAACATTATGTCCAAATAGGATGCTTAATTATTTGTCTCTGTAGTTTCTTTGACTTCCAAGCTCCGAAGGATAGATACTGCTGAGGTAAACGCGAATTTTGGATTATTGATGGACAAATCTGTAAGTGAAGTTGAAGTCAGAAGCTAAGTATCTTTTCCCTTCAGAGATCAAAGATTGAATGAATTCAGCTTCGTACGAGTAAAGGAAAATGTCGGCAAGGAGTGGGGCACGATTGGTCCCCATTTGAATTCCGACAATTTGCTGGACGACCTTTCCTCCAAACACCACGAAAATGTTGTCGATAAGAAAGTTTAACATATGAATAATATCTGTTTCAATGTACTTATTTTCAGAATCGGACTTTTCTTTTACAAGGTAGGTGTTAAATGAATTTGTATATGCGATTGCTGTTCTTACTTGTAAACACATTACTTATAATTTTTGCGAGTCTTTCTTTCAACTTAAAATGTGGAATTGTAGTGTAAAGTGTCGAAAAATCAAAGGCTTTGATCGAATGGACTCTACTAAAATGAGTGGATTTCAGATGTTCTAAAAGTTCCTTCGAATTCTTTAAAATCCACATCTGGTTGATACCACTGCGAGAATATACTGTCGAACAATATTTTTGAAGCCAAGATTCGATTTCAGATAAAACTTTGGTGAGTAAGATCGATACAGATTTGGTTGAACATTTTGAGGAACCAGCGATGAAACGTTGTTTGTACGGATTCTTATGAATTTTAGGTATGCAGTATAAGTATGGTAAATCTAAATCTAAATTGTTAGTATCGAAGTCAAAGGAAGCAAGAGCTGATTTGTGGTTATCTATTATTTCAGAGGCAGAAAGGGGTGTAAGTGGGATTTCCAGGTGTCGAATTTAAACCCAACTCTTTAACTAGACTGTCGAAATAGTACTTTTTGCAAGTAAATGTGTAATTATTTGAGGCTTTGTCTGCTGGTGTGATGACATAATGTTCTTGGAGGTAGGTCAGCTCTGTGATAACATAAGGATCGTGAAATTATATACTCGAATCTGGTGTTCACAGTTGATTTTAATCGGTAAATTCTAGATAAAAGTAACCCTCTGATGGATTTTATCCATTCGGAAAGGGTGTCGAGCTGTACATCCTCTTTCTTTGCCAAACGTCTTGCATATTCCTCTCAAGAGTTCATGATTATTTTGAAATTTTGGTTCCATGTAAAGGACACACTTTCTCTGTATTTGGGACCCTTTTTTAACAATTCTCTCATCTTGTCGTTCTTGACTACACTAAGGTCACCAGTAATAACGTGTCCACAAGGACAGTAGTTGAAATCCGACGAAGAACATTTGCAAGGAAGTGGATAAATTAGATAAGATCACATTTTAGATTTTTTCAGTAACCGTTACCATGATAAGAAGAAGGTGTACACACAAGCATTATCCATTTTTCAAGTACGACCAAAGGATAACAAAATATAAAAGAATTAAGAAAATCACTTTTTTCATTTTCTATGTTTATAGAGCATAAAGCTCAATAGTTACTGACAAGGCCTCTTAAAATTGTGAAATTGTGATACTTGGTATTGATGTTTTGATCCCAAATACAAAGATAGAGATTTGTCAACCCATATACTTTACATATACAAGTCCTTCTTTTATTCTTTATTAGTGTAAACGAGATGAGATGTTTAATGTTGATCTTTCCCTTCTTTTCAATTCTGCCTTGTACATGTGTCCTTGGTTTGAACCTTGATAAATTTTGAGCCGGAAGATTTGATAAAGACTTGATAAAGCATTCCTGCAAAATAATTATTTAGTTCTAAACGGTGTTAGAATGACAGAATTAATATCCTCTTCAGAGACGAAACGCTGTTACGAATGTCAGAAAAGATGGCAAAACAGTGATCATTGAATTATCTCGCTGAATTCTTTTTATTATAACGCCTCAACAAGAAATAAATAGAAATGAAATGGAAAAAGAGATACGTCTTAATTAGAAATGAACAAACAACTATTCTCTAAAGGGAATTGATCGTCGGAGAGGCGAGTTTAGCACGACATTTCTTCTCTAAAGATAACGTTATTCACAGCTCCATAATATCTCTACAAAGAAAGATAATAGAATATCTTTCTGTCTATTATTTTCTTGTCGAAGCTAATCATATCACGTTATCATGTTTTTAATAGTCTGATATGTATGTAAAGGTGGATGATTTAAGTAAAAAGCATGATACATTTTTTTTAAAGTAATTAGCAGTACTGACTCAAATACGTTTTACGTTATTGCCATCATTAACACTTCTTATTTTCATACAAATGATATGCACTTATAAAAGACAAATTCTATGGATAAATGCGCGGTTCTTTACTTTCATTGAACTAAAGAACGATATCACTCGACGTTAAACCCCGGTCACACTGCACCCTACGTCCAAATCACGTTCAATAATCGGCTGTACGTGGTCGTAAGTGGCCCTAGCAGTGCTGTACGTTGTACGGTGTATGACCATCAGCGTCTGTTCGACAACTGAAACATTGCCTAAGCATGGCTAAGCACATCCAACCATGTCTAAGACTAAAAGTGTCCGTTATTAGACGCTATTCACAAACTATTCTCAGTGAAACCAACGCGTAACATTCGTTCAATAACCATGCTCCTTCCGTGACAGACTGCTTAACTTTCGCGTCTTACCGCGTCTCCCCTAAGTTTTTATACGCCCGTCATTTGACGGGGCGTATTATGGTGTGGCGATGTCCGTATGTCTGTCCGTCCGCTTATGGAACGCAATAATTTGTGTTTTCATGATATTTATACACTTTGATCAGACTGTGGAGGGAAAGCCGCCTTTCGATTTTTAGGTTTATCCAATTTGTCGTGAATAGATCTTTTGGTATTATGAAAATGCTGTATACAAAAATTCTTAAGAAAATCATTAAACATCTTTTTTTGCCGAAATGTTTTTAAAATTTGTATTCTTCAAGAAGAAAGGATGTTCTTTCATATATATAACAGGTTTTTAATTTTTTTTTGGGGGGGGGCACAAAATTGAGGCATACGTTTAACAAAATTCCTAACCGAGCACCCCATTGTTTTAGCATTAGATTGAAAGATACTTTTGCCATAATACCATAATTTATTCTTCACAGATCTTGTGCTTATCATTTTTTTTCTTTTCTTTATTGATTTGTAATTCTCGATAATTCAAGTCATCGATATGACAAAAACAGTGACAGAACCATTTCTTCCGGTAGCAATAAAATCCCGCTGCATTTGTGCGTTGATTTAAACTTTTGTGTAATGTTAATGCTTTTTAGAGTTCTTTAAATCGAAAATAAAAGAATATGAATGTGGGTTTTTTTTTTTTGGTTCTTTGCATTGATTGTTTTCAAAAATCGAGAGAAAATTGATATTACACCTTGGTGGGAATAAAACATCACTATGGCGTGAAAGAGAGACTCGGGGTCTTTCTGCAAGCTCGTTGTGTTTTGGCATGTGCCGTATAAAAACACATTTTATCTGTTTTTTTACTGTTTGGAGGGCGCATCTTTATGTGTTTCTGAAATAAAAAGCATGTTTTATTCGGTATTTTGTTCTCTTTACGAGAATTATTCATTTTCGTTAAAAAATTCGTCACGCTCCAGTAACTTTACCTCATTTTAATCAAAAATCAAGAAGAATTAAAGTGAAAGTATTAGATTTATCTGTTATACACCTTTCACTAATGAAAATGTTTTCTTCATAAAATCATGAAAATGAAAAAGGTGTTCGGTTAGAAATTTTGACCAGTATACATACACGTAAGTCATGTGCCAAGTTTCAATTAAGAAATGAATCTCATATTTTTTCTGTTGATGCAGGTATCGCCCGAAAAAAATGGACAAAAGACGCGTAGCGCGTTGATGCAAAAGTTTTCTGTCGAATTTTGCGGGTGATACCTGAATCAACAGGGGAAAAAATATAAAATTCATTTCTTATCAATCTATATCATCTTCTTATGAACGATCGTCTCGCATAACAATGATCACACCATATACAAAAAAAAATCTGCAACTTCGTACATTCTATATAAAACGAGAACATAACCACATTGAATACAAGCAAAAATTAATGTAGTTGTGGTTCTTATTTCTCGAGAAAAAGTGTCAGATATGTATGAAGCTCTGCTTTTCTACCTATTTGCGTAGCTGTCGAAAATCGTTAATAAAACAATTTTTTTTAAATCGGAAGAAAAAAAAAAAAAAAAAAAAGACGCGTAGCTCTTCTTATGAACGATCGTCTCGCTTAACAATGATCACACCAAATACAAAAAAACCCACGGTACTTTCGTACATTCTGTATAAAACGAATATATGCGTAATTCAAGCAAAAATTAATGTAGATGTGGTTCCTATTTCTCGAGAAAAAGCGTAAGATTTTTACTCTTCTCAAAAACGTGAAAAACTATGTTTAAGAATGTATTCACACATTTTCCGAGACATACAAATCAAGTTTAAATAATAAAGATATTCAGAAGTTAATTTAGATTTTCTTTTGCTTTTGTACGTTGAACACAGCTTAGGTGCAGCGTATTATCATCAAAAATTACGCGTATCCTTAGTTAACAACGTATAACTAGATAAATACCGGGTGGATTAATTTCTGAAGGTAAGACTGTGTCCGAAAAATTGTGCTTTTCAAGTCTCTAGTCCGCAATTTAATTATAATTTATATCTTATTAACTTTCTTCAATCACTCCGCTGGATTGAAACTCCAGAGTCTTTCCACTTGACGGCCAAAAAACGACCCAGAATAATATAGCAATTTTCCATGTTGTTTTTTTTACTTTCTCGAAAACGGAACAATTTTTTTATTTACAATTTTTAAATTATGTCGAGATTAGACTATTCAGCATGAACGCCAGTCGGCACTTGTCTTTGAAGTTTAAAAACGAAGTCACGTGACAAATGTTTTGATTATGACGATATTGTGCCACGTCATAAAAATGCGTCATACTGACTGTGCTGCATGTGTAAACAAGAATGGCACAAGTGATTTTGATAGCAATAGAGATAACGATTCAAGTCATAACACTAAAACTGGTAAATGTGGCATTTTGAAATAAATCAGGCGTTGTCAAGGGCAGTTTTTCGCCAGCGATCTGTTTACATGCATTTTATTGCTTAGTTTCTTTTAAATCTCGGCTGGAATGATTGGGAACAATCTGAATGTTAACATTATGCGAAGTCACCAAATCAAAAAATAGTATACCGATCTTTGCCCTAAGGAGTTTGTGTCACCTTTCAAATTTCGATATGCTGTTCGGGCGTCCATCTTCCATGTCAACGTACACATGTACCCAAGTCGGCGCTGATAAGTCGTCAGATTTGCCAAATTGAAACTTTACATTGGCACAAAATCATCTACAATCAAGAAATGTTCAAAATTCCATTGCCACTTGAATTTGGTTATTCTGAGTCCGTAATGAACAATTCTAATTCAAATCTGGTCCTTGTAATAGCGTTTTTATAGCTATTTATGGAGTACTTATTGACTAAAATTCTATAAAGGTGTCACAAGTGGGATTCCGTTGAAAGGATTATCATTGAATTTTGGCCAGAAGTGCAAAGGGGGTCATTTGTGTCTGCTTTAAAAACAACGGTGTGCGCACAATTTTCGATAGATCGTAAGCAGTGCTGAAAAATATCAAAAATCCCTTTCAGAGGAATTTCAGTTATTTGTAGTGAATTATATCTGATATTGTTTGTTGTATAATGATATTTAAAATTTAAGATAAACAATTAAGGTCGTTTAGTCCAATTTATTCTTATTCTGATACTTTGTGTGTCAAGAGTTATCCGCATTTTTAGAAAAAATGATTCCAACCGGCAAAGTATGGATTGGCGTTCCGGCTGTATCTAAATGAACATTGTAAAATAAGATAAGCCATGCCAAAAGATTGATTTTTTTTTTGGCAATTGAAAAAGCACCTTTTAGTCCCATTTAACGGAATCTTGACGTTTGCGCAAAACGAGCGACGTCATGTTTACAATCCATTAACGTAACGCATTCATATTATAATAGATATAAACTTACGACAATCCAGCCGGAACGCCAGTCGGCACTTGTCTTTGAAGTTTAAAAACGAAGTCACGTGACAAATGTTTTGAATATGACGACATTGTACCACGTCATCAAAAATGCGTCATACTGACTGTGCTGCATGTGTAAACAAGAATGGCACAAGTGTTTTTGATGGCAATAGACATACCGTTTCAAGTCATAACACTTAATCAGGTAAATTTTGTGGCATTTTGAAATAAATCAGTCGTTGTCAAGGGCAGTTTTTCGCCAGCGATCTGTTTACCTGCATTTTAATGCTTATTTTCTTTTAAAATCCTGGCTGGGAACAAGCTTAATGTAAATTTTGTATATCACTGAAGTCATCAACACCAAAAATAGTATGCCGATCTTTGCCCAAAGGGATTTGTGTCATCTTTCAAACTTCGATATGCTCTTCGGACGTCCATTTTCTATGTCAACGTATGTATGACAAATATGGATAATGACCATATCCCTGTATACAGCACAAAATCGATAATTCAAAAATCAGAAACCGAAGGCATACAAAATCAGGACAAAACAGGAACCAAAGCAAACAAACAAAAACCTCCACCATATGAAAAGAAGCGAACTCCCGATATGGGAGTGAGACCAGGTGCCCAGGAAGAGTAAGCATCTACTGTTTGCATGCAACACCCGCCGCTTCAGTTCGAAAGAACTGTCACATCCTCGTTTGTAAACAGAGAGCACACGGTACACATGTACCCAAGTCGGTTCTAATAAGTGGTTAGATTTGCCAAAATGAAATATGACATTGGCACAAAATCATCAAACAAATGTTCTAAATTCCATTGCCTCTTTAGTGTATTCTGAGTCCGTAATGATGAATTTTAATTAAAATCTGGTCCTCGTAATAGCGTTTTTATTGCTATTTATGGAGTAGTTATTGACTAAAATTCTACTTAGGTATCATAATTGTGATTCTGTTGAAAAAATTATCATTGAATTTTGGCCATAAGTGCAAAGGGGAGCATTTGTGTCAGCTTTTAAAATCAATGGTGTAAGCACAATTTTCGATGGATCTTTAGCAGTGCTGAAAAATATCAAAAATCCCTTTCAGAGGAATGTCAGTTATTTGTAGTGAATTATATCGGAGTATTACATGTATTTGTTTTAGAATAATATTTTGAATTTGAGATAAACAATTAACGAGATATCACACGCGTTTCAGTAGCCTCCCTTAGACGAGAGTTTTTAAGAAATCTCCACGCTGAAGATTTCCGATTTTCGTAACTTAAAATGTCTTGATGTTCTGGCTTTGTTATAATCGCTCAATTGGCAAGTCGATCCAATAGCTCAGAGGTAGAGCTCTTGTCCACCATGCGGGAAGACCGCGGCTCGAGGCTGAGCGCAGTGGTAATAATTAGATTGTTATTCGTATGTAAATACGAATGTTTTTTTTTCTTTGCAAAGTAAAGGTAAGCCTAGAGTGACCAACAATAGTCAAATTTTTGCTGAAATTGAACTTACAAATGTATTTGAAAATTTTGTTAAGAATTTTTTACCTACATACACATGTCGTATCTATTCAGAAATAAGTCATGTGTCAGTAAAGTGTTTGAATGTAGAGAAACTTATAATATAGTTACCCATATGGTACATATGGTAATATCATTACACATGTTCACATACTGTCGTGTTATCACACAAAAGTTGTATTCGGCTCTATTCATTTACATATTGACATCTTTGTGAGTGAAGGAACACTGCTGTGATGATTATATAAATTCGGATGCTTTTGTCTTTGGTCACATAGTAAAGAGAGATAACTCGAATTGTACTTTTAATCTTTTACATGATACTTTACACATTCAGTCAGATTTTGCAACATATGACGTGGTCATTGAATGAATTCTTTCTCTAAGAATTTTCATAATATGTTGAGGGAATCATATGTGAAGTTTCATTTGAAAATCTTGGGCTGAAAAAATAATATAGCCAAAAAATGAGCATTTCCATTACAATCAATGGATGGCTAAAAAGTCTGATCAATTTCAGAATCTCAAAATTTTGGATGGTGACCTCCTAATATTGTCCCTTACATCTGAATGAAATTAGGAAATCAGAGTTATGCTTTTTTTCTGAAAATAAGTGTTGTATAACACGAAACGTGTGATATCACCTTAAGGTCTTATTCTGCTACTTTGTGCTTCAAGAGTTATCTGCCCCTTTTAGAAACAATGATTCCAACCGTCAAAATAGAGATTGGCGTTCCGTCTGATCGTTTGTAATAGATCAACACTGAATACATCAACACGGAAGTATACATTTTGCACGCATTTTTACATCATAATAGTACTATATTCCCTAGATGCTCATTTTAAATAATTCGTTGAGGCGTGAGTCGCAAGTTTAAGTATGTACATGTATATACATATTCATACTGGATCAAAAGAAAGAATGCATGCTGATCGGAAGGTCTCAATGTTGTTTTTAACGGAACATAGAATAATTTTCAATCTTGACTATTTTTTCCATTTTACAAAGGGACCCATGATATAGCCTAAGTCCATTTCTTCATTTGGGTATTTCTCATGTACCATGTCGAGAGAGAACTCAGTCCTTATTTTTACAAAGATGCCGCCGTGGACTGTCCGATCATTTTTATGCTCCCGAAATCAAAGATTCGGGGGTATTTAGTTTTAGACCTGTCCGTCTGTTTGTCTGTCAGTCCGAGGCAAAAACTTTAACACTGGGCATAACCACCAAACCATTGTTTGTACTCTGTCTTCCGAAATGGAAGTAACCGGATGTGACAGTCCTACCGAAATGAAGCGGCGGGTGTTGCATGCAAGCACCTGGTCACACTCCCATATCGGGAGTTCGCTTCTTTTCATATGGTGGAGGCTTTTGTTTGTTTGCTTTGGTTCCTGTTTTATTCTGATTTTGTATGCCTTCGGTTTCTGATTTTCTGAATTATCGGTTTTGTGCTGTATACAGAGATATGGTCATTATCCATATTTGTCATTTTGAATGGTTAGTGATAGGGCTTTGATATTTCACATGTATATGTCTTGTGATAAGAACTTTCCATTGATACCAAACTTTTTTACCTCTTGATCTTGGCCTTGACCTTTGATCTACTTTTCGAAAACTTTAACATTGGGCATATCTTTCAATTGGTTTGTGATAGCGCTTTGATATTTTACTCATGTATTCCTTTTGACCAGACCTTTCCATTAATACCAAAAGGGGTAGGGCCACGAAGCCCGATATTGGCCCTAATTTTGATAAATTTCGAACATTGTACTTCATAGAATTTTTAAGTGTTATTTGACATTTTGAAGCGTTCTCTACTGAATCACGAATCTACTTTTTGTAAACATTGCTTTTATCAACATATTTTAGCCCTTTGAAAACACCAAAATAGGTCATATTCGGCGAAATTGATGCAAAAACTCAATATTTCTATTAAATTAGCAATGGCCGCATGCATTAACTATTATGGAAAATTTATATGTGAAAGATTATCATTATATCCTCTTGTCATAAAAGTTTTATCTCAGTTAACGCATGCGGCCACATTGAATTCTACGACAAAAGCAAAATTCCCAGCAATCACTTCATGACGTCATTACAGTTAAATGACACATCGTTTGGTGATATTATTCTTTTCATGAAAAGCAGTAAACATTCGTGTTTTTATGAGAGATATCAAATATTCCTCATGAAATTTATTTTAAGAGAAAAATGATGGACCGATTTAGGGGTCTCGTGACCCTACCCCTTTCTGACCTTTTGATCTTGACACTTGCTCCACTTCATTGAGCATAACTTTTTTATTTGTTAGTTTTAGGGCTGTTATATTTCACATTTGTATTCCTTGTAACGGGACTTTTCCATCGATACGAACATTTCTGACATTGAGACCTTGACCTTGACCTTGCATTTTTTTCTAACAGGACGTAGAAAAATACTAACAAAGATACCGACGGGGATTTGTGTTTCATAAACACAGGATTTCGCGTCAAAGTAACAACAGCGACAATCAATTTTCAAAACCATTATCTATAGTCGGCGACTTTCAAGTTTCAGCGACGATAGCGGCGACATCGGCGACATCGGCGACTATCGTTACAACACTAGTTTCCACTACTGCGATCAGTTTCCATACGATGAACTCGGTCAAAGACAAATTAGAACTTGACCTTATAAAGCTATTTCTATATCTTACATTTCACGGATCAAGTTAACTTGGACCCCTTCTTAAAACAGCTGTTGCTATTACATTGTCCAACGATCAAATTTGCATCTCTAACTCATGAATTTACCGGTCTATCGTTTCCTCAGAAATATTGGACCAACAGTGTGCACGACGTTAAGTTTGGTAGAACATTGTTTTATGCCAAGGCTTCCAAGTTGTTTTCATTAGCTAGGATTTGTCAATAAAGTAGGCACATTAAGTGCTGAATATCTATGAGTTTGGTAACTACAAAAAAGATCGATCTCGACACCTCCAGTCTCTCACGAAAGCTTGAAGGAGAAATATAACTTATATGTCCGTTCTATATATAATCCCAGGACTTTGGTTTTTCATATCGTAATTGTGAACATCATGGTATGATGCCACCAATATAAATTACGGTAAGACGAATTTAATCATTGCTTTGATTTTTGAAATTAAAGTATTTTTTAATGTGAATGGTTACTCGATATTTTGCAAGACATTGAATTGAATTTTTGGATTATTTAAAATGGCAAATTTTCATGAATTATTGAATATTATACTAAGTAAGTGAATATTAAGTACTGGACATTTTTCATGTTGGCGAAGAAATTCGTACTTGTACTTTTAGGGGGGGGGTCAAATTAGATAAATCTGGTGCGATTTAAAGAGATAAATTTGAACATGTAAGAGATAAAATGATGGGAACTTAGGCACCCCTCCATCATTTGTCAAGGTGAAAGTAGAGCTGTCGTTCTCAGAAAACATCATGCTTTCGTTGACACTCCGTCAGCGCTTTACACAATGTTTTCGAAGTCCGAAGAACGAGACCCATAAACATATCCAAGTGTTATTATCATTCTACCTTATAGCTATATCTACCCCCCCCCCCCCCCCAAGAAATATCTTCAGGTATTTGAGTCAGTTTTACTATGGGTCGTAATTTTGTGCGTAAACTTAGACATAAATCAAGTTACGACACTTTCAATGTTTGCGTAGGCTGCGTCCTACGAAAGGTAGCAACTTTGTGCGTAGACGTATATTTTGGCGTATACTTACGCATAACTTACGTGTGGAACTCTTTCGGTTGGAGACTGAAAAAAAATCCTTGACAACAGAATTTTTCCGGGAAATGACGCGCACTGCTTATACTTCCATTTTCTTTACTTGGGAGCATCGTTAATTCAAGCTAACTCGCAATAGTAGCCGGCAACAATAAAGATTTATCCCCTATACTTTTATTGCTCTCAAGAAAAAGTAATCCTCAGCAAATACTCCGTATAAGTAATACTCCTAAAGAGTAATTCTCTGCAAAAAGAGAAGGAGATGATGGGTTTAACCTATTTTTCAGCTCATCTGAGCGAAGCTTAAATAAGTATTGTCATAGCGTGCCGTCCGGCGTTCGACGTCCGTCGATCAGTCGTAAACTTTTAACATTTTCGACTTCTTCTCCAGAAAGAAAAAAAAGTAAATGAATAATACATATAATGGAAAAATATGAATGGATTGAATTTATAATGAAATGTGTAAACAAATGAATCAATCAATCAACCAACTTTCAAGGAAAATTTATGGATGGATTCTGATATTCAAAATCTTACATATAAACATTAGTAACTCAGTAACTCATTTCATAGGTATTCCGTAAAAGAGGGTATTACATGTAGCTTAGATACATAGACGATGTGTTGTCCATCAAAAATCCAAAATTCGCGGATAACCTTAGCAGTATCTATCCTTCGGAGCTTGAAGTCAAAGAAACTACAGAGTAATAATCCAGCATCCAATTTGGACATAATGTTGTACTACGACACTGATGGTCACATAAACACCTCACTGTGACAAACGTGACGACTTCAATTTCAGCATTACAAACTTTCGTTTTCTGAGTAGCAACATCCCTTCATCGCCTGCTTATGGCATGTTCATATTTCAGTTGATATGCTATGCCAGAGCAAGTACCAAATATACGTATTTTGTTCTGAGAGCTAGGCGCCTTTCAGATAAGCTTCTCAATCAGGGATATGTTTGTGACCTACTAACATCGTCACTGACGAAGTTCTACGGTCGATATGGGAAACTCGTCATACACTATGATCTCCCACTCTCCAGAATGGTGGATGATATTCTTTCATAGACCAATTGAACCATCCGAGCAAAGATTGTACTCTATGTCTTCCGAAATGGAAGTAACCGGATGTGACAGTTCTATCGAATTGAAGCGGCGGGTGTTGCATGCAAACAGGAGATGCTTACTCTTTCTGAGCACCTGGTCTCACTCCTATATCGGGTGTTCGCTTCATTTTATATGGTGGATGTTTTTGTTTCTTTGCTTTGGTTCCTGTTTTATCCTGATTTTGTATGCCTTCGGTTTCTGATTTTCTGAATTATCGATTTTGTGCTGTTTACAGGGATATGGTTATTATTCATATTTGTCATTAACAAAGAATCAATTCAAACATAATCTTTTTTCAACCTTTCAACCTATAGACATACACGGGTGATACTTTGCTGTCGCCTCAGACACTGAAGATTTTTTAAATATAAGGATATAAAAGTATGTAATCCTGTATTAATTGCAATACTCGATAGGTCAGTCGGTAAAGGTACTTCCTTGTACCGTTAAGATTTTGGATTCGATTCTTATAGATACCTTTTTGAACCGTTTCCAATTTTATCTTGTTCCTTGTGGAAATATCAAGGGAGTTAATATATTTTACCCATTGCCAATATATATTTTATACGTGAAATATCCTTAGTATTTTACACATGTGGGTCATATTGTAAATATTGAAATATACTTATATCCGTCCTATGGTAATTATTCCAGTGCACCATATGTACATGAATTATAATAATTATGTCTACAGAGGCAAAGCAAGAAAGACAACTCTTGCATATTAGCAATAACATTTTTATCTTTCATTTTTATCTATGATTTTTGTGAAATTATCCATGGGTTGATACACTTTTCTTAATGTCAGTATGTTTTCTACATAAAATGTCAATATCATGTACAATTTCAAAGAAGTTGACCATTACATCACTAACTTACTTCAATTTCATCTGATATGCCATTGCCAGCCATACATTTTGGACTTGATATGATAGAATTGTGAAAAATAACGTAAAAATAAATTAGGTGGGTAGATGATTATAACTTTATAGAAATATGATATTTTTGTTATTAATGTTGACATTTTTCAAAACCAAAAATATTCACCCTTTATCCTTATTACCAACATTCATTAGGGCTATATTGTTCGATTGGCTACGCTGTTGATCAAACTTGAAGATCGTTAAAGTTAATGCATATTGGCAGCTAGCTACGCTGCTGATCGAACTTGAAAATAAAGGTAAAGGTGAAATGCATATTTCCTTGTTCGGTTGATAACAGAATCGTTGTTTTTCTTCATTATTTCTACAATTTAGGAGGACAAAATATTTTCATATCAAATGTTTTGATATATTCAGAACAAAGATAATACAGAAAGAAAAAAGGTTTCATTAATGAATACATGATACATGAATAATGCGAAAGTGCATCCGAGACCTCCATTCGTGCCTTTTCCAGTTTCATAACTTTTAGTTCCCTTCTTTATTAACCAAAGTGTACTTTATATGGGTTGTATAATATAGGAAGACGCAGCATTATTTGAAAATAATGTACATGTATGTATATATATATATGTTACAGGGAATAAGTGTAATCAGGGATTTCATGTAATTCCCGAAAGGTTCAGTGATTACGTGTAATTCCTGGTCATTTTAGGAATTACATGAAATCCCCAAAATTTTAGGGATTACATGTAATTCCTAAAATATTTTAGCATTTTTACACTTATTTCCTGACGGCCAAAAATCATAAATAATAAATTCTCTCAAGCAGCAGCGCCCCAGAGCAAAGTTTTGATGTGCTGACGGCAAAATATTATCAAAATGAAAGATTTCCAATACAAATTCATGATAAACTTTTCAAAAGGGGAATCGGGACTTAATATTATGAAATATATATATTCATAAAACAAATAAACAATGCTTCGAAAATCCCGGGGGGGGGGAGGGTTCCAGACCCTAACCTTCAACCCCCAACTATACTTCTGGATTTGCGCTTGCCACGCGTTCTTTAATCGACATGAGTGCTGAAGTCAGATTTGTAGACAAAATTGTACTTGAGCAGTCGCTAGAATTAGCCATGTATTGAAATTTGTAAGGATACTTGTGCAGTTTTAGTATGCTGTATATTGTAGGAAGATCCAATTTAGAAATAGGGTGTTGAAATGAAGAAATTTCATAGTGATTTTTTGCTAAAAATGTTAAGGACACTTTCATTGCTTTTGATATAAGTATTTGTATACGATTGTTCCAAAACTAGTTCATTATGGTGTTGTTGGCTGCTAAAGCAGCTTTATCTGCAGGCGCGAAGACATGTTTCAAGGAACTTACGTAATTTGGATTTGAAAAATCTTTCGGATTTAGAACTTGGATATCCAGAAAGATGAGGATTTTCCTGGAAGTTATCTATTCGAATATCAATTTGTAATTCTGGGGGGAGGGGCTTTTTTCGAAAAAAATAATTTTGCTCTGAATTTTGATGGGAAAAAATAATTTGCCTATGGTGTGTCAGTAAAAAATAATCTTGCTCTTACAAGGTATCTGAATTTGAAAAATTACCATAAAATTAAGCTAAAATTTCATGAAAATTTTCCGGCTCACTTCGCTCGCTGCAGTTTTCAATTTATATAAATACTTTTGGCTCGCTTCGCTCGCCATAGTTTTCTATCAAAAAATTAAATTTTAATGGCAAACTTAATAGCATAACATGTATTAAAAAATTTAAAAGAATGCACGTTAACAGAAAAAGGGCTTCCTTAAAGGCTTAAATATGTTATCAATATAATGAATTACTATCAATAGATGCATGCATGTATCACCATAGAGTCTAATTTCATATACAGGCATTACCGCAGCCAGTGCGTGTTTTGTGGATGCTTTCTCCTCCCGGGCACCTGGTCCCATCTCTAGCTTGCTAGAGGTTCGTCGATGCTCAACTTGTTGCTATTTAGTGAGTGCTGTTGAGATTGTCGTCAGGATCTTCTTTTACTCATTTTAAGGAAAACTTCAGTTTTTCCCCAATTTACAATTCTAAATTTAAGTTATGTTTACTGAGGATTATATCGTGAAATACTTCTATCTCTCTGTCTAGCAGCGAATAAAATTTTTCATAAAAATAAAGTAATATTTTAGAGTTTTGAATAAACATTAGGAATTATTATTGATAAAACACAAACAGTCTTAATATATTGCACATCACTTGTTAGAAAAAAAATTCTTACTGCAACATGTGCAACTTCGCAAGAAAAAAATAATTTTGCATCAGTCCGCGGCGAAAAAAATAATCATGCTCCGACACCCCCCACCCCACCCCAAAATATAGATAAGGTGTATCTCATATTTTCAGAATAGAGGGTCAATCATTTAGCCTAAGGTCACTAGGTAAAAAATTTGGTAACAACGGAATGGTCTTATCATAAGAAATACATGTGTGAAATATTAAAGCCGTATCACTTGCAAATCAAACCAAGTAAACCAGTGTTAATTTCTTTGAAAAGTAGGTCAAATATCTAGGTCAAGGTCACGAGGTCAAAAAGTATGGTATGCTTAGCAAGGTATTGTCACAAGGAATACACATGTGAAATATTAAAGCCCTTTCACTCACCAATTAAAAGTTATAACCAATGTTAACTTTTCTGAGATGTAGGTCAGATATCTAGGTCAATGTCATGAGGTCAAAAATTATAGAATGTTTCGAGAAGTCTAGTCACAAGAAATAAGTAAAAAATGTTTTTAAAAAAAAAACAGATGTCTCCTTCTCCCTCTAAGTTACTTTAACCTTAGGCCAAGATGATGTGAAACCTTTGAGTCATAGGCAACATGATACAAAAACATGAAAGTGATTCATCAGTGGGCACCTGATCCCACCTCTGGCTTCCTAGGGTCCGTCGATGGTCAATTGGATGCTCCGTTGTGAGTGCTGTTGAGATTGTTGTTGGGATCTTCTTTAACTCATTATATTGTTTGAGGTAAAGCCCAAACATGATTAGCATATACAATTTCATTATAAGCATATTTAGTGAAATTGAGTTTGGTCACATGACCTTGGATATAGGTGATCTGAAACCTACATTGTATGGATCATGAGCAACAAAAAACTGAATTAGTGATTGGATATACGGTTCAAAATATATAGCCTAAACATGATAAGCATAGACTTTGAGTCATGAGACTTTAACTCATTATATTGTTTGAGGTAAAGCCCAAACATGATTAGCATATACAATTTCATTATAAGCATATTTAGTGAAATTGAGTTTGGTCACATGACCTTGGATATAGGTGATCTGAAACCTACATTGTATGGATCATGAGCAACAAAAAACTGAATTAGTGATTGGATATACGGTTCAAAATATATAGCCTAAACATGATAAGCATAGACAATTTCTGCCTGGACATGATTAGCATATACAATTTCATTACCAAAGTAAGAAGTGACCTTAATCATGTGACCTTAGGACAATGTGATAAGAAACATTTAGTCCTAAGAAACAACTTACTAAAATATGAAAACAATTGTAAGAAGGGTTCAGGAGATATATCCAAGACAAGATTAGTGCGTACAATTTCATTAAAAAGAACTAAATCTTGACCTTGGGCACATGACCTTGGGTCAAGATGATAAGAAACCCTCTAATCCTGAGCAACAGCATACTAAAGTATCAGAGTGATACAGTATACAAATCCACATATATAACCGAGACTCAATAGCATTTACAATTTCATTGAAAAATGTAATACTTGATCTTGACCTTAGTCATATGACCTTGGATCAAGATGGTGTGAAATCTTTGGGTCATCAGCACCATCATACTAAAATATGAAGTGATCCGATCATGGTTCAAAAGATGTGAAACCTTTAGGTGAGAAGCAACAACACACTTAAATATGACAGTAATCTGATAAATAGTTTACGGAGATACAACCCCAACGGGATAGCATGTACAATATCATTGAAATGTACTAAGTGACTTTGACCTTGACCAAATGACCATGAGTCAAGGTGAAACCTTTTGGTCATGAGCAAATACATACTAAAACGTGAAAGTAATCCAGTAAGCGGTCCAAGGGATAAAGCCTAGACAAGTATGTATGTACATTTTCATTCAAAATGAATTAAGTCACCTTGGCCTTTGTCACATGACCTTTGGTCAAGGTGATGTGAGGCCTTCGGGTCATAAGGAACAACATACTAAAATATGAAAGTAATCAGGTTAAAGGTTCAAGAGCTATAGCCCAGACAGGAATGCAGGAACAATTTAATTAAAAATATACTAAGTGACCTTGACCTTTGTCACATAAACTTGGGTCAAGGTGTGAAACCTTCCGGTCATAAGCAGCAACATGCTAAAATATGAAAGTGATCCGGCAAACAGTTCAGGAGATATACCCCGAAAAGGAATGTATGTACACTTTCATTAAAAATGTACTAAATGACCTTGACCTTGGTCTAATGACCTTATGTCAAGGTGAAATGAAACCTTTGGGTCATAAGGACCATTATACTAAAATAAGAAAGTAATCGTGCAAACGGTTCAAGAGGTATAGCCCGGACAGGTATGTATTCATAATTTCATAAAAAAATGAATTAAGTGACCTTGATAACATGACCTTGCGTGAAGGTGATGTAAAACCTTCAGGTCATAAGCAACAACATACTAAAATATGAAAGTGATCAGGCAAACGGTTCAGAGATATAGCCCGGACAGGAATGTATTCATAATTTCATTAAAAATACATTAAGTGACCTTGACGTTGGTCAGATGACCTACAGTCAAGGTGATGTGAAACCTTCGGGTTATAAGCAACAACATACTAAAATATGACAGTTATCCGGCAAACGGTTCAAAAGATCTAGCCCGAACAGGAATGTATGCATAATTTCATTAAAATGCACTAAGTGACCTTGACCTTGGTAACATGACCTTTGGTCGAGGTGATGTAAACTTTCGGGTTATAAGCAACAACATACTAAAATATGAAATTGATTGAGCAAACGGTCCAAGAGATATAGCCACGACAGGAATGTATTCATAATTTCATTAAAAATACACTGAATGACCTTGACGTTGGTCACATGACCTTGAGTCAGGCAACAACATACTAAAATATGAAAGTGATTGGACAAACGGTTCAAGAGATATAGCCCACACAGGAATGTATGCATAATTTCATTAAATTTACACTAAGTGACCTTGACCTTGGTCAAATGACCTTGGGTCAAGGTGATGCGAAGCCTTCGGGTCATAAGCAACAACATACTAAATATGAAAGTGATCTGGCAAACAGTTCAAGAGATCTAGCCCGGACAGGAATGTATGTATAATTTCATTAAAATGCAATAAGTGACCTTGACCTTTGTCACATGACCTTGTGTCAATATGATGTAAAACCCTCGGGTCATAAGGAACAACATTATACAATTATTGACTGGGAATGAGGGCAATATATGATTTGTTTGACCTGAAGATTAATTGTTATGCCCTTAGATATTTTCCCCTTCATAGTCTATACAAGAAAAAAGTCCAACAGAATGACTGTTAGAAACAGCCGGTCCAAACGAAGTGTTAAAATCGACTGTTGGACCGGTCACGTGACGAACTGTTGACCGGCAAGACATTTAAGTGTTGTTATGACAACAAGCTTCTTGTTTATTTCGGTTATTTTATTTATTTCATCAGTTAAAGACGCTGAATAATGTAAATTTGATCATTTTCGGTAATTGTATTTGAAAAGAAGAACGTTCCCTATGCTGGGCCCCTTGAATAGATAAAATATAAGAGTTATCTTCCCTAATCAGCTGTTTACATCGTTTCAAAATGGTAGCGAGTTGCCTCTGCGACGGAGGACGATACAACAAAAATTTGGAGAACAGAGATGGTAAAAACACTAAGAATGCAATAAGAACTTCACTGAATATTCTCGTAGAATATTTATGCTCCATTAATCTCAATTTGTCGCTGATCGCTAATTAAACAGCCGAAAAATTTACTAAGTATAACAAAACAGTTGTAGAACGGAGTCTCAATATTCTTTTTTAGATCAAAAAAGGTATAACAAAACAGTTGTTGACAGGGGTCTCGGTCAACAGCTAATTTGTTGGACCCTTGGATGAACTGTTGACCTCGGCCTTCGGCCTCGGTCAACAGTTCATCCTCGGGTCCAACAAATTAGCTGTTGACCTCGACCCCAGTCAACAACTGTGTGATATTGCCCAAGGCTGAGGGCTATATTTTGTCTGAAGGTCCAACAAATCATATATTGCCCGAATTCCCAGTCAATAATTGTTTTGTTATACCTTACATCAATATTGCAGCAACGAACCGATAAGACCGGCATGTTTACGTTCATTTTCTTCTATAAGATAAAGAGCGCGGAAAAATAGTTAGAGCTAATAGCGTCATCAATGACGTGACGTCACAAACGATGTACCGATTATCGGGCAATATTTTTTTGAAATATTGTCCTAGGACCAATATTGATGTAGATATTGACCGCTTGATCAAATATTCGAATTTATAGGCATTTTTCCTATTGTGATTTTAAGGGTATAACAAACTAAAATATGAAAGTGATCGGGCAAATGGTTCATGAGATATAGCCCAGACACGATGTGTGACAGACGGACATACGGACGACGAAGGCAAAACCAATAAGTCTCCTCCCCGTTGGGGGGAGATATAAATATATGAAATTTCAAAGCCAATGTATCACTCACCAATTAAAAGATACAAGCAACTGTATTTTTTTTAAAGTAGGTCAAATATCTAGGTCAAGGTCATGAAGTCAAAAAGTATGGTATGTTTAGAAAGGTCTTGTTTTAAGAAATAAAATTCTAACGCCCTATCACGGTGAAGCCAATCTTAACTTTTTTTGTAAAAGTAGGTCAAATATGTAGGTCATGGTCACTAGGTTAAAAATGATGGTACGTCTTGAAAGTTCTTGTCAAAAGAAATACACATATGAAATGTCAAAGCCTTATCACTTTCCAATCAAAAGATATAACCAGTCTTAATTTCTTGAAAAAGTAGGTCAAATATGTAGGTCAAGGTCACTAAGTCAAAAATCATGGTATTTATAGAAAGGTCTTGTCACAAGGAATACATATGTGAAATATCAAAGCCCTTTCACTTGTCCATCAAAAATTATGGGCTGTGACACCCTAAGTGTGACAGACAGACGGACGGACGGACGGACGGACTGACAAACGGACAACGGACAAAGTGATCCCTAAGTGTCGCTATCTGCGGATAGTAAAATACTCATCAGTGATGCTTCTAGCCAAATTGATTTTCAGACACAGCCAAAATTCACTTCAGTTGCGCCCTCTGGTTTTATTATTTTGAATTGAAATTTGTGCAATATCTTCGCACAGAGTGAGCGGATCCAAATTTCCTGTAGTGACAATTCAGTAGCAAGATAAGAAATTAAATAAATGCGATGATCAAAATAGCATTGGAGGGATTTTGCTCAGATGTTAACCTCCTTTGATTTTTGTGTTATTTTTGTAGGTAAACACAAGTTTCCGAAACAGCCTATTAATATGTATGATGAGAAATTGATAAAGAGCAAACCAAGGCATCTTTCATGTGACATTAATACACTTCAAACATCAAACCACTGGGAACGAGTTTAACTGCTCCAAACTGCAACAAGAAATAAGTGTTTATGATAATAATACCCAAATGTTCCAATACAAGTGAATAAAATTATTAACATTTATCAATATAAGTTTATATATTGTATATCAAGTTACATATAGTAGGAATACAACAACTGCATGATACGCTTTTATGGAAAATAAGTGTCTGAATAAAAATGAAACACAAGACGGGAAATCAGATTAAAAAATCACAATAGAAATCAGAACTTTCTCACGTGATAAGAAAAATAGGACAGACAGACAGA
The DNA here is from genome assembly GCA_028142955.1 of Pinctada fucata. NCBI lineage: Eukaryota > Metazoa > Mollusca > Bivalvia > Pterioida > Pteriidae > Pinctada > Pinctada fucata. The sequence goes on from AP027114.1 coordinate 25,394,066, forward strand.
CGGAGACAATTACACAGCTTCATTGAAGTGCGAATGACAACTTTATCTAATCATCAATCTCCAGATTCCAAGGCGAGAACAGAGATGACACTTTAAAAAGGGCACCGTGCTGGTTGTTCTGTTTAAACATCTAAGTAAGTTGGACCAAAAAAGGTTCGAGGGCCGTTCCAAAAATTCGTGGAAAAATCACATTTGAAGTCGTATGCGAATGGAATTTTCTGGAAATGAAAGTGAAAGAGAAAAAAAAATAGCATGTTAAAATAATTTACTAAAAGAGCATAATTGTTACCTTTGTACATGAAGGTAGAAGTTACGGTGCAGTGAAATTTGAGTTGTTGAAATGAACCCATCCCTTTCATTACATTGCTAAATAAAATAAGAAAGCATTCTCGACTATCAATTCAATATCATTATATATTATTCTATATCATGAATACTATTAGTTGTCATGATCACTGCGAAGTTTTATCAAAATCAGACCAGATTTACGAATTTTATGAGGATTTATGTATGATATTATTGATCAAACAAACCAAAAAATTGATGACGTCAGAGTTTTTACGGAGCACCAGACAGTCATTCTGACGGAGACTTGACAGCTGATGAATGTATCTTGAGAGGATAGGAGAAGATGAATCATATTCATTTTCAAGGACAAGGGTACAAGTTTGTAAACCTTGTGATCATCAAAGGGGACATAAAATTATGAGTAGATGCTATGGCTATGCTTGGTTTGCCTTAGTTTATGGTGTAATTCCCTGAGATGAAACTATTGAAAGGAACGTGCTTGTATTTCGCATGAAAACGCTCGTGACGTCACAATGCATAAGATCTAAAGAAACATGCCGCGACGGCTGTTCAAACCTGCAAACTGAACCCACGAGAATGAAATGTACAACTGTGGTGCATATAAACTGAATCGAACAAAAACAACTGTGGTGCATATATATATAGAATAAATGTCATAATTTGTGTTTTGTTACGGGTATGCACCACACAGCAAGTGCATTTATCGCATGAAATGTACATGTACACGTGCACTATGAATAAAATAAGCAATTCTCTGCTAAGCAATAATAATAATTAATATGAGTGGAATCTGCTATTATGAAATAATAAAACAGTGAACGCTCAAGACATCACACAGATAAAGAGTAAAAAGATAATATTTAAAGACACAAATAATACAATCAACTTTTGTACAGAAGCAAAAGGAAATTCCCGATAGAAATTAACATATCCCCTCTCAAAAATCAACTTTGAAGTCTTATCACCTCTCGAAAATCAAATTTAAAGGTAAGAAATAAAAACTTATGTTCAATTCTATGTAAGAATTATGGAAGTTCGAGAAAACACCTATTCATTCACTATAAAACAGGACATTGAATTCATCAACTAGGTCCGAATTTACTTGTCAGTGAACACTTTGTTTTTCCACTATCTAGTTTCAAATATTGGATACAAGCATTTCAATTTCAATGCATTCTGAAGAATTAATTGTTTCTTGCAATTGGCAGTTGTCGGAATTGGTGTATTTTCTATACAAATTTGAGTTTGCAACAGTAGATTTAGTTAATGAAGGTGTTTTGTAAGTTTCTTACCGTAAGAGTAAAACTTGTGGGATTTTTTCATCATAAATCGCCTTCTGCCTGAGTTCCAAAAAGATATTACACATATGGAACATTCTTATCTTTATGGTAAAGAAATGTATCATATCATATATGAATAATAAGAGAAAATAGTACTCAGATTTCTGTTCAGTAGCATTAAGCCTCGTAGTCAGCAAACGTGCAACTCTGAAATAAGGTAATGATGACATTTTATGTTGGGACATTTCTATCTCTGAAGTGTTGGTCCTTCAAGTAATTATAGCTTTAATTAGATTTATTGCGTTCTTGTAGCATCTACTTCTATTATTGACAGTCGTATGAAAATTGCATATTGCCCTGAACATTAATTACTGTACGGCATTTTTGTCATGTAGGGATGGAGGAAAATCAATGTAGACCGTTCTCAGCGTATCAAGTGTTTTGGAAAAAAGGACTTATGAAATAAGGATTTATTAGAACTGAAGTTATTGATAACAATTGGGGCTTTAGGATATAGAATTTACTTCTACGAGCGACGTAAATGTCATGACGATTTTCTTCTTGACTTGGATAAACGATCTAAATGACCTGTATGGGCGATCTATGACATCTTATCTGTGTGGAGGACTAGGGATCTTCAAATACAATTATTGTGTAGCGGTCAGGACATTTTCATTGTAATGCTATCTATTATCCGGCATAAGGACGTAAAGTGCACTCTGGAATGATGTTGGACTTTCCTGGCACGACTGATATGATTGCAGTTGAATCTGTCATTGATATGATGATTGATTTTTTATTTTCATTACACTGATAACAAATTTTATAATATGCGAGGGTTGGCCGAAAAGTTCGCGGACTAGTCCGTTTAAGCACACTTTTAGCAAGGGAGCTATTTTCATTTCTTGCCGTCTGGAGTCCGTCCGGCATCTGTCGTAAAATTTTCTCATTTTTGACCTCTTTTCCAGAACCACTGAAGGGAATTAGATGAACATTGGTAGGAATCAAGTACTCATAGTCTCCCACAAGTGTTGTCGTTTTGCGTCCGGATTTGTCATCAAGTGGCACAACCACAGGCAAAAAATGTAGGTCACGGGATATACTCCGTCGACAAACTTTTTTTCAAAATCGAGGCACATAAAGACATACGCATTAGGATGGTCAAGAAGGATGTCTGAGCAAGTGTTGTTGTTTACGTCCAATCCAATCCAAAGTCAAATATTTTGACGTCTTTTTGGACTTTGTCAACAACTCTTATTTTTTAACACTTTCTTTAAATGACGCAATTAATACATGATCTTCTGCACTTACTCATTGCAAATTTGTCATACATATAAGTCATTGAATGGTTTTATATTGATTTTAGTTGAAAATTATATTTTTGTGATTTTTACTTTAATATTCTTCAATATGCAGAAAATGAGTACAACAAAATCAAACATTAGTAGAGTTGTTTTTAAAAATGAGTTATTAAAAGAAACAGTACAAAAAAGCACTTCTGACAAATTTTAAGTCCAAAATAGGACTATAAATGCGTGAAAAATTTGACTTCGGAGAGGAACCAAATATAACATTTCTAAAATACATCGTTCTAGATCATAAGGATTTCTTCGGTTTGTCGATGTGTGGTTTGGTACTTCATTCCTAACAAGTTTCATCAAATTCCCTTCAGTGTCGAAAATGTGGAAAAGTTAAAGAAGGACGGACGCCAGACGGTTACAATAGCTCTCTTGAGCCTCGCACAGATGTGCTAAATAAAGTGACGTTAGGTTACGGAAGGACCAACGTGTAATGAGACAATTGTTGAATGATTTAAGAAAGACACATATAAAGACAATGAAGATTCTTACCAAGTGTATGACTTCCTTCTGTGTCATAAACACTTGTTTACAATTTGTGCAGACGATTTTCGGAAACTCTTCGGATATAAAAATAGAGGAAATAATTAAATCAATTAGTCAAGGAAACCGAAATCACGGCATCGCATAGCGTCAGTATGTTTCAAATGGCAATAAATAATGCCTCAAAATTGTATTTTTGTCGCCGTCGCTCAAATTGGCAATGTCGGCAATTTTAGTCTGTCGAAGTTTACTATTAAATGTCAAAAAAACGCGAACATTATTTCTGTGACACAATTGATATCATTTCGATAACAGCATAATTGTCGCTGAACTTGGTCATGTAACTAAGGATATTCCATGTTCAAGTTGAAAACATAGATTCTACACACAAGACAATGAGTTATTTCGCAAACTTGCGAGCTGTTATGTCATAAGTTATAGAATATTTAATTTTCGTTTTGTTTTCAATGATAATGGAAACTTCATAATGGTCAATATCACCGAAGTATGTAATGTCCACGGTCTGGCTATCAGTAATAGCATATTGAAACAAACATGACGGCCTCTGAAATTTTTTCAAGCGATGAAACTCATCAAAAGTCATTATTGAACAATATATTCTATATATACATGTATAACAATGACTGCCTGATAAGGCACGGTCCATTAGATATTCGGGGGGGGGGATTTTTTGCCCTGGAAGGGGAGCAAAATATTTTTTTTCTTGCAAATTTCGAGCAAGATTTTTTTCTAACATTAGTTATGTGCAATATATTACGAATGTTTGTGTTTTATAAAAAGAAATTCTTTTATTTTTACTTAAAACTCTAAAATATGACAATATATTTTCATGGAAAAATTCAATTCACTCCTTAATAAAGAAATAAAAGAATTTTACAATATAATCCTCAGTAAACAAAAATATAAGTACAAGTAAGAGGGCCTGAGGAGAGGGTCCTCTAGAGAAATGTTCAAATTTAGAATTGTTACTTGGTGACAAACTGAAGTTCTCTTTCAAAGATTGTATATAAAATTAGACTCTATTGTGATACATGTATTTGTTAATCGTAATAATACATTATACTGATAATATATCTAAGCCTTGGGGGAAGACCTTTTTTCATAAACAATTGCATCCTTTTGATATTTTCAATATGAACTTTGCCATTTAAAGAAATAATAAATAGAAGACTATGGCGAACGAATCGAGCCAAATTTATTTTCATATAAATTGAAAACTGCGGTTTGTGAAGAGAGCCAGAACATTTCTTAGGAATTTTGAGCAATAATTCTATGGTTATTCTTCAAATTCTGATTATTTGTAAGAGCAAGACTTTTTTCATCAAAATTCACAAAAAAAATTATCGAAAAAAAAAACCAAGCCTCCCCCTACCTCCGAATATCAAATGAACCGTGTCTAACAGCTGTCATTTCTTTAAAATTACTTTCTGTGGCATAAGCTGTTCAAAACACAAAATCAATCATGTTTAGATTTCTGGAAAGTGGAACGATCTGTCGCGAACGACATTTCCATTTTTCTATAGTTAAAGTATCTTGATTATTTATGTTTTATGCATGAAATGTCCACTCTCTGTAAAGTAAATATACAAATCTAAATTAAAAAACATTAAAGAGGGCGCGACTGAAATGAATTTTGGTGTCTCCGCTGGAAGCATCACTGAGAATTTAATAATCGAAACACGTGTCTGGTAAAGGAAAAATTGGTTTGGAATTTTCTTCATGAAGGGATAGAGTTGGAACACTTCCGTATCATTTCAAACGGTGATTTGTCATTTCAAAGACTAATGCACAATGTTTTAAGCTAATCCCATGAAAAATATAATTGTTATTCTATTAAAAGGTTCTTAATCTTGAGAAGGTGATGATGTATTTTCAATAGTTTTGTGTCAGAATAAATCTCTTATTATTCACAAAATAAGAATGACCATGATGGATTTATGCATGAAGGCTAATGCATCCTTTTTATATTGAATATTTGGAGTATGTACATTTATAAAGGGATGTTTTTTAAAGATAAATTTCACATTAAGAAACTAATATTACTTTAGGTTGTTAGTCATATGAACATATGCATATTTTTAATACACTTCCGGCTTTAATTTTCACTTCGAATGTTCGATATTGTCGTCACACCACATAGCGCTCTTAAAAGTCTCTATGTATTATCAGACTTAATTGTTCGAAAATTTTCTCGATCTTTTTTAATCTAATGTTCCAATTTTTATCGTCGTATGTAATATGTTATCTGAATATTAGAGAAATTAAGATCCCAAGCCTGACCTTATTTGCTCAAATATGTGTCTTTTTGGAGTCTTTAGTTCGTTGTCGTCAGTCAACGGCGTATAGGTTTCGAATTTTCTACTTCTTCGGCTGCAAGGATTTTTTGGAACTTGGAAAGCATCAAGCACCAAAGGTTCTCCTTTCATAGCCTACCGTTTATCGTCCGTTCGTTGTTCGTAAACTTCATTCTGACTTCTTCGCAAGAACCACTAAACGGATTTTAAGGAAACTTGGTAGGAACAAAATACTCACGATCCCCCACAATTGTTGTTGTTCATCGTCCGGATCTGTCAATAGGTAGTGCCACAACGGGAAAAGGAGGTCAAGGGTTACCCTCCTTTTGACAAAATTGACAAAATTCTTTTTCAGAACTAAAACACATATAGACAAACCGGAAGCATCAGGATGGTCTAGAAGAATGCATGAAAGAAGAGTTATTTTTGGTTCCACTCGACGCATTTACAGTCTTTTCGGACTATGTCAGAGATCTTCATTGTTTAACGATTTCTTTAAATAAATGTAATAATGAGTGGTTGCGCGCACACATATGTCACATTTAAGTCATTCAATGGATTGTTATTGAACATTTATTATTTCTGATATTTCGTGAATTTTTTCATATGTAATAAAGGAAAGGGGGTATTTCTATTCATATTTTGACTTCTTCTCCAGAAAAACTAAAGAGATTTGTTTCATCAAACGGATCTGTGTGGAACATCAAATTACGCAAGAACCTTTTTAATATGCACTGCAACGTATCTGTTACATATAATTTTTCGATAGATTTGGGTGGGAGTAGTGACGTAAAGTTCAATTGAGGAAGTATCAAATTAAGTGACAAATATAGAAAATGACCATATCCCAAAACACAGTACAAAATCGATAATTCAGAAAATCATAAACCGAAGGCATACAAATCAGGATAAAACAAGAACCAAAACAAACTAAAACCTCCACCATATGAAAAGATGCGAACTCCAAAAACGGGAGTGAGACCAGGTGCCCAGGAAGAGTGCGCATCTCCGGCATGCATGCAACATCCGTCACTTCAATTCAGTGGAATTGTCACTTCCGGTTACTTATACAAGTATATTCGGTGGTTGGATGGTTCAAATGGTCTCTTGTATTCTTGTAAAATGACGCGGTTTCTCGGATATGAAAATGTTTGCCGTTATTAGTCCCCTACCGGCTACGCCAAGGGGACTCTTAGTTTCCTCTCGGTCTGTCTGTCCGTCTGTCCTCCGTCTGTCCGAATATTAGTTTTCCGGACTTTTTTGCAACTGATGGAGATATTCAGATGAAATGTTTGTCGTTATTAGTCCCCTACCGACAACGCCGAAAGGGACTCTTAGTTTCCTCTCGGTCTGTCTGTCCGAATATCACTTTTCCGAACTTTTTTTCTGCAACGGATGGAGATAGTCAGATGAAATTTGATACACTGCTTGGTCTTGGATAGTTACAGAGCAAGTTCGTATTTCGTTACGCTTGACTTTATTTTCGAGGAGTTATGCCCATTGATGAATTGGAAAATTCTGTTTTTGTCAGTTTTCCGGACTTTTTTCTGCAACAAATAGAGATATTCAAATGAAATTTGATACACAGCTTGGTCTTGGATAGTTACAAAGCAGGTTTAATTTTCGTTACGCTTTACCTATTTTTCGAGGAGTTATGCCCCTTGATGACTTGGAAAATTCAGTTTTTGTCGGTTTTCCGGACTTTTTTCTGCAACAGATAGAGATATTCAGGTGAAATTTGATACACAGCTTGGTCTTGGATAGTTACAAAGCAAGTTTGATTTTTGTCACGCTTGGTCTGATTTTCGTGGAGTTATGCCCCTTGATTACTTTGAAAATTCAGTTTTTGTCAGTTTTCCGGACTTTTTTCTGCAACAAATAGAGATATTCAAGTGAAATTTGATACACATCTTGGTCTTGGATAGTAACAAAGCAAGTTTGACTTTCTTCACGCTTGACCTATTTTTCGAGGAGTTATGCCCCTTGATGACTTGGAAAATTCAGTTTTTGTCAGTTTTCCGGACTTTTTTTCTGTAACAAATAGAGATATTAAGGTAAAATTTGATACTCAGCTTAGTCTTGGATAATTGCAGAGCAAATTCAACGTTCGTCACGCTTGACCTCTTTTTCGAATCGATAAAGCAGATAAAACCTCAGAACTGAGCTGCACAGACAGTAAGTTTAATTAAAACTCATGTTTAATTGAAGAGTAATTCATAGGCAGAGTTGCAGGATATAAATATATGCCGCCGGTAGGGGACTTATATCGATGAGCGCTCATAACATTTTTCTTATTTTAATAGTACTGAGATATTCAGTAAACGCTCGTCACTTTTCGTTTACTTGAATTCCGAGACGATTAGAATTTCATTTTATTTGATATACATCACATGAACACTTGCCCCGGTGTTGAATTGATAATCAGGGTTTTTTTTTCAATTTCTTCGAGTCGTTGAGCGGAGCTAGCGGACAACCACCTTCCCAAGTCGCGGTGATAGATTCGATTCTCTACTCCTCTCACCTTGACCAATTACTTTTAAAATTCGCGGGTCCGCATCGTGGCCTAGCGAAAGATCGATAACTCTAGATCTCAGCTGGAACAATTGACCAATGATAGTAGCTCTAACTTACCCTGTTTGGTTTAAATGTAAACAATACGGTGATAACAGATAGTAAGCTTGTAATTGCTCAGTCAATGATACATGGCCGCTGATTGGTTACATGGCAAACAAAGGAGCCGATCACGACTTAGACAACAAAATGTAAAAGTAGTAGGTCAAGGTGAGAAGAGTTGAGAAGCGAATCAATCACCGTGACTTGTGAAGATGGCGGACAACTTTCCCGGCTAATAGCTGCCGACAATCATTTTCATAAGTTTATATCACATCAGAAAATTACTTTTATATAATCTGAAATGGCAAAGAATGTAACGTAAATTTAATGACATTTCATCTTTCACCCTCTTCCTCATACATTTTGCCCCCCCCCCCTCCTAAAAATATCGACTTGAAATCCCATATAAGACGGCCAGGAAAGGCTTTATTTTGGATTTTCATAGCCTTTGAAGTTTCGATCTCTCACCCTCTCTTCATTTTTTCCGAGTTCATGTTATGAAAAAATTACGAGTCTGACGGGGTCTCCCTTCACCCATGATGAATCCGCCAGTGGATATGTAGGTCTGCCGGGCACCTGGCCCCACCTCCAGCTTGATAGGGGTACGTCGATGGTCAATTTGGTGCTCTATTGTGAGTGATGTTGAGATTATCGTCAGGATCTTCTATAATTCATTTGTGTCACACTTATGCCCTTTGCGGTGTGGAGCTCGTGAAAGGTTCCCCGCGAGGGGACAGTAAGTGTTTAGGATATTTTCCCTGATATGGTCGCCGTAGCACTTTCTATATAGATATAACCTAAGACAGTGTAATGCATGTATTTCATATATTGTTTTTTTTTTTTCGTGCATGAACATCGACGGCGGTTGCGGTTAGCCAACAGGGGACGCTTACTCCTCCCGGGCACCTGGTCCCACCTCTAGCTTGATAGGGGTCCGTCGATGCTCTATTTAGTGCTCTATTGTGAGTGATGTTGAGATTATCGTCAGGATCTTCTTTAACTCATTTGTGAAACACTGATATCTAATTTACTTTGAAAATCGTTAATAAAACAGAAAAATATCCATATATGTACCATCTAAACAAAGAAGCACGTGTACCCGTAATATTAATATCGTGTACATGTAAAGTGTTACCAACTTCTGACGGCGGAAGTTGCAGACTAGTAATGTGTTGAATAGCTAGCTTATAGAAATGGGCTTATAAATGGCTTTTTAATGGGTAAACGAGACAATATATTTTATGGAATTACCAATATTTTATTATTTGAGTTTGTCCGAGTAAATGTAAGTTAAAATACCCACGAGTAGACAACATCTTTAAGACTTTCATTGGTAATCTACTATGTGTCGGTTTATTCAAGTATTTCTCATGTTGAGTCGTCCCTGCCGGGATTGCGTACGGACTAGTAGACTTTTACTCGGCCGGTTTATGCAGGAAAGGCGAAAGATATTTGCTATAACACCTTATGCTTTCCTCTGTTGAAAGAAGAAAACTGTCAATCTCATTTTCCTTGATTTGTGATTTTGTTTTCAATGATTGTATGCAAAGTCTGTCTTTATTTTTTGATTTGTTATTTTCAAAGATTTCTGCAAAATTATATGCTGAATTACAACGTGAATTGATCCATATCTTACTTAATTTCAAAGCTTCATCCGACTTGAGATCGCTGAACCTTGTCGTTCGAATAAAATCTCATATCTAAATTCATATCAATGTAACAACAAAAACTATAGGAAATTGTATCTTTTTTAGGTTTTTTGTCTTTTCGTCAAGTCACAAATGAGATAACTAAGATTTCAACAGCACTCAAAATAGAGCACCAAATTCAGCACAAGTATACAAAACCTTTCAAAATATGTTTCTAAATTTAAAGTAGCTGATTTAGTGAAGATTAAACCACACGAGTTCCTCCGATTGATTTTAATGCCGAGAAATCTGTTTTTAGGGTTTATGTGAGATTTGAGAGATAATGCGTTCATATTTAGTGGAAGATTCCGCTTGAAGACATACTGGGACAATCCATTAATTACTGTGTAAGATGTGCACGATAAATCACATTTTGTTACTAACAGAGGATGAGATTTGCCTCCGGTAGATAATGATGTCTTAGGATCATGTGACACAATCCTGTCACCATTTAGGCTAGGCTTAGTATTTCTCTGACCAATCAAAGCCAAGAAGAGGCTTCATTACGCAGTGTCTTTAAGTTGATCACCCTTCATGGACATCTTTACACTTAACAAGCCAAGTTTTCAAACAACCCGTACCACATGTGTCAGATTGTTACATTTTTCAGACATTTGTATTTTTCGTACTACTGAATGGAAGTTACAGCCCCAGTTTGATTTTGATTTATGAACAAGCATACTTGTGACGTGACGACTTCAATTTTAGCATCACAAACTTTCCTTTTTTAAGGCACGGTCCATTTGATATTCGGGAGGGGGGGGGGAGTTGGACTTGGATTTTGTCGGAGCAAGATTTTTTTTTCGCCCCGGACCGGGGCAAAATAATTTTTTTCTTGAGAAGCTGGAGCAAGGAAAGTTTTATAACAATTGATACATGTATATATATTAAGAATTATTGTGTTTTTTTTTTCAATAGAAATTCTTTATTTACTTAAATTACTCTAAACATTACTTTATTTTTGTGTAAAACTTGTATTCACCTCTAAACTGAGAGGGATAAAAGATTTTTACGATATGAAATATAATTTTCAGTAAGCAAGATGTATATAAGGTCATGTAACATGTAGAGGGCATGAGAGAAGGGTCGTCTAGACAAATTTTTACATGTAGAAATGAAACCTAGTGAAATACTTAATTAAATTCTCCTTTCAAGCTTGTATATAAAATTAAACACTATGGTCATACATGTATCTATTAATAGTAATAAATTATAATGATTATGTATTTAAGCTTCGTGTCAGTCACATGCATACTTTTGATATTTTCAAGTACTTGCCATTACAGAAGAAAACTATAGCGAGCGAAGAAAACTGCGGCGAGCGAAGCGATTCAAAAACTTTCAGGAATTTTAAGCGAAATTTATGGTTATTCTTCAAATTCAGATAACTTGTAAGAACAAGATGAATTTCTCTGTCACAACATAAGCAACAGTTATTTCATTTTTTTCATCAAAATTTAGAGCATTTTTTTTTTCAAAAAAAATACCCAAGGCCCCCCCCCCCTCCCGAAGATCAAATGGACCGTTACTTAGTGGCAATATCCATTCATCGTCTGCATATGGTGTGTTTATATCTCAATTGAAAGGATATGCCAAAGCACGTACACCACGTCAACCCAACATCAGGGGGTTCGGTGGAGTTGGACCACGGGTTCGGTGCGTTTGCATTGTTTTCGCTCTGAGGTTGACTATTTCTACAATTTTCAAATCTAATATTGCAAATATCTGAAAAAGGACATGCTCACGGGTTGAGGGAAAGCCTACTCTATCTTCTAATGCTATGTTATGCTAGGAACAAGCTTTAGAAGTCGAGAACATTCATGGACAATAAAGGTACTTCTCTGTCAAATCGCATATTTATTTAAAGGTGTAGGGCCACGAAGCCCTTAAAACGGCCCTGCAATTTTCCTTAAAATTAAACTTAATGGGAATTACATGATATAATACATAAAATAAAATGTTTCCCGCTTTTAATGAAACGAACATACCACCTACCGAACCATCATAGGGAGTATTATGACGTCATCATGTGACGTCATTTTGATGTTATTGACGTCGCCAAAAATGCTCGAAAATGTATCTTTAGTGGAGAATTTCGATGTGGCCATATGCGTCGAGAAACATAAAACTTTTATGACAAGATGATATTATGATTATCTTTCATTTGTAAATTTTTCATCTTTCTCGATGCATGTGGCCAATGACAAAAATGGATAATGACCATATCCCTATTTACAGAACAAAATCGATAATTCAGAAAATCAGAAACCGAGGCATACGAAATCAGGATAAAACAGGAACAAAAGCAAACAAACAAAAACCTCCACCATATGAAAAGAAGCGAACTCCCGATATAAGAGTGAGACCAGGTGCCCAGGAAGAGTAAGCATCTCCTGCTTGCATGCAACACCCGCCGCTTCAATTCGGTAGAACTGTCACATTCGGTAACTTCCATTTCGGAAGACATAGAGTACAATCTTGGGTTGGATGGTTCAAATGGTCTACGACAGAATATCACCCATCATTCTGGAGAGTGGGACATCATAGTGTATGACGAGTTCCCCATATCGACCGTAGAACTTCCTCAGTGACGATGTTAGTCACAAGCATATCCCTGACTGTGAAGCTTATCTGAAAGACGCCTAGCTCTCAGAACCAATCCGTATATTTCGTACTTGCTCCGGCATAGCGTTTCAACTGAGATATGAACACGCCATAAGCAGGCGATGAAGGAATGTTGCTACTCAGAAAAGGAAAGTTTGTAATGCTGAAATTGAAGTCGTCACGTTTGTCATAGAGTGAGGTGTTCATGTGACCATCAGTGTCGGAGGACAACATTATGTCCAAATAAGATGCTGAATTATTTGTCTCTGTAGTTTCTTTGACTTCGAGCTCTGAAGGATAGATACTGCTCAGGAAATCCGCGAATTTTGGATTATTGATGGACAACACATCGTCTATGTATCTGTCAGTTGAAGTCAGAAGCTAAGTATCTTTTCCCTTCAGAGACCAGAGATTGAATGAATTCAGCTTCGCACGAGTAAAGAAAAATGTCGGCAAGGAGTGGGGCACAATTGGTCCCCAATGGAATTCCGACAATTTGCTGCAAGACCTTTCCTCCAAACACCACAAAAATGTTGTCGAATAATATCTGTTTCAGTGTACTTATTTTCAGAATCGGACTTTTCTTTTACAAAGTAGGTTTTGTCATAGTTCACAACAATAAATTTGTATTTGCGATTACCGTTCTTACTTGTAAACGCATTACTCATAATTTTTGCGAGTCTTTCTTTCAATTTAGAATGTGGAATTGTAGTGTAAAGTGTCGAAAAATCAAAGGCTTTGATCGAATGAACTTTACTAAAATGAGTGGATTTCAGCTGTTCTAAAAGTTCCTTCGAATTCTTTAAAATCCACATCTGGTTGATACCACTGCGAGAATATACTGTCGAACAATATTTTTGAAGCCCAGATTTGATTTCAGATAAAACTTTGGTAAGTAAGATCGATACAGATTTGGTAGAACATTTTGAGGAACCAGCGATGAAACGTTGTTTGTACGGATTCTTATGCATTTTAGGTATGCAGTATAAGTATGGTAAATCTAAATCTAAATTGTTAGTTTGGAAGCCAAAGGAAGCAAGAGCTGATTTGTGGTTATCTATTATTTCAGAGGTATAAAAGGTTTGTAGGGGTGTAAGTTGGATTTCCAGGTGTCGAATTTAAACCCAACTCTTTAACTAGACTGTCGAAATAGTACTTTTTGCAAGTAAATGTGTAATTATTTGAGGCTTTGTCCGCTGGTGTGATGACATAATGTTCTTGGAGGTAGGTGAGCTCTGTGATAACATCAGGGTCTTTAAATATAGACTCGAATCTGGTGTTCACAGTTGATCTTAATCGGTTTATTCTAGATAAAAGTAACCCTCTGATGGATTTTATCCATTCGGAAAGAGTGTCGAGCTGTACATCCTCTTTCTTTGCCCAACGTAATGCTAATTTTGAAGAAATATGTAGGTTTTGTAGCAATTTCATGAAAAATTGCCCGATTTTAGGATTTTCAAAGGGCTTAAAGCTACCGATAAATGCATTATTTACAAAATCTCAACACATTACTAAGTAAAGAACTTTACAAAGAATCAAATCGCAAAAAATATTCAATTAATTCAAATGTTCAGAAACAGGACCGATTTAGGGGCTTCGTGGCCCTACCCCTTTCTTTGCTAAAATTGAAGTTTTGCTACCATGTATCATCTGGAAGGCAACAACTTTGGACAATTTCTGCGTTCTTGATTTAGGAATTACAGAACAATTTATATTGAACATTTAATATCGGTTCTAGGGTTCGACACAAAGTCAGTATGGGGGTTCGATGCCTTTCCGTTTAAAATGTACATGTAGTAAAATCATATAGTATTGTAGGCATGCGAAAAAAGTTACCACTTTGGCTATCGAAGTCAAATCAAATAAGAAATTATCCATCAAAATAGTGGATTTGTTTGTCAAAATCGAATCCAAACTCAAAGCCGAAGACATAGACAATAAAACAGAAAAAAAGAACATATACATCTACAACAAAAGTAACCACGCAAAAACGGATTCTAATCTATTCCCCGGGTCCCAATTCTCATCATTGAACGCTTACTCTACATAAACGCCTTCTTCACCATTTCTTATGCTTGAATTAGAGACAATACAGACTCCTTTGATTACACTATCCGGATTAAAATAAGACATCTTTAAAAAAGAATTCATTGTCTCCTTTCCTATCTGGCTTCTCCCGTCCTCCTCTCTATCCATCTTTCTTGGCTCCCTTCCCGTCATATCCTGCACCCCTTCCCTCTCTAATCTCTCCCGTCAATCCTGTCTGCACCGTCCTTTGAAGTTAAGGAAGAGAAGTGAACGAAATTCACTTGACATATCAAAAGTTTGCTGTGACGTCATCGACGCACATGTATAAGTTATACTCAAAAGCAAGTGTATAGATATGATGTCAAACCTCATATTCACATACTTCTAAAAAATGTATTTTTCTCGTAAAATGTTTTTGAACAAATTACATTATACAATAGGACATCCCTTCACTCAAAACCCATGAGCTTAGTATCCATAAATTTCATTCTTACAGTTCTTTCAGCATTTTTGTATCTGTTGAAATGGTAGCAAGATTCCAGACAAGTTGCCGGGGGCCTATTGTCGTCCCATTTAGAGACAAACATTTAGTTTAAAGCTTTACTGAGAATTGATTTTTTCTATACTTTAATTTCAATACGCCTTTTTTAAGATCATGGTATGGCGCTGTCTGTCTGTTCGTCCTCTGTCTGGCTGTCCCTCCGCTGTCTGTTAGTCGATCTGTTTGTCCGTCTCCTTATATTGTCGACGCAATACAGCCTAAAGCGCCTTTTGCATCAGCTGTACGGCAGCCATACGGCTCTCTGTGATCGACTTATTGATTACAATCGCTAGAAATGTTTTGTTCGCAAGCCCGTCGCAGACTGAAATCTCAGCTGTGGGTCCTATAGCATCAAATCCCACTCATTATGCAACGTCTTTTTGGTACATTTTTGGACATAATAATTTTCATACTTTTTGGCCATATTACATTATTTAGACTGAGGATCACTGACGAGGGTTTAATACCCGAAACGTGCATGTCTGGTCCATGCTGTAAATTTACCAGGTTTTAAATGCTATTGAATTTAAAGACGTTTAACATTTGAACTACTTGGTGAGTGTCACTGCTGGAAGACCAAGAGTCCCCGAGGGCACATGTGGCCAAGTTCGATCAACTTCGGTGTTACAAAATTGCTTGAAATTTCTAAAACGTGGGTCCTTTAGCATCATATCCCACTCATTATGCAACGTCTTTTGGTACATTTTTGGACAAATAATTTTCATACTTTTTGGCCATATTACATTGTTTAGACTGAGGATCACTGACAAAGGTTTAATACCCGAAACGTGCATGTCTGGTCCATGCTGTAAATTTATCGGGTTTTAAAAGATGCTATTGAATTTAAAGACGTAAGACGTTTAACATTTGCACATTATCATTGCGATTTCTAGACAACATGTGTAAGAAGTAAGGCCATACGACTGTCTTACGAAGTACTAAGAACAGAAATTAGAAACATGCCAGCAGAGCAGAGGACATCATAGACTGTATGTAATTAACTGTATTACTTTTTATTGTGACGCCGACATAAACAAAATTGTTGTTTTCTCTCTGGTTAACTCCGTCTGTTCATCTGAAGGGTGGGAGGATTTGCGCGCACATTACACAGTATAACATTGAAAGAGGAAGATACACTGGGGTGAGGCGTTCGCATAGAAAATGTGCATTATGTAATTTATGTGATATTGAAGATGAATTCCACTTTGTACTTAAATGTCCTTTTTATTTTGATTTTGGGATGAAAAGGTCAATTGTCAAGGTCCTAGGACTTTAATTATTAAAAAAAAATGATATTCAGTTTAAGACTATTGGATCCACCCAGCCGCAGAAAATACTTGACGTATCTTCCTTAATGGAAGTAACCAGATGTGACATGTTTGTCGAAGTGAAGCTATGAGTGTTGCATGCAAGCAGGTATGCTGACTCTTCCTTGGTATCTTATCTGGTCTCTACCTTATTCATATGTAAGACTTTTTTGTGTGTGTGCTTTGGTTCCTGTTTTTTTATACCCTTTCGTTAATGATTTTTGATTTTCCATTTTGTTCTCTATATTGGAATATAGTTCTGGAAGATATTTGCCATACTACTGAGTATTGCTGAAATAGTAGATCTATCCAATCAGCTCTATATTAAATCTCATCCAAATATCCGAGACATTTAAAAGTTACGTAATTTACATTAAAAAAGTCTTCGCGTGTGCAGACAAAGTAGCCACCAACACCATAATCATTTGAAAACGTTAATACATATCAACTTTAGTTTCGGACCCTTCGTCTACAAATACTTATATCGAAATCCAACATTTTACACAAACATAACAAAGCGATTGTGGATAAGTCCGTTTTAATTTGTGTACAGCGGTTGCAGAGGAGACGTCAATAAAGTTTATGCCAGACGGCGCGCTCTTTAAAAGCTTCGCTCAGGTAAGCTACTCTTAAAATAATATGTTCGCTTGCCCGCCCCATTTTTCCACGAGCTTTGCTCGAAAGTTAGATTCCCAGCTAGAGAGAGAACTCACCTCTCGGCCTCGATGCAGTTTTCTTCACATTGTTATATCCTCACGGTGGATAATCTCGCAACGCAGAGCAATGTGTTTTTCTGTATTTCTGTTCAAAATGTAAGTTGATATTAGCTTTTTAAAACTCACAAACAGCTTTATAAAAACATATTTATCTCTTTTTGTGTAGCTTGCGAAGCATAGCGACATTTTGGGATCACTTAATCCGTTGTCCGTCTGTCCGTCCGTCTGTCTGTCTGTTACACTTTGGGTGTCACAGCCCATAACTATTGATTTGTAAGTGATAGGGCTTTGATATTTCACATTTATATTCCTTGTGACAAGACCTTTTTGCTTATGCCATAATTTTGACCTAGTGACCTTGACCTAGATATTTGACCTACTTTTTCAAAACATTAAGATCGGCTATATCTTTTAAGTGTTAAGAGATAGGGCTTTAATATTTTGCATGTTTATTCCTTGTGAAATGACATTTCTACACATACCATAATTTTAGACTTCGTGATCTTGACCTAGATATTTGGCCTTCTTTTCAAAAAAGATAAGATTGGCTATATCATTCGATTGATAAGTGATAGGGCTTTGGTATTTCACATGTGTATTCCTTGCAACAAGTCCTTTCTTAACTTACATACATACATATATATTTTTATAAACATATAGTAACTTTCATACTTTTTTTGGCATATTACATTGTTTAGATTTGAGGATCACTGACGAGGGTTAAGAACCCGAAACGTGCATGTCTGACCCATGCTGCCAATTTATCTGTTCTTAAATGATGCTATTCAATTTGAAGACGTTACAATAATTTTTGACTTTATGATCTTGACCTAGATATTTGACCTACTTCTTCAAACCCGTTAAGATTGGCTATATCTTTCGATTAGTATATGAGGTCATAAGGAATCTATATGTGAAATATCAAAGCCATATCCCTAATATTTTAAAAGTAACTCGAAGGTGAACGTCATCATTTCAAATGTCATTGTATCAAATGACTGCTTTCGTCATGAGGAATATATATATGAAATATCAAAGCTCTATCCCTTAAAGTTTAAGAGTAGGTCAAAGGTCAAGATCAAGGTCACTAGGTCAAAAGTCATGATATCAAATGAAAGCTCTCATCATGGGGAATCTATATGTGAAATATAAAAGCCAAATTCCTTATAGTTTAAAAGTAGGTCAAAGGTAAAGATCAATGGCACTTGGTCAAAAGTCATGATATCAAATGAAAACTCACATCATGAGGAATCTATGTGTGAAATATTAAAGCCCTATTCCTTATAGTTTAAAAGTAGGTCAAAGGTAAAGATCAACATCACTTGGTCAAAAGTCATGATATCAAATGAAAGCTCTCATGAGGAATCTATATGTAAAATAGCAAAGCCCTATCCCTTATGATTTAAAGGTAGGTCAAAGGTCAATGTCACTTGGTCAAAAGTCCTGATATCAAATGTAAGCTTTCATTATGAGGGAGATACATGTCAAATATCAAAGCCATATCCCTTATAATTTTAAAGTAGGTCAAAGGTCAAGGTCACTAGATCAAAAGTCATGGTATCAAATGAAAGTTTTCGTCATGTGGAATAAATATGTCAAATATCAAAGCACTATCCCTTATAGTTTAAAAGTAGGTCAAAGGTCAAGATCAAGGTCAAGATCACAAGGTCAAATGTTTTCGATTGAAACTTATGATGAATTTATGAAATATTAAAGCCTTATCACTTATACTTGAAGAGATATTCACTTTAAGAACATCTAACCAAAATATTACAATAAGGTCAAAGTTCAAAGTCAAGGTCGCTAGGTCAAATATCCTCGTATCGAAATGTAGCACTATTATGGTGAATGGCGAAATAAAATATGAAAGCCCTATCACTTAAACTTGAGGAGATATTCGCTTTAAGAACTTCTTAACCAAAATATTACTATAAGGTTACAGTTCAAGGTCAAAATCACTAGGTCATATGTCTTGGTATCAAAATGTAGTACTTGTTATGGTGAATGTATGTATGAAATATGAAAGCCCTATCACTTATTCTTGAAGAGTCATCTGCTTTAAGAACTTCTTAACCGGACAGATCGACAAACAAACAGACGGACAGGATGTTTCCTATATACCCCTACCCCCCAAAACTTTGTTTGTGGGGGTATTATAAGATTGGCTATATCTTTTGATTGGTTAGTGATAGGGCTTTAATATTTCATCATATATATATTCTTTGTAACAATACCTTGCTAAAAATACCAAACGTTTTGACTATGTTACCTTGAACTAAATATGACCTACCTTCCGAAGAGATTAAGACTGGCTTAATCTTTTCATTTGTTAGTCATATGGCTTTAATAGAGAGGTTAAGCAAACGATCGTGTACGTGTACGTGTACGTGTATCAGGGGATTCCCCGGTTATTTTGTGTATTACGTCATCAGTTTTGAATTCCGCGAAAATTCAGAAGTTGTCCACTACGTGTAGAGTTCAGAGTACACGTAAGTAAGGAACTTGTAGCAATTTAAGCATTATATCGATGAGATTTGAAATAAAAGTAATCATATATGGAAAATATAGGTTCTTATGCATCTACCAACATATTCAGATACACATATGACATTCAGTAATCTTTGAAAAAAGCATCTGATAAAGCTGTAATGACGTGCAGAAATGACGTCATATGTTATTTACATGATTATAAGCCAAGCATCTGCAGGCAGGCATAGCATTCGGTATGTACTTGAATATATCGCTTGAAATTGTATTTAAGGCAAAGATTTAAACAATAGAATGACTCTCTTATCGTTACATAAATTCCCCCTACTAGGCCTAGGCCTATAGGAAATCTCTGCAACTGTACTACACTGCATTGAACATGCTGAAAGTTTATGCATGCATGATTTGTTGACAGTACTGTATAATTATCATAAATGCACAATGACATGACGGTGTATCCTAAACGGATTCTTTGGAATAAATGCATGTTGTCTATTCAACAGTCAAAAGGTGAAGTGGGCAAGACCTCATTTTATAATGTTTATTGTGCCAAAATTTTAATTTTTTAAAATTATACATCACATGTTTTTTTTCCCATCTTTATGGGGCCTTGTCTGACGAGCTAGACCGGGTCTGACACCCCCCCTCCCCCCGGACTAATTTATTATAAACTCTCTAATTTAATATGGTGCTAGAACGTGAAAGGGATAACAACCCCACCCCTTCTAAATACGTTTGTAGACATGCAAATAAAACAACAACCAAATAAAACAGAAAGTAGATCTTCATGCATGGTTCCTGTACTGGTTCCCTGAGACTTATTAAAAGGGGGGCGGACAGGGGGTACCTCTCTCCCCCTCCCACCCCTTAACTCCCCCCACTCGCCGACACCTCCCTCCCCCTCCTTTTAACCCTTCCCTTCCCTCCCCCTCCTGTCCCCTTCTTCCCTCCTCCAGCTTCCTCCCCCTCCCTCCCCATTTCTCCCGATCCTCCAGCCCCCTTTCTCCCGCCTCCCTTTCACCCTGTCCACCCCCTCATTAAAGGCTAAACTAATAATAAGTATATTATTTTTCTTTTAGACGCAGAGATGAACGCCATCACTGATTTCAATAGGAAGAAACAAATTCGTTTCAAGAGTATAGATGACATAAAATTATTGCGGGAGGTAGTGGCGAACAACCCATTTAAGAACAAGGGAAAATGGACAGAAATAGCAGAGAGTCTGTCAAAACCAGGTTTCATTTTGGATGGACGACGAGTAAGGGAAAGAACCCAGCTCCTTATTGATCAACATAGGAGGGAAAATGCAGAGAACATAAAAGCGTAAGAAATTTATAATTGATCACTTAATTTAGATGAATTTTTCAAATAATGAAATATATAACATAGTTATCTCGGAAGATCATTTCCAGATGATTAAAAAAAAATAAAAAGGAACAACAAAAGATGTTTGATGGGGGGGGGTTCAAATAGTGCCAACGTTATAGATTTTCAGTACCTAGTAGTAGTTTGTGCCTACAAGGAAGAGGCGGGTGGGTATACTTGCTTCGATCCCCATGTTATCATACTGATGCATTTTCAAATATATTTCTGTTTAAATCCAGATACCTTGTTAATTAAGTACTATCTAGCTGATCAAAATTATGCTAAAATTATTTTAGATCTGGTACAGACGAGATCGTTGAAGAAAAAACAACTTTGTTGGATGAAATCTTAGAGCTACGTGAGGAGGATGAGCGGGAGAAACGTGAGGAGAAGGACAAAAAGGAGAAAACGGAGAATATGGGAAAAGAAATCGGGAAAAGAGCGCTAGAATGTCTGACACCACAAAAAGGTAGGTTTCAATGTGTAAAATATTCAATCTTTTTCTGAGAGTTGTGCCCATTGCCTTGGCCACTTGTACATTATTGTATACAAAGTGTTGATATGTTTATTCAAATTATTGTAATAACTAGAGATATACACAAAATGTTTCTTTCATGATTGATTCAGATTGAAATATCTATCATTTAATAATTACAAATACATTTTTTTGGGTTAAAAATTCATTTCATTTGCAGACTTATTTTTTTCTATTTTATTTTAATAGACGAAGAAGAGAAACCTAAAAGGAAGGCTTCCCAACACAGCATTATGGACTACTTGAGGGAGAAGTCGGATAAAGAAATCGATTTAAAGAAAAGAGAAATTGACATTAGAACTGAAGAGCTTAAATTAGAGCGTGAAAAATTTGAACTTGAAAGGGAAGAACGACGGCAAAAGCTCATTCAAGAAAAAGAAGAAAAACTTGCTTTCATGGAATTATTGAAAAAAATGGCGAAATAGAGAAAACTAATCATGAAACATTAATGTATTGATTTGCAATAGCCAATTATTTGAGATATATATGTAATGTGTTAACTCTATTTTAAATATATACATTGCACATGAGGTGTTTTTATTTTTAACTGCGTATAATTTTGTGAGTTGAATTAACAAGAGAACTCCAAATTACAAGAAAATTGAGAAGTCCTTTTTGTTTCTCTTTTATTTCCTCATAAATCGAATTCGAATGGTATATATTTTTTAGCTTGTCCGTTTGTCTGTATGTCCACTATGTCTACAAGACATATTAGATATAGCCATGTTATAACGTTTGAACTGTCAAGTTCATATTTCATCATTGTAGTTTTATCATCGGTTCTTGTGGTTTGACCTTGGAGTTTGACATATTTTACACAGGCTAAGCATACAGTGATGACGGGGTATTCGTGGTTGCATTACCATACATAGAATAGAAATCCAGACTCTTTATAATTTAATACACATTGAAAAGTTTTATTAAGAATTTATCAGTTCTTGTGGTTTGACCTTGCAGTTTGACTTTGGAGTCTGACATATAATACAAAGGATAGTATACAATGATGACGGGGCATTCGTGTTTGTATTACCATACATAGAATAGAAATTCAGACTCTTTATAATTTAATTAGCTTTTTATAATTTAATACACATTGAAAGAAACAGGGACAGTATAGAGCAGCACAGTTCATATAAAGTGAAGAAGCTGTACTCTACAGCAGTTTAATTAAGTTGTAATCTGTCATCTCAGGACAAATACTCATCCAATGTTGGTGGGCATAAGCCGAAGAATTTCCCCGTCTCACTTCCGTAGAGTATGGTGTGGCAGTTTGTCAATATAGCAGCGACCCTATAGTACTTCCCTACAGGTTGCAAATACAACTTCTGATTTTTCTTATAGTCAAGGAAGGCAAAAAGGCTCAACACTTTGCCAAACGTCCATTCGACACTGACACGGACAGCAGACATCTTCTTGTTAAAGCGCATTTGCTGAGCAATGATGACGCCTTCTCTGAAAGGGGGGATAATATAAGGACTGATGGGATAAGCTGGGTCTCCATACACACTGTACACTTCGTTGTTTTGTGTTGTCATGTATCGTTGCATCTGAGTTTCGATACCGCTTTCTCTCAGCATCCCTTCATCGTGTCGTCGAGCTTCTATAGGACCGAACAGATGGGCAATCATGCCGTTTGGGGTTACGATGCTCTGGAATTTTAATCCATGGATTCTTTTGTGCCCATTAAAAACTAGCCTCTGATTCTCTTGTGGTCGGCAAATTGGACGTACCGTTCCATCGATAAACCCCCAACAGTTTGACAGCGGAGCGTCACATCGTCGAACCGAATCAACCATTTCGTCCAGTTGATTATGAGCTAACCATGACTGGTTTAAATTTTCAAGAAGATGGCCATGTTCCGAGTCGATCAGATTTAAAACTGTGTTACATATGTAGGATAACTCGGCTTTAGATCGACCAAACACATGAGATAGGTCCTCAAGACGACTGGGGTACGCTAAACGCCGTATAAGTATGCAGAGACCTTGCATTCCAGAACACACCGTTCTGTTTTCGCAAACGACTTTTGTGGGCAGTCGTAGAGCACAGGAAAGACGTGTCATGTCTTCCCTTTGAAACCGAAACATGGAACGAAACTGTTCATCATTCAAAGCATCAATGTTCACTTTATGAAGCACTTCATGACTTTTCCCTTTCTTCTGTATTCAAAAGCAACAACAGTTCATCATCGTTCTCTAAAGCCGCCAAAATCATTGAATTATCCGCCATTTGTCTTAGTTAAGTTAAAAAGAAAAACTTTAATTATTGGTTTATTATAATATTTTCATCCAATCAATACTTTTCTTACAAAACAATTTACGCGTACACGTACACGTACGACTTGTTAAACAAGACGATAAAATGACCGATTCAACGTGTACGCGTACGCGTAACATTAGAAGTACACGTACGCGTACACGGTTGTTTCACACATGCATTTCTTAAGATGAGAGCTTTCTTTTGCTACCAAAATTTTTACGTAGTGACTTAGACCTATATGAATGACTTTCTGAAAATTTGAGATTGACCATATGTTTTGATCGTTGAGTAAGAAGTCTGATATTTCACATGTAAAGGAGTAAGTGCGGTAACCTGCCATATCAGCCCTATTTTCAAAGTTTCAAAGTATATATCCATTATATTCTAGTTTATAAAATGTTAAATGTATGGTGAATCCAAATCGGTAAAGCCTGTTTTGATTTCACAGTCCTATACAGAATAATACGTCGCTCAAAACGTCTAAAAACGTTGAAACCATTGGATATATCAACAAATGAGCGAAATGTCGATACAATTTTATAGTATAGTATAGTTTATTTGGCTTTAAGCCCTTAGGCTCATTCAAGTATCTATCCAGGTCTTGCCCATGAACAATTTGGTACCAATCGATGGATTTCTGATCGGCCTTTTAATTTTCATAAAAATATTCGTGGGCGAGGCCTGGATTGTAGATGTATTTTGAAGATATGTGTGTTAATTATGATGATTTTCCCTTGTTTTGCGTCATTCAGGGCAAATGACGTCAGAACATGACATGACAAACTGTTCTGCGATGCGAGATTACCCACCGTGCCTCTTGGACATCTACCCCTCATACATATCTCTATTTTGTTTTTCTCTGTTGCTATATCAATCAAGAACTTTTTCTTCTTAATCGTTTAATATACATTTTTACTCATTTTCATTCAAGATTATGATACTGTAAAGCAATGTTGGCCCTGATCGAAACAATTTTACACATTTACAATCCCATTAACCTAATTTCAGAAACTCTATACAACATGCAATACGACCAACATTCTGCCTTTATTCCATTAGTGAAGGAGTTCAAGAAACAAGCTCGTACCTCAAGGGACTGGCGTCAATTAGGACGTCAAATAATATCCTTTTAAGAAGGGAAAGTATAAACTAGAACCAATACAGCCGTAAAACCTTCTTATCTCATATAAAACATCTGTGAAGGATTTAGGCGGTAATAACATGTTTTATTATATTTTCTTGAACTTTGTTGAACTTTCTGGTTTGTATCCCTGCAAGTTGTAATTGTAAACAATCAATATGGGTAGAAATTATGCGACTGCTTGTATTCTTCATCGATTACACTCTAAATAGTTTATTCTTTGTTTGACCTTTCTACACCAATAAGAGGGGATCCCCATCGTAGAAACGTCCTCTAACCGGCTTAAGGTCATAACTGGGTAATCAGGAAAAAGGATGAATATTTTTTGTATAAAAGTGTCAACATTAATAACAAAAATATCCCATTTCTCTAAAGTTACTATCACCTATCCACGTGACTTATTTGTATTTGATTTTTTGACGATTTTATCATATCGAGTCCAAAATTCATGGCAAGCAATGGCATATTATATGAAAATTTAAGTAAGTTGATGATGTAAGGGTAAACTTCTGTGAAATTTCGCATGATAGTGACCTTCTATGTATAAAACATACTTACGTTAAGAAAAGTTTATCAACCCATGGATATTGTCACAAAAATCATAGATTAAAATCAAATTCAATATTTCATTACAAGTATGCAAGAGTTGTCTTTCTTGTATGAATGACATGCTTTGCCTCTGTAGACATAATTATTATAATTCATGTGCACTGAAATTTTACACATAGAACATATATTTATATTTTTCAATACTTGCAATATGACCTATAAAGTACTAAGGGTGTGCAGGCTAAACAGGTAAAGTGTACATACATATTACAACTTTACAAATAATTGTTGTTTTCTGACAAAATTATTCATGTACATATGGTACTCTGAAATAATTACCATTTTACATGTATTTCAATATTGACAGTATGAATTTGAATAATCTTATTATTTTAGAAGCAAAATAAGAATAGATATCGCATATAATCTTAGATTGTTGGTTACTGGGGGCTTTCCCTGAAATTTCTCTGAAAGAAGACATTTCATACAAATCAGTGAATCTTGCTCATGGGATAGTCGAAGATGACTATAACTGAGTCCTGATACGGCAATTCTGTTGAGACTAACTTTTGTAATGATTTTACTCTGAAAAAGATGTTGAAGCGAATCTTTGCTACGATTTGTAAAGTTGACATAACCACTGAGAAAAATCTGACATTGCTTCACTGAAACGTTTTGCACATCATTTTTTGCAAAAAGCGGTATTTCAAATATAAAACATATTGACAGTAAGAAAATGATATTTTCACTAAAAGCGCATGATAAAAATTGAAAGATTTCAAAACGGTATCAATTGGATTCGAATGACAAATATGGATAAAATTACCATATCCCTGTATACAGCACAAAATCGATAATTCAGAAATTTAGAAACCGAAGGCATACAAAATCAGGATAAAACAGGAACCAAAGCAAACAAACAAAAACCTCCACCATATGAAAAGAAGCAAACTCCCGATATGGGTGTGCAAGAAGAGTAAGCATCTCCTACTTGCATGCAACACCCGCCGCTTCAATTCGGCAGAACTGTCACATCCGGCTACTTCCATTTCTGAAGACATAGGGTACAATTTTGAGTTGAATGGTTCAAATGGTCTATTACAGAATATCATCCACCATTCTGGAAAGTGGGACATCATAGTGTATGACGAGTTCCCCATATCGACCGTAGAACTTCCTTAGTGACGATGTTAGTCGGTCACAAACAAATCCCTGACTGAGAAACTTATCTGAAAGACGCCTAGCTCTCCGAACACAATCCGTATATTTGGTACTTGCTCTGGCTTAGCGTATCAACTGAGATATGAACAAGCCATAAGCAGGCGATGAAGGGATGTTGCTACTCAGAAAAGGATAATTTGTAATGCTGAAATTGAAGCCGTTACCTTTGTCATAGAGTGAAGTGTTCATGTGACCATCAGTGTCGTAGGACAACATTATGTCCAAATAAGATGCTGAATTATTTGCCCCTTAGGATGGATACTGCTGAGGTAATCCGCCAATTTTGGATTATTGATGGACAACGCATCGTCTATGTATCTGTAAGTGAAGTTGAAGTTAGAAGCTAAGTATTTTTTCCCTCCAGAGACCAAAAATTGAATGAATTCAGCTTCGTACGAGTAAAGGAAAATGTAGGCAAGAAGTGGGGGCACAATTGGTCCCCAATGAAATTCCGACAATTTGCTGGAAGACCTTTCCTCCAAACATCACAAAAATGTTATCGATCAAAAGTTTAACATCTGAATAATATCTGTTTCAGTGTACTTATTTTCAGATTCGGACTTTTCTTTTTCAAAGTAGGTTTTGTCATAGTTAACAACAATACATTTTTATTTGCGATTGCCGTTCTTACTTGTAAACTTTTTACTTATTATTTTTGCGCGTCTTTCTTTCAATTTAGGGTGTTGGATTGTAGTGTAAAGTGTCGAAAAATCAAAGGTTTTGATCGAATGGACTCTAATAAAATGAGTTGATTTCAGATGTTCTTAAATTTCCTTCGAATTATTTAAAATCTATATCTGGTTGATTGCGAGAATATACTGTCAAACAATATTTTTGAAGCCCAGATTTGATTTCAGATAAAACTTTGGTGAGTAAGATCGATACAAATTTTGTTAGAATATTTTGAGGAACCAGCGATAAAACGTTGTTTGTACGGATTCTCATGCATTTTAGGTATGCAGTATAAGTATGGTAAACCTAAATCTAAATTGTTAGTGTCGAAGCCAAAGGAAGCAAGAGCTGATTTGTGGTTATCTATTATATCAGAGGCAGAAAGGTTTATTGAATGTAAATGGGATTTCCATGTGTCGAATTTAAACACAACTCTTTAACTAGACTGTCGAAATCGTACTTTTTGCAAGTTAATGTGTAATTATTTGAGGCTTTGTCTGCTGGTGTGATGACATAATGTTCTTGTAGGTAGGCAAGCTCTGTGATAACATCATGGTCTTTAAAGATAGACTCGAATCTGGTGTTCACAGTTGATTTGAATCGGTACATTCTAGACAAAAGTAACCCTCTGATGGATTTTATCCATTCGGAAAGGGTGTCGAGCTGTACATCCTCATTCTTTGCCCAACGTCTTGCATATTCCTTACAAAAATTTTCGTTCAATGTAAAGGACATACTTTCTCTGTATTTGGGACCCTTTTTTAATATTTCTCTCAACTTGTCGTTCTTAACTATACTGAGGTCACCTGTAACAACGTGTCCACAAGGAGAGTAGTTGAAATCCGATGAAGAAAATTAGCAAGGAAGTGGATGTTTGTTATTGTAAAGGGATGGGTGCGGTAACCTGCTATTTCGACCCTATTTTCAAAGGGCAAGGGGCGGTAAGGTGGTTTCTAGGCCCAAAATCGTTGCCAATTCCAAAGATTTTAAAATATTGAAATTGATACTAAAATTGGTAAAAGGAAGCTTGTCTTTAATAGATTCAACATGAAAAATGATTAATTTCATTTTTTCGTTAGAGTAATCCCCCCTTGAAATCGCCTATGAAACCGGAAATGAACAAAAAATCAATATATATTCACATGTGATAGCAAAATTAGACTTGGCCACATCAAAACAACAAGTTAATATTTTTTCTGTATATCCGTATAAGTATTTTGTAAATGCTGTGAAAGTATGAATCTGTTGTTTTCATGTGGCCACATAGAAAACGGAAGGAAATCAATGACTGTTACCATGCGAGCGGGTCGTTTTTGAAACAGAAAACACCTTTTAACTTCTATAATACAAGAATTATTTGAGTAAAATTGATACAATTAAATAGATTTTGTTCTGCTGTTATTGATGATATTGATTATTTATACCCATATGCACGAAATCAAATAATACAGACAAAAATGTCTTTCAAATGTTTATTATCCTCGTAACGTAACGGATATTCAGGACGACAGAATGACGTCATATTGAATATATGACGTCATATATGATCGCAACTTTGATATTGCTTGTATTTTGCAAAAAAAAAAATAAAGTCAAAGTGATCATTTCATATGCAGATTGAATCGAAATGACAGAGTATCTAAAAGGGTACAGTGGGCATTTATAAAAAATGTCAAACTTTAAACCAGAATCAACGAATTAAAACAATTTAAAAATAGAAAAAACCCTGAACAAACGAACAAGAAACAAGAAAAAGGAGAAAAACTAAACAAATAACATCAACACCCCCAGCACACAAAAAATCAACCAAAAAAATATTATATTACATGAATATGTGAAATATAACCCTCCGTTCAAACGCGGTTTTACACAATTTGTGATGCGACAAACTAAAGTTCATACTCCAAAACTGTCAAAATTAAACAGTCAATTCTTAAATGAACGTGTATTTTGGACAAATCAAAATGCGTAGATTCGTGTAAACAAGCATATTTGGAAATTATATCAAATTGAGAAATGAAGGCCATGTAACATAGACACTACCGCGTATGATTTGCCGTCCACGAGATGTACTTATTTTTGCAAATTCAGGGGGGAAATATCTGCCGTGTCTCATTTTCGACTGAGAAAAATCTTTTTGTTTTATAGAAAATATATTGTCAACATTAACGAAAATTGTTATGTTACACAATACTCGAAGAGTATCCGTTACCGTGAAATGACGCGCAGTGTCCGTTTGGACAATTTTCGTTAATATTGACAAGATATTTTCTATAAAACATTTTCAATAAAATAGAAAAATAAAGAATCATCATCTTAATTCAGGGAGATTTTAATTTAACATCTATTGATAATTTCAGTCAGCATACAATCAGGGCGTTTAGAGAGTAGGAAATATCCCTTCTTTACAAACAGCAAAACGTACATACTGAAATAATCAATCTAATTAAAATTCAGCTCTCTTTATTTCGTCATCTATATAGTCAGAGCTGAATCTTAATTAGACTGTAAAATGATGCAAACAATACATGTACATTTGAAATTGAGTGCTGAACTGGAAGGTATTATAGGTGGCGCTATGATAAACAATTTTATTATATCGATCCCTTTTCTACGTAAAAACAACGCGTGTAATATATAACCATGCGATGGCGGATCTAGGGTCTCAGAGAAAGGGGGCCGATAAGACAAGTTTTAAAGAAATTGTTCATAGAAAAAAGGTAGATGAGAATCAAGAAGTCTTACTGAGCGATACTGTAGCCAACGCATAATTGAATTATTTATTTATATCAATATTTCATTTATTTATTTATTTATTTTATTTTATTTTTTTTTTTTTGATAAGGGGTACATCAAAAGGTTGTGTTGAAATTGAGACATGCGAGGTAATTCTTGAAACTGGCGAGCGGTTGCTTGCCAACGAATTTTTTTAAAATAGAAAGAAAAAAAATTCTATTAGAAAAGACAATGTTGACCACTACACAGAGGAGATCGAAGCCCCCTCATACCCCTCTATTTGCAATTCAAATATATTAGCAAAGACATCACAATGCAATGTAAGCTGAAAAAAGTATCAAATAGTGCCAAACAATTCTGAATCAATGTCTTTGTGCGAAGGGGGGGGGCTTTGTTTTTTTTTGCTTCATCTGGGCTGGTCTTCTGGGGATGAATCGGACGAGCAAAAAATTGAGCCGGAAAAGGGGGGGGTTGAAATAGGGTCTGCTGGGTTACCGGAAATACACATACTTTGTAAGGCCTTGGTGAAAAGTATCATTATAACATTAATTGCCTGACCTCGTGAGGTTTGAAATGCATGAAACAAAGCAAGAAGTCAATGTGGCTTTTGGATGTAACAATGATGGAAGCGCCGTTTACAAACATTCACAAGATCAGACAAAACAGCATTCTCTTTTAATGAGCTATCGCTCCATTAACATGTACGCTAATATAAATACATGAAGACATTTTATAAGAATGTAGAAGAATTCTAAGTGGCTAAGTGGTCAAGGTGTTAATCTCTCACGCAGACGGCAGGGGTTTGAGTCCCGATGCGGTCGATCACTGGAATATTTTATTTCGTTTACACTACATGCGGCCACTTGTTGATTTTAATTTTCAGCTCAAAAACGTGGGAGTACATGTACAAAATCGTAACACGTTGCAAACACGATAGGGTAGATGTAGTACATATTTATTGCACACGATAACCACGATAACGGATCACTTGACAAATCAAAAGCACTCTTTTTTTTTACATGATACACGTGTTTTTGTTTTTTGTTGGTGGGGGGGGGGGGGGGGGACTTCTGTACATTACAACGGAGTTATCAGAAATGTATACATGTACTATAATGAGTTATAGATTCATTTCAACGTGTTCCTGTTTGTTTTATTTTCCCAAGGGTCCATCAAGTCAAGACTACGGGGTGAGGAGGGTCGCTGTTATTTTGTTAAGGTCAGGCAAGCTTTTTTGAAAAGCTTTTACTTGTATTCCATAAGTCAACCAAGGGATGTCCCAATTACCCCTCATTATATTATAGTGAAACCTACCATGTACATATACTAGTATTATATCGTGATATTGATAGTACATCTACACAATTAATAGCATAGTCATAGAATATAGCAGCAAGTTATCTACAGACAACGTTACATTACGATGTAATCGTAACGTCATTTGACGTCAAAATCAGTGTAAAATATAGCTGACCATGCTGTCTTCAAATTAGAGTAGAATCGCAACGGGATGTCCAATTCTCAAAATTTAAATTGATTTATACTCTGTAAATACTGTATTTTCATTTATCAATGTTTGTCCCAGTTTTGACATTGGGCCGATTTTGGCCCTTACCGCCCCTTGCCCTTTGATCGTATATCCATAATATTGTAGTTAATAAAAGGTCAAATGTATGGTGAATCCAATTTAGTAGAGCCTGTTTTGATTTCGCAGTCCTATACTGAATAATGCGTCACAAAAAACGTCTAAAAACCTTGAAATCATTGAAAATATCGATAAATGAGCAAAATTTCGATAGAAATTTAATGAATCAAGTAGTGCTCCAGGCCTTGCCCGTGAATATTTTTGTATTAATCGATGGATTTCTGATCAGCCTTTTAATTTGCATAATAAATTCCATGGGCGAGGCCTGGATAATTGATGAACTTTGAAGATTTGTGTGTAAAAACGATGACTTTTCTTTATTAAGCGTCATTCAGGGCAAATGACGTCAGAACATGACGTCATACATCACACACGAGACGTAACGAGGGCTCAAAATTATGACGTCGTATTTTCTCAAACATTCAACATTGTGAAAAGTGATAATTCATTATATGAAAAGCATTTTTCGACGAAATTATAGGGTCGATATGAGGAATTAGCGCACCTAGTCCTTTTAGATGCAACCGTTGGTGTGTAGCAATAGGAAATACAAGAAGTTTCCTTTCTTTTTAAATATGGTGGGATTTTTTCCGTGACAGTTTTGTGATTCAAAATTTGACCAAGATTCAATTTACCAATACCTTTGTTTGCAAATCTTACTTTAAAGAAAGGACAGTTTGTTTTCTCCTCTAATTTATCTAATCTAACTGTTTGAAATAAACGAAAAGTAGAAATGTCCATGACGACTTCTTGTAGTCGGTATTCTGGGGAACGTGTATCGGCAAATGTGAGGTCCTTTGTATATTCGTAGATTTCGTGTAACTTCCGTAAAGGAACAGAGTATAATTTGGTACGAATATGATGCAGGCCTAGAGGCTCATTCAAAAATGGAACCAAGTCATCGAAGGAGAAACTATGTATCTCAGGCCTATGATATTTACGAATGCCATGACTTCGAGGTCATCTTTGTGGTTTGTTGAATAAGCTAGTCACATTTACCGAATGACAACCGGGACTTGTTAAGTTTCCTATGCTGCTGATATTATCGTTGCACTCATAGGGCGCTGCAATTTAATATTTTTTATCCAGAACTCTTCTATGTGGCGACGGAAAGGTGTGATCAAATTGGGATTGTTTGTGGGGTGATATATTTTCTCCAGGATTCTGACTATCATGGATAAAACAGAATAATCGGCCTGGTCAAAATGGCGATGAAGAAGATGACTTCCTTTATTATTTATTTTTGACCGATGTCCTGACATTCTAGTTCGGAGCTGACCTGTGGTTTCACCCACATAAATCGATCCATAAAGTGAGACCTCTATTCCGCAGACAACATTAGATGTCTTACAGTTTAGGTTTTCAAAACTATGCGTGTTAAATGTTTGTTTTGTGAGATTACTTGAGAATGAAGTGTCTGTTATGAGGATGTTACAAGTTTTGCAGTTTTTCGTGGAGCTCTTTTAGTATATCGCCGACTTCAATCTTACAGGGCTTGATTCTAATATACCCATCTGCATGTTTATACCAAAACTTATGGTTGCTACTTACTAAGAAATTTTCATCTCTAATGTCATGAAAATTAATTCTAGGAACACATAAATTACCTGTTGCGTATGTGTCCGTAGACAAAACAGGTTGGGGCCTTTTTATAGTGGGCGACGCCCAGCCACTTTGAATGTCTCTTGAGTACTATCCATTTAAGCAAAAGACTGCCCGACAAGTGCCTTCGGGGACAATTTGTCCACCAGCAGTGACACATGAAAAGTGGTAAAAATGACAAATATGGATATTGACCATATCCCTCCTGTATACAGCAAAAAATCGATAATTCAGAAAATCAAAAACCGAAGGCATACAAAATAAGGATAAAACAAGAACCAAAGCAAGCAAACAAAAAACTCCACCATATGAAAAGAAGCGAACTCCCGATATGGGAGTGAGACCAAGTGCGTATCAATTGAAATATGAACACGCCATAAGCAGGCGATGAAGGCGAACTGACCATCTTCATGGTACAAGGGAACACCTTTACCTGTAGAGCTATCGAGGATTAAACATAAAGTTGTGTTACATACTTTTATATCACTCTATTTAAAAACTCTTCAGTGTATGAGGGGATAGTAAAGTATCAACCGTGTACGTCATTAAATCACCTTGTTCACCCCAACATAAGGGGGTTCTTTCGGTAGAGTTGGACCGCGGGTTCGGTGCATTTCCATTGTTTTCGCTCTGATGCTATGTTTTGCTAGGAACCAGGTATAGAAGTCGAGAACATTCATGGTCAATAAGGGTACTTCCCTGTCAAATCGCATATTTATTCAAATTTCTTTGCTAAAATTGATGCTTTGGTACCTATGAACAACCTGGGAGGTAACAATATAAATTCAAATAATATTCAATAACTTCGGACAATTTCCGCGTTCTTAATTAAGGAATTAGAGAACAATATATATTAATAATTCAATATTGGTTCGAGGGTTCGATGCAAAGTTGGTATGGGGGTTCGACGCTTTTTTTTTTTCATTTTTAGAATTATAAGCTTTGATCTAGTGGATTTTATTTTTTATTCACTCTTTTTTCTCATTTACTCATGTTCCACAAATGCGTTTAATAACTTACGTATGAGATACTTCCTTAATTGAGGGGCGGACATAGACCAGGCCTATCCCATTGCCTCCTTCCCCATCCTTTTTCCACCTTCCTCCCTCTCTCGTCCCTCTCTTTTCCTATCTCCCTTGGCTCCCCTCCCTCCATACCCGACATCCCTTCCCTCTTCATCCTCTCCCGTCAACCCTGTACGCCCTGTCTGTTGAAGTTAAGCAAGTGCAATACTATGACAATGATAAAAGAAATCAACTTGACATATCGACATTTTGCAGTACCGTATTATACAAAGCGCACGATGCACATGTGTAAATAATATTTTCTAAACAGTGTTTTAAAAAGCAATTTCTCGCCAACCAGTCAATCATCTCGTTTTATTGAGAATTGAATCAATTTTTTTCTGTACTTTGATTTTAATACGCCCGTTTTAAGAGCATGTAATGGCGCTGTCTGTCTGTCCTTCCTCTATCTGTCTTTCCATCCGCAGTCTGTTTGTCCACCTATTTGTCCGTCACCATACATTGTGGGCACAATAAACCCCGGCCTTTCACATCAGCTGTACGGCAGCCGTACGGCGCTCTGCGATCGATTTGTTTTTTTTAAAAAATCCCCAGGTTTCGTGGGGCGGCCGTACGAAATGTCTTTGGCAAGCTCGTCGCAGACTGAAATCTCAGCTGAGTTATGGCCTTTGGACTTAGATTTTTTATGCATTTTCAATGTCATACCCTGTCGTCGCAACTCCTCCCAAACCATATGATGGACTTCCGTGTAACTTTACACAATGAAAGATAAATAGAAGAGGGTTGCTGTCGAAGAAATTAGACCTCAGTTATTGCCCTTGGATTTTTCATGCATTACATGATCCTTGCCATCGTAACTCCTCCAAACAATTTGATAGTTTTCAATGAAACCTTACACGATAAAAGAAAATGATATATACATATTCATGAAGAAAGGGAATTGCTGGCAAAAAGATTTTAGTAGAGTAATTCCCCTTTGACTTAAATTTGTTTATGCATTCAAAATTTGAATCTTGTCATCAATCATCTTATAAGGCTATCTTGTATAGAGTTGGAACTCTTCGACATTATTAAAATACTAAGTGTTTTACACGATATAGTTACCTTAACCTTGAATGCTGACCTTGATATGAGAGAACTGAATGTCAGGTTATGCAATGGATCTGCTCAGAAAAAAAAGTATTCGGCTAGGGACATAATTCGTCCCTTTAGGGCAGTTTTCATTTTTGGTTTATTGCCTATTATTTTATCTTTTTTTTTCTCCGCCGCGAAATAACGATAAATAGTTAGCCGAAAATTCGATAATTATCTGGTTGTCGGGGCGAGAAAGCGAAAGGACGTAATGGCAGAAATCAGCCACCATAATTTTTAATATTCAGGTTCTTTTTCTTTTTCTTTTTTTTTTTTTTTTTTTTTTGCCAGTGGAACATTGTTTCACCCCACTTGGGCAGCTAATTTGATTTAGGGAATAACTAGCTTCTGACATTATGTTTGTGGACGGTAAATACTGATTTTACGGTAGCAAACTGAGTTTTTCTGGCGACGCGTTAGCGGAGCCAGAAAGACGGATGTTTGCACCATGAAATAAGCATAGTTTTGTCTGCAAAGATAACGTCAGTATCTAGTTATTCCCATTCTAATGCAATCTATATTTTTTTAAATATAAGGCCAAATGTGACGTTATCAACGTCATAACCTAGTATGTTCTCGCTTTACTGTCGTAACTAAGGAGCAAACGACCAATAAAATTCGACGTTATAGCGACATTGCATTAGTTACTTCGCCGAGTCCAAAACTTTGAACACAAATTTAGCTTTTTTATTTATATGATCATGGGCATGATTTTGTTATATACATCATTTTATGTAAGTCTGTACGTTCTACTACACAAAGGAGTTAATTTCTAACCAAGCTTGAAAATACACAAAGATATTTACCCATTTTTTCATGTAACTTTTGCCGCGTCCTTGTCGTTACTCAGAGGGTTTTTTTAGGATTTTTGAGGTAATCTTCTTATAGGAGGATTGTTATCATAGCATCTTTGTAAAGACTTATGTTTGCTTTTTGACAAGAGACACAACGAAGAAAGGACATACAACTTTAGAGCAATTGAGTAAAAATCACCTATCACTGACACCGTAATTGAAATCTTGTCCATGATGTTACGTCAAGTTTAGAGCTTAATTTATGCTTATTGAAAGCACTTGTTTCAGTGTCATGACGCTTGAATGGAAAACATGAGTAGTATGTTATATATGTGTCAAAATCCCGAATGAAGATTTCTCTCAGAGGATTTTCAGTTTTTCTTTCATATTTGGCATTAACTGCGATTAATCAAATTTGAATATGCTATTATTAGTATAATTACTTATCAAACGTATATATATGTATAGTATATACAAATGTCGCGATTTGATTGGCTAAACGAAAGGTGAACAGAACACGACCCCTAACGGATGTACTCACGACAAAGGAGAAAAAGGAATGGTTTTAATCAGACTGCCCATTTTGTGAAAGTGGCACTCTGTTCCTCGAGAGAAGGCAATGTAGTAAAAATAAAACTTTCTGTTTTTATCAGGTTTTAAATGATGCTATTGAATTTAAAGACGTTTAACATTTGATCTACTTGGTGAGTGCTGCTGGTAGACCAAGTGTCCCCGAGGGCACATATAGCCAAGTTCGATCA
This sequence comes from Pinctada fucata, assembly GCA_028142955.1. Taxonomy (NCBI): domain Eukaryota; kingdom Metazoa; phylum Mollusca; class Bivalvia; order Pterioida; family Pteriidae; genus Pinctada; species Pinctada fucata. The sequence goes on from AP027114.1 coordinate 25,431,231, forward strand.
ACTTTGATTGATCCTCTGTCTCTTCAACGCATTTGAAATTTTCTGTTACAAAATTTGTTGAAATTTTTAAAACGTGGGTCCTGTAGCATTATATCCCACCAATTCTGCTACGTCTTTTTGGTACATTTTGGACATAATAATTTTCATACTTTTTGGCCATATTACATTGTTTAGACTGAGGATCACTGACGAGGGTTTAGTACCCGAAACTTGCATGTCTGGTCCACGCTGTAAATTTATCAGGTTTTAGATTATGCTATTGAATTTAAAGACGTTTAACATTCAATTGATTTCTGTGGGAAAAACTCTCGTTTTAACCCAATTATCTGCCTTCTTATAAACAATATATTAGCATGAAAATTGATTCAGATGTGGACTAAGTAAGTAAATATTAACTATTTATTATAAACAATATATTAGCATGACAATGGATTCAGATATGGACTAAGTAAGTAACGATTTTCCCAATCTTCTTCGGCTTTGCTCGTACCCTGTGAGACAGCCTATGTGAGATACATAATTTGTCTCAAAGGCTACATCATTAAATGATCAAACGTAATATACCAATCACCTGTTCCAAACGACCAATCAGGGATATCGTATTAAAGACGCGTGCGGCTTTTGAAAGTACTTCTGGTAGGTGATGGAGCTGGAGTTTGACGTCGGAGAGCTTTCATGTGATTTTGCAGACGTGGTACAAACTATTGTGATATTTCATATATCAATAAGAAAACACAATCGTTATCTAGTCCACCACTGTTTTCTATCGGTTAGCATTTAAATGCTAACCGGTAGAAAACAGTGGTAGAATAGATAACGATCGTGCATTTTGTTTCGATAATGCGTAGTAACCGTTGTCAAGGAATAACGGCAAGATCGTAGCTTCTTAGAAATGAAGAAGAAATAGATTCTTTCACTTTCTACTGAGCGAGACATAAAAGTTTACACTCGTGACGGAAATTTTTCATCTTTTTCATCAAATGTCTGTCACTCATGTAAATTTTTATGTCTAACGCATTAGATCGTGATAGAACCTATTATTTCAATTGTTTCTGTTTAAGCCGTATCCTTACAGCTCCTTCAAAGTCAAAGTGAGCAGACCAAAAGATGACGTCTAAAAATACTTCAGATTAAAGTTTTTTGTATAGTAGACACAAATTTTAACATGAAAGATACTGCATCAAATATTTTGAGGGATTGCGAAGTAAAATCGGGCTTATCAAATAACGATGTCCGTCTGTCAGTCTGCGTTAACAATTTGGTTGAGCTGTTGCATTTAGGTTTGTTGTGAGAGAACTATAAGGGGTACAGAACTTGGTATCTATAGATAAAGCATAATAAAAGGATATAAACGCAAGCAGGTGTTATTTATTATCTTGACCTACAGGTTTGACCTTGACCTTGAAAAATGCAATATAAATTAAAGCTATGGGATATTACATTCAAACTTGGTAATGCATAGTGAATGGATCTAATCGTCTTCACTCATAAAAAAACACATAGACCGATTTGGAATAATTCATGCTCTTAATATCTTTTTCTAATTCTTCAAATCATGGCTTTAACAGAAGATTGATGTAAAAACGTCATTGCTCAGAAACAAATCTTAGTTGTAAATAAAATGGCGGGAATTCAGACGTTCGGTGATTATGCGTTCGAAGAACCAGATTTAGCGGTAATAAGATAAATTATACATCGCTCCCGACAATAAATCCCATTTCATTTTCCACCAATCAGCGCGATGAGATGATTTACAGAATTATGTTCACAAGAGCTGAAAGAAATAGGGCGATAAAACACAATGGAAGTATATTGATAATAAATATCCAGGACAAATGAAGCCAGGAAAGAAGTGAGTTTGTTATTGATAGAAAATTGTAGGAAAGTCAGGATCAGGTTTTCAATGCCGTTTCTATTTTGGATACCAGATCTTTTGTTCTTTGACGTAGAGTTGCTCATTCACGTGTTTACGCCAATTAATGATTATCGTTAAATAAAGCATGTAAAGTTTTCAAAGTATTATTCCCTCCTTACCATTCATTGCATTATGTACTATTATTTCGACTTTATCAACATGTATTTATATCACTAAACTTGTAACCTTCATTTAAATGGATAGAATTTCCCTATATTTTGGTGAAGGATTTTGTGGAATATATGAAAGTCTCATCAGGACCAAGGCCACTTAAGGCAAATAACCAATGTTAGTCCAGTCAATTTTGAAGAAAAATAGCCGAACCATGAACAAATTGCAACAGAAATGGTTTTTACTTTTTTGTCACATAATTATGAAGGGCATGATATATGAAAAATCTAAGACTCAAATATGTGAGGAAATATTATTTTTTGGGGGACATGTGACTTTTTTTATATAAAAATCACCGAAAATAGGAAATTTGTTTTTACTTTTAATTGGATGATGGTTTTAAAAATTAGAAAATGTGAATATATAGAATTTTTGGTGCTCTTTATTAATAAGTTTCAATTTTTATTTCGATTGAGTGTTTTGGGATGAAAAAGTAGATTTTTTCAAAATTCCACAGAGTTTTGAGAAAACTTTTAATTTCTTCTTGCTTCTCAGTTCCGCATTATTGCATACATTTGTTCAGTGAAGATTTTAAAATATCTTAAAAGTATTCTCTTTTAAATGACATATATTTCATATTCTTAATGTTTTGCAAAATTCTCGAAAGTGTCGTTTTTAACTGAGATCTGTGTTTTTATTCTGAAATCTCTTATTTCTGTATATCAATTTAAAAATCCCTTATGCACTGTGAAATCAATTATTGAAAGCTATTTTCTAGTGTAACTTTTCATGGTTTTTCAGATTATATATGTTTTACTTGCATTTAATCCATAACTGAAGTGTTTTTGGGGAAGAAAGGTATTTTTCATTCAAAAATCGCTTCTTTCTGGAGAATATCTTAATAAATTGAATCTATTGGATTTGTTTCAAATGATAGCAGGAATGTATTTTCAACTGTAATTGTATTGATTCATTCATAAATTAAATGTTTGAAACAAAATTAAATATAAAAAGGTATATTTTCTACTATATTTTGTGGCAAAATGCCTATTTTCTGCCTTATTATCTTGGCTTAAATTATAGACTTAAATCTATTTTCATATTGAAAATTAGTAATCTTTTCAAATAAAAGATAATGTTATATTTAATAACTAGAAGTCTCTGACGAGACTGAAGCTCTCCTGGTTGTTTGAAAGCTTCCAAGACCCCAAGGGTCATGGGCTGAAAAATAGTATCAGGGAGAATTTTCTCAGAATTGGTGTTCACAAGATAGCATTACAGGAGGGGTCAGGGGCACAACAAAATATCAGGTGCATAACTAGATCCAAGACATATTATAATGCAAAAAAGAAATAGCTCTCTGTCATTTTTACTTTTTAAGAATTTATGTTCACAAGATAACATAGGGTTCAGTAGAAGAAAATGACCACATCCATTTTCCAAGACCCTGGGGGTCACAGGCTCAAACAAAATATTAGGTGCACAACTAGACCACAAACCCATTTTATTGCAAAAAGTATAAATTTCTTATCAATTATAGCTTCCGAGATTTGGTGTTCACAAGATTACATAGTTATATAGGAGAAAATCACTGCACCCATTTTCCAAGACCATGGGGGCCAGGGGCCGAAACAAAATATCAGGCGCACAACTAGACCAAAAGCTCAATAAATTTAAAAAAAACAATTACTTCCCTATCAATAATGGTTTCTGAGAAATGGTGTTCACAAGATTTCATAGAGTTATATACGAGAAAATGATCGCACCCATTTTCCAAGACCCTGGGTGTCAAGGACTCAAACAAAATATCAGGTGCACAACTAGACCACAAACCCATTTTATTGCAAAAAGATTTAATTCCCTATCAATTATACTTTCTGAGATTTGGTGTTCACAAGATTACATAGAGTTATATACGAGAAAATGACCACACCCATTTTCCAAGACTAAGGGGGTCAAGGGCCAAAACAAAATATCAGGTGCACAGCTAGACCATAGGCTCAATAAATTGCAAAAAGAATTATTTCCCTATCAATTATAATTTCTGAGAAATAGTGTTCACAAGATTACATAGAGTTATATACGAGAAAATGACCACACCCATTTTCCAAGACTAAGGGGGTCAAGGGCCAAAACAAAATATCAGGTGCACAACTAGACCATAGGCCCAACATAATGCAAAAGGAATTATTTCTTACAATTTACAGATTCAAAGGATTCGCATTCACGAGAAAAGTTTAATGGACGAACAGAAGGACGGACGCTGGTCGACGGACACAGGGCGATCGCATAAGCTCGACTGGTCTTTGACTAGTAGAGCTAAAATCAGCCTTTTAGGGGTAAATTTGGTTGGTTTTTTTTCGAACAAAAACCACTTATTTTGAGAAAATAGTTACAATTTCTTTAAATCTGCCTGAATGGACACATGTTAGCTTTGATAGGATGCTGTTTCTTATTATTCAGGGATAGGAATGTCATGCGAGAACTGAAATTCAATTTCTATGCTATTTTGGGGAAAAACTAATTTTTGTGCAAAAGTCACTTATTTCTTTGAATGATTTTTGAAATGTATATACTTTAGTAAATCAAACCAGGAAAGGTTTCCTATGATGTAATGGCATTCAAATTATCACGTGAAGTGAGCTGTAAGATAAAAAATTATGGATAATGATCATATCCCTGTATAAAGCACAAAATCGATAATTCAGAAAATCAGAAACTGAAGGCATACAAAATCAGGATAAAACAGGAACCAAAGCAAACAAACAAAAACATCCACCTCATGAAAAGAAGCGAACTCCCGATATGGGAGTGAGACCAGGTGCCAAGGAAGAGTAAGCATCTTCTGCTTGCATGCAACACCCGCCGCTTAAATTCGGTAGAACTGTCACATCAGGCTACTTCCATTTCGGAAGACATAGAGTACAATCTTTGGTTGGATTGTTCAAATGGTCTATGACAGAATAGCATCCACCATTCTCGAGAGTGGGACATCATAGTATATGACGATTTCCCCATATTGACCGTGAACTTCCTCAGTGACGATGTTAGTCGGTCACAAACATATCCCTGACTGAGAAGCTTATCTGAAAGACGCCTAGCTCTCAGAACAAAATCCGTAAATTCGCTACTTGCTCTGGCATAGCGTATCAACTGAAATATGAAGACGCCATAAGCTGGCGATGAAGGGATGTTGCTACTCAGAAAAGGAAAGTTTGTAATGCTGAAATTGAAGTCGTCACGTTTGTCATAGAGTGAGGTGTTCATGTGACCATCAGTGTCGTAGGACAACATTATGTCCAAATAGGATGCTGAATTATTTGTCTCTGTAGTTTCTTTGACTTCAAGCTCTGAAGGATTGATACTGCTGAGGTAATCCGCGAATTTTGGATTATTGATAGACAACACATCGTCTATGTATCTGTAAGTGAAGTTGAAGTCAGAAGCTAAGTATCTTTTCCCTTCAGAGACCAAAGACTGAATGAATTCAGCTTCGTACGAGTTAAGGAAAATGTCGACAAGGAGTGGGGCACAATTGGTCCCCATTGGAATTCCGACAATTTGCTGGAAGACCTTTCCTCCAAACACCACAAAAATGCTGTCGATAAAAAAAGTTTAACATCTGAATAATATCCGTTTCAGTGTACAGAATCGGACTTTTCTTTTACAAAGTAGGTTTTGTCATAGTTCACAACAATAAATTTGTATTTGCGATTACCGTTCTTACTTGTAAACGCATTACTTAAATTTTTTGCGAGTCTTTCTTTCAATTTAGAATGGGGAATTGTAGTGTAAAGTGTCGAATAATCGAAGGTTTTGATCGAATGGACTTTATACTGACTAAATTGGGTGGTTTCTGATGTTCTAAAAGTTCCTTCGAATTCTTTTAAATCCACATCTGGTTGATACCACTGCGAGAATATAATGTCAAACAATATTTTTGAAGCCTAGATTTGATTTCAGATAAAACTTTGGTGAGTAAGTTCGATACAGATTTGGTAGAAAATTTTGAGGAATCATCTATGAAACATTGTTTATACGGATTCTTATGCATTTTAGGTATGCAGTATAAGTATGGCAAATCTAAATTGCTAGTGTTGAAGCCAAAGGAGGCAAGAGCTTATTTGTGGTTATCTATCATTTCAGAGGCAGATAGGTTTGTTGGGGTGTAAGTGGGATTTCCAGGTGTCGAATTCAAACCCAAATCTTTAACTAGGCTGTCGAAATAGTACTTCTTGCAAGTAAATGTGTAATTATTTGAGGCTCTGTCCGTTGGTGTGATGACATAATGTTCTTGGAGGTGGGGAAGTTCTGTGATAACATCAGGTTCTTTAAATATAGACTCGAATCTGGTGTTCACAGTTGATTTTAATCGGCTAATTCTAGATAAAAGTAACCCTCTGATGGATTTTTTCTTTGCCCAACGTCTTGCATATTCCTCACAAGAGTCCATGATAGTTTTGAAATTTTGATTCCTTGTAAAGGACATACTTTCTCTGTATTTTGGATCCTTTTTTAACAATCGGTTTGATTTTTTTGCTATTTCGGGGATGCCTGAATTTCTATTCAAAAATCGCCTATTTTTGGAAAATCTTTATCACAATGAAATGCTACATTAAAGTGTAGCCTTGGGTATATCATAATTTGTCCTTGTAAGATATATGAGTTTTAGGTATCCTTTGTTAATTTGTTTGTTATTTTGGGGCAAAAAATGTATTATATAAATACATAGAAAAGTGGTTGGGGCAAAAGTGGCAATGTTTGGCCCCGATTAAAATTTTTGAAAAATCATATTATCTCATTCAGCATGCTTCTTGTAAACGAAATAGCACACATTTCATGTGATTTCACTAAAACCCTATCTTTTCGGGCAAAGCAATTGAAAATCTAGCTCTATGTCTTCACAATAGAAATTTGTATTTTTCGGCAACGCCAAGGAACAAACATACCTACCATTGTAGGCCCTTGAGCAAGGGCATGTTACAGGTTCAAATGAGTTAAAGAAACTCACATGAGACGTTACTTTCAATACTCTAGATGTACATGAAATGTATGACTTTGTTACATATGCTTGCTCTATATAGACTTTAAAGTATAATGTTGAAATCTGGTTGTAAACTTTTTTTTTGTATGAGGCCATTTCTTTGTTATTTTCTGTTTTGCGTCCTCGTGCTGGTAGGTTTTGAGCTCAAAGTCACAAAACAAAACAAATTTAAAATGATGAAATCTTTGCACATTTAATATTTTCTACAAAAATTAAAGAGAAATCTTTTTTTTTTTTAAGTTCATGTAAAAATATTAAAGTACTTAAAAGATTTAATAATAGTATGATACATCATTCTTTAATTGACATACAAAATCAAATGAAGTCTCTGTCAGATTTCATATAGTACTTAGTAGGTCACATATTGTGAAAATGTAATTTTTTTTATATTCTTTTTTGTTTTTCTACCTTGCTGGCTGGTAGCTTTTTCAATTTCGAAAGGACGCAAAACAGAGTAAACAAAAAATGGTCTGACTGGAAAATATGCCCTTCACTGATTGGCTGATAACATGTCTGGAGCTTCTGAATATATTGCTATAATCACCTCCAGAAATCTAAATTTAGAACAACTCTCATATTTTCCCCAGTATCTTTCTAAAATCGGTAGTGTGGTTATGACGTCATAATAGTAGCGGCATATGCATCAGAGTATACCTATGAATTCCTTACAGCAATGGTTGCTATCAAGCTGATCGTTGTATGCCATGATCATACAATAAAACAATTAATTACCTTGTTTTCGGTAGATATAGCAGTATAGCAACCCTCAGCATATATTATTCGCCTCTGCCTGCGGCCTCGATGAATAACATATCATTCGGGTTGCTATACTGCTACATCTACCTCACACAAGGTCATTAATTGTATAATAATCAATTTTGTTAATGGTAAGAACAGTCATATACATTTATGATATCTTATCTTATTCAATTTAAATAAAAATCAATATCTCAACCCCAATTTAAAGGAAAAAACTCAGTAGGAAAACAATTTTTGAAAATAGCAAAAAAGGGGTCAAAAACAACAGATTTTACCCCTACCCCTTTATTATAGAAAATCTCATTTTTTAAATTACCACTATTATAATCTTTATTTGCTATTGAACTGTTTTTTCTTTTTACTTATTCATCATTTTACTTCAATTTTGTGTAATATTGCTATATTTGGAGTAAAATACATTACATGAGCAACCATTTATCTTTAAAGATCCTGCAACATATCACTTCTAAATATGTTTTATTACATTTTCAGTTAACTGCTTGCGTTTCCATTTGATGTTATATTTTTATCACAAATATAAGAATGCTTCACAAGATTTGAATATATTGATAGGTTATTTAAGAAAAATTAAACAATTTGATGGGAAATCAAGTTTATAAAAGTGAATATTTGTAAAATAAAAATTTTTGAAGTAGTTTTCTTGATTTTTAGCTTTTTTTTCTTTGTTTTGCCAAAATATCAAACAAACTAACGAATGATGCCATCAAGTACACATCACATTACTTCACTTACAATGACAAACTATGATATTATATGTACCTAGTCAAATCTTCTGAATATCATAAAGGATGTAGCATTTCATAGTAAGAAAGATTTTCCAGAAATCGGCGATTTTTGAATAAAAATTCAGGCATTTCCTCCAAAATAGCAAAATAATCAAACCAATCTTTCCTGAATCATTTAATTTGATCATTTAAAAGCCATCAAATTAAAGGAAATGTCTTCTGCTTTGATTTACAAATATACATAAATTTTACAAATTATTTTAAAAAATAAGTAATTTTTGCACATGAATTAGTTTTCTTGCCCCAAAATAGCATATAAATTGAATTTCAATTCTCAATTGACATTCCTATCCGCTTTCAATAAAAAAACAGCATCCTATCAAAGCTAAACTGTGTCATATTACTTAAATTAGAAGAAATAATAATTAGTTTCTAAAATAAGTGGTTTTTGCACGAAAAAAACATATCTTACTCCAAAATACTTATTTTAATTAATTATTGCATTCTTTTTACTTTCATTTGATTAGATGATTTATTTTCTATATTAAAGTAGCTTTGAATATCTAACTCTAGTTAAGATAATGAATTTATAAAATTTGTATAGAAATCTATTATTTTGAAAAGGCAGGCATTTTGCCAAAAATAAAGTAGAAAAATACACCTTTTTGTTTCAAACATGTAATTTATGAATGAATCTACACAATTACAGTTGAAAATTCCTGCTATCATTTTAAACAAATCCAATAGATTAATAAATAATCTCCGATTTTTAATGAAAAAATTACCCTTTTTCTCCAAAAAACATTTCAATACCAGTAAAAAATATATAATCTGAAAAAGTATGAAAAATACACTAGAAAATAGCTTTCAATCATTGGTTTCATAATGGATAAGGTTTGCTTAAATTGATATACAGAAATCTCAGATCTTTAATTCAAAACACAGGTTCTGTATAAAAACGACAATTTCGAGGAATTTGAAAAATTAAGGATATAACATAAATGTCAATTGAAAGAAGATACTACACATATATCTTTAAATCATTATTGAATGAATGTTTGCAATACTGGGGAACTGAGAAGCAGAGAGAAATTAAATTTCCTCATATTGACTTTTTTGCTCCAAAAATACATAGTTTATGTAGGATTTGGAACTTGAAACTTATACCATCTGAAAGAGCACCTAAAATACTATATATTCACATCCTCTAATAATTCTAAAAATCATCATCCATTTAAAATTTTAGAAAAACATATCTTTTCTGTGCAAAAATCGCTAGAAATAGGAAAAAATTGTGACTTTTAAGTAACAATTTTTTCCTATTTCTAGCGATTTTTGCACAAAAAAGATATGTTTTTCTAAAAAAAAAAGTATTTCCCATCATTAGATTTTTTTTAGATTTTTTCATATGTCTCTCAGTACATATCATTTACATCATAAATTATTTCTGTTGCAATTTGTTCAGGGTTAAATTGAGATTTGACTGGACTATTTGTACCACTTGGGGAGTGTCGCTGCTGCTGGACCAGAGGTCCCTGAGGTCAAATGTGGGGAAGTCTGATCAGCTTCGATTGATCGTTTCTTCAAACGCGTTCGAAAATTTCTGTTCACAAAATGTTCTCGAAATTTTTGAAAAGTGGGTTCTGCAGCACAATATTCCACCCATCCTGCTATGTCTTTCGGTATTATTGGACATAGCTTTAGCAGCCTTAGGCTATATTTCATTGTTTAGATTGAGGATCACTGACGAGGGTTAGTACGCGATACGTGCATGTCTGGTCCATGCTGCAAGTTTATTTGTTCTAAATTGTTTAAAAGCAATTATAGGTTATTATATCTGGCTCTGTCTGTTTTTTAAAGTTTAAGCAGATCTGTATGGAATATTATTGACTTAAACTGTTTCATAAGGTAAAGCTTATAAATACCGAAAAATTATAAACAGGGCAAAATTTACCGCGCTGACACTTTCTCAAGATATTCATCAAATGGCACTATGCGTGGGCATTTGTTCTCTCTTATTTGATCACGGACATATGCTTCTTCTTCAATATTTTAACATGTTTTCCCCTGCAGTACATGTTACTGCTTGTTTTATGAGAAAATGTATTCAGTATCTCTGATATTTTGATATTATCTTGGATCATTTTCGTTATATTTGTGTAAAATCGAGACAGTTTTATATTATCTATCAGGAAATAAAGGTCGTGACCTACATTTGAACGTAAGTGTGTGGTCTACTCATCAAAACACATCATCTGTGCAAGGTTGAAATAAAGAAATTAAACTCCTTAGGGTATTCAATGGGTAATAAAAGAATTTATGCCAACAACTTTTAAATTAAGTTTATTCATCATTGAATATCTTTCAACTGTAGTACTAGCCTAGTAAATATCGATATAAGAAATATTTTGAAAAGGGTCATTTTAGGAGTTATCTCCCCTTGTTGAAAAATAAAAACAATTAAATGCAGAAAAACCAGGGACGTATATACGTCTGTGGGAAAATACTTAGTGAAATTTTGATTTTTCATCGAATTTTGATGAAATATACACTAAATATACAATAGTTAAGCAACACCCCAATAATTCAGAGTCCTTATACTTTAAGCGATAGCACCGAGAAGTTTTCGTTAAATATATATCAAATACCAATTCTTTTGTAGATGACTTTACACCTTTTGTTAACATATAACACTAAAATGACATCGAAATTGAAACATTTGGCTTGGATAGAGCCTCAAATGAAAAGAAGGTAAAAGTTTGAAGAGGTATTGAAAAAATAAGGTAATATGTACTTGAAAAAGAGATAAACCAGATAAGGCTCAAGATTCACAAATCTAATACGGTTTTTCTTTCTAAAACTTACTATTATATTCTTTCAGTTGACATTCGGTTGAGGTTTATCCCAACTACCTTCTTTCAATCGCTCTTGTTAATAAATTTCCAATTATTCCCGTATTGCTCATATTTGCTCTATATTCCATGTTCACAGATGTTAATGATGACTTTCAGCCAAATTATTCCGCAATTTGGTCGAACGGGATCCGGATGCACTTCCGGATTTTGGCATAAAAGAGAAACTTTACACGATTCGACGGATTCATCTCTTTACCGAAAGTGACATTTTGGCAGATGGTTGTCCTATGACCTTTGGCGAAGACAATATTACTTTATTTAACATAATTGTATTATGCAACTTATTTTAAATCAGGATCGAAATGAGGACGGGTATGATTTTAAACAATTCAAGGTAGACATTAAGTTAAAGGAATTCATTTATCTTGTAGAATTACGCTGTTCAGTATGGTTGCAATGAATCAAATTGTTAATCTGATGGAATTCAAAACTGAATATGTATTAAAAATGCTGAAGTAATGTTAATCATCGTCTGAAGAATTTGGAGTAAATATCTTTTCAAAAAGCGCGTTCATGAAACTGCTAATTATCCCTTATGAATTGGGGGTAAATGTCTTTGAAAAATATCGTGTCAAAAATCATGTTCATGAAACCGGAAGTGAAGTTCGTCGCCTACGTACACGAAGAACTATCACACAGACATAAGGACCATGAATAAGATATTTTGGGGTTGTATTTTTATAACTATCGTTTTTATCAAAGAAATAAAGTTTGACAACGATATCTTTATGGTTGCTTTTTCTTCATTTTCTTTAAGACAACACCTTTGCGACCACTATTTTCTGGAATATTTTACTCAATCCTAGTTCGACCAATATCAATCTTCATGTAGGACAACCACCTGCCAAAATGTCACTTCCAGGTAGGAGATGAATCCGTCGAATCAAAAAGTTTCTCTTTTTATTTCAAAATTAAAAACCGGATGTGCATCCCGTTCGACCAAATTGCGGAATCATTTGGCTGAAAGTCATCATTAACATCGTTGAACATGGAATATAGAGCAAATATGAGTAACAAATGTCTTTAACGGGAATTATCGGAAATTTATTAACAAGAGCTATTGAAAGAGTGTAGTTGGGATAAACCTCAACCGGAAGTCGACTGAAAGAATATAATACTAATTTTTTGAAAGAATACCGTATTAGATTTGTAAATCTTGAGCCTAATCTGGTTTATCTCTTTTTCAAGTACCTGTTACCTTATTTTTTCAAAAGCTTTCTTCAAACTTTATTCTAAATTGTTTTCCCTCAAAAATACCTTCTTTTCATTTGAGGCTCTATCCAAGCCAAATGTTTCAATTTCGATATCATTTTAGTGTTATATGTTAGCAAAAGGTGTAAGGTCATCTACAAAAGAATTGGTATTTGATATATTTTACGAAAACTTCTCGGTGCTATCGTTTAAAGTATAATGATTCCGAAATATTGGGGTGTTGCTTAACTTTTGTCTGGGTGTATATTTTAAACATTTGTGACCATTTGATATTTGATGCCCCATCGTTCTGTTGAAAATCCGAGGAAAAAGTAATTTTTTCCCATAGACTTCAATGTAAACTGTAAGGGCCCGTAACTCATGAAGAAACCGATTGTTTTCAATGTCTAAATTGGTGAAAAAAAATCAATTTATTTCTAGCTGACCTCGACAAAGTAGAGGGGGGGGGGGGGCTTTTGCTATCGCCCCGTCGTCGGCGTCCGCAATATGGGCTAAGCAAAACGGGACAGGTCCATTCCCGCCTAACAGTAAGTCCTACATCAACCAAACTTGCATGGATGATTCATCGAAGGATGCTTACTACAATGCATGGCAGTGAGGTTGTATCTGACCTACATTTCATGCTTGAGTGAGCAGGTTAGGTAAAATGGGACAAGTCCATTCCCGCCTTACTATAAGATCTACGTCAACCAAACTTGCGTGGATGATGCATCCGAGGATTTGCTGTCTTGTATATTGTAATCATCTTATATAGTGAGGGGGCTAATATACACAACAGTTGTGTGTTTTAGAGCCTACTTGGAAACAGGATAAGTTGGAAGATTGTACACACGTAATTTGATTAATCATACCATTTGCTACTAACTTTGGGGATGGCCATCCTAAGTCGGTATTGATTGCGCATCGGTCTAGTTGGTACATGCACATGTATTAATAAAAGTGTTTGCTGTTTTAATGTCTTTAGTATTTTGTGCTCTTTGACTCTGTTATCGCAAGCTGGTGTTTCGGTGAGTTGTTTTGTTGCTGCTTACGAGACCTCCTTTCTCGTAAAATTAAAATATCAAAGCCCTTCACTATTCGGCTTAGAGATAGTGCTAACTTTGATATCGTTTTTAAGAAGGTCAATGTCAAAGGTCAATGTCTCCAGATCAAAAGATTTGAAATTAAATGAAAGCTAAGGTCAAGAGTTAATTTAATATAATATAATATAATATAATATAATATAATATAATATAATATAATATAATATAATATAATATAATATAATATAATATAATATAATATAATATAATATAATAATACAAATTACCATATGATCGAATTAAGTTTAGGGTTGCGACTACAGGGACATAATTCTATTTTTATATCACGTAATATTTGAAACCGACATGGACGATGAATGGTATAAGCTCAGTTTCTTGCATTATTTAAAAAAAAAATAATACTCCTTGAAATTTTCATTGCTGAATTGGTATTATTGGGGAAAATGCACATTTTTAAATGAAAAATCGCAGAAAATAGGAAAAAAAATGTCATTTTTGCACGAGTTCTGCTTCTAAAGATTCAAACATCGGAATATATCCTATTCATTATACTCTTTAAAAATGATTTAATTAGAAATTCGATCTTTCTATGTTTTGGGGGTCAAAATGCTGATTTTTTGCACAAATTATTGTGCTATTTATAGAAACAGTCATTTTACTCAAAAACGAATTCGGGTACATATTGGTTTGACTGCTTTAGGATAAAGGAATACCATAGCTCTATACATAGAAAATAATTTGTGTACCTGGCGACCTTCTAGCTATTAATAGAAATAACGAGTTGTTGCCATGGCAACCAGCAAAATTGTATTTATAAGAAAATACACTTCATAGAACTGGTTATTTTATCACAATTTTCAAAATATGCTTCAATTCATACGCAAGCTATAAGAATCCAGTAAAATAAGGGTATATATGAATTTTTCAATTTTCATGCATTGCAGGGGTATGTAAAGTTATGATGTGGTATTCTCTAAAATGACGAAAATGTTAAAATAGGCCAAAAAATGACGTTTATAGCCAAAAAACGAGACGGGCAAATTTTGATTTTTTGGTCTAAATAGTTCGAGATGTTCCTCTACATGTGAATATATCCATTTTTCCTCTACCTCATTTCTATTAAAAGTCGCCACCCTGACCTTAATTTCCTACATGCAAAGATTAAAACGAAATATTTTTCTAGATTTATTATTCAAATAATCCATAACCTTTTAGTTTCTCAATTATAATCAAAAGCAGGATCGCTAAAATATATAGAAGAATCAGTAGCGTAGCTGCCATTCATGTCCACCAGATTCAACGGAAATCGTTAAATTTGTATAGTCGCCTACCGGCTTCCAAAAGGGGTCGTATTGTTTCCATCCCATTAGTCTGTCTGTCTGTCCGTCTGTCTATCACACTTTAGTTATCCGGCTGTTGTTGCATATATTGAAATCTTTGGTATATTGATACATCTCAATGTGATACAGATCAAGTTCTAGTTTTGTTTCGATTAACCTGTTTTTACTAGAACTATGGCGCTTGAACTTAGCATAATTTTATGAAATATATGTTTCTGGACTTTCCTTCGGTTCTTATGAAGTTATTGAACTGACTTTTGGCATATGAATACATCTTGAAATAGTGTGATACAGATCAATTGAGTTTGAGTTGGTTTCGATGACCTATTTTAGGAAGAGGTATGACACTTGGACGTTTTCTGGGCTTTTCTTGGCTGTTATTGCGGATAATGAATTGATTTTTAGTTTGTAAATACATTATAATTTGATACAGATCAAGTTCGAGTTTGGTTTCGACTTACAATATTTTAACAAGAGTTATGGCCCTTGGGCTTACAAAAATCTTGGAATTTTCAGTTTTCCGGACTTTTCGTGGCTGTTGTTCTAGATCTTGATCTGATTTTTTGTATGCAAATACATTATAGTGTAATACAGATAAACTTTAAGTTGGGTTTTGATTTACCTATTTTTTTTTACAAAATGTAGGACCCCTTTGCTTAGCAAATTTCAGAACTTTTCTGTCACTGCAGATAATGAACTTATCTTTGTGGGCATTCCTCTTTTGGTGCAAGAACAATTAAAGCTTGAATCTATGTTTAATTGAAAAATTCTGGGCAGAGTTTCAGGACACAGATTTATGCCGGTATGGGACTTATACCGCTCAGCAATCAAACATTTTATTTTATTAAAAATTGATATCACATAACAGTTAACATTTATAAATAACACCGAGTGAGCTACATGTATTGTCATATGTAGCGTGCCCTCCGGCGTCCGTCCGTAGTAAACTTTTTACGTTTTCTCTTTTTACTTCTTCTCCAGAGCGGCTGAAGGACTTTTGATGAAACTTGGTAGGTATAAAAGAAAGGATATGATCTCCAACTACAATCGGTTGAGGCACCAACAGCAAAACTCCAAAACACCCGATGCAAAAACACAGAGCAGATATCAACAGAAAGAAATGCAAAAGGGACAAGGAACAACAAATCACACCATAGAAACATGAAACACAAAGGACAAACATAAACAAACTGTCACGGATAACCGAGTCTATGGTGCAAATACTCTTTGATTCAAATGACAGACTTTCTTTGACATACTTTTTGACAGACTTCAAGAACACAGACAAAAAGAATATAAAATTTATTCAATTTACTATATACAATAAAATATTTCATTAATACATATCATTCATATCACAGTCAATTCCAGCTATCACAGTCTTATATGTTTCGTCACTCTGGCGCCCACTTCAGTTACGGTCCAAAAGTCCAGAACTGCACGGACCACGTGATATAAATCTCCGACACCGTCTCTGCGTCACGTGTGCCTCTGTGACAGCACTTAGGAAATAGTGATAGGGCCTAATAATAATAAAACATCATTTAAAATACATTCACCACAAAACACGAACAAACTATGAAATACTGAATACGAAATACAAAAATACAGAACACAAAATACGGAACTCATAATACTGAACTCAAAATACAGAACACATACTAGAAAACTGCCTCATATACGAGGAAACTACATACAAAATACGGACTCTTACGAGTGAATACTCATGCATACACTACACACACTACTAGTATACAGCAATATACGTTACAGTGTGTCGTACCGGTACATTTAATTATAAACGTATATCGAACGTACTATTCTGAATAATACTTACTAGTTAGAATTTGATAAATAGTAGAAAACTTACAAAACACATAGAATTTAAGTGTACAAAACGTTAATACAAAATACTTTACGTACTTACAAATAAAACGATATATTCGTACGTTAATAATAAAATACAAATATATTCTTACCTCAAAAGCACCCCGTATGTTCTCTTTGTAAATTATAGTTGAAACATACTATCTGAATGAGAGCTCAATACAAAAGAGATGTGTTTGGATCGACTGACAACGCCTTATTGAATTTCACGAGCGAGCGAGTAAGATTCACTCGACTGACAAAACTGGTTTTAGATATATCTTACCTGTCCAGGTGAAATGTCTGAGGCCAGAAAAGAGGGATACGTAATGTATGAAATAGAAAGGATTGCGGGATACGATAAGGGATGTTAAAATGTAGAAATGTTTACACAAACCATGAAGACCATGAAGAAATAATTGTCCCCTGCAAGTGTTGTTGTTTTTTCCGGGGTCGATGAATAGGTCGCGCCACCAAAGACAAAAGTAGGTCATGGGGGTACCCTCTTTTGACAAACATCTTCTTCAGAACCGAAGTAAGTATCGACAAACAGAAAGCATCAGAATTATCTAGAAAGAAGTATTATTATTTTGGTTCCACTCCGAACTCAAGTTTTTTCTTTGACAAACTTTTTCTTGTTTTTTAACACCACAAACATGTAAACAATACACAGACAATGACATTTTTTGTATATAAACACATAAGCATATGTCGGCTGACCCGTGCTCCTAGTGAGGCTCGAACTAGCAACCTTTCGGTCACTGGCCCAATGCCCTATCACCTAGACCATGGCGCTGTTTCATATGCTTAGTTAACGTAGTTTTCAGGTGAGCGATCCCGGCCCTCTTGTGCATCTTGTTTCTATTTTTTTCAGTCTTCGTGAAAGTGCGAAGTTCGAAGTTCGTCACGGTGAAAAAAATGTCTAATGAAATCTCTTCTTCCAGGTTAAAATGATGTGACAATACCTGACCCAGTGTACAGTCTCAGCCAATGAGAGTCAGAATAATAGACTATATATAGATATGAAATATAGGTTATTAACCAGTCTATTCCATAAATGTACAGTCTATTCCATTAAGGTACATATTTACAGTGTGAAAGAGTGAGACCAAATAAAATTGTCAGTATTGAATACACTGATGAATGGCCTAATTATTTTTCAATTATCAAGCTAAATCTTATTCTAATTTAGAATATTTACATCCCTACTGCGTTTCCCTTAAATAAAGGTAACAAACTAACTGTTGCTTTAATTCTCGATAAACGCAAGATTCTATCAATTAACTTTAGAACATACGCGGATTAATTTCTAATAAAATGTTTATTTATTGCTTTACACCGATTCAAAACATGTATATTCCATTATCGAACAACGCCGTCTTCTCACTTGTACAGTGTTTAAAAATGTGTCAAAATCTAGGTCAACCACTTGTACACTTCCATGAAGTGTGACGTAGTAAGTCGATCACGCGTCACACCAGACGAAGTTCAAGGACGACCTGCACTGCCGTCCACAGAAAGATGCCATGTTTGGATGAGCGATCAGGCATAAGTGGATTAAACATTCGATATTTAGGATAAGGATTTGATCCACTTGTTTCATTTATCAACAGTGAGTTAATCTTTGCTTCTTATGGAATCATAATATCAGGAAATAATTCGAGTATCAGCAAATCTTGAGCAGTTGAGGTAAGTTGTGAAAATATCAATCAAGTTTTCGCGTTTTTGTATCTTTTCCACGACTGTATTCGACGTTTGCATTATTCTAATTACTTAAAGAAGAAGCAGGGTAAATTTACAGAAGTTTGTATAATTGTACCGATTGATTTCATAGGTCTTATACGATTACAGTGTGTTAAAGTGAGTTTTCAATTGTTTTCCCCAAAAATTCTGTGAAATTTCTCCAGTTTAACCCTCCGCTTGGTCTGAATTATACTGGACAAACATCGCGAATTTTTACGACTCATTTTTTTCAGTTTTATTTGAAATGTTCAAAATACAACAATTAGTCAAAATTCAGTCTCTTTTTTCTACAAAGTTTCCGTACAGAACGTACTACTTCGAAGCTTGCGAAAAACGTCGAACGCTGGTTTGCTGTTACGTCAAGTGACATTCTCCCTCGGGCCTCCGCGATGGTATATCAAATGTAAATAAACGAGGTAAAAAACGACAGAAACAAATTAATTAACACGTTAAATGTAAATATAAGGATTGTGCTTTTCATGAATTTTGTATCCATTCCTTACTGCAAATACACACCAATAAAGCGCAAAAGCTGAAATACAATCCTTAAATAAAGCATCGCATCTAGCTATTCAGATTACTTTTCAGCAATGTAACCAAATCACTCATTCTGGACATATTTCCAAAAAAAGTAACATTATTCTTCAACATTCTCTTGTTCTGTAAAATCATAACGTGAAATGACGTTACATCTTTCGTGTGGAGTGTGTTTTATTTTCATTTTCAAAACGTATTCTCAGTTTGATCTTCTTTATGCTAGTCTTTTTTCTAAATTCTACATTTCTAACAATACATGGAAAATACATTAAAGAATTACTGAGATTCTTGAAAGCCGGATTTAAGCTAACTACACTTCTTGATTTGCTTTATCTACAGGACAAGCAGCCTCCACTACCTAAGTTGATGTAATATGTATGAGGCAGAGTCTATACCTATAAAATAGGAAAGACAGTGGGTTTGATGGGTTGCAAGTATTGGCGAAGATAGGGGGTGTCAAAGTAAGGTATTTGGCTCAAACTAGTATGCGTATACTTAATTTCTGTAAGTTCTAAGAAAGGAGGGGCCTTATAAGTCGAATTTCAGAGCATTTTCGGTGGTTCGCTACCGCTCCCCATCTAACTTAAGTTAGATTAATTACAATATGATCCGAAGCTAGGCATGATGTTCATGTCATGCTCAATACCCTCCCCTTCCACTTCTCAATTTTCTTTCTTGGGATCTTCAGTGGGCGCTGGCTGTATCTGCCACTATGTCCACCTCTTCTTCTGCATTTTAAACATATTTTTGTGACTACTGACAAACAATTTATAAAACTTTCTATCATAATTAAAGTGCGAAGTTCGAAGTATAAAGTGCGAAGTTCGTAACAGTGAAAAATGCACATTACATATGCACAGAAACCGAAAATTTCAGTATTTTTTTGGCAAATTCTAGATTCTAACTAGATCTTACCTACAACTTTACAACTGATCTTACCTACTTAAGATCGGCCCTTGGCCTTAGCCTCATCAAATGTACCTGATATAACTTGAAAAGCACGTTCAGAGTATACATATCAAATGACTTGGCATTTTATGTTATGCGGAGTTTGACTGATTTTCATCTGTAGGGGAGGGGAAGACTATCTCAGAAAGTAGGGATGGGACTACCAACATATTATATCCGGACAGTTGGAACCTGAACCATTTTAAACTTTAGGTATTGAAAGGACTTCGTTGATTCTATTATATTTGTCTGATAACCCCTAAAGGGAAAATGATCGAAAATTGGGGTTCATTTTGACTACTTTTACTTCCTCTTTTCATGGACCATTTTGTACGCATTACATAAGAAAACACTCTAGAAAAGTTATAAAGACCAATATATTGATATGTTAATTTACAAAGCTTATTATATGAATATCTTGGCCTTAATTTCACATTCTCTGGATCTTTAAAATGGTTTACGCAGATGGATATCCGTAATAATCCACCGCGCATGCGTAAAATAATATAACGTTTCAATGGCGAAGACACGATGTTACGATGACGATGACACGATGTTACGATGGCAATGGCATGATGGCGATGACACGATTGCGATGACACGATGGCAATGACACGATGGCGATGACAAGATGTTACGATGGCGATAACATGGTGATACGATGGTGATTTTACGATGACACGATGTCACAATGGCGATGTCACGAAGTGAACATCGTATCTTCGCCATCGTAACATAGTATATTCGCCATCATGTCATAGTAACTGCGCTATCGTAAAATCGCAGCATCGCAACATCGCCTTCGTAACATCGGAGTATTGCCATCGTGACATCGCTGGCGATGGCGTGAAGGGGTCCAAACTGGATTCCATAGTTTTCTACAATATTATTCCACCCCAAGTTACAAAATGCCACTTTTACCAAAGGTGTATATTATTCTGAAATACCAATTTTCTGATCAAATGTGGTTCTGTAACTCGGGGTTGCACAATGCCCCACAGACTAAAAACGAAAAAAAGGAAAATGGGCTTTTTTTTAAGAATCTGTCCTATAAGCGGTTAGATAGGTAAAAATTACCCATTTCTTCTTATTATACAATGGAACAATCTATTCTGAGTGGATTCCGATGAAATATACAACATACACGAATGATATAAACGATATAAAGATGTATATTTCTACACAGTGTGTATTCCGCGTATGAAAGCGTACAATGTGACTATTAAGTACAAAGCATAACGGTTTTCAGTTTGCGGATTGCGTAATTTATCGATTACAATGGCTTACTGTTTTCGAAATTATTTTTTCTTTTTCATTTTTAAAACAAGAGGCGATTAAAAAATAAAACACTTATAATTCGTGTAAAAAAATGCATTTTTTTATATTTTCGTTCGCTATTTGACGTTTTCAGACATTGTTACCCCTGCCTATTCAAGCTGTTATTATCAAATCTTACATAATTTTTTTTAAATCAAATACGTATGAGAAATCTTCTAATATATAATATTTTATCCTGAACAACCTTTTCCTTTAAAGGAAGGAAAGCGCACGAAAAATAATCGAATGATTTCAGGGCTTAAATCAAACGCTTATTCTTACAGCTCCTTTTGACAGTTCTGTATCTGATATACGAAGTAAGACAACATACCCTCACAACAAAGGGGATGGGATTTGTCGTGTGCTACCCTCTCGCCGTATGTAAAAAAATGTATCTGGTTCGCTTTGCTTGTCATTTACATCATTTTCGATAACAACTAATACTTCTTTCCAATCAAGATTTCAAATGGTCAAAATTGGCTGAAATTACATTTTATCATTGTACTGTCTTCTTCCAACAAAACGGTCATTAATCGTTAGTTAATTTTCCATCCGGGCGAGGATGGGTTTCCTCCAGAGCAACCCCCTCAAACTAAGACTTCGCCATGGACCCACTAGGGTGGAGGCTTTTTAAATAATCCACATCCCCTCTAAACTCAAATCATGTATCCGCCATGGTAAGTATATGTTACAAAATAAAAAAAACCTTGTGGAATAAATATCTCTTTATCCCTCTTACCCCTTATAGAAAATAATTGTACATTGTACATTGTCTCAATCAATTTCCACACAACATCATGTCAAACTTTTGCTATATGGTGAGTTCTCGTTGGAGCCCAAGCTAGACCAGACTGAGTATTGATTCACTATAGCATAACGTAATTTGAATGGTGTTGAATCGAAACTCATAATCTCTATTGTTGATCAGCCGAATAAAGCACCATGACAAACGCTCACCATAATAAATTATTCATGCTGTCCATTATTAGAGAGAAGCGCGTATCCTTATATATCTACAAAACTGTATTGTACTGACCCAATAATGCTTATTTTTTCGCAGACATATACTGAAAATTCAACAGGATTGTAATAAGAAACAGATACATCATTGTCAAGGTAAGTTATTTGTATCACCATCACAATGTACGGAAACAATGTGTCATTTAAAATCAAAATCTTTCATTATTCTCATTTTTGTTGATGAGCAATTATAGATAAGTCGCTAGTAGCTAAATTAGATAAATAAAAATCATAAATAAATAAAGGATCAACTATTTATGTATGCAAACTTACATAGAACTACTTCGGGTCCATTCGGCAGGATGATTTAGATAAATTATGAAATATTGAACTTGTCAAGCGTTAAAATCACAGAGACCAGATTCCTTAAAATATTAGAATACATCTTAAACTCCCGAACACTTAAGATGGGGTTTGGTTTTTTAAGGAATCTGCTGCTTGCGGTTAAGAGAGAAACCATGATGATAAACTATGATTGATAATTTACTTGCTCCTTTATAAACATACAAATGTAAATGTAAAATACACATCGAAATGAAGCTATGACATTTGATCCTTGTATTATGCCATTATTCATGTTAAGGAGCTGTAACGATAAGACGTAAAATCTGCCCTGAAAAGTCGAAATTTCCAAATGGGAAATTGGAACAAATTTTTCAGCAGAAATATCAACCAACTTAATACATATCTGAATATAATGTCTGTTCGAATAAATGATCAATAACAATACCGATATTGGGGTCAAAATGTGCGGGTTTTTTTTTTTTTGTATAGAAATCAATGGAAAACGGAAAAGGTTTCTGCAGCATTGTCCCACCCCGAGTTACAAAATGCCAAAATTACCGAAGGTGTGTATTATCAACACCAAAATGACCAAGAGTGGTTCTGTAACTCTTAGTGGAACAATGTCCCACATACGTAAAACGAAAATAGGGTGATGGGCATTTCTTTAAGAATCTGCATTAAGAGCGGTTAGATAGATAAAATTGCCCATTTCTCCTTGTTATACAATGGAACAATCTATTCTGAATGGATTACAATGAAATATACAACATACACGAAAGAAAAAAAACGATATAAAGATGTATATTTCTACACAGTGTGTATTTCGCGTCTGAAAGCTTACAATGTGGCTGTTTAGTACAAAATATAATGGTTTTTTTAATTTATTTTTCTGTCTCATTTTTAAAACAAGATGGGATTAAAACATAAAGCACTTAATATTTATGTAAAAATGCATTTTTTAATATATTTTCGTTCGCTATTTGACGGTTTCAGAAATTGTCATCCCCTACCTATTCAAACCGAAATTATGAAATCTTACATCTGTTTTTTTTTAAATGAGATACTTATGAGAAATCTTCTTATATACTAGTATACTATTTTTATCCTGAACAACCTTTTTCCTTCAAAGGAAGGATTGAAATGAAATAATCGAATGATTTCAGGGCTAAATTATGCCCTCATCATCACAGCTCCTTTAACGTGAATTCATGAATGATATACATGTATAGCTCTCTCCTTATATGTCAACAAAGTGATGTGCATGTTCGAGTTTTTTAACTATTATTATTTGTTTTATTCTATTTTGCACGTTACGAATCGCTTTAAAATCGTTGAGTGAAAATGAATGAATAAAGTTATTCATACGAATTCATTATCAATATTGAAAAGCTTCAGACTTTTCTAAAATAAAAGTGAAATAAATTAATAAGAAATGAAAGGGATATAAACAAATAAAAAAGCGTTAATATTAAAAGAAAGAATAATGTTTATAATGCAGACATTTTATTGTGGGATACACATTCATTACTTTTTATATTACATATCCTGAAATCGATGCTCTTAATGACAAAAAAACAAAAACTATTGATTATTGTTATTGAACAATGATACCAAAATCATATATCATACACCGTTTTATTCATGGTTTTTCTTTTCTGGGATATTTACGAAAACAGTACGGAAACATAGAGGGGACATGTGCATTTTTTATTATTATCTCGTGGCCATAAGTCGTGTCCACGACTAATTGTGATCTATTTGATATCAAATTTATTTCTGGTACTAAAATAGTTGTGTTCGGGAAGCATCCGTCAGGTTTACAGTTTTTATCTTTATTTTAATTTGCAAGTATAAGTGAAAAATAACTGTGATTAATATTTCAATTTTCGAATGTTTCCCTACAGTAGCTCCCGATACATTAAAGGGGGGGGGGGGGGTGAAAATTCACTGTGGAGTGCAGTTTGATGCAAAAAGCGTGAAGACAAGTCGGGCATTTTAGTTCTTGTGATGTACGTGCTATCTCGAACTCATGAAAATGGTCAAACGTAGACTAAAGGAACTTGTTTTCATTATCCCCCTGTAATCGAAGAATCACAGGCATATACCGGAAGTATTGACATGTCCGTTTGTTTGTCTTTTTGTCTCTCTTTGTAGTTGTCTGGTTTTCCACAAAAACAAATTATTACCTTGGCAATAACTCTTGAAGGGTAAGTGATATACCTTTGCTTTTTTCATGATGATGGAGGTTTTTGTTTGTTTGCTTTGGTTCCTGTTTTATCCTGATTTTGTATGCCTTTAATTTATGATTTTCTGAATTATCGATTTTGTGCTGTATATAGGGATAAGGTCATTATCCCTATTTGTCATTTCATATCCTTCTATTGGTACGAAAAATTGACCATGCATTTTTCACGCCTTTTTGGATGCCAATTTTCTAACTCTATATACTACTAAATAAATAGAGTTTTTTACTAGCCAGTTCACGCTGCATTGACAAAGAGAAGATTTTA
This sequence comes from Pinctada fucata, assembly GCA_028142955.1. Classification (NCBI taxonomy): domain Eukaryota; kingdom Metazoa; phylum Mollusca; class Bivalvia; order Pterioida; family Pteriidae; genus Pinctada; species Pinctada fucata. The sequence continues at coordinate 25,456,542 of AP027114.1, forward strand.
TAGTTGATGAATACATGTATGTGGTCAATGTGTACTAAGACATGTGGTCAATGTGTACTAAGACATATGGTCAATGTGTACTAAGACATGTGTACTAAGACATGTGGTCAATGTGTACTAAGACATGTGTACTAAGACATATGGTCAATGTGTACTAAGACGAGTATTTATTTTCTTCCTTATTTCTGCTACATTTTTAATTAATAATCACCGTTTTGAATATCTTAATTCCGGGCTCGATCGATTACGGTTTGCATTTTACAAGCGGGTATTCATAGCTCAGTGGGTTAAAGCGTTGTGCCGAATATACTCGGTTCGAATCTCGCTTAGGTCTGGGCCTTATCGCACTTATATGTTTTTCAGCTCAGGAAAGTGAAATATGCAACATAACGATATTCATTCTGAGTGCGTACAATAAATACAATTATTATAATAGCGAGCGGAGCTCGCTGCAAAGGCCCGAAGGGCCTTTGCGAGCGAAGCTCGCCCTTATGGTAACGCGTATATACATTTCTTATTGAGAAAATATGATGAATCAAAGAATGAGAATGTACTACTATGCTTTCAAAAACTTTCGTCCCCTCGCAGACAGAGTTGCTGCGGAGATGCTGGATATTGCCATTTAAATTTCTTTTATGACTCCAAGTAGACGTATATGTTATACTCAATTTTTGTTTATAAGTTAAATTTATTGAAAACATTTTTCGTAAATCAGGTAACGATAAAGCATCAACAAGGCGGCGTAACCACGGGAAATCCGACATTTCCGGTTTTAAACGAGACGTTTCGCTCTGATTGCTTTTCTCGTCTCGGGTGGTTTCGTACAGTCAGAAGTCGGAATATGTTTGTTTTTTCTTTTGTTCTTAATTAATCTATTTTCAGCTAGCCTAAACATTATTCTTACAAAATAGAAAAAATGAATTATAAAGAACCATATTTTAAGCCCCCCCCCCTATTCATCTGCTGGTCTAGATCAATTTTACAAATGCTTCCGTGTTTCCATTCGCCTTATACTACCTTTTTGTGGCAATCATCAAACAGAACGTTTTGTAAGATAAGATAAACCATCAGAGTCAAAATAAAAAAGAAAGATTTTTTTTTATATTTTATATAATCATATCTATTTTCTCTCCGCTCGCACAAAAAGGCTTTGCCTTGATTCATATTAACATTCTCGACACTCTAGAAACTTTAATGTTCTGCATGTGGTTGTCACGTTTTGCAAGTTAGCGTTATCGAAAGTGGACATAGATAAGTTGAATGTTACAAAAATAATTGGAATGTCGACATATTTTAAAATAATGTGAAGTTAATTTTGACATATTTATCTTACATCCCAAAAGAATTATTTCAGAACTATGTGAAAATGAATTAAAAGATGAAAGAGAAATATTGAGGTCAAATTCTTGATGCCTTTCTCTAATTCCGATTTTATGATAAACATGTCAATCAGATTAAATTAACATTTCAGACGATTCTGGTCTAGATGTTTATAATTCCTCTCGGTAGTGCCACCTACGTACAATATCGTTTTTCCTAGATTTAAGTTTTCACTGTACCTCGCTATTGACAGATTCTTCCCTATTTTTCGCGACGGTACCCCTAGTGGGGGTATACATGTAGAATCATTTTCCCATCAATTCTTTCAAATCAGCTCCATCCAAGCTACATGTACCCATGCTTGCACGGGTCCATGCCTAGTCCTTTTAAATAACTCTGCACTCATTTATGGCATATGCAGTGCTTGAAAGGAGCTGTAACGATAAGACGTAAAATCTGCCCTGAAAAGTGGAAATTTCAAAATGGGAAATTAAAAGAATTTTTTCAGTAGAAATATCAATTAACGAAATGCATATCAGTATCTAATGTCTGATTTAATAAATTATCAATAACAATACCGATATTTTGGTTACTGTCTGCGTTTTTTCTATAGAAAGCAATAGGAAACGGAAAAGTTTTCTATAACATTGTTCCAACCCGAGTTTCAGAATGCTACTTTTACCACAGGTGTATATTATAAATATCAATTTTCTGACCAAGTGTGGTTCTGTAACTCGGGGTGGAACAATGTCCCACAGACGAAAAACGAAAAAAAGGGGGGAATAGGCTATTTTTTTAAAAATCTGGCTTAAAAAAGCGGTTAGATTTCCCAATTCTTCTATTTATACAATGGAACAATCTATTCTGAGTTGATTCTGATGAAATATACAACATAGACGAATGAAATAAACGATATAAAGATGTCTATTTCTACACAGTGTGTATTATACCGAAAACAAATTTTATTTAAGGCACTTCGATATTTTCTAAACCTTTCAGTCGCCGAGTTGGCGAATAAGTCACACGTTTTAGGTTACCCACATCCTTCAATTGGCGAAGTGGGCGAGCGTTAATTGCATCTGTCATTACTTAATGCTTTTATATTATATGCTGTAATCTTCTTTTTTGGAAGTGTTATGATGTTTTAGAATTATGAATAGAAACGATCACTGTGCACTTGGACACAAGGGTTTGGGGTTCAAGTCCCTACACCGGCACCATCATTAAACAATGTCATTATGCTAAGTATGTACATGGGTATAAGGTGAGCGTTGTGCCCTCTGGGGTTCATGTTTAAAATACTCAGAAAGTTTCATGTGTCCTTGAGGTTTCCATTGACGCTGTTTTAGAAACTTTTTACCTGTTCAACTTCACTTACTTTTTCTTTTCGTGAGAAAAATCGGTTTTATATTTTTCAGGAATTAGTAAGTCTTTCTGAGTCACTTGATATGACACTCTTTTCCACGCTTGCACGGGTTCTTTTCTAGTATAATTTATTTTAAAAGAATAATAAGTTGTCCCACTTCTCTATTGGAAAATTCTATATGAGATGATTATATTATTTCATATATGTCTCAATGCTATATTTATAATTCTCTTATCAAGGGAGAAGTTGTAGAGAACCACTGAAAATAAAATGGGATATTTACTGTATTTCTCCCATATTTATCATTATTATATAATGTTTGTATCATATGAATTTGATCTTGAATGGAGATTTTAACTTGGTTTTGCTTTCTGTGAAATTATTCTCCCGCCCGAATGATTGAGTTGCTTCTACTGTCCGTTTGTGATCTAATGATCATCAATCATAAAATGGCAGAGAATACAGGCAAAGAAAATGAAGATATATAGGCCAATTTTGCTCTTGAATGCTCCAAATTTGCTGTATGAATTAATCGCCTGTTGTTTGGATTTGATGTATGGTTAGTTAATGACGAAATGTGAGAAAATGAAATTCAAGAATCATGCCGTGCTATCAAATTCTGGAATGAAGCAACTCCATTTATTTACTTTGCACGATGATGTGATGGAACAATTATTTGAGTCTAGAATTACAAGGCAGATCGATTGAAGGCGACCCTAACTGATATCAACTCCCTTTTATATACTTTCAAAGACATCATTCAATGTCTGTCTTTCTTACAATTACTAAACCCATACATTGATGTGATATTCCTTAATTCCAAGCTTGTCATGTACTATTTCCTGTTGACGCTCTTCATGAACTCTGTTGTCTTTAATACAAGCTAGTTACTCTACAAGCATTCGCTTTCCTAAAAAAGCTTGGTCGATATTATTTATTTATTTTACTTCTGTAAAGTTTCCATTAAATTTTGTGAATACTTGCAGTCTTATTTGTTTTTTTATCGCTCATTAATCTCTTTGTTGCGTTTTGGCTTTGGTATGAAACAAACAATCAACATGTCATATATATCCAAGGGTTGTTCTGTATACTCTTCTATAATCTGTGTTATATGGTACTTAATACTTAATTTCTTGAAAAAAGTATCTAAAATCGGAAAGTAAAGGTGTAACGTATAAGCCACCAGTTGTTACGTAGGCCTCTGCGGTCACTCAGTAATAATTGTGAAATCAAATAATAAAATCCTTGGTAGCGTAAATCTTTGGTAGCGTACACGTTACAAAACGTATGTACATGGTAGTGTATATCCAAATCCGTGTGTAGAGTAGAATAATTTCATAGTAACGTTTCTTAGTTTATTTACAAGTCTAATCTACGATTAAAACATATTTACAATATATACAAACAGTGTCAATGGGCGACCTGCGCTCTACGGAGTCTGTCTAGACACTGAGATGCTGGGTCACCTGGGAGTCGTTATTTATAGCTACCCTGGGGCAACTCGGCGTGAGCTGCCGTTTTCCAGGACCAGGAGACGTGAGCTGCCTATATATTGGCAACTCAGCGTAAATTGCCGATTACGCTGCTCAGATGGGCGTTATATTTTACGTTTTTAGAGTACATTAAAATCAATTATATAATATAGATAGATAATATACAGACATATAAGCATATTTAAACTTTCGCACATTACAACTCCCCCACCTAAAATTTTGACTCCGTTCAAAACACAAGCAATCATAGTAAAGCAATATGATAATGTAAAGAATGATTTCAAAGATAAAAAGTCATATCAAAATGTCAATGATATTCACAAGAGTGTCTATGCACATAGTTCTGTTCTTCGCAAAAGTTCATCAAATATCGAGGGACATCAACGTAGTTTAGGAAATGTCACTTTTAAAGTTCAGTTCACATCTATGGTACAGTTTGAAACATCTGAATTCATCTAATCTGCCAAAAACTACGGGGATTCCAGGCTACGTCCGTAGTTCATCCGTTCATCTGGTACAACAGTGAATCCAGGATGCGACTCTAGCAAGTCCAATATCATCTTTCCATAATTACTACGGGAATTCCGAGCTACGCGCGTAGTATATCTAGACTCCAGTTAATTATCTGTGTACTACGGGGATTCCAGGTTACGTCCGTAGTATGTCCGTTTCACAATTCAAGACATCATCAGCTTACAATAAAAAGTTATGCTCTAATTCACAAGATTACATTCGTAGAATGGTACACTAATATCAAATAAACATTATACTATGGGGATTCCAGGCAACATCCGTAGTATGTCCACATCCAACATAGAAAATATGGTACATTAATAACAAGAATGCACTTTAATCCAAATATACCAAGTGGATTCCGGGCAACATCGGTAGTATGTCCATCCAGCGTTGAAATTTGTATATTATACTTCAAACACGAATACACTTTAATCCGAATATACTACAGGGATTCCGGGCAACGTCCGTAGTATGTCTATTCAACGTTGAAAATGGTATATTACACTTCAAACACGAATACACTTTAATCCGAACATACTACGGGGGGACTCCGGGCAACGTCCGTAGTATGTCCATCCTATATTGAAAATATCATATAACACAGAAAACATGAACACGCATAAATCCAAATATACTACAGGGACTGACTCCGTATTTGATCCCAGGGGAATCTCACGGAAACCAATCACTATGCACATTTATCCACAACGCGCACAGAAATCCAACAAAAATCGTTTCACAAATATCGCATTTAATGATTTGAAAAAATTCACGCGTATTCGATTACTTTTCGGACACTTGGATGATATTGTCACACGTGTACATGCACAGAATAAACACACATACAAATCGGCACTGAAATACTTTATCAACATACATGTACAAGTTGCACATACATGTATGTATCGATACCTATTGTAACGGATGAAAATACACGAGCACAGTTACACACCGATCACAAATAACATATGAATTCGGAACACACATCGCGCGTATACATGTTTAACACATAATTTCACAATACATATCGCGCATGAATTAAACAAATTAACATATCGCGCACAGATAACACAAACTTCGAAACACACATCGCACGCATTGAAAATCGTAACAAAGGTATGCACACTACCTCGCAAAATAGATCAAAAAGTCACACGCGAGCGGTCACAGAGATCAATCGCGCACAAACAAAATATCACAACGCTATTCACAAAACGATTTCACACGCGAGTAGTCACAAATACATGTATCACAAATTAAAATTAAATCGCGCACAAATAAATCATCAACACACTGCACACTCCGCACAAAATGATTTCACAAGCGAGCAGTCACAGATATTACACATTAGAATTTATCACTTACTAACAAATCACTAAATTATACACACTATCGCGCATGAAATTTTCACATTTAAATATATCACACGCAAACACAATCACTGAAATATGCACTTACACAAATCAATACGAAACGGTCGCGCACTTGATTAAAACACAAAACATATACATGTATCACACGCGATCGCGAACTGTCACTTCACTTCCACAGAATTTGTACGGTATCAAAAACACATATCAATATACTTACCGTACACTAAATCATTTCAATGATAGTTACGCACAAATAATATACATACGTAGATCACGGGGAATATACATACACTGAATAAGTTACTAAATACACACGCGAAACACATTTTTTCACTGATCACAAATACTTACTTTTCAACACAAAATTTTAGTTTCAACACTTTTCCGAATCCACAAAAAGGAACTTTGGAAATACTTCGAAGCATTCCTTTCATTCCATTCGAGATTTCACGTTCACTTTTTTTACGAAAAGAACGTATCCAAATTCTGTGTAATCGTACACGCGTACGAACTTTGTTGGTTCCTTTACCATGTTTGTTTACATTCATAACGAAGAATCGAACACACGAGAAAAAATTGCACTAAAAATAATTCAAAATATATACAAATCACGTAGCTTATATCCAACCGCTTTCACCAGCTCTGCGGTCACTCAGTAATACTTGTGTAATCAAATAATAAAATTCTTGGTAGCGTAAATCCTTGGTAGCGTACACGTTACAAAACGTATGAACATGTTTAAATCCAAATCGTAGTGTAAAATCCCTGGTAGTGTTTAAAGTAGAATAAATTCATACTAACGTTTCTTAGTTTATTTACAAGTCTAATCTACGATTAAAACATATTTACAATATATACAAACATAGTGTCAACTGCGCTCTACGGAGTCTGGGCCACCTGCGCGTCGCTATTTATAACTACGCTGGGACAACTCGGCGTGAGCTGCCTTTTTCCAGGGCCAGGTGACATGAACTGTTTATATATTGGCAACTGGGCGTTATATTTACGTATTTAGAGTACGTTTAAATCAATTATATAATAAAGATAGATAATATACAGACATATAAGCATATGTAAACTTATTCACATTACAGAGGGTTACTTTGCAGTCTTCTCGCTGCTCTTTTCATTGAATTTCCAAATTTATATACAAATCTTCCTTATTTTATAGGGAATTGCGTTGAAAAATTTCGTTCCCTTTGAAAACGATCTGTTGAATTATGTTTGAATTAAATTCAAATTATATTCATTATATTCAATAATGTTAGGTCGATCTATCCTATAAACATAACAATTTGTTCGTGTTTCAGAGAAAAAAAATCGACTTAAAGATTACATGAATGATCCTCTCTTAACAAGTACTAGTAAATCAATGAATTAATTATATGTCCGTTCCTTTTTCCGAGAAAACCTCATATATTCTGTTACTTTTAGGCATAAACAAGAAGAAGAAGAAAACAAAATTGATATGACCTCTCATTCATGATTTCAACTCCAATTCAAAGCTCGCAGACATTTAAATAGGTCATCTATGGTTATGGTCATAAAAGTCTACTTTTTCATTAGATAAAAATGTGAGGCAAATTTCAGTGGCCCTTACAACCCCTCCGTCATATTTCTTACACACCGCCCACTGTCCCCTCCCGCGTTCAAAAATCTTAATTGGAAAAACGCTCTTCTCCCCGGACCCCCCCCCCCCCCCCCTAAAAATCATTTTAAATTCTTGCGTTTGTATATCCACACTGTTTTGCGCCGTATTCATCCGCTCCGGTCCGTATGCGTCTAAATTATGAGAGCAATCGCGTATATACTTTTTTTTTATATAATCTCGATTCTTTCTTCTGTCTACCATTTCACACTCCTCTTAAAAAGTTAATCTCCCACATATCCTTAATTCGTAAAAGGGATTTCTCCTTCGAAGTTCTTTTTTTTTAAGCAGAGCGATCTTGGTTCTATAAAAAGTCCTTTTAATGAAAAGAAAAAAAAGAGTTCATGGAACTCATCTTTCAAAAAAAAACCCTGTAAAAACAAAAACAAAACACAAAACGAAAAGAAAAGACCCTAACCCCCCCCCCCCCCCCCCCTCAGAAAAAAATAATAAAGAAAAGAAATAGATATTTAAGGGCGTACATGTATTCATTGTACGAAAGATATTCAAAGAACCAACAGATATATAATTTCATTGTATATAACTTCTTTTCTGTAAAAGCGTTTACTAATTCTCAAAAGAGTGGACGTGTCACATCCTCTCCTACCAGTGTCATTGTTGCAAGTTATTTTATCATTTATTTTGTTTTGTTTTTTAATCATATTGATGTTTGAATAATTTTCCGAAGACGTCACGGAGACAATTACAGCTAATTGATCTTTGAAATAGACATTTTCACTGCTTGTATTCCTACTTCTTATGAAGTTTACACTCATTGGCTTCTATTTTTTAATTGATCTATATTTCTGTACATACACGTACATGTATGTCTAAGCAGTATGTTCAAACTCGTCTTATCTCGATACGTTAGTATTTGGCATCGGTGGATATTTTTTCTATATTCATAAGATTACAGCAAAGAGTTAAAAGATAAAAATCAAACTATTCTTACAAAAGGTATTGGTGTGTGAAAAACGTCTAAAACGTCGTTTTCTCGTTCAGCTGATTTTAATGCATTTTTAACTGTCTATATCTCGATACGTAATTATTTGCCATCGGCGGATTTTTTTTATATTTATTGAATGAAAGCAAAGAGCTAAAAGATAAATTTTGATAAAAATCAAACTTCTCTTATAAAAGATATTGGTGCGTAAAAAACGTCTAAAAATTCGTTCAGCTGATTTTTACCTCTTTTCAAGTCACGTTTTGGCTGTCATCGGAAATTTTTTTCACTCATGATATTATCCTGAGATAAAAGAAATGTTAAATTTTAATATATCACTTACAATATTTAGTCCAATTCAATTCATACTTAAAACTTAAGAGAAGTATACATGTATAAGCAAAAATAGTGATATTTCTAATGCCATTTTGTAAATTTGGCGGGAAAAATGATGGGGTGGCATATCTCTATAAACATGGACATTTGAACGAAAATATTTGACAGAATAATTCCTAGTCATTTACAAATGTAACAATTAGAATAACTTAAAATCATTAAATTTGGTTACTAGGTCATTTGGATCAATTTGCACGGTTTTATGCAGGATTGGTCTTAATATCAAATGAATATTTTATGAGCATATTATGTGATAGCTTATCTTGTTTGTAACATTTGAAGTAGGTCCATACAAGCATTACGTCAATAGTTTGAAAAAAAAAGATGTTGTAGTAGATAGCGACTTTAAACAACGCTAGGTGACATGAGTTTTGAAGTGAAAGTTGTGCAATATATGGGCCTTCTAGCTTCTTACCGAGTGACTGAAAAGTCCTCTATAGACAAGAAATAAAAAAGCATCTTTTCAAATAAGCATTCCTTATGAACTTTTAAGATTTTAAAAATGCTTACATCCTAAAATCAATAAGGGGTATATTCCAAAATTTATAAGATTAAGAGGCAGCGGTTATGTTTAGAAATCGTTTTTCAATCGGCATTCCAAACATTCATATTAAAAAGGATCATTTCTGTTAGACTACTGTATCTTCGTGTGGAACATTGATTGTACGAAGTCCCTGAAAATGACTTTAAACAGCATCTGATATATACACGCAGACAAATACGTAAGGAAGCCCCGAAGTGTCAAGTAAGTTAGTAACCTGTGCTCACAAATTAGCAACCTGTGCGCACAAGTTAGAAACCTTATACATCCACTTGTCATTTCTACGTCAGCCACTAGCAAGTAACGTTATCCAATCAACAGATAGAGCATTAGCGTTAGCCAATGAACAGAGAGAAAAGGTATGACTTATTTCAAATGAAGCGTCCCTGCCCGAGTTTTTGATTGACCTTTATTTTTCCTATTACATCATTCTTTTGTATTCTGTTGCGTCAGCCTTTGTTCTTTTAATTGTCCTACAGAATTATACGGGCATATATACTGCTCATCTCTAAAGGTAAACCCCTTTAGTTTACCAATGCAGTTCTTTGTTTAACGAGAAATCCACTAAAGTCTTTGTCACAACCCGCATTGCGTGTTTTTTTTTTTTTTTTCTTTTTTTTTTTTTTGGACGTGCGTGTTTGGAGAGGCTGTGTTTCTTTTTTCTGAGGACGCAAGGACGGAAGTGGTAATGCATGCTTGTAGTTACTGTACGAAATGATTGTGTCAACGCACGCACGGTTATATGGAGTTATTACATGCATCATATGCTGCGCACGTGGCAAGTACGTCGTACGTGCAGACAACGTGCGTGAAACTTCGCCGTACGTCCTCTGCGTTATCGGGTGGACGTTGTACTTACACGTACTGCAAAAGCAGTAAAGCGGTGGTCACCACCTGCCGTACATGCACGCACGTGCTGTATACGTGCAAAAACGTAGGCAAACCTTGGGTATCCATACGGTGTCTGTGCGTTATCAGTACGTGTCCCACACGGCCTCCTTGCAGATTTGGGAACACGCAGACAGGACGTAGCAGTTTTAGTGCATACAGAACTATTGCTGCGTCCTGTCTGCGTGCTGTCTACGAATTAACTCAACAAGAAGTAAATCAAATCAAATCAAATCAAATCAAATTTATTGCATTCAACTAGGTAGCAAGTCATTATTCATTGAGAATAAAAACATAGTAATATAATGTAGACATAATTAGACATACACACAAACCTGACATGAAACATGAATATAATTCTACTATGACGTTAATAAATAACATATCAAGAGGACCTCCTCGTTTCAAAAATGTAGTTTATTAACTCACTTGTTAATTGTACTATCTGGTCCTCACTGTTCAATAGATAGACAAATTTATCCGGATTAGTCATATTTTCAAATTGATAATGTATGGTATTTATGGGCCGGCCTCTTGTATGGACTCTTTTGAACTACTTATGCGGGTTCTAAGATTGGTATATTTTAATTCTTATGTTTGAATATAGTATCACTGTATACTTGCATAAACTTTTCTTCTTTTTTTTTTTCTTTTTTTTTTTTTGATGACATACATCAACGTTCGTATTCTGATATTTAAGCTATTCGCCCTCAGTACCTTCAGTGCTGTGATTGTCCTGTGGTAACCACATCAAGTGTCAAACAAAGGAGGGGATCTCCAACACCACCAGGCTGTAGCACCCACAGCAAAACCCCAAAACACCCAATGCAAAACACAAAGCAGACAAGCACAGAAAGAGACGCATAAGGGACAAGGAACGTCAACACACAACATAGAAACATTAAACACAAAGGACTACACATAAACCAACGAGGCCAATGGGCAACAGGTGCCGACTTAGGACGGCCATCTGTTACGGAAATAGCAGAAGGTATGGTTATCCTGGATTACGTGCGCACAACCCTCAAATCTTTTCCGATTACCCAGAGGTCTCGAAGAACGTACAAATGTGGTGTAAAACGACCTCCTCACTGTCAGATGACCACACACAAACAAGACCGCAAAACGCAGGGGCCCAAGCAACACAGATGAATATGTAAATGGATATAAAAAAGGGCGTACGTAATACAATCCGTGCTCTGCCGCCGCGAGCTCAGGTATGTTATCACCCGAGGAGTCCGACTGACATTCAGAGAGGACAGGTGGTCGGGGCCCTGTCTTCTCTAAAGAGGTTTGGACAGGGCCCGTCATGGAGTCCCGTCGTCACAGTCAGTCAGAGTCAATACACATCACTTTTACCTACAATAACATGACACTGATTCAAATCTAAATGATACCTATCCTAAAACTAAAGAAACAGTTTATGTCCTTAAAAAAATTGACCTTCCGTCAAACTGTGATACAAGTTATTTCCCCTCACTTTCTAACGTCAACCTTCCCATTCATCGTGCCGTCAATAATACATTTTATCTTTATTCACGTGTAGAGTTAATTAGTAAGGTTTTATCTTACAAGGGCACTTAGATTTTAACAAAATAGATATCCGCCTTCATACAATGAAACGAAATAGAGAGTACCTTTTTATGGCTATTAAGAGAATTGCTTTATTTTTTCAAACTCTTTCACGTTAAGGTAATTAATCTAGGCAGCAGCAATTGATCTGTTTTAAGTGCCTTTAGGCGCAAGTTTTAGAGTGAGACGATGGTTCCATACACTCTAGAAGCATCAATAACATTCCAAAATTAATTTCTCTATGGCATTACCACTCGCAATTAAGATTTGGTGATATCGTTTGCGTTATTATTCTGAAGCAACTAAAGAATTTGGCATTAATTCAATCATTTTAATTGAAATATAAACTTATTCCCTGAAGTATTGAATAATACTAGATTATACGAGGGTTACAATTCCATTATAGATTAAAGAATAAAGATTGCTGTTGTCACGTGATTGTCTATTGTCATGTGATAAACAAGTTGGTGAAACTCCGTAAAATGAATTTTCATGTTGACAGTCGAACCAATGCAAATCTCTTGCATTCAGAGTCAGATTTTTATTTCTAAAACGATCCGATTTTGATTCAGATACATGCATTTGCAACTATACATTAAACTTTAAAGTTTGCCTCTCAGTATTAAAATTTTCCAAAAAAGAGTAATGTAGCTATTTCATGTTGTGGACCAGGAGCCCTCGAGGGAACATGTAGCCAAGTTCGATCAATTTCGGTCGATCGTTTCTTCAACGCATTCTAAATTTTCTGATATCAAAACTTCTTGAAATTTCTAAAACATGGATCCTGTAGCATCATATCCCATCCATCCTGCTACGTCTTTCTGTACGTTTTTGGAAATAGTAACTTTCACACTTTTTTGGCAAATAATATGGATTAGATTTGAGGATCACTGACGAAGGTTAAGTCCCTGAAACGTGCATGTCTGGTCCAATCTGCGAGTTTATCTGTTCTAAAACGATGCTATTCAATTTGACGACGTTTAATATTGTGCTACATGTATACCCTAAAATATTTATCAATGTTTCACAGCTCTCATTGACAGTGATTTGTACAATAACCTGTAACCTTTGTCCATTTATCACAGCTCTCAGTGATTTGTAAAATATCTTATAACCTTTGTCCATTTATCACAGCGCTGAGGGATATGTACATATACAATACAGTGTACTCTATGTTCATTTATTACAGCTCTGAGTGATATGTACAGTACCCTGTAACCTTTGTATATTTATTACAGCTCTGAGTGATGTGAACAATACCCTGTAACCTTTGTACATATATTACAGCTCTGAGTGATGTACAATACCCTGTAACCTTTGTCCATTTATCACAGCTCTCAGTGATATATATACAGTACCATGAAATTTTTGTACATTTATCACAGTTGTCAGTGCTTTTTACAATACCATGTAACCTTTGTCCATTTATCACAGCTCTGAGGGATATGTACAATACCCCGTAACCATTTGTACATTTATCACAGCTCTCAGTGATATGTACAATACCCCGTAACCTTTGTACATTTATCACAGCTCTCAGTGATTTGTACAATACCCTGTTACTTTCGTCAATTTTTTACAGCTCTTAGTGACTTATACACAACATACCATGAAACATTATTTCATTGATCACAGCTCTCAGTGATATGTACAATACCCCGTAACCTTTGTACATTGATCACAGCTCTCAATGATATGTACAATACCCCGTAACCTTTGTACATTTATCACAGCTCTCAGTGATTTGTACAATACCCTGTTACTTTTGTCAATTTTTACAGTTCTTAGTGACTTATACACTACATACCATGAAACATTTGTTCATTCATCACAGCTCTCAGTGATATATGCAGTACGTTGAAACTTTTGTACATTTATCATAGCTCTGAGTGATTTGTACAGTAGCATTAAACTACAGCTCTGAGTGATTTGTTTTTGTCATACACAAAGTTTTCAATATAGTTGTTTTCAAGTTTTTTTCACATCAAATTTTGTTCTTATAAAAGATATGTAATTTTTCTTCAAGTAAAGAATGCCTCATACTAAGATCGAAATAACACAAAATGTAATAATTTATTCTGTGTAATTGTCAAAGACGTAAAAGTTCCTTAATTCCACGTACATGTTCTCACAATTCTATTATAATTACCTTGTAGTACTCTATCAATTGCCAGAAAGTACCGCTATCTTCTTCCTCACGGTGATGGCACGTGACCACTGAAGCATTTTATGTAATGGGTATTCAAAACGTACGTTTACCAATTTATTGATAAATATAATTCTTTTATTCAAGTTTATTATTTGTTGAAAAGCGCATTTGATTTACAAACAAAAAAGTCGTAATAATAAAACTTTTTTCTATATTTATTTATAATATGATTAACATCATCTAAATATGTAACAGGAGGACAGTCTCATCTAAGAAGGGGGCTTTTTTCAATCGACCTGCCTTATATAATTTAAATGAAAATATAATGGAAACTGATTCGTTATATTCTAAGTGTTTATCAAGTTTCAAAAATGGACAGAGGATTTCCACAATCACATTTCACATTCTTTGAATGGATTAAAGATGAACATGTAATGACTGATAAAGCAATACGTTTGCGGGAGTCTTAAAGTAATACATCTATGTACAGCTAAGAAGCAAACTTAAATTCTTCATAATTTTCATGAATCATTTAGTATATATTTTTAATTCTTCCAAATACAATCGATAAATCTCTTAATCTTTCAAAAAAGAATCCAATAAATTGTTGATAAACGTACAAACTAGTCTCGGGTTTTTTTTTTTTTTTTTCTCGTGCATGTACGAATTCAATCTATCCACTCCTAAAGGACAGGTTAATTTTTGGATATCGATTTTCTCTATTTCCCGTTTGCTTCAAGTTTAAATAATTTGATTCTTTTTTTTTTTTGAAAATTAACGAAATGAAAATATTTATGTAATAGTCAACAAAACTCCCAAAAGGATTAGATTTTGATGTGCATGTCCTTAATGAAATTACACAAGATTCAAACCTTCTTGAAATATGCTTAAGGAGGGATTGGGCACCAAGATAGCGACGGCATTTCTCACTTCCTAGGAAAAGTACAGTCCTAAATTCCTGTAAATATTTGATACACTGGTTGATATATAAAATTGACTCTCCTGATGAAGTTTGAATATTTTCCGACGTCAATTGAAGAAATTATGGCGATTTTCGAAATTGTGGGCTTTGGGAGATTAATACAAGAGCATACGGGATACATTGAAAAGTCTCATAGAAAATTTTCCTGTGCATAGTATCAAATATAAGTTTGTATAATAAAGGGCAGATAAGAAACAAGCAATTTCAGAAATTGTTAGAAAAATTGAATTTTGGCGTCCAAGTCCTCATTACCTCCTTAAAACCATTTTTGTGTCGCCTGCGAAGCATAGCGACACTTTGGAATCACTTTGTCCGTTGTCCGTCTGTCTGTCACACTTGTATGTCACACCCTATATAAAAGTGTCGCTATGTTTCACAGGCAACATATGCATTCCGTGGAATGATTTTTGTTTGTTTTTGCGATGGCTTATTTGATCTTAAAGAAGTAGCCATCATCCTTTTGTGTCTTGCTTTACAGTAAGTAAATGAAAGAATACTACTCAGATTACTACGAATCACCATTCAACTGTCGTAACCGCAGGAAAAAGTTAGGGTACTTTCTACCAGTTGATATAGTAGAACGAGGTAGTTTAAAAGGAATCGTGGGAACATATTGGATAAATTAAGGTAAAAATTCGTCCAATGATTAACGACGGCGGGTGCAGCTAGCCAACAGGGGATGCTTACTCCTCCCGGGCACCTGATCCCACCTCTAGCTTGCTAGGGGTCCGTCGATGCTCAACATGGTGCTCTATTTTGAGTGTTGTTTAGATTATCGTCAGCATCTTCTTAAACTTATTGCAATAAAGCAGTCTTCATTTTAAGCATTTCTTTAAACACAATTTTACACCATCAGTGAAGTACTAACTGGTCCAAAATCGTCTTTACATATTTTCAAACAAAAGGCAATGGGTTGTACGGGTTAAGGGCTACTCTTGTAGAGCTTCTGCAGTATAACAACAATTATGTATAGTGAAATACCGCAGTTTTATTAGGACGTCTTTATTGTGGCTTTTGTGTATATCTAAGTATTGGTAATCAAATTGACTGTGAGAGTGAGTACAGGCTTTCACTTAATTATAGCCTTTCCTAGCTGCTGTCGGAGGTTTACTCAGCGGTCATTCTGGTTCACAGTGGAGAGACAAACATAGAATTTATTATTTTCGTTATTGCTACGCTCCGTAATAACTTGCATAATTTTTCAATTATGAAGGGAATAGTCCATTGATTGGGAAGGATATTTCATTTGGCATACCAAGGATGTCGTCATTCTTTTTTGGCGAGCGATAAGATATCTTGATTAGGAGAAAAGAAAAAAAGAGAAAAATGCAATGCCTAGTCATTACAATGCTTTTTTCTTTTACTGCCTACAGCTATTTCATTTCGGGCAGGGGTTATAGGAATACGACAGGCCGACATCTACAATTGTCGTACATGCAATCATTGGCAGATTTAGAAGTTTCCCTAGAATGTTATGTTACCAAATATGACTATCGCCGTAATAAAGTCTGTCAAAGAAACAGTCATGGTTATGCTAATTGACCTCTGCATATTTTGTCGTCGATGAGAATATCAGTCAAGTTATCACTTTGTCCGTCTGCCTGTGACGCCTTAGGTGTCACACTCAATAACATTTGATTGGTGAGTAATAAAGCATTTTAAAATATTTATACCCCACCAAAATTTAGCGGGGGTATATAGTGATGCAGTTGTTCGTTCGTCCCACATGAGATTTCCGGACATTGAGAGGAACGCCGTTACAGAGAATCAATTTATTTCTTAGATATAGCATTTACACCAAGAAATACAGGTCAAGTTCGAATTTGGGTCATTTGGTTCAATTATATGCAGAGTTATGTCCCTTGAAACTTTTATTTCCGAATATCTGAAGGAAAACCCTCTGAGAGAATAAATTCATTTCTTAGATTTCGCTGTTATATTTAGGAATTCAGGTCAAGTTCGAATATAGGCCATGTTGCTATATTTTGTAAGGAGTATTGATCCTTGAAACTTGGAAAAAATTCAGTATTTTGTGGTTTCCTGACATGTAAATGGAAATCTATCACAGAGAATCAATAAATTTCTTCGATACTTATGGATTTTACACCTAGCAATACATGACAATTTATAAGTGCAGAGTAATGCCCTTGCAAAATACCATATGTATTCACTAAATCTATGCATTAGCCTATATGTAACATTAACCGGGCGGGGATATTATTGATCCTTCGATCAATAATATTTTCATTCACATGTGTATTCCTTTAAGCTTACACCAAGAAATGTTTACCTTGTGACCTTGACCTAGATGTTTGACCTCTTTTTTTGTTTAAATTCTACATAACTTTTTATAGACTGGAAAATGTTCGAGTACTTGTTTGGAGATCTTCAAGTTGAGATAAAAAAAATTATTAAAAAAAACTAACTTGACCACACATGGTCTTGAAATAAAAAAGTATTTCTCAAAAAAGTGTTAAAAATCAAGGACAACTTTCTCACTTTAAGTCAAAATATCTTTCTTATTCAATTTCATCCTTAATTTTTTCCTAAAAATGTACCTTTTCTTTATTAGATATTGTTCAAATGGTATATTAAGGTACATGAACCCTCAGATATGATCGATGACCTTATGACCCATATTCCTAAAACGTCAGAGTGTCCGTGATCGAATTTTCGATATCTTTTATTTCGTATCCTTCTTCAGTCCAAAGAGGTTGCCAGAGGTTTCGGCCTTTTCCTTGTTCAGACCCGAGAGGTTTCTGCCGAGAGGTTTTTACCTTTTTCTTGTTCAGCCTCCACTTTCTTTAAAACCATTTTATGTACGTATAGATAATGAGATATTTTACTGTAAATTGTGAAAAGGAAATAAGTTGACGTCTCAATTTGATTGACATTATATTTCTCAATACTTGAAATCAGGAGCTTTACTAGGCGAACATCGAAGCATTATAAAGTTTGCAAGGTATTGATTTATATGGAATACTTATATTACTAAATTACTATATTCATTCAATTTAATTTTAGGCGCTAAATACCGAGGCCGAGTTAGATGCGGAGGGGGTGTTATGAAATGGAACAATCTTTAAGATTGATTTTATCGTGTTCTACGCTAAGTATTACTTGAAATAGAAATGTACTAGTATTTGAGAAAAAAAACATGTATGACAATGGAGCAATCTAACACTGTGTTGTCATTCTTTCACCTAGGACAACTCACATGCAGACTTTGATTACCACAAGGTAATGAGGTATTTTTCTTGTACCTCTTGTACATGTACTTCCGTGTTCTTGAATGTATTTTGATTGTCCCTCCCCTCCTCCCCTTTTTTTCTTTGTTTTTCCCCAATTGTTAGGTTAGAAAATGTAAGCAATAAAAGCCCTGCGATTTTTTTATACATTCTGACATTAAAATTAAAGATTTCCATTGCAATTCATATAACATTCAGAAACGTTGATCGAAAAAGAGGTAGGGGATTAGGTTAGGTTTAGATTAGATTAGGGTAGGGCATTGCAGCCCCACTTACTACCTGTATGACCTGACTAAATGTAGATCGACCGGGTTTAGTAAAATACAACAGGTCCATTCCCAACCTATTTTTAAAATTCCTAGATCAACTAAACTTGTGTGGATGGTGCATCTGAGATTGCTTAATGCAATGGTACAGATGCTGCAATATATCTTTATTTCACGATTGAGCAATTAGGTTAAGCAAAATTGGACATCTCTTTTAAATTCTTTATCAACCAAACCTGTGTTGGTGATGCATCTGAAAATACTCTGCGCAATGTAGGTACAGGTGCTGGTCCTGTGACAATGATGCCATCGAGTTGAGCTCTGTTATCTCTGGTGAAACTTTATTTCAATTGTATATTGAATAGGAAAAGCAAAAAGTTTCAATATAAAACAGGTTTCTTTTATCTCGCCGGGACGATAAATCCCGGAGAGCTAATGTTATACCCTCTTTAAACTTTAACCTGGGCTATACCTCTTGAGCTATAAGGAATAAGGCTTTGATATTTCACATGTAGATACGTTGTTATGGGACCATTCCTTTGAAACTATGTTCTTTGATCTTGACCTTGGACATTGAGCTACTTTTCAAAAACTTTAGATTGGGATATAATTTTTCTACTATCAGGGGTAGGGCTTTGATACTTCACATGTAGATACCTTGTGATGAGACCTTTAATTTGAGACCATGTAATTTGACCAATTCACCTGGACTTTGACCAAATATTCAAAATTTTTAACTGGGCTATACTTCTTCTATTATTTGGGTTAGGGTTTTGATATCTCACATGTAGATACCATGTGATGTCACCTTTCATTTGAGATCATTGCCTTTGACTAAATGCCATTGGCCTTGAACTCTGACCTACTTTTGAAAAAATAAGTTTGGTCTCAATCTATTCAACTAAAATGGGAAGGAATTTTATAATTCATACACACATTTATTATTACAAAGAACATTGATTTGAGACAATGACCATTAACATAGTGACTTTTACCTTTAACCTCTTTTTGAAATTACTCATACTTTGGCTGTACCTTTAGAGCTCTCAAATGGAAAGGAATAATATTCGTAGAAGCATAGACTCCTCATGACAATACTGTTTGGATTTTATAAGTTGTTTAAATATTGACAAAAGCCTGCTACGGTTAACTATGTATTCTTTGATTACCCTATGTTTCTCTATTAATACACACGTTTTACCATAACTGAGGCGCATGCCTTTAAGAAGAAAATATGTGTTACACAATCAAAGGCTCCAAACTTATAGTTGCAAAAGCTACATCTAGAGCTGTTTCTGATCATATCGACTATTAAGATTGTGTTATTAACTGACGGGCATCCACAGGGACAGAAAGATGTCGGAGAGCATATGTTTCAAGACAGATTGAAATTACTGTGTGAAAGCTAGGTGTCAAAACTCATTATCGCTACGTCTTCAGAGTTATTACCTCAAAGACAACTGACCAATACAATCCTTACTCTTACAGCGCTCTTCCTGGTCAAATGAGAAAAATTAATGGCAAGATATTTTAGAGAAGACGTCACCAAGATGATAAGTAGCTAATTGTAAGAAGCGAATCTCAAATGTATCGTCTGCTTGTCTCCATGGTAATCAACATGTGACTAACTACGTTATAACCACTCGTACTTTCTTCAAAATAATCACATACAGAAGGCATCCAAGACAATTTATGTGTAAGTTATTTTCTTCTCTTTCCCTGAAATTTAATTTTCGATGATTTTAATTACGTTAATCCTTTTTCATTATAGTTAACCGTAAGTCGCCTTCTTTGGGGATACTAGTACTTGATGTAAAAAACAATAATCTAGAAAATGTTAAATAAAAAGATGAGTAAGAAATAAAGAATTACTGGTAGAATGTGTGTTAGAAATAAGAATTTGAGAAAGAATAAACATAGAATATAGTTTGTAAATAAATTATTTTCTTGATTATAAAAGCTCTTAGACCTTCATGTCAGCTACCACTCATTTATAATGCAGTAAGAATCAGATTCTTTCAGATCGATTTATAAATGTGAAACCTGCATGACTTCATTGTGCTTCTACAAAAATTAAGTGTACGTCAAATGAAATAAATTGACATTGTCTGCCGTTTCCTCAACTTGTTAAGTCAAATCAGGCTCTGCGCTTACACGCCAATTGAAACGAATATGGGAGTTACAAACTAAAAAGGCAGCAACATGGCAGCAGTTTGTGTCGTGTCAATCAAAATGGGAACATTCGGCCATCAAATATGTCTTGAAAAATTTCATCCGGCTGTTTAATCACAACTTCAATTTACTAGAGGCAATCTTAATGAAATAAAATCGATGTTTTCTATCGCTTTGATGGAAATTCTAGCCTCGCTACTAGAGTTTCCCTTGAGGGACGAGGTAAATAACCAAATGATAAGCATACTTTTTGTTCCACAGAGAGAAATTAAAGGAAACAGTTAGCTGGTTTAATTAACTCGGTAATTGAGAAAAATGAAAAAATGTCGCCGCAAAATGAATAACAAAAATGTTTTCGCCTGAAGATGCTCTCGCATCACCGTCTGTCTATTGTGGTTTGGTTTTATTTAGTCGCATTATATAGAAAACAGAGAAGCTTTAGGATTTCCAAATGGGAACTGAATATTCTTCATTTTATCCTCACAGTACTTTTTTCAACAATTCAGAAGTTTATGTTTCTCCCTATGCCTGCATTACACGAAGCCTTTGTTTGAAGCTTTAGATGGGAAGTTCCATATCAATCTAGCCGCGGAAATGGTCAATTACATTAACGTGTGATTCGATTTAATGTGAGATAATATGATGATTCAAGAATCCTGAGGTTCTTGATTCAGTATTAAAATATCTGCAAGTAGGTTATTCAAAATAATTCAATCGAAATACAGAGTAAACAAGCACAACGATAGACCCACAAGGGACAAAGAACACCAAACACCTAATACGGCATCAAAACACTAAAAACAATAGACCCACAAGGGAAAAGGAACACCAAACACCTAATACGGCATCAAAACACTAACAATAGACCCACAAGGGAAAAGGAACACCAAACACCTAATACGGCATCAAAACACTAAAAACAATAGACCCACAAGGGACAAGGAACACCAAACACCTAATACGACAGCAAACACTAAAAACAATAGACCCACAAGGGAAAAGGAACACCAAACACCTAATACGGCATCAAAACACTAGAAACAATAGACCCACAAGGGACAAGGAACACCAAACACCTAATACGGCATCAAAACACTAAAAACAATAGACCCACAAGGGACAAGGAACACCAAACACCTAATACGACAGCAAACACTAAAAACAATAGACCCACAAGGGAAAAGGAACACCAAACACCTAATACGGCATCAAAACACTAAAAACAATAGACCCACAAGGGACAAGGAACACCAAACACCTAATACGACAGCAAACACTAAAAACAATAGACCCACAAGGGAAAAGGAACACCAAACACCTAATACGGCATCAAAACACTAGAAACAATAGACCCACAAGGGAAAAGGAACACCAAACACCTAATACGGCATCAAAACACTAAAAACAATAGACCCACAAGGGAAAAGGAACACCAAACACCTAATACGGCATCAAAACACTAAAAACAATAGACCCACAAGGGACAAGGAACACCAAACACCTAATACGGCATCAAAACACTAAAAACAATAGACCCACAAGGGACAAGGAACACCAAACACCTAATACGACAGCAAACACTAAAAACAATAGACCCACAAGGGAAAAGGAACACCAAACACCTAATACGGCATCAAAACACTAGAAACAATAGACCCACAAGGGAAAAGGAACACCAAACACCTAATACGGCATCAAAACACTAGAAACAATAGACCCACAAGGGAAAAGGAACACCAAACACCTAATACGGCATCAAAACACTAAAAACAATAGACCCACAAGGGACAAGGAACACCAAACACCTAATACGGCATCAAAACACTAAAAACAATAGACCCACAAGGGAAAAGGAACACCAAACACCTAATACGGCATCAAAACACTAAAAACAATAGACCCACAAGGGACAAGGAACACCAAACACCTAATACGGCATCAAAACACTAAAAACAATAGACCCACAAGGGACAAGGAACACCAAACACCTAATACGGCATCAAAACACTAAAAACAATAGACCCACAAGGGACAAGGAACACCAAACACCTAATACGGCATCAAAACACTAAAAACAATAGACCCACAAGGGACAAGGAACACCAAACACCTAATACGGCATCAAAACACTAAAAACAATAGACCCACAAGGGACAAGGAACACCAAACACCTAATACGGCATCAAAACACTAAAAACAATAGACCCACAAGGGACAAGGAACACCAAACACCTAATACGGCATCAAAACACTAAAAACAATAGACCCACAAGGGACAAGGAACACCAAACACCTAATACGGCATCAAAACACTAAAAACAATAGACCCACAAGGGACAAGGAACACCAAACACCTAATACGGCATCAAAACACTAAAAACAATAGACCCACAAGGGACAAGGAACACCAAACACCTAATACGGCATCAAAACACTAAAAACAATAGACCCACAAGGGACAAGGAACACCAAACACCTAATACGACAGCAAACACTAAAAACAATAGACCCACAAGGGAAAAGGAACACCAAACACCTAATACGGCATCAAAACACTAGAAACAATAGACCCACAAGGGAAAAGGAACACCAAACACCTAATACGGCATCAAAACACTAGAAACAATAGACCCACAAGGGAAAAGGAACACCAAACACCTAATACGGCATCAAAACACTAAAAACAATAGACCCACAAGGGACAAGGAACACCAAACACCTAATACGGCATCAAAACACTAAAAACAATAGACCCACAAGGGAAAAGGAACACCAAACACCTAATACGGCATCAAAACACTAAAAACAATAGACCCACAAGGGACAAGGAACACCAAACACCTAATACGGCATCAAAACACTAAAAACAATAGACCCACAAGGGAAAAGGAACACCAAACACCTAATACGGCATCAAAACACTAAAAACAATAGACCCACAAGGGACAAGGAACACCAAACACCTAATACGGCATCAAAACACTAAAAACAATAGACCCACAAGGGACAAGGAACACCAAACACCTAATACGGCATCAAAACACTAAAAACAATAGACCCACAAGGGACAAGGAACACCAAACACCTAATACGGCATCAAAACACTAAAAACAATAGACCCACAAGGGACAAGGAACACCAAACACCTAATACGGCATCAAAACACTAAAAACAATAGACCCACAAGGGACAAGGAACACCAAACACCTAATACGGCATCAAAACACTAAAAACAATAGACCCACAAGGGACAAGGAACACCAAACACCTAATACGGCATCAAAACACTAAAAACAATAGACCCACAAGGGACAAGGAACACCAAACACCTAATACGACAGCAAACACTAAAACAATAGACTCATAAAACAACGAGAAAGGGTAAATTGTACCGACATAGGACGCCCATATACTACGTTAGAAACAAATTGTGCGGTAGATAACGTGCACACGACCCTTCATGTAGGCACCGCACAGTCGTAGTGTATAATAGTCTCCTCATCGTAATATGAATGCACAAATACGAAAGCAAAATACAGGGGCCCAAATGAGTTAAAGAAGATCCTGACGATAATCTCTACAACACTCACAATAGAGTACAACATTGAGCATCGACTGACCCCTAGCAAGCTACAGGTGGGACCAGGTGTCCGGGAGGATCCCCTGTTGGCTAGCCGCACCGCCGTCGATGTTCATGCACGAAATGATAACAATAAATATAAAAAATAAGTACTGGCTGAGTAACACAGAGATAAATATGTAAATGGATATCAAAGCGTAAAACAACGAGAAAGGGTAAATTGTACCGACATAGGACGCCCATCTACTACGTTAGAAACAAATTGTGCGGTAGATAACGTGTACACGACCCTTCATGTAGGCACCGCACAGTCGTAGTGTATAATAGTCTCCTCATCGTAATATAAATGCACAAATACGAAAGCAAAATACAGGGGCCCAAATGAGTTAAAGAAGATCCTGACGATAATCTCTACAACACTCACAATAGAGCACAACATTGAGCATCGACTGACCCCTAGCAAGCTACATGTACAGGTGGGACCAGGTGTCCGGGAGGATCCCCTGTTGGCTAGCCGCACCGCCGTCGATGTTCATGCACGAAATGATAACAATAAATATAAAAAATAAGTACTGGCTGAGTAACACAGAGATAAATATGTAAATGGATATCAAAGCGTAAGAGCGTACTTTGCCGGTTGAAGCGATTTAATGCGTATTAAATCACCCGAGGAGTTCTATCAAAATTCAGAGAGAACAGCGGGTCGGAGCCCTGTCTTCTCTGACGAGGTTTGGACGGGAACCACCATGAAATCCCGTCGTCACAGTCAGTCAAAGTGCAATTCTTAAAAATGCAATGCTATAAGACTGTATATTGGTCAAGTGCCATGCCGAGTGTCACTCTGGTGAAACCAAGAACATATCCGCGGTATAAAAGGTGATTGATTATTTGGAAGCATAATATTATGAAATTCTGTCTACCTTATTTTCTTACGTCTACATAAAAGGCAGGTTGTGAAATTCTCAATGCAATATACTCCGTGGCATGTATAGATCTGAATTTCAAAAGAAGTTAAGAGTAATTTCTGTAAAATTGCTCTGTGTTTAAAAAAAATAGCTAGAGATCATTAAAAGATGCCATCTAAGGGCGTCATATGACCCACAACCTACCGGAACAGAAATCTGACGTTCTTCTAGTTTTGACTAAGACGTAGATTCAATGACGTCCTTTCTATATCAAGAAAGAATATTATCTTTTAAATGAACATTCCTTACAAAATTGTTAAACAGTAGAAGAGTGCATATTCTTATTTCTGTGTTAAGTGTCAGCGGCAAGGTTTATCAAATTGGTCTTTCTTCAACCATCTAATAGCCACGCAGTCACTATTGTGTATTCGTTATCTAATCACTCATGAACAACTTATACACCCAGAAAGTGATTTTAATAAACAAAATTAATTTCATTTAGCCCGGTTTGGACCGAACATGAATAGATATGTTAACTGCGCACATGGATCCAACGGCACCCCGATGTTTTCTTCCTTTTTTATTTTTTCTCCATTTTGTCAGTTCTTCATGCATTTGAAATCATCTGGATACCTTTAATTTCATTTTTGATTTCAAAAAAAAAATTCTGCCATATTTTCTATTTTGCACATTCTGCATATTAGCTGCATTGTCATATTTAATATTTTTGCCTAAATTTTATTTTATTTTATTTACTTTTCTTTGGAATTTATAAATTTTTAAACATGTGGCCCCAAATGTAGCGGCTTCAAATCCTGGCATCATTAAGCGACGTCAAAATGCAAAGAGTGTGCATTGGTATCAGGTGAGCGTTGTACTCTTGTTTTCACCCGTTAGACATCCGTTCGCGTTATCCATAAGATAGTGATATAAATCTTGACAAATTAAATATTCTGAGCACAAACGGAAATTCACATAGTTTTTTGCGAAAAAAAAACATGAGAGATCCCTACATATAATGAAGATATGAGCATGCAAAATGGTTATTAATTATATCAAAACCACGAAAAAAAAGTCTATGAATACTTGAAAATATGGATTGTTCTTATCCCTGACAAAGTGTTGTTGACTTGACTGATTTCATGTGAGGTCGTTTTAAAGGTATCATTTATTTCTATACAGCTGTGTATAGCCTTACACCGGATATTGGTACTATTTGTCGGCATGTTGGTACTACTGAAGCGAGACAATTTAACATAAGAGGTCAGAGTGTCCCATTTTAACATCGGTTTTTATTTGAATCTGGCAGCTCCTTTTAAAAGCAACTGTACAATGCATTACTACAGAGTGTCCCATTTTAACATCGGTTTTTATTTGAATCTGGCAGCTCCTTTCAAAGCAACTGTACAATGCATTACTACAGGTAGTCATCTTTGAAGTAATATGAGTACGATATGTCTACGTAGAAAAAAACTTTTTAATTCTTAACAGCAAAATGCATCACCTAGTACCGTAAAATTTTCCATACTGAGAACTTTAATTAGATCTAAATTCGCATATTGCACTTTTTCTAGACTTGAAATTTATCTATTCTTTACTATTTGATCGATGTTTCATGATTTTATGAATTTGTAAAGATCTTAGTCAGAACAACATGTATTTTCCCAAAAAGAATACACGCCAGGTGTACGGCATATTGCTGGACGAAAAGTAATCTACTGTACGGCATGTTAAAATTGTAGAGTACGGCGACTTGCTTTTAGGATTGGAGTTGCACAGCAAAAACAACGATGACCATGTACATTGTACCTACGTGTACCCGTCTGCCGCTTCGTCCATCATTTGTCTTTATACATTTTTTTACGTACGAGGTCAGGGAAAATCACAGAAATCACCTCGTCGACACGAGACATAGGCACTATTGGCGAATTGTTAGAATATTGGGGCCTTTTCGAGTCAGTGAATGAAAGGCAAACACAAAAGCCGATACCATAATCGAAGCCCCCATCCCCCCCCCCCCCCCCCCCCCCCCCCCCCCCCCCAGGAAAAGAATTAGTCGATGAAATGTTGTTTCAACAAAATAAAGCGAATGCAAATTCTTCAGATCGCAAGTTCTCGAGACAAGTGTTCTTAATATCTTACGAGTACGCAAGGCTTACGTTGTTTTGGGGCTTTGTATAGCATCATTTACATACAACTTTTTAAAAAGAAAGAAAATTATCAGTTTACCTTCATGAGCGAATTTTTGCTTGTGTGAAGTAACCCAGTACTAGGATTTCTAACAGATAAAATCCTGAATTTTCAACAAGCCGTACAGTTGGCTAACAACATGCCCTACACAAACCAAATGTATTTGTTGAGCCCGTATCTAAAATATATATATATAGATGCTATTTCTAAATTACCTTTAATTAATATTTAATAGTAATGCGATTCTGCACAGACTGTATACAGAATCATGAGCTGCAATACTATTTTCTTTCGTTTAATTGAAAGAATAGAAACGTTTTAGGTGTAATAGGTAGCCAATTTTGTGTTATTTTACTATAATCGTCAGATCAAATCCTATGTTTTTGGGGGTTGAATGTTGAGTTTACCATCACAGAATTATTTGCATGAATTTCACTCCATATAAAATCGTATTTTCTTCACAAATCATTGTAAAATGCTAAAAGTAATACTGTACTTATACTTGTTTACGGCCTCGGTAGTACCAATACGCCGACAAATAGTACCGATATCCGGTGTGCGGCTATACACAGTGTATACTCCCGTATTTAGATTTGGTCGATCCGTCCGTCCCCCTGAGAACAAGTAGAGACCAAACTGTTAGAGCTTAGAACTTCAAATTACTTTAACGCATAAAAGAGCTCTATCAATTTTCAAGGCCAGGGGTAAAATGGCAAGGTAATTTAAATATAGTAAAGTCATTTATATGCAGTAAAATAAATTTTGAGACATGATGTTACAGATTTTAAATATTTTGCTACAAAATTTTAAAAATGGGGAGGGTTTATAAGACAATTAAGATTATTTTCATATGCATGCTTTAAAAATGAAATATCACACAGCTTTGATCAATTATATGAAGTATTGTTATCATTATTATTTCGAATTGCATTCACTTTCTTATTATGTTGCCTGGTTTCAAATGTATTTTAAAACAGTGTTGTGAACAATATGGAAAATATTGTACTTATTTATGATGTGCGAAAACGTCGAATACGGTATTTTTAGAACGCATTAGATTCGTTTTATTAAGTTATTGAACATTATTATTAGGTTAATAAACATTTCATTAGAATATTGAACGTCATTATTAGTTTATTGGACATTTTATTAGGTTATTGAATATTGGTATTAGGTTATCGAACATTTTTATTAGGTTATTGAACATTTTCATTCGGTCATTGAATATTTTCATTAGGTAACTAAACATTTTCTTTTATAATCAGAAGTGTATGCCAGTTTTGCTTTCTTTGGTTGGTTGACAATCTAACCGTTTTTCGCTGCGAAACTGTGGCCAGATTCGCTTCGGTTGACGTTTTCTGATTATTTAGTAAAGCAACCATTGTAAATTTAACACCTTTTTTCAGTAAATTTTACACTTCTTTCTGTAATTTTTACACTTTTTTCAGTAAATTTTGCACTTTTATGTATACATTTTTTCTATAAAATTTACACTTTTTTCTGTTAAATTTACACTTTTTATGTAAATTTTACACCTTTTCTGTAAATGTTACACTTTTTCTGTAAATGTTACACTTTTTCTGTAGATGTTACACTATTTTACATTTGTTTCTGTAAATTTTACACTTTCTTCTGTAAATTTTACACTTCTCTGTAAATTTTACACTTTCTTCTGTTAATTTTACACTTTCTACTATAAATTTTACACTTTCTTCTGTAAATTGTACACTTTCATCTATAAATTTTACACTTTTTTCTGTAAATTTTACACTTTTTCTGTAAATGTTACACTTTTTCTGTAAATGTTACACTATTTTACATTTGTTTCTGTAAATGTTACACTTTTTTCTGTAAATTTTACACTTTTCTGTAAATTTTACACTTTCTTCTGTTAATTTTACACTTTCTACTATAAATTTTACACTTTCTTCTGTAAATTTTACACTTTCTTCTATAACTTTTACACTTTTTTCTGTAAATTTTACACTTTTTCTGTAAATGTTACACTTTTTCTGTAAATTTTACACTTTCTTCTATAACTTTTACACTTTTTTCTGTAAATTTTACACTTTTTCTGTAAATGTTACACTTTTTCTGTAAATTTTACACTATTTTACATTTTTTTCTGTGAATTTTACACTATTTCCTGTAACTTCTACACTTTTCTGTAAATTTTACACTTTCTTCTGTTAATTTTACACTTTCTTCTGTAAATTTTACACTTTCTTCTGTAATTTTTACACTTTCTTTTATAAATTTTACACTTTTTTCTGTAAATTTTACACTTTTTTCTGTAAATTTTACACTTTTTTTCTGTAAATGTCACACTTTTTCTGTAAATGTTATACTATTTTACATTTTCTTCTGTAAATGTTACACTTTCTTCTGTTAATTTTACATTTTCTACTGCAAATCTTACACTTTCTTCTATAATTTTAAACTTTTTTCTGTAAATTTTACTTTTTGTGTAAAAGTTACACTTTTTTCTGTGAATGTTACACTATTTCATACTCTTTTCTGTAAATTTTACACTTTTTTTCTGTAAATTTTACACTTTTCTGTAAAGGGCAAGGGGCGGTAAGGGCCAAAATCAGCCCAATCTCAAAACTCGGAAAAACATTGAACATTGAAAATACATGAAATACAGAGTATAAATCAATTTAAATTTTGAGAATCCGACATTCCGTTGCAATTCTACACTTATTTGAAACCAGGATGGTCGGCTATAATTCACACTGATTTTGACGTCATATGACGTTACGATCACATTGTAATTTTACGTTGTCTGTAGGTAACATGCTGCTATATTCTAACACTATTTAGGCTACTTTGTATCAGTTTTTGTGCAATTGAATGATAAATAAATATCTTTAAATAAATTAAATTTTTATGTAAAGTTTTGAACTTGTTACGAAAAAGGAGGAAACAATAGTTAAATGTGTTCATATGCTGTCAATATCACGATATAATATATACATGAATGTACTTGGTAGATTTAAATATAATGAGGGGTAACTGGGGTACCACCCCTTTGTTGACTTTTTGAAATCTTACAATAAATGATATTGATGTGATAATGATACTTTTCACCAAGGCACAAATAGCGTGTATTTCCGGTAACCCAGCAGACCCTACACTGTATTTTAGTCCCAAACCCCTTTTCCCGTGTAAATCATTTTTGTCTCATCTGCATTACGAGTGGGCTCCGATCCCCTCTTTTGGTGGTCAACACTTCCTTTTTCTAATAGAATTTTTTTTATAGTTAAGAAATCCTTTGGCTCGCTAGGTACCGCTCGTCATTATCAAGAATTGCCTTGCTTGTCTCAATGTCAACAAACCTTTAAGGTCGCTACGCGCGCGTTGAGAGAGTTGCCTCGTTATGAAATTTCGAACGAAACCTCGACGTTCGCCAGCGTGTTGAAGGTCGTTACTCGTGTGTTGGCCAAAAAAGTGAAGGTGTGACACTTAAAAAAATAATAAATATATATACACATGGGCGTCGGATTGATCGCTGGTTACAGTACCACTCGCAAGTAATTCTTTAATCACAATAATAAGGCTTTTCTTGGTTTTTATCTTTTTTTATGAACAACCGCAACTACATGTTTATATAATTACACATGTTGTTTTTACACAGAAAATGGATCGATTAAGAATTCAAAGGTTTTTTTTTTTTTTTTTTTCAATTTAATTCAAAGGTTGATAATTTTATCATAGCGCCACCTACAATACCTTCCAGTTCACAAACTTTCGTTTTTCTCTCAATAATTCCTATTGCTTTCAACATTTCAATATGTACGATTCGTTGTTTGTAATAAAATACCAGGGATAAAATTTTATACACGTCCCTGTAAAATAACCACATTAGTGGGGATATTTCCTACTTTCTAAACGCATTGATTTTTAACGACTGAAATTATCAATATTCATTGTATGTCAAAAAATCTCCCCAAATTAAGATGCGTCTATATTTCGGTTGTTCTTTTTTTTTTATGTATACATGTACACATTCCTTGGATTGCACTTTTAATGATTTAGATTTACATCATTAAAAAAAAATGAAGGAAAAATATGAAGATACAGAATGTGCTACTTTGAAGGATTTATTTACAAGGCGTGAACAACAGACAATCGGTATGTACACAATACTCGCAGAATGTCCGTTACCGTAAAATTGCTCTTATATAAGTTTTATATACACTGTATGCGCTATAATTTTCGTTATTGACAACATATTTTCTATAAAATATGTTCAATAAAATTAAAGGATATTTCTCAGTCGAAATCTAGACATGGCAGATATTTTTTCCCAATTTGAAAAAATAAGTACATCTCATCGACGGCAAATCATACGCGGCGGTGTAAATTTTACATGGCCATAATTTCTCGATATTGAAATAAATTTTATTCCAGTGTCAAAATCAGATAGATTACATATATGTTGTGTTCTTCATGATATATTTATGATAAAGTAAAAATTGCTCTTCATGTGAAAGAAGGGTTTGTCATGTTATACGTAACGTCCATTCAGATTTTCTATTTTGTCTCCTTTTCTTTTTTCTTTTCTTTTTTTCTGAAAAGATGGGGTGTACTTGACATCTTCATTTAATCTATAAGTTTATTGTGGTTGACTTTCGTGTGTGTTTTTTTTTTTTTTTTTTTTTTGCGGGGGGGGGGGGAGGGTTGATGTTGTTTAATTTAGTTTTTAAGGATTTCTTTTTCGTTTGTACAGGATTATTTCTTTTTTTAATTAATGTTTTACTTTATACCGGCTGTATCCTTTTAGATATACTCTGTCATTTCGATTTTTAAATATGTATATGATATGATTACTTTGACTTTAAAATATTTTTCGCAAAATACATTCACGACCATAGAATGACGTCATATATTCAGTATGACGTCATTCTATGGTCCTGAAAGTCGGTTACGTTACGAGGAAAATACACATTTGAAAGACATTTTTGTCGATATTATTTGATTTCGTGCATGTAAGAATAAATAATCAATATCATCATTAACAACAAAACAAAATCTATTAAATTATATCGATTTGACTCAAATTATTTCTGTATTATAGAAGTAAAAGGTGTTTTTCTGTTTCCAAAAAGACCCGATCTCTTGGTAACAGTAATTGATTTCATTCCGTTTTCGATGTGGCCACATGAAAACAACAGATTCATACTTTTACAACATTTACAAAATACTTATACGGACATACAGACAAAATATGAACTTGTTGTTTTGATGTGGCCAAGTCTAATTTCGCCATCAAAAGCGAAAATTTATTGATTTTTTGTTCATTTCCGGTTTCATAGGTGATTTCAAAGGGGGATAACTCTAATGAAAAAATGAAATCGAACATTTTTCAAGTTGAACCTATTGAAGACAATCTTCCTTTAATCAATTTCAGTATCAATTTCAATATTTTTAAATTTTCGGAATTAACAACAATTTTGGGCCTAGAGAGTCCCTTATCGCCCCTTGCCCTTTTACTCTTTCCTCAGTAAATTTTACACTTTCTTCTGTAAATTTTATACTTTCTTCTATAAATTTTACACTTTTTTTCTGTAAATTTTACACTTTTTCTATAAATTTTACACTTTTTAGTATAAATTTTACACTTTTTTCTGTAAATTTTACACTTTTTTCGGTAAATATTACACCTTTTTCGGTAAATTTTACACTTTTCTGATAGTTCAAAAGTGTTCGTTTTTGTACGGTCCTCGTCTTTAACATTTACAGTACCTGTAGGGTAGATTTCCGTTGATACCAGATAATCGTCGCAATAGACCATGATGAGACAAGTCAAAGACAGCAACAAATCTTGACCTTGACCTTTGACCTAGATGTAGAAAATACAGAATTTGTGTTTTACCCAATAGGGAGATAACTATGAGGAGTAATGAAAAGGTTGAGTGATTTTCAAAAGAAGAACATTTTGTAAACATTTACGAAATGAAGCGTTTTTAAATCTTGATTTTGGAATATCCACTTAATTGATATGGGAATTGCGAGGAATGCTTATTTTGAAAGAATTTTTTTTATTTTCCAAGAAGAAAGGACTTCAATGAATTTTACATCTTAATCACCCGTTAATGAACCTAGTTGATATTTCTATTCTAGTAGGTTCAAGGTCATGTAATGTACACAGATTGCATATTTTGATGTTCTTCCTCTGTATGTACCAGATCACCACTTTCATCGT
This sequence comes from Pinctada fucata, assembly GCA_028142955.1. Lineage (NCBI taxonomy): Eukaryota > Metazoa > Mollusca > Bivalvia > Pterioida > Pteriidae > Pinctada > Pinctada fucata. Next base: position 25,490,298 of record AP027114.1, read on the forward strand.
GAAAATTGGGTATTGTCGTCACGCAACCTAGCGTTCTTTGAGTTTTGAGACTTTCTTTGAAAAATACTCAACATACTCTAGAAGTACTAAATTTTCATTCCAAAGCATTTGACCTTTAATGCTGACCTCGTATGAGAAATTGCAGTGAGAGCAATTGAATGTCACTTCTTCAATAAGGCACGGTCCATTTGATATTCTGGGGGGGAGGGGGGGGGGTTTGTCGGAGCAAGATTATTTTTTTCGCCCTGTACCGGGGCAAAATTATTTTTTTCTTGCAAAGTTGGAGCAAGGAAATTTTTTTTCTAACAATTGATGTGAATATTAAGAATGCTTGTGTTTTTTTTCAATATAAATTCTTTATTTTTACTTAAATTACTCTTAACATTTATTTATTTTTATGTAAAACTTGTAATCATTTAATTTCCATTGTCATTTTCAAGAAACGAAGATTCTGATTGGCTGAGAAATTTTGTTGATACATCGATCAACACAATTTTTCACGGAAGTCTATTTATAGCACTATTTTTAGAACTGGGGGTTCCCTCAAACACGAATGAACTCGTTGCTGAAAATACAATTTGTCGATGTTTGCTTATGATTTCAAGGGTACCATTTCTTTTCTACTTACTCAAAAGTTAACAGTGCATGTAGCTCAAACTGGTCCTTATTCCAAAGATATAGAGGGACGATCGTTCGCTGTTTGAATCATGGCGGCTGCCATAACTTGTTTTGGCAGACGTATCACTGCGAAACCTTCCGACTTAGGAAATAAAGTGCGGTGATTGATTGTTTATAGTTCCAAGAAAACAGTCTGTTTTCCACAATTAAATGATAAGAAATGAATTTTATATTTTTTCTGTTGATGCAGGTATCACCCGAAAAATTGAACAGAAAACTTTTCCATCAACGCGCTACGCGCATTGATTCGGTTTTCTGTCCAATTTTTCGGGTGATACCTGCATCAACAGAAAAAATATAAGATTCATTTCTTAATTCACTTCTAAACTGAGAGAAATGAAAGATTTTTACAATATGCGATATATTAAATTTTCTGTGAACAAAATGTATATATTAGGTCATGTAACATGCAAGAGGGCCTGAGGGGAGGGTCTTCTAGACAAGTTTTCACGTGTAGAAATGAAAAGTTGTGAAAAACTTAATCAAACTTTCCTTCCAGGCTTGTATATAAAATTAGACACTATGGTGATACTGTGGCCTGTGATGTATCAATTATATTGTCTGATGATGCATTTAAGCATTGAAGGAAGCCTCTTGTTTCAGTCACATACATACATGTACTTTTAATATTTTCAAATATGAACTTGCCATTACCGAAGAAAAGAATGGTTAGTGAAGCGAGCCAAAAAATTTTCATAGACTGTAAAACCTGCGGCGAGCGAAGCGAGATGAAAATTTTTCAGGACTTTTAAGCGAATTTTATGGTTATTCTTCAAATTCAGATTACTTGTAAGAGCAAGATTATTTTTTTCTGTCACACCATAAGCAAATTAATTTTTTTCATCAAAATTCAGAGCAAAATTATTTTTTTCGAAAAAAACCCAAGCCCCCCCCCCCCCCCCCGAATATCAAATGGACCGTGCCTTATGGATTTATTTCGAAAACAGACATTCCGTCAGTTCTAGTTTTCACGCATCTTTGTATTTATCCCGTTTGCAAATGAAGATATTTAAATAAAGTTGGTAAACAAAGTTTATACTGTTTTTAAAAGTTTCTTAGTTTGGTAGAAAGAATCAATATCAGAATTCCTTAAGGTAATCTAACAGTATGGAATTAAGGAATGCACATGGGTACAAATGTATGAACTTCTGAGGTTCTTGTTTTATTTTGATACAGGTATATAATTGGGATCATGATGTACATTATTTATTCTCAGGTGAATAATATGCCCAATTGGTGCTCTTGTTTTAATATAATTCTATATATTTTTTCTATAATTCTATATTTGGTAAATAAACGGCCATACCTCCTGTGTATAAGTCACATTGTGGTATAAACTGTACATGACTGGATTTGACGCGAATCATGTAAATGATATCTGTAACCAATACTAAATTACTGACACAGAAGTAGAACATCTGTTACTGTGTAAAAACAGTCACAAGTAAAGTCAGGGGCATCACTGATGTCAGTACTCTTTCAGAAATGACTGACGTCAGTAATTTTGATTTTGACTTTACTTGCTGCTTTGCCTCAAAATTACTGAATTCCATACTTTTTGTGTGCATTCTTATTTCTAGAAATTCATTCCTGCGCATTCATGGAAATAGATTTCCCTAAAGGCAATTAAATGGACAAACTTTAGAATATGACGGAATTCAATATTTTTTATGTGACTGATTTCTATCATTTTGCAAAGTGAATATATTTGATCGTGTTTAATTACAAAGGAAATCGAAAAATAAATTATAAGTATCAGTCATTTCCAAAGAGGACTGAAATCAGTGATGCCCCTGACTGATATGGTCCACTTACAATGTATGTTACCAACACGTAACTTCAATATTTCGCCCTTCTCACACATTGTTCCTATTCGGTTGTTTATGTGTGTGCCTTCCCATGTAAGCCGATTGTGTATCACAGTCGCATATTATAGTACAATGGCAAGATAAATATAGGATCTCAAATGAATTTTCATTTCATACGATGTATTATGAAACGAGTTGTGTGTTTTATATCCCCGAGCCTTGGCGAGGGAATATAAAACGCACAATGACTTTCATGTTAAACGTCAGCAAATTCAATAGCATCATTTAAGAACTGATAAATTTGCAGCATGCACCAGACATGCACGTTTCGGGTACTTAGCCCTCGTCAGTGATCCTCAATCTAAACAATGTAATATGGCCATAGAGTGTGAAAATTATCATTATGTCTAAAAATGTACCGAAAGATGTACATGTAGCAGGATGGGTGGGATATGATGCTACAGGACCCGAGTTTTAGAAATTTCAAGATTTAAAAAAAACAACAGTAATTTACGAATGGTTCATAATACATCGTATGAAATGAAAATTCATTTGAGATTCTTTTCTTTCACATGATAATATTTACATTACAAGTAGATGCCCCATGTTAAACGCCCATTAGGCAACTAGAATTGTATTCCGATAACTTGGGTTGCTATTGTGACGTCACGTTCAAGATTTGCATGTTGGGAGAATTTACGAATGTTCAAATACATTTGACGCTAGAACAGACAAAATGTGCGAAGAGCATGCAAATAAAAATGACCGATATTTAGAATAAATGTAAATATAAGTAATGACTGTGACAGTCTTACTTTTGGTGTTCATGGGTGTATAATTTTTGTTGGACACGTGCAAATTTTCCGAGAATCGCTTCGCGATTCACGGAATTTGCACGTGACCAACCAGAATTATACACCCATGAACACCAAAAGTAAGACAGTCATTTCTTAATTGCCTAAATATGTGTATTTCTAACGTGAAATCAACGTTTCTGAGAATTAGAGGCGAACCACACCGTGACCTACAGGTCGTCTGATTCGCCATGAGAAGTAGTTCCTCATCCTATAAATATATATTCTGTGCGTAAGAGAAAAATATTTCAAATTTATTTAGTATTCCAATGCAATAATTAATTCTACAATAATTTCAATCATTGATATTGAGTCCGCGCCTGAATTTAATAATTGACCGATATTTGAAAGGTCGCACTCGTCAAATTTTATGTGATTAGGTTCCAAACTTGACCAATCGCATTCAAGCAGAGTGATATGTAACGTGTTATAAAAAAATAAAGTATCATATTTTTATGAAATGGCGTTATGAAACTGCATAACGGGTGTATCATGTGATAAATAGTGTATATAATGTAAAACGCCAAGGATAATGAAGTCTTGGTTCACAGCCTACCTTAGTAGTAAACATTTCAGCTAACATAACGGTAAAATGTCTAATATAATCCATGAAAATCTTGCCGGAAAAAAATGCGTCCGGTATTAAAGTCATATATTTATCGTAGGGTATCGGATCTTGACTTGGAAATTTACCGTTATGAAGGCAGAAATTATTTAGTTTTAAGGTCAGTTTGAATGAAATATGCATCACCATCTTGTCATCGTGCGGTAACATGCGATTATGATACACAATCGTTTGCGCCACAACATAATATGGGAATAATTCGGAAGTGTTCCAACTTTATACTTCTTGAAGAAAATTTCAAACCAATTCTCATGCACCAGACACGTGTTTCGAATATAAAATTCTCATCAGTGATGCTTCCAGCCAAAGCGCTTTTCATAAGCAGTCCAAATTCATTTCACTAGCGCCCTCTGAAGGAATTGAAGCCCTCTCACACACAAAAATAACCGAACAGGACTAACGAATATTGAAGCTTACCTACACGTTGATACTGATGATTTCATCATCGAGCTCATCTCTATTGTACAAATACCATATTCAGAAGACAGAGTTATTTGAGCTAAGTATGAAGAATTTAAGAGGTGTATGGATTGTATTAGAAAATTTCTGGCACGTTCGCTCGCCACTTATATAAATTTAATATCAACAATATATTACACTTTCTGGCTCGTTCGCTCGCCACTTATATATATTTAATATCAACATTATATAACACTTTCTGGCACGTTCGCTCGCCACTTATATAGATTTAATATCAACATTATATTACACTTTCTGGCACGTTCGCTCGCCACTTATATAAATCTAATATCGACATTATATTTCACTTTCTGGCTCGTTCGCTCGCCACTAATGTGAATTTGATATCAACATTTTATTACACTTTCTTGCAAGTTCGCTCGCCACTTACATAAATTTATATCAACATTATATAACACTTTCTTGCACGTTCGCTCGCCACTTATATGAATTAAATATCAACATTATATTATACTTTCTTGCACGTTCGCTCGCCACTTATATAAAATTAATATCAACAATATATTACACTTTCTGGCTCGTTCGCTCGCCACTTATATGAATTAAATATCAACATTATATTATACTTTCTTGCACGTTCGCTCGCCACTTATATATATTTAATATCAACATTATACTACACTTTCTGGCACGTTCGCTCGCCACTTATATAAATTTAATATCAACATTATATTACACTTTCTGGCACGTTCGATCGCCCCTGATATAAATTTAATATCAACATTATATTATACTTTCTGGCACGTTCGCTTCGCCACTTATATATAATTATAATACACGTTCTGGCACGTTCGCTCGCCACTTATAAAGATTTAATATCGACATTATATTTCACTTTCTGGCTCGTTCGCTCGCCACTAATGTGAATTTGATATCAACATTTTATTACACTTTCTTGCAAGTTCGCTCGCCACTTATATAAATTTATATCAACATCATATAACACTTTCTTGCACGTTCGCTCGCCACTTATATGAATTAGATATCAACATTATATTACACTTTCTGGCACGTTCGCTCACCACTTATATAAATTTAATATCAACATTATATTACACTTTCTGGCACGTTCGATCGCCACTTATATAAATTTAATATCAACATTATATTATACTTTCTGGCACGTTCGCTTCGCCACTTATATATAATTATAATACACGTTCTGGCCCCTGAGATTTTCGAAGCATACATCAAAAAGTATTTGTAACCGATACGTCCTTCAACAATAACAGATTCTTGGATTATCGAAAATGAAAAAAAATATCGGAAAAGCCCGGAAATGTGTCATTACAAGAAAAGCATTACAAGAATAAAAATCGTTTATACCATTTTTTTTTTTCTCACTGGAATTTTACAACATTTAATGTCAGCTAACTGCCGGCAAGCTTTTTGTAAAAGCTAATACTTGTATATCTAATGTCAGAAAATTGAGAAATTATGTGTAAGGCGAAGGGGGGTTCAATATACATGATATATGCATACTTGTATCTTGTTAATAAGAGCTTAAACAGTTGAGCTATGAATTTACAATGTGGATTGAGTACAATGAGACAAAACACCGTACTTATTTTCAAGGTCAAAGATCAAGGTCATTTGGGGCTAAAAGTAGATATTTTGGTGAAAATATTTTAAGAATTCATTAAAAAAAGAATTGAAACGTCATATTCTACCAGAGTAAAGAATTTTTTTTTCACAACAGGACGTGTACAAAGGAAGAGGTTTTCCGATCTTTTGTCGTACACTGTTATATATGTACACACACCCAAATCCCCTTACCATGGCGGTGACACATTTACAAAATTGAGCCCATTGTGACACGAGAAAGTACACTTCCTTTCTTTTTTTAACAATGCCATAAGGTGTGGCCGTTAGAGTTTTGTGATGCTTGCCAATTCATCGTAATGATTTCTAGTTATGTACTTTCGTTTGTAATAATAGTATCGATCTCTTTGGTCATAAGGGAGACCTCTTAAGATAACACATTATAAGTTAGTTATATTAGTTTAATCGTATCTTATTTCAAACAATTGAAAAGGGAGAGGGCGTAAGTTTTCACAACATTGTATAATGCCCTCTCCTAATGTTATTTATTAACACATATATTAACACGTATAAATTATCGCATTCCAAAAAAAAAACTTAGAGAAGATTCATGATATGCTTGCTTTATTTCTTTTTAATCTAAAAGTAAGGTTTTATCGTGTTACCCATTTCATAAAAAAGATGCAATGAGAATCGTTATTGAGAATCTTTATGCAAAATACATTCTAGTACACTCAAATAAAAAAAACACCTTTAAATCTTATTTTTTAACATTAAATGTTATTTCAGTTCTAAATTTTATGAAAACAAGAAACTAAAAAGGGCTAGACGAGTCGATTTATTGCTTCTAAGTACGCAACATCTATCAGAAAGACATAATAGTATTCCGTAATAGGCAGTCCGTATTAATCACTGCGCTCTGGAGGAATCCTCGGTGGAGTTTGTCTTCCATGGTTAAATACAGACAATGTTGGGCATGCTGCTGGATGTCCTATCGCTTTATTATTGAGCGGTATTTATGTAACGTTCCGATACAATTTGTTCTCAGCATAGACGAAGGCAGCTATCGAGTTTTAACACTGCTGAGAACTACACTGCTCAGCCGGATATAGATCGTACCGAGCTTGGTTTTATTTAAGTATCACACGGAGACGATTCGGAAGCCAACAAGTCGTACACTGTGTTCTTTTCGAAAAATTACGCCAGACTTTTCCGTTATGTCATAATGTGGTATTGTTATAAGAGTATGAAAGGATATGTTATTCTGATGTTGGTAAGTTTCTTTCCAGTATTGGATTTACGTTTTATTTATTCATTTGATGCATCGTCAAAGATTGAGTAAGTGAAAATTGGATATTAGGATATTGGATATTAGGTACTTTTCTATATTCTAAAATCTGCTATTGATTGTATGTAGTGCGTTGACACATTTCTTTTATTAATCCTCTCACTTCCTCAAAATTAAAGGTTATTGTAATCGCACTGTATAATTAAACGCATATATTTATGTGTTCATTTTCAATTATGGTCTAATTAACATATTTTTCTTCATTTTATTTTTACGATCAAAGAATGTGTGCCAGACGCAATATTTTCAGAGTCCATAAATATTCATCTTTAAATGTGACATTCATAGGATAAAACAGTTGTATCGATTACGTTCTCATTGAATATGTATTGAATAAATAAACCTGAGATTTAAGAGATTGCATGGTAGGGAAATGGAACACGTATCTGCCACAGCTTGCAGATGTAACCCACTTGATATCAGCTGAAAATCATATTCCGTCATGAGAGTCAAACGCCAAAATTAAATCATCCGAGATTTTTAACACAAGTAGTACAACTCTTGGTTAACTCTTGATCAATTTAGCGGCTAGCTAGACAATTCCATCCTTTTAACGTACTAGTATGTTAATCGGAAGCAATTTTTTTCTCAAATTAATGAATATTTCTGCATTCCATGCATTTTCGTTCTCGAAAAAGAAAAAGTCTCTGTATGCCTTCTCTATCTTCTGACATGACTTAATAATATCTCTTTGTCCATGAGTTTGTTTATCCATCATCCGTTGTGTCTGTCCTCTCGTATGTCTGTTTGAATGTCCTTTGTCCATGGGTTTGTTTATCCGTTCTCCATTGTGTCTGTCCTCTTGTATGTCAGTCTGTATTTCATTTTGTCCATGAGTTTGTTTATCCGTCCTCCATTGTATCTGTCCTCTTGTACTGTCTGTCTGAATGTCTCTTTGTCCATGAATTTGTGTATCCGTCCTCCATTGTATCTGTCCTCTTGTTTGTCTGTCCGTATGTCTCTTTGTCCATGAATTTGTTTATCCGTCCTCTATTGTGTCTGTCTTTTTGTATGTCTGTTTGAAAGTCTCTTTTTTTTTCTTTGCAATCCGGACATACCGTCTTTAGTGGCTTCTTTTTGAAAATTTTATTCTGGGTGATAACATGAACCCAAAGGGATATGACTTTCATGTTTCATAAGTGGATACCTTGTAATAAGGGCTTTCATTTTATACCGTGACATTTCTGACTTTAACGTTCAAACTTTATTAGGAGGGTCATTAACTAAGTTGTGGTTATAATTTATCTATTAATTTAAAAATCAGCTTTTCAAATCAAGCATGAAGAAACAAAAGGCCCACGGGGCTACAACGCTCACCTGATACTCATGTACACTCTTAGCTGACTGATAGTTGATTATCTAAACTGTTTGCATTATAATATTTGTACTTGTCCATTGATAAAAGAAAGGAAACTCTTGGTCACATTATGAAAATAAATTCCCTATCAATCATTTTTACTTGATAAAAAAATTAAATATAACAAAAATGACTCTATAAATGCATTTAGGAACTTAATTGTGACAGATATAGAGCAATTCAGTGAACTAGAGCCCAAGGGGGCACTACCCTCATCTTATTCGTTACATACTGACATTTTTGCATAATAATAGTGCCAGGATTTGAACTCACAACCCTTGGGTCCATATGCACATAAACATGACTAATTCTATCATTTAAAAAATCATTAACCCCCTCCCCCCCCCCCAATTTAAGGATGGAATGTATATCAAAGCTGTAATGATTTTAATATTTTAAATGTGCATTAAATAAGTGCACATATGGAAAAAAGAAAATGAACAATAATCTTTTTTTTTTGGGGGGGGGGGGGGGGGGTTCAAAACTGAAATTAAAGGTACTCAAATGATTTAAAAGTGCTAAAACCTGACAAAATGGGGTGAAATGAAAAGAAAGAAAATGGAATGGGGAGGGGGGGGGGTGCCAACCCATAACCCTTTGGTCCATGTGCACAGTTAACATATCTATTCATGATTTAAAAAAAAAATCTTTGAATTATAAAAAAGGAAGATTATAGCAAATATGCATTAAATGAGTGCATATTATCATGAATTTATTGAGTTATTTAAAGAAACAGTTCAATAATGAGCATTTTTGACTTCGGAGTGGAACCAAAAACAACTGTTACGACACATTTTAATACATTTCTCTAGATCTCTGATGCTTTCGGTTTGTCGATATGTGCATCCCTTCTGAAGAAGAAGTTTGTCAAAGGAGGGCACCCTCCTTCACCTACTTTTGCCTGTGGTGAAGCCACCTAATGGCGGATCCTTACGAAAAACCTCAACACTTGTAGGGCATCATGAGTACTCCATTCCTACCAAGTTTCATTAAAATCCCTTTAGTGGTTCGGAGAAGATGTCCAATCTGTATGAAAATACCCCCCCCCCCCCCTTCATTTTTTTAAAAGAAGAAAAAAATTCGTGAGAAAATCAGAAAAATAAAATTTGATACCAAAATCAATATAAAACTATTGAATGACTTAAAATGACAAATATGCAGTAAATTAAAGCACACGCCAGAAAAATAATGTCCTTGATTGATGATTGACAGGTCTGTTTCTAATCATATGATCAACAGATGAATGGCGAGCAAAAAAATTATAATCTTGAATTTTCACATCATAGTACTTGATTAATGATAGTCAGTACTAATATATAAATACTGTAGAACAGATGGCTAGCGACAGCGAGCAAGCAAATTTTTTTTTCCGAAAATTGGAATAAATTTTCTATTCGTGTCTTTTTCAATTTCATTACTCTGAGTGCCCAAGGTGTAAGGCACGGTCCATTTGATATTCTGGGGGGGGGGGGGGGGGGGGGGCTTGGGTTTTTTTCGAAAAAAATAATTTTGCTCTCAATTTTGATGAAAAAAATAAATATGCTTATGATGTGACAGAAAAAAATAATCTTGCTCTTACAAATAATCTGAATTTGAAGAATTACCATAAAGTTTCGCTAAAATTCATGAAAATTTTCCGGCTCGCTTCGCTCGCCGCAGTTTTCAAATTCTATCACAAAATTTTGGCTCGCTCCGCTCGCCATAACTACTATTCTATAGAAACATTATTTACTAATGGCAATGTTCATATATTTGATGATATCAAAAGTTATACATGTATGTGAATGAAAAAGGGCTTCCTTAAAAGCTTAAATATATTATCAATATTTATGTATTGCTATTAATACATGTTGCATGTATCCCATAGGGTCTAATTTTATGTTCTTGTAAGCTTGGAAGGCCGAGAACTGCAGTTATTCACCAATTTACAAATCTTAGTAACATTTAAAAAATTGTCTAGGAGACCTTCCCCTCAGACCCTCTTATACATGTTATATACATGTACCTTATATAAAATGTTGAGAATTGTATTGTACTGTAAGTCTTTTATCTTTCTGTTTAAAAGTGTTTAATACTTGCATAAAAATAAATTAATATATTAATATTTAGAGTTTTGAGTAACAATATAAATAATTTCTATTGATAAAACACAAACATTCTTTAAATATGCGCATCACTATGTTAAAAAAATTTCCTTGCTCCAACTTTGCAAGAAAAAAATAATTTTGCCCCAGTCCGGGGCGAAAAAAATAATCTTGCTCCGACAAAAAACCCAAGCCCCCCCCCCCCCCCCCCCTGAATATCAAATGGACCGTGCCTAATGGATATGGATTGTATATAAAAAAGCAGCATCATTCGAAAATAACGTATTTGATAAATTCTGGCAAGCGGAAGCGAGCCAGAGAAAAATTTTGAAATGCTGACAGCAAAATATTATCAAAATGAAAGATTTCCAATGAAATTTATGTTATATTTTTCAAACACACTTGACAACTAAAGGGGAATCGGGACTTGAAATATGTATATAAAAAAATATTAACTGCTTCCAGGGGGGAAGGGGTTCCAGGCGCGCGCAGGTCTGAGATTCACTTGAAATTCGTTATAAACTCATTCTTCAGATATTAACAGAATCAGAGAAGTATATAATTGTTGAAGGCATGAACCAGGAATCCATTATGAACTTATAAATATTAATGAAACGTGCTGATTCCTCACGCTATCTTTCCAAATGTTTAATTACATCTATCGATTTATCGATATGATACCGATTATCTATGAATATATCTAATATGTTATATAATGTTAAATAATTTATTATTGATATTGTATATCATTCCAGAAGTACATTGTTGTAATGTGATATGTTAACATTGTATTATACTAGAAGCACATTCTTGTAGTGTGATATGAAATTGCACCTGTTTTTAATTATTTTTCTCCCCACTCGCCCCGAGTCTAATGTGTACTTTATAATAAACTTGTATATTTAACAAAAGTAGTACAGTGAGCTTTAGAATAAAGCGTTAAATCCACCTAAAATACGAAACTGAAAAAAGCAAACTTCTATTAGATTTATTGAATAGTAAAATATGACATTGTGTAAAACATTGGTTTATACCTATATCTAGTTCTACGATCAGACTCGATGAAAATTTACTGATTTATCGATATTTAGGATCAAACAGATTAAAAGAAAAAAGAGAAGTATTTTACAACATAACCCGAGTAACAGAATGCTACATTCAATAGAGATTTATAAGTACTACATATTTTCTAACAAAATTGAGATTTGTAGATGAGGGGGATGTTACTCCGTAGCGCCCCTCCTAAATTTTTCATAAAAAGGAGTAAAAATTGATGAATGTCAGCATCAAAGGTGGAAATAAAATCTACGAGAGTGTCGCTTATTAATTTGTTATTGATCCTTTTGCTTTTCTGTCCATGGTCTTGAAGTCAAGTCAAAAATGGACAATTCAAGACTCATCGCATTCGTGAAAATTGTTTTTATTCGGCGATTCGCTTGGAATAGACAGCTTGTAAATAATGTCCTATGGTTTTAACGTTATAGGTTTTGATATTTGAACTGGTCATATGCAGTTTTAAACAAAAGACCGGAGTTACTCGTAAGATACGCAAGCATAATTAAGTCACATGAAACGGTTTCTTAGTCAAAGAGAAGAAGATCGAATCATTTTCATCGATGACATCATTTGAGGGGGTGTGGAGGTATCGGACAAATCGGATTGATATGACTTTGTTTACTATTGATACACGATTAAAACGGAGAAAAACGCAATGTAAACACAAAAATGTTTTGAAACATTTATGTATGGAAAAATAAATATCTACAAATTAAATTAAGAGTATATTTGATAACCTATATGTTCCAATCAATCGTTAAGTACGAAAAGTGTGCACACTTCTTAGTCATGATGTAAACATACCTGGCAAGAGTACTTAGACCTCAGCAAACGGTTGAACCTGGCAAGAGTACTTAGACCTGGCAAAAACAAACCTGGCAAGAGTACTTAGACCTCAGCAAACGGTTGATGTCTAGATTTCCGTAATAAAAAGGAAAACTCCGTTTGACTGTATCTTACTCGAACGGAGTTTTCCTTTTTGTTACGGAAATCTAAACAACCGATTAGACGTCTTGTGAGGTCATGATGCCCCTGTGAAGAAAAGGGATATCTTTAAAAATGTACATAAACCATGCTGATTCATTTAAAGGTGGGAGATGAAATATTTTGTCTACAAATTGTATGGTGTCTTCCACCCAGCATTTTTTGGTAAAACAGGATATATTAAGAAAACGTGTAACGGAATACAAAATAAATACAGGGATGCAAAGCTTGCACCGACTGTCTTATTTCAAAAATGATTTGATACCAAATATATATATACCCTGTCAATAATGTCTATGATTTTCATGGTATGTTTGTTCTCCCGATAGAATTGATGCTATGCATCAATAGTTTAATGTGCATTTTGCAAGATTTATATATCGTATGTTAAATGTACGAAGTGAAACTGTATTTTAGTTTCCGAATTAGCGATGCAATGAAACTCTCAAATCCCTTTTGTTATTCAATGGGTTTCAAAACTCATAGTTACATTGTATGAATCGTAGAAAATGTATAAATGTCAATATAATCGGTAGAATACGCTATCCGGAAACAGAAAACCGTTTTATTTTGTAATAAACAGCCACATTGTAAGCTTTCAGGCGCGAAATATACACTTTGTAGAATAAGACATCTCTTCTGTAGAAAAAAACGCACATTTTAACCCAAATTTTAGTATTGTTATTGATAATTTATTCAACCGTACGTTAGATTCAGATATGCATCAAGTAAGTTGATATCTCTACTGAAAAAATTTCTTCACAATTTCGACTTTTCAGCTCCTTGCACTACTCTTTCAGTGCTATTTTAAACTTTGATGATTTTTTCCGAGTACAAAGGAAATGTGTGAACATATTTTGAAGTGCTTTGATTTGAGTAGATCTTATGTTCACTCAACTGTCATCGTTGGATGCCACGTTCAGTTGCACTACTTTTACTTTGGTGGGTCACAGCGTCTGAATTTTCGCTGGAGTAGATTACAAAATGTGAATACCTCATTGATACATGTAGTCAGTAAAATGTGTACTATTCTTGTGAACTTCCACATATGTACTATTGTTATAATTCTTCTGTATGAAAAATTCTGTTACTCAATGAATTTTCAAAAATTCATCATGGGCGGATCTAAGATTTTTTTCACGGATGGTCCCAAATGCCGATTCTTTTTTGAAGAGCAAAAAAATCAAAAAAAAAAACGAAAAAGGGGGGAAAAGCACACACCAAAAATAAAGTCATTGGTTAATGATTGTCGGTTCTGTTTCTAAGGCCATAGTAATTGAATATCATCGTTTACCCATTGAAATTGGCAGATGGACAAACGTACCTAGAGAACAACGAAAATGTAATTTATGTAATTAAGATATTGGCGATGAATTTCATCTATTTTTAAGTTGTAACAGTTTGAAATATGAAAGAAAGATGTATTTACCGAAGAAATTTTATGTAAGACCAAATTCTCTTAAATTTTACGAATTATTTTCAACAAAAAACATACAATTATTGAATAAGATTAAATATTGTAATTCATTGTAATCATTTCTTCATTTCAAAGAGGGTCAGCCCTCCAGGTTAATAGTTATATATAATTTTATTTGTAATTGTAGTAGATCACACATGTATAATTTGATATATTTGATGTTTTTCTCTATGTTGTAAATACCATGTACAACTTGTGAGAATAAAGAAATTGAATTGAAAATTGTTTTACGTCCGCGGATGGGTACCTTTTAGAAGAATTGATCAGAAAATAAACTGACACAAACATGCATTTAAATAGGTAAAAAAAATCAGTAAATGATATTGAATTCCATAAACGCCTTTACAATCATTAATATTAGGAGATAATAGTGATTTTTATAAAAAAAAAATAAAGTCAGCATTATCCATCTCACTTTAAAAAGAAAAAGTTCGGGACGTAAAACAGAATATTTAATTACTATGACCTAATTGTAGATTAAACAGATTACTGACGGGCGATAGCGAACAAAAAGATTAAAATCTTGATTTTTCACATCATAGTACTTGATTAATGATTGTCAGTTCTAATATGTAAATACAACAAATGGCGAGCGATATCCTCTATTCGTGTCTTTTTAAGTTTCATTACTCGTACTACCGTTGTTTATTGACCAAGGTGTAATGTATATGAGTTGTACAGAAAAGTGCGGCATCATTTGAAAATAACGTACAACATGTATGTAATAAATTTTTGAAATGCTGACGGCAAAATATTATCAAAATGAACGATTTCCAATACAAATTCTTGTTATATTTTTTTCAAATATAATGACAACAGAAGGGGAATCGGAATTTAATCTTATGAAATATGTATGTTTTTTTTATTTCTTTTAACTATTCTTCGAAATTTTGACCCCGACCCACTCCCTTCTGGATCTGCGCCTGTTAAGACGTTGTGACCCACGGGAAGTAAACTCGGTGAACTGAACGTGGGCATGATAAGCCTGTGTAAGATAATTGATTCGTAACTTATTTTCGTCAGAACATGGTTTTTGTATTATATATAGCTGTCTGTATCAAAAGAGTTCCACTCAGAATTGAAGATACATATTTATGGGGGTCTTGAAATGATCAAAGGAAAATATCGACTCCCCACAACAATTATCTATCAATGAATTGAAAAATTGTGCGAAGTAATTATCGTTACAACAGCTACCGTTTACTACAAACTTCGTTTTAGACGATGACTAGGTATTGGCATGGTGTGAAATTAAGTAAGTGCCGTATCATGCAGCTCTTAAAACGCATTACCAAAACAAAACGAAATCTTTACTTTGTATGGCGGCTGACTTCAGCAATTTCGGGTTTTCGCTTTGTTTACCCGGCAACCCGATAATGGTCGACTTATGGCCCCGCTATTTATCGTTATTTCGGGGCGATAAAACAAAAAAAAGGCAAATTGCTAGGCGACAAAACGAAAACTATGAGACGATAATTAAGGGGGCTAAATATTTCGTCCCGCTAATTATCGGGTTGTCGCCCCTTACATCCCGAAAAGCAACTTTTCGCCCTGCTTATTATCGGGTTGTCGCCCAGACAAACGTCGCCCCACCAGTCTTTGTCATGTCGTCCCGACAAAACGATAATTATCATCCCGCAAATTTTAGGGGCGCCGTTTGCCGCGGCGATAATTAGTGGGACGCCCGCGGGGCGACAATTATAATTTATTTATATATGATTTATTTTAAAAGAAAGTACTCAATGGTCCACTACCACTCTTTTGTTTGCAACGCAGGTGAGCGATGTGGCCCCCTTGTTTCTATATCATCCTGCGTCCTCATATGGCTTTGCAATAATTCATATTATTTATTCTAAGAAATGTATCTGTTAAAGATACGGGACGTATTATGTTATGGCGCTGTCCGTGCGTCTGTCCATACGTCCGTCCATCCGTCCGAGGTAAATAGAATCTAGCACCACTCTGAGTTCCGGATAGAAAAATATCCTGTCTAAGTCTCAATCGAGGCTTTAGCCGGGGTTAGGACGTTGATCATCCCCAGCTGAGACTGATATTTTTCTATCTGGAACTCAAATGTGGTGCTTGATTATTTTCTCGCACATTGAAACCTTCAAAGTACTCTTGATCAGAATGACTGAACGTCATATTAATTTAATGTATGCGCACTTGAAAAAAGTATAAGTCAATTTGTCTGTGACGTCATTAAGGAACAATCAACAGTGCCGGATCAGGGGGACGAATCGAATTTTCTAGGACTGCTGAAAAGGGGAATCAGCCTATCCCATGTGCGAGTAGAGGTTTTCCGGACTTTTTTCAGAGGCCTTTCAAAATATTGGGTTGAAAATTGGCATATGACTTGATATCAGATGGTAAAAAAATCCAGTTCGAGTTTAAGAAAAATTGACCTATTTTTAGTCATGGCCCTTGAACATCGAAATTTTCAACAATTTTCCGAACTTTTTTCGCAGCCTTTGCAGCTCATAATATATGCCTTTAAAATAAATAATTACAGATCCAGGTGAAGTCTCGGGGAAAAATGACCTGTTTGAGTATAGTTATGGCCCTTGAACATATAATTTTTCAACAATTTTACAGTTTTCTGGATTTTTTCGCAGCCTAAACTTGCATCATGGATGATATATCTGAGGATGCTTACTACAATACATGGTACGGAGGCTGCATCTGACCCACATTTCACGCTTGAGTAAATAGGTTGTGTAAAATGGGACAGGTTCATGCCCGCCTTACTAAAAGTCCTACACCAATCAAACTCGCATGGATGATGCATCTGTGGATGCTTACTACAATGCATGGTACGAAGGCTGCATCTGACCCACATTTCACGCTTGAGGGAGCAGGTAAGGTAAATGAGACACGTCCATTCTCGCCTTACTTTTAGTCCTACATCAACCAAACTTGAATGCATGATGCATCTGAGGATGCTTATTGCATGGTACGGAGGCTGCATCAGACCCACAATTCACGCTACAGTGAACAGGTTAAGAAAAATGGGACAGGTCCATTCCCGCCTTACTATAAGTCTTACATCAACCAAACTTGCATGGATGATGCAACTTAGAACGATGCTTTCTGCAATGCATGGTACGGAGGCTGCATCAGACCCACATTTCACGCTTGAGTAAACAGGTTAGGAAAAAAGGGACAGGTCTGTTCCCGCCTTACTATAAGTCTTACATCAACCAAACTTGCATGGATGATGCATCTGAGGATGCTTACTACATTGCATAGTGCGGACGCTGCATCTGACCCACATTTCTTGCTAATATATGTAAAATGGGACAGGTCCATTCCAGCCTTAATTTAAGTCCTACATCAACCAAACGTGTGTCAATTACGCTTCTGAGGATGCTTAATGCAATGCATGATACAGATGCTGCATCTGACCAACATTTCACGCTTGAGCAATCATGGTAAGTAAAATGGGACAGTTCCATTTCAGGCATATTTTAAGCCGTAGATCAATTTTTAAAAAGTGTGTGGGTGATGCATCTGAGGATGCTTACTAGAATGTACTGGACAGGTGCTGCATCTGACCTATATTTCACGCTTGATTGACCAGGTAAGGTGAAATTTGAATCTCTCATGGCTCTGTTTTATATTGCAGCTGTTTTACCAACAAAGGTACCGAAGGGTTTTTTTTTCCATCTCTTTTTATTAATATCTACATACACGATATGGAAAATGTACTGCATTTACATTTTTTCTGGCGAAAAAATGTTAATGTGATTACCTTTCCATGGAATTGTGGTTTTCTCATTTAATGATCTGTTTTGCTCATAAACTGCACGAGATAGAGCGAACACGGTCATGGATTTCTATCAGAAACTTGTGTAACTATGTTATTACAGAATGAATTTCATTCTTAAACATTCTTATCATTCTCATATGTATAGAGTAAATGAGTATGCATAGAGATTATGTGCATAATAAATATTCAAAATTAAAGTAACTATAATAAACATCAAAGAAGTATCTAACAGTTATTCAGTCTCAAAGTCGGGAAGGCAAGGCCAAATCGTGAGAATTCCAATCGGAACGGCTGCGAACCACGGAATGAACAACACTCCGAAGTGAGACCAGGTGCCCGGGGAAAGTCAGCGTATTCTGATTGCTTATAACACCCGTCGCAACAGCTCCATGGAAACCTAGCTGTAAAGTTCGGTGTATAACATACACACATCTGCTGTGTACATGTTATGCATAAAAGAAGAGGAGAAGTCGAAAATGCGTCCGCCAATCAGAGCCCTCGGTGGCCATATTTGTTGACCAACCGGCAAAAAAACACACACACAAACTTGGTAGAGGACCTTTAGTTCTTGCTTCCTGTGAGTTTTTATGCAACATTGTTCACAACCTCGGTTCAGAATGCCACTTTCACCAACTCTGTATATCCATAAAACACATTTTCTGGCCAACACCTAGTGGGGGTCTAAACTGAGGGCGGGAGGAACGATGTCCTATAGACGAAAAACGAAAAAAGGGGGTGGATGAATATTTTAGAATTTGTCTTTATAGTGGTTTATAAAACATATATTTCAATATTGACAATTATATATAATGAAGGGTTAAAGGACCATGTTATTGAGTGACTTTGCTATGTTACTGGTTGGTTATACTGTATTATTGAGTTTTTCTGTTACGTTATTGGGTGGTCATACATGGACCGTCTTATTCACGATTCATTGAGTGCTTTTGAAATGTTATTCGGTGGTTATGTTATGACTTTCTTTATTTATAACATATTTTACTTAATTCTAATTTGATACACTGAATACCGATGAGAAGTACAAATAAATTTTATTCGATATCCTATATTTCAACAAATATAAGTTATATTTAGAATATTCCTAAGAGTTCTGTAATTTTTGTATGACAAACCGACATTTTATAATAATATTCAGATATCTGTAATTTTTACTGATAAATACGGTTTTTGCCCCCAAAATTACCGGAACAAACGTATATCATGTTTTGTGAACATTTATTACATGAGAAAAAAACATGATTAAGTATCCGAAACGTGCATGTCTGGTCCATACTGCTAATTTATATGTTCTTAAATGATGCTATTGATTTTGAAGACGTTTAAGATTTGTACCACTTGGCGATTGTCACTGCTGGTGGACCCGGAGTCCCCGAAGGTACATGAAGCAAAGTTCAATCACCTTCGGTTGATCGTCTCTTCAACGCATTCGAAAATTTTTCTGTTATCAAAAATTCTTGAAATATCTAAATTGTGGGTCCTGCAGCATCATATCCCACCCATCCTGCTACGTCATTCGGTACATTTTTTGACATAATAGTTTTAACACTCTTTGGCAATTTTACATTCTTTAGACTGAGGATCACTGATCACTAATCAGGGTTAGGTACCTGGTTAGGATTAGGATCAGGGTTAAGTACCCGAAACGTGCATGTCTGGTCCATACTGCTAATTTATATGTTCTTATATTTGAAGACGTTTAGCATGATAATACACTAGAAAACAGATTAGGAGATTCGATTTTATAAGTAGTAAATATTTTATAATTAGTATACAAAAATCAGCTTAATATCTTACCAAAATTAGCCATTTTTGTGTAAAAACATGAACTTCGAAGCAATTGAACCAAAATAATGAGTCAAATGTTATGTCAATGGAGAGAGACTACTTTGTAGTTATTTCTTAATTCATCTAATAACAACCATAGATCAAAATATAGAGTTAAGAAGCAAAAACAAAATGAAAAGTGATGCTTTTTATATATCTTTCAAGCATTATTATTTCAATTCATGAATATGCAAATGAGTTATTTTGCATATGATCTCTTGGCTATTAGAACATTTTTTCTGCGTTATATTGACACCAGTTACAGATGTTTAGCTCAACATTTGGCCAAGATATTTTACTTAACTAATAGTGCTTTCTCTACTTTAGTAAGGGGTTGCCACGACAATGGCCGAAAAACACATAGTCTGAATGAGTTTATTTTTAGTACATTCTGAAAACCTGTAGAAAACTGTAGACCCAAAGGAACCCGTGAAAAAAAGTACTCAAGGGCGTGCATGGGGGTCCCACTGGCTCCCCGACTAAGTTTATTTCATCCAATGATAGCCGATTTACACTTTGATTTAATCAATTCACCGATGAAGATTCATTACTGGAAACATGTATGTCTGTTGGAATGCATTTAGAAAATTATGTCCAGACTGGTCGCTGGCAGCAATGTTAACCACTTTGATTTTGGCGTAGGCAAGTTAAAGATCACTCACTTGTTAGAGAACTTCCGTTACACAGTCAAAATTATCTTTGTTCTTGAAGGACCATTGCCAAAAGAATAGACACAAAATGCAGAGGTAGTAATCTTGAATGAAGACAGGACGGTTTTTCTTTATATCAGTGCTCGTCCCTGGTATTTTCTTACCTTATCAAAATCAAATAAAGATACAATGATTTGAAAAATCTTCAAAAAGAAACCCGCACAAAAAGCAATTTTAAAGTTTTGGGAGCATTCAAATTCATTGTAGTAACCTCATAAACTTAACATTAATGTTCAGAACCCTATACTAGTATATCAAATGGTGTATTTCAACTCGTTAGCAAATTATAACCCTCTTAGGATTTTTTATAGAAAAGAGAAAAAAAAGTATCGGGTCGATAAAAAAAAATAGAAATAAAACAAAAGATTGGTCGATTTTATTTTATTATTATTATTATTTTTTTTTTTTTTTTTTTTTTTTTTTTTTTTTACTATTTTTCAGAGAAATTACTAATTATCGTCTTTTTGTTTGTTTTTTTTAACTTTCTGTCTTAACCATGTTATATTCTTTCAGCATTTAGCACATATTGGTAGAGCTGCATTAATTAATAAATGTTTTGGTACTGTTTATAAGGTTTTTCACTTTTAAGTCCTTGGTTTTATTATTTTTTTGCTCAATTCAGTTTATGACAAAAATGTGACAAAAATGTACGTTTAAATGAATGTATGCGTTATACATGTATCATCAACAATCCAATTCAAGTTAAAAGAGAAAGGGAAAGAGATCCCATTACTTCATGTTCCCCTTATCCCCTTTTCTCAATTTGAAAGAGTCATTTAAGGCTGTATGAAACCTTACAACATTAAAATATTTACTTAAGAGGTAGTTTTTGAGAAATCCTATTTTAATATATACATTCTTGACAGAAATCATCATTCCTTTCAGGCTTTTAAAAGCATTTCCATTCTTTATAATTCCATGAAGTTTTTTTTTTTTTTTTTTTGTTTTTTTTTTTTTTTTTTTGTTAATTACTAGAATTGAATTTAGACCTGACATTCATCACATACTACTTACTAAACTGTATAGAAGTAGGTGTGTGAAAATTTGGTGAGGGTAAATTCTGAAATATTAGATTGTAAACAGATGTAAATATTGTTGCTTTTCTTACTGATGATATTGGGGCAGAGATAATGTCTTATCGACGTATGGGTTACAGCGAAAAAAAAAAAACACGACAAAAGACAATTTAGATTCTACTTTCATTTTGTCAGTTCTAACAAGAAACATTCTAAAAATAGAAAAGAGAAATAACGCTGTTTAAAGCCTGAACTCTTTAAAAACTCCAAAAGACTCTCAGATAGCATTTATCCTTCAAGGTAAATCAAAATCTGGTATTGAAGTCGAAAAATTTCACAGAGGCAATTTCGGACAGTCGGCGGAGAAACCGAGTCAGTACTTTTATTCTTATGCATTTTCATCGGCGGTCGAGTAAAACATTTTATCAAGAAAAAAGGCCTTAATGAAATCTGGCTGATATATGCACAAAAAACT
The DNA here is from genome assembly GCA_028142955.1 of Pinctada fucata. Classification (NCBI taxonomy): domain Eukaryota; kingdom Metazoa; phylum Mollusca; class Bivalvia; order Pterioida; family Pteriidae; genus Pinctada; species Pinctada fucata. The sequence goes on from AP027114.1 coordinate 25,512,403, forward strand.
CGGACAGATTACATTAAATTCTTCAAAGTAAGGTGCATGGTGAAATCCACAGAAAAGGAGACAAAGTGTGCTCTCTCTTAAAGGAATCAGTCATAATAACATGAGCTGTAACAACCCACTTTGAAAAAAAGCAGTTTGAAAAAAAAAACATCAAAGTGCGTTTACTTTTAAGGAACTGTAAATATTTTACCTCTCTCATGCATAGGTATGTAGAAAACAATATTCAAGGCCGGAATCACAGTCTGACGATTTTTCTGGAATAGCCGACTAACCCCATTAACAAGAGTTAAAGAAGATCCCGACGATAATCTCTACAACACTAACAATAGAGCACCAAATTGATTACCTAAGGACACGTAAAGTCCATTTGGTCCATGTAAAAAGTTATATGAATTGTCCATTTGTTCCATATGAAAAAGTTTACAAATTGCATATTTGGTCCATGTAAAATATAAATTGTCCATTTGTTCCATGTAAAAGTTATACTAATCGTCCATTTGTTCCATGTAAAATGCAGTATAAATTGTCCATTTGGTCCATGTTAGAATTTATATAAGTTGTCCATCTGGCCATCTGGTCCATGTAAAAAAATGTATCAATTGTTTATTCGGTAGATGTAAAAATTTATATAAATCGTCCATTTGGTCCATATAAAAAGTTATATAAAATGTCCATTTGATCCATGTAAAAAGTTATATAAATTGTCCATTTGTTCCATAAATAAATTTATACAAATTGCATATTTGTTCCATGTAAAATGTAGTATAAATTGTCCATTTGTTCCATAAATAAATTTATACAAATTGCATATTTGTTCCATGTAAAATGTAGTATAAATTGTCCATTTGGTCCATGTAAAAAGTTATATAGATTGTCCATTTGGTCCATGTCAAATGTAATATGAATTGTCCATTTTGGTCCGTGTAAAATGTTATATAAATTGTCTTTTGGTCTACGTAAAAAGTTATATAAATTGTCTTTTGGTCTATGTAAAAAAAATTGTATAAATTGTCCATTTGGTCCATGTCAAATGTAATATGAATTGTCCATTTTGGTCCGTGTAAAATGTTATATAAATTGTCTTTTGGTCTATGTAAAAAGTTATATAAATTGTCTTTTGGTCTATGTAAAAAAATTGTATAAATTGTCCATTTGGTCCATGTCAAATGTAATATGAATTGTCCATTTTGGTCCGTGTAAAATGTTATATAAATTGTCTTTTGGTCTATGTAAAAAGTTATATAAATTGTCTTTTGGTCTATGTAAAAAAAATTGTATAAATTGTCCATTTGGTCCATGTCAAATGTAATATGAATTGTCCATTTTGGTCCGTGTAAAATGTTATATAAATTGTCTTTTAGTCTATGTAAAAAGTTATATAAATTGTCTTTTGGTCTATGTAAAAAATTGTATAAATTGTCCATTTGGTCCATGTCAAATGTAATATGAATTGTCCATTTTGGTCCGTGTAAAATGTTATATAAATTGTCTTTTGGTTTATGTAAAAAGTTATATAAATTGTCTTTTGGTCTATGTAAAAAGTTATATAAATTGTCTTTTGGTCTATGTAAAAAAATTGTATAAATTGTCCATTTGGTCCATGTCAAATGTAATATGAATTGTCCGCTTTGGTCCGTGTAAAATGTAGTATAAATTGTCCATTTTGGTCGATGTAAAAAGTTATATAAATTGTCCATTTGGTCCACGTAAAATGTAATATAAATTGTCTTTTGGTCCATGTAAAAGATTGTATAAATTGTATATTTTGGTCCATGTACCATGTAAAATTTTTTATAAATTGTCCATTTGGTCCATGTCAAATGTAATATGAATCGTCCATTTGGTCCACATAAAAAATATATGAATTTCCATTTTGGTCCATGTAACAAGTTATATAAATTGTCCATTTGATCCATGTAAAAAATTATATAAATTGTCCATTTGTTCCATATAAAAATTTATACAAATTGCATATTTGTTCCATGTAAAATGTAGTATAAATTGTCCATTTGGTCCATGTAAAAAGTTATAAAAATTGTCCATTTGGTCCATGTAAAAAGTTATATAGATTGTCCATTTGGTCCATGTCAAATGTAATATGAATTGTCCATTTTGGTCCGTGTAAAATGTTATATAAATTGTCTTTTGGTCTATGTAAAATGTTATATAAATTGTCTTTTGGTCTATGTAAAATGTTATATAAATTGTCTTTTGGTCTATGTAAAAAATTGTATAAATTGTCCATTTGGTCCATGTCAAATATAATATGAATTGTCCATTTGGTCCGTGTAAAATTCAGTAAAAATTGTCCATTTTGGTCAATGTAAAAAGTTGTATAAATTGTCTTTTGGTCTATGTAAAAATTATATAAATTGTCTTTTGGTCTATGTAAAAAAAATTGTATAAATTGTCCATTTGGTCCATGTCAAATGTAATATGAATTGTCCGCTTTGGTCCGTGTAAAATGTAGTATAAATTGTCCATTTTGGTCGATGTAAAAAGTTATATAAATTGTCCATTTGGTCCACGTAAAATGTAATATAAATTGTCTTTTGGTCCATGTAAAAGATTGTATAAATTGTATATTTTGGTCCATGTACCATGTAAGAATTTTTATAAATTGTCCATTTGGTCCATGTCAAATGTAATATGAATCGTCCATTTGGTCCATATAAAAAATATATGAATTTCCATTTTGGTCCATGTAACAAGTTATATAAATTGTCCATTTGATCCATGTAAAAAATTATATAAATTGTCCATTTGTTCCATATAAAAATTTATACAAATTGCATATTTGTTCCATGTAAAATGTAGTATAAATTGTCCATTTGGTCCATGTAAAAAGTTATAAAAATTGTCCATTTGGTCCATGTAAAAAGTTATATAGATTGTCCATTTGGTCCATGTCAAATGTAATATGAATTGTCCATTTTGGTCCGTGTAAAATGTTATATAAATTGTCTTTTGGTCTATGTAAAATGTTATATAAATTGTCTTTTGGTCTATGTAAAATGTTATATAAATTGTCTTTTGGTCTATGTAAAAAATTGTATAAATTGTCCATTTGGTCCATGTCAAATATAATATGAATTGTCCATTTGGTCCGTGTAAAATTCAGTAAAAATTGTCCATTTTGGTCAATGTAAAAAGTTGTATAAATTGTCTTTTGGTCTATGTAAAAAGTTATATAAATTGTCTTTTGGTCTATGTAAAAAAAATTGTATAAATTGTCCATTTGGTCCATGTCAAATATAATATGAATTGTCCGCTTTGGTCCGTGTAAAATGTAGTATAAATTGTCCATTTTGGTCGATGTAAAAAGTTATATAAATTGTCCATTTGGTCCACGTAAAATGTAATATAAATTGTCTTTTGGTCCATGTAAAAGATTGTATAAATTGTATATTTTGGTCCATGTACCATGTAAAAAATTTTATAAATTGTCCATTTGGTCCATGTCAAATGTAATATGAATCGTCCATTTGGTCCATATAAAAGATATATGAATTTCCATTTTGGTCCATGTAACAAGTTATATAAATTGTCCATTTGATCCATGTAAAAAGTTATATAAATTGTCCATTTGTTCCATATAAAAATTTATACAAATTGCATATTTGTTCCATGTAAAATGTAGTATAAATTGTCCATTTGGTCCATGTAAAAAGTTATATAAATTGTCCATTTGGTCCATGTAAAAAGTTATATAGATTGTCCATTTGGTCCATGTCAAATGTAATATGAATTGACCATTTTGGTCCGTGTAAAATGTTATATAAATTGTCTTTTGGTCTATGTAAAATGTTATATAAATTGTCTTTTGGTCTATGTAAAAAATTGTATAAATTGTCCATTTGGTCCATGTCAAATATAATATGAATTGTCCGTTTGGTCCGTGTAAAATTTAGTAAAAATTGTCCATTTTTGTCAATGTAAAAAGTTATATAAATTGTCCATTTGGTCCATGTAAAAAGTTATATAGATTGTCCATTTGGTCCATGTCAAATGTAATATGAATTGACCATTTTGGTCCGTGTAAAATGTTATATAAATTGTCTTTTGGTCCATGTAAAATGTAATATAAATTGTCTTTTGGTCTATGTAAAAAGTTATATAAATTGTCCATTTGGTCCATGTAAAACGTTATACTAATTGTCCATTTGGTCAATGAAAAAGTGATATGAATAGTCCATTTGGTCTATGTAAAAAGTTATTATAATACTAATTGTATATTTAGTCCATGTAAACAGTTATAGAAATTGCCCCTTGGTCCATGAAAAAAGTTATACAAATTGCCTTGATTTCTTCGATATTTGAGTTATAAAAAAGCAACCTTTACGTAAATCCGTTTTACATACGATGCTGCAAGTTGCTTGAAAAGTCTGTTCTTTTGGTCCAATTTTTGACAAGTTGGTCATGATTTGGATGTTATGTAAAATCTGATAAAATGTTGGGATAGTATTTAATCATGGTCCATGCATATATTAAATAATGTAACCTTTGTGTTTCATGTTTCTGTGTTGTGCGTTGACGTTCCTTGTCCCTTTTGCGTCTCTTTCAGTGCTTGTCTGCTCTGTGTTTTTGCATTGGCTGTTTTTGGGTTTTGCTGTAGGTGCTGCAACCTGGTGTTCTTGGAGATCGCCTCCTTTGCTTTGTCTATGTCTGTCTGGTTAAGTACCCGAAACGTGCATGTCTGGTCAATGCTGCATATTTATCTATTCTGTAATTATTCTCTTGAATTTGAAGACGTTTCACAATTGTACCACTTGATGAGTGTCACTGCTGGTGGTCTCTTCAAAGCATTCAAAAACCTCTATTATCAAAATTTCTTGAAATTTTTTAAACGTGGATCCTGTAGCATCATATCCCACCCAACCTGAAACGTGGATTCTGTAGCATCATATCCCACCCAACCTGAAACGCGGATCCTGTAGCATCATATCCCACCCAACCTGAAACGTGGATTCTGTAGCATCATATCCCACCCAACCTGAAACGTGGATCCTGTAGCATCATATCCCACCCAACCTGAAACGTGGATCATGTAGCATCATATCCCACCCAACCTGAAACGTGGATCCTGTAGCATCATATCCCACCCAACCTGAAACGCGGATCCTGTAGCATCATATCCCACCCAACCTGAAACGTGGATTCTGTAGCATCATATCCCACCCAACCTGAAACGTGGATCCTGTAGCATCATATCCCACCCAACCTGAAACGTGGATCATGTAGCATCATATCCCACCCAACCTGAAACGTGGATCCTGTAGCATCATATCCCACCCAACCTGAAACGTGGATCCTGTAGCATCATATCCCACCCAACCTGAAACGTGGATCCTGTAGCATCATATCCCACCCAACCTGAAACGTGGATCCTGTAGCATCATATCCCACCCAACCTGAAACGTGGATCCTGTAGCATCATATCCCACCCAACCTGCTACGTCTTTCGGTACATTTTAATAATGTAATACTGTAAATTGGTTTTTATTCGTCAGGTACCAATTTTCGTCATTTTCGTCAGTGCCTCCCTTGACGAAATTACGTATCGACGAATATAAATTCTCCTGACAAAATATTGTATAAAAAGGAAGAATTGAATCTGAGGATTTATTACGACAGGCAAATGATAAATCATTGAAAACTGAATACGCACATAAGGTCGAACTCAATGTACTTCTAATTAACAAATCATATGTTTTCACAACAAGCTAGATGGTATATATGTCTCTAATTGTTTGTTTACCAATAATTGTTAAACAAACAATGAAAACATACGCATACGGCCTATCTAAATGTTAAGTTGGCATTTGAACAGAGAAATTTACATGTTAGGGAGCCTTGGATGACGAATTTACGTACTGACGAAATGGTCATTTTGAACAAATTGACGAAAATTGGTACTGACGAAAATAAAGCAATTTACAGTATGTAATAATTTTCAAACTCCTTGGCCATATTATATTATTTAGATTGAGGATAAGTAACCGAAACGTGCATGTCTGGTCCATGCTGCAAATTTATCTGTTCGAAAATCATGCTATTGAATTTGAAGACGTTTGACATTTGAAGTCTATAAATTTGATTCAATCTTGTTCCACAGATTCCGCTATTGATGGCAGTCGAAAGAGCAAAAACGATTTTGAATCTTATTTTAAAGAAATATCAATCAATATACGTTTACTGTAATTGTAATTGTTCTTTTAAAGACTTTTTGACTAGTTTTGTGATTAAAAAGAATATATAAAGAAGTAGAAGTAGAAAAGTAGAGATAGAAAACGTTTAAGCAAATTGAGAAGGTGGCATTATCATTAATTTCTATGTTGAGCGAGCAATCAATATTTGCAGTGGTAGATTGTATTATTTTGTATTGTCAGGGGAAATATGTTGGATTTTATAGGAGCAAATTACGTGCAGTATAACCTAGGATAAATCCGAAATGAAGCGTTCTGATTCGACCAAATTGTACATGTTTCATTTTAATTGCGTATATAGAAGAATGAATATTCAGCATTGTTTTATATATGATACTGTAGACAATGTATGATATTGCAGATAATATATGATATTGAAGACAATATTTGATATTGCAGATGATATATGATATTGAAGACAATGTTTGATATTGCAGATAATATATGATATTTTAGATATAGTGAAAAAAAATTGAGGCTTCATTTGCAATGGATGAATTTAATGATCAAATAAAATCGGTACAGTATCCAAAATTTTATTTAAAGGTATGTAATTGGTATTAAAGAAAAAAATTAATACAATATCTTTTTTTAACATTTCGGTTGTAACGCCTCTGAAGACAATAATTTCTGTAAGAAACCAAGTATTGGTACATGCAATTACTAATAAATTGATGGAAAATATGAAGGATAAATAAGATTACTCTGCACTACTTTGTAAACATATGAAAAGTATATAATTGTCAATTTTACCTATAGGAAATGATAAATCATATAAAATTGATTGGTCAACGTGTTTTAAGTGATGGTGATGTAAATTAACAGGTTTAAATTATCATGTTCTGTTTAACATCACAGACGAGGGTTTCGTACCCGAAACGTGCATGTCTGGTCCATGCTGTAAATTTCTCAGGTTTTAAATGATGCTATTGAATTTAAAGACGTTTAACATCTAAACTATGGTTTGATGTCTGGTCCATGCTATAAATTTATCTGTTTTTAAATTATGTTATCGAATTTGAAAACGTTTAACATTTGAACAAAGATACAGTATATAGATGAACATTTTCATTTATTGTTAATGCAACTGTACTACACTATGATAAAAATGATAATAAATATAAGATCAATAGGGATATACATATAGTTTATTATTTTCAGGTGTCGTGTGGTTCCGGTGCTTCATGAATTGTGCATTACCATTTTGTTACTACTATCAATGAAGATTCTGAATATGTGGAAACTGTGAAAAAGCCGATGTAAAAAGCAGACAACAGATAAGCTCATTCCTGACCTGTGAAATACAACCTCTAACATATGGTGATGGACAACTAAATCTATAATGGGCGGAGTCTGATAATATACCAGTAAATATATTCAATGATGTTTGTTACTAACAGTTAGATGCCAACATGAGAGGATGTCATCACAAAGACATTTTATGTTGCTATGTCACTTAATTTGTCGCAAACATGGATATTTACACTTGGTTAAAGTCCGATGTGCGTGTTTCGAATGTAAACTTTCCTAGAATTACCCCTAGGGACATCAAAATAATTCATTTTATAAAAGCGTGGAAACATGGTCATAGAATTATTCCGTCAATTTGATATGCCAGTGTGTATTGAATCTTCGCACGGATCTTACAACACATAGCAGTGTGAACGAAATTAAATTTTGTAAGCTGCACAGTGTGCCTTATATGAATTCAGTTTCATATTCCATTTGTCACGTGCTCAGAAGAACTGATGAGGTCAGGATATTGATTTTAACAATTGAAAAGCCTGTCGAACTGTTCAGTTGGATCAAAGACGTGTTGAACCTTTGTATATGTAGTGTTGATCCGTTCTGATACTAAATATTACAATATCAACAGCATTCTTAGAATAATAATCAATTGACAATAGGGACCGATGTCGTCGATAATTTCAGCATCAAGTTCTGGTAACTTTACCCTAGAATTAACAACAAGTGTGATTTCAAACCTCTCAACAACCGAACAAACAGGACCGCACATTAAAAGTTTAGAGTATTTAATTCTGGCCTCAGTTTTTCTAGGGTTAATGATCCTCGTTACAATTGTTGGTAATGCGTTTGTAATCGCCGCTGTACTCTTGGAGAAGAATTTGCACAATGTCGCAAATTATCTCATTTTATCTCTGGCCGTCGCGGACCTAATGGTAGCCACCCTGGTTATGCCTATAGGCATTGTAGACGCGGTTACTACTAAATGGATGTTACAATCGGAGGTTTGTGATATGTGGATTTCCTTTGACGTCCTTTGCTGCACTGCTTCAATTCTACACCTCTTGGCAATAGCCATAGACAGGTACTGGGCTGTCACAAATATTGACTACATTCGGAATAGATCTGCAAAACGGATTCTATTGATGATAGCAATAGCCTGGGCAGCCGGTTTGTGTCTGTCCGTTCTTCCACTGTTTGGATGGAGAAAACCAGAAGACAGTGCGGAAATAAGACAAGCGTGCGTCATAAGCCAAGACATAAGCTATCAAATTTTTGCCACGAGCTGTGCCTTTTACATTCCAACAATTATTATGCTTATAATATATGCTAAAATCTACCAAGTTGCACGATCGCGAATTCGACGAAAAAATTTTATGAAAAAGAATAGTAAAAGACAAACAAATGGTGACACGATTTCTACGCCAACACTGAATACAACTGCACTGACAAACGGACACACTGAAGTTATCGCAGACGCAGAGACATCTTTTATTACTAATGGATGCAATGACAGAAATGACAACTCAAAGTTCTCCAAAAATGGAGATATTGACGAAGTGAAAGTTAGCATCCTCCCAAAAGTAAACTTCGATGCTTCAAAAGCCAAACGACAAAAGGAGAAGCTGGAAATGAAAAGAGAAAGAAAAGCAGCCCGAACTCTTGGAATAATAACAGGCACTTTCATAGTTTGTTGGCTTCCCTTCTTTGTAAACGCATTGGTGGAGCCGATAAACGAGGTGCAGATTCCGGAAGCTTTGAGGATGGTTGTGAATTGGTTAGGTTACTTGAACAGTCTGTTGAACCCAATTATTTACACTATATTCAGCCCTGACTTTAGAAATGCCTTCCGTAAAATATTGTTTGGGAAATACAAAAGACATAGATGAGGATCTACATTTACGTACAACGTATTATAGGTAAAGCAACAATACTCAATAGTGCAAAATATAAATTCTTTTTTCAATGTTCAATGTTTCGTATGCAAAATTATTATTTTAGTATATATTTCCTGACTTAGGATCACATATATGTTACTTGAAAATTTGTTGTCTATCATTTTATTGGGTTAGACAGAAAAGCGACGTAGTGAAACGTTGCCATGTTCAAAAACACTTTCATCTTTTACAGTTCGAAAAGTACATGTAATGAATGATAGAACATCTAAACAAACTCTGTCTTTCAGATCCCTTTTATTCTAAAACATCCTACAGTGACTGACAAATTCAAATATTCCATAATCTGGTCATCTATTGTGACGTTTTGACGTCGATTTGAACGCTGGGATAATCACTAACTGTAAGATACTGCAGCCGCTGTACAGTAAAAGCGATATATGCATAGTAATAAGTATATCTGTAAATATAAACGATAATTGTCTATTTTGGGGTTTATATAGATATAAGTGATGCCAATAACCTTGATTATTCGATGAATTAACACATGGATGACTACCCATGGATCTCCATGACTACCCATAGATCTCCATAATAAGACACACTTTCAATGATGTTAAATGGTATAAAACAAATTTAACTTTAAAAACACAATACAATGTATTTGGATTCAATGAGTATCCCTGTCTATGATCACTCTGCCGAATCCTACATATTGATCTACTGTTGAACAAAATAGTCCATCAGTGATTCGCAATATGTCACAGCCGCCGGCAACATCTGAATAGATTAAATTTAAGCCATAAAATATTTTTATGTTATTATTCTCTTAAGATCAAATATATATATAATTATATATTAACATTGTGATGAGATTATTTTAAGTCTTCGCCAAAGTTCACATTAATTGTAAATACATAAGTTCTTGTCATTTATTATACTGCCTCGTTGTTTTATGCAAATAGCTTTTATCATTCAGGTTTATACCATTATAAACTGTATTGTGTTACAAAGTGTTACATTGTTATGATGTATATTACAGACTATATCATGTAGCCATTTATGTTGACGTTTACATTCCTGAATATCATAAAGACACTATCATTATAGTGAATGATAATTACATGTCCTTGATGATATGATGATATGCAGTATTACATTACTGTGGCGTATCATGTTATACGCAAATGATATGTTCCACGGGAATCCCCTTTGATTAAACGAAGTAAATGCTGTTTAAATCTTCTTTATGTGATTTTACTTTAGGCCTTTCATATGGCCATTATCATCACTGATACATGTATGACGGTTATCTATTCTGGTCAAGAATAGACGTGTATTCGGAGAACACTTAGACAGAAATTTTTCAATGCTCACCACATGTTATGATATGGTGCACGGGCAGATACAAGATTTTCTGTTGAAGTGTTCTCCAAATATACGTCTACTCTTGACCAGAATAAATTACCCACATCCCTGACGAGGGTTTAGTACCCGAAACGTGCATGTCTGGTCCATGCTGTAAATTTATCAGGTCTTAAATTATGCTATTGAATATGAAGACGTTTAACATGTAATTAATAATAATGACCATATGATAGGCCTAAATAAATTCATAGAAAGTAGATTTAGACAGTATTTACTTCGTTTAATCAAAAGGGATTCCCGTGGAACATATCATTGGTGCATCATGTGATACGCCACTGTGAGTATTGGTACCGTTTGGGTCGTAGGGATGTACACATGGTCCCACATATAATTGTCATCTAGGAGTATTTCATAATTGACCAAAGGAAATTCAATTAAAATACGATAAATTTAAATGTACTATTTCAATATTGAAGGGGTATTTAAACAATTTAAATAGGATAGGTTGTGTTTTCATATTCAACAGCACTCACAATAGAGCACAAAATTGAGCATCGATGGACCCACAGCAAGCTAGAGGTGGGGCCAGGTGCCCGGAAGGAGCAAGCATCCCCCGTTTGGCCAGCCGCACCCGCCGTCGATGTTCACGCACGAAAATGAAAACAATATCTACAAAACATGAACTGTCTGAGGTTATGTCTATATAGCAAGCGCTATGGCGACAATGTCAGGGAATATACTCAAAACACTCACCGTCAAACTGAAGAAGGTATACTGCTATAGATTCAGTATATAATCAATGTAATACAGTGGAATTTTATCGTTTAATTGTGATTTTTGAGTCCCTAAGTATGTCCACTGTGACAAGTTCCACATTTAAAGTAAGCTTACATAACCTATAGAACTCCGTGAACAAATATAGAAATAAAGCTTACATAACGAAAAATCAGTAACGTACTCTGCAATTTTATGCAACAATTGTAAGAGTTCTGTACTTATCATATTTGATTGGTACCTTACACACTAGTAAAAATCCCTCAACTTAATTATAGGGGGTACAAAACAATATAATTATAACACTTGAGAATATGCTTATCGGGTTTCGGTAATCCTATTCAATAATTGAATTAAATTCATAGGTACGTATTTATCGTAAATGTATGGTACTAATCAAATATGCTTAGTACATATTATAATTCATGTATAGGAACGATCCTACACTGTATTTATATTTGACAGTTTGAAATACTCATAGATGAACAGTTTGTTGTACTTCCCTACGTCACTATCGGGTTAATTAAGCTGCTTACAATGTATTTGATTTATGTTAATGATAAAATATACTATATGATAAAATGAAATATTTTTTGTCTTTGGTGTGTTTGTCAACTGTAATTCTTATGTAATCATGCTTTGATTGATTTTTTTATATATGAGAGGAGGAGGTCCGTATTGAAAAAATGATATGCAAACTGGGACCAAAAATATAGATATTCCTTTGAATTCTGACCACCACAATACTCAAGATCGACATTTTTTAAGTAACTACTTTTGATTTTTACAAAACAAGTAAGTACTATTAATGTAATAAGAATGATCGTTGTCTATTAGATTCAAGGTTCGTAACTGTACGAGGGTACGGCTAAAACGAACCCCGAAGGTCCAAAATTAATATATCAACTTCCAGAGAGTCATGAAAAAATGTTTTGTTAGAAAATAAATTTAGAATGATGATATATGCAAGTATTCACTAAAGCTTTGTTGTTTTACGGTATTTAATTTTAGAAGTCTAAATTAAATTGACCTATTGCAAACACTGGCAAAAACAAAATATTTGGATTGGTACTACATGTAATACAGAACAAAAAATTGTACATGTGCCTACTTGCAACACATTTTAACGAATTTCAAATCATTACATTTTTTTTTTCTGTATAGTTACATATTCAAATAGATTTGATTGTATTTTTTATGTCGGTTATTGGGTGTTATCACAGGATGAAGGTGGAGGTATCACCATGCTATATAACGTAATATGATATCAATATTATGTCAGTATACATAATCGCTTTAGTGAAAATTGCCATGTCATGATGTTTATGAAATAAAGTATATATTATTGACTTGTTTATATGTCGTTAACAAGATTTGAAAGTATTACCTGCAAATTATGTCTGTTGTTTCGTAAAGATAAATAAAAAATCTTGATAAACGCTAACAAAGCTTTTGGTGCTACATGGTCTCATATACATGTAACCGTATTTATCGTATCATTTTCAAATACTTACATTGTATATCTTCACCTGAAACACGGTCGCATATCACATGATATGCAAATGATATGTTCCACGGGAATCCCCTTTGAATAAACCAGATAAATACAACCTTATGACCTCGTCCTTGGAGGTTGACCTATATTTATAAACTTAAACCTCGACCATAACTTTTGGATGGTAAATAACAAGTCAAACATTTTACAGTAATTCCCTGGTTAAGGAGCTGATATTTTGAAGAACTTTCATCAATTCTTGCTAATTCTCAAAAACGTCTGAGTCTAAAATTTTATACCAATACCTTAGTTATGGTGCTGATATTTTCAGGTCGTGGGTTCGAATCTCACTGTTGCCGACCATTGCATAACCATTTTAACCTAGGGCAAGTTACTATACACTACGTTGCACTCTCTCCACCCAGGAATAAAACCGAGTACCTGGCACATGAGACGAGCTTGAAATGTGAATGAAAAGCATTAGCGCCTAGACGGCAGCTCTGCTTGTATACTCCCAAGCGAGTTGAGAATGCACTGGATCGACAGGGAGGTAATTGTGAAAGTCGCGTGAGGATTAGGCGAACGAGACTATAAACCCTACCTTTACCTTTACGAAGATAATGTCATGTTAATTTCTAATTGGGGGGATCTTAATCGTGGTGTGAATAATACTATGCCTAGTTACTAAGGAAGTTGGCTGAGAATTTTGCCAATGTATTTTATGCTAACAAATTCTGACGCTATGAATTGGGGGAGGGTACGTGGTCTATTTACGGAATAGAGCCGATAACTGTGTCAATATTTCTTACATTCTAAAAAGTTTTCAAAAACTTCTTTGTCAAAATTTTATAGCACTTCCTTGGTGAGGAGCTGACATTTAATGATGCTATTGAATTTTAAGACGTTAAATATTTTCAGAGATCAATGCCTAGGTATCTAGAAGTCCCGAGATTATTGAACTTATATTTTCATAATTCATGCCTTGGTATATGTATGGACACGTAAACGCTATAAATTTGAGGGGGGGGGGTTGGGGGGGTTGGGGGGGTTACAAAGCCTATTTACTGAGGAAGGTGGTCGATAAATTTACAAATATTCTTTTTCTAACAGCTTCTTACGCTACGAATTTGGGGAGCGTACTAGGCCTAGTTACTGAGGAGGGTAGCCGAGAAATTTACCACTATTTTCATCCTAACAAACTCTGACGCTATGAAGTAGGGAGGGAACGTGACTGCTTACTGAGGAATAGAGCCGATAACTGTATCAATATTTCTTCAATTCTAAGAAGTTTTCAAAAACTTCATAGTGAAAAAATTATAGTACTTCCCTGGTGATGAGCAGACATTTTCAGGGATCAATGCCTTGGTCCATGTATGGACACATACACGCTATACATTGGGGGTGTTACAAGGCCTATTCACTGAGGAAGGTGACTGAGAAATTTATCGATATTCTTATTCTAATAATACCGAAGTGTTCCAACTCTATACCTTCTTGAAGAAAATTTCAAACCAATTTTCATGCACCGAACACGTGTTTCGAACACTAAATTCTCATCACTGATGCTTCCTGCCAAAGTTCTGACGCTATGAAAATTTGGGGAGGGTACAAATGGTACAACGAGTACCTATTGAGGAATAATGGTGATGACTCTTTCAAAATATTTCTTCAATTCTAAAAAGTTTTCAAAAACTGCTGTCAAAAATTCTTAGATATTTCCCTGGGGAGGGGCTGACATTTTCAGAGGCTAATGGCTAGGTATGGACACATGCCTACTCTAAATTTGGAATAGCTAGCTACAAAATTTAGTTACTGATGAGTTAGGCCGATAATAATATTATCAAATTCTCAAGCATTTTATAGTTATCCCCTGCTTATGGGACTGACTTTAGGGACTTATGCGTAGATATTGACACCTACACTATAAATTTTCTGAGACTACACTGCCTCGTTATTGAGAAATGAGTACCCATAGAATATCGTGCATGCTCTGCAAATATGTCTTCAATTCTTACCAATTCTTAAAACGTCTAACTCAAACATTCAATAGAAATCCGTCTGGTTTTAACGCTGATATTTTCAGGAACATTACCTAGGTCTAGGTATGGACACCTACCCGGTACAGTATGACTATGGTAAGGGTACAAGAGCTACCGACTAAGGAAGGCGGCCGAGAAATTGGCCAATATTTTTATTCTATGAATATCTGACACTATAAATTGGGGAGGGTACAGGCCTACTTACCGATGGAATAGACCGAGAACTTTGCCAATATTTCTTCAATTCTAACAAGTTCTCAAAAACTTCTTTGTCAACATTTCATAGGTGAGAGGCTGTTATTTTCAGAGGTTAATGCTTGATAATAACACATACACGCAATAAAATATTGGAAGGTAAAAGATTAAGTTACTTAGGAATAAGGCCGAGAGCTTTTCCAATACTTCCTTAATATTTCCTTAAACTTCTTAAAATTTTACAGTAAACCCCCTTGTTCGGGGCCTGATATTTTCAGTAAACCCCCTTGTTCGGGGGCTGATATTTTCATGGATTCAGGCCATGTTAGCTTATAAATGTGACTGAAGAGTGAAGCCGAAAACTTTGCCAACATTTCTTCAGTTTTAGCAATTTCCCAAAACTTTCTAAAGTAAACATTATAAAGTAATCTCCTGGTATTCGGCTGGTTATTTATGGCTTTATCCTTAGGTATTGACACATACACTATATGAATTTTCTAAGGATACACTGCCTGCCTCGATACTTAGGAATGATACCAAGAGCTCTACGAATATCTAATTCTCAAAACATCTAAGTCAAACTCAAACATTTTATAGAACTCCCCTTCTTAAGGGGATGATATTTTTGGGACGTTGTGCTTAGGTCTAGGTATGGACTCGTACGCGCTATAATTTTGGTAAGGGTACAGGGAAGGTGGTCGACAAATTTGCCAATATTTTTTTATTCTGTGAATTTCTTACACGGTGAATTTTTGGAGGGCACAGGACATTTTTCATGCTCGCGGACTTCGGACTTAGGACATCGCATTTCGAAGGGACTTTGTCACAAACGCAAAATATGAATGCTATTACAATGAACTTAAAGTACTCTGCTTGAAAAATGTATTTGTTTTCATTTGTATAAATACATATTGAAAGTTTTCCATTGACATTTCGTCCATGTGTGTTCTGATGTAACGTTTCTAATCGCATCTGAATTCTTTTATATGACCTCTTAAGTGCGAAGTCCGTAGTGCGAAGTCCGAAGTACGTTAATTTGAAAAATGTCCACTAGGCCTACTTACTGACGAATAGGTCGAGAACTTTGCCTGTATTTCTTCAATTCTAGGAAGTTCTCAAAAACTTCTTTGTCAAAATATTATAGTGTTTCCCTGATGAGGGACTGTTATTTTCAAAGGTTAATGCTTGATAAGAATACACACACGCAATAAAATTTGGGAGGGTAAAAGATTAAGTTTCTTAGGAATAAGGCCGAGAGTTTTACTAATACCAATGTTAAAAAAATTCTTAAAACTTCTAAAAACTTCTGAAAAAAATATTTGATGAACTCCCCTGCTTGTGGGACTGATATTTTTAGGAATTTGTGCCTAGGTCTAGGTATGAACACCTTCGCGCTATAAATTTGATAAGGGAGCAAATAATGCCCAGCTACTGAGGAATTGTCAATATTGAAATATATGTTCTATAGTACCAATTTTATTGTACTAGACATATGTTTCGGTTATTGAATACTCGTCAGTAGTATTTCACGTCAAATAGTTTCAATGAAACCAACGTGAATTTTCCTGGCGCCATCTACAATATAGACTTTTAATTTCCTCTTGCAAAAGTTGGCCGAGAAATTTGCAAATATTTTTTTTATTCTATAAACTACTTACACTGTAGTAGGCCTACTTACAGAGGAAAAGACCGAGAAATTTGCCAATATTTCTTCAATTCTAACAAGTTCTCAAAAACTTCTTTGTGAAAAAATTTATGGTGTTCCCGGCTGAGCGGCTGTTATTTTCATAGGTTGATGCTTGACAAGAACACACAATAAAAATGGTGAGGGTAAAAGATTAACTTACTATGGAATAAGACTTTTTCAATATTTACAAATTCTCAAAATTACTAAACACTTCTTAAGGTGGGTCGCTACTCGAACCGTTATTAGTTTCCTCATACGCAGCAGTCTCTGTTTCCTGTTTTACAATGACAGGCGGCGGACGAGTCAGTGCATTGATAAAACAATGACAAAAGGTCTTAATTGCCAATAAAAACAAAGATGGGGCAATGAACTCAATGTACTCATCCATCCATAATTTGATTAGACCATTCGGATTGTAATGGGTCCGGCGATGAAATTAAGAGGGGATACCCTTATTTTTGGAACCATATGCATATCTTTATCATTTACATCTATAGACATAATAGAATGAAATAATGCAAAATGAAGAACTTCCATATGGTATTTTATGCATAAAGTTGGATAAAGTATATATTCTTAGTTGAAATGCGATAGAATTATATGGGGATACCCTTATGTTTGGAGTCATATCTTGATCATCTATAAATCTGTATACCTGGATGTGATATTTTCACCATCTATAGACATTATCTTATGGATGATGCAATATGTAGAAATTTCATCGTTCTTTTTGCAAAAAGTGGGATATACTATATTGTATAGGTTGAAAATGTTATAAAATTATAAGGGGTACAATTACGTTTAGAGCCATATCTTGATCATTTATAAAACTGTGTACCTTATGTGGGTTTTTTTTCTTCATTAACATACATAATTTTATGAAATGTACACATACAAATGTAGCTTACCATATGTATAACAAAAAGAAATGAAGAAAACGTGACGACGTCTGTCGTTGTCAGGAGCTTGGCATGTTGGCTCTTCGCAGGCCATATTCCCGATACGCTCCGAATAAGTAAGCATAAAGTCAGTAAAGGATAAGTCAGTGATATGAATCCTAGTTTCGATGATTTATTGCACACTTCAACAGTGGATATTGAAAAGTCCAAGATGCGATATAAATAAACAAAAATCAAACTTTAACATAGACGAGACGGATGTCGTCAGTTCAACGTCTGACCTCCAAGACTTCTATTCAAAAGTCAGGTTATAAGATTGATTACATGGAATTACATGTTGAATCAATATAATACAGAGCTCAGAATAAGTGAATTAATTCGGTAATCAAAACAAACAAATCAAGGTATTGTAAGTGGACATGACACTCTGTCCCTTTTGATGTAAAGAATATCGAATTTAAAAACAAAAGATTAATTACGCAATGTGAAGGTTTGAGCTTTAGAAGTTGATGTAACTATTGAACGAAAATTGAATTTATCCTAAAGAATAAATGATCCAAAGATTAACAAGAAACATGAGAAAGTATTTTGTATATAAACATATTTAAATCGAAAGTCGTAGATTTGATGAAATGAATGTCCGAATATAGAAAAATACAAATTATGTTAAAAGTCCAAATTTCCTCCAAGATATATGACTTGAACACAGGGGCTACACTACACAAAGGTTTAGAATCCCACTCTGGAGGCCTCTTCTAGTACTATGTATATACCGTGGGAGGCCTCCGGGTGGGATTTTCTGAGTAATTGATCAGCCCCTGTGATTTGAGTCTCAGTTTTCCTATTATTTTAATTAGTGTTTTAATTAACATGTAAATCGGAATTATCAAAGCAAAAAAAGTTCCCAAGGGCAAAGAGAAACACTATTAGATATTATATGCTAACTGATTTTTCTTCTCATTTCAGAATTTGCCTTTAGAAGGCAGGAGAAAGATGGCAGGCGTTCATGGTAATAAAAATAAAATATACAAATGAAGTATTTCTGTTATGATTTTTACCCTTCCCCCCCCTCAAAAAAGAAAAAAAAATGTACTGTTCACAGGGAGGTCAGAAGTCTATTAATATTATGCATGGGCTGTACTTGATACATGGATCCCTAGATCTTACTGACTTAAGATTACCAATCTTTGGAAGAATGGTATAAGAATTTTTGTTTCGCCATGAAGGTGCCTTGTGTTTCTGAATAAAAATGTCTATATATATCTGAGAGCAATTCATGACGATGATTATTTTTAATAATCATGCAATAATGCTTCATTCTGAGGCTGCAATGGAAAGCCATACTATTCACACATACACAACATGTAATTCTGAGGGTACCCTGTCTCCTTACTGAGAGGGATCAGGCTGAGAGCTCTATAAATATTTCTTTAATTTCTATAAATATTTCTAAATTCTAATTCTCAAAACGTCTATGTCAAACTGAAACATTTTATTGAAATACCTTGGTTGTGGGGCTAAGATTTTCAAAATTTATGCCTAGACCTAGGTAATGACGCCTACGCGACATGAATTTGGAAAGGGAACACGGGCCAAACACTTTATTCAATATTTCTTCAATTCTATGAATAATACGGAAGTGTTCCAACCCTATACCTTCTTGAAGAAAATTTCAAACCAATTGTTCTGCACCAGACACGTGTTTCGAATATAAAATTCATATCAGTGATACTTCCAGCGGAGCAGTCATAATTCATTTTAGTAGCGCCCTCTTCTTTCATTTTTTTTTTTTGAATTTGAATTTGTACATTTCCTTTACAGAGAGTGCGCGGCTCCGCATTTACTGTAGGGTCGATTCAGTGGCATATGCAAAAAAATCTACGTTCAAAATTGCATTGGAGGGAGGGTGCTAGGATGGTAACCTCCTTTACTTTCGATTATAATTTTGAATGGAATGACAAATTTCCGAAATAGCAAAATGATATATATGATGATAAATCGATAAAGGGCCAAAAACGAAGATTCTTTAATTAATATGCTTCTAAACATCAAGTCACGGGGAACGATTTTAACTGCTCCATACTGCAACAAGAAAAAAGTGTTTATAATAATAATATGGAAGTGTTCCAACTCTATACCTTCTTGAAGAAAATTTCAAACCAAAATTCTCATGTTCTCAAAAACTTTATACTGCTTCCATGGTCTGTTATTTCAGAGGTTAATGATAAGAACACACACATACAATAAAATTGGGGAGAATTTAAGTTACTGATAGTGCCGAATGTTTTTCCAATATTTCTTCAATATTAACAAATTCTCAAATTTTCTCAATACTTTTTTACTCCTATATTATGCCCCTTTTTCGGGGGGCTGATATTTTCATGGATTCAGGTCATATTATGATCACATTCTCGATATTATCTTAGGGTACAAAATTGACTGAAGAATAAACCAGACTTTTAAAAAATTTTCTTCAAAATTTACAATTTCTGAAAAACATTTAAATACAACATTTTAGAATAATCCCTTGGTTATTGGGCTTATTTTAGGGACTTTTTTTGACACTCACACATCATTTTCTGAGGGTACACTGCCTTGTTTATTGAGAAATAAGGCCGAGAGCTCTGCAAATATTTCTTCAATTCTCACCAATTCTCAAAACGTTCTGAAAAATTTCTTTATTAAAATTTGTATAAAATTCGCTGGTGAGGGGGTGTTATTTTCAGAGGTTAATAAGAAAACACACACATAATACAGTTGTGGAGGATGAAAGATTAAGTTACTGAGGAATAAGGCCCTTAGTTTTTCCATATTCCTTCAATATTAACGAACTCTGAAAACTTCTTAACATTGTGTGGGGCTTTTAACTGATGAAAATATATTTTCATGGATTTCCGCCATATTATTGATACGTACAAGATACTCTTTTATGTTACAAATATGAATGAATAATTAATCGAAAACTCTTTCTTCGATTTTAACAATTCTTCAAAAACTTCTAAATCAAACATTTCAAAGTTATCCCCTGGAGTTGTGGCTGATTGTTTTAAGAATTATGCGTATTGACACATACACAATATGAATTTTCTGAACGTACACTGCCTCGATTTTGAGGAGTGACATCTCTTCAAATATTTCTTCAATTCTCGCTAATTCTCAAATCGTCATAGATAGAAATCCCCTTGTTGTGGGCTAATAATTACAGGAATTTATGCATAGGTCTAGGTATGGATACCCACGCTATGAATTTGGAGAGTATACTATACTATTTTACACTACTATACTATACTATACTATACTATACTATACTATACTATACTATACTATACTATACTATACTATACTATACTATACTATACTATACAATACTATACTATACTATACTATACTATACTATACTATACTATACTTTACTATACTATACTATACTATACCACTATAATATACTATAATATACTATACTATACTATAATATACTATAATATACTATACTATGATATACTATACTATATTATTTTATACTATACTATACTATATTATTTTATACTATACTATGCTATATTATTTAATACTACACTACACTATACTATACTATACTATACTATACTATACTATACTATACTATACTATACTATACTATACTATACGCATTTTGTCTTTTACGGAGAAAACTAGATAATATAAGTTACGCATTTTATAAGCAATTAAGTTTTCACAGGTCGGTAACAGCATAATCAGGTTTCTCTTTCTTCAGTATGAGAGACTCTCGTCTATTAACATTTTGAGAAAAATAGATCTTGCGTGGTTTAATTTTGGCGAGACTTTGTATAACACATAAAAAGAACAAAGCTTCTTTTAAGGAGCTGAAGAGGGTAATTCAACGTAAATGTTATTGATAAAAGCTTTTTTTTCATTTCTTTCAACCTTTTTACTTCAGCTGCAGTAAGATATTAAAAGTAATCAGAAATTGAACTCAAATGAACTGATTGGATGTGAATTTTACAGATTATTTTCAGATGAACTGTCATTATACAGTTCACGATCAAAGGTTTGGAGACTTATAATAATTACACAGTGACGGAGCGTGATCTTGTAATAATAAACAATGCGTTGTGAGAGGAATTCCAAATAAACAATTATCAATCACCTCATGACTCGCCCGACTGATCATCTCAACATAAACTGCAGGAATATTTACTCCACTGAAAATCGCATAAAGCCGCAACATAAAACGACATAACGCAATCATGTCCACATCAAGACTTTGTAGCTTGTTAGTTTCGTGCCATGCATCCTGATGATGTGTGCTACTTTAAAAATCAAATGGAGGCTTTGCCAAAAAGTACATACAAATAATGTAAAAAATGATAATTGCCTCCTTTGTATTGTCATGAAAGTGATAACGAGTTAATTTTCAGATTGCATGACAAACATCTCAGCGGACATATGTTCCGTGTCGATGTTGGAATTAAGTATGAATTTAAGTAGACACATCAAAGGCACTGACTTGCCCCTTGGGCACTTGATGCGAATATATAATACCTACATAAATGAAGCTACCAGAGAAAACCATTGACCAAACACTGTACCACAGATGATCATATGTCATTAATTTTGACGTTTGCCATTCAACATAACATTCCAATTAACTTTGTGTGATGGATGCAATTTGTTTTCCGTCGAATTACTCATAAAGAAATGAAATTGTCTGCGTTGAAAAAGGCGAGACCAATAGCTTCCAAATGATCTCAATTTCGCAGAAAGTTGTAAGTTCGTAACCTTCACATGAAATATCTCTATTTAAAGAAACAAAAAATGATATTGTCACGAAAAACATCTCCATTACGTCAAATGAAAACAAAATCTCAGTTCCATGTGTAATTCTTAAAAATACACCATTTTCATATTGTGCTTGTTTGTTTTTTTTTATTATTCAGTATCTATAGTTAAGAAAATACCGAGAACTCCACTCAAATTTTAATTCAAAGATTTCTCTCATTTTCCCTCACTGGTTCTCTACTTTTACAAAAATATAAAAACGAACAATATATAAACAAAAAGACGGATTCATTTATGATTCAACTGATATATTTTACAAAAGCTCAAGCCAAACATTTTTCCTCAAAACAAACATATGGACTTGGTTCAACACAGTATTTAACGGGGGTTTGTTGCTGAAGAAACGTAAAGCAGACCGGGCTATATATTTTTTGGTTGATATTGAAGATGTTATCCCAATTAAGTACAAAAAACACGCATGCTTTTCCTATGAAATGCTGCATTTATTTTTTTATTATTATTTACAGAATCATTTTAATAAAGTACAATTACCAAACAATTTTGATTTTTTTTTTCATTAAACAAATTGAACATTGTATATGATAATACAGAAGTTTTCAACTCTTTACTTTATAGAAAAAAAGTTGTGTGATTAAAATCTGTACTGCCAAATTTTCATGTTTTACTCCCCCTCCACTTTTTGTTCCCCAAAATCCCCCGGCGTTCCTTGTTTGACGTCAGATAAACATAACATCAAGAACTGAGTTTGACACATTAGAAAGCTTCATATTTTATATCCATGCATTGGGCGAAGGTTCGTATGTTATAAGTGAACGAATGAATATATACGAATGAAGATTCTGCAATATCTTCTTTAACAAAGGAATTTGGAGGAATTCTGGCTCGCTAATATGACATTATTTTCGGGGTCGCTGAATTAGAATATCGCAAAATTTTTGTGATAAGATCATCTTGTGTTGATATTTTTCAAATTTCGTCTCTTTTCTTTCAGATTTAACTTTGGCCCTTAGATATGAGAGAAAAATACATTCCCATGTGTATTTTGAAAGTTTCATCGTTTCCACCCTCGGGGTCTAAAAATTTTGCACAACCCTCGACATGCCTGGGGTTTTACATGGTTTTCATACTCCTCGGGTGGAACCGATGTGTCTTTCACAGAAGACCATGAATGTCTCTTATATTCACATTCTAATTTAAAATCAAAAAGCAACTACACAATCAAGGTTCAAGATTTAATCAAATCACAAAAACATTTTTTAAATGTAATGTTATTTTGTGTAACTCTCTCTTTTCACATTTTACAGAGAAGAAACATAAGAAAGAGAGTGTTATAATTGTTTCTTTGTTCAGTGAAAAATAAAAAAATGATAAAATGAATGATAAAATGAAGGATAAAATGAATGATAAACTCGATAAATAATTGAAAATGAAATATAACACGGACAAGATTTTAGATATATATACATTTAGAATGACTTTAACGAAATGATAAGGAACGCATTGCATGAGTTTATCATAGTATACTTACATTATGTTGATCATAATTCACTTGTTCAATTTGACTGTACTAACAAGTTAATTATGATAAACATTGATTTTTCGTTTTAATTATTATTTAGAATTTGATGTTTTATACGTAATATAATTTGTAACTGCTTCATCATACTGTTTCATCATACTGTTCGGGAAATTTGAATCGGCGGTGTTGAATGAAAGCAGGAGATGCTTACTCTTTCTGGGCACCTGGTCTCACACCCATATCAGGAGTTCGCTTCTTTTCATATGGTGGAGGTTTTTGGTTGTTTGCTTTGGTTCCAGTTTTATACTGATTTTGTATGCCTTCTGATTTTCTGAATTATCGATTTTGTGCTGTATACAGGGATATGGTCATAATCCATATTTGTCATTCTAATGTTGTGTTTGTTTCTATGCTGTGTATTGATATAGTTGTAATTTGTTTCAAACTGTTTTGAATGCAAATATATACTGTGATGAAAACAAAAAGATCGTTCAAGCAAAATTCATTAAATTGCAGTGAAAACTTTACTTTTAATTCGTTAGTACATGTAGGTGAAGGTTGTATCGCTTGCGTAGCTAGAGACCCCGAGACATTTAGAGTATACTTTGTCGTAATAAGATTGCCTGTCATACTTTTTGTGTCGTATTACTAGATTGTTCTTTCTATAACAGGATCTAAAATACACATAGAAAAAATCATTAAATTTTTATAGATATAACAAATGCCATAAGATACATGTACGCCCTTTTGATATCAATGAGAATTTAGTTAAGGAGAAGGTACGTTATGGGCATAAATCGGCCCAACAAATTTTCAAATGTTCAGGCAAAGGGGTTTACAGTGTCGTTCGCCTGACCTACATGCGACTTTTACAATCCAGTGCATTCTAAACTCCCTTGGGAGTATACATGCAGAGCTGCGTTTAATGCTTTTCATTCACATTTACAAGCTAGTCTCATGTACCAGATAGGTTGACTCCAGGTGGAGAGCGAGCACCGTAAAGTAACTTTTCCAAGGTTACAATGGTTTTGCAATGACATGCGACGGTTAAATTCGAACATACCTATGGGTTCGTAGTCGATCGCTTACCACTACACCACCAACACTAATTATGTCAATGTTTTATCGTTGAAGATATGAATAAAGCAATATACAATAAAGTCAGTATGTTGTTGGTCAGTCAGTCTTAATATGTTGTAATAAAACAACAATATAGCAACAAAACGGACAAGATCCCCAAATTTGATATTTTGGGGCTACTATTTGACTTGTTGCAAAATTGGAATTTCTTTGTAAACGATAGCTTTCGAGTTGCTTTTTATTTTTACTATCTTATTCTTCTCGTGAGGACAGTATTTACCACTCATATGAAGAAGTTTTAAAATTATTTGTCTAGGTGACATCTCTTAAATGAATCATACAAAAATTTATATCGCGAATTCCAATTTCTCTGTGTATTTTGCCGATATCTTTGACACTGATCTTTGTGTATTTCGCACTAATCTTTGACACTTTTCTCTGTTATTTTGCACTTAACTTTGTGCGCACAATACACATTTGCTGTCATTACGGTTAAATGGCACTTTGTTTGATGATATTTTTCTTTTCATGAAAAGCGGTAAACATTCGTGTATTTTCATGAGAGATATCAAGTATTTCTCATGAAATTTATTTCTAGAGAAAAATCGAGGGCTGATTTAGATATTTCATGGCCGTACCCCTTTGATTTATAAATTTAATGAAAAGTTTGACAACTTTTTCTATAAATCAATTATTTCATGATCTTTTATATATCTTTAACTCTTCAAATTTTGCGAAAGTATGTCTGCAACCGTTTGTGCTTGTATGAAAAAGCATTCCAAGGAATGCATTAAAACCCATTCCAAGGCCTGCGAAACATAGCGACACTCAAGAATCACTTTTATAGGGTGTGACATCAAAGTGTGACAGACAGACGGACAACGGACAAAGTTATCCCTAAGTGTCGCTATGCTTCGCAGGCGACACAATAAAAACAAACTCTAATTGCAATGACTCGAGGTTACCCCTCAAAAGAGAAATCATCTACTTTCATGAGAAAATATGCAAGAAGGTAGTTTCAAATGAGAATGGGAACTTCATATATCTTAATCAGAGACAATAAAATCCTACAAGAGGGCTCAATAACGCTCTCTATGCGGCAAATAATTACATTGTCCGCACAAAAAGTCCTACTGCACAAGAAAACCTTATTAAAAAGGCTACAGCTTTATTATATTTTTTTCTGAGAATGGGCGTATTGTATAGCTGATTTGCTTATTTTGTTCCAAATTGAATCCATCGGATTCCTCTGCAAAATTACCTCTATTCCAAGCCTTTTTTTTTCTTAAGAACAAGATTTTGTTGGGGAATATTTTTTTGAGGAAAAATTTTACATTGTTTGAATAGCATGATTGATTCATGTCACACACAAACAAACATATACATTTTTATCATTTCGTTACAATACATCTAATTCATATAAAAAATTGAAAAAGACGCACCTTCTGAAATCGGCGTAGAAAAGGCCGATCAAATATGCAGAACTTAATCGAAATGCATTTCGCGTTACCCGCGAACAGTTACAAAGTCTTTGTAATAATGAACGATCTGATAGTAGATGGTTTTAAAAAACTAAATCATGATTTATACATATATATAACATTGAATTTAAAATATTACACATATATACATTACCTATTTAAACATATCCAATAATTGTGAGGTACAAGCGCAAATGTGATGCCTGCAAGGTTACCCAAACAGACCATGTCACAGACAAACAGACAACCGTTTATTTGAAAGTAAAGTAGGCCGAGATAATAGAAGAAAAGAAGGGGGACAAACATATACAAGACTAGTGATCCCTCATATTACGGACATGATTAGTAAAGCCAATCAAATTTAGTTATATATTAAAGGATTGTCATATTATTTTTTTTTTTAAATTGACACGCACATAGTGGCACTTGTCTTTCCCTGTGTGTACACCTTTTATATTTAAAAAATGTTTTGCATGTATTCAGAGGTTCGTTTAAACATTACAACCATTTGATGTTCTACTTTCAAGATTTTTTTTATCCAATTTTCTTCAACATTTAGTCTGCAATTTTTATCCTCAGGCGTAGTCCTAGACATCACGGCCACTCGTAGATTGCGCTCATCATGATCTTTGAAATGTTTCATTATCGGTTTATCTCGTTGGTACTTTATGTCACGTCTATGATCCTCGGTCCTCTCCTATAGTGTTCGTTCGGTTTCGCCTACATATAATGTCTTCGCACATTTATCACAAATTAACGCGTATATCAAATTTCTGTCGGTACATTTCGCATCCGTAACTATTTTGACCTTTCTAGATCCTTTAGTATTTTCAATTTCATCCGTTACGATAATTTTACACACTGCGCAATCACATTTTTTTATCTCACATGTTTTAAAGCGTTCGATGTTTTCCTGTGTACAAGTGTGTCACATAGGTTTTTATCCCGTCTAAAAGCCAGAATAGGAATTTACGAGAAAATCTCGCGCATTCGTTCGGATCGGAGAAGTGTATTCTGGTGCTTCTGTAAAGTATTATGCACATCCGACAAGAGTTTAGAATAAGTTAAAACTAGGGGAACTCTTTTTGATTTCGCGTTGTTACCATCCTTACGGCGTAATTGATCCTCTCTGTCTAGCTTATCGGCTTTACTAAGTTGTTGTTCGATAAATAGGTTCCTGTCGATGTCTTTTATAATCCTCGTCCCTCTTGCAAATCTGTTTTAACCTTAATCCTAGGCCATATGCTAGGCCTTTTTTCGTGTGCGGCGGGTGACAAGAATCCGATCTAAGGAATAGATGCTTATCCGTCGGTTTCAAAAATAAATCCGTATAAAAATGGCTCTTTTCCTTCTTAACCAGGGTGTCGAAAAATTGTATACAGTCCTTATTCCATCGTAGTTCAATTTTGATGTTTCCGTGTATTTTGTTCGCGTATTCGGCAAATTTCTGTAATGAATCTAAGCCTCCGTTCCAAATTCCAAATCCATCGTCGATATGCCTTTTGTAGAAAGGAGGGGCTTTTTCGTATTCTTAAAGTTCTTCGTCCCAATTGCGCATATTTGCGCACGCGAAATTCCTACCTACTCTCGATCCAATCGCCACTCTTTCAACCTGTTTGTAATTTTTCTCCCCGAATGTGAATCCATTAAAGTCCAAAACCATTTCTACCATTTCGATCGCGTTTTCAGTCGGAATCAAAGGATTGGCTCTGCTATCAAATGTTTCTCTATACGCTGCGAGTCCCTCCTTTCTCGGAATTGATGGGTAAAATTTACATACGTCAAAACAAAGCAATAAAGCGTTATCTTGAATGTCGAAGTTTATGTCTTTTAACTTTTAAATAAAATCCGTTGTGTTTCGAATATATGTAGGGCTTTGAATCACGGACTGATTTAATTGTTATTCCGCTCACTATCGTCCTCAGGAGCGCGCCATTTTTGTGTAGTTTCTGGTAACCTTTTTAAATACCGGAAGTCGGGTATTTTGGAATTAGAAACTGTTTGAGATCTTTAGAAATCGCTTCTTCTTTATACATTTTGTTCACGAGTTTTTCATTGTTTCATTTGTTATGCAATCTTTAGTTTCCACCTAAGAATTGCTCTCTTTCATTTCTTCTTGGAATTTTTCAATATACTTATCCTTGTCGAGAATAACAATACCTGAACCTTTGTCGGCGGGTCGAATTACAATGTCTTGGTTTTCAAACAATGAATAAAAAGCGGTTTTCTCCTCGCGCGTGATGTTACGTTTACCTGATCTACGAAGACCGTTTACGATGTCATTGCTAACAAGTTCAACGTACGTGTTTAACCATTGGTCTCTTCCTGTTTTCGGCGTGAAAAAATTCTTTTTCTCCACGAATCTTTCCTCGTTATCCTCTCGCGTATCCATTTCGTTGTTTTGCGCATTATAGAAAAATTCACGAAGCCTCTTGCGTCTCTCCCATTCAGTCAAATCAGCTATTATTTTGTTTTATCAATCTTTGACCTATCTGGTATGAATTTCAAACCTTTCGTTAAAAGCGAAATTTCAGGTTCCTTGAGTTCGTATTTTGACAGGTTTGAAACTTTCTCATCCTCATTTAATTTGCATTTTACTGTCGTGTTTTTACCGTCATATTTAGACCTATCTTCATCTCCTTTCTTCCAAAACTGTTCTCTGGGGTTTTATGAATTTTCTCGCGGTCTGTTAATCTTTTTTAATAATATGACAATCCTTTAATTACATAAATATATTTGATTGGCTTTACTAAGCTTGTCTGTAATATGAGGAATCACAAGTCTTGTATATGTTTGTCCCCCTTCCTTTTTGCTATCATCTCGGCCTACTTTACTTTCAAATAAACGGTTGTCTGTTTGTCTGTGACATTGCCTGTCTGGGTATCCTTGCAGGCATCACATTTGCGCTTGTACCTCACAATACGCAAGATTGCAATAAGAGCGCGTGAAGCTTGCCCGTTCTGATTTTTCATTTAGTCACCTACCTAACCCATTGTTCAAAAGTTTGGCAACTTTTCTGCCCAAGTAAATTGATGACGTCATAACAATGGAGAACAATCGAAGAGTGCGCGAAAGCATTCGTATGTTGTCTTGGTTAGAAGTATTTGCGATTTTCCGTATAATTGGATATGTTTAAATAGGTTATGTGTGATATTTTAAATTCAATGTTATATATATGTATAAATCATGATTTAGTTCTTTAAAACCATCTTCTCTCAGATCGTTCATTATCACAAAGACTTTGTAACTCTTCGCGGGTAACGCGAAATGCATGCATATGCCGCGAATACTATGATGCACAGACTAACATAAACATTTGCAATGAACGCCAGAGAAGCAAAGATGGATTTTACTTAGGATTGTTATAGATCGTCGTTTTTTACACTTGATAAAGGCCAAGGGGCCGAAAATTTAAGTATTTGGGTGTTTGTGTTTTTATTTGTTATCATCCCTTGCCTCTGGAAGAAATATTTCAATCTACTGCAAAATAGTATAGTTTATTAATCAAATGCAGTATCGCATATAGATATACAATAAATAGAAAATTACAATCAATATAATATCAAGGTCAGCATCAACAATGAACTAATTGAGATGCATGATAATAACAAAATATTAATAACATAAATGTGTTCAAAGA
This sequence comes from Pinctada fucata, assembly GCA_028142955.1. Taxonomy (NCBI): domain Eukaryota; kingdom Metazoa; phylum Mollusca; class Bivalvia; order Pterioida; family Pteriidae; genus Pinctada; species Pinctada fucata. The sequence goes on from AP027114.1 coordinate 25,542,726, forward strand.
AGTAAGCTATATGTTAATTACAAGTTGCTAATTACAAATTAATGTATGTCTAATTTTAAAACCCTGCTTCAAAACTTTTCCAAGGTTACAGAGGTCTTTCGTATTATTTGAACCAAGTAATTGGACTAATTTGAAGACAGGCGGTCTTCTATAGTAATATGCTTACAAATATTTATTTCTTAGATTCATTAATGCGGGATACTTCAAAATTAAATCAAACTCATTCTCAATATCTAACTTACATAAATCACAAGTTTGTCTTTTACGTGGAATACGTTTATATCTTCCTGTTTCAATATTCAAACAATGTGAAGAAAGTCGCAGTCTACTAATAAGAATCTTATTCATTAAAAATAGGTTTAGACAAATAAGACTGTAAGGTGACGATATCGACAAAATATTTATAAAAAGAACGTTTCGATGAAGCATTCAAATCAGATATAATACGTTGTTTGGCGTCCATAATAATAAAATTTTCAAATAAAAACACTCAAATACACTTATTTTCGGCCCCTTGGCCTTTATCAAGTGTAAAAAACGACGATCGTCGTTTTTTTACAATTGATAAAGGCAAAGGGGCCGAAAAGGATAGGTGCGCTAACCCCTTAAATCGGCCACATTATTTAGACGAAAAATGCTTTTGCTACATTAACAGTAAGTGACCATTTTTCTACATAATACTAAAATGTCTAACATTGACGGTAAATCAGATCGAGAAAATAGTACAGTGCCGTCTGCATACATCAATAAGAGTAATAAAATCTTTATAAGCTCAGTGCGCTCACAACCATCATTAAGAAAATCCATTTCACAATCATTTACATAAAATGAGTACAAAATCGGGGAAATTATCTCCTTGTAAAAAAAACGAGGTAATTAACGAAAGGTGAAATTTTTCCATCCAAGAAAATCCTGGTTTTAATTTGTCTATAAGGAGACTCAATGAAACCAAGAATCCGTCCCCTCAATCCCAAAAGCATAAGTTTACCCAACAATTTATCCCTCTCAATCACAGGCACATGTAGAAAGAGCGTCAATATCTTGTATGATACCCCTTTACAGGTCGTAAGAGATTATATGTATAGAGAGACAAGGCTTCCGACGAATTTTCAGCTATAAGTAGCACCTGAAAGATTTGCATTTGTCATGTTTGAAGGGCAAAATGCGAGATGACCATAAAGATTTATTTGTATTCTTCCTAGAAACATCAATAATTCACCCAAAAAGATATCATAACATAGCATAATCGTCTACCTAAGTTGGACTGTTTTCTACTTTCTGTCTTGAATCTCCATTGCCAGATTGGACAAATATTGATTCATTCAGAGGCTTTACTCTGCTTACTGCAAGCAGAGTAAAACACCTGGATGATTCAGACTAGCTAATCTGGCAATGGAGGTTCAAGACAGAAAGTAGAAAACAGTCCAACTTAGGTAGACGTTTAGGCTATGTTATGATATTTTTTGGGTGAATTATTGATGTTTTAAGGAAGTATACAAATCAATCTTTATGGTCATACCCCGTTTTGCCCTTCAAATGCAAAAAATTACAGAAATGCTACTTCTAGCTGAAAATTCGTCGGAAGCCTTGTCTCTCTATAGGATACCAGTATTCTCTTATGACCATACAGGATATTGACGCTCTTTCTACATGTACCTGTGCTCTCAATCGAGTCAAAAAACAAAAGTATAAACGTGACTTTTTACTAAGTTGCTTAGTTATAATAGTATGAAGTGAAAATATAGCATCTACAATGCTATGTTTTGATCGGAAAACAAACTGTGCGTCTGTAATGACGTCATTGTTATCTGACCATAATTTCAAACGTGAATTCAGAATTGATGTAAAAAGCTTACACATACAGCTAATTAAGCTTACACATACAGCTAATTAAGCTTACACATACAGCTAATTAAGCTTACACATACAGCTAATTAAGCTTATGGCGTGTTCATATCTCATTTGATACGCTATGCCAGAGCAAGTACCAAACATACGGATTTTGTTCTGAGAGCTAGGCGTCTTTCAGATAAGCTTCTCAGTCAGGGATATGTTTGTGACCGACTAACATCGTCACTGAGGAAGTTCTACGGTCGATATGGGGAACTCGTCATACACTACGATGTCCCACTCTCCAGAAGGGTGGATGATATTCTGTCATAGGCCATTTGAACCATCCAAACAAAGATTGTACTCTATGTCTTCCGAAATGGAAGTAACTGGATGTGACAGTTCTACCGAATTGAAGCGGCGGCTGTTGCATGCAAGCAGGAGATGCTTTCTCTTCCTGGTCTCACTACCATATGGGGAGTTCGCTTCTTTTCATATGGTGGAGGTTTTTTTTTGTTTGCTTTGGTTCCTGTTGTATCCTGATTTTGTATGCCTTCGGTTTCTGATTTTCTGAATTATCGATTTTGCGCTGTATAAAGGGATGTGGTCATTATCCATATTTGTCATTACACATACAGCTTCTTAAGCTTACACATACAGCTAATTAAGCTTACACATACAGCTTCTTAAGCTTACACATACAGCTAATTAAGCTTACACATACAGCTTCTTAAGCTTACACATACAGCTAATAAAGCTTACACATACAGCTAATAAAGCTTACACATACAGCTAATTAAGCTTACACATACAGCTAATTAAGCTTACACATACAGCTTCTTAAACTTACACATACAGCTTCTTAAACTTACACATACAGCTTCTTAAACTTACACATACAGCTAATTAAGCTTACACATACAGCTTCTTAAACTTACACATTCAGCTTCTTAAGCTTACACATACAGCTAATTAAGCTTACACATTCAGCTTCTTAAGCTTACACATACAGCTAATTAAGCTTACACATACAGCTTTTTAAGCTTACACATACAGCTTCTTAAACTTACACATACAGCTTCTTAAGCTTACACATACAGCTTCTTAAACTTACACATAAAGCTAATAAAGCTTACACATACAGCTTATTAAGCTTACATATACAGCTTCTTAAACTTACACATACAGCTAATTAAGCTTACACATACAGCTTCTTAAACTTACACATACAGCTAATTAAGCTTACACATTCAGCTAATTAAGCTTACACATACAGCTAATAAAGCTTACACATACAGCTTCTTAAGCTTACACATACAGCTTCTTAAACTTACACATACAGCTAATTAAGCTTACACATACAGCTAATTAAGCTTACACATACAGCTTCTTAAGCTTACACATACAGCTAATTAAGCTTACACATACAGCTTCTTAAGCTTACACATACAGCTAATTAAGCTTACACATACAGCTTCTTAAACTTATACATACAGCTTCTTAAGCTTACACATACAGCTTCTTAAACTTACACATACAGCTTCTTAAGCTTACACATACAGCTAATTAAGCTTACACATACGGCTAATTAAGCTAACACATACAGCCTAATTAAGCTTACATATACAGCTTCTTAAACTTACACATACAGCTTCTTAAGCTAACACATACAGCTAATTAAGCTTACTCATACAGCTTCTTAAGCTTATACGGGAGCAACTAAAGCATCACATAAAATTGGCGGGAAAAGCCTGTTTGAAACATTGCATTAAAAATATCCTTTAACAGTGGAAATATGATACTAGCGTATTCTAAGAAATACTCATTCAAAATACCGTCTGAACTGTGATTTTTATTCTGTTTGAACCTTTTGTACAAAATTTCTTCTTCTGTAATTTCTAAATTCAACTCTTCAAATACAATATTATCATCGTCCAACAAAGAATCTGATTAACTACTTTCATCACTCTCTTTATCATTATCACAAATTGACTTTAAATGTTTAAAAATAGTTTTTATATCAATGTCAATTCAACTATGTTTCTTTTTTGAAAAACGATTTATAGGGATAAATTATGCATTTGGTATTGAGGGGAAGGATTCTTGGTATCATTAAGTCTCTTTATAGACAATTGTGGTCTGGACAATTACGATCAGGTAACTTTTCGTCACTCTCGTAATCAAATAAAGTAGACCGTATCGAGTCATAGACAAAATCACAATCAATAAAATATTTAAGATTCGCACATCTACCGTTCAAAATCAGCATCAAGCATAACTTTTCCTCTTTCAAAATAACCTGCAATTCGATTCTCTAATTCAAACAACATGTCATAATTGTACTGAATGAATCAGGTGGAAGATAAGCACAACATTTATACAATGTATATATAATTCTAAAACTGTAATCAAAGGGTTGACTTTCAACCAAACAAATGTATCAAACTAAATAGCATCAATTGAAATATATTCATCTAGAAGACTTCGGATAACAATTATCATACCCCCAACCTTCTTACATTTTGTCTTAGATCTAGGGATAAACGTATATGTAAATAATCAGTCATTTTCTAACCAGCATTCAGTTGAGCAAAAAATATCATTAGACAAAGGAGGGGATTTCAAACAACACCAGGTTGCAGCACCCACAGCAAAACCCCAAAACACTCAATGCAAAAAGACAAAGCAGACAAGCACAGAAAGAGACGCATAAGGGACAAGGAACGTAAGAGTACAAATAAAATTGAAATAAGTTGTCAAGGAACTTGACCTGTGACTTATCACCGTTATCCAGATCCTACTGTCTGTCCTAACGGGAACATGTGCGGGGGCGTTTACGATCCTAATGCGAGGGCATTGTATGGTGTGTTGTTTTTGTCTCTGCACTCGCGATTGGCGGGTGTACTCAGTACCGTTCATCGTTTGCGTACAAGTCTCACTTTATTGTTCTGTCTTCTTTCTTCTTTCATCACTGGATAGAGCATCTTCCGTCTTTGCTCGATTTCGGGGGGAAATTGCTCCTGCACCCAGACGTTAGATCCTCTGAGCGTACGCGATACTTGTTTCCTCACCATTTCTCTGTCCTTGTAACTATAGAATTTAGCAACAATAGGCCTGGGTTGACCGCGATGATTTCCTTATCTCCTGCGTCCCTCACGATGCTTTCGCTAAAATTGTATTACCTTGCGAATTTTCATTTTTGTCGTATACCAATTCCGTTATAGACTTCTTACAGTCTTCTTCGTCCTTCTCGGGAATTTCATAAAATAAGAGGTTATCTTTCATGGATCCACACTTAAGATCTATCACATCCTCCCTACGTTCATCTCTCGGACACTAAACTTCTGACTTTAGATTCGCCACTGACGACTCTGCTTGGGTTACCGCCTTCTTCGTAATATTTCTATGCTATTTCACTTCAAGGAAATCCTTCTTAAGGTGGGTCCCTACTCGTGAATTTAATAGATGAATTTTGTATTTTAAGGTTATTTTCTATACATAATAGTCAAAATGACATAATGAACACAGACATAGATAGGTAATTTTGTTTTCATTTAAGATACAGTACATTAAAGAAAGGTACCCTAACACTTAAAAATTGAGAAATATCAAATATCCATCATATGCTTTTGAACCCTCCAAATTCAGTGATGATACGAATATGTTAATTTGTTTTGTTTTATTTTATGATAACAAGTCATATAGAAGACATACAACACATAAAATGATATTGTAACATAAATCTAAGTATGATATATCGCCAAACATTAGGGTACCCCCTTATAATTTCATAACATTTTTGACCAAGAATATGTACTAAATCCAACTTTTTGCTTAAAAAAAACAGATGAATTTTTTTCATTTTGTAATATTTCATAAAATCATGTATGTAGATGAAGAAAAAATCACATACAGGTACACAGTTTTTGAAATGATCAAGGTATGGATCGAAACATAGGGGTACCCCTTATAATGGTAACATATTTTCGACAAAGAATATATAGTATATCACATTTTTGTGCAAAAAACAACAGATGGAATTTCTTCAAATTGGATTATTTTATACGATAATGTATATAATTGGTGAAAAATCGCATACAGGTATACAATTTTATGAATGATCAAGATATGGCTACAAAGATAAGGGTACCCCCTTATAATTTCATCACATTTTCAACTAAGAAATTATACTATATGATTGGTGTGGACATTGATAGATTGTACCATCTTTTGCTTCTTTTGGCATTTAAGATCTTCTGTCTGTGTTTTTCAACGTGCTGGCTCGTCCATCACCAGCCATTGTAAAACGTCATACGCAGACTGCTGCATATAAGGAAAAACCTATAACGGTTCGAGTAGGGAGCCACCTTAAAACCGCCAAATAAGTTGCCATAACAATCAAGCCATGTCCATTAAAACCTCCTTAAAACCATCAAGGCATATCTCCCTTAAATCATCCTTAAAACCGTCAAATAAGTTGCCAAAGCATCAATCCCTCTGAGATTTCTGCTACTTTTTTTTTCTTTTTTAGATTTTCCATGAAAGAATTTTTGCAATTTTTCACTTCTCTCTTAGTTTCACTGATCTCCATCTCTGATTTTTTTTCACTCTTACTTTCAAATTCTCCATTTTACTAAATATTTCCTCAAATTTCATCATTGGTCTATCCATTTTAGAATTCAAAGATTGCAGCATGGTAAATATTCCATCTAAACCCTTACTAGTAACAACAGATTCTTTTTCTTCTGGATTCTCATTAGTATATCGCTCTTTTCGTCTTAATTACTCATGTTGAAAGTGTATATGTAGTGCGTACTGAAACAAATAACTGTAAACAAAGGAACCCATAGGAAATCAATTTAAAGTCGCCATAAAGTTCATTTTTCCATCCTTTCTTTCTTTTTTGGGGGGGGGGTAATTTGTTTGTTTTTTTTTCAATATTCACGATCAGTTAGTCATAATGAAGCTCCTTACGCAAAATCAGCATCTGAAATTTAGTAATTTCCGTATAATGATCGTGTTTCTCGGAGACGAAAAATATACGTGGATTCAAGGCCGGCAATGCCATTAAAGTACTGATCATCTGTGAAAATATTATAAAGCATTGGCTTTAAAGATGAAATCTTTCATGCTGTTGCAACATGAAAACAATCCTGGTATTATAGGAATTCGATAATTTTGTCAAATTTACACGATAATTTTTTGGGCTCGATTGTATTAATTCTTCGTGTGTCTCAGTAAATGACGTAACATGATGTACATGACAAAGTGTTCGTACACAGGCACAAATGTGTATACGCGTGTAGTTATCGTTTAAATATTAAGGTAATCAATAGCTGATCATTTCTATTTATTGAGCAATAAATAACATTAGGGGCGCGCTACTTCTAAACATGATCAGAAGGAGATTTGACATAAATGTAATTAATTATTGATTGAATATTTAATCAATAATTAATCATTTTTAAAATTATTGAATAAATATGATCACATTTACCGCTGAAAATGCCGGAAACTTGTTGCTAAAAATGGCACATTTGTAAAGAAAACACATGCCCTCATTTTATTTTTATTTCAGTTTTCTTTGTTAATATACAAAAACACTTTGGTATAAAACTTGAATTTGATGAAGTTTTACCATAGGTACTTACTTAAACGATAATTTCAACTCAAAAGAAAAATAACAGCCACACCCGAAATAAACATCAAAGAAATACCTAACATTATTCAGTCTCAATGTCGAAAAGGCAAGGCAAAATCGTGAGAATTCCCATCGAAACGATTGCGAACCCCGGAATGAACAACATTCCGAAGTGAGACAAGGTGCCCGGGGAGAGTCAGCGTCTCCTGATTGCATGCAACACCCATCGCACAAGCTCCAAGGAAACCTGTCAAATTCGGTGATTGTCTCGATGTACATTTTGATGTACAGATCAGGTAAGTATGTCTTGTTTGGTGATGACGACAGTCATTCAATCACAGTGTAGAATGTCACCGATCATTCTGAAATGGGGGATCTGATATGCTTTTATAATATCCCCGTAGCGACCGAAGAAATTCCGCAATAACGATTTCTGCCGTTGTGTGATATAACCCTGAACAAGTAGCTTACTTGCAAGTCGTCTGGCTCTAATGATGAAATCTTCATATTTGAAACATGCCCTGGCGTACCGTATCAGCTGAGAAACAAAAACACCATAAGCAGGAGAAGACGGAAAGGTCCAATGATTCAATTTTCCTAAATGCTAATGATTGAAACATATTTTTTCTATGCGCATAGTTTCATCAATTTCTTACCGTTGGTTTTTAAGCTACGACCGTAAAACAAACATACGAAAGAGAAATCCCAACAGTTCCACAAAAGTACCTACAGCTTTATTTTTATAGATATTACGACGCATGTTCTTACGCATACTTCATTCAGTTTAGATCAAGTTTTCAAACTTCTCCGCTTTTAGGTATATAATGAATTAAATGAGTCAGAAATGATACATTGGCAATAATAGATTGAAATATCTATAAAATTCAAGCTAAAACAGGGGATGCGTAAAATGGTTCTAAATCGTGACGCACCTGGAAGCATCACTTATGAGATTCTTATATTCGAAACACGTGTCTGGTTCGCATGCAGAGAAATTGGTTTCAAATTTTCTTCATGAAGGTATAGAGTTGGAATACTTCCGTAATATTTTTATAAATACTTATTTCTTGTTGCAGTGTGGGGCAGTTAAAATCGTTCCCCATGACTTGATGTTTAAAAGTGTATTTTATTTAAAACTACTTCTTTCCAGCTTTCGCCTGAAAGAAGCTTCGTTTTGGCCCTTTATCGATTTGACATCATAAATATTATTTTGCTATTTCGAAAATCTGTCATTCCATTCAAAACTATCATCGAAATAATAGGAGATTAACATCTTAGCACGATCCCTCCAATGCTATTTTGAACATATATTTTATTTGGAAATGCTACTGAATCGACCCTACAGGAAATTTGGAGCCGCGCACTTTCTGTAAAGTAAATATACAAATCTAAATTCAAAAAATAAAAGAGGGCGCTACTGAAATGAATGTTGGTCGTTCCGCTGTAAGCATCACTGATGAGAATTTGATATTCGAAACACTGCAGAGAAATTAGTTTGAAATTTTCTAGAAGGTATAGAATTGGAACACTTCCGTATTATTAAATGCCTCACTGTTGTGTCTAGGAATGATGAGATTGTGTGCCATTGACCTTAGTTACGTAGAGCTATCATTAGAACATTCCTAGATAATTTGGGCTCATACCATTTCACTTTCTGTTAAATTCTAAAATTAAAAAATCCAAATACCTTTTCAATTTTTGAAATTCTAAACGATCAAAACTGTTGAGCCATCACAACTCTTCAAATAAAGTTAGAGATTGTGAGAAGAGATGCATCAAGGATAATCACCATTACTATTACATTACTATTACATTACTATTACATTACCATTACATTACTATTACATTACTATTACATTACTATTACATTACTGTTACATTACTATTACATTACTGTTACATTACTATTACATTACTATTACATTACTATTACATTACTATTACATTACTATTACATTACTGTTACATTACTATTACATTACTGTTACATTACTATTACATTACTATTACATTACTATTACATTACCATAACATTACTGTTACATTACTATTACATTACTATTACATTACTATTACATTACTGTTACATTACTGTTACATTACTATTACATTACTGTAACATTACTATTACATTACTATTACATTACTATTACATTACTATTACATTACTATTACATTACTATTACATTACTATTACATTACTATTACATTATCATTACATTACTATTACATTACTATTACATTACTATTACATTACTATTACATTACTGTTACATTACTATTACATTACTGTTACATTACTATTTCATTACTTTAACATTACTATAATCACATTACTTATGCATTAGTCACTGCATCATGCAGCGACACGTCGTATTTCCGCCGCCTCTCTCACACACCTAGCATGGTAAATGTTATTATTTTTCTTGTACACTATATTTAATAAATTCTATCAATAAATATCATAGAATAAATAGATATATCATATTTAATGTATTTAATGCATACTAGCACTTGTCATAATAACGTTGATAATTGAAACAATACGTTTCGAGATTGTTACTCCATAGGAGTCGCATTTAGACGTTACTTAAAGCTGAAAGCCTACATTAAAAACTTTGATGAAATAGTAAATTTTTTTTGGGACGGAGATTGTTAGATATAGACTCTAACAATCTCCGTCCCATGACATAGAAATAAGCTATAGCGACCCTTCACACCTGCTGACGTATGCATACTAATGAAGGTACGACCTAAAATCCAGGTACATCGCTACAGCGCCGGCATATAAGACGAGCTTCAAACTCGTCCACCGTGACATTCAGTGATGAGAAGTCTGGGAGTAAATACATGTAACACCTGAAATGAGAAATGGAGTTATCTGATGAAATAATCAATAATCGATTTCAAAAGCAGGCATTAATATCTATATCATTGAATTATGAATATATTTATCACATACACTTAAAAAAAACCCTCCCTCCCGACGTCTATAAAGTCAGTAAGAACGCCAATGTAAAATGAAGCTCTTTATGCTACAAAGATTTACCTACGTTGAAGCATAAACGAATTACATATGAAAAGACCCCATCTCTTTTCATCCCCCCTGCCCTGCAAAACACATACTTCTTCAATAGACCCCCCGATCCTAAGTTAGTTTATACTTGGATATCATACTAGTTATGAATTCGGCCTTTTCGTCTGAAATAGTAACAAAAAACCATCTGAAATGTGTGCCCATTAATTGTTTTATCTTACCTCTAGAAAATAAATTTACTAGATTCTATGTCTGCCTTCCTGTATACAAGACGAATTCATCACTTCCGGTATAACTGACATTTTGAGAGTGTTCGTTTGCATTGGTTAGAATTACAACGTGTCGTTCACTACATTTTCGAGGTTGAGGAACTCCTCCCGCCTTGTTCTCGGTGAATATCAGTAAGAAATTAAAATATATAGGGTATAAGGTAAATTCTGACAAACAAATGCAGCTAAGAATATACAATTTAAGATTATGTTTTCATTGTTTTGTCGATTCTTAGTACTCTTAGTAATCTCTTCAAAGAAATAGAAAGGATGAACTATAATTGTTGTCGAATTTAATAATACAATTAATTTAATTTTCTTTCCTCAAGATTTTTATTTTTCCATTTTATCCGACGTTCATGTATTACTTATTTTCCATGATTTCATTTTGTTTTCATTTTTATTCAAGAAATACAGATGATAAATATATAATTTCATTAAAATATGCGCGGATCTAAAATAGGGGAAATATGGTAAGGGTCTTTTTCCAATGCTCCTTTTTCAATCGACGAATCCAGATTTTTTTTCTACGGGTTCCTAGCCATTTTAGGAGGGGTTGTTCTAGCTATTGTGTTTGAAAAAAAAAATAAAAAGAAGAGAATTAGCATTTTGTACAAATTAAATCTGAGGGGTTATTGATCCCTCTACTCTGGATACGCGCATTACTATGAGCTGGACCCCTTATCTAGAAATAAAACTGGGTAGCGAACAAGATTTGATGATTTTAAAATCCAAAAAAAAAAAAACAAAACAAAACAAAACAAAAACAAAAACAAAACAAAACAAAAAACTGTGGTCCTTGATTATTATTTTCAAAAGCAATATATGGCTGCGATGGCGAGTCGGCTAACATTTGTATGCCAATTCTATCGTTTTTTTCAAAATGTTTAGTTTCATCGATCCTGGGAAATGTCCTTGTTACTGGACATGTTTAATATTTGAAATAGAGGATGCAATTATCAAACGCCAACCGAAATAAACCTAAAAGAAATTCAATAAGTAGTTTCATCAAAAATTCATTTTTTTTTTCAAAAGAATATGACAGCAAAAAAAAAAGATCGGGACTTGATTTTTACCAAATTTGTATCTTTTTATGGTTGTAAGATTCCAAGAGGAGGGGGTTAGCTGACCTTTCGACCCCTCGTAAACTGCATTTGGTACTCTCTCACCATTCAAACATCTGTAAAGGATGTGGTCACAAGAATTAGTTATTTGAATGACAAATATAAGTACCTGGAATCTGGGGCATGGTACATAGTGTTACGAAGAAGGCCGCCGAAAATGAGACTTTGAAAATATTTTCCTCTGATCTTGTAAATAAATTAGTAAACTGATGTTCGACTTTCCCATCCTATCTAAGAGGAAATGAATCTTACTGGCACTTCCTTGAAACTGAAAATTTCATGGAAGGCTGTAAAGCTATTCTAAATATATATTGACCGACGGCAAAATGAAGATATAGAAAAGAGAGAGAGAGAGAGAGAGATCATCACATCCTATATGATACACACACATGTGTATTTATATATATAGATTAGACAAAGAAGTAGGGTTACATCTACATGAACATATGGGTGCCTTATTTCCATCTCTGATAACTTTTAGTTCTATGCAGGAAAATAACAAGTGAATGATGAATTAGATCATACGAAATATCAAATTAATGCATTATAGATAAACTAAAAAAATAAACCCCATAATACCATTAATACCAAAAACTTTAGAATTATGAAGTCAGTATTCTTTACATGTGTCATGTGTAATGATACTATGATTTTTTTTCTTATCATAATACATAAAAAAGTCCAGATGGAAGTTCAATTGAAATATACATATTATTGCTTCCAAACGAACACTCTCAGCGATAAACTAATACCGGAAGTTGCATAGGAGTGTCAGATTGATGATGCATCAGGATTTATTTTCTTATCAGGTGAGATACGATGTTATTTTTTTCTTCAGTCTGTCCGTCCTGAATATAATTTTCAATTTACCATAATGCTGTATATACATACTGTCTTCATTCATACGGCATATCAAAGGACAAGTACGAATTTACATAGGCGGATCCAGCACTGTTTGAAAAGTTGAAAGGAAAGCTGAATCTTTTTAAGTTGGACAAAATTTAGTCATCGAGCAAGGAAACTGGATGTACAACCCAATTCCTCCCCAAAGATAAAAACCTTATTGAAACTACTGAAAATAGTATTGACTTTATTCAAGAGCAAATGTACACCCCCCCCCCCCCCCCCCCCCATCTTTCCGTACTTGTATACGCCCTAGATATGCACTGCAAGCTTTATATTTTAAGTTTTTATTCAAAGTACATTTTTTGCCTATTCTTAAAAACAATTATTGATTATTTCATCAGATAACTTCATTTCTCATTTCAGGTGTTGCATGTATTTACTCCCAGACTTTTCATCACTAAATGTCACGGTGGACGAGTTTGAAGCTCGTCTTATATACCGGCGCTGTAGCGATGTACCTGGATTTTAGGTCGTACCTTCATTAGTATGCATACGTCAGCAGGTGTGAAGGGTCGCTATAGCTTATTTCTATGTCATGGGACGGAGATTGTTAGAGTCTATATCTAACAATCTCCGTCCCAAAAAAAATTTACTATTTCATCAAAGTTTTTAATGTAGGCTTTCAGCTTTAACGAAGGAGGTGTGACTTCTTACATAAACACAAAAAGTGAAAGTATTTATCGCGGTCGTATTCAGAACCGACAATGAACTTTGATTCCAAAATCGCAATAAAAAGTTTTTTTTTAATTGAAAGGACTAACTAGATGACTTAAAGCTTAAAGAATTCTCGAAAAAAAAGCTGTTGAATTCGTATAAAACCCCTGACGATTCAGAGGAAATTCGAAGATCGAGAGGCATTGAGAGATTGATGGAAAGTTTCTGCATATTAGAGATTTGAAATTTTCTGATCTAATTATTTGGATGTGTTTTGATAAAGATAAAGATGTAATTTGGATAAAGATTGTCATGTTTAGAATTAAGGTCCTTGTGCCTACCCTCCAACGATTTTTGGCCATATTTATCACTTACATACGCTTCTGAATAAACCCTTCACAAAATTTGGAGCCGCTCATTTTGGCAAGAGAAAATTAAAACTCTGTCTTGTAGATGGCGCCAGGAAAATTCACTTCGGCTTTATTTAAACTGTTTGGCATGAAGTAATACTGACGAGGATTCAAATATCCGAAACACGTGTCTAGTACAATAAAATTGGTACTATAGAACATATATTTCAATATTGACAATTTAATGGAGGGGTACCTAAATAACCAATTAGTGCTAGTAACCTGTGTTTTACCTGTATAAATGTGGAAGATTCTAACAGATGTAAGCAAAATTTTTAAACGATGAACATCAAAAGCAAATCATCAAAAACATTTTCTTCAATTTATCCTTTAGTTTTAGCATGTATGCATACATCATATAGTTTGCCTTGATTAACAATCAAATATCAGAAATTAGTAAACCAATTGTCCTTCGAGGAGCCATTCTCCCAATCGTTCGATGTCATGGAATCTGCTTCTCAGTTTGTTATCTCTGTGTTTTTTTTATTTTTAGGGGCGGGGGTGTTGATCAGATGGAACTTACATAAATCTCAATCTGCATAGAAAATGCCAAAAAAGAAACATGAATAGATAAATGAATAAATTGTATAAATAACAAGCAAACAACAATGAAATGCGATAAAATGCGTATCAGACGGCACACGCGTGTCTATAAAAACAATAAATCATATTTCTAAATACATAGATTTCTAAGATATCAAACATAATATAATAGAGAATATTAAATAAAATAAAATGAAATAGTATCTACATGTGTACCGTATTGAGAACAACAAAGTCACCTAATCACATGATATCATTGGAAACTAGTGCTATTATTCTTGAGTTGCCTAAATATTGAAAAAAAAAAATAGCAAATGTTACAGAAAAAATCAAGGCATTCTACAAATAAATATCATTTTCATAAATTGCTCATGAAACTTTGAAAGTGATGCTGTATTTCTTCTTTCAAATTTTCGATCAAACGTTCAATGATAACTTTTCCGTTTATCTGAATCCTCTCATCGATCCATTTCTGGATTTCGTATTACAATTTCGCAAGGATTTTGATGAGAGAATCCTCTACTAACTTCAATATCTGCTACAATTCAGGAACTGTTATGCCGCTGTGCATACCACACCATTATGGGGATCACTCTATCTGTCTGTTCTTTATTGAATTCAAGTCCACCAGGAGGACTTTATGTACGTTTATGTATTAGACATATATGCTCGAGGCAGTTTAGGAAACTGAATATATCCATTTCTCCCAATTTTGATTGGTTTGTTTTCTACAACCTAGACAAAACAAATTCTGAATGTCTGAATAAGCCACCTTTTATCTTTTTGCATTTTCACCAATATGAAAAGGAGGTTGGGTCAAATTAACTTTGAGGTTGAGGACGTTGAATATGTTTTTTTTTTATGTATGAATGATGTCATTTCCCTCCTACATAGACAGACTGCAGTCGAAACTTAGCTAAAACATACTAAAAATGAGTGTAGATTTTTTTATACCTGTATAAACAAAATTGTGAAAAAGTACCTTAAAGTTGGAACTTGCATATCGTTCGGAAATATCTTCAGTTCGGGAACAGATATCTGCTCCACCAGTAATGAAACCTTTATGTCCATATGAAATCTAATATTATCGATGTGCTTCTGATATGTAACGTAATCACAAATATGACATTGGATTAAGTTACTACAATAAAGTCTAATTGTTGTCTATGTAGGGTTAAACTCTGGTGTGAATGTCAAAAGTAATTCAGTATCATATTTTCTTTATTAGATCATGTCGTATCTAATTTTCTTTGGACGTCAATCTTGTTTATTCGTCCGTTCCAGCTACTACTTTATCATCAGCATATAATTCATATTCCTTGGAAAGTGAATCCTTCTCCTTTCTAAAGTAAATTACGCTTCTATTCATATTGAAGAGACTACAAACATTCTCAGCTGTGTCCCATGGGTTTCACTGAGGTTTTGGAGAATTTTGCATGTTGTCAATGTACAATCGTACAGTCATATATTCCTTTTTTTCTATTGTCATTTTGCACCGAAAACGTAATTTCTGCTTTTGGTTTCACTTTGCAAGTGAATGTGTTCATCACAGGCTGAGAGGATTATGTGCGAAAAAATCAAATCAAAGTCATGCTTTATGCATCTATGTTTAATGTCAAAAAGTGCTAGAAATTTACCTAAATTCATTTGGTTAAAGTTAGTTCCAAGAAAATCTTCTTATTAACTACTCAACTAAAAGTCTTGGTTGTTTGGTTCAATTTCCCACCAAACACCTGAAGCATCTGAACAATGTAAACAAGCTGAATTATCTTAGCTAATGAAATACGCAATTTGACGTGATTTATGAAAAAAGTTTGATTTTGATATAAAATTATTTTTCAATTTGTGTTAAGTTTTTCTCAAGGGGGACAAACTCTCCTCAAAGAGAGTTTGTTCCGTTGTTATATCAAATTATTAAGGGAGCAGATATTGACACAAGATTAACCCTTCTATATGTATGACATCAAAAAGTATTGTATATTGAGAAAATTCCAACTTGTCATCTCGTAATGACAACAACAGCGGTATTTGTTTTAGCATTTTGAGTAAGGAATATTGGTCTTTGACTTGTTGATCGTTGATCATTCAATCAAATTGTTCGGTAACAAGTTTGTTTTGTCCCAATTGAGATATATATTTCAAGAGAAAATTAAATCAATTGATTGCTTGGTACCATGCAGAGCACAATATTTCAATTTGTTGATTACTTTCAGAGCCTTTGAAATACTGTCTAGAATATGTTACGACGAGACAAGCAAATCAAAATAGAATGATGAGGATTGTAACAATGAATCGATTAAGAGCTGCAAGGAGGTTTTTCATATGTCCGCCTTGTTTCATTACTACATAATCTTTAATTAAAGATATAAGTTACCAAATTACCTGGAAAAGTTACTATGAAATTATGAAATTTAGCGGTTATCACTAATTGTGACTGAGGTATCATTTCACCCGTTTGGGTGTCATATTTTCAGTTATAGTTGATTTCACCCAAAATAAGAGAAACTACAATTCAAAGTCAAGTCCAAACTTGGTCTCCAAAACCCAATTCGGTTTCAATTCCTAACCATCTGATATTAATCAAGTGATGTTGACACAGCCCAGGGACGAGTAGAATACCCCGCTGAGCACTGGCAATGCTCCTTTACATACTGACTGGTACCGGGCGTCAGCCAATCAGAATGCGACAACTTCGTCAGCCCTGTACCAGAGTAATGTCGGCATGGCACTGTCGAGGAGAAAAGACATGATTTTCTTCGTGCGCTTCTTCCTTTTGTAGATTGTATTTTCTTCGTGCGCTTCTTCCTTTTGTAGATTGTAGACAAGTAGGTGGTTGATTAAACTGATGATGAAGATAAACTGATGATACAGATTTTAAAAAGATAAAAAGATGAAGAATTCGGTTATGATTTAATACTCATGTTTGTATTTTACCCGATTTTAAGAATAACCGAAATCTCTTGGGAAAATCTTTATTATTTAATTAAGGTGGCTCAATAATCCAAGAATCCTTTGTCAGAGCAAAAAAAAAAAATTTGTTTTTTTGAAATTCATGTGTGATGATTTATATTTGTAATTAAGATAACATATCATCGTTCATTTGATTGACTAGTGGTCCTCTGAATATACATGTGTAAACCAATTCCGAGATCTGTCGCAAAACAATGAATTTTGATAGATAAATACATGATATAGGGATAATAATTTCACATTAAAACCATTCTTGTGATTATTTTCACCATGATATAATCAAATATGTATATTTCTTTATAGATAATGCTTTCAAAGGGCATAGTAGCTAAAATTGTCCCCGAAAAGTACATTTTGTGCACCCCCCACCCCAAAATGAAAATCAATAAAAAAGTACCCTGTACCCTTATTTGTGATCAAAGTGATAAAAAGTCTTTGTCAGAAGTTATTTTCTTTTACATATTTCTCAACGACAAACTCTGTCCTTTAAAAAAAATTATGAAAAAGTACATGTTTTCGTTCAACCTGATTCAAAATACTTGGTTGTCATAGTAACGATTGAAAAAAGGGGGGGGGCTAAGGTGGACAATAATGTCTAAAGAAGGGGGGCGATTCTGAAATAAGGAACTCAGTAGATGAAATTTTTAGATAAAGTTATATTATAAAAGGCGTTACCACGGTAAAATAAGCGGTTTTATAAAGTACAACGATCGCCGGGTGTAGGAGATACGGAAATATGAATAAGAGAAATAGAAAAAGTAAACGGAAGCGTTTTTAAACATTTTGATGTTCAAGGTCAATAAGTGGACGTCACTAACCTCCCTCGTTCTCGATAATGCGTGCACTTATCTGTAAAATGAATATATCTTTGAATAAAACAGGGTTAAAACTAAAATTCACTCGCTCAAAGTTTTTAAATAGGGAAACTTTACACGATAACATCTTGCTGCAAACTACGATAGTTGACAAAATTGTAGAAAAATTCGTATTACCTAAGATAAATAGAGATAGCAAACTTGAAATATTTTATCTATTATATTGCTAAAATCTCACAGAAATATCCTGTTTGATCATAAAACTTTAGTTTTTCTACTTGATTTTATTTCCAAGCAACACACGGTTGAATTTCCGATGATGACGTTATAAAAATAATACGTTTACGGCAATAGCAAGGGTGTCTCACGGGATATTTTTTATATATAGATTTAACGATGCATTTGACTATATACACATATATATATATATTACATTCAGTCTGTAGATGATAATTTTCTGGTTCCATCGATACCAAACTTGTCGAAATCCGTCAAGAAACAAGAAAATTAGAGGAGTTTGAACACCGAAACCGCACTCGATACTATTCGAACCAGTACATGTATTGACGCCGGGAATGTGATGACGTCAAACGATTATTGAGCCTCCTTAACCACCGAATTATTTAATCAACCACCTAATTATTTAATCAACCACCTTATTATTTAATCAACGTACGGCACGAAAAACACAAACTATGTAGAGGACCTTGAGTACTTGCTTCCTGTAAGGTTTCTTGAAATTCTGCGCAGCGATTGCAGAGGAGATGTCGAAAATGTTAAAAAATTACGGACGGCGCGCTATGACAATAGCTCACTTGAGCTTCGCTCAGGTGAGCTAAAACACTACAAAACTCGACTTTACATCCACATTTTGCACAACTATTACAATTTTCATTTTTAAAATGCCCAGCAATATCCCGATAAACTGATGTGCTTTTTATAGATTCTGCATAATAATATTGAAATCGTACAAGGGTAATAACCTGTAATTTACATTATTTTTTCGGATAGGACGTACATACACAGGTGATTTTGATTACGTCATAGAAATTTAGCGGAAAAGCATTAAAATGCAACATACATATAGGATCTCAAATAAGTTTCTATTACATATGGTATATTTTAAATGAGTAGTGTGAATTTTTCACCCCCAAGCCTTGGCGAGGGGATAAAAATCACACAATGAAATTCAAAAGTACTGTATGGAATAGAAACATCATTTGAGATTCTTTTTATCACATGAAATATGACGTAATTGATCAAAATAACGTCAAAATCTTATAATTTTAACTTCCATTTCTTGCAAACGCCGCCGTTTCTATTGTGACTTCACAAAAAATCTGGACCACGCTCCCAAAGTGATATGTAATGTGTTATCAAAACATATATTCATGAAATGGCTTTATGTAACGGAATAAAGGGTGTATCATTTGATAAATCAAGCGAGAGGGAAAAACACAACAAAGAAAACCTAAATTGAAAACAAAACCATAAGATTAAGAATAAACATTGTATTCATAAATATATGAACTTGGTATATTATGATATTCGAAGCAAAACGGATTTAAATCTTGAGGGATGAAGCGTATTGTGTTTTGGGGGTATAAGTTATGCTGCGTCGTTCCAGCCGTGGGGGGTAGTCTGTGCTATGCCGCTTTATAAGTGGGGATGCTCTACACTGGGCCGGTTTATCATAGGGGTTTTTTTTTACATTCCTATGGTTTCTTTTTTTCATTTTTTCAACATTCCTATGGGGTTTTTTTTATTATATTTTTCTTTTTACATTAACGAACTATGAAAGTACCAGAATGCAAAGTAATATGTTGTTTTATTTCCAATCATAAAAGCGTATTTTTGTCAAATTTATACATTTTTTTTAAATCTAAGATGTTATTGTTTCTGATTAAATAAGTATTAGACTGAAAAAATTATTTCTTAATTTTTGATATCACAAAAAAACTAATTTGTGATATCAAAACTTTTATTTTTAGATTTCAAATAATCGATTATTTGATATCAGAAATTCAAATTTCTCCTTTTAACATCCCTATTTCTAAAATTGGATCTCCCTACAATATACTGTATACCAAAACTTCACAAGTCTCCTTACAAGTTTCGATACATTGCTAATTCTAGCAACTGCTCAACAACAATTTTGTCTAGAAATCTAACGTCATCACTCACGGCTATAAAGGAACACGTGGCAAAATACTGTGAAACTGTCATGAACAGGAATGGCGTAAACTTCTTTTGGTCTATTAAAAATTCGGGGGATGTGATTGACAAAATGAAATCAAGAAATTTTGAAGCAAATACGATATCTTCATACGACTTTTCTAATATGTACACCACGCTTCCTCACGACAAAATAAATGGTCGACTGTCCAAACTCATTAAATGGTGCTTTGATCGAGAGGGTAAAACTTATACTTGTACTTCTGAATCGAAGGGTTTCTTTTCCGCCACAGATTACAAATCATACAAATCATGGACATGTGGTGAACTGTGTATTGCATTGTCCTTCCTTTTGGACAATATTTATGTAAGATTTAGTGAGAAACTCTACAAGCAGGTTGTAGGGATTCCAATGGGTACTAATTGTGCGCCTCTTGTTGCAGATTTATTTTTATACACATATGAAAAGGAATTTATCCAAAATCTTCAAAAACAAAGAAAAAATGATGATGTGAAATGTTTCATTGGTACTTCTAGGTACCTGGATGATATTCTTACTATCGACAATCCTGTTTTTGAGAAATATGAAAATGTTATTTATCCACAAGAATTGATTCTAAACAAGGCAAACGTTTCAAACACAGAAACACCATTTTTGGACCTAAATATGAAAATTTTTAATGGAGAGATCCATACAAGTGTGTATGACAAAAGAGATGATTTTGGATTTAACATAGTAAATTTCCCCTGGCTTGACGGTGATGTTCCTAGATTACCGTCCTATGGTATCTACATTTCACAGCTCATCCGGTATGCTAGAGCATGTACTGATGTTTTGGATTTTCATAGTAGAAATTTACAAATTACCAAGAAACTTTTAGGACAAGGTTTTCGCTTTCACAAACTAGTAAAGACTTTCTGGAAATTTTACAAAAATTATTGTCAACTTCTTCTGAAATTCGGACCAATACAGACAACAGAGTATATTACTTTGGGTATTTCACAACCTGCATTTTATGGTGACATTATTAACAAGATAAGAAGGATCAAAGATAGACAACATCCCTATCGAAAATGCGTCAGAATCATCAAACGCCTTTTATACCGTGGGTATGATCCTAATGTCACCAGACGGACACTGGGCTTGGTACTTGACCAATCTACAATCTTGTACATGCGCATTCTTAAAACTTGCACTCTGACTCTTATTTACCGTTTTACATTCTTGTTTTTGATATCACAAATTTATTTTTTTTGACTGAATATTTTATATCAAAAATATGATTTGTGAATTCAAAAATTTCATTTTAGATTTCAAAAAATCGATTATTTGATATAAAAAAATCGATTTTTTTAAATTTTTTATTTCACAAATTCGATTTTTTGATATCACAATATGGATATAGTGATATCACACATTTGAATTGACAAATATGGATAATGAAAATATCCCAATACACAGTACAAAATTGATAATTCAGAAAATCATAAAACGAAGGCATACAAAATCAGGATAAAACAAGTACCAAAAGCAAACAAAGGAAAACCTCCATCATGTGAATAGAAGTGAACTCCCAATATGGGAGTGAGACCAGGTGCCCAGGAACAGTCAACATCTTCTGCTTGCATGCAACACCCGTCGCTTCAATTCGATAGAATTGCCACATCCGGTTACTTCCATATCGGAAGAAACAATTACATTCGGTGGTTGGATGGTTCAAATGGTCTAAGACAGAATATCATCCACCATTCTGGAGAGTGGGACTTCATAGTGTATGACGAGTTCCCCATATCGACCGCGGAACTTCCTCAGTGACGAGGTTAGTCGGCCACAAACGTATCCCTGACTGAGAAGCTTATCTGAAAGACGCCTAGCTCTCAGAACAAAATCTGTATATTTGGTACTTGCTCTGGCATAGCGTATGAACTGAGATATGAACACGCCATAAGCAGGCAATGAAAAAGAAAGTTTGTGATGTTGAAATTGAAGTCGTCATGTTTGTCATAGAGTGAGTTCTTCATGTGACAATCAGTGTCGTAGGACATCATTATGTCCAGATAGGATGCTGAATTATTTTTCTCTGCAGTTTCTTTGACTTCAAGCTCCGAAGGATAGATTCTGCTGAGGTAATCTGCGAATTTTAGATTAGTGATGGACAGCACGTCGTCTATGTATCTGTTCCCTTCAGAGTCCAAAGATTGAATGAATTCAGTTTCGTACGAGTACAGAAAAGTGTCGGCAAGGAGAGGGGCACAATTGGTTCCCATTGGAATTCCGACAATTTGCTGGAAGACCTTTCCCCCAAACACCACAAAAATATTTTCGATCAGGAAGTTTAACATTTGAATAATATCTGTTTCAGTGTACTTATTTCCAGAATCGGACTTTTCTTTTACAAAGTAGGTTTTGTAATAGTTAACAACAATAAATTTGTATTTGCGATTGCCCTTCTTGTTTGTAAACGCATCACTTCTAATTTTTGCGAGTCTTTCTTTCAATTTAGAATGTGGGATTGTTGGGTAAAGTGTTGAAAAATCAAAGGCTTTGATCGAATGGACTCTATTGAAATGAATGGATTTCAGATATTCCTTTGAATTCTTTAAAATCCACATCTGGTTAATACCGCTTGGAGAATTTACTGTCGAAAATTTTTGAAGTCCAGATTTGATTTCAGTTAAAACTTTGGTAAGTAAGATCGATACATATTTGGTGGAATATTTTAAGGAACCAGCAATGAAATGTTGTTTGTACGGATTTTTATGCATTTTAGGTATGCGAATCTAAATCTAAATTGTTTGTGTCAAAGCCCAAGGAAGCAAGAGCTGATTTGTGGCTATCTGTTATTTCCGAGGCAGAAAGGTTTATTGCAGTTCAAACCAAGCTCTTTAACAAGGCTGTCGAAATAGTACTTTTTGCATGTAAATGTGTAGTTATTTGAGGCTTTGTCTGCTGGTGTGATGACGTAATGCTCTTGTATGTAGGTCAGCTCATTGATAACATCAGGTTTGTTAAAGATATAATCGAATCTAATCTGTGTTCACGGTTGCTTGTAAGTTGTAAATTCTAGATAAAAGAAACTCTCTGATGCATTTTATTCATTTGGAAAGGGTGTCGAGCTGTACATCCTCTTTCTTTGCCCAACGTCTTGCATATTCCTCACACGAGTGCATGATAATTTTGAAATTTTGGTTCCATGTAAAGGATCTACTTTCTCTGTATTTGGGACCCCTTTTTAAACAATTCTCTCAACTTTTCCGTTCTTGACGATACTAAGGTCACAAGTAACAACGTGTCCGCAAGGAGAGTAGTTGACGTCCGATGAAGAACATTCGCAAGGTAATGAATGTAGTGAGGGATTACTTAAATCAAAATACTGCAGGAATCGTTAATAATTGTACATTTTAGATGCAACTGTTGGTGTGAAGCTGTAGGAAATACAAGGAGTTTCGAAATATGGTGGGATCTTTTCTATGACAGATTTGTGATTCAAAATTTGGCCAAGATTTGATCTATGGATTCCTTTGTTTGCAAATCTTACTTTAATGAAAGGGCGGTTTGTTTCCCATCTGATTTATCTGATCTTACTGCTTGGAATAAACGAAAAGTAGAAATGTCCAAGATGGCACCTTGTAATCTGTATTCTGGGGAATATTTATCGGTGAATGTGAGATGTCATGTACTTTCCGTATAGGAACAGAGTACAATTTGGTACGAATGTTGTAGACCTAGAGGCTCATTCAAACATAGTGTAATCAAAGATTTCAAAGCTCACCTCATGGCAGCATTTTGTCATGGCAGCAAACAGGGAGTAGTGAAATCTTCTTAACATGTTCACTGAAGCGGAAAACATAGGTCATAGCCTACATTTGAACGTAGATTTGTTATCTACACATCAATGAGTTAAAGAAGATCCTGATCAAGACACATCATCTGTGCAAGTTTGGACTTCTTAGCACTTATAATAAAGAAATAAAACTTCTTAACATTGATCTTTCATACCCACCCTAAGCCATGACCTTACATACTAGTACCTACCCTTCTCTATCAACATTCATGCCCACCCTAATCACCTTTCATATCAACCTAAATTCATTGTCTCCCATATCCACCCGTATCCATCACACCCATGTGTGGTACAAATTAATATAAGGGAATTAAAAAGATCTTTTGTCTTGTGTTTGTCGGTTTGCTTGTCGCGTTCAACCAAATCAGTTAAAATTCCAGCACCCTAACCCATGTCCTTTCATACTAAACCTTATCTATTACCTTTCATGCCAACCCAATCCATGAATTTTCTTACCCACCCATCACATCAAATTCTAATGCCCTACTTCTCTCATTTTACTTAACCCGAACCAAGTTCTTCACTTCTCACAAAGATACACAGCCAACAGTTGGAAAGGAGAAATGTGTTTGTGATTTCAGTAAATCCTATTGAGCAAATCAATGTTGATGTTTACTAGGTACGACAACATGGAACCTTGAATTCCCCATACAGTAATCTTTAACATCAGTTGTGATTGCACTATTCCATCATTCGCCCATAGTACGAAATATTTACGAGAAAATACATCGAATGGGATGCGGACATTCTCCCATAAGGACGTAATGCAGACATTGTTATGTGCCGTTATATGAAATTAATGGAAGAGCAATGACTTTCTCTCCCATTCACTCCTCTTATGAATGTGAAATGTTAATCAACCTGAAAACACTTTTTAAAATTATTCGTATTCTTCCTAGATTCAGTATCAAATTAATCAAACTAGAAAAGGACCTGCGCAAGCGCGGGAAAGATTGTCACATATACGTTTACATATTTTATGTGTCTAGTATGCAATAAATTTACATCGGCATTCCGTTCCGAATTTACATAAGTTTACATATTTCATGTCTCTAGTATGCAATACATGTACATCGGCATTCCGTTCCGAATTAAAGCGAGCGAGCCCTTTTGGTAACGCGTATAAACTTACTTTATTGAGAAAATATGCTGAATCAGTGAATGAGAATGTACAACTATGCTTTCAAAAACTTTCGTCCCACAGAGTTGCTGCGGAGATGCTGGATGGTGCCATTTAC
This sequence comes from Pinctada fucata, assembly GCA_028142955.1. Taxonomy (NCBI): domain Eukaryota; kingdom Metazoa; phylum Mollusca; class Bivalvia; order Pterioida; family Pteriidae; genus Pinctada; species Pinctada fucata. Next base: position 25,568,183 of record AP027114.1, read on the forward strand.
ATCTTCTTTCGACATGCAAGTTGACGTATATGCTATACTTTTTTATTCACAATTTATAGACATTTGTAGATAACATATAATTCAATTATTAGTATGCCTATTTAAAAGAGAAAAGTAAGAGAAGATAGACATACACACCCTCTCATACCCTCCTATACAAAAAAAAACAAAAAAACCAAAAACCAAAAAAAAAAACCCAAAAACACAGAAACACAGAAAAAATACACACACAATAGACAAAATAGTGTCACATGAAAAAATTACTATATTACCAGTATATATAGAAAGTTGTATAAAACAGTTATGTAATATAGTTTATAAATGTTTTACATTAAATCTGGCGATACAGAAAAAGCTTTTAGCAATCAAGCAATCAATTGAATATGGCAAACTTAATCAAATACATGTAACCATTCTCCCCAGATTTCATTAATTTTCTACTTTTTTGCTTTCTGAAAGCGACACATTTTTCTACATCAATCTTGAATTTAAGATGCACCAGTTATTCATGCAGAGATGGATGTTTCTTTTTCTTAAAGCATTCAAAAATATATTCTTTTGCATTGAGAATTACAAAATTAATACAATGTTCTTGATATTTGACTCTTCTCCGAATATAACATTCTTAATATTGAAAGCTATTCTTTTTGAAGTTTTATTGTAGATATATTAAGAAGACTGAATGCATTCCAAATAGGTAAAGTACAAGAACAATATAAAAAGATATGACTGATAGTTTCAATTTCAATATTACATAATGAACATAAATCGGATGAAATGATGTTTATTTTCTTAAGATAAGAGTTCGTGGCAAGAATTCTATGCAAAATTCTATATTGTAGCCATTGAATTGAGGAGTCATCAGTAGTCTTAAAACAAGTCTTAAAAGAGTTTTTTAATCTACTTTCAGAAATATATGGTATTTCATTTTTCCATTTTAAAATCTCTGTGGGTGTTAGAGTTGTGAAACTCAGAAGTTTGTAAATAGATGTGGAAAATTTACGAATCGAAAAAACACATTCCAAAGGATGAGGAATGTATGGGGGGGAAGTTTTGCAATATTTTGAAGCATCAAATTGAATGGTTCTTAGAAATTTAGAAATAGCACATGCGATCCTAATGTACTGCATATGGTTTACATTAAGATTAAAGTTTTCTGCAAAATCATCTTTTTTTAGTATTTCCCCCTCTTCATCGATAAAATCGTCAATTATCTTTATTATACCAATTTTTAATGTACATTGTATATAGTATCATGATTTATTTTTATTTTAGAATTGTACCAAATAGGTATTAAGGTGTCATCTGATAGATTATCATTCATTTTGGTGACTTTGTACCATTCATCAAAGACATTTTTCCAAAAATTATTCGAAGATGATTTAGAAAGATTAAATACATATTCATCCCCAAAATCTGCAAGATGTTCTATGATTTTCTCTCCGTAACTTTCTTTGAAAATATTATACAACAACTGATCACCCTTAAAAAGCCCTTTCACCCATGTACATTTAAGTGATGAAATAAAGTGTTTCAAGTTAGGTATATTCAGACCCCCTTCCTCCTTTACTTTGTGTATTACATCTTTTTTATTTTATTACATTTTGAATGCCAAACAAAATTATGAAATTCTCTGTCTAATTCCTTAATAAGATCTTGATTGGGATTTGGAAGAGCTTAGAAAAGTAAGAAAAGGTGATTCAATTTTGGAATAATTAAGGTTTTTAAAATTGTGACCCTCCCAATTGAAGTAAGTATTCTCCTATTCCATTGTTTTATAAGAGATTTAATTTTGGGTAATTGAATATTATAATTAAGACGTACCATATCACCTAAATTAACGGAAAACTTGGTCTGAAAACTTTTTAGACCCTATCCAAATTACTCTCGTTTTAGATTTGTTAACTTTTAAACCTGATAAATGGGTTTCAAGCGCTGCAAATGGAGACTTTTTTTACCCATCCAATGTAAGGGAAGTGTCGTCTGCGTACTGTGATATTTTATGCTCTGAATTATTTATAGTTATGCCTCTAATGTCTTTATTTTGTTTGATCATTAATGAAAGAATTTCAGCACATAATAAGGAAATATACGGCACTACCGGATCGCCTTGCCTACAGCCGCGTTTAATACTTATTTGTTATAAGTACAAGAAACCTATTCGAAACTTTGTTTTTAACTATAATAAAGTTACAACGGATCCTGACATACTTGAATCGTGTCCTGCTTCTTGAGAATGTGCAACTTCTAAATATCTCTACAAACCAGCTGGCCATGTTGTTACAGGTGACTTTTCAATTATCAAAGACAGACAGCTCCGTGGTCTTCTTAAAAAAGGACCTAAGTATAGAATCCCATCCAAGATAGATTTTGTCAAATGCCGTGAAGTGCTTACGGAAGCCTTAGATAATTATACGAAAAGATGGTGTAAATCAGAAGGAGTCGAGCCACATGCTCTGAATGACTGGAAAAACCTTATTTCAGATATAACGGATATTCGAATAGATAACTTCCATAAAAACCCTCATCTTTTTCAAAATCCACGTTCCAAATCAGAAAGATATTTCAAATCCAAACTAAGTAAATTACATGAAAAATATGTCTTTGCACCAGCTGATAAAGCAGCCAACAACACCATTATCATTTGAAAACGTTACTACATATCAACTTTGATTTCGGAACTTTCGTCTACTAATACATATATCAAAAGCAATGAAAGTGCATCTAACATTTTAGGCAAGCATAACAGTGAACTGTCTTCATTCAATATATCTATTTCTAAATTGGATCTCCCAACACTATATTGCATACCGAAACTGCACAAGTCTCCTTACAAATTTCGATTTATTGCTAATTCTAGTAACTGCTCCACTACAATTTTGTCTAGAAATCTGACGTCAGCACTTACTGCTATTAAAGAACACATAACTAGATATTGTGAAACGGTTCTAAACAGGAACGATGTAAATTTATTTTGGTCTATTGAGAATTCAGGGGATGTGATTGAAAAAATGAAATCTGGAAATTTTCCAAGCCAATACGATTTCTTCATACGACTTCTCTAATATGTACACCACACTTCCTCATGACAAAATTAATGATCGATTATCTAATCTCATTAAATGGTGTTTTGATCGAGAGCGAAAAACTTACATTTGTACATCTGAATCGAAGGGTTTCTTTTCCTCGACAGACTACAAATCATACAAATCATGGACATGTAGTGACCTGTGTAATGCCTTGTCCTTCCTCTTGGACAATATTTATGTCAGATTTGGTGAGGATCTATACAAGCAGGTTGTAGGAATTCCTATGGGTACTAACTGTGCGCCTCTTGTTGCAGATTTATTTTTATACACTTATGAAAAAGAATTTATCCAAAATCTTCAAAAGCAAAAAAAAATTTGATGAGCTGAAATGTTTCAATAATACTTCTAGGTATCTGGATGATATTCTAACCATTGACAATCCTGCTTTTGAATTATATAAGAATGAAATTTATCCACAAGAATTAACCCTTAATAAGGCAAACCTTTCAAATACAGAAACACCCTTTTTGGACCTTAATATCAAAATTGTAAACGGAAAGATTCATACAAGTGTATATGACAAAAGGGATAATTTTGGATTCAACATAGTAAATTTCCCCTGGCTTGACGGTGATGTTCCAAGATTACCGTCATACGGCATTTACATATCACAGCTCATCCGGTACGCTAGAGCATGTACTGATATTTTGGATTTTCACAGTAGAAATTTACAAATTACCAAAAAACTTTTAGGTCAAGGTTTCCGCTTTCATAAACTAGTTAAGACTTTCTGGAAATTTTACAAAAATTACAGTCAACTTCTTTTAAAATTCGGATCTATACATGCATCAGAGTACATTACTATGGGTATTACACAACCTTTCTTTTATGGTGATATGATAAACAAAATAAAAAGGATCAAAGGTAGCCAGCATAACCATCGAAAATACGTCAGAATCATCAAACGCCGTTTATACCGTGGATATGATCCTAATGTCACCAGACGGACACTGGGCTTGGTACTTGACCAATCTACAGTCTTGTACAAGCGCATCCTTGAGACTTGCACTCTGACTGACTGTGACGACGGGACTCCATGACGGGCCCTGTCCAAACCTCTTTAGAGAAGACAGGGCCCCGACCACCTGTCCTCTCTGAATGTCAGTCGGACTCCTCGGGTAATTACATACATGAGCTCGCTACAGCCGGCAGAGCACGGACTCTATTAAGCATGCCCTCTTTTTATATCCATTTACATATTCATCTGTGTCTCTGGGGCCTCTGCGTTTCGCGGTCTTGTTTGTGTGATGTCATTTTACTATGAGGAGGTTGTTTTACACCACAATTGTACGTTCTTCGAGACGTCTGGGTAATTGGAGAAGTGAGAGGGTTGTGCGCACGTAATCCAGGATAACCACACCATTTGCTACTTGCGTGACAAATGGCCACACAAAATCGGCACCGGTTACCCATTTGTGTCGTCGGTTTATGTGTAGTCTTTTGTGTTTGATGTTTACATGTCGTGTGTCTCTTTTCCGTCTCGTGCTGTACTCGTCTTTTGTGTTTTTGCATCGGATGTTTTTTTGTGTTTTACTGTTGATGCTGCTACAGAGTCTTGTTGGAGATCTCCTCCCTTCTTTTTATTTGTTCCGAGAGAAATCCGCTTTGTAAAATAGAAGCATTTATGTCAGTATTTAATATTCTTACCTACTGAATAATACATTCACCAAAACCTAAAAAATAAGAACTTTATATACAAAAGACCATGCTATGGAGTCGAAGGCTTTTTCAAAGTCTATTAAAACAAGAAGGCCTGGAATTTTCATTTGTTCTGTAAAAGACATAATATCACAAATGAACCTGGTATTTTCCCTATGTATCTGCCCGACAGAAAGCCTGTTTGAGAAGTGGATATTACGTTATCAAGGGTACTTTTTATTCTTTTACTTAGGCATCCTGAAATTAGCTTGAAGAAGACATTAAGAAGGGTTATAGGCCGCCAATTCTTGAGAAACTGCCGCGGTTTATCTGATTTTGGTAAACAAGTTATAATTCCGAGTCGCTGTGTTATTGGAAGTTTCTTTTTATGAAATACATCTTTTATAGCATCTGTGATAATCACTTTGAAGTCTAACCAGAAAAACTTAAAAAAAAACTCTGTCGTATAGCCATCGCTACCGGGGTTTTTATTATTCTTCATTTGCTTAAGGACTGAAAGAATTTCGGAGGTGGTAATTTCTTTTTCTAAGTTTTCAACTGTGGTAAGGTTAAGTTTTGGAATGTTTATGTCTGAGTTTTCAAAAATAGAGTCAATATCAGTGTCAAAAAGTTCATGCTCTTTACTATAATACAAATTTTGATAGTAAGATTTCACTTCTTTTAGTATATTCTTTTGTTCATATATCGTCTCACCACTTTGTAATTCTACCTTTTTGATAGTTTTATTTACAAAGTTTCTAGATTCCATATTACAAAAGCATTTTGAAGGCTTTTCACCCTCTTCCACCCATTTTGCTTTTGAACGAATGGTAGAAAGAAGTTTTTCTTTCTTTAAATTCTCAAGTTCGTTTTTCTTTTCTTCTAATTGTTGATAATTTATTACTCTAGGATTATTTTGTTCAATCTCCTCTATCTGTATCAGAAGGCTTTGTTAAGTTTCATTTTGAATTTTTTTATAGCTTGCATAAGATATTGTGATCCCTCTTACTTCCAAAAGAATCATTTCTAAAAGCAAGCTTGCATCTATTGTATAATCTGTTTACCCCTGGTTTGAATCATTATTTGCAGAATATTGTAATTTAGTTTCATGGATTTTCTCTTTAACTTTTTTAACATAATCTTTATCTGTAAGTAAACAATTATAAAATTTCCAAAGCCCCCTACCCCTTTCAAATGCATTAAATTTCAGTCCTTAAACTACAATAGAATGGTCAGACCTGTATCCTGATTTTACTGTAATGGATTCAATTATTCCTACAGTATTTTCCGATATGAGGATATAATCTAAGCGTCCCTGACGAACTGGATTTTTCCTACGCCACGTAAAGATTTTCTTATCCGGATTAAGGATACGATAATAATCGATTAAATTAAGGTCATTCATGAGTTTTAGAACTTTTTCTCTTGCTTTAGGATTATTAATATTTGTATAATTAAGTGTATCTAAATCTGGATCAAGTGCAATATTGAAGTCCCCACATACAAAGTAATATAAATTATCAAATTCTAAAACGACATCTCTGATTTTCTCAAAGAAAGCAGGAGTTTGGGCCATATATGTTTACTAAGGAACATACAAATGATATGTATCGTATAGAAGTCTATCAACAAGAGATAAATGGAGTTGGTCCTACACACCGTCATCTAACACGGTACAAAACAAACACAAGTGAGCATACAAGAGGCCGACACTGAGCTTATAGCAATGACAACTAGACATACCATTAACATTCGAAACTTTGAAAGATTGGCAATATGAAATTATACACAAATGTCACCTTTTCAGAGGAGACTGAGACTCTGAGTCACATTTCTGGAAGGATGGAATCGTTTTCACCGCCGCGAGTGGTAAACCGGAAGTCTATCTCGAGACTGGAGGCTTTCTACGGAGCGGTAACGGTTTTCCTTTCCCGGACTGTAACTTTGCTGAGATATTTTCCTCAATGTCAACGGAGAACCGCTTACCGTCACTGATAGCATAAACAGCACCGTTATAATAGTATGCCGATTCGATTTCCTCGTGTTTCAGAAGAGAGTCTATCTGCTTCGCATTCCTTTCGGTTACATCATCTACAAGTTTGATGTTTCCTGGTGCTTTTTTTTTACTTCCGCCCTTTTCCGCATTATCCGCGTTTCTATTTCGGAGTTTTTCATTTCTAAAAGAATTGGCTTGGGTTGGTCGGACCTTTTCCCGGGGATACCACTACCTGCACTTAGATTAAGTGGTATACATCCACGTCTTACGGTCAGCTAATGTAGCAACAGCAGAGAAACATAGTCATTTAAGATCTCACATCGACGGCAACAATACCGTATAACCAGAATTTCTTGCGAGATACTAATGTTCGCTATATTCGCGAGTTATTTTGAATCGCGAAAAATTATTCCCGCGAAATATTGTGTTAGGTAAAGTATTTAACACACAGTGGTGTATCAGTGACATTTTGTTCTTATTGTACATGTGCAATTCTTCACTTTTCCTTGTTTAACGTAAAGAGAAGTGAATGTATGATAGAACTAGCCGAAACTTCAATAATGAAAGGTACAAAACAGTAACATCATATGGACATATTTGCTTGTAATTTAGGAATAGCGAAAAATTGTACAAAAAAGACACCCTATTTTACAATAAAATTGCGAAAGTTGATACTCGCGAAAATTTCTGGTTATACGGTATTACCTTAACTTAATGCCAAACATCGCATCAAGAATCTCAAGAAGCATCACACCATCGCTATTTTGATTGACGTGCAATGAAGGACTTCTAGTATGCAGGTGTCCGATTTTACCAAACCTGGTCACTCAAGCTTAAATTATGAGTCATCAGCTGTACCATTCATTGTTTATACAAAACCTCATCCTCACTTTTCGTTGATCTAGAACAAACAGTAAGCTGGGAATAGAGCTATCCAGTTTTACTTATCCATGATAATATGGATCAAATCCGACATGGCAGAAACTAAGTAAGCATCCTCACATACATCGCTCACTCGAGTTTGGTTTAGGACTAACAATTAGCTGGTAATGGACAATTTTCAAGTTGACGTACTTCGGACTTCGCACTCCGGTTTTCGCACTTAAGGGGTCATATCAAAGAAATCAGTTGCAATAGGAAAAGTAAAATCTGAACACACAATAGATGAAATGACTGTGGAGTGCTTTAAATATGTATATTCACGTATGAAAATTAATAAATTCTCACAAAATTTTATCTGGGTTAACATGCAGCCAAGTTCGATCAACTTCGGTTGATCGTCTGTCTCTTCAACGCATTTGAAATTTTCTGTTACAAAATTTCTTCAAATTCCTATGGCATCATATCCCACCCATTCTGCTACATCGGTAGCATCTGCTTCGGTACATTTTTGGACATGACACTTTCATACTTTTTGGTCATATTACATTATTTAGACTGAGGATCAATGACGAGGGTTAAGTACCCGAAACGTGCATGTCTGGTCCATGTTGTAAATTTATCTGGTCTTAAATGATGCTATTGAATTTAAAGACTTTTAACATCTGTACGGCTAACACAGCATCTATATGATAAACACAACATCTACATGTGTATACGATTAACACAGCATCTATACGGTTAACACAGCATCTATACGGTTAACACAACATGTACACGATTAACACAGCATCTACACGGTTAACACAGCATCTATACCATACATTGTAGTAAGGATCACCCATACAAGTTTTGTTGATGTAGTACTAATAGAAAGCTGGAAACATAGGTGTCCCATTTTTCATTCAAGCAATATTTAAACGTAAGAAATTCTACGGTCGATATGGGGAACTCGTCCTACATTATGATGTTCCACTCTCCAGAATGGTGGGCGATATCATGTCTTAGACCATTTGAACCATCCAACCACCGAATATACGTGGTCTCACTCCCATAATGGTAGTTCGCTTCTTTTCAAATGGTGGAGATTGTTTGTTGTTGTTTCTTTTGGTTCCTGTTTTATCCTGATTTTGTATGCCTTCGGTGTATGATTTTCTGAATTATGGATTTTGTACTACGTATTGGGATATGGTCATTGTCCATATTTGTCATAGACAAAAAAGTAGGCAGTTACTTTCAAGATTCATAGGAAATCATACAATTTACAATATACTACATTGTAGTATCAATCCAATTGACTCAGTAATGAACAGTAATTTTAATAGTTTATTTTATATTTTTAACATTTAATCATTTATTCTTGTATATGAGAAATGGTGACGTCACTGAATAGAACTCACAACGTATTTCTCTTTCAATCTAAATCATGACAAAATATGACATGTCTCAAGACCTATCAATACATAGCAAAAAATCATTTTTCTTTAACAAATAAACGTCTTTCATTTCAAATCTTTACTTCTCATCTGCAACGGCGCTCCTATAATCCTACTTAATGAATTCTTCTGCTACACGATAGACACTTCCACTAAAGAGATCGTTGACAAAAATGAAACAATTTTTATCATGTATAGAGTAAATTGATCATCAGTGAAATCTGTACAGGGTAACCAGGGAGATGATAATGATGGTATGGCTACTTCCATTGTTTCTTTATTGACATGTTCTTTTCTGAGTCCTTTTGCATCACCTGTAGATAAAATATACAAACTCATTAAACAATAATTCAGAGTTCTTAAGAAGAGTGTCGGTCATATGCACTGACACCTGACAAACATGTGTGTAACTACACAAACATTTACCGACCTTACAAATATTCAATGAAAGTATTATGAATGTAGGCTTCTTTTTTCAAATGTCAATAAAAAATATATATGTGTACAACAGTGTCCTTCGTCGATAAAGAAAGCAAACGTGTACATTATCGATAAAGACAGAAAAAGAACTCGTATACAAATTGTTGTCAGCGATTCCTCTCTTAGATCCACCCCATATTCTGCCATTATTCACAACAAGTTAAAAGTCATGTTTGTAAAACATTAATGCCCCCCTACCCCTTCAGTGATTAAAGTCTGTCACAACTTTATACTTGCATTGATACAACCTATGGGGGTATAAAGTAACAGTTTCATTTCAATATGTAACTCCACTCAAGAGATATTGAATAGAAACCCTGAAGTTTTGGTATTTTTCAAAGTGCAAGGGGCATAACTCTGTCCAAATTTTTTTGATCGGACCTAAATATGAACTTGACCTAGATTTTCATTTGATGTGTCTGTGTACAAAATTTCATTTTTATATGTAACTCCACTCAAGAGATATTGAACGGAAACCCTGAAATTTTGGTATTTTTCGAAATGCAAGGGGCATTACTCTGTCAAAATTTTGTTGATTGGACCCAAATAAGAACTTGACCTTGATTGTCATTTGATGTATCCATATACAAAATTTCATTTCAATATGTAACTCCACTCAAGAGATAATGAACGGAAACCCTGAAATTTTGTTATTTTTCGAAGTGCAAGGGGCATAACTCTGTCAAAATTTTGTTGATTGGACCCAAATATGAACTTGACCTAGATTGTCATTTGATGTATCCGTATACAAAATTTCATTTCAATATGTAACTCCACTCAAGAGATATTGAACGGAAACCCTGAAGTTTTGGTTTTTTTTCGAAGTGTAAGGGGCATAACTCTGTCAAAATTTTTTCGATCGGACCTTAATACGAACTTGACCTGGATTTTCATTTGATGTGTCTGGATACAAAATTTCATTTCAATATGTAACTCCATTCAAGAGATATTGAACGGAAACCCTGAAATTTTGGTATTTTTCGAAATGCAAGGGGCATAACTCTGTCAATTTTTTTTTTATCAGACCCAAATATGAACTTGGCCTAGATTTTTGTTTGATGTGTCTGTATACAAAATTTCATTTCAATATGTGAATCCACTCAAGAGATATTGAACGGAAACCCTGAAATTTTGGTATTTTTCGAAGTGCAAGGGGCATAACTCTGTCAAATTTTTTTCGATCGGACCATAATACGAACTTGACCTGGATTTTTGTTTGATGTGTCTGTATACAAAATTTCATTTCAATATGTAACTCCATTCAAGAGATATTGAACGGAAACCCTGAAATTTTGGTATTTTTCGAAATGCAAGGGGCATAACTCTGTCAAAATTTTTTTGATCGGACCAAAATATGAACTTGATCTAGATTTTCATTTGATGTGTCTGTATACAAAATTTCATTTCAATATGTAACTCCATTCAAGAGATATTGAACGGAAACCCTTAAATTTTGGTATTTTTCGAAGTGCAAGGGGCATAACTCTGTCAAAATTTTTTTGATCAGACCCAAATATGAACTTGACCTAGATTTTTGTTTGATGTGTCTGTATACAAAATTTCATTTCAATATGTGAATCCACTCAAGAGATATTGAACGGAAACCCTGAAATTTTGGGTTTTTTCGAAGTGTAAGGGGCATAACTCTGTCAAAATTTTTTCGATCGGACCTTAATACGAAGTTGACCTGGATTTTCATTTGATGTGTCTGTATACAAAATTTCATTTCAATATGTAACTCCATTCAAGAGATATTGAACGGAAACCCTGAAATTTTGGTATTTTTCGAAATGCAAGGGGCATAACTCTGTCAAAATTTTGTTGATCGGACCCAAATATGAACTTGACCTAGATTTTCATTTGATGTGTCTGTATACAAAATTTCATTTCAATATGTAACTCCATTCAAGAGATATTGAACGGAAACCCTGAAATTTTGTTATTTTTCGAAATGCAAGGGGCATAACTCTGTCAAAATTTTTTTGATCGGACCCAAATATAAACTTGACCTAGATTTTTGTTTGATGTGTCTGTATACAAAATTTCATTTCAATATGTGAATCCATTCCAGAGATATTGAACGGAAACTGATGTCGCGGACCGACCGACAGACCGACAGACCGACCGACAGCGGCAAACCTTTATGTCCCCTCTTCTTCGAAGGGGGGCATAATAAAATCGAAAACACTAAAACCCCCTTCTTGCATGTCACGTGTCTTTGATGGATCTATAACGGAAAGTATATTCTGAGAATGAGCATAGCAAAATATTTATTATGCCAAGCACGGATCCTAAGGTTGGGTTGGGGTTTTCAGGACACCATCATCACCTCCTATCCGAAGACAACACGATACAAGATAGGGTGGCTCCAAAATGGGATGGATCCATGATCTAACTTCAGGCAAAGTGCCGAGTTGCAAAACTTGAATGGTCTCGACAGATGGGTACTCAAACATTGGAGTACTATGACCTTGACCTTTGACCTTTTTAACCCCAAAATCAATAGGGGTCATCCTTGACTCATGGTCAGTATGTGTATGAAGTTTCACTGGCACGTATCATACTTGACTTATAGTCCGGAAACCAATTGTTGACGCCCGCCCGCCCGTCTCATATGAAATTAAGGACCGAGTTTTGCAACTCGGCTAAAAATGACCAACCCCTTCGCTTTTCAAGGCTGTTAAGAAACATAGGGTAATCAAAGATTACATAGTTCGCCTATACAGGTTTTTGTCAGAAACCAGGTTAAAGTTTTTGAAAAGTAGGTCAAAGTCCAAGGTCAAGGTCACTAGGTCAAAGGTCATGGTCTCAAATGAAAGGTCTAGTCACAATGTATCTACATGTGAAATATCAAAGCCCTACCCCTTATAGTTCAAGAGATATAGCCCAGGTTAAAGTTTTGTCTACGGACGACGACAACGACGACGATGACGACGAGGGTATGGCATTAGCTCTCCGGACTTTTTCGTCCCGGCGAGCTAAAAATCATAAAAATCCTAAAATATTTATAAGCATTCCTCTCAACTTCATCTCGGCTAAAATGAACCAATTCTTTGGCCAGACGGAAAATGAATTGGAGAAATCTCAATTAACAAAGTTGAAAATTTTATCAAAACGCGTCAACAATATGAACATTGTGAATAATACTAATTGAAAATTTGCCCCTAACGGGGCTACAATACCCCCCCCCCCTTGCAGAATTATTCTTTGAAAACTTATCTTGTGATCAAGGTCAAGCGTCTATTGTGACCTTGACCTCAGTTCAAGATCATGACACACCCTTAGGCCCTACAGACCATTTCTGTGAATTATTATTTAAATTCATCCAAGGGGGGGGGGGAGTTATATTCTGGACCAAGATGTTACTAATGGTGTCTATTGTGACCTTGATCTTTGACCTTGGTTCCAGGTCATGACACATCCTTTGGTCCTAAGAAAGGTTTCTGTGAAATGTTTTTGAAATCCATCAATAGGAAGAAGAGTACTATCCCGGACAATGTTTACTAATGGTGTCTATTGTGTTCTTGGCCTTTGACCTTGGTTTAAGGTAGTGACACACCCATAGGTCCTAAGAAAGATTTCTATGAAATCTTATTGAAATCCATCCACAGGCGGAGGAGTTATGATCTGGACAAGAATTTACTAATGGTGTCTATAATCAGCTTGACCTCTTGGGTTCAAGGTCATGACACATAGTTAGGTCCTAAGGAACATTTCTGTGAAATAAAATTATTGAAATCCATCCACAGGGGAAGGCGTTTTTCTCTGGACAAGGTTTCACTAATGATGTCTATTGTAGCCTTGACCTTTCAAGACGAAGCGGTATGATAATAGCTCACTTTAAGCCTTTCGCTGAAGTGATCCGGCGTGACAATAACTGACTTAAAAAAAAAAAGACTGTGGCTCAGATAAGCTAAAGTATGAACATTTCTCGACATCACTTTAAGTATAATGTATATACATTGCCATCCATACATTAAACGTCCAAATTTACTTTCAGAAAGTGAATAGTTACAAATTCATTGCTTTGTAACCTTATAAATATCGCATCTAACATCTTCATGATCTTTTTTACTGGCGATGCCTTTTAGCAGAACTTTACTTTTGACTGATCGGTGTATCTATTTCTCATTTACTTTTTCAGACACACGATAGAATTACTTGTTTACAGCACTAGTAATTACCCAAACTGTCAGAAAGACTTTTTCTGAAGTAATTGTATCCTAAAACATATAAACAAAGGGTAAATATGTGCAATAATTTGATCAACATCGCGCCTCTGCGCCAGGGATTTAAAATCGCATCAATCATTCTTCATTACACGTGTCAGCAAGATTTTATCCGTAAGATAGGCGCATTACATTGTTTATTATGTACTACAGCGGAAACTACAAATAACTTTGATATGAAGGCAGTAAGACAAAAGTTAACGTTCCGATGGGGCGTAATTTCACCCAGAATTCACGAATTATGTTTGAATTGAAGTTTGCTAACGCGAGGTGAGCTTCGTAATCCGTGATTATCTATGTTTTTGAATATATGAGGTAAGTAATTAATAGAAAAATTAAACATAACATTAAAACTGTCCGTTGTTGGAAAGTAGAGGAAAATCAGTCCGTTATTCTATGTTCGTTACTAGTCAAATGTAGTAGTAATATATATTTTGTGGGTCCGACGGTTATATGTTGGATATATACTGTTGGGAACATACGTTATACAGAATGCGTTTATGCATAGCCAATTTTAAAGGTCCCTGGGATGTTACTTTTGAAAGATTCGTGTATTAATACTCGTGACGTCACAATGCACAAGATCTAAAGAAACATGCCGCGATGCCTGTTCTAACTTGCAAACTGAACCCGCGGCGAGATGAATTTTGACGTCACCCTTTTACCAAGAAAAAACAATTTCAGAAAACAAGAATGAAACAGACAACTATGGTGCATATATATAGAATAAATGTCATAATTTGTGTTTTGTTTCTGGTATGCAACACACATCAATTGCATTTATCGCATGAAATGCACTAACGCGCATTAAGATAAATGCACTTGCTGTGTGTTGCATACCCGTAACAAAACACAAATTAAGACACTTATTCTCTATATCCAACATATACCTGTGGGAACCACAAAACACAGTACGTTTATCCCTATTCTAATTTTACTCTTTCTACCCCTCAGAGGGTCTCCCGTATCGCTTTAGAGGCGATGTTGTTACGGAGGACAAACAACGACCAACACAAATTATTGCGCTGCAAAATACGAAATACAACTGCTCATACCTTGTAGCTTTACGTCACATTATGACGTCATTGGAGCAAATAACACAGGGGACCATGACGTCATACGTAACTTGTAACGTGCAAATTTATTTTAAAGTATGTCAATTGAGTCGGTTTGCGGCATGTATATCGTCGTTATACATGCTTGTAGAAATCCTGTGAACCAATCAAAATGCGTGAAACAAACAGAATGAATAAGAATTAGAATTATTTTTTTCTATTAATTCACTTACTTCATATTCAAAAACATAGGTAATCACGGATTACGAAGCTCGCCTCGCGGCAGCAAAATTTAATTCAAACATATTTCAAAATACATGTACATGTATATTGGCTTTAAAAGTAAAATCACTCAAGCGGAATAAGTAGGACATGGTCATTTTATGAACGTTTGATCAAAGATACATCCACTATGCCAGTTCAGAACACGTACGTTTAACATGTAGCACTTATACTTTGCTAAATATTGGCTTTTAAAAAGACAAAATCACTCTAGCGGAAAAAGTAGGCCAAGGTCAGTTTATGAAAGTTTGATCAAAGATACATCCACTATGCAAGTTTGGTGCATGAAGCAGTTATACTTTGCTCAATATCAATTTGGCTTTTATTAAGGCAAAATCACTCAAGCGGAAAAAGTAGGACATGGTCATTTTATGAACGTTTGATCAAAGATACATCCACAATGTAAGTTTTGAACATGTAGCACTTATACTTTGCCCAATATTGCTTTTAAAGGCAAAATCACTCAAGTGGAAAAAGTAGGTCAAGGTCATTTTATGAAAGTTCAGGCTTTCTACTCTACCTTGATGAAAAAGTAGGAAAAAAGTAGGAGTAGTCAATGAAAAAAGTAGGAGAAAAATAGGAAAAAGTAGGAATTAATAGGAGAAAAGTAGGAAATTTTCCATCACTTTTCTTCTTCTTCCGTGTGAGTGCATAAGCGTCAATTTTCAGTAAGTATGACACACAAATCACAGTAAGCAATGATTGTAGACTGATAATGTTCATCTGTGAGGAAATCACAGAGAGAAATAAGGACAGATTGATTTTTCATGTAAAATATATAGAATGGGCGACCGAAGCGAGCCCGAAATTTTTTTAAAATTTTGAATCAGATGTCGATGACAAGTGAAGCAAGTAATTTTTAACATTTGAGATGAAAAAGTAGGAATAGTAGGAGGTTTTGAAGAAGAAGTAGGAAAAAAAGGATCAAAATAAAAAAGTACGAAAAGTAGGAAAAAGTAGGAAATAGTAGGAACAGTAGAAAGCCTGAAAGTTTGATCAAAGATACATCCACTGTGCAAGTGTGGTACATGTAGTACTTATACTTTGCCCAATATTGGCTTTTAAAGGCAAAATCACTCAAGCGGAAAATGTACCTCAGATGCCGTATCTGATGCATGGGTTCACATCAGCATCCCAAGATCAATCACTTTGTGCAAGTCTGGTCCCTGCCGCATCAGTACTTTGTCAGTTACTGAGTTACCCCAAAAACTTTAACAGGACGCGGACGCGGACACCGGGGGTATAGCATAAGCTCATCTCAACTTCGGCGAGGCGAGCTAAAAAGTCCATCAAATAAAAATTTATGAACGTGTTGCTTCAAACATGGAGAAACCTATGGCAATGTACATTCATAATAAAAAAAGAAAGCACTTTACCAGATATCATCACCTTTGGAGCTACACCATCCAATTAATCAGAATGTCTTCAGAATATATCATGTGATATAGGTTTCCCATTGAAAATTCGAAGTCTGATATTCTACATATCATTCATAAAATTTAAAAGACACTTGTGCAAGACTACATCTGCACTACCAACGGACACAAATGGTACCGCGTTTATCTCGTCTAACTCTTATTAAAACAACGGTACTAAAACCTTCCTAACGTATTCCTCCACGTGGTATGGTCAGACAGGATTTTTCAATGGTCCCGACTAGATTGTTCACTTAATATGTATTGTGACCTGGACCTTTGACATATGACCTCGGACATAATTGGGCCCAGAACAACAATTAAGTGAAGTAAAATCATGGCCCAAACAAGTTTTATCGGACAGACAGAAGGAAGCATGGACAAACACACACAGCGATAAAACCTATAATTCTCTCCTACCAGGGACTAAAAAACTTAAATAGAAGAAAAGTGAAACTTGGTTGTAAACGTATTCACAGCTAGAAGCCATTATTCAGATACAACAAACACAGATCCGTAAACCTTTCAGGAAATTGACAACGTCCAACATGTCAAATGGTCATGTAACTATGACAAAAACTGATTGAATGAAACATAACTCAAACTTGATCTGTATCACACCATGATGTACTCTATTCACATACCAAAAGTTCAATATCTGCAAAACAGGGAAAATTAAAAAAAAAAAACTGAAGTGTGGCAGACTGACAGACGAAGAGACAGACGGAACAGCGATTAATGTATCGAATAGTTTCCAGTGCCCATCAGCTAAACAATAAGACCTTCGTCAACAGAAGATTAATTAATTTTATACTTAGTTAACAGATTCGATGGATATAATATTTTTTTCCATTTGATCCGAAATACATGTAAAATTAATGTTTTCACATGCGGACCAATAAATCATTGTACAACAATTCTGTCAGTTACGGCCGATCGCATCAAGTATAAAACATCAAAGGTTCATGACTAGTACCATTTGTCGCTTTAATTCCCACCTCTGGTGTTATTTCCGACACCAAATCCCGAGTAGGACGAGGACTAATGATCTCTGAAATTAAAACATGCCATGAAACATGATCCATTTAATTCCTAGAATAATACCCCACACAACTTCGCACGAATGAGGTCAGAAAGATCGTGTATAATGTAGGAAGTCTCATCCCCCAGAGGAATGCAATATATGCCTCCCACAATGTTTCAATTGTCTTTTTTAAACTTTCTTTAATGCTTCTAATAACAAGAGGTCCAAGGGGGGCACATCGATCACTTGAGTCGCAGACAAAAGAATGATAGGAGACAATTTGGTGGGGGACCTTGATATTTGCTTCCTGTACGACATCGTGAAATTCTATGCAGCTGTAAATGATGTGTCAGCCAATCAGAGCCCTCGACGATCGTATTATTTGACCGATTGGCACGAATAACACAAACTTGGTAGACGACCTTGAGTATACTTGTTTTCTGCGAGGTTTCCTGAAATTCTGCGCAACGGTTCCAGAGAAGTCCAAAATGCGTCAGCCAATCAGAGCCCTCAGTGGTCATATTAGTTGACCAATCGGTACGAAAAACACAAATTTGGTAGAGGGTTTGAGTACTTGCTTCCTGTAAAGTTTCTTGAAATTCTGTGCAGCAGTTGAAAATGCATCAGCCAATCAGAGCCCTCGGCGTCAATATTTGTTGACCGATCAGCACGAAAAATACAAACTTGGTAGAGGACCTTGAGCACATGTTTCCTGTAAGGTTTCGTGAAATTCTGTACTTTGGTTGCAGAGAAGTCGGAAATGTGTCAGCCAATCAGAGACCTAGGCGACAATATTTGTTGACCGATCAGCATGGGAAACACAACTTGTCCTATATATTCAACTCTACCATCTTATAACGAGATGGGTAGAAATGACTCGAATATCAGGCTGTTTTTATTAGTCCCCTACCGGCTCGCCGGAGGGGACTTAATAGTTTCCATCCCGTTCGTCTGTCCGTCTGTCTGTCACACTTTAGTTTCCCAGACTTTTTTTCGTTGTCGTTGCATATATTGAACTCATTTTTGGAATGTGAGTTTATCTCAATGTGATACAGATCAAGTTGGAGTTTGGTTTCGATTCGCCAATTTTTACCAGAGTAATGCCCCTTGGACTTAGCAAATTACATAAAATTCTCAGTTTTCCGGACTTTTCTTTCAAGGCATTGCAGATACTGAAATAATTTTTTTATACGTGAATACATTTAGTGTTAAACAGCTCAAGTTTGAGTTTTGTTCCGATTGACCTATTTTTACAAGAGTTATGGCCCCTGGGCTTAGCAAATTTCATGAAATTCTCAGTATTCCTTACTTTTCTAAGCTGTTGTTGTTGATATTGAATTTTTTTTTTATGTGTGATTACATCTTAGTGTTATACAATTCAAGTTTGAGTTTGGTTTCGATTGACCTATTTTCACAAGAGTTATGGCCCTTGGACTTAGCAAATTTCATGAAATTCTCAGTTTTCCGGACTTTTCTTCCATGGTATTGCAGGTATTGAAATCATTTTTGGTATGTGAATATATGAAATCATTTTTGGTATGTGAATATATCTCGGTGTGATACAAATCAAGTTCGTGTTTCAATTTGATTGACCAATTTCTACAGGAGTTACGGCCCCTGGACTTAGCAAATTTCATGAACTTCTCAGTCTCCAGTCTTTTCATGCCTGTTGTTGTAGATATTGAGCTGATTTTTGGTATGCAGATACATTATAGTATGATAAAGAATAAGTTGAAGTAGGGTTTAATTTATTTGTTCTTACAAAAGCTATGACCTCATAGCATATTTCATTAAATTTTCCTGTTTTCCATACCTTTTTCTAATACACATATTGAACTTATTTTGATGTTGGATTCATCTTTTGGTGTAAGTACAGGTCAAGGCAGAGTTGAAGGACATGGATCAATGCCAGTAGGGGGACTTATATCGCCATACCTTTATCTAATACACATATTGAACTTATTTTGATGTTGGATTCATCTTTAGTGTAAGTACAGGTCAAGGCAGAGTTGAAGGACATGGATTAATGCTGGTAGGGGGGCTTATATCGCTTGTGATTCATACATTTATGTTAACTTCACTCAACTAAAGTGACACCCATTTCAAGACCCTGGTGGCAAAGCCTCACACAAAATATCAGTTGCACATCTACACCACAGACACTTGTAAAATAATGTTAAAAGAATTAACTCTCCATCAATTATACTTTCTGAGAATTGGTGTTCACAAGATAACATTATAAATCTTATATATGAGAAAATGGTCACACCCTTGGGTCAGAAGCTTAAACAAAATACCATGTACACAACTAGACCACAGTCTCATGGTAATGTTATCTCTCTATCAAGTATACTTTATGAGAGTTGGTGGTCACAACGTTACATAGACTTGTTAAGGAGAAATGACCACACTCCTTTCCAAGACCCTGGGGATCAGAGGATCAAACAAAATATCAGAAACACAAGAAGACCAGAGAGTGATTATAATGCAAAAGGAATTATCTCTCTATCGATTATACTTTTCGAGAACTGGTGTTCAAAAGATTACATTATACATTATTATAGTTCCAGACAGGTAATATGGTCTGATATGCCTTGTCTGGAATTATATTTCCTGAGCCGAAGGTGAGGGGGAATATGAATTCCAGACAAGGTATATCAGACCA
The DNA here is from genome assembly GCA_028142955.1 of Pinctada fucata. Lineage (NCBI taxonomy): Eukaryota > Metazoa > Mollusca > Bivalvia > Pterioida > Pteriidae > Pinctada > Pinctada fucata. Next base: position 25,588,371 of record AP027114.1, read on the forward strand.
TATTACCTGTCTGGAACCATAATAACATTTTCATCATACTGCAAATCCTTTATAAATTGTTATTTTAAAAATGGTGTTGACAGTAAAATTTCTGACTTCTTTATTTGTTGATGGATTGTAAAATTTTCTACACCATTAAAAAGATCGTACCCGTAAATGGTTTATTCAGAACAAATGAACCACGAATGAAATTCATTTTAGTAGAAAATTAAAATTAAAGGATCTGAAGCGAGAGTAAAATTCAAAACGTTTGAATGTTTTTACGGGAAAAGCTTGCTGTGACGTCAAGAAACAATAAGGTATCCGTGATGTCACAAAGTTCCATATTTATGGCTGCAGACGGGTAACAAAGTCTCATAATTACGGCTAAACAACCAATCATGAGATTCCAAGATTTTTATTTGCAGTGTGACAAAGACTTATATAGGTGAAAATGACCACACCCATTTTTTTAAAGACCCTGGGAGCCAGGGTCTCAAACAACATATAAAGTGCACAAATATGCCAGAGACTGATTATAATGCAAAAAGAATTATCTCTCTATCAATTATACTTTTGGAGAACTGGTGTTCACAAGATTACATAAACTTACTAGTATATAGGAGAAATGACCAGACCCATTTTCCAACACCATGGGGTCAGGGGCTCAAACAACGTATCAAGTTCACAACTATACCAGAGACTGATTATAATGCAAAAAGAATTATCTCTCAATCAAGTATACTTTTCGAGAACTGGTGTTCACCAGATTACATAGACTTGTGTAGGAAAAATTTACCACACCCTTTTTCGAAGACCCTGGGGGTCAGAGGCTCAAACAAAAGATCAGGTTCACAACAAGACCAGCGACTGACTATATTGTTAAAAGAATTAACTCTCTGTAAATTACATTAGTACTTCATTTCTACAAAGTTTCATGAAAATCTGTTCCGTGGTTCTGGAGAAGAAGTTGAAAATGTGAAAAGTTTACGGACAGATGACGGACGACAGACGAAGCTGTATCACAATAGCTCACTTTGAGCCTTTGGCTCAGGTGAGCTAAAAACGACAATGTATATCAAGACTAAGTAAAATCTGTCTTTGCTTCCTTGGTGTTCATTGCAAACGTTTATGTTAGTCTATGACATATTTGCACCACATGCATACATTTCAAGATATTTGCGAAAACTTACAAAGTCTTTGTAATATTTAGCAATCTAGCAGAAGATGGTTTTAAAGAACTAAATCATAATTATGAAGATGGATTTTACTTAGTCTTGATATACATTGTCCATTTTTACACTTGATAGAGGCCAAGAGGTCGAAAATTTGTGTATTCGAGTGTTTATGTTTTTATTCCTACCTCTTAATGCTTAAAGGTAGGTCAAAGGTCACTTGGTCAAAAGTAGTCATGATATCAAATGAAAGATCTGGTCATGAGGAATCTACATGAGAAATATCAAAGCCCTTCCCCTGATACTGCATGAGATATAGCCAGGAAAAACGTTTTAGGTCAAACTACATGGTCAAGGTCACTAGGTCAAAAGTCATGAAATCAAGTAAGAGGTATGGTCATGAGGATTCTGCATGAGAAATATCAAATATCCTCTAAAGTTCATGAGCTAAAGCCAAGGTTTAAGTTTTCAAAAGCAGGTCAAACTCCAAAGTCAAGGTCACAAGGTCAAAAATTTTGGTATCCATGGAAAGGTCTTGTCACAAGGAATACACATGTGAAATATGAAAGCCCTATCACTTACCATTAAAAAATTATGGCCAAGGTTAAAGTTTTTCAAAAGTAGGTCAAACTCCAAGGTCAAGGTCACAAGGTTAAAAATGTTGGTATCCATGGAAAGGTCTTGTCACAAGGAATACACATAAGAAATATGAAAGCCCTGTCACTTACCTTTCAAATGTTAAGGTCAAGGTCACTAGGTAAAATTTTGTTACTGAATTTAATTCATCTCATCATAGTCTATCACCATGTCAAGTTTCAAGTTGCTGCTCCAAGCAGTTTTCTCTCAACAGACTTATACGCAACACTTTAACCGAAATGTTCTTTTGTTTCTGTTTTTTTCAACACCACAGACACGCAAACAATACACAGACAAGGACATTTTTTAGTATATGACACAGAACACGGATGAGAATATGTCAGCCGACCTGTGGTCCTAGTGAGGCTCGAACCAGCAATGTTATAGTCACTAGCTGGATGCCCTTACCACTAGACCACGGAGCCCACACCTTAACCAAAATGTTGACAGAGGATGGACTTCGCCATTTCATAGACCGGATTTGCTTCGTAATCCGGCCAAAAATGGGATCAAAGAAAGAGACTGACAGTGATAGCTGTTACCTAAACATGGCAAAATGGAATCAAAGTTAAAAGTGTAACCATATGGCCTCTCCCCTAAACTGTTTATGTTGAACTATTATTTTATGAATTTGCATACTGTAGAAAGAGGGATAACTCTAATGCCAATATAATGCAGTTATCAGAACACAAGAATCAATTCCCTTACATAAAAGACACATGATGGGCACCATTAGTTCATATCATTAGTTCGTATTCAAAACCAGATATACATGTATCTATAAGAAATACATTTCAGAAATCTTTGGTTATCATAAAGGACTTTTTTTAGGCGAGGACTTTATCTTCACCTAATTTTGCATGCTTGATCTGATGCAAAAATAAAGTCCTAAAGCCCTATCACTGACCAGCTTTCAGCTAGTTTATAGGTGTGACACCCAAATTGTGACAGACAGATGGACAACGGACAAAGTTATCCATAAGTGCCGCAGGCGACACAAAAATTGAATCAAAGTACAGAGTCATTAATAGAGCAGACCTGTCAACTCTCCCTCTTTTGGAGGGAGACTTCTTTTTTGACCTCATCTCTCTTCTTGGCATTTCTCCCTTAAGGGAGACCAAAATCTCCCTCTTTTTGGCCCAATCACCCTCTTTCTCCCTCTTTAGGCATATTTACCATTTATATATTGATTTATATTAGAGGAATTACTCTAAATAGCAACATTCAGACATTTCATGAGAAATTTCATGACAAAATGCAAGAAAAGATGTATAGAATGCAATAAATTATTGATAAATGTTTCATAGTTTATATATGTTTTTGCACTGAAATGACAGCACAATGAAATTATTTGAAAACTGGTTTTGCACAAAATGTTGCAATTCATTAAAAATAGCAATCCAAGGAATGCTTGTGTCGCCTGCGAGGCGGTTTGATTATTATTCTAGAAAGTGGATCAAATTATTGGTATCAGTTGAAAAGTCTTGTCAAATGAAATTCATTTGAAACATCAGACCTCTTAATTACAAATTAAAAGCTATGGTCATTTTCAAATTTTCAGAAAAGAGTGTCAATCATCTAGGTCAAGGTCACTACGTAAACATTGGTAACAAAAAGGTCTCATCATAAGAAATATTATTAAAAACCTATCACCTACCAATTAAAAGATATATACAACCTTAGAAAAGAAGGCCAGATAGCTAGGTCAAGGTCAAAAGGTAAAATATTATGGAATGTGTAGAATGGCATTGTTACAAGGAGAATACATGTGAAATATCAAAGCCCTATCACCTACCAATCTAAAGATATAGCCAATATTACTTTTCTTGGAAAGTAGATCAAAAATCTAGATCAAGGTCAAAAGGTCAAATATTATGGTCTGTGTAGAAAGGTCTTGTCACAAGAAATACACATGTGAAATACCAAAGCCCTATCACTTACCAATCAAAAGATAAATCCATTCTTAATTTTTTTGAAAAAGTAGGTCAAATATGTAGGTCAAGGTCATAAGGTCAAAAATTATGGTATGTGTAGAAAGGTCTTGTCACAAGGAATATACATGTAAAATATCAAAGCCCTATCACTTACCAATCAAAAGATATAGCGAATCTTATCTTTTTTTCAAAAGTAGGTCAAATATCTAGGTCAAGGTCAGAAGGTCAAAAATTATGGTATGTGTAGAAAGGTCTTGCCACAAGGATTGCACATGTGAAATATCAAAGTCCTAACACTTACCAATCAAAAGATACATCCATTCTTATTTTTTTGAAAAATAGGTCAAATATGTAGGTCAAGGTCACTAGGTCAAAAATTATGGTACGTGTAGGAAGGTCTTGTAACAAGGAATACACATGTGAAATATCAAAGCCCTATCACTCACCAATCAAAAGTTATGGGCTGTGACACCCAAAGTGTGACTGACAGACAGACAGACGGACGGACGGATGGACAGATGGACAACGGACAAAGTGATCCCTAAGTGTCGCTATGCTTCGCAGGCGACACAAAAATGTGGCAAAATGGGTTCACGTGCAATTTTCCTCTTTTTCAAGTGCCAAGGAGGGAGATCTCCCTCTTTTCAAGATTTCTAAGTTGACAGGTATGATAGAGAGACTTAACAGTGATACTCCTTACATAAAGCCTAGCTCTTAAAGTGAAGAATTTATGATGAATGTAACAGCTTTTGAATGAAGGACATACATAGTTATTACAGTAGGGCACCTGCCTTAGGTAGATCCCTAAATTAAAAAATATGGGCAGAATGACTTTACCTTGGCAACAGCTAGCTCAAAATCTTCTTGTGTAACATGGACCCTTCTCTCTCTCAGAGCATACATGCCAGCCTCTGTACATACTCCCTAGAACACAATGTAGATAAATAGTCATCTTATTTATTCACTATCTAGAGTGACAACAGTCTTCATGAAATTTCACTAGCCTGATGCCAAGGGGCTAGTAAAAATTTGCCAGTCTACTAAAGATTGTCTACAGTTTCTAACAAACTGTATAAATGGCCAAGAGAATTTGGCTTCAGGCTAGTGGCTCAAAAGAGTTTTCTTGAAGACTGAGCTAATAAACACATCACATTGGTAAAGTTATCAAAATGATCATAGCAATGGTAAGATTGAAGCTTAAATCATGTTTCTGTTTAGTGTTATACATGTATATTGCAGACTATTTTCAAACAGTGAGACTTTTATTGTCTATAATATCTTTTAAATAATAGCACTTTTATTTTCTGTTAAAAGACAGGAGGCCGGTAGTTTATTTGGCTTATTTCTAAATGTGGCTATCACTATATATTTACATTCTGAATTTTACATCCTATAGACTGCAATGTTCAGCAGATGGTTGATATTTGTCCATAAATTACCATCTGCAAAATTATATTATCATCTGCTGGACCAATCAAATGGCTTGCTCAATATACAAAAACTTTGTATTCATAAACAAAATGGCAGCCCCCATGATGGTTGCTTAGGCATCAAAATGTTAAGATTTCCATCGATGATTGATAAAATAAAGTATAATTCAAATATTTTTCAAAGAACTTCCAAATTTGTAGTCAAAAGCTGTAAAACAGTTGTGTACATATGTATGAAAAATTTAAATAATGTTTCATTGTGCCATGAAAAACCTTAACAGCGAAGAACTTTGTAAGCGCACGAAATTAACGGTGGCCCAATGGACAATTTCTACAGTAAATTGGATTAGTCTATAGAAAAAGTCGTAGACCACTTGTCCATAGGAATTTTCAGCATCAAAGTCACATAAAAATTTATAAGATTAAAAGAATTTCTTTGGATTTGGAATCATTGTCTATGATTCTATTTTTGAAAGAAGTAAATTGTTTTATCCCATAAAATGCGTAAAGATTAGATTTTTGGGGTTATTTTTATTTTGGTCTATAGTAAATTGCAGCGGTCTATAGGATCTAAAATCAATTGTCAATCTCATACACTGCTTTGTAGTGGTAAGAGAGCCCTGTAAAGAATTGTTTAGTAGAAAGTGATAATTTTATTTAAGACACTGAATATTCTAACTGCACAGACTGGATCAAAAAAGTCCTTTAAATATCAAATCAATTGGATCACCAAAATTCTCAATTTCAAAACAACCACGTTTGATTCACGTTTGATTTAACGCTGTGCAAATACAAACTCGTTTTGAACTTTCTTTATGTACTGACTGTAAACGTCTGTTACAACGTACTCATAAGTGAAGATATCTAGCCCTGCGTTAAAAATTATGTAAAAAGTTGTTACAAAATTTCTTGGACACCAGTGCACGAGTGCCGCGATTGCATGTGCATGTGATGGGACAGATTGACACTGGATGATTTTGTCTCTCGTCTCCTTATATCTTAATTAGAACTCATCGATGAGAATCAGGATATCGTTTGAATGCTGTTTTAACTCAATGACAATATTTTGTCATCACGGAACTCATTGACTAACCTTGTAAGTTTAAATTTTGAGAGACTGGCGCCTGTTAACTACGAACAGCTGGCAAATGGTTTTTGTAACCAAATCAAATACCTTCCATATTGTATACATGCACACAAAGAATTTGATGATTAGAGACAAATGAGAAAATACATCTAATGAACATCGTAAGACTCGTTCATTAAGAAAACATTAACTACATGTAGATATTATAACTACTGGGCATAAATCAATTTATCAAAATCCAGAAGGTAATATAAATTCCCCATAACAACTATCTGAATAACATTCATTTCTTAAATACAATGTACCTTCACTTCTGCTCCTGAGGCCCCTGGCATCATTTCAGCAATCTTTCTAAGGTTAATGCCCCTTGTCAGATTCATCTTCCTTGAGTGAATTTTCAATATATCTAACCGCGCCTGTCAAATATAGAGAATAGTATACAGTATATTCCTTTTTAAAGTCAAAGGTAAAACATTATATTTCAATTGCAGAAGAATCCCCATGTTAAGCGCCCATTGGGCAAAGGGATTTATATCCTATAATTCTGGTTGCCTATTATGAAGTCACGATACCCTCATTATTAATGCCAACTTGGGTACTGTAAATTGGTTTTTATTCGTCAGGTACCAATTTTCGTCATTTTCGTCAGTGCCTCCCTTGACGAAATTACGTATCGACGAATATAAATACTCCTGACAAAATATAAGTGTAGAAAGAAAAAAATTTAATACGATAGGCAAATGGTAAATCATTGAAAACTGAATACGCACACAAAGTCGCATATAATGTACTTCTAACTACCAAATGATATGTTTTCACAACAAGCTAGCTGGTATACATGTCTCTAATTGTTTGATTACCAATAATTGTTAAACAAATAATGAAAACAAACGCATACGGCCTATACCTGAATGTTAAGTTGGCATTTGAACAGACAAATTTATATTTTAGGGACCCTTGGATGACGAATTTACGTACTGACGAAATGGTCATTTTGAACGAATTGACGAAAATTGGTACTGCCGAAAATAAAGCAATTTACAGTATCTGATATTTAGTACAAATGGAAATATAAGTAATGACTGTCTTACTTTGGGTGTTCATGGTAGTATAATTCTGGTTGGACACGTGAAAATTTTCTGAGAATCGCTTCGCAATTCACAGAATTTGCACATGACTAACAAGAATTATACTACCAGGATCACCCAAAGTAAGACAGTCATTTTCTAATTGGTTCCAAGGAAAATGTCTTGAGACAAGAAATGTACATGTGAAATATGAAAGCCCTATCACCACTGTTGCATATCATATGATGCACAGTGCATACATCCCATGGGAATCCCCCTGTTTAAACCAGGTAAATACTGTCTAAATCTTCTTTATATGAATTTATTTTAGGCCTATCATATGACCATCATTATCAATTACATAATTTAAGCAGAATTTTTTTATGCTCACCACATATTAAGATATGGTGCATGGACAGGTTCAAGTGTTCTAAGAATATGCATCTATTCTTGACCAGAATAAATTATCTATCCTTGACCAGAATAGATTACCATAATATAATTGATAATGATAGTCATATGATAGCCCTAAAATAATTTCATATAAAGTAGATTTTGACAGTATTTGCCTGGTCTAATCAAAGGGGATTCCCATGGAACATATCAAGATATGCGAAAGTGATCACTTACCATTGAAAATTTATGCCCGAGATTTAAGTTTTTGGGACAGACAGACTGACAGATGAACCGATTTTAATGACCTCGCACTTTTACAAAAGTGGGGTACAACAAAATGTGATTCTTTAGGACGGAATGAATTACAGGAAAATATCCCATGGTTTTGTGTTACATTTTCATCTGGTTGTCTTGAGAGTGAGTAGCAGATTAGCTGTTATCTTTAATATCAAGGAATAGAACAAGACTAAGTTTTAAAAATTTTAACCTACATTTACATGTGATCTTCAAAAGCTTTTGATTAAAATTTAGCTCACAGCATAAATATTTTGAAGATTAATAGAATCTATCCCCAGATGTCTACATCATTTATAGTGGCAGAGGAGTTGCGAGCACAAGATTACATAGATTTTTAAAGACCAGACCCATTTTCTACGACTGTAGGGTAAGTGCCTCAAACGAAATGTCAGGTGCACAACTAGACCACAGACCAAGTGTAATGCAAAAAGAGTTACATTTCTATCTCTTAAAGTTTTAAAGGAGTCGGACGGACGCTAGGGTATCGCATAAGCTCAACTTGTTATCACCAGTAGGGCTAAAAACCATTTTTGTTGTATTTACCTCTTCATTTGGTGGAGGAAATTCAATTTTTCTGTCAATACGACCTGGTCGCAATAAAGCAGAATCCAGTATGTCTATTCTGTTTGTTGCCATGATAACCTGAATTGGAAATAATGATGAAAAGAATGAAAAGAAAGATGTGTTTTGACTTCTCGTATTATGACTACAGATCAAGACATTCTTTACAATTCTAAGTGGACAACCGTATGATTAAATGGGAGAATTTTTTCCAGTCAGATATTTTTTTACTCTTTATATAACATATCAAAATCAGTGTCTCATAGACTAAATTTTGCATATTTCTTAGTTCTTGGAAGTTGTTAGCATACTTTATGGAATTCTAAGTTGAAATTCTCAAATGTGAATGGTATATGGCAGCTTGAAAAAAAGAGGAAAACATAGTTCTTTCTTTGCTCAAAATATATTAAAAGTATCATGAATCTGTAACAATGTACATACTATTGTCGTAGCAAAGTTACCTGACCGACGGAGCTAATTCAATCAGGCTAATGAGATGAGTCAATTAAAATTTAGGATAGGTAGACTATGGATTGCATATATAAGTAATTAGAGTAAATACTCATTACCTGCAATTTTTACTGGTCAGAAGTAAACTCTACGGATGACCAGGTGAAAATAAGCCCCGCCTGTTCAAGTCAGTTTGCCACAACAATAACAGCTTATATAGCCCCCAATATTTACCTTAATATTCTGTTTAGGTTCAAATCCATCCAGTTGATTCAGTAACTCCAACATGGTCCTCTGAACCTCACTGTCACCTGCAAGATATCATAGATAATAAAATTCTGATCGCAAAGCGATTTATAAGTCCTGCAACTCTGTCTAAATTATTTATAGTTTCAGAGGAGTTGCGAGCACAAGATTACATTTAGTTGTATAGAAGAAATGACCACACCTATTTTCTAAGACGTTGCGAGCACAAGATTACATAGAGTTATATAGGAGAAATGACCACATCCATTTTCTAAGACCCTGGGGGTCAGGGGTTCAAACAAAATATCAGGTGCACAACTTGACCATAGGCCCATTATTAGCAACCCCAGGTGAAATTTTCAAAGTTCTCAAAGTGTTCTACAACCAGTTTTATTGGATAGAGCTTTGAAAAACCTACACAAAACACTTTACTTTGTTCAGATATCTTTACTAGAACCAAAGTTATGACAATTTGAAGTCCCAAAATTTCGATGCTTTCGGGGAATTTTTGCATGCACTAAAACGCAGTCTTCGTGATGCTGTTCGTGGCACCGTCGAAACAAGATTTTACACAAAAACTGCCATATTTTTTTTGTTTTTCAAGATAACCACACCAAATTTTCCAATCTTAATGGAAATTTTCTTCTCTTTCCAATTCTGATGTTTGTTTCTCTATATCACTTCATTAAATAAGACTAAATTGCTGAATTGTAGTGTCATCTGATCATTTTATTGAAACATTCAAAGTATGTTTATTCAAAGACTCAATTTTTTTGAGATATTAACTCTTTTAGAGTTAATGGAAATTCTTTAATCATGTTAATACCCTTCAACAGAGTAGTTCCTGTATACAATCCAAAATATTTGCAAGAAATAGGTTAAATCAATACATATAGAACCACATAATATATCAATTTTCATAATTATTTTATCGAAAATCATATCTCTTACGCTTTCTGAAAGATCAGGATTCAGATAATATTCTAAATAAATATCACAGATATGTGTACATGTAATTATTATCTGAGATAGTTAATACATGTACCATAATTCTAGATATCTTCATTACTATGTTATTTTATTCTAACACTATTCTGAGGCGCTCAACTATACATGCAGTGTAATTACATGTATATTAAGGTTTGTTACAACACAAGGTTTCTTCATTTTGTCACTAGACTTTCCCTTGTCATGAGTAAGCCATACTGCATCACCCATCCTGGTCTCTTCATGTACATTTGTAACAGTGCACAGTCCTCGCCTTTGCTTACTGGAGATGATGGGTACACACTTGGAAGAGAGAGAGGGTCCAAAGATTTTTTTCCTCACCATTTCTTGAAGATAGAGTCTCAAATGCAAATTGCTTATCAATAAATTCCTGTAGTGTTCTGTTTTCTTGACTCTTGCTTTCATTTTAATGCTACAAAGTCTGTTTATAATTCCCTGCATTGATTTGTTCACAATCTGGATGAAGTAAAGAAAGGTACTTTAAAATGTCTTGAAATCTGCTATCATAAAGTTTAAGTCCATTTGTGATATTTTCCGTTTTTACAGCTGTAGCTTAAAATTCACAGAGGTCATGTTCACTGAGGCTCAAGGATTTAGAATGACCCAGGATATGTCTCCATTCTCTTATATACCACTGAAAGTACAAATTGAACTTGGATGGAGAAACCTGAGAGACTGAAATGAATAAAATAGATATGTTTAAAGTTTAAAGTTTTTTTTCTCATAAAAACACAATAAAAACACACATAGGAGGTATTTTCTAAACATTCTTTCTTTGCAAGGGGGGGGGGATTAATGAAAGTTTCATTATAGCCCAAACTAATACACGTAAAAGCACTATTACTACATGTTTGAGGTTGCAAGTATAAAAGATCTATAGTCATGGAGTTCTTAAATACCCATGATAACATAAATAGGGAGGGGGGTGGCAGCAAGGCCTAAAAAGTAAAAAAAGAAAAAATCTCTATCTATAAATGTTTAATAGCTATGTCGATTTACTCAACTGAAATTTGTATGCAAGTTTTAAGATTGGGTTAAATTAAAAAAAATCCAAGTCTCAACATTAGAAGGGGGGGGGGGGGGGGGGGGGGGGGGGGGTTCGGGTTAAACTTTCAAAGGAGGCTTTCAAACTTATAAGTTTATTTTGAAATTGAAAAAATATATATATATTTAAGTCGGGGAATCCCCTGCGATCGTAAGTCCGTCCATCAATCATTCTTGCTAAATTTATTTTAACTGAATGACCGGGGGATGTTCGGAAATAAGGCCGGTTGTGAAAATTTCCAAGTCCGTAATTAAAAAAATGGGCAGGGTTCCTCGGTCCCATTGATTCTTTCTAGTCCATCCTATAAACCCAATTATTTAATGTCCACTACTATACAAACATTACAAAATGAATGTTGGAGAGGGGGTGCGGGAATCAGAATAGGCAGTGGGTTGTTAATTAAAATAGACGGCTTGTGATTTTTTTCTACATCCGAAATTAAAAAAAAACATAGGTAATCACAGATTACGAAGCTCACCTCGTGGCAGCAAAATTCAATTCAAACATATTTCTTAGTACATGTATATTGGCTTTTAAAGGCAAAATCACTCAAGCAGAAAAAGTAGGTCAAGGTCATTTTATGAAAGTTTGATCAAAGATACATCCAATATGCAAGTTTGGTACATGTAGCAGTTATACTTTGCTCAATATTGGCTTTATAGATCAAAATCACTCAAGCGGAAAAAGTAGGTCAAGGTCATTTTATGAAAGATTGATCAAAGATACATCCAATATGCAAGTTTGGTACATGTATCACATATACTTTGCTCAATATTGGCTTTTAAAGGCAAAATCACTCAAGCGGAAAAAGTAGGTCGAGGTCATTTTATGAAAGTTTGATCAAAGATACATCTAATAAGCAAGTTTGGAACATTTAGCACTTATACTTTGCTCAATATTGGCTTTTAAAGGCAAAATCACTCAAGCGGAAAAAGTAGGTCAAGGTCATTTTATGAAAGTTTGATCAAAGATACATCCAATATGCAAGTTTGGTACATGTAGCACTTATACTTTGCTCAATATTGGCTTTTAAAAGCGAAATCACTGAAGTGGAAAAAGTAGGTCAGATGCTGCATCCAATGCATGGGTCCATCTCGGCATCCAAAGATGAATCACTTTTGCCAGTTTGGTTACTGTAGCATCAGTACTTTGTCAGATACTGAGCTACCCCAAACTTCTTAACCAAGTCACTCAAGCGGAAAATGTAGGTCAGATGCTGCATACGATGCATGGGTTCACCTCAGCATCCAAAGATGAATCATTTGTGCAAGTTTGGTTACTGTAGCATTAGTACTTTGTCAGATACTGAGCTACCCCAAACATCTTAACCAAGTCACTCAAGCGGAAAATGTAGGTCAGATGCTGCATACGATGCATGGGTTTACCTCAGCATCCAAAGATGAATCACTTGTGCAAGTTTGGTTACTGTAGCATCAGTACTTTGTCAGATACTGAGCTACCCCAAACTTCTTAACCAAGTCACTCAAGCGGAAAATGTAGGTCAGATGCTGCATACGATGCATGGGTTCACCTCAGCATCCAAAGATGAATCACTTGTGCCAGTTTAGTTACTGTAGCATTAGTACCTTGTCAGATACTGGGCTACCCAATACTTCTTAACCAAGTCACTCAAGCGGAAAATGTAGGTCAGATGCTGCATCCGATGCATGGGTTCACCTCAGCATCCAAAGATGAATCACTTGTGCAAGTTTGGTTACTGTAGCATCAGAACTTTGTCAGATACTGAGCTACCCCAAACTTCTTAACCGGACGCGGACGCGGACGCGTGGGGGTATAGCATAAGCTCACTCAACTTCGTCGAGGTGAGCTAAAAATTGGACAAAGGATCCCCTACGGACGTAAGTCCAGCGTTTCTCTCCAGTTCAACCCCTTAAACCCAAATTATTCCCATGATTTTGTGAACAACATAATACATTCATATTTCAATGCTGCAGTGACGCGTCCGCGGCAATGTTTGGCGTTTTAATTGTATATAATTACTTTCTAAATACATATTTTGATTAATAATGTATTCATAAACATTGTCTATAACGTTTAAATACTTTATTAGAGTTATTAACGATTTTTCAATTGAGTAATTTATCAAATTCAAGGCGCAGGCACGGAAAATCCAATATGGCGCCGTTTGTTTACATAATGTAAACAGGTGCGTGGAGGCACCGTGCGAGTTTTTGAATGAACTTGACCTTTGACTCCCATTTGCGCGGTGCTAAATAATACAAAATATTATTAATATATACACCAAAAGAAAATTTAGATTTTTCTCTACAAGAATATGTATTCAAAATATTGACTTACCTTATAGTATTCACGTACTTGTTGATTAACTTTTCACGCTTGTAGCTCCGGTCATGGTCAACATATTTTAATTTTGAAAGTGGCTTCATCCAGGTAATTTTCTCACCTGTTTTGTCTGTAAATTTCATGCATATTAATGGAGATTTGACCCCGCGGAAATCCTTTCACGTGTAACATATGTGACAAGAGCTTAGTGTTTTAGGCGCCGAAATTGGCGATGCGTAATTTCTAGCTGTGTATTGCAAATAACTCGTCTAAAACGTTATTTAGACAGAACAAAATATCAAAACGATTACATATTCAGAAACTTTAGATTATTAGCTTCAAAATGGTACATAAATAATGAAAATTGGTTGGGTAGAAGTTACTGTAATCTTAATTTTAAAAAGTGAGGTATCGATTTTCGACGAATTCGCCGCTATCGGCGCGCTCGGCTGGGGTTGCTACCATTATAATGCAAAAAGAATAAATTTCTAACCATTCACAAATTCAGAGAAAAACATTAACAGAAGAACAGACAGGTGGACGGACGGACGGACGGACGGACAGTTAGGCAGATGGATGCCAGACACAGGGCAATCGCACCAGTAGAGCTAAAAATTATTTCATGTTTTTTTTTTTAAATTAACATCTATTTTCAATGGTACTTTAATGATTTATGGAGCCTTGATATTTATATTGTCTAGAGTCAACCCACCTCCTGATCCACCTTCCAGTCTGGATGATCCTATAGAATCTATCTCATCCATGAAAATGATTGATGGTGCATGCTCTCTGGAAAATAAAATGTTACAATTAAAGAATATTAACACCACAATTGATATTGATCCGGTAAACTGTTCAAGAAATATAGCCGGGACAGGAATGTATGTACAATTTCATCAAATTTTTAAAATGAACTCTCAAGTGACCTTGAGTCAAGATGATGTGAAACCTTTAGGTCATAAGCAACATCATACTAAAATGTGAAAGTGATTCGGCAAACAGTTCAAGAGATATAGCCCGGACAGGAATGTATGTACAACTTCATTGAAAATGTACTAAGTGACCTTGACCTAGGTCACATGACCTTAGGTTGAGGTGATGTGAAACCTTCCGGTCATAAGCAACAAAATACTAAAATATGAAAGTGATTCGGCAAATGGTTCAAGAGATATAGCCCAGACGGGAATGTGTGTATAATTTCATTAAAAATGTACTAAGTGACCTTGACCCAGGTCACATGACCTTAGGTCAAGGTCCTTGAAATTTGATAATTAACCTTATGTGACCTTTGTTCCAAAGGATTTATCTTAATGAACGTTTGTATGACATTTGATCAAATTCAGATGAAGTGTTTAGTAGATATGATGAGCTTGGACAGACACGACAGAGAGCATAAAAACTAAAACACTAACAAGTTCATGGTGGGCACTGCTACATCGGCTAATTGAAACTTTGGATTTTGTATGTTTTGTTTGCTTAAAATCTTTTATAATAAACAAGAGGCCTAAAGGGACCTCAGTACTTGTTTTCGTACATTTTATTCACCATAGTAACTGAAAATAAAGGTCATTTGCTCTCTTCTACAAATTCCCATGGGAGTGCGAAAGGGCCTCTACTGAAATGAAATTATTGGTTGATACTGACAAGGTAGATAATGCTTACCTTGCCATAACAAAGAGTTCTCTAACCATCCTGGATCCCTCACCAATGAACTTCTGTACAAGCTCTGATCCTGATACTCGAATAAATGTACATTCTGTGTGGTGAGCCACTGCACGAGCTAACAATGTCTTCCCAGTCCCTGGGGGACCATATAATAATACACCCTGAATAAAAAGTGACGTTATCTTAGTCTTTAAAGCAAAATATTTACATTCCTACTGCGTTTCCCTTATATGAAGATACCAAACCAACTGTACTGCAATTTTCGATAAACGCAAGAGCCTATCACCTGACATTTGAACATACGCAGATTAATTTCTTATAAAATGCCCATTCTATATATCAATTGCTTTAACACACATTCAAAATTCCATTATCAATCGACGCCATCTACCCAAATGGATTAAATGTGTCAAAATCTAGGTCACCCAAATGTACACTTCCAAGAAGTGTGACATAGTAAGTCGATTACATGTCACACCAGACAAAGTTCAAGGACGACCTGCACTGTTGTCAACAGAAAGATGCCATGTATGGATGAGCGAATTCGGACATTATAGGATCAAATATTTAATATTTAGGATGATGATTTGATCAACTTGTGTCATTTATCAACGGTGAATTTATTTTTGCTTCTTATTGAATTATATATTGGAAATATTTCGAGTATCAGCGAATCTTGTGCCATGTTGAGGTAAGTGATCATGAAAATATTGATCAAGTTTTTGTGTATTTGTAAATTTTAGCACAGCTGTCCAAGGTTGCACTCTTATGTATCAGATGAGCAAATTTGTTTGATGGATTACTGAAGTAACAATACATAATGCCCTTCTACAGATTTAGTTCTTTACAGGGTATATTGATGTTCAATACTATACCTTAGGCTGAGCTATACCAAGGGCTTCAAATAGTTCTGGATGTTTAACTGGCAGTTCTATAACTTCTTTAATTTCTTTGATCTGTTTGTCTAATCCTCCTACCATCTCATAAGTGGAATCTGGCACCTTCTCCACCATCATAAGGCTTACTAAAGGGTCCACCTACAATACACCTCAACTCTGTCATTACAGTCAAAAAACAATATCTACAAAGTACCAATGTAAAACTATAACATGGTGTGTAAAACCGTAAGATAGTGTGTAAAACTGTAACATGGTGTGTAAAACCATAACATTGTGTATAAAACCGTAACATGGTATGTAAAACCGTAACATGGTGTGTAAACCATAACATGGTGTATAAAATCATAACATGGTGTGTAAAACCATAACATGGTGTTTAAAACTGAAACATGGTGTGTAAAACTGTAACATGGTGTGTAAAACTGTAACATGGTGTGTAAAACCATAACATTGTGTATAAAACCGTAACATGGTATGTAAAACCGTAACATGGTGTGTAAACCATAACATGGTGTATAAAATCATAACATGGTGTGTAAAACCATAACATGGTGTTTAAAACTGAAACATGGTGTGTAAAACTGTAACATGGTGTGTAAAACTGTAACATGGTGTGTAAAACCATAACATGGTGTGTAAAAGTGTAACATGGTGTGTAAAACTGTAACATGGTGTGTAAAACTGTAACGTGTGAAACTGTAACATGGTGTGTAAAACTGTAACATGGTGTATAAAACCATAACATAGTGTGTAAAACTGTAACATGGTTTGTAAAAAGTTAACATGCTGTGTAAAACCATAGCATGGTGTGAAACCTGTAACATGGTGTGTAAAACTGTAACATGGTGTGTAAAACTGAAACATGGTGTGTAAAACTGTAACATGGTGTGTAAAACTGTAACATGGTGTGTATAAAACTGTAACATGGTGTGTAAAACAATAACATGGTGTGTAAAACCAAAACATGGTGTGTAAAACTCTAACATGATGTGTAAAACTCTAACATGGTGTGTAAAACCGTAACATGGTGCATAAAACAATAACATAGTGTGTAAAACTGTCACATGGTGTGTAAAACTGTCACATGGTGTGTAAAACTGTAACATGGTGTGTAAAACCATAGCATGGTGAGTAAAACTGTAACATGGTGTGTAAAACTGTAACATGGTGTGTAAAACCATAGCATGGTGAGTAAAACTGTAACATGGTGTGTAAAACTGTAACATGGTGTGTAAAACTGTAACATGGTGTATAAAACCATAACATAGTGTGTAAAACTGTAACATGGTTTGTAAAAAGTTAACATGCTGTGTAAAACCATAGCATGGTGTGAAACCTGTAACATGGTGTGTAAAACTGTAACATGGTGTGTAAAACTGAAACATGGTGTGTAAAACTGTAACATGGTGTGTAAAACTGTAACATGGTGTGTATAAAACTGTAACATGGTGTGTAAAACAATAACATGGTGTGTAAAACCAAAACATGGTGTGTAAAACTCTAACATGATGTGTAAAACTCTAACATGGTGTGTAAAACCGTAACATGGTGCATAAAACAATAACATAGTGTGTAAAACTGTCACATGGTGTGTAAAACTGTCACATGGTGTGTAAAACTGTAACATGGTGTGTAAAACCATAGCATGGTGAGTAAAACTGTAACATGGTGTGTAAAACTGTAACATGGTGTGTAAAACCATAGCATGGTGAGTAAAACTGTAACATGGTGTGTAAAACCATAACATGGTGTGTAAAAGTGTAACATGGTGTGTAAAACTGTAACATGGTGTGTAAAACTGTAACGTGTGAAACTGTAACATGGTGTGTAAAACTGTAACATGGTGTATAAAACCATAACATAGTGTGTAAAACTGTAACATGGTTTGTAAAAAGTTAACATGCTGTGTAAAACCATAGCATGGTGTGAAACCTGTAACATGGTGTGTAAAACTGTAACATGGTGTGTAAAACTGAAACATGGTGTGTAAAACTGTAACATGGTGTGTAAAACTGTAACATGGTGTGTATAAAACTGTAACATGGTGTGTAAAACAATAACATGGTGTGTAAAACCAAAACATGGTGTGTAAAACTCTAACATGATGTGTAAAACTCTAACATGGTGTGTAAAACCGTAACATGGTGCATAAAACAATAACATAGTGTGTAAAACTGTCACATGGTGTGTAAAACTGTCACATGGTGTGTAAAACTGTAACATGGTGTGTAAAACCATAGCATGGTGAGTAAAACTGTAACATGGTGTGTAAAACTGTAACATGGTGTGTAAAACCATAGCATGGTGAGTAAAACTGTAACATGGTGTGTAAAACTGTAACATGGTGTGTAAAACCATAGCATGGTGTGTAAAACTGTAACATGGTGTGTAAAACTGTAACAATGTGTGTAAAACCATAACATGGTGTGTAAAACCATAACATGGTGTGTAAAACTGTAACAAAGTATTAGTGTGTAAAACCATAACATGGTGTGTAAAACTGTAACATGGTGTGTAAAACTGTAACATGGTGTGTAAAACTGTAACATGGTGTGTAAAACCATAGCATGGTGAGTAAAACTGTAACATGGTGTGTAAAACTGTAACATGGTGTGTAAAACCCTAACATGGTGTGTAAAACCCTAACATGGTGTGTAAAACCATAACATGATGTGTAAAACTGTAACATGTAAAAGTGTCTTCTAGTGAATAACCAAGCTCTGAAGCAACCAATGGCGAGTTTCGTTTCTTTATTTATGAATGATATCAATATATTTGATGGGATTCAACTATTGAATAATCCATTTTCCAATGTTCAGGAATAAAACATTCATGAACCTATGTCAGCATGACTACTATAGTACTGACATTCAATTTTTTGGATCCTGGGGGATATCATTATAGAATGGCTACATTCCAAGAAATTTGTGTGCTGAAATAAAGCAACAGCTAAGGGTCATCATGGGGAGTGACACCTCAAGTTTGACAGCAAACAGATGGATGGACGGACAAAGTGATCCCTTAGTGTTGCTAAGGGTCATCATGGGGAATGACACCTCAAGTTTGACAGCAAACAGATGGATGGACAGACAAAGTGATCCCTTGGTGTTGCTAAGGGTCATCATGGGGAATGACACCTCAAGTTTGACAGCAAACAGATGGATGGACAGACAAAGTGATCCCTTAGTGTTGCTAAGGGTCATCATGGGGAATGACACCTCAAGTTTGACAGCAGACAGATGGATGGACAGACAAAGTGATCCCTTAGTGTTGCTATGCGACAAAAAACCTTACCTTATTGGGGAGAATTTTATGTAGTGTGTAACTGTCATTGCGCAGGGCTACCCTGCAGTTGGGAGTGATATCATTAATATCAACATTCTTGTCCAGATCTACAACAAATTTTCCCTCTGGATGAACCTAAAAAAATATCAAAGATTTATTATTATGACCATATATTCTTACTTTCTCTGAACTGTATTCAGCTTTTAAAAAAAACGGTAATCACAGATTACAAAGCTCACCTCGTGACAGCATATCATGGCTTCCAGAGGGAGAGAGTCAAAGTACTAAAAGAAATGCACTGACCTTTACTAGTACTATAAAAGAAATGCACTGACCTTAACCAGTATTATAAAAGTAATGCACTGACCTTAACTAGTACTGTAAAAGAAATACATTGACCTAAACTAGTACTATAAAAGAAATGCACTGACCTTAACTAGTACTATAAAAGAAATGCACTGACCTTAACTAGTACTATAAAAGAAATGCACTGACCTTAACTAGTACTATAAAAGAAATGCAATACCTTAACAAGTACTATAAAAGAAATGCACTGACCTTAACTAGTACTGTAAAAGAAATGCACTGACCTTAACTAGTACTATAAAAGAAATGCACTGACCTTAACCAGTACCATAAAAGTAATGCACTGACCTTAACTAGTACTATAAAAGGAATGCACTGACCTTAACTAGTACTATAAAAGAAATGCACTGACCTTAACTAGTACTATAAAAGAAATGCAATACCTTAACTAGTACTGTAAAAGAAATGCACTGACCTTAACTAGTACTATAAAAGAAATGCACTGACCTTAACTAGTACTATAAAAGAAATGCAATACCTTAACTAGTACTATAAAAGAAATGCACTGACCTTAACTAGTACTATAAAAGAAATGCACTGACCTTAACTAGTACTGTAAAAGAAATGCACTGACCTTAACTAGTACTATAAAAGAAATTCACTGATCTTAACTAGTACTGTAAAAGAAATGCACTGACCTTAACTAGTACTATAAAAGAAATGCACTGACCTTAACTAGTACTATAAAAGGAATGCAGTGACCTTAACTAGTACTATAAAAGAAATGTACTGACCTTAACTAGTACTATAAAAGGAATGCACTGACCTTAACTAGTACTATAAAAGAAATGCAATACCTTAACTAGTACTATAAAAGAAATGCACTGACCTTAACTAGTACTATAAAAGGAATGCACTGACCTTAACTAGTACTATAAAAGGAATGCACTGACCTTAACTAGTACTATAAAAGGAATGCACTGACCTTAACTAGTACTATAAAAGAAATGCAATACCTTAACTAGTACTATAAAAGAAATGCACTGACCTTAACTAGTACTATAAAAGGAATGCACTGACCTTAACTAGTACTATAAAAGAAATGCAATACCTTAACTAGTACTATAAAAGAAATGCACTGACCTTAACTAGTACTATAAAAGAAATGCACTGACCTTAACTAGTACTATAAAAGGAATGCACTGACCTTAACTAGTACTATAAAAGAAATGCAATACCTTAACTAGTACTATAAAAGAAATGCACTGACCTTAACTAGTACTATAAAAGAAATGCACTGACCTTAACAAGTACTATAAAAGAAATGCAATACCTTAACTAGTACTATAAAAGAAATGCACTGACCTTAACTAGTACTATAAAAGAAATGCACTGACCTTAACTAGTACTATAAAAGAAATGCACTGACCTTAACTAGTACTTTCTTTTTGTCCATGGGTTTAACCACCTCACCAACATAAGATCCTTGTTCCTGTAGTAGTTGTAATTCTTCTCGTAGAAGTCTGACTTTTGCATTCAGTTCATTTCGTTGAGCTTCTAAACGTCGCAAATTCTGAGTCTTTTCTGTGTTGATCAACTACAAGTAAATAATATATATATTTCTATCAAATTAATGTAATACGTGTACTTTGAGTTTAAATTTTCTTTGTCAGGTGGCTGTATGAGAAATAAGACAGATTTCGATGAATTACTTGCATTGCAGGTAAAACTTTTCCTCTATAAACAATGAACGATGAATACAAATACTTTTTTTTATTATTTCTATTTTTTCATATATATGCTATAAAATACAGACATACATACACACAGACATACAAGTACAAGAAATACCACATCAAGACAAAGATCAAACATAGACAGTATACCAATATATATAATTGACATTACAAAACAACATACATACAATACACAAACCAGAAGTCTCTGATAAGACTGAAGCTCTCCTGGTCGATTTGTACAATATACACTCAAGAGAATGTATATATTTCAAGTTTTTTTTATGAGAACCAACAACCAAGTGCCCATTCATATCCATTAATTACTAGCAGACTCAATTTTTTTTTTTTTTTTCGTGTTTTTTTTTTTTTTCAGCCAAAATGCTTGATCAATGGAGCTGTTAAATAAGGGCCGGATTTAGTCCCGAAATCACTTATTTCTCATGCGCTAGATAGATAGAAGTTGGTCAGGATAAAAATATAAAGTATTCTAAGATTCATAGTAGGTATTTTCTTTAAAAAAAATTGGTGAAAGATATTATGATTATGGGTTAAAGAGGTAGGGGTACAGATGACAGAAAATGTTGATTATCGATTGAAAATGCACAAAAAATGCATTATTTTACACATTTTTACGTTTACATGTATTTTGCTTCTGTTACCTTTTCATTGAATTTGGATAAGCGAAATTAACTTTGAGATTATTATATCAATATTATCGGCAGACTCTGCAATCCCGAAACTGAAAAACGGTTTTATTTCGTTCTTCTCAGCCACTTATGTAGCTTTCTGGCGCGAAATACACACGGTATAGAAATAGACAACTTTCTCGTTTATTTCCTTCCAAACGCTTTAGTATTTGATCGGAACACACTCTGAATAGATTGTCCAGTGATATAAAATGAAAATGATGGCAATATAACCTACTTCATCGCTCTAGAGGCAAATTTAAAAATAGTCATCCATCCCCCCTTTTTTCGTTTTTCGCCTGTGGGACATTGTTCCCCCCCCCCTCGCTTCAGAACCCCATTTGGCCAGAACATGTGTTTTAATGATATACACCTTTAGTGAAAGTGACATTGTAAAGCGAGGGGGGAATGATGTTGTATAAAACTTTTCCGTTTTCCATTGATTTCTGTGTAAAAAACGCTTATTTTGACCCAAATATCGGTCTTATTTTGCATAAATTATCCCATCTGACAGCTGATTCATATGTGGACCAAGTTACTTGAAATTTCTACCAAAAAAATTCTCAAATTTTGCATTTTGATATTTCGACTTTTCAGGGCAGATTTTACGCCTACATTGTATATTAACAGCTCCTTCATAGCATTTCAATGTTCTGTGAAACTGTGCTCTGTTTTGAAAGATACGATTTTAAGATTGAATCTCGAAGGAATCAGGACTATTATACAAAAGTTATGGGGCAAATATAAATTGAAAATATCAAAGCAATGAAAAAAAAAAGTTTTATGTATCAATATGATAAAAGAAGAGAAAGAAAGACGGATGAAATATAATACAAATGTAAATAGGTAAAAAGATTTTTTAAAAATCCCGATAAAAACTTGTTGTGTGCTAAAGGAGAACACACACTACAAATGCACGTTGACCGCAGAACATATACATGTAGCAGTACGATTTAGATTAAATGTACTCTATGCTATTTACATTGATTTTTTTTTTATTTCCCTCTCAATCCTATCTAATTTGAAATGATCGCAGGGTGATATTCAGATAACACACTCTGTTGACTTTCACACCTAGCAGGTACATGTATGTACCGTGCAGGATTGATTGACACGTGTGTACTAGTCAAAACAACGATTTCTTAATTGGGATATTACTTTTAAAAATTGGAGTAGCGCAATAGAAGGATTAAATGTATCGATTTTCATTGTTAACCGAGCCCCGCGGAAGCTCGTTGACCAGGTTTTTGACAACAGGGTCGACCATGATTGCATGAAAAGGAAATCGTGTGTACATGAAAATAAAAAATTAACTAAAACAAATATGTAAGAGTTAATTTATGCAAGTAATACACAGATGTTCAAATGGTAGAATTGAAAGCCTATTTACATTTTTGTACAGTAAAACTTCGTACCGGTACATAGTTATATAGGAAGAAATGACCACACCCATTTTCTAAGACCCTGGGTGTAAGGGGCTCACACAAAATATCAGGTGTACAACCCATCATGTTGGGAAAAGAATTAACTTTCTATCATCAACAGTTTCAGATGACTTGAAACCACAAAAATGTTTATCGGACGGACAGATGACTGACACATGGCGATCACATAAGCTTGAATGGTCTTTGACCAGTAGAGCTAAAAATCGTTGACAGATGGATGTTCCAATCCATTTGCTTTCTGTTTAAACTAAACTTACTTGTAACTCCTCTATTTTACTGACATAGTACTGTTTGATTCCTTCGTGGTGCACCATCCCATCCACTTCCATTTTCTGTAGATTGAAAACAATAAATACTACATGTCTCGCCAATAAAACGATAAAAGCAATAAAAATAGTCCTTACAACATGCATGTAATAATTTGATAATGATCCATCCGTGTCAACTTTTTACTAACGTATCAAGCTGTTAAAAAAAAAAACAAGAACTTAACCAAATTATGATTTATTCGATCTTATCTAGCACAACGAAACTATTTTCCGATTAAAAACAAAGTTTAATGAAATCTGATACAGCGTTTTTCATCAGGTTGGGACTGTCCTTTAAAACAGTATTAAATTCAGTCACACGAATACGTATGTGAGATGCTCTCATCGTGCTTTTTTTCTTGTTATCGTTTAACTCTGTGTCTTCGCAATAAATCAAGTTAATTGACAACTAATACGTTCATTTCTTTGTATGAAAATGGTGAAATATTCCTATTCCATACGAGCATTTTCCTCGAAAAAGACTTTATACTATATGTGGGTTAGAAATTCCAGTACTTGCAACGATGCATATTGTAAATGTGTTGATTTTTCATCAAATTTACCTGTTGTTTCTTACTTTTCCCTCTTATCCACCATTAGAACTTTCATTTCAAGTGACCTTGACTTTGATCTTGTAGCGGCCAAAACTAAAATGACCAACGAACAATGCCGAAGCTATTTTTGTTACGGAGGCCCAAACCTACAATGCTTCAACACCTAGATAAGAGCTCTTCTTTTTATAGAAGGACGAATTCTGTTTCTTGAAAATTAAATTACTGAATTTAATGTGATTTTTACTCAAATTTTTATGAAATATTTACACTCGGCAATTTTCGTAAATTTACACGTGCATTTTGGGATTCGAAAATTAAGTTTACCGTCAAAGAAAATAATTTCATCAATTAATTTCTTTCGAGAAACATTTACATGTAGATTTAATTGCCCTTATTGCGTACGGTAAATATAGCTTATTACATTTTGACAAATGATTAACACCAATGGTTGATTAATACCGATCATTACAACTTCCGGTAAACATTTGGAGGGAGATAAAAACAACTGAATTTTCAAACATGTAAGTATATTTGGGAAATAAAGCTTTATTTTTAGGGACATATCTCCTTTTTACAGCTGTACCCATGATTTTTTGAAGCCATTCTGTCACTTGGATCATCGTTTCCTGGAGATTGCCGATATACAGGGGACAATTAAATCTCGGAAGTTGATTTTTCATGAAAAGACCATTCGGACTAAT
Organism: Pinctada fucata; assembly: GCA_028142955.1. Taxonomy (NCBI): domain Eukaryota; kingdom Metazoa; phylum Mollusca; class Bivalvia; order Pterioida; family Pteriidae; genus Pinctada; species Pinctada fucata. The sequence goes on from AP027114.1 coordinate 25,613,574, forward strand.
TGAAAAAGAATAAGCGAAAATGTCAAATTAAGGCCTAAATTGATAATCTCCCTTGTTCTAAACACTTGAGTCACGCAAAACCGTGACCATTACAGTCGCTGGTTTAAAGGACAGTCGCGCTTTTACGTGATAGCATCGATATCATGTGGACAGTCCCAACCTGTTCATGAGAAAATTCCAGGGTGATCCCTGAAATAAGGGTTTTTTTCTCCTATATAGTGCCGGTCCCCTAAACTGAACAAAGGCCGCTTAAGTCCCAAAAATTGGTGTGAGAGCACTTCATTGCCATTGTTTAATTATATTACTCTGTGACAGAGTAATATAATTAAACTCTGTCACTGTGGTCAGAGGAAGTTCTTGACGAAAATACATGACTTGCATTAACGATTAAGGATTATATCTTTTAAAGACACAGTAATGTCACTTTCTCTTATATAAAAACAAAAATCATACATATACGATGTAAACTTATGAATTTTATCATAAAATTACGACATTTTCAGCGAATAGACAAAAGAACAACATTTCTCGTCGCGTCGTACCTGTTCTGCCATCTTGGCTATCGGAACACCTCGCCACTTTTTCCCATGTCAAATTTTTACGCGGTAACAGTCGAAAAGTTCCGAATGCCAGCGTTCCGAGATTTTTATCGAGGTGGACTCCCTTTTTACAAAATTATAGACATTTTCTATATGGATTTATATTTACAACAACATGACGGTTAAAGAATTAATTTACAAATTACAGTACGACTTTGAAATAAAACGTCAAACTTTTTAAATCTTCATAAAACCCACAAAGCAGGTCACTTCAAAATATATTTTGCTTATTTCATAGGCAGCCATTACAATTTGAATATAAAAATTATTTATTCACACGACACAGCGTAATATCTTCCTACCGGACAAATGAGTCCGAAGTTAAATGTCCAATTGTTTATATTTGGAGGTCAAGATGACCTTACTTATTGAATCAAGTGTAATTTAAGGGAGGTTCGGGAAAACCCCCGCTTCCGATGTAGTCTAATGGGGGGGGGGGGACAAATAAATAAAACCCCAGCAAACTGGGTTGAAAAAAAAGCTGATTACCATTATGAAACTTTTCTGACATATGAGGGGTGGATAGGGTGAAAGGGACGAGGAGGAGGAAGGGGCGGGAGAAGGGGGGGGGGGGTCCTGGGAGGAGGGAGGGAAGGGAAAGGGGAGGAAGGGGCGGGAGGAGAGGGGAGGGGGAGGGAAGGGAAGGGTGAAAAGGAGGGGATGGGAGGGGGAGAGAGGTACCCCCTGTCCGCCCCATATATTCTATCGCATATTCTTCCGGGTTGAATCATATTGATTCGGCCTATATCCTTGAGTGCAAGTTGATATCGATTTGATACCATATGTGTAAATTCGTACAGACCATCGCGAAGGTTTGTTTACGTCGCAGATATTTTATGCCCGAAAATTAACAAAGGTTCCAATATACAGTTTTAGTTTCGTATTCGAAGAAATGGCCAGGGACATTTTTTTTTTATTTCTAAGTGTTGAGACTTGAATTTTTTGTAGTAGGCACAGTTAATGAAAAAAACTTGGAATTTTGGGGTTTATATGAGTTTGGAAGGATGTAAAGAAGAGAACTGGACATCAATTTTAGCCATTGGTCCATATAGTATACAGCGATAGGAGACAAAGGCGAAGCGAGTACCGCGCGTCCTGGGCTCCTGATGCCGGTAGTGCCGGAGGGGTGTTTCGCACTCTTCCGGATATATCTGAAAATCCAGATGTTGAAAATTCAAATAATTTTTCATGATAAATTCAGTATTAAATGATGTAGATAATGTTTTGAGAACAATGCTGTATTGACCTCACTATTTGGGCTACTGCATCCATTGAACGCATGCGCTCGACTGCCATTTTCACATCGTTCGATACTGATTAACGATTAAACAGTAAATCTGGATGCAATGATTTTCACATGTTTTGTAGGTCTAGATGTATTGATTGTACTAAGGTCTGGTTCATAAAGTTATGTAGAATACTTTAAAAGTCTAATGACTTCAACTTAAGCATGACGCGCATACTTTTTGCGCTTTCGGAACAGTGCGCGAAAACTGTATATTGGAACCAAACATGATCAAATAATATAATTTGCAAAACCATGTGCGCGCGCGTTTAACAATCGATGACTGTAAATGGTACGGGGATCGGAACCTACACTTTTCTATCCTCAAGTATAAGTATTTTTGTCATCTACAAATTTTGTTTAATACGTACTTTAAAATAACCGGGGAAATGGGCAAATATTTAACAAATAGATATAAAATTAAGCATCCAATTTTCAAAGCTGTTAAATCCTCCGGCCACCTCCTCCCCTTTCTGACAGTGCTTGTGTCGTCCTTGTCGGTTGAAGTTCTAGATGCATCTTAGTGCAAGACCAACATTTTTCCAGCATGGCACGCACTTGTCTGACCGAATTTTTAAAAATCAAAAACGTTTTAGTAATGTTTCAGAAACTCTATCGTTTGTTAAGACGACGGAAAGGATGAAAAATTAGAAATTATACTTATTTCATAAAATTAATTCCCGATTCCCCGTTTGTTGTCATAACATTTGAAAAACATAACATGAATTTGTATTTGAAATCTTTCATTTTGATAATCTTATAATTGCCGTCAGTATTTCAAAAATTTTCTCTAGCTCGCTTCCGTTTGCCAGAGTTGATTACATACGTTATTATACAGTTAAAGTATACCTCCCCGAGACCAAACCTATTTCCCGAGGCGAAGCCGAGGGAAATAGGTCTGGTATAGGGGAACCAGAATCGTGCTAACTCCCTTAATGGTATACTTTAACTGTTTTATTATACCGAAACAAACATCATACTGAAACAAACATATCTCTTAGCTATACCGAAACAAACATTATACTGAAACAAACATATCTCTTAGGTTCACATGGTTCCAATGGAAATTCTAATGATTTTGCCTTGCCTTCTCGACTGAATGACTGAGTAACGGAAAATATTAATTTTCGATGATAAGATAAACAGAAAAATCATTTATCATACTCATACATGTTTAATTTTTGATTGTTTTATTTTATTGCGGATTAATTTATGTGCTAAGCTGATAGGAGGCGGATTACTCTGCTTGCGTATTAATAGCGTCATCCGATCAACCTTCAACGCCAACGGCGCTGATTGACTGATACTGACACACACCCAAAAGAAGCTCCGCCCCACTTGAAACTAACTCCCTAGGGAAATAGTCTTCTCAACTAACGCACCCCTTTGCAGGGAAATAGTCTTATCAGGCGATTTTCAGGGATTTAGTTAAATTTAATGAGTCTCTTGTTATATAGGAAAAATCAGTAGAGGTATAATAATTTCAAATGATGCTGCGCTTTCCTATATACAACCCTGTTAGTGTCCTTATTTATTGACCAAGGTGTAATGTATATGGGACCCAAATCCATTACACCTTGGTCAATGAACAATTAAGGACACTAAGAGTAATGAAACTGAAAAGACACGAATAGAGGATTTTATACAAATTCTCGGGAAAAAATCCGCTGGCTCGCTATCGCTCGCTTTTTGTTGTATTTAGATATTAGATTATTTAGATATGATGTGAAAATTCAAGGTTTAAGCTTTTTGTTCGCCAATTAATGCTCGCCAGTCATCTGTTTTATCTATAATTAGAAACAGAACTAGCTGAGGACTTTATTTTCTGGCGTGAGCTCGCTTTTTTTTCTGTTCTTTTTCCTTTTTTGTTTTTGTTTTTGGCTCTACAAAAAATTCGGACTTTATGACCCTCCCTAAAAATTCCTGGATCCGCCCATGTATATTATACAGTTAAAGTATACCATTGAGGGAGTTAGCACGATTCTGGTTCCCCGAGACAAGACCTATTTCCCGAGGCGAAGCCGAGGGAAATAGGTCTGGTCGAGGGGAACCAGAATCGTGCTAACTCCCTCAATGGTATACTTATAGTTAACTGTTTTATTATACCGAAACAAACATTATACTGAAACAAACATTTCTCCCATTTGCCCCCATGTGGGATAGAGTTTGCCCATAGCGACGCGTCATGTAGGGTCACTGTATCCCACATGTACCTCGCGTGACTTTTGACGTCGGCTTTATAGGCCGTATCCATATTGTGACGTCGTTGTTATCCATTGTGACGTCATGATTTTTGCACCTGAAGCGGCGACCTCTCAACAAAAACGTCGTTTTAAAACTCTTTTTTCTATATTCTAATTCTTACTAAATCGATTAAGGCTAAGGACTACGGTTTATTCTTTTAGAATAAACCATTTTTGAGGGCGCTGAAAACGAATATTCCTTTATTTTTCGAATTCAATAAAGTTGAAGATTTCATGATTTCGTGGATTTTCAAGAAAGGCCCCTAGAAATGGGAGAAAAACGATCAACCATATGTTTGTCATGTGGGATGAGAAAAGCCCACCCGAGGGGTCTGGTTTCTGGTCAGGGAACTCGGCAAGCCTCGTTCCCTGACCAGAAACCAGACCCCTCGGGTGGGCTTTTCTGATCCCACATGACAGCATATGGTTGATAGTTATAATCCCTTAGGTATACAGAAACAAACATTATACTGAAACGAACATGTCTATCTCTTAGGTTCACAGGGTTCAAATGAAATTCTAATGATTTTGCCTTGCCTTCTCGACTGAATGACTGAGTAACGGAAAATATTAATTTTTGATGATAAGATAAACAGAAACATCATTTATCATACTCATACATGTTTAGTTTTTTAGTGTTTTATTTTATTGCGGATTAATTTATGTGCATGCTAAGCGGATAGGAGGCGGATTACTCTGCTCGCATATTGATAGCGTCATCCGATCAACCTTCACATCATCCGATCAACTTTCAACGGCGCTGATTGGCTGATACTGACACACCCCCAAAGAAGCTCCGCCCCATTTTGAAACTAACTCCCCAGGGAAATAGTCTTCTCAACTAACGCACCCCTTTGTAGGGAAATAGTCTTATCATGCGATTTTCAGGTATTAAGTTAAATTTAATGAGTCTCTTTTTATATAGGAAAAAATCAGAAGAGGTATAATAAATATGGATAATACTGATAAAAAGTATTACCCGAAGTGTCTTCTGAAATGGGTGTGTCCAACTCCTATACAACTCTATGCAATCCATTTATCTGTTCTTTGAAAAAAATGATGCTATTGAATTTGAAGACGTACTAAAACATTTGTACACACATACCACTTGGTGAGTGTCGCTGCCAGCACTGGTGTATGGAAAGCCAAGGGGGTCAAAATTCTAACAATGCAACTCTGCAATTGCATATAAATTTGTATATCAAGATTTGTGATTTGTAGTTCTGTAAATATATATTTGTAACATTGCAACTCCGCAACTGTATATTCCGTTTCGTAAATCAAGACTTGTGTTTTGTTGTTCTGTAAATGTACATTTGTAACATAGCAACTCTGCAGTTCTAACATTGCAACATTGCACTTCTGCAGTTGTATATTTGTACATTTGTAAATATGTCTGTGAGGTTTATTCCCGATTCGTCGACTTCAATTAAGTGATTATAGGTGTTAAAGGGGCCATCAAAAGGGCATAGTGTAAAACCTGGATTGGATTGGATTGGACAATTGGATTGGACTGACAAATTGGATTGGATAATTGGATTGGGCGAGCATTTCAAAAACTTTGATCATTCAATTATCTATGTTATCTAACTAAGAACAAATAATAGTAAGACGGAGTGTCATAGAAAGTTAAATTTCTTTTGTCGATCGACTTCTTACATGATACAAATTAAAAATACAGTAAAATATGGAGTAATTAAAAGTTATGAGTTTACTTAATGGCAGCACAATTACATAGTTACTTTTCTGTGTAAGCATTAAAGTAATTGAGAAGAGGACCTAACTCTTCTCTAAAATATAGAATATGAAAACAGGCTTATTGTATACAACCTACTGATTAAAATAATAAATGACGGTATACCATGTATAGTACCGCGAGATTTCGCAACATGTACCATGTGTAATGTGCCTAATATTGGCGATAAGAAAAGAAATATTTGAAGCAGAGGAAGTAGGTCAAGGTCATAACTCAAAGCGTTCTTCAAAAAAGCAAGTTTGGTACATATACTATTTGTACTTTGCAGATCCCTGAAATGGAAAATGTGGGTCTAGATTAAATAATGAAATATTGTTAAAGTACGACAGAGAGCATCTAACATGCAAGTGTAGTGCGCAGTAATGCTGAATTGCCATTTAACAGAATGGAAAAAGAAGGTCAAGGTCAAATCATAAAAAAATGACCAAAGATCCCTCTAGAGTCCAAGTTTGCTGAATATAGCAATCGCTTATATTGGCTATAATAAACAAAATCATTCAAGAGGGAAAAGTAGGTCAGATGCAGCATCTGATGAATAGATTCAACTACGCAACCTTAGATTATTCAGATTATTCACCTTGTGAAAGTTTTGTTACTTTTCACTTTTTCTTATACTGAGCTACCCCAAACTTCCTAATCGAGTCATTTCAGTAGAAAATGTAGGTCAGATGCAGTATCCCAAGCACTGTGTTCAACTCAAAATCCCATAATGAATCACTTGTGCAAGTTTGGTCACTATTACATCAGTACTTTATCCCATACTGATCTACCAAACTTCTTCATAATACTCAGACGTCGGGGTATAGCATAAGCTGAATCAGCTTCGAAAAAACAATCATTTGTTCTTTGTTAAAAAACATTCAAAAGCAAGATAATTGAACGAGAACAGTTTTTGAAATGTTCGTCCAATCCAATAATCCAGTCCAATTTTTCAGTCCAATACACTCGTCCAGTCCAATCGTCCAATCCAAACCACATTTTACACTATGCCCATCAAAAGGGCGCATAACGATTAAGCATTAACTAATTAGTACTCTTTTCATTGACCTTTCATATATAGTACATGTATGTGCTCTTTTTTCTTTTCTCCCCCCCCCCCTTTTTTCTATTTATTTTATTTATTTATTATTATTATTATTATTATTTTGCTAAGACCATACATGTATTTAATGAATAACATATTTTCTACTATAAACAAAATAATCATAAACATTTGTATATAAATGATTGAAACTTTTTTATAAATGATTGAAACTTTTTTATAAATGATTGAATTTTTTTTTTATAAATGATTGAAAATATTGGAACTAAAAAAAGTGATAAAACTAGATGGCTACTGTTGCAAGCAACAGACGGATTCCTCCTTTATTAGACAATCCTCGAAACTGAAGTGTTAAAATCCGAATAAAGAAGATGGAAAAAAGAATAGCTGCTTTAGTACCTTATTCACTTCAGCAAATAAGTCAAAAGAGTTTATGTCTAACTTGGGACTCTTATTTATTTATCAACAAAATACCCAGCAGACATTTCGACGTTGTTTCCACGTTGAAATAACGTCATGCAACTACGTTGAAATGACGTTGAAGAATGATTGGATTTGAAAGTTGAAAAAACGTTGGTTATGCAACGTCGATACGACGTTGTGCAAAGGACGTTGAAGCGACGTTGCTAATTAATGTCAAGACAACGTTGTTGTAACAACGTTGAAATAAGGTTGAAATTTGGTCGTAATTGAAAGTTGAAACAAGGTCGACATAATGCAAATACGACTCCTAGTCGAAATGGCGTTGAATTTTTGTTTATAAAGGATGTTGAAACAATGTCATCTTTTCGACGTAGAAACAACGTTATTTCACCCAACGTTGAAATTTTCTTGAATTGTGGTTGCTTATTACGGCTACAAATGATTTGTCTTTCAGTAAACGGACATCTGTTCATAATTGAAAATTCGCTATATAAACACAACATGCATCATTCGTACTTCCAACATTCTTCATTCGTAACGTCGTATTATGCTAGTTTTGTATTATCACTACAGATTGTGCTTTAACGGGTCTCTTTAATGTAGGAAACGAAAACGAAACGAAACGAAATAGAACAAAATAAGCATGTTCAGAAATATTTTATCATATTATAGCACGTGAAATATCGACAAATTTTAATGTTCTTCTTCTATCCATGACCCTACGCTTACTCAGAGCCTCCCCCCCCAAAAAAAAGTTTCTGATTTCTTTTTTTTTTTTTTTTTTTTGATGGGGGTGGGGAGGGGGGGGGGGGAGGGAGAGCAGATCAGAACTCTGAAAAATACTGCAAACGTAATAAAAATTAAGAATTGAATTCACCGTTTTCAATTTGAAAAAATATTATATCGATGTGGGCGTCTGCAGATTGGTGGAATCTTAACATCCGAGGGGGGGGGGGGGGAGGTAAGCGATTTTTTTTTTTTGAGGATGATTTGCGAGACTCGAGTGGCCGAGTTGAGGCAGAGTAGGATGTCTTGCCCTCTCGTCGGTGGTGGTTCAGAGGCCTTTCCCGAGAACATTTGGGAAAAAAAAAGCTTGGTTGTCTCTGAAGCGTATTTAAGATGAATTTAGAAAGGATAAAGGGCATGATTCGATGTCAGCAAACATGGAACCGTATCTATGAGATGAAGTAAAACTTTCGATATGAACATGATATGCTTCATCTTTCCGTCCTCATATATAGATATTGGACATGCATGAGAACCCTGCGTCCTTCACAATCGACTCGTACTTTGTGTGTAAATTCGCCGGTGTATAAACCTGAGAAAAATTTGAGAAACGTACTTAAATCGGAGCTTTCTGGAGTGCATTTGGACTACCGATATTTTTAGACAGTAGTTTGCAAAACATGTCATTATCGCCCTTTGAGGGAGCTGGTCTCCCTCTTTTCCTTTTTTTTTTTTGCGAAAACGATGCGTACAATTGTACACCCGGTTACGCCCCTGGTTGAAGTTCTGGATGCACCCTAGTGTATGAATGTTCAAGTTCGCCACCGAAAAAAAAAAAAGAATACTGTTTCAGATACTCGATGAATGAAATTTAAAAAAAAAAACACCAACGAAACAATAGATAAAAAAAATTCAGATCGTAAATTACCCAGATTCCCCTTATAGGTTGGGGAGGGGATCCCTTTCTTTGTCACCTTACTGAGTGAAAAAAATGCCTTGACATTCAGGAAGATTAGATGAAAAATATATGATCCTGGTGACACATACCATTTTATTTCCTTAAAAAAAAATTCCCGGGGGAGCCCCTACAGGAAGGGTAGCCCCTTCCCGTACCCTCCTCACTCGGCACTTCGGGTCTTGAATCAGCATTTTGGGTCGATATGTGACCCCCCTCCCCCGTTTCCCATTCTCGATCCGCTCCCTGACAGGGAATCTCCTAGATGCTAATTCAAGTAAAGGTGCTCTTTTACAGGGTAGAGAATTCTTTGCCTAAGGGATTTCCGAAGTTAAAGCGCCATCTGTAGTGATAATACAAAACTAGCATAATACGACGTTACGAATGAAGAATGTTGGAAGTACGAATGATGCATGTTGTGTTTATATAGTGAATTTTCAATTATGAACAGAGAACAAATGTCCGTTTACTGAAAGACAAATCGCAGACATATTTACAAATATACAACTGCAGAGTTGCAATGTTACAAATGTACAATTTACAGAACTACAAATCACAAATCTTGATCTAGAAATATGTAATTGCAGAGTTGCAATGTTAGAATTTTGACCCCTTTGGCTTTCCATACTGGTGGACCAGCTAGGAGTCCCCGATGGGCACATGTTACGATGTACTGTAGCCAAGTTCTATCAACTTCGGTTGATCATTACCTCAACGCATTCGAAAATTTCTAAAACGTTGGTCCTGTAACTCATATCCCACCCATCCTGCTACGTCTTTCGGTACATTTTTGGACATTTCCCGATTGGAAGTTAATATTTTAAAAAGGCTAAAGCTGACCCCTCCCACGCGAATGAAATGATCCCTTCCCCTCCAACTCAAATAAAATGGCTGTTCCAGTTTTATAACATAGATCAAGGACTTATAAACTTTTTTTTTTTATTCACAATTTTCAGAATTTTACAATATAAAGGGGGAGGGGCACAAGACATACACACATTCATACAGACATACACTCAAGCAAAAATACGAATAGGAAATGTATTTGTTCAAGTAGAATAAACATGTAGGATATACAAAAGTTTGAGCATGCAGCAATTTTAAAAGTGTCCTTCTGAAACAGATAAGGAATTAAATAAGTCATAACATCATGAAAAGTAGTACAGAATTACTAAGATATAAGACTGATGGCACTATATCCACCTAGTCTTCAAAAATTGAACTAAATATGTGTTGAAAAGAAATTAAAGAAGCTATTCCATTCATTCCATATATTTTCAAAATATCTCATCTTAAGATTTCTACGAGCAATACATTTCTCAACATCATACCTAAATTTTAAGTGATGCATTAAACCTTCGATATTAGGCAAATTACTCTTCTTCGCACATTTGTAGATGAACTCTTTAGTACACAGAATGATAAAGTTCACAGCATGATGTTTAGTTTGAAATAATTCTCCAAAAATAACATTTTTAAGATTAAAACCTATGCGATTTGAAGTGTAATTGTAAATATGTTCACTTAATAAATTCCACAAAGGTAAAACTTTAGGACATTCAAAGAAGACATGGGTAAGATCTTCACTTGCTGTATTACAGAAGGAACATGCATCACTTTCTTTAACTTTGATTTTCTTCAGATAAGAATTTGTTGGTAGAATTCTGTGAAGAATTCTGTATTGTAGCCACTGTGTGAAAGAATCGTTCGTTATTTTGAAACATGTTTTGAAAACAGAATTATCAATATCATTATCGAGTATGTGACCTAATTTTTGATTCCATTTGATAATTCCTGCTGGTAAAACATGCTTAAGAGTGAGTAGTTTATATATGATTTTAGTGCATTTTTCGTTAATATTAAATAAACATTTCAAGTGATAAGGAATATAAGGTGATGTCAAAGTGACAAAGTTGTCGGTCTTGTAATCAAATTTGCAAAAAGATGAAAGAGCACTGTAGAAACTGTTGAACTGCATGACACATATAGTGTCTAGTCCAAATTTTTGCTCAAATTCAAATTTTTGAAGGATACGTCCATTTTCATCAAGAATGTCATGAACAAATTTGACACCTTTCTCAAACCATGATTTAAAGAAAACGCTGTTGTGATTAACCTTCAAAAATGAGTTATACCAAATTGGAATGGAAGTATCGTTAGAACTCTCAAAAGAAAATGCATTGTGATAACTTGATTTCACTACTTTACCCCACTCTAAGAAAACATCTCTCCAAAACAGATTTGTAGACTTTTTCGAGACTTTTACAAAATATTCATCACCAAAACTAGCAATGTTGTGGACAAATTCGCCACCGTACATAACGTTAAAGAGCGATAACCAAGATTGACCACCTGATATGAGACGTTTTATCCAGGAACATTTTAGTGAAGTGATAAAAGCTTCTAAATTTATCATATTCAAACCCCCTAATTCTTGAGACTGAATCACTACATCTTTCTTTATTCTACTATTCTTTGAGCCCCAAACAAATTGTATAAGTGACTTGTTGAGATTCGAAATAACTTCTTGTTTAGGATTAGGTAATGCAAGAAACAAATGATTTAATTTAGGAACAATTAGAGTCTTTACAACAGTGATTCTACCTATAGGAGTCAGAATTCGTCTATTCCATTGATTGATAAGTGCTTTAATCTTGGGAATTTGAATTTCGAAATTCATGTCAGTCATAAGTTTTAAATCAACAGAAAATTTGATACCTAATAAATCAAAACATGTAGAGCCCCAGTCAAGCTTCCATCTGGAATGATGAAACACTTCTTTGGAGTATTTTTTTGAACCGATCCATACTACTTTAGTTTTTGTTGCATTTATCTTTAAGCCAGATAAAGATGAGAAATATTCTAAAGTTTCTAAAGCTGCAAACAAAGACTTTTTCGAACCATCAAGAGAAAGAGAAGTATCATCAGCATACTGGGTTATTTTATGTTCTTTTTCGTTTATAATTATACCTTTTATATCAGAGTTTTGTTTTATAAGAATAGAGAGTATCTCAGCACAAAGCAAAAAGATGTAAGGTGCGACTGGATCACCCTGCCGACAGCCACGTTCGATATCAATCTGCTGTGAAAGAAAGCCATTTTGAAGAATAGATGCTTTGATATCTCTGTTCAAAATTTTAATCCAGGTTATGATATTTTCACCAAAGCCAAAAAATTTCAAAACTTTATAAACAAAGGACCAAGAAACAGAATCAAATGCTTTCTCGAAATCAATATGGACAAGCAAGCCAGGAATGTTTTTAGTTTCTGTTAAAGACATCAAATCATAGATAAAGCGCGTGTTTTCTCCAATGTACCTGCCAGGAATGAAGCCAGTTTGAGAAGTTGAAATCAATTTATCCAATGTAGTTTTAATTCGTTGAGTTAAACAGCCAGAAATAAGTTTGTAGAACACATTCAATAACGTAATTGGCCTCCAATTTTTAAGAAATTGCCTAGGTTTGTCTCCTTTAGGGATGCAAGTGATGACACCAAGTCTTTGTGAGATAGGAAGGATCTTTCTATGAAAAACATTATTCACACAACTAATAATAATAGATTTCAAATCAGACCAGAAAAACTTAAAAAATTCTGCTGAGAAGCCATCACTCCCTGGACTTTTGTTATTTTTCATGTTTTTTAAAACTGAAAGTATTTCAGCTTCCCTGATATCTTGATCAAGATTTTGCTTCATTTCTTCATCAAGTTTTGGAATATTAATTTCTGATCCATTAAAAACAGATTTCAAATCAATATCTAAAATTTCTGATTCTTTACTTGCATACAAATGTTGATAAAAAGATCTTATTTCTGTCATTATATCATCTTGCTTATAAAGTTTACCTTTTCCTTCAATTTCTAAATTTTTTATTGTTTTGTTCAGGAAGTTGCGAGATTCCATATTGCAAAAATATCTAGAGGGTTTTTCACCCTCTTCAACCCACTTTGCCCTTGCTCTTATTAGATGACCTTTAAGTTTTTCTTTTCTAAAGCTCTCCAATTCTTTTTTCTTCTCTTGCAAAGTATTAATATCACTTGGATCATTTCGTTCTTCGATATCATTTATTTCTTGTATTAGATTTTGCTCTGACTCATTTCTTTCCCTCTTTCTAAAACTAGCGTGAGAAATTGTCATTCCTCTTATTTCTAACAGTAGAGTTTCAAGGAGCAAATCTGGATCTGGATGGATACGTTGAAGGGCCTTTCGGCATAAACTCAACGGGAGAGAGAGCGCGGGAGACTTAGTCCCGCTGGTGAAGGGCTGCACGGAAGCAGCCTAATGTCTTGGCATGCACAACGTCCTCTTCCAGATGGTTCCAATCAACAACAGTTTTGGGGAAAAATGAATTCTTATAAATATCACTATTACAATTAAATGGTTTAAAGCACCTTGTGTTATTTGTGGAATGACTCTCCAAGATGTTGTCAGTTTGGAAGTCCGTGTATCTCTTTACAGCGACTCTACGCCGGTTTTGACGAAGCGGTGTCAGGTAGGCCTGCGATGGCAGTGCTGGCACCTGCCCCCCGACCACCTTGTAAAAGAATACCAGACGATTGGCCTTCCTCCGGTCCTGAAGTGATGGCAGCTTCAGGCTATCTAGCATCCGGGTTACACATCCGTGGTCTTTGGCTGAATAGTTGCCAGTTATAAATCGGGCCGCCTGCCTCTGAACTTTTTCAAGCTTATATATGTCCTTCTGTAGGTGAGGGTCCCAGATTATAGAACTGTACTCTAAGGTAGAACGCACAAGAGCTAAGTAAGCTGTTTTACGACACGACTCCGGACAGTGCTTTAGATTTCGACGTAAGAAGCCGAGTGTGCAGTTAGCTTTCTTAGTAATATTGGAAATGTGGGTGCTCCACTTTAAGTCCTCAGATATAGTAACACCAAGATACGGGTTCTCGGGGACTTGTTTTAAAATATGGTTATTAAGTTGGTAAAAATTTGACGACTTATGATTAATAGAAAGGATATAACACTTTTTAGCGTTGAAACGCATTCCCCACGTATTGGCCCACGCTTCTAGGTTACTAAGGTCCTTCTGTAAGGTATTATGGTCTGCTCTGGATTTAATGGCCCGATATAACAAACAATCGTCCGCAAATAGACGTACAGTTGACTTAACAGAATCCGGCAAGTCATTAATATGACATAAAAATAGAATCGGGCCCAGGACGGTACCCTGCGGTACTCCGGACGCTACTGGAACTGATTCGGAACTGTCATCTATAGAGTAAGATTGTTCAGCAGAGTCATTTATAGTATCAGAATATTGATGTTTCACGATTTCAATAGTATGTTTTACTTTTTGTACATATTCTGGGTCGTACAACAAAGAGTTATTGAATTTCCATAGCCCTCGTCCTCTGTCAAAAGAATTGAATTTAAGTTCCATTAATACTACAGAGTGATGGAGGACTTATAAACTTACTTATAACTTATATCTGTTTATAAGTCCTTGCATAGATTAATCTTTTTTTTTTTAATGAAAATTCAAATAGTAAAACTAGAGGAACAGAGGAGGTGTGGATTTAAATTTGGCGCCATAAAAGAACTCATATAAGGGGAATAAATCCACCACTTCCTGTTTTCATAGCAACGTTAAAAATGGCGGTCATCGTCCCGTTAGGAGACGGATAGAATGTTTTTCGTTTATTCCGTTGTCAGGTTGTACTGTGATTTGTATTTGACTTGCTACAATAGTATTCAAAGTCCTACAGGTCTTATTTTTATACAGAAATTAGATTAACGAAAATGGCTGCCCTAGAAACGCGCCAAACTTTCAGTCATCCAAACCCAACATTTACGCAGGCCGTGGAGCCTGATAAACCTAGGGTGCCGATCGTCGCTCACATCATCACTGACGATGACATCGGCTTACTTCAGGTAATTAAATTTTCTCTTACAATATCTATATGTTGATACTCTGAGTAATGACCATAATAAAGATAAACATAGGCAAAGTTGTAATAGGAATCTTGGCATCGATCATGTGACAGTGACTTCCTTCTGTTGATTTTGAATTCGTAATTCGTTCGTTAGTATATGTAAAATTATTTGCTATTTTCGAAAACCAGAGTTACTTCCCATTTGAGACGGTATCTGACGTAGGTTGATTATGATGTCATCAGATTCTTTGGAAACAGTCCGTAAAAGCTCTACAGAGCTTATGTTCTTTGTTATTTATGTACACAGTGCCGACTTTAAATAAATATTACTTACTTACTTACTTACTTAAAGTCTGGGAAATGGCGGTATAAAATTGATGTTATCATACCTTTTTCACGATGTCTTCTTCTTCTTCTTCTTTTTAGAGTTTCAGCAAAACTTCATGTGATTGAAGATTACTTGCTGTTGCTGGCTGATAGAATAACAAATTAAAAACTTTTGATATTAAATGAAATAAATCAAAATGTGCATATTTACAAAAAGTGATTAAAAAATATGTCCCTTGGATTTACTATAATTTATATATGCCGAGAGAACAGCAGGTGTAAATTAGCTGTTCTCTAAATATATCGACAGTGGGTGAGTTGACTACAGAGATGGGGAGTTTGTTCCATTGGACTATTGTGTAGGGAAAAAAGATCGAGGGTTTGTAAGTGTCTTTTGATGCTTGTATGTAAGAGTGTGCATGATGTTGTCTTGTTCTACTGTCTGTGGGTATAAGAATGTCTGAGGGAATTGCAATGAGGTTGTGTACCATTTTGTAAAACATTATGAGTCTGGTTTTAAGTCTGCGTTCTGTTAGTGTTGGCTAATTTAATGTATTTATCATGTTTGTTACACTGCTGGTGTTGTGATAATTGTTATATACGTTACATGCTGCTCTGTGTTGAATCATTTCTATTTTGTGTGTTATATTGTGCTGTATGTGATCCCTAACCGTGCAATTATATTCAAGCTTTGGTCTTACAAGAGCTTATAATTGCTCTGGATTTTATCTGTGTGTTTGATATCTGTAAACATGGTAAATTACTTTTGAGAAATCCTAGTGAGTTATGTGCATTTGAGATTATGTTGTTGTAATGTGTGTTCCATTTGAGATTTGACTGCAGTGTTATGCCTAAGTATTTTGCAGATAAGACTGATCTAGTATGTTGTTGTGAAGAGTGTAGTTGTGTTTGTATGTGTGTTTCTTCTGTGAGATTGTGAGTTTAGTGCATTTGTCTGGGTTGAAGGCCAATTATAGCCAATCAGACTCTCACCTAGCTACAGAGTCCAAGTCAGTCTTTGATTTGTTGCAGTCATCTTGTGTGTTTATGTCCTTGTAAATTAATAATGCTATCATCTGCAAAGAGTCCAAGTTTACTGTGTTGTAGGTATTAAGGAAAGTCATTTATATGAATTAAGAATTAAATGTCACAATGGTTTTAAGTCAGATACCGTCTGTAAGGGAAAAAAAAAACTCTGCATTCCGCAAAGATTCATAGAAATATATTCCTTCGGATGACGAACATCAGACTTTACGTGCAAAGTCGCAAATACTGTAAC
Source organism: Pinctada fucata (assembly GCA_028142955.1). NCBI lineage: Eukaryota > Metazoa > Mollusca > Bivalvia > Pterioida > Pteriidae > Pinctada > Pinctada fucata. Next base: position 25,630,098 of record AP027114.1, read on the forward strand.
GTCATAACCTTTTGAGCACTGACATCTTTACGTCATTATACAGTATGTCATTATACAACCTAGAGGGCACAGTTTTGATTGGAACTTGATCAAACTTAATACAATTATTACTTTAACTTATGTCAAGAGGAAGAACCCTGTTGATTTTCAAGGTCATAGGTCAAAAGTCAAGGTCACAAATTAGAAATGGTCAAAATCCTTGTCTACAGCCTAGAGGGCACAGTTTTGATCAAGGCTTGACCAAACATCATCCACTTATTTCTAGTGGAAAAAAAATTGATTTTCAAGATCAAAGGTCAAAGCCACAGACTGGAAATGGTCAAAATCCATGTATATAGCCTAGAGTGCACAGTTTTTATTGGAGCTTGACCAAACTTCATACACTTATTGCTTATATGAAGAGACAGAACCCTATTGATTTTCAGGGTCATAGGTCAATGGTCAAGGTCACAAATTTGAAATGGTCAAATTCCATGTATACAGACTAGGGGGTACATTGGAATTTCTCATTCAATGTGAGGAGATGCTATGCTTTGCATTGCCTAGGTTTTATTAAAAATCTATTTTTAGTCAAAATATTTCGAAACTTCACACTTTTTTTCAATTTTCAACCCTGAATTAATATTGAGCTATTCTAACAGCAAGGCATATCTATTTTGACTCTGACATATTATATATATAATAGCTCATTGTCATCCATGAAACAAACATGTAATTTCAGGGTACAAAGCTTCAGCCTATCAACATGGGTAGAGTTGTCAAACTTCTTACAGATCCCCACTCTGTAAGTATTATTTATATATTTCAATTAAGTTGCAAAGGGTATCCTGAAAATACTAGTATACTCGTAACATGAGATTAATATAAGATTTAAGGGAAGAGATATAAACAAATGTACATAGCTTGTAGAATATTTCTGATATATTAGTACAGTACAAGTGATGCCACTGTGTAGTGGTTCAGGTGTTGAGTCAGTTACCTGAAGGTTGTTGGTATATCACTAGTACTGAGTCAGTTACCTGATGGTTGATGGTACCTTACTAATACTGAGTCAGTTACCTGATGGTTGATGGTACCTCATTAAAACTGAGTCAGTTACCTGAAGGTTGATGGTATCTCACTAGTACTGAGTCAGTTACCTGATGGTTGAAGGTACCTCACTAATACTGAGTCAGTTGCATGAAGGTTGATGGTATCTCACTAGTACTGAGTCAGTTACCTGAAGGTTGATGGTATCTCACTAGTACTGAGTCAGTTACCTGATGGTTGATGGTATAATTGTTTTGGCTGTTTCGATCAGTAATAAATATGATAATTTTCCCCAATACATTTTTTGTAGATAATAATGTTTGATTAAATGTATATCTGTTATGCTATATCAGGCATTTTTCGTTAAAGAAGCCCCTGTGGCAGTATAACTAAGAAGCCCCTGTGGCAGTATAACTAAGAAGCCCCTGTGGCAGTATAACTAAGAAGCCCCTGTAGCAGTATAACTAAGAAGCCCCTGTGGCAGTATAACTAAGAAGCCCCTGTGGCAGTATAACTAAGAAGCCCCTGTGGCAGTATCTGTTCTTTCTTCACACTAAAATAACATACTTAAATTATTTTCAGGTCCATTTATATGACAGACACTTGAATGCACTACAAAGGCTTGGCAGACATTATCAAAAGGGATTTGTATCCTTTACTCACGAAAATGATTGTACATATATAAAACTCAGTCGAGGGTTTTGATAATTTTGAGTTAGTATTAAATTCTTGTATTTAACAAATTGAACTTTAAGCAATCTAATCAAAGTATTTTAACTTGAGCTCTAATATAGATTTTAATGTATGAAAAAATGTAAATGCATAAAGGTGAAGTATATGTACTAATTGACCCTTCCGATTTCGGGGAAAAAATGCAAAATTTCGTGACGTCACAATGCTTTTACCTCGGACAAACAAGCTTCAAACCTCGGTCAAACATCGAATTTGCATTGCGACGTCATGAAATTTCTCAAATTTTTCCCGCGTTCGGAAGGGTCAATTAAATATACATCATGGTTGGCACCAATTATTAATACAAAACCCAGCTTATTTGGGACTGACCATGGATTATGACAGTGATACACAATTTACACATATGTATATATATTTTCCTTAACTTTAATCTCAGCCAATGAAAGATCTAGTGCAGGTTTTTAAAATCTTGAATGTCTGCTCGGATAGAGTTGTTGAACAACCACTGTATGAACAAATGATCTGCGATATTTTGAGAATTTGTAGTTTGCCATTCCTGAAAGAGAAATCCTCTGATGAACTCGTGTATGAACAGATTGTCACAGAATCTGTGTCACAATTAGGTAAGGACAGCTAGCATACAAAAGGTCTGTGTCACAATTAGGTAAGGACAGCGTACAAAAAGTCTGTGTCACAATTAGGTAAGGACAACTAGTGTACAAAAAGTTTGTGTCAAAATTAGGTAAGGACAACTAGCTTACAAAAGTCTCTTACATTGAGGAAAGGATGACTAGCGTGCAAAAAATCTGTGTTACAGGGAGGTAAGGACAACTAGCGTGCAAAAAATCTGTGTTACAGTGAGGTAAGGACAACTAGCATACAAAAAGTCTGTTCCATTGAGGTAAGGACAACTAGCTTACAAAAAGTCTATGTCACAATTAGGTAAGGACAACTAGCATACAAAAAGTCTGTGTTACAGTGAGGTAAGGACAACTAGCATACAAAAAGTCTGTGTTACAGTGAGGTAAGGAAAACTAGCATACAAAAAGTGTGTGTTACATTGAGGTAAGGACAACTAGCGTACAAAAAGTCTGTTCCATTGAGGTAAGGACAACTAGCTTACAAAAAGTCTGTGTTACAGTGAGGTAAGGACAACTAGCATACAAAAAGTCTGTGTTACATTGAGGTAAGGACAACTAGCGTACAAGAAGTCTGTTCCATTGAGGTAAGGACAACTAGCTTACAAAAAGTCTGTGTTACAGTGAGGTAAGGACAACTAGCGTGCAGGAAGTCTGATACAGTGAGGTAAGGACAACTAGTGTACAAAAAGTCTGTTCCATTGAGGTAAGGACAACTAGCATACAAAAAGTCTGTGTTACAGTGAGGTAAGGACAACTAGTGTACAAAAAGTCTGTGTCACAGTGAGGTAAGGACAACTAGCTTACAAAAAGTCTGTGTTACATTGAGGTAAGGACAATTAGCATACAAAAAGTGTGTTACAGTGAGGTAAGGACAACTAGCTTACAAAAAGTCTGTGTTACAGTTAGGTAAGGACAACTAGCGTACAAAAAGTCTGTGTTACAGTGAGTTTAGGACTACTAGCATATAAAAAGTCTGTGTTACAGTGAGGTAAGGACAACTAGCATACAAAAAGTGCGTTACATTGAGGTAAGGACAACTAGCATACAAAAAGTCTGTTTTACAGTGAGGTAAGGACAACTAGCATACAAAAAGTCTGATGGGGACAGTTCAAACTGTATGATTTCTCATTATTTTAAATATGAAACCTCAATTTCTATTCAATTTAGACACACATATTTAAATTAAATACATTTGTACCTGTGTAGTAACTCATAATTAATACGATCTCTTAAAAGATTAATATTTTTAATAATATGTTTTTCAGGTTACCTTATGAGAGTAAACAGTAGAGATATTAGGATTCAGATTTGTAAAACATTGGTCAGCTTCTACAGTGAAAAACCCTCGTCACAAGACGTTCAAAGTAGGTCTTTGTTATTTACAGGGTCGCCAGCAGTCTTGAAAAGTCAGGTAAATTGCCTTTTTTTTCAAAGATCAGGGAATATTGGAATTTGGTCAGCGAAAAATGAAAATAAGTCAAGGGAAAAATTATTTCAGAGCTGAAAAAATATTTTTCAGATTTATTAGCTTTATTGAGGTTGATCACCAAACAGTAAGAAAACTATGTTTATCATTGGCTAATACATGGTATTTCATGTTGATTTATTAAAATATTGAAAAATAAACATAAAACAGTCAGAAAAAAGAATGGGCAGACTGGACAGCTAATGGGGAGGTCAGGAGGCCGTTTAAATATTTGGCGGTTTTGGTCAGTGAAAAACATTAATTGGTCAGGGAAAAGTCAGGGAATTTTGTTCATCAAGAGTGCTGGCAACCCTGTTTACACATAATGAATAAATAGAATCATAATCTAGATACTTTGTTTTTAAGTAACGATTAAAAATGAGACATAGTGGGTATTTTTCTCTGAAGATGCAACAAAAACGACTCGTCGACAGTAAATTATAGCACGTGGCGGTGTCTGAAAATTAACCAATTAATTTTATATGACCTAAAGTCAGAATGTCTTTATTATATACAGATCCTTATTTTAGATGATTTTAATCAGATTATGTTTATAGTTTCAAAAGTACAATATATTATGTTACAGAGCACAAACCAACGTCATTAACTTACAACCAAACAATAATAGAGAATAGTGATGTCTCTGAAACATTAGTGAAGGTAAGTAACATTTAAAGTGAAGGAACATACACAACTTTTAATAACCTAGAGATGTTCAGATGTAAACAAAACTAGTGATTTAAAACAAAAATTTAACTATGCCTGTCTAAAGATAAAAAGATTCATTAATTCACCAAAGAATTCGGTCAAGGTCAAAGTTACTCTTAACATCATGTATTTACTTCATAAGTACAGAATTTAATTTCTTGAGATAAAAGTTAAATTTATTAATTTTTATGGTTTATCTATTTTCTTTTTCAGTCACTAGCCTTACTAGAAAATGACTTGGATATTAAGTTAGATGTACTTAATGTACTTCAGCACTTTTCAAAGGGATCTGGTATGTATTAATTTAAAATTATATAACATTTACTTTAAAAGTATATCATTGAAAATTTGTTTCACCTACAAAGATGCCAACGAGGGCATTTGTGTTTCACAAACACATGTTTTTTATTCAAAATATCCACTGATTATTTACAAAAGCTACCAGACACTGCAATTCATTCACAAGTTTTCATGAATGCTGCAAATATGATAATGTCTGTGACAAATCTGGTAAATTTAGTCAATTACACATATAGCTGATATGTCAGGTAATTTACTGAAAAAAGTATTTCTCCTATATTCATTGCAAAATTTAGAGAAATGTGGTTTCATATTAAGAAAGAATGACATTTGTATTACAGCTAAGAACTGTGATCAGATGTTGAGAGCTGACGCTGCCACAAGGATCTGTTCACGCTTGATGGACCCTGATGCCTCGGGTGCTCTTTTGTTCCGCTCTGTTGATATTCTGTGGAATTTACTAGAAGAAGGTGATCCTGGGGAGCTGGCACAACAACTCAATAATCTGACTTGTCTGAGGTAAAATCTAAATTTAAGTCTAAATACACACTTTTATGCTAACTTAGTCTTTTCAAAACTTGTACAAATATTCATACACATGCCATTTGGTCAAATTTAAGTACCCATCACAGATTTTGTTGAATTTGGTAATACATTGAAATCTGTTTGCACTTACACTTGTTACTCCATATATCCTATATATTTTAATAATTTTTTTGTCATGACCCCAAGGTATTTTCTGTTTAATCCTGATATCTGATTAGGCCAGAGTAATTTAATAGTTTGTTTAATGTCTGGAACTTTTTCTGAGTGGTACCCTCTTGCCAGGCATAAAAACACATAAACACAAGTTTTGTAATTGATATTTCATTTGGTAAAATTTTATTTTGTAATTCAACAGGTGTTTCTCTTGGTAAAACTTTATTTTGTATTAAATAAAAATTTGAAATTCATTATTGTATAATTGAAAACGTGAAATATATTTTTCAGCCAACTGAGAGATGCATTTGTTCTCCAACTTACCCAAAGTTACAGTCATTATGGTCGACAGTTACGTAACGACCTTCTAGTGATCGCGATGCTTGTAGCATCAAGGTGTCCTCAGGCTCCTTTTGTAGAAACGGGTTTCGCAAAGCAACTGGCTTTATTTGCAACATTCCAAGAGGTCAAAAGTCATAATGCTTTAGTGAAGCATTTAAAATTGACCAAAAATCATGAAGATTTTGAACTGAAGAAACTTTTGTTCAGCATCCTTGTCACACTGAGTAAAGATTCCACAGCAGTACCTGTAAGTTGTGAGAGTTATCTTTCTTAAACTACATGTCTCAGAAAATATTTGAATAACAAAAGTCCTAAGGCCAAAGAAATATATTTGTATGTGTTCCTATTATTTCGTTAACACCAGGAACAATTGTATATTAGTAGACCATATTTTAATGCACAAACTATATAGAAATGGTAATAACAGTGACAGTCAGGTATATAAAGTATTCGATTTGTCTGCAGAAGTTTTAGTTTTATGATATTGTCACCATGATATTTAACTTATCCAGAAGGAAATCAATACTTAATTCAAGGGGAAAGTACTTATTGATTTTTTGGGAGGTAAAAGGTCAGGTTCACTGATCTTACATTTTGCTTCCTTTACTAATCCAGAGAAATTGAGGACATATAGTTAACTATGACAAGAGGGGATTTGAGGTAATGGGACAAAAATTGAAGTCATGGAAGCAAAATATAGACTTCAAAAACTGATTTGTGGTTGATAACTTTGGTTGATACATGAAGCAGAGAAAATGATAGGATACTTTGTTATAACTTGATTTTATGTACTGTTGTAGGTCTTGTCTGAAGGACATCTGATGCTGGCCCTTTTTTCATATGTTCGTGCTAACGAGAACGTGACGGGACCGCGTGAGTGGACTCCGGCACAGTTTGAGGAGATTCAGTTACATGCCATGTCATGTTTGTGTGCTCTAGTACCAATAATGATAGAGGATTATATGACATGTCAGGGCAGTACCAGGTTACTCTTACTCCTTGAATGGTGTGTAGGTGAAGGTACGTCAATATCACATTATACTTACCGCTCATTATCTCAATATCAAGACAATGAAAAATAAAGGGACTATTAAATATAAATACAGGTAGTTTTTAAGACTTTGAGACGGTATTGGACTAAATTTCTTTCATAATTGTATAAACTGAAATTCTTATTTCTATCTAACATGTAATTTTGTGAATTTTCCCAATTCTATCAAGCTGTGGACAAAATTTAAAGTAAATTTCCATGAAGAATCCCCGAAATGAAAATATGACATCTAGCCCTCTGAAGGACTTTTGATGTGTAGACATGATATGTATAGTGTAAAGTATCATTCAGTTTTGTTTGGTTTATTAACAAAAAAACATGACAGTATGTGTATTTTAATATGTTAAGTCAATGGTGATAATGATGCATTGATTAAACACTGTGTTATGTTATATGTGATATCTATTATCTAATTATCACTATGTAACTTATTTTGTAGAGGACTTTGGTGGCCATGGTAACAGTTTCCATGGTACCGGTGGCCGTGGTAACAAGAGGGGTCAGATGAGACATTGTTTACGGTTGTTAAGGAGTGTAGTATCTACAGGTGATGAGGCAGTGCTACAGGATTTGTCTGACCAGGGTGTCATTAATCAACTTGTCAGTAAGTCAGTTGTTATGGACATTTTTAAATGTTTGCATTAAGGAGGCTCAATAATCGTTTGACGTCATCATATTCCCGGCGTCAATACTGGTTCGAATAGTATCGAGTGTGGTTTCGGTCTTCAAACTCCTCTAATTCGCTTGTTTCTTGACGGATTTCGACAAGTTTGGTATCGATGGAACCAGAAAATTATCATCTACTATCTGAGCGTAATATATGTACAGTCAAATGTATCGTTAAATTTATATATCCAAAAATATTCCGTAAGTGAGACACCCTTGCTATTGCCGTAGACGTATTATTTTATAACGTCATCATCGCAAATTCAACCGTGTGTTGCTTGGCAATAAAATCAAGTAGAAAAACTTAAGTTTAATGATCAAACAGGATATTTCTTTGAGATTTTAGCAATATAATAGATAAAATATTTCAAGTTTGCTATCTCTAATTATCTTAGGTAATACGAATTTTTCTATAATTTTGTCAACTATCGTACTTTGCAGCGAGATGTTATCGTGTAAAGTTTCCCTATTTAAAATCTTTGAGCGAGTGAATTTTAGTTTTAACCCTGCTTTGTTAAAAGATATATCCATTTTACAGATAAGTGCACGCATTATCGAGAACGAGGGAGGTTGGTGACGTCCACTTATTAACCTTTAACGTCAAAATGTTTAAAACGCTTCCGTTTACTTTTTCTATATTTCTCTTATTCATATTTCCGTATCGCCGACACCCGGCGATCGTTGTACTTTATAAAACCGCTTATTTTACATTGTTAACGCCTTTTATAATATAACTTTATCTAGAAATTTCATCCTCTGTGTTACTTATTTCAGAATCGCCCCCTTCTTTAGACATTATTGACAACCCTCCCCCTTTTAAAATCGTTACTATGACAACCAATTATTTTGAATCAGGATGAACGAAAACATATACTTTTTTATATATTTTTTTAAAGAACAGAGTTTGTCGTTGAGAAATATGTAAAAGAAAATAACTTCTGACAAAGACTTCTTATCACTTTGATGACAAATAAGGGTACAGGGTACTTTTTTTTAGATTTTCATTTTGGGGTGGGGGTGCACAAAATGTACTTTTTGGGAACAGTTTTAGCTATTATACTCTAAGAAAGCATTATCTATAAAGAAATATACATATTTGATTATATCATGGTGAAAATAATCACAAGAATGGTTTGAATGTGGAATTATTACCCATATAGCATGTATTTATCTATCAAAATTCATTGTTTTGCGACAGATCTCGGAATTGGTTTACACATGTATATTCAGAGGACCACTAGTCAATCAAATGAACGATGATATGTAATCTTAATTACAAATATAAATCATCACACATGAATGTCAAATAAACAAAATTTTTTTTTTGCTCTGACAAAGAATTCTTGGATTATTGAGCCACCTTAAATAAAAATCATTGTGAAGTGCAGAAAATGTTTTGTATTGTATACACCAATGTAATGGCAAAATACAAGGAACAATCTTTAAATATTGATTTCACATTTGGTAATCTCGCAACGCAGAACATTCAAGATTTTCTATGATTTCATTTGACATAAGTTATTTATCACAAAAAGGGGAATGTGATGCAGTGTAAGGATGCCTTGGTTATGAGTTTTATCCAAAATAAGATATATTTCTAAAAAGCTAATAAAACAATTGGCATGACTCGTGTTGATGAAAGTGAAAGTAGAACAGAAATTGTGTTGATATGTTATTTAAAGCTAATATTCACCTTATTTTGGACACAGCTCATTAGCTATGACATTCTTACACTGCGTCACATTCATGTTTATGTTATAAATTATCTATATTGCACAAAATATCGTAAAGCCGATTGCTCTGCATTGCGAGATTACCCACCATGGAATTTGTTGTTAGCTCACCTCGACGAAGTTGAGTGAGCTTATGCTATAACCCCACGCGTCCGCGTCCGCGTCCGCATCCGGTTAAGAAGTTTGGGGTAGCTCAGTATCTGACAAAGTACTAATGCTACAGTAACCAAACTTGCACAAGTGATTCATCTTTGGATGCTGAGGTGAACCCATGCATCGGATGCAGCATCTGACCTACATTTTCCGCTTGAGTGACTTTTAAGAAGTTTGGGGTAGCTCAGTATCTGACAAAGTACTAATGCTACAGTAACCAAACTGGCACAAGTGATTCATTTTTGGATGCTGAGGTGAACCCATGCATCGTATGCAGCATCTGACCTACATTTTCCGCTTGAGTGACTTGGTTAAGAAGTTTGGGGTAGCTCAGTAACTGACAAAGTACTAATGCTACAGTAACCAAACTGGCACAAGTGATTCATCTTTGGATGCTGAGGTGAACCCATGCATCGTATGAAGCATCTGACCTACATTTTCCGCTTGAGTGACTTGGTTAAGAAGTTTGGGGTAGCTCAGTATCTGACAAAGTACTGATGCTACAGTAACCAAACTTGTACAAGTCAAGTGATTCATCTTTGGATGCTGAGGTGAACCCATGCATCAGATGCAGCATCTGACCTACATTTTCCGCTTGAGTGACTTGGTTAAGAAGTTTGGGGTAGCTCAGTATCTGACAAAGTACTGATGCTACAGTAACCAAACTTGCACAAGTGATTCATCTATGGATGCTGGAGTATATCCATGCATCAGATGCAGCATCTGACCTACATTTTCCGCTTGAGTGACTTGGTTAAGAAGTTTGGGGTAGCTCAGTATCTGACCAAGTTCTAATGCTTCAGTAACCAAACTTGCACAAGTGATTCATCTTTGGATGCCGAGATGGACCCATGCATCGGATGCAGCATCTGACCTACTTTTCCACTTGAGTGATTTTGCTTTTAAAAGCCAGTATTGAGCAAAGTATAAGTGCTACATGTACCAAACTTACATATTGTATGTATCTTTGATCAAACTTTCATAAAATGACCTTGACCTACTTTTTTCACTTGAGTGATTTTGCCTTTAAAAGCCAATATTGAGCAAAGTAAAAGTGCTACATGTTCCAAACTTGCATATTGGATGTATCTTTGATCAAACTTTCATAAAATGACCTTGACCTACTTTTTCGGCTTGAGCGATTTTGCCTTTAAAAGCCAATATTGAGCAAAGTATAAGTGCTACATGTACTAAACTTGCATATTGGATGTATCTTTGGTCAAACTTTCATAAAATGACCTTGACCTACTTTCTCCGCTTGAGTGATTTTGCCTTTTAAAGCAAATATTGAGCAAAGTATAAGTGCTACATGTACTAAACTTGCATATTGGATGTATCTTTGATCAAACTTTCATGAAATGACCTTGACCTACTTTTTCTGCTTGAGTGATTTTGCCTTTTAAAGCCAATATTGAGCAAAGTATAAGTGCTACATGTACCAAACTTGCTTATTGGATGTATCAGTGATCAAACTTTCATATAATGACCTTGACCTACTTTTTCTGCTTGAGTGATTTTGCCTTTAAAAGCCAATATTGAGCAAAGTATAAGTGCTACATGTACCAAACTTGCATATTGGATTTATTTTTGGTCATATTTCATAAAATGACCTTGACCTACTTTTTCCGCTTGAGTTATATTTCCTTTAAAAGCCAATATTGAGCAAAGTATTAGGTCTCTATGTACTTAACTTGCATATTGGATGTATCTTTGATCACACTTTCATAAAATGAAATTGACCTACTTTTTCCGCTTGAATGATTTTGCCTTTAAAAGCCAATATACATAAACTTAGAAATATGTTTGAGTTGAATTTTGCTGCCACGAGGTGAGCTTCGTAATCTGTGATTACCTATGTTTTTGTATCTATTTTATTATTTGACCTTTTTCATATTTCAGCAATTTTAAAGAATGCCATAAAATCTGAGACAGAAGATGATGCAGTCGACATTGAGATGCAGTCTGATATGCTGATGATACTTTCATGTCTTTGTGATGGTGACATGCATAGGAAGGTCAGTAGGTCAAGGTCATTCATCAGTGCATGTCTGGTTCACATGGTTCCTGTATTTAGATTTATTTTGCAATTACATTATTGCACAACAAATTTGTTACACAATCATGATATGCTTTTCAGCTCACCTGAAAAAAAAAACCAAATAAACATTCTTACAACTTTAAGCAATGCCAATTAAATCTAGAACGATGTCATTCAACTGTGTGTCGTTTTCTTAAAAAAACAATGAAAGATAGTTACTGTGCATCAGTAACACTTCTTGTTCAGGATCAACTCACCAGTTTCTCTTGCAGTGCAGAAATATTGCGCAATCATACATAAATTGATGTCATCTCATTAGCAAAGCAACACTTAGGGATCACTTTGTCCGTTGTGTGTCTGTCTGTCTGTCTGTCTGTCTATCACACTTTGGGTGTCACAGTCCATAACTTTTGATTGGTAAGTGATAGGGCTTTGATATTTCACATGTGTATTCCTTGTGAAAAGACCTTTCTACTCATACCATGATTTTTTACCTAGTGACCTTGACCTAGATTTTGACCTACTTTTCAAAAAATGAAGCTTATGAAAATCACTTTGCCTGGAAGCATCACTGATGTGAATATATATCCAAAAAACGTGTGTCTGGTGCATAAAGAATTGGTTCTAAATTTTCTTCAAGAAGGTATAGAGGTGGAACACTTCCCTATTATTCATATTTCCTCTTAAGTCCTGGAAAATCCGGTACACCTTTTAAAAAAGTCACATGATCTAAAAACTTTAATGTTCTTACACAAGGCAGGCATATCCTAAAATTTACCATTATAGAATACCTTCAAATAGTCTTCTTAGCCCATCACTCATTTTCCCCTATTTCTGCTTTTCCACCCTGTATATTCTTTGTTCACTCTGAAAACCGGTGAGCAGACCCTCACGATACAGAACTTGTTTTACAATAAGTTATTCTATTTTCTTTGTATTTTGGTCTTTTCAGGAGCTGTTTGGAACGGAAGGAGTTGATGTAGCTATACATTACCTGAGGACAAATTCTAACTTACTGAGCAGTGGGCTTGGTCACCATAGGTTACTGTTATCTGCTGTCGATTCAGTCTGGTAGGTACTGTAAGAGTATGTCGAGAGTATTGTCCAGCCAATTTGGCATTCTCTCTTTCTCTCTTATATTTTCGATGTCTCCTTTATTTTCACCAAAACTCCCTTAATACTCACATCAGTCTCCTTCATTGGTGTGACAAATCTGGCAAATATAATTTTCGATCAATTTTGGTTGGTTGTTTCTTCAAACATATTTGAAAATTTCTGTTTACAAAATTTTCTCAAATTTCTTAAACCTGGGTCCTGTAGCATCATATCCCAGCCATTTTACTATGTCTTTCAGTATATTCAGGACATAATTTTCACAGATTTTGGTCATATTACATTGTTTAGATTGAGGATCACTGATGAGGGTTTATTACCTGAAAAGTGCATGTTTGGTCCATGCTGTAAATTTATCTGCTCTAAAATGATGCTAATGAAGTTGAAGACATTAAACATTGATACTCTCACCATAAGGTTTAAAGGTACTTTGTACATGTTGTATTTATAAAAAATACTTGAACTGAATCTTAATTGTAAAGTTAAAGTGTACATTGACTTGTGTTGCTAGGTGTTCCATCGTTGGATGTTACATCACTGAAGATTACTTCCTGGAAAAAGAAGGCGTTTTCTTACTTATTGATCTATTGGAGGTAAGAAAAAAATCATAAAGCTTTTGAAAATGTCCTTTCCTTTATTTGTGCTTATGACTCTATGTAACATTAATCTAGAGAACTTTTCTGTTTTCTAGTTATTTTGTATTAGAAAAACATTTTTACCCAAATGTTAGCAAAATAGATCTAGTTTAACTTCATGATCTGATAGGATCGGGTATAGGTGTGAGTTTGAGAAAGAAATATCTTCAAAATTTGACTTGTACAGGGCAGATTTTATGCCTTACTTTATTATCTCCATCAACCTTCTTTTTATACGCCCGTCTTTAGACAGGATGTATTATGGTACAGTGACGTCTGTCTGTCTGTCTGACCCTTGTAAACAAGATATAGACCCAACCAGTTAAGCTAGGAATTTCAAATTTACCATGTGGATTGGGTATAAGAAGACATAGAACCCTATCGATGTTCAAGGTCAGAGGTCAAGGTCAGTTTGGGGCTATTAATAGATTTTTTGGTGAATTTCATAAAAAAATCTATTTTTAGTCAAAATGTTTTAAAACTTCATATGCTTCAAGAAGAAAGAATATTCTTTCACATGTGTAACAGGTTTTAATGTCTTTTGTCAGAAATTTTAAAAGTTATGAGTAAGGGAAAGGGGGGAGGGGTTAATATTAGCTCAGTAAATGTGCTGAGTTGTTCTTTGTAAACAAGATAGAGACAAGACTAGTTGAGTTAGGAACTTAATATTTACCATGTGGATTGAGTATAATAAGACAAAGAACCCTATTGATTTTCAAGGTCAAGGTCTTTTTGGGGCTTTTCATGATATTCATCATTCTTTATGAGAATATAGGGTAATGCCAACTTTCTAATTTTAGGATAACCTATTTGTAATTACAGAGTTATGGAACAGAATAATGACAAATTAACCCCAACGGGCGTATTTTGTTGCGTTATTGTAGGCTTTATTAAAACTTTTCAACATTTTATATATTTAGCGTTTCTTTTGAGTAGTTAGTAATAGGGCTGTAATAATTCACATGTGATTCCATGTGATAAATGTTTTGACATTGTAACCTTGGACCTTAATTTGGAATCTGTAAAATTCATTTATATCTCTTTTATGCAGTCTTGGGTTATCAAAGTTTCTCACTTGAACACATATTGTTCAATTTAGGTCATTGTAACAGAGGACTCAAATTAATCTGATACCTGATAATCTGATACTCCTCTTATTCTGATATGATTTCAAAACACAAAACCATTTCCTATATAATCAATGTAAATTTACTCCTCTTAATTTGATAGTAATTATCAAAAATCATAAGAACTCCTCTTAATCTGATAGGAATTTCTGTCAACTACGGTATTTTTTCTATGATATACACATCATTTTCAATGAATTGTCTTAACAAAATCCTTGAAATTGGTATTTTTCTCTTTAAATTTATTTAGAATGGTTTGAAAGTGTTAATATCATTCAATTTATGCTTATAATCATTAGCTCACCTCGACGAAGTTGAGTGAGCTTATGCTATAACCCCATGCGTCCGCGTCCGCGTCCGCGTCCGCGTCCTCGTCCGCGTCCGTGTCCGCGTCCGGTTAAGAAGTTTGGGGTAGCTCAGTATCTGACAAAGTACTAATGCTACAGTAACCAAACTTGCACAAGTGATTCATCTTTGGATGCTGAGGTGAACCCATGCATCGGATGCAGCATCTGACCTACATTTTTCGCTTGAGTGACTTGGTTAAGAAGTTTGGGGTAGCTCAGTATTTGACAAAGTACTAATGCTACAGTAGCCAAACTGGCACAAGTGATTCATCTTTGGATGCTGAGGTGAACCCATGCATCATATGCAGCATCTGATCCACATTTTCCGCTTGAGTGACTTGGTTAAGAAGTTTGGGGTAGCTCAGTATCTGACAAAGTAGTGATGCTACAGTAACCAAACTTGCACAAGTGATTCATCTTTGGATGCTGAGGTGAACCCATGCATCAGATGCAGCATCTGACCTACATTTTCCGCTTGAGTGACTTGGTTAAGAAGCTTGGGGTAGCTCAATATCTGACAAAGTACTGATGCTACAGTAACCAAACTTGCACAAGTGATTCATCTTTGGATGCTGATGTGAACCCATGCATAGGATGCAGCATCTGACCTACATTTTCCGCTTGAGTGATTTGGATAAGAAGTTTGGGGTAGCTCAGTATTTGACAAAGTACTAATGCTACAGTAACCAAACTGGCACAAGCGATTCATCTTTGGATGCCGAGATGGACCCATGCATCGGATGCAGCATCTGACCTACCTTTTCCACTTGAGTGATTTCGCTTTTAAAAGCCAATATTGAGCAAAGTATAAGTGCTACATGTACCAAACTTGCATATTGGATGTATCTTTGATCAAACTTTCATAAAATGACCTTGACCTACTTTTTCCGCTTGAGTGATTTTGCCTTTAAAAGCCAATATTGAGCAAAGTATAAGTGCTAGATGTTCCAAACTTGCATATTAGATGTATCTTTGATCAAACTTTCATAAAATGACCTCGACCTACTTTTTCCACTTGAGTGATTTTGCCTTTAAAAGCCAATATTGAGCAAAGTATAAGTGATACATGTACCAAACTTGCATATTGGATATATCTTTGATCAATCTTTCATAAAATGACCTTGACCTACTTTTTCCGATTTAGTGATTTTGCTCTATAAAGCCAATATTGAGCAAAGTATAAGTGCTAGATGTTCCAAACTTGCATATTAGATGTATCTTTGATCAAACTTTCATAAAATGACCTAGACCTACTTTTTCCGCTTGAGTGATTTTGCCTTTAAAAGCCAATATTGAGCAAAGTATAAGTGATACAAGTACCAAACTTGCATATTGGATGTATCTTTGATCAAACTTTCATAACATGACCTTGACCTACTTTTTCCGCTTGAGTGATTTTGCCTTTAAAAGCCAATATTGAGCAAAGTATAAGTGATACATGTACCAAACTTGCATATTGGATGTATCTTTGATCAATCTTTCATAAAATAACCTTGACCTACTTTTTCCACTTGAGTGATTTTGCCTTTAAAAGTCAATATTGAGCAAAGTATAAGTGATACATGTACCAAACTTGCATATTGGATGTATCTTTGATCAATCTTTCATAAAATGATCTTGACCTACTTTTTCCGCTTGAGTGATTTTGCTCTATAAAGCCAATATTGAGCAAAGTATAACTGCTACATGTACCAAACTTACATATTGGATGTATCTTTGATCAAACTTTCATAAAATGACCTTGACCTACTTTTTCTGCTTGAGTGGTTTTGCCTTTAAAAGCCAATATACATGTACTAAGAAATACGTTTGAATTGAATTTTGCTGCCACGAGGTGAGCTTCGTAATCTGTGATTACCTATGTTTTATTATATATTATAATTTTTTTTCTTGTGGAGGATGATTCATACAACTAAGTGAAATTCAAACAAATTTTATTATTTTCAGGTATGTCCCAAAAATACACACAACTTGATTCTTGGTTGTTTGTTAGATTTATGTGAAAATCCAAAGACAGTTCACCATATTCACACATGGCGTGGAAAAGAGAATGTGTCCGCAGCCCATTTATTTTGTGATATTTATAGAAAAGAAGAAAAAGACATGGGTGTTAAACGTGACAAAGAAGGAGCCATTTCTGATATTACAAAACCTTTAATGGGAACTCTCCAAGAAAACCAAGGAGTTATCTCCCTTCCTGCCAGCAATCCAAGTCAAGCTATTGTAGATGTGTCAGAGAATATGAGGGCTAAATTATACTCCCTGTTCTGTAAAATCGGTGAGTTTATAACAGAAACAGTTTCTACCCAGTAATGTGCAAGGAGAAGGTGGGCTAACTTCTAAAATGGCCCTATAATTTTCATTTGAATACTTTTGTAAATGGAATAATTATTTCTTATAATTGTAAATTAGGGTGCTTGCTGAATAATTGCGTTCTAATTCTAAACTCCCTAACTGAAATGTAACACAGTTTAGATATATAGAGTCATCTGCTGTGATATAAGTTCATATAAGTTATACATATAATTTATATATATTAATTATACATAATTATGAATTATACATATAAGTGATACATATAAGTGATACATATTAGTTATTCATATTAGTTATACATAATAGTTATACATAATTATACATATAAGTTTTATACATAGAAGTTATACATAGAAGTTATACATATAAGTTATACAGAGAAGTTATACAGAGAAGTTGTACTGTACATATAAGTTATACATATAAGTGTACTGAATCAAAGTTCTGGGTACTGGAGTACTGGCATGAGGCTGACTATTTCTGTGACTTTTTTTTTGTAGGTTGGTCTGATTTGGCAGGTTTAAGTGTAGAGGACCATGTCACACTGGTTGTTTTGGAGAAATACTTGGACTTCAAGGTAAACACATCTACATGTATTTGTATAGGTATATCAGTTTATCAAATGATATAGACAGCACAAAAATGGTACGAGAGACTCACAACACTAAATAAATTTACCTCAAATTTTCAGAGCTCACTGGCTCCTTCTTTAGGAGACAATCAGAACTTACATTCAGAAAAAAAAAAAATGAATTAAAAAAAAAAAAATGCAATTGAGCCTGTGAGCTCTGAAAAGGGGTAGGGCCATGAAGCCCGATATTGGCCCTAATTTTGAACATTGTACTTCAGGGAAGTTTTAACTGTTATTTGACATTTTGAAACGTTCTCTACTGAATCACGAATTTATCTTTTGTAAACATTGCGTTTATCAATACCTTTAAGCCCTTTGAAAACACCAAAATAGGTCATATTGCGCGAAATTAATGCAAAAACTGCATATTTCTATTAAATTAGCAATGGCCGCATGCATAAACTAAGATGGAAAACTTATATGTGAAAGATTATCATTATATCCTTTTGTTGGCCGGATTGCAAAGCAATTCCGGTCTATAGATTGATGATGTCCGTCTGTCCGTCCGTCCGTCCGTCTGTCCGTCTGCCGTCAACATTTTGGTTAAAGTTTCTGGTTGAGGCAAAATCTAGCAATTCCGGTCTATAGATTGATGATGTCCGTCTGTCCGTCCGTCCGTCCGTCTGTCCGTCTGCCGTCAACATTTTGGTTAAAGTTTCTGGTTGAGGCAAAATCTAGGGAACTATATGCAGTAGAAACTTTATATTATACATGAAGGTTGCCCATGACAAGACCTTTCAATTTATGCGGTAACATTTGACCTAGTGACCTTGACCTTGGACTTTGACCTAGTTAAAGATTTTGGTCAAAGTTCCTGGTTTAAGCAAAATCTATTGAACTGTATGCAGTAGAAACTTTATATTATACATGTAGGTTGCCCATGACAAGACCTTTCAATTTATGCCGTATCATTTTACCTAGTGACCTTGACCTTGACCTTTGACCTAGTTAAAGATTTTGGTTAAAGTTCCTGGTTTAAGCAAAATCTAAGGAGCTGTATGCAGTAGAAACCTTATATTATACATGTAGGTTACCCATGACAAGACCTTTCAATTTATGCCATAACATTTGACCTAGTGACCTTGACCTTGGACTTTGACCTAGTTAAAGATTTTGGGTAAAGTTTCTGGTTTAAGCAAAATCTAAGGAACAGTATGCAGAAGAAACTTTATATTATACATGTAGGTTGCCTCTGACAAGACCTCTCAATGTATGCTGTAATATTTGACCTAGTGACCTTGACCCAGTTGGTGACAAAAACTTACTTTGCAATCCGGCCATACCGTTTTTAGCGGTGTTTTATTATAAATGTTTTGTCTCAGTTAACGCATGCGGCCACATTGAATTCTTTGATTAAAAGACAAAATTCCCAGCAATTTTCGCCATATTTTGTCAATAACATCAAAATGACGTCACTTCATGACGTTATTATAGTTAAATGGTACTTTGTTTGGTAATATTTTTATTTTCATGAAAAGCGGTAAACATTCGTGTATTTTCATGAGAGATATCAAGTATTTCTAATGAAATTTATTTCTAGAGAAAAATCGAGGGCCGATTTAGGGGTCTCGTAGCCCTACCCCTTCAAGATAAATTTATTTAGTGTCGTGTTGATTTTTTATATAACACACAGCAGAATTAATGATTGTTTTTGCCTAATCATACGTACATATATATTAATGTCTTAATAGGTGAAACTTTATATAAGTCCATTAAACCAGAGTCTATTATCCTAGCTCCTCTTCAGGGAATTTAATATAGATAATTAACAAAGAGTTCATGTATATGAATAAATAACTAATTAAGTATCAAGTGAACAGATATCTCTGTATAAATATTGACTATTAATAAATGAATGTATTAAATATAGATGGGAGAGGTATGGACAGAGATCATACAGGAACTTCACGTGGAGAACGTACGACCTGTTACACCAGACATGGAGGCCATCGAGGCCATATCACGTGGTATCGAGGAACGGGCAAAAATTGTGGCTGGTACACAAATAGAACTGTTAGAAGCTCAGCAAAATCAGGACCTACTGGATGAACAAGAATTCTATGCTGAGGTCAGCTAACATCAACCTCACCTCTGTCTCTTTGTTAATTTATCTTAGGCCATTTCTTGTTTTTATTCTGTTTTGCGTCCTTTTGAAATTGAAAAAACCTGCCAGCCATCCAGGGAGAAAAACAAGCAAGCCTATAAAACAAAATTGTAATTTCATAATATGTGACATACTGAGTACCATGTGAAATCTGACAGGAACTTGTTTCATTTGATAATTAACAGATTTTAGACAACGAAAGAATGATAGATAATGAAATCATTGAAGTACTTTTACATCATTACATAAAATGTGAAAAATAAAATGATTTCTCTTTAACATGTTTAATTTTTGCAGAAAAACTCATTTAATTTGCAAAAGATTCTGTCAATTAAATTTATGGGCTCAAAACCTAAAAGCACGAGGACGCAAAACAGGAATAACAAAGAAATGGCCTTAATATGAGTAATGGTGCCTGTGAATGTCTCTATATATATATATGTCTTTATAGCTCTCTTTGAACTCCAACAGGAGTTGAAATCATTTGCATGATTTAATTTTCAGATTCGAGAAAATCACAGACAGAGAGAGAAGGCAATGGCAGATTTCACTGATTACGTCGGAAGGACATCAAATTATTCTCTGCTTAAGGTTTGAACTTTATGATTTCATTCATTGATCAATGCATGTACCAATATAGGATGGCATTACATAACCATAAGACTGTGTGCTACTTTTTATCTTGTGCTGTATTTCGCTTTGACAAGAGGCCAAAGTTGACCTATATTTCTCACCTGAGTCATATGGCATTCTGTGCAGCAATTGCAGAGGACACACAATTTCCTCGATAAAGCTTAAGTGCTTTTAAAATTACTGTAAAGCATTATGAAATACTCTGTGGCTGATGTCGAGAAGAAAGCTGTGCATTGCTGACACATTGTCGACTTCTCCTAAACAACCTTTGCAAAGAACCTCTATGAAAATTGTAATTTTGGACCTCATTTGTAAAACAAGATCTGATTGGCTTATACAATTTTCCACTTCTCTGCTTCTTCAGAAGCAAGTACATTGTACTCAAGAATCTCTGTCAAATTGTCTAAAACATTTTTGATGTCGCCTTGGCCACAGCTTCAAAGGATTTTATCATATAATGGCTAGACAAAATTTTGGTTCATCAAAGCACAAATGGTATATCTAATGTCATGCAATACGCAAGATTGCAAATACATCGCGTACAGAGTGTCCACTCTGATTTTTAGTTCGCCAGGACGAAAAAGTCCGGAGAGCTAATGCCATACCCTGGTCGTTGTCGTTGTCGTCGTCGTCCTTAGACAAAACTTTAACTTGGGCTATATCTCTTGAACTATAAGGGGTAGGGCTTTGATATTTCACATGTAGATACCTTGTGACAAGTCCTTTCATTTGAGACCATGACCTTTGACCTTGGACTTTGACCTACTTTTCAAAACTTTAACCTGGTTTCTGACAAAAACCTGTATAGGCGAGCTATGTAATCTTTGATTACCCTATGTTTCATTTAGTCACCTACCTAAACCATTGTTCAAAACTTGGGCAGCTTTTCTGCCCAAGTAAATCGATGACGTCATAACAATGGAGAACAATCGGAGAGTGCGCGAAAACATTTGTATAGTCTTGATTAGAAGAATTTGCGATCTTCCGTGTTCAGATAAATCTTGTTCAAAGTCAGATGGGACAGATGGGCAGTACTGTATTTGTGCAAATAATTCTTAATTTTTGTTAAACATGAAAGTTCCCATGCAGTAATGGAAAGAAGTGAAAGTGTCTTTCATTGATCACTTATACTTCACCCATATTTTAATTTACAGACCATTATAAACAGATGGTAGTGTACTGATCGATAACATTGTGAAAATGAAAAAAGAATCTTTTTGTATCTTGAATCCTTACCATTAGTCAACTTGATTTAAATATAATGTTTAATGTTGTAGGCTGCACATAAGAGACAGGAACTGTCTATAGAAGCTTCCCTCATGGGTAACAGATACAGGGAGCAGTAAGTACACTCTACTTAGTTAATATGAAAGCCCTATCATTTAATTATATAAAGTTATGATGTTCAAGTTCAAGAAGGGAAGGGATCTCCAAAAAGACCCTGTTGCAGCGCCAACAGCAAAACACGAAAACACCCGATGCGAAAACACTAAAGACGAGCGTACCAAGAGACGGAAAAGAGACACATGATATATAAACATGAAAAACAAATGACTACACATAAATTGTTCAAGTTCTTAAAAATGAAAACAAACTCCAAGTTTAAGGTCATAAAGTCCTGTCACATTTAATAAATGAGTCCATGTGTGAATAATTTAAGCCTTTTCACTCACTAATACTATCGACTGTTTAAGAACACATTATAAAAAAAGTGCATATTCTATATCTAATGTCGTGCAATTCAGATGTGTCTTGTTCAAAGTTAGACTGAATAATCCAGTCTCTTGGCTGCCATTACAAGAGACTGAATCCTGCTATCATTGTTACCAAATATTAAGACCTCATAACCTTTACCTTTGGTGCATTGGTAAAATTAAGCTGTCTATTCTATGCTGTCCAGGGACATCAGTTCTTGTTTGAAAAAGAAATTGGAAAGCCCCCCCCCCCCTAAAAAAAGCAGGAAAAAAGGGGAACAAAACAATAGAAAGACCTGCTTTCTTTCCATCATGATTTTCTTATGATGTCCTTGATTGGTATTTTTCCAATAATTGATGAATTTTTTTTCTTCTGAATGTGGTTATATTGTGTGTTTATGATGCACTTTCTGCGTCATTTATCGTAACTTAGATTTCTGCGTCATTTATCGTAACTTAGATTTCTGCGTCATTTATCGTAACTTAGATAAACACAGTTATCCTTATTCTGCCACTCAGTGCTTTTCAAATAAATTGTTGATTGGTTGACATTACAAAACAAGCTTGGATTTAATCAGGTCAAGATGCCAGGATATTTTTCTTAATGATTATATATAAATACTCCAGTCCATTTCTGTGTAGAAGTGGTAATTTTCTCAACTCACATCTTTTATTGATTAATGACAACATGGACAAAGGGTACATCAGGCAGTTCAACACAATTCTAGTTCAATGTAAATATAAATTGCACCCTGTAGACCTTGAACAAAGAAAACCTTTATCTTTGCTCAAGTATTGACTTTCTCTATTGGAGTATACTTTCCGAATTAACAAGCATGAAACATATTAGATGTTACTTATGCATTAGTCAATTCTGTGATGCTTAACGTACAAAGACATTATGACATCTATTGCATGAAATCATTTCTGAAATAGTTGGATAAAATGGTTAATAGTATATGTTATTCAAGGATATATATATACTTGTAGCACCTTTCCTTGACAATTCATCCCAGGATTGAATGTTTTTATGCCCCCGTAATCGAAGATTCAGGGGCATATAGTTGTTGGTCAGTCCGTCTGTTTCTTTGTTTGTCTGTTTGTCCACAAAAACTTTAACCTTTGCCATAACTTTTGAATGGTAAGTGATAGCGCTGTCATATTTCACATATGCATTCCTTTTGACAAGACTTTTCCTTGGATACCAAAATTTTTGACCTTGTGACCTTGACCTTGGAATTTGACCTTATTTCGAAAATCTAAACTTTAGTCATAACTTTTGAATGCTAAGTGATAGGGCTTTCATATTTCACATATGAATTCCATGTGGCAAGACTTTTCCATGGATACCAAATTTGACCTTGTGACCTTGACCTCAAAATGTGAAACTACTTTTCAGCTGTATTACTGTCAAAGATGCCAATGGGGTAATTTGTGTTTCAAAAACACAGGTTTTATTCTGAATTTAAGGTTTCTTTACAATTCTTTTAGAATTCATTATCATATTCATAATTAGTTTATTATTAATAAGCTAAAAAGAAATATTAATATCATTTGATAGTAAAGGATGACATGACAATTTACTGCAAAATGGTACAAGATGCAAATAAATTCACATCATATTTTAGTAAAAACTATTTGAAATGAAAATAGAATACATGTACATGTATTAAAAAACAAGGAAGTAAGATTCACCAACCTCTATGACATGCTGTGATGACGTTTTTTGGTTTTTTTTTTCATAATGCAGTCAACCAATTCTTTTTTTTTATATATATACATGTAATAAAGTATTATGTATCATAAATCTGCATCTGCTTTATATGAAGATACAATTTGAATCTATTTGACTGTTTAAATTATTAGTAGCATGATGAAATATGCATTTATTAATTCTTTTTCAAATTGCAGAGATTCCTTCCATCCCATTGAGATGAAGAACTTGCGTACAACTGTAAGTATTGAATCTTTGTTTACATACAGATTTTGTGTAATTAGAAATGTTCATTTTAGAAATTTTTATTTTGATTTTCTTTATGCGTGAATTTTTTTTAAAGATGGGAAGTGCAATTAGTTATGTTTGTTTTGATTTTCCTTATACATGTATTTTTTTTTTTTAAAGAAGGGGAAATGAAAAAAAAAAAAAAGAATTGATGCCCTAATCTTCATACAGATTTTGTGTCATTAGAAATGTTCATTTTAGAATTTTTTTTTTTTTTTATTTTTTTTAGTATGCAAGTATTTTTTTTTTTTTTTTAAGAAGGGAAATTGAAAAAAAAAAAGACTTGATGCCCTAATGTTCTGAAAATATTTCATTGCTTCACCTATTGTTTGAACTGTTTTTGTAACATTGCATCATTAAAACTTCAGGCATATCATATAGTAAATTTAATTGTTGTTTTAAGATGTCTGTATAATAAAAGTCTGACACAAGTAGTAGACATTTTTCTGATAAATGAAGAAAAGGAGAAAGTTTTTGAAGAAATAATAAAAATAAAAGCCTAATTTAAATGTCAAAGAGGTTTATCCTTCACTTAAATGATCCTCTTAGAACTTACTATAGTAATTGTTAAGATTCCTGATTTACTGGGCACATAAACACTTTTTACCTTGATTATGTATGACATAAACACCTCAGTTTCACCAATGAATTTCTTAGGGGCTGACAAGATTTACGATTAGTTCACTAGATCATACACTTGTATGTCACTTAAATTCTGTAGCTACATTATAAGAGCCTTAGGTCGGTTTTCTCCCATGCACTTAACGAGTGACTCATCCAAGATCAATCTGAGGAAGGAAGGATATAGATGAAAACTTGCGTAAAATGCCTTTTTACATTTATATTGAATCGCTTCTATCGGTATTTATTTGGGATGGAGAGAGAATCTTGGGCCTTAAGTGGATATGAGTCATCTCCCCTTGATTTTATTTGGCCTGCATTCAATTGCTGCAGTGAGGAGCGGAAATCAAATCAAGAATGAACAATTGTTTTCATTCAGTTTTTACCCATCAATTATATCGCCATTTTTCTCCAATAATTCATTATATAATAATGTTCAGTATTTTGAACCTTAGCATATTTTTCATTTTTGAAAAATTCATATTTGTCTTCATGGAAACTAATTTTACTCAACATATAAATTTTTGCCTCAAATCAAAATGTTGAAATTGCCATAAATGAAATCATGAAAGTTGACATTTCAAACACTGTGAATATGTGAATTATTTAGTGCATGTATTTGAATGTTGTATAGGAATTAATGTGATTGATTAGAACTTTGAAGGTTTATTTGATTACGTAACAATCTTAATCTCCTGGACTCTTGAGTATCTTATAAATTCAGAGAAAGCCTCTATGACAGACCGTTAACACAATATTACAAAGCGAATCAAGCATACCTTCCTAAAATTATCCTTTTCATTGAACTATTTATGATATTTGTATTTTCAGACATTCAGTGGTAGGACTGTTAATGTACATAGCACACCACAAACTCTGACAGGTGGACCCCTAGCACAGTATGATCCTAAAACCGGCTCACTGAGAGAACGTAAAGTCATCAAACCTAAAGCTAGCACCATGAGTAATATTTGAAGGTAATTATAAAATGTGCATTTATCTTAACAAATGGACAACATTTGGTTAGAGATGTCTATAAATGCTTATTTGATAATGCACCTTAAACAATCAAATCAGTATTCAGTTGCAAAGGTAATATCTGTGTTTGGTAGTTTAAGGTCATTAATAGGTTCTATAACGATCTACTGAGTGAGACATTAAAATTTACACAAGTGATGGAAATTTCAAAGATGAAAAATTTCCGTCAGGAGTGTAAATTTTTATGTCTTACTCAGTATAAAGTGAAAGAATCTATTTCTTCTTCATAAAACATAAAAAAAAATTCAATTCAAACAAAGTTTCATGCCATCTAATGCCATGTTTTTTTTGACAACGTTACTGTGACGTCACAATAAGATTCTCTTTTATCATTGGTCAATCAGAGCCTTTGAAACAACTTAAGCTGTCTCATAAGGTACGAGCAAAACTGGAGAAGAACATTATTTCTCAAAAGATGAAATGCAGTCATTATATAATAACATGACAATGTCCATTTTAGCTCAATTTACTAATCAAAGGCTCAAACCAAGTCATATTGTCAAAGCCTTCTGTAATTGACTTCAGAGTTTCTTGTTGTCCATAAAATGTTCAAATTTGAACTTCTAAACCACCACACAGAACTTCATTAAACCCTATGGGATTGTGTAGGTCATACAAGATGGTCATTGAGCGCTTAGACTTGTGATCTTGACCTTGGAGTTTGACCTTCTTTTGAAAATCTTTAATCTTAGTGATTCCACAACTTTTGACCTAGTGACCTTGACTTGTGAAATGTTTGATTTTATATTTTCACATGTAAATTACTTGTGATAAGAACTGATAAGGTTTGACCATATGGCTTTTACTCACAACCTATTTCATAAGATAGTTACGGACTGGGAGGTAGTGTTTTGCCTAACTTACCTTATTTTAATCTATTACAGATTCATACATTAGTGTATATGCAGAAAAATGACTAGATTAAAGAAGAATGCAGATTTTATTACAGAATTCTGAAACTTCTGCAAAGATACACTCTCAGAAATATGGAGAATCCACTAGATGTGTTATACCAAGTGAAAAACTCGAAAACACGACATAATCTTATCTTGTAATGAAAACTGAAGGATATGGTGTACAAGCTTGAACTTTTTTGTTTATATTACGATACGTGTTTACTGGATGAACTTAACATTTGCCAATATTGATGGAATTTGGATTTTTTTATACCAGAGATTCAGAGATTAGGAGTGTAATCCATTAGTGACAAGTGCAGATGTTTGAGATGAAAAATTCCTTTTTTTTGTTATTTTTAAACAAATGAAGAAGCAGATTAAATCTTAAGATTCAGGTCACGAGTGACATTAGTTGATAAAAATACTTTGCATTTTATGAGAGATGTGTTGAAAGATAATCTACTCAGTATCAGATGTACTTGAATTATTGATATATGATCTTAATTGCTTTCTGGCACAAGTCTTACTGCAGTTTGGTTATTGTAATGAACTTTGATGTAGATTATGACATAATGTCAGTTATGACACATTTCGTTCTAAATACAAGGTTAAGATAATCCGTCCATTGTGTTATTTATTAAGTGAGACACTTCTTTTCATATAAAGTGTATGATGTTTGTAATCAAACTGAATAAATCCTAATCATGTATTTTCTTGTATTATTTTCTTATTTCAAATTCTGAAATTGACAAAAAAGTTTGAACTTAGTAAGCTTACAGTTTTGTTGCATTTTAGTTATTCTGTTTTGGCTGGTAAGGATAAAAGTCTTACAGTTTCGTAGCTGTACCATGCCCCTGACATTGTTCTCTAGAATCATTGTCCTGTATCAGCAGGTTCTGTAGACAAAACTAAATTTAATGGCCCCTAAAAGTAATCACCACGTCTGTATGTTTGTCTGACCATCACAAAACATTGGCAATAACCTCTTAACCACAAGAATTGATATAAGGCTCTCATAATGGTAATGTGTGTTCCTTTTGACAAAGTAACCTTTCTATCCAGGGTTTTTTTTTTTATTTTGGGGAAGGTGCCTGTGCCTGACCTATTTGGGAAAATTTGCGACATTTTGCTGAAATTGGGAAAATTTCTATACAAATTCTCACCACAGTATAACCCTAAAGTATCATTTATTAACACTGCTAATCCATTGATTTGCTTGAACTGGAAAAGGGATGAATGAAAAACTGAAAGATGCACTTAGAAATAGGACATTTTGTGCTGACTTCCATGTTTTGAGTCTTATTTTTTCATAATTCCTCTTTGGGAATTTAAGAGTGATTTTGGGGGAAAAATAGAGGAAATTTGGGAAGGTGTCGAAATTCGGGCCCAAAACAAGGAAAAAAAACTAAAGTTTTTTTTTTAATCCAGTGACCTTGACCATGAACTTTGTCCTACACTTGCCGTATTTAGTGAACTGTCACTTTGTACATATTATTATTGTTTTACAGACTTGCTCAGGGGCATGAACATCCAGCAGTGAAACTTTATCCTGAATAATTTCTCTGTAACAGATTTCCAGACATTTAACTGTTCCAAGTTTCAAGGTGCATAACTTTGCTTATACGTGACACGACTCATCATCAAGATTTACCTGTATTTCCTGGTCCAAACTAAGAACCCAAAACATGCATGTCTGGTCCAAATTTATCTGTTCTTAAATGATGCTATGAATTTGAAGACGTAATATTAAAACTATTTCCAATAACTGAATGGATTCTCTGTTACAGGCAATTTCCTTTAAATATCTGAAAACCACAAAATATAGACTTTTTCTTTTTCAAGAAAAGCACAACTCTACAAATGGATTAATTAACTCTGCATGACCATATTCGAACTGGACCTTGATGAAAAAGCTATATTAAAGAAAAATTCTGTTACAACGTCCTTTGTCTGGTAAATACAAAATCTGAAGCGTAACTCTGCATATACATGTGTAACAAGATGTATATTGGACCTTGATATGTATTTGGGTAAAAGTTATACATAAAAAAAATTTATATTCGGTCTTTTCGAATTAACGAGTTACTTCCCATTTGTGCAGGTATCTGACGTCGACGCATTGTGACGTCATCAAATTCTATGGAAACCAGCTTGAAATTCAGGGAAACAGTGTTACTAATATAACATTTTTAAAGGAATTCAATGACGTCACAATGCTTTTATGTCAGATACCTGCACAAATCGAACGTAGGACGGTAAAATCAAAGACAGAATTCAGTATTCCTTGAGCTTATGCTATTCCTTGACGTTGGTGTCTACACTTATAGTAACAGTAAGACACTTCTATTCCCAGCTTCCTACAAGTCCTACATAAACCAAACTTAAATGTGTTATGGTGCTCACTATAGCACATGGTACCACATTACACATGGTACGGATTCCCAGCTTCCTGTAAGTCCTACATAAACCAAACTTATATGTGTTACACATCTGATGCTCACTACAGCACATGGTACCACATTACACTATGGTACAGATTCCCAGCCTCCTGTAAGTCCTACATAAACCAAACTTATATGTGTTACACATCTGATGCTCACTACAGCACATGGTACCACATTACACATGGTACGGATTCCCAGCCTCCTGTAAGTCCTACATAAACCAAACTTATATGTGTTACACATCTGATGCTCACTACAGCACATGGTACCACATTACACATGGTACGGATTCCAAGCTTCCTGTAAGTCCTACATAAACCAAACTTATATGTGTTATGGTGCTCACTACAGCACATGGTACATTACACATGGTACGGATTCCAAGCTTCCTGTAAGTCCAACATAAACCAAACTTATATGTGTTACACATCTGATGCTCACTACAGCACAAGGTACCACATTACACATGGTACGGATTCCCAGCCTCCTGTAAGTCCTACATAAACCAAACTTATATGTGTTATGGTGCTCACTACAGCACATGGTACCACATTACACTATGGTACAGATTCCCAGCCTCCTGTAAGTCCTACATAAACCAAACTTATATGTGTTACACATCTGATGCTCACTACAGCACATGGTACCGCATTACACATGGTACGGATTCCAAGCTTCCTGTAAGTCCTACATAAACCAAACTTATATGTGTTACACATCTGATGCTCACTACAGCACATGGTACCACATTACACATGGTACGGATTCCCAGCCTCCTGTAAGTCCTACATAAACCAAACTTATATGTGTTACACATCTGATGCTCACTACAGCACATGGAACCACATTACACATGGTACGGATTCCCAGCCTCCTGTAAGTCCTACATAAACCAAACTTATATGTGTTATGGTGCTCACTACAGCACATGGTACCACATTACACTATGGTACAGATTCCCAGTCTCCTGTAAGTCCTACATAAACCAAACTTATATGTGTTACACATTTGATGCTCACTACAGCACAAGGTACCACATTACACTATGGTACGGATTCTACATCTAGATACCTCCATTCAAAACTGTTGAGATGTATATGATTCAGATACTATCATGTTGAGCTTTGTCTTCTTTGATGACACTGTTTAATTTGTAGAAACAACAGGAATAACATTGGCATAACTATATACCCTAACCAAATCTGATGTGTGAAAAATACCACAAGAGCTCCAGTCATCAGAGTCAGTTATGGTCTGAAGAACCCTCAATTTTACAAATTCTTGTGGAAAGTTGGACAGGGTGTATCTCATCCATTAGATTTTTATGTGTAGATAGATCATGTAAGTAACAGTAAATAACAAGAAAGACTTAGTAGTATCTAGTCACAAATTCTGGTTTAATGTAATGCTGTAGGAAGACTATGGGACATTTTACCATACATTGTTTTCAACACAAACAACTTCTGAAATATCACAAAAATGCATTTTTAAAAATTTCCATTAGAAATTCTAACATTATTATATTCATATAATGATTCTATCAATATTAAATTCCAAGATGTCATCAACTATTATAATCAGGAAATAGGAATTTCTACACTTTAGGGTTATTTTGATAGCTAATTCAAATTATTGAATCAATATTTCTTAACTTTCTAAATGTTATCATTTTCTTCTACTGTTTTTCCTACTAGACTGGTTGGGCCAACACCTTCTTCATTTCAGATATGTAGTTTCTTCAAAAGTTGTCATTTCAACAATAATAAATCCAAGAGAAACATTTTACTATATCCCATTTGTCAAAAATAAGGAGAATAAAGGTATAAGCCAGTGCAGTGTGGAAGGTTATCCCAGTGTCAGTACAGTGTTGAAGGTAACCCCAGTGTCAGTACAGTGTGGAAGGTTACCCCAGTGTCAGTACAGTATGGAAGGTTACCCCAGTGTCAGTACAGTGTGGAAGGTTACCCCAGTGTCAGTACAGTGTGGAAGGCTACCCCAGTGTATGTTCTATTAAAAGTCAATTTCTCTTATATCTACATACTAGTACATAATCTCAGTTGGAAACTAAACATAATTGTATTCTTACACAGCTTCACATGACCCTCATTTTTCATACAATATTTATATGTCTATTGGGTCGTTTTATGTCTATTTTACTCTAATCCTCACTGACTTGATATGGTAAAATTAAAACAATGTATATTAAGGACAGTATGAAGGAAATGGCTTGGTTGACATAGAAAATGTATCAAATTGCTCAAAGGGCAAAAATAAGACCATGGCCATAGTTTAACCGAGGTGTCTTAAAAACGTTCCTAAAATCCCATCTATCATAAGGAGTCGAGTTATCAGTAAAAAGGACCAATTTGTAGATTAAATGAGGAAAGGCTGTACTGGGGGAAGGGGGGCAGAGGGGAATTGAAGGTTGGAAGGAATGTTACGTATAGTACAACAAACGACCACGATATAATTCTATACACATCTGAGATCAATATAGGAAAACTGAGTCCTTTTGTAATAGTAAAGGACTTGATGTTGGTAAAAAATTCTGTTTAACACATACACCTCTGAATCCGCCCCTTGAGGGACAAATGGCTAATAACTTCCTCAGTCCTCTATTGTAATACATGTACATGTAAGCACTTTTCAAGTTAATTATTGATAATTACATTGATATTACAAGGACTTACTGATACAGTACAACACTGTTTGAGGAAACACTATGCAACTTGTGAGGATCTAGATGTCAATTTTAAAAAGGGTTTTTACATGTATGCATGGGAAAAGTTATAGTATTAGTTAATTAGTATTCCAAAACATGTGGAAAATATTTGCAAGGTTTTTTTTTTAGAAATGGATATAGACATATATCGGTAACAGATTTTTCTTAATCAAGTGATGGCTTAATTTCAAGTAATTTAAGGGTTCATGTCTCATACTGAAGAATTCAACATTTGTAGAATTTTCTTCCTTTGTTTGAAAGCCTAATTTAATCAATTGTAATAACTTTTGATCATAATAACTTTCGAATAGAAAACAAACTTAATAACTTTTGATCATAATAACTTTCGAATAGAAAACAAACTATGAAAAGGGTCCTATCTATAGCACTTCTGTAATTGTATATGAAGTTCCTTTGATGAACGCGACTCATAGCCAGACTAAGTCATGATGAATATTTTGTCACATTATTATTAGGAACATTTAAGCATGGCAGATTTAAGAGTTCGTTTATATTAGCTGCCAATTAATATTTAAGCTTTATTTCAAATGTAGGTCAAATGTCATGATTCAGGTTAAATTATGAAAAAGGTGCCCACAGAAAAGAACACGTCTAATATGAGAGTCAAAAATGGCCAATATCATTTTTTTCAAATGTAGGTCAAAGGTCACAGTAGGGATAACATGACAAAATGATTATGTATCAACAAAGAAGTTTTTGCCAAATATGAGAACCTTACTTCTAATAACAATGAAATTACAGCCATTTTTTTCAATGATGGACAGACAGTCTTTGTAAAATTTATAATTCTGACTTTAAAGAGATTTCACATTTCAAATTCCATTTGACATTAAGTTTTCTCCTTTGGTATCAGAGACCTCATCACCTTGGACCTTGAGTATTACTTACAATGACAACAGGATAGCTGCCTTAGGGGGGCATAGTGTTTCACAAACATATGATGTTTTTATATCACTTAGTGGGTACAAGGTTCTCCCACTCTGATATACAGGAGACAGTATGATATACAGCTTATTTATCCCTCAAAGCCTTCGTCCAAGCTACTCAACTCTCCAGCTATGTAGATTTGACATACATCATTAAACACAGTTTTCTAAGAACAGACACTCTCACTCTTCAGTGTCCAGCACTGAAAAATTAGACGTCGCTATCATCCAATGTTAAATTTCTACTACTACAATGATGGTACATGTACATAATATAGGTACAGTAACTTGATGTAAAAATGAAGGACATTAATATTATAATAATGGTGTTTAAGTTTGTTGAAATTGTTAGGTGCTTTTTCAATTTCATTATGAATTTGCATCCATCTTTGGCATTTAATAGGTAAGAGAAAGAGAGAGAGAGAGAGAGAAGAGAGTTTACATGAAGTTTTCAAAAGGGTTTATAATTAAGAATTGAATTTCTAATATATAAATAAGAATTGAATTTCTATATTATAAATAAGAATTGAATTTCTGTATTATAAATAAGAATTGAATTTCTATATTATAAATATTTTTGAAAACTTCAAATGAATTATCTCTCTCTCTCTTTTACAAAGTGTAAAGATTTTCAGAAAAAGTCTACTTTGTGTTCAAATATTATTTTCTATCATAGAGAGACTATTTTAACTATCAAAAGTACTGAGAATGTAGACATGGGGTGTCCCTGATGTTTTTTTCAAGTCATATGATCATGAAGTCATCCAATCATATGCATTGTATTACAAAATTAGCACCAAAATGATTGTAGAAATTCCATTGAAATGAAAAGAACTGTTACAGCATTTTGTTAAACATGTTATATAACCTACAAATAATAAAAAAAAAAAAACAATACTCAATTTTTTTACATTGCACATTTTCATTTGTGAAGAGCATAAATTATGTTAATGAAATACTGATGCCAAACAATTTATATGAAAATTATAAAAAATCAGAAGAAAACCTAGGTCAAAGTTAAAAGGTCAAAACATTTTGTAATGGAACAAGGTCTGGTAACATGAAATGTTACATGTGAACAAGGTCTGGTAACATGAAATGTTACATGTGAACAAGGTCTGGTAACATGAAATGTTACATGTGAACAAGGTCTGGTAACATGAAATGTTACATGTGAACAAGGTCTGGTAACATGAAATGTTACATGTGAACAAGGTCTGTTAAAATGAAATGTTACATGTGAACAAGGTCTGGTAACATGAAATGTTACATGTGAACAAAGTCTTGTAAAATGAAATGTTACATGTGAACAAGGTCTGGTAACATGAAATGTTACATGTGAACAAGGTCTGGTAAAATGAAATGTTACATGTGAACAAGGTCTGGTAACATGAAATGTTACATGTGAACAAGGTCTGGTAAAATAAAATGTTACTTGTGAACATTAAGGTCTGGTAACATGAAATGTTACTGTACAATGTAATACATTATAACGGTTCCAGACAGGTAATATGGTCTGATATACCTTCTCTGAAATTTATATTTCCTGAGCCGAAGGCAGAACGGAAATGCGCCCTATGACGTCAAGAAACAATTAGGTGTCTGTGACATCACAAGAAATATCAAAAGCTCTATCCCTTCGTCTTAATCTTATTCAGGGAAGGTCAATGCCAAAGTTCAGGCCCAGTTAATTTACTTACTACCTATTCAATATCAAAGCCCTATTCCTAAAGAAATACAGTCAAACTGTTTAATGAAAAGTAGATCAATATTTAAAGTAAAGGTCAAAAGTCAAAGTTTAAAGGTCAGAGGTCTCGTCATGGCAACCTTTATGTTGTTCCATCATATTATGTTTATAATTGCTAAGATTCTGCTTCAAATAGAGTTGATGGACAGACAGACAGAATAGAGTTGATGGACAGACAGACAGAATAGAGTTGATGGACAGACAGACAGAATAGAGTTGATGGACAGACAGACAGACAGACAGGTTCAATCTATAATCATGGCTCGGCAATATGTTTGGCCAAGAAAAATCATATGAATACAGTTCTCCTGAATTCAATCGTTAAAAATCCTACACCAAGGTAGAACCTAATAAATATCACAAACAATGTATCAATTTGTCTTCTTTCGCATAAAATTTTAACAGAAACCTTAATGACAAGTGTATTACCATGTATATATATCAGAACAACAATATCATTATGTATATTACTCCATCCCATCGTCTGATTGTACACACAGATTTTCACCTTTTATTGATGTTGTACTAAAGGCAGCCATATTGAGTAATATCACAGATACACTGCGGTGTCATTCTACATCTCCATATTTATGTGAGACCATTTACATGATCAGTCTCTCATACAATGTGGAACACATAACTTTTTGATAAACTGATGAAAAATAATGAACAATCTGTCAAAACTACATACTACATAAATATGATAGGCAACAGAGTTTAAAACAAACTGATAAGTTTCAAATCAATAAAAAATTTCATGAATTTACCATAATTAAACTTTAAAAAACATTATGGTGGAAAATTCTTACAATAATAAATGCTATATGTATTGATTCTAACAAAGTCTCAGATTAATAAAAGTTTACAAGTAAAATAAAAAAGAAAAAAAATCCACTTGTTTAGTCTTAGTAGTCCACTGCCATAACTTTGTACAGGGTATACCCAGGTACCATCTTATTCATAATAAATTAATCACAGTAATTTTTTTACCTTTTATTAATTCCACTCTCACCTCAACATAAGTTAAATATGATAAACAACATGTAGAGTAATCATGCATATTTAAAGTGCCATTTTTGTTGTTAATTAGCACCAAATTTGACTTAACACTAGTTTGTATTATCTCTGAAAATAAAATGTTTTAACAAGATATTGTCAGTATGTCGCTGTCTCTGACAATAACTTTCACCCCAGAGCTTACATAAAGATATCAGTTATATCCAAGGTAAGTATAGACAGACAGGGTAACAGGAGCTCATGTGAAGATATCAGTAATATCCAAGGTAAGTACAGACAGACAGGGTAACCAGAGCTCACATAAAGGTATCAGTAATATCCAAGGTAAGTACAGACAGACAGGGTAACCAGAGCTCACATAAAGATATCATTAATATCCAAGGTAAGTACAGACAGACAGGGAAACCAGAGCTCACATAAAGATATCAGTAATATCCAAGGTAAGTACAGACAGACAGGGTAACCAGAGCTCACATAAAGATATCAGTAATATCCAAGGTAAGTACAGACAGACAGGGTAACCAGCGCTCACATAAAGATATCAGTAATATCCAAGGTAAGTACAGACAGACAGGGTAACCAGAGCTCACATAAAGGTATCAGTAATATCCAAGGTAAGTACAGACAGACTGCGTTTCCAGTGAACGCAACTTACCTTGGTGTATTACAAGCCCGAGTGACCTTGACCTTTGATTTCAATAGCTTTAATCTACTCCCTGAAACTGTGTAATTTATTTTTTGGTGTCTTGAATTTCCCTTCAGTGACCTTGGCCTTTGATTTCAATAGCTTTAATCTACTCCCTGAAACAGTGTAATTTGTTTTTTGCTGTCTTGAATTTCCCTTCAGTGACCTTGACCTTTGATTTTATGAGACCATGTTACGGCTCATATGTAACATCCAATAGACTGGGATTTTGTGGTCTTGTGTTAATTCTGTAGATTCAAGTCTTTGGTTTAGTGCATTAATCTTTGTGTTATTTTTTGTTTGTTTTGTTGTGAGAATTATGGATAATGAACAGAAAGAAAACAATCGTCCCATCATCTGCTGTACACATTACAGTATAATTGTACATTCTATACATCACAACATCCAAAAAATCACAACATCATACAAAGACAGTCCCTGATATAAGTTTAAGTTGACCAATGTGGAAATATTTACAGTATAAGCATATGTTTGTACATCTTCACAAAATGCTTAAACGTTTAGATAAAAATTCTAGTGTTCAAACATTCAGGTGTTTCTATAACTACAAATGATGTCACCTAGATTCATATCACATTATGAACAATTAAAAAAATCTGTTAAAATAAAGCAATGAAATCACAAGCAGCATGAAATCTAACCTCCATGGAAACAAACCATGGTTGCCATGTTAACAGCAAACCTCATCACACCTTACCTTGACCCGTAATCATCCGCAGGAACATTCAAACTTCAATAAGTATAGCAACTCTCCAAAAAATAAAGATTCTCTCTCAAAAAGTATCACAAACTGTACATAAAACATTCCTGAGGTCAAGGATGTTTCCATGGAAATAGTTCAAACAATAGAGTAATGCATTTCAATCTTTGGCTTTAACTCGGTACAGATTTGACATTTTCGGCAGATCGACCTTGATCTCTCAGCAATAAAGGTGAAGGTCACAATCATGGCGAATAGCAGCAGAAAGCAGAGCTGTCCCTGTGAACAAATCCTTGTGGTTTCTCCTCCCTTATTGGAATAAAATGCTGAAAACAAAGGGGAAAAAGAATTCTGACATCACATAGCAAACAATCAACATAAAATATATGCATCTAAACAGGTGAGAAACGGGGTAATCAAGAATTATTATGTTCTCCTCATGAGAGCGTGTTATCATGGCAGCACAATCACTAATCGATAAGACTGTAGGGTGTATGGGAATAGAATAGAATAGATGAACAACACAGCTCGTCGTGTGGGTGTTTACTTTAAAAATAGCAACGTCCAGAAAAAGAAAGTTAAAAAAAACTAGGCCAAAATTTATTGCTCCGGTCATATTGAATCAACACTTGAAATATTTTAACCAAATATATACATGTAACCCCTTATGGCTTTTTACAAGTCAAGGATAAAGTTAAGTTTCTTCAAAGCAGGTTAAAGTCAAAGTTAGATGTCACTAGAGTCAATATGAATTTTAGTTTCGGATGAGATTTAGGCGATCCCTAATTATGAAAACGCACAGTTACCATGGCTACCAAATAAACAATAAACATTTCGTTTTCGGAAATAAAATATGTTTAAACTAAACAAACTAGATAGATTAAAGTTACTGAAAATGTATCATTGCATTTCAGAAACATGGACAGAAAGCATGTACATATTCCTCATATCCATTTGTTGGAACCCCTTCTCCTGATCGGACAACCCATCCCCCTTCCCCCGGAAAATGATTTTCTATATCCGCGCAGCAAATGGGTAAAATGTTAACTAATTCCGTAAACTCCATCTGTCTGTAGCTTACAATTTCCACAGAATCTGTTCTGAATTAAGGATGACTGTATGGTTTTTGTCTCACACAGGTGTTCTTAGACTCCGAGAGAGATATGTTTATTGCATATCTCAACATTCGATAGTTTCGCTCCCCATAAAAACGACCAATTTAAAATTGCCAGGAGCCATGTGTTAACTTTGCAGTCTTTAGAATATCAGCATAGACAAGCTTCTCAATTGTTCTACAGAAATGACTTATGTCCTACGATAGATAGAAAATTGACATAACTTTAAAATCCGTTTAATCTACGTTGTTGCTGAATCACAACTGTTTTAAAAGATCGAAGACGACTGCTTCCCATGACGCTAAACTTTTTTTTATAAGACAAAGATGATGCAGACTTATGATTTCCCAAACTAATGAAATGTATGTCTTTAATATTAGACAGATAGAAGCTCCTCATAATGCCAAACTTATGACAGGTACGTCTTTAATATAAGACAGAAAGAAGCTGCTCGTGATACTAAACTAATGACAGGTATGTCTTTAATATTAGACAGAAAGAAGCTCCTCATACCAAAATAATGACAGGTATGTCTTTAATATTAGACAGAAAGAAACTCCTCATGATAGCAAACTAATGACAGGTATGTCTTTAATATTAGATAGAAAGAAACTCCTCATGATACCAAACTAATGATAGGTATGCCTTTAATATTAGACAGAAAGAAGCTCCTCATGATACCAAACTAATGACATGTATTTCTCTCATACCCGCGTATGTGTTACAGAGTAAGCCCATTAAATACAGCTATGTGAGCTACTTCTGTATCACATATCACGGGACAGCTGTATCACATATCACGTGACAGCTGTATCACATATCACGTGACGCTATTGTTTCGATTGTTTACGCTATTGTGACGTCATGATTTCAGCCCGCAAAACAAACAAGCTAGCGGCGACGTCGCCATAAAACTTCGATTTTAAGATCGTTTTTTAATATACTCTTGCGTTTTATTTTGAAAAGCCTAGTATTCGTAGTTTATTCTTATAGAATAAACCATTTTCGAGGGCGCTGAATTCGAATATCGCAAAATTTTTGCAACTTGATCAACTCGACATTTTTTTCAAATTTCGTCCCTTTTCTTTAAGTTTTGTTTTGACCTTTAGATAAGAGAGAAAAATACTCTTTCATGTTCTTCTATGAAAGATACATCGTTTCCACCCTCGGGGTCTCAAAATTTTGCAAAACCCTCGGCAAGCCTCGGGTTTTACATGATTTTGAGACCCCTCGGGTGGAACCGATGTATCTTTCATAGAAGACCATGAAAGAGTCTTATAGTCTTTAATATTAGACAGAAACACGCGCCTCGTGATACTAAACTAATGACAGGTATGTCTTTAATATAAGACGGAAAGAAGCTCCTCGTGATTCCAAACTAATGACAGGTATTTCTCTCATACCCGCGTATGTGTTACAGAGTAGGCCCATGAAATACAACTATTCTACTACTTCTGTATCACATATCACGTGACAGCTGTATCATATATCACGTGACGCTATTGTTTCGATTGTTTACGCTATTGTGACGTCATGATTTCAGCCCGCAAAACAAACTTGCTAGCGGCGACGTCGCCATATAACTTCGATTTTAAGATCGTTTTTCAATGTACTCTTGCGTTTTATTTTGAAAAGCCTAATATTCGTAGTTTATTCTTATAGAATAAACCATTTTCGGGAGCGCTGAATTCGAATATCGGCAAGCCTCGGGTTTTACATGATTTTGAGACCCCTCGGTGGAACCGATGTATCTTTCATAGAAGACCATGAAAGAGTCTTATAGTCTTTAATATTAGATAGAAAGAAGCTCCTCATGATACCAAACTAATGATAGGTATGTCTTTAATATAAGATAGAAAGAAGCTCCTCATTATAACAAACTAATGACAGGTATGTCTTTAATATTAGATAGAAGGAAGCTCCTCATGATACCCAACTAATGATAGGTATGTCTTTAATATTAGACAGAAAGAAGCTCCTCATTATACCAAACTAATGATAGGTATGTCTTTAATATTAGATAGAAAGAAGCTCCTCATGATAATAAACTAATGACAGGTATGTCTTTAATATAAGACAGAAAGAAGCTCCTCGTGATACCAAACTAATGATAGGTATGTCTTTAATATTAGATAGAAAGAAGCTCCTCATGATAACAAACTAAAGAAAGGTATGTCTTTAATATAAGACAGAAAGATGCTCCTCATGATACCTAACTTATGATAGGTATGTCTTTAATATAAGACAGAAAGAAGCTCCTAATGATAACAAACTAATGATAGGTATGTCTTTAATATTAGATAGAAAGAAGCTCCTCATGACACCAAACTAATGAAAGGTATGTCTTTAATTTTAAGACAGAAAGAAGCTCCTCAAGATACCAAACTAACGATAGGTATGTCTTTAATATTAGATAGATAGAAGCTCCTCATGATACCAAACTAATAAAACACCGCTAAAGACGGTGTGGCCGGATTGCAAAGTAAGTTTTTGTCACCAACTGGGTCAAGGTCATTAGGTCAAATATGACAGCATACATTGAGAGGTATTGTCAGAGGCAACCTACATGTATAATATAAAGTTTCTACTGCATACAGTTCCTTAGATTTTGCTTAAACCAGAAATAAACCAAAATCATTATTTAGGTTAAAGTCCAAGGTCACTAGGTCAAATGTTACTGCATAAATTGAAAGGTCTCGTCATGGGCAACCTAAATGTATTATATAAGGTTTCTACTGCATATAGTTCCTTAGATTTTGCCTGAACAAGAAACTTTAACCAAAATGTTGACGGCAGACGGACAGACGTACGGACGCATGGACGGACATCATCAATCTATAGACCGAAATTGCTTTGCAATCCGGCCAATGAAAGGTATGTCTTTATTATAAGACAGAAAGAAGCTCCTCGTGATACTAAACTAATGACAGGTATGTCTTTAATATTAGACAGAAAGAAGCTCCTCATGATACCAAACTAATGATAGGTATGTCTTTAATATAAGACAGAAAGAAGCTCCTCATGATACCAAACTAATGATAGGTATGTCTTTAATATTAGACAGAAAGAAGCTCCTCATGATACCAAACTACCGATACAAGGAAGTGTCTTTATTACAAGATACCTAAGGGAGCCACCCCGTACACTTGAGTTTTGGAAGAAAGAAGGCTCTCGTTTCCTATAAAGTTTCGTGAATTTCTTTGCAGCAAATACGGAGAAGTCGAAATGTGCTAGTCAATCAGACCCCTTAGCGGCCGTATGTGTTGACCCATCGGCTGAAAAAACACTAACGTGATAGAGAACAAGGTTCGTGAAATTTTGCGCAACGGTTGCAGGGAAGAAGTAGAAAAATGCATTAGCCAATCAGAACCCTTGGCGGCCATATTTGTTGACCGATCGGCTAAACCTTGAGTACTTGTTTCTTGTAAGGTTTCAAGAAATTCTGCACAGCGGTTGCAGAGATGTCGATTACGATGGGGATGGACGGACGGACGGACGGCGCGCTATGACCAATAACTCACTTGAGCCTCGCTCAGTTGAGCTAAAACTGTAAAGAAATACGTACATGTAACTTTAATTTGAGACAAGCGAAAGAAGCCTGCATCTCGATACTGTATGCTTTTTTTTACCGTCCGCGGCGAATTTATTTTAAGGTACTAGAGGTATAATTACAATATCGTGGAAAATCTAGAAATTATTTGTACTTAAATATCTTACATATTTTAGATATTTCATATTTTTTAATGTTTCATTCTACTCGCCATGAAAAAGTATGGTCCCGAACATTGCCGAAGTCGTGCCTCTTCGGTCAACTTCGTGGTATTTAATTTTTCTTTTATCAAAACA
Source organism: Pinctada fucata (assembly GCA_028142955.1). Taxonomy (NCBI): domain Eukaryota; kingdom Metazoa; phylum Mollusca; class Bivalvia; order Pterioida; family Pteriidae; genus Pinctada; species Pinctada fucata. The sequence continues at coordinate 25,672,017 of AP027114.1, forward strand.
ACCGGAAGTACATTATTATACCCCTAATGCCTTAAGTCTGTGAGTACATGTACATGAAAGAATTACCTGACAAACGAGAAGATGGGTGCCCCCAGTATCTCCATACCTGTTATCATGTGGAGACATCTAGATTAGCAGATTCACAGTTAATATTATCGTTCAAAAAATCGTGGGAAAGATGTTCACGAGTGTCGTCGAAAGACTGTAAGATATGTCAGTGCTAGTTTTTACTTCATGTGGGAATATAAAAACGTTATGAGAATTAAATCTGGAGATTTGACTGTGTTGATGATACACCATGATGTATTGTGTTGGTCAACGATTGACACATAATAATTAGAGGGGTCAAAAATACAAAATATACAATGGAAAGATTGTATTACAACGAATACGCATGTGAAATTTGAAGGCCTTCTAGCGTTCCTTCTTTTCTTCTAGCCGCAGAAATGAACTGTGTGTTCCATTGGGCTGCGGCTATTTTCCTTATAGAGTACTGCTAATGGTTATTTAAAGTAGAATAATTTAACTATTCCCGTAATGTCTGTATAACGCCTATACAAACGTACGGCGCGAAATTTGATCTTAGACAATGTCGCCTATTATGACGTCACTAACGGAGAGCGCCGCTACGTTAAGCCTGTTCAAATATCACGTCGCCAGTTTTGAACTTGAAAATCAACCACGCTAAAATGACATCAATTGCAAAATAAACTAGATTATTAAATAGTGATTTAATTAAATTATAAGAAATGACTGTATTAATTTTTCTGTCTATCGATGTATAGACAAAAACCGATGCACAAACAAAATATAATCCGCTTCGCGGATTATATAGTTTGTGCATCGGTTTTTGTCTATACATCGATAGACAGAAAAATTATAACAGTCATTTCTTAATTAAACAGTAAATCATATAACTATATGGTTTTGATCACTGAATTTATACATAATGAATACTCCTTATCTTAACATTTCCGGCTCGCTGCGCTTGCCAGTTTTCATATGAATTAAATAAAATCAAGAAATGTACAGGCAGTAACACTCACTGCTCACCCTCAATAAAATTTTCAATCTTAATCTTAATGTGTGCAATTTCGTCTTCGTCTTTGGGGTTTTTTTTTTTTTTTTGCTTGTCAGATTTTCTGTGAACAATTTTCTTTGATGCTGGACTTTGACCCCCCCCCCCCCCCCTTTTTCTGAAATCCTAAATCCGAATAAATAAAGTCAAAATAAATACAACATTGCCGCAGTTGACTTGTATTTTACACATCCGAAGACCCGACATGACAACATTTGACGTAACTTTTGACTGTGACGTCGTATCTGGATTATGACGTCACAATTAGAAATAACGTCAAAAGTAGTGATGTCGGGTCTTGGAGTGTCTAAAATGCAAGTCTAACGGTATTATGAAGAAGGTCTATTGCCACAATTTACCATTTCATCTCCTTCGGCCAATACTCTCGCTATTGGGTTCATGAAGCCCCTTCCATCACATGGAGAACGTCTTTGTAACCTACATAGATATAGTTCACACTCATTGTCCAGCAAAGCCTCCTGATACTGATCGTTTGTATGGATAAGCACATTCCTCCGTATAGTGTCGTCTGTGACGCGCTTAAAGGCGGGAGAAAAATTGGCCACGAGTGAAAGCGAACCCACGTCTTTGTGAGGTGAACTTTTGATTCTTGAAAATGCTGAGAGATGGATAGAACTCCCTGTATCGAGTGATTTGAAAGCTGATTGGGTAGTGAACGTCTTATTTGGTGTCATACTCCTTACAGTTTTGACATTTATGTTCCGATTAATACTTCCGGTTCCGGCACTTCGATAAGCGGTATTATACATATGCATCGGATCGAAGACGTCGAAGGAAACTTCCTTTGAACAACTTCTCGTCTTGGCGGATAAATCCAAAGGTTCATCCGAAACCTTTAGAAACTCGTTTAAAGAGTTCGAATTCGCATTATTTTCTTTGCTAAATTCAGCGGTCGACTTTAATGCCACGGGTGTCCAAACCGGCGATGAGATAGGGACAATGCCTTTTGGCTCATATGCATCACATGGACTTAAAATGACATCTGGTTTGGTAGGCTTTGGGGTAGCTACAGTCCAATCGTCTATAGGTATGCTTGAAAGCTTACCGGAGTCATTGTCAGGCTTTTCGAACACACTTAAAATTTCACGACCTTTGACCGTGGATGTGCACAATTCTTCACCAACGTTACATAGCTTGTTGCTAGATTGGCTTTTGGTCGTAACGGTCTGACTTAAGGTGGTTGGTGGGGATGGCAGAGAGACTGGCAAGAATACGCTCGCAACAACCGATAACTTCTCTTTCCAAATAGGAGATTTTTGTATTTTTGGCGTCAGTTCGCTTTCAGAACAAAAATTAGAATTCGTCAAGAATCCTGTCTTTTGTGTATGCTGATCAACTAAAGGTGATAAAATTTCGTTATTATTAAGTTCCTCAGTGTTGCTATTTGTGAGAGATACTTGCACTTTTTCCGATTGATCAAAATCTTGATCACGTGTTAGACCGTCATTACACACATGTTGGTCAGCCGATAATTTCTCCTTCACCTGATCTTGTAATTGCTTTTGTAATTGTATTAATTCCTGAGTTTGTCTTCGTATCAGTTCTAATTGATAAAGAACATTATTGCCTTCTAAATCCCTTTCTTGATCATGCTGTAAGTTACTTGCTTCATCTAAAAGTTTATGTACGTAATTGTTAGATTCACTGATTCTTTCGTTTAGTTCTGTAATATTTTGTCTTTTTCTATTGGATTCAACACCTACAAATTCGTGGACACTCTCGTCTGATAATGATGATTTACTTTCCTGGTACAGAGGTGTTTCAAGTTGTGTATTTGACGGGCAAGAACGATCTGACCTTTGACCTTCGGCATCCGACTCCGACTCTGTGTACATCGCCCCAACATACGTACAAGATCCATGGGAAACATTCGGCGCAATCTGAGGAACAAAGAAAAAAAAGTTATCATAGGCCAACATGCTTTGTATGCTTCCTGTACATTTGGGTTTTCATAACAGAAAAAGATGTTCTGAAACATAAATGCCCTTGTCGGCAGCTTTGAATAAATCTATGCTGTTATCCGAAAAGTAAGAAAACATCGTCAATATATAGACTGGAATTGCTTTGCAATCTGACCAAAAATCATAGACAAAGGTTACAAAACAAAAGACCAAACGCTAAGGTCAAGGTTAAGTTATTCTTAAACAATAGGTACAGTCGATCAACATGACTTTATTTGGAGAGACGGTGATTCAATGACCTACTTATTCTATACAATAACTATATAGAAAGGGTATTGTATCTGTCATAAAATAAAACGAGGTTTCCGTCATAATACCCCGTGGTAATACTGAGTTACAAGTAATCCTAGCTATCTCGCCACGTCAAAACTTGTCAGCTCCGTATTATGTGACGTCTGCTGGAGACTTTCGGTTTCCTCAGATCTCATCAAACTTGTCAAAGGAGTTCCTATCAAAATACCCTGTCCGTCTGACTGACGGCAATATCTTGCTAGATAAACTTTCAGACATAATAATTATGTTCAGAAATGTCAGACTGACTTGTCATAATAAGATCACGTCATCTTAATGTAACATATCTCTACTCCATAATGCTAAAATTATCGCCAAATTATCTCTATAGATAACAATGACTAATATGGTCACTTGTATGCCATCAGTTATTCTTCAACACTTAAATTGACTCCATATTAGGGACAGGTACCCGGGACGCGTGAGCATCTTCTGGCTACATGGCATGACGTCGTATATATTCTACTTGCATTTTCCTTCAACATTATTCCATTAATGATTTTTTTTTCGATATAGAGCATTTGAAAGATTAACATGTTATTCAAATATATCAAAGCTGTCACGTTAGATTGAAGATGGTATCAGACGACTATGATTTCCAGTGGATGAAATTTTGTCCTCCTAAAAGGAAAACAATTCGAGAAAACCAGAAGTCTCTGATGAGACTGTAGCTCTCCTGATTGTTTTTTTTTTCTTTAAAACATCAATTTCCTTTCTTTTTTTTTAAACCATGACCATAGGGAGCAGGCGCTCTAACAAATTATAAGTAGCATGACAAAGCAACATATCCATTAGACTGCAACTATAATAGCACTCATATAATTCATAATATCCGAGAAAAAGTATTTCAAAAAAGAATGCCACACCCATTTTCCAAGATCCTAGGGGCCAAGGGCTGCTAGCTCAAATGAACTATCAATTACATCAAGACTACAGATCCATAATATTGGATAAAGAATTAACTCCCCATCATTAATAGCTTTATACCAGTAGAGAGCACAACTATATAGGAAAAAATTACCACACCCATTTTCAAAGACCCTGGGGGTAAAGGGCTAAAACAAAATATCAGGTGCACAACTAGACCACAGACCAATCATTGCAATAAGAATTAATTCTACATCAATTTTATAGTGTCAGAGGAGTTGCAAGCACAAGATTACATAAACTTATATAGGAGAAAATGACCACACCCATTTCTAAGACCCTAAGGGTCAGGGGCTAAAACATAATATCAGGTGCACAACTAGACCACAGACCCATCATATTGCAATAAGAATTTAGTCTTCATCATTTATAGTGTCAGAGGAGTTGCGAGCACAAGAGTACATAGAGTTATATAGGAGAAAATGACCACACCCATTTCTAAGACCCTGGAGGTCAGGGGCTCAAACAAAATATCAGGTGCACGACAAGACGACAGACCCATCATATTGCAATAAGAATTAAGTCTCCATCATTTATAGTGTCAGAGGAGTTGCGAGCACAAGATTATATAGAGTTATATGGGAGAAAATGACCACACCCATTTCTAAGACCCTGGGGGTCAGGGACTCAAACAAAATATCAGGTGCACAACAAGATCACAGACCCATCTTATTGCAAAAAGAATTATGTATCTATCATTTATAGTGTCAGAAGAGTTGTCCGGACAAGATTACGAAGAATTTTAATGACCACGCCCATTTTCTAAGACCCTGGGGGTCAGGGACTGAAACTAAATGTCAGGTGCACAACTAGACCATGGACCAAGTAAAATGCAAAAAGAATTAACTTTCTATCTCTAACACTTTCAGAGGAGTTGTCCGGACAAGAATTGTTTACGGACAGACGGACGGACGCCGGACGAAGGGTGATCGCATAAGCTCGACTGGTCTGAGACCAGTAGAGCTAAAAAAATCGATTTTTTAAAGAAATACTGCAAAATTTTACTCATCGAATGTCTTTCGATACTTGAATAAATCGGTACAAAATTATGATATTATTAAGAGGGTACCATTTTTCTTTTACACATTTAAGTAATTAAAATCTAATGTACTTCCTTAATGGTTGGAGAAATTGATATCCCTGTCAGACTTTAGAATTTCGTATATCAGTGGTGTAAGTATAGGGTAAATTAGAGTTTGGGTGTTAAACTCCTTTTCAGTAGTAAAATTTAAAGTTAAAATATAAAATCATTCCAAGGAACGCATGTGTCGCCTGCGAAACATAGCGACACTCGGGAATCACTTTTATAGGGTGTGACATACAAGTGTGACAGACAGTTGACGGACAGACAGACAACGGACAAAGTGATCCCTAAGTGTCGCTATGCTTCGCAGGCGACACAAAAATAAATAAATGTTGCTAAATCAGGTAATATTTAATATAATTAAAAAGATATCACAACAGAAAAAAAAATACCCTTACAGTGACTTTACAGCTTATTTCACACAAAATCAATATCAAACGAGTTGCATAACTCAAATGTGATATAATTGCAGAAAATTATTGCACAAAAAAAATATTCTCATTGGGATTTTCTAAGAAATAATACAAAAATGAGTAGTTCCGGATAAAGTAAAAAATGTCATGGTCCACTAGTCTGTCAACCTACCAGTCAGATGGTCCATCATGTCCACCAGTCCGTAGGACCCCTAGTCCGAATACCTACTGGAAGGCAACATTTTACTAACAACATTTTACAGCAATGGACGAAAATCGCTAACAGACCCGTGGGGCGGCCAATGATGGCAAAGCTAATTCAGGTTAAATACCCACCCCCCAAAATGACATTCGAAACGCACACATTTCTCTACTAGTACTTATCGGATCTTCATTCCGAATTCATTTTTATAACCCATCCATATTGATTATCTGGATTCAATAGCTGATTTTCCAGTAAATTCATCAGGCTGACATACATAAAATCCATTCATATTTCCTAAATAACAACTTTTACAATATTTTCATTTCCATATATTCAAAGCTAATGTTAAACCTGATAAACAAACACAATATAATTCCTAGTTTCATGATTATACCGAGAACTTAGCCGTTTGAACTTTAACATTGGACCCTTTAGGAAGAGAAATCCCTTTTAAGATGTGATAAAATGTAACTACAGCATTTTCTTTTCCCAAAACTATAATATTAGTTTGATAATCTGAACAATATTCTCAAGAGAAAAAATAGGGTATCCAGGCAAAAAATACCAGCAATTCTGACCCGAGGGATGCTCTACCTTAAAACGGACATTAATATTTTCTGGAAAATGAACTATTAGTTTTCTGATTCATACAGTCGTTCCAGAGATTTTGTAAAACATTTTAGCCAAGCCCTGGATCTACCTATTGAATACTGAGTGCATATCAAGTTTCACCAAAATCTTTCAAGCGGACCATGGGACGACAACAACGATAACGACGGATGCATTTCTTAGAAAATAGTCAACATGAATTTATTATCTACTTAAATTACTTTGTCTTATTTGATATTATACCGTGATAATATCAATTCAATTCCAAAAATAAGAAAAGCACACTGCACTTAATTTAGTTCCAAAGTATATCCAGCTATTTGCCAGAGTAAATATTTCACATAATTCTAACCACCTGTTTTACGCGAAAAGATTGAAAAAGAAAATATTTTGGAATATGACAAAATGTGTGTACTTTGGCGAGAGAATTCTATCTATTTGGTTTGCCAACATCACCCCCAATTTTATCTCTGCCAATTTGCTTTTTATGCAGACATCTAGCATTTTGATAAAAAAAAATGCACGTAGAGACGGGGAGGGCATTTTCGCTTTCATCCATGGGCCTTAAAAGTTGAGTGCAATTCATAAAACATCGTGCATCTCTACATCATACATAACTCAATAGTTTACAACCTGTTATTTCTTATGGTTAATACCTAGCACAGTACGGTGCAAAGAAGAGCGTCTCTAATTAAAGCTAAGCTAATACCTTTGGAAATTAAATAATCATTTTATACCTATAATATGCTATAACCATGATTTTTTCTCGTGAGAAAGTTCGGTTCTATGCGATCTCTACATAATCAAAGAGATCAGAAAAAAATCGTTTTCAAGCCATAAAATTCGAAACATATGTAAATCTCTGATGCTTCAACACATTTGCAAGTTTGCAATTTTCCACGTAATAATATCACAGCAACAATTCTGATAAAAATGACAATGAGAAAAATAAATAAATAAATAAGAATGCAAAGGACTACGAAACTTCCTTTTCAAATAAAAGAATGAAGTGAACATAAAGCCTCGGACCTTTACAATCAACTGTCTTTTGAATCGGGTTTGAGCTCTATCCCAGTAGCTATGTGACGGACATGTATCCTCCGTTATTTCTCAAAGAACTATTATCTTAGTTGCGGTGCAACTCTAAAACGTGGTGAGGTATCCCCATCATTTGTTAAAGAGACTCTTTAATTTTATGGAGTCATTCCTCATACAGGCACTTGGATCTGAGAAAAACAAAAATTCGCCATATATTTCTGAAGATCTGTTTTATTTTCACAAGCTGCAATCACTATATCAGTCCCTGTTGGAAAAGATACATTGGAATTCATTTGGAATGAAATTGTTTCTAAAATTGTTTTTAAAATTATTTTTGTTTCTGCAAAATTTTTCTATATGTTTCTAAATTTGTTATCACAAAATTATAAAGGACCAGAGCCACGAACGGCAAAATCGGCCTAATTTGCCACAACGTTCATCTTTTATATTTTGATAATACCATATTTCAGCACTTCAGAACTGGCCAACTTTGTGATTTACGACCTTGCTGGAGCAAAATATTTTAATGTGAATTGAGGGTATGGTATATCGTTTGCGACGTCATTTGACGTCATTTTCACATATGACGTCGCATAATGTCAGGACAAGTACCATGAATTACTAAGTATTAGAAATGATAAGAGATATTTCTACATTGAGAAAATGTGTGAAATATTAATTTAAAGAAAACATATTTTTAAAAATCCTATAAATACAATCTATTATGTACAATCCATGTTTGTTTTGCCTTTGCTCGAAATCACAGGCTGAAAATGTTCGTCCTGGAACTACAGTATGCATGTCTTCAATGTAATACTTTTACTTTTTGTATTCGTTTGAATCGCGTAAGATGTAAGCTGCATCGATCCACAAGAAATTGATGTCATTATTTATGATTATATGAAAAAAAAATCAAAGAAAGACTTCATGTTTACCATCTTCATGAATCACGGATCCGATACGTTCAAACTGTCCTAGAAGAGTGTTCGGCTGTATCAGGTCAGACAAAGGAATACCATGTATGCTTCTTCATTTTTTCCGAAAATTTCTGAAATACCGTTAAATTCAAAGATTTTCTCTTAATAAAGTTGTCAGAACATCTCCAGTCAAAAGTGAATACCCCTGTACAATATCAAAACACGGTTCTAGATCTGCTGCAGATAATTAAAGCATCCACTTAATTTTGCCTTAGATACACCACTGTCAGCGATGTATGAAGATGAACATTGATGTGACTCAATTTGACATCTATAAGTACTTCAAATTTGTTCCTATAAACTAGTACTAAGCTCAAATTACACGCATCAGTTTTTAATCCAATTTCGCGGTCAGTTGCTGGACTAGACAAGAGATAATGAAAACCCCTTCCGTACACTTCGGTGCATATGAGTCAATGACTCAATATAAATAAGTACAGATAAAACTCGAGCTGAAAAATGAGAAAAATAATGTCTTAATTCATTGCATGATTTTCCTTCTAAAATCAGTGTGTAATACCCATTTGCAGAGGCTGAGGCGGATACAGGAATTAGGGGGCGGGATATTTCTAACATAAAAGCGAAGGGTCCCATTCGGGTCAATGGTAGCGGACTTTGAACATAGAGAAAAAAACGATGGTTGCATTTTGAATATTTCGTATTTTAAATTACTTTTCATGCTCCCGTTCTTATCATGACATATATAATTATTGATTAGAGAAATACGTGTGACTCTTCTCACATGTATGTGCTAGTACTAATATAAGTGTTGGGCAATCGGAAGTTAAATCATAATCGATAAGCGGAAATAATCGGATGGGCATAACCCATTATTATAATCGGAAAATTTAAAACATTTCTTTTTTCATTTTGCAACCAACAATGAATTGAAATAAACACCAAATCATTATTTCTTTGAATAAAATTGTTTTATTGAGTAAAGCACTTTCGATCACAACTACTATGAATACCCTATCAATTCGTTCAAGCTTCTTTTTCTTGAATACCATGCAACAGAAAATGTCATACACTAGTATGTACTTTGAAGTACAAGGGAAAAAATAATAGTTTAAAAGGGAAATACACGAATTTATCAAAACCAAGATACTAAATCGGACAATCCGGTAATCAGCGATGTCGGCGACAATCGCGTTTGATTTTCAACATCGATTAGAAATGTTCATCGCTGGCCATTCAACAACCGAAAATCGATCGTCAGCGATAATCATTCCATAACTAAACTAGAATCCGTTGCCATGACTCCCATTCTGATACATTTTTAGTGTCATTTTGTGTGAAGAGAGAACATTTTTCAAAGAGGTGTAGATCTATTTACTCCGATTAATCGATTCTCAGAGATAGAATCGATAGTCGGCGAGTTGGATATTTTAGAGAGGATAGCGACGATGGCTGCGACTATAGTTACAATAATACAGCGTGTATTAATGTGAACAAGATAGAGATCGAAGTATGGAATACGAATACATGTACGTAATGATTCGCGCTTAGAGGAATGAAAACTTACGTACGTTACACGAATAAGAAAACCACTGATCCAAATTTGCCAGAACAGTACCATGAATGTGACAAAACGATGTCATAGATGCACAACATTATTAATTTCTGGATCGATGGACTGTAGCAAAGATGATTAATGTTCGAATGTTATGAATTGCAGCGTTCGCGTACTTTTTAAGAATCAAATTTTTTTTCTCACATTTTTGCAATATCGGATGATTGGCGAATCTAAAGGGAGGAATGAGGCCTGGGCGAGAAAGGGAGCATGTTCTAGACTCTCCCCTTTTTGCGGTCAACATTTTTTAAAGATGTAATTTTTGTTTTCAGAACTTGATGATAAAGCTTTTATAACAGTACGGTGTCCTTGAAAATTATTTAATTTTACAAAATTTTTAAATGCAAAATCTTTCTTTTCATATGAAAGTTTACGTTCTCATTTGTATAAATTTAATTTTTCAGGCGAATCTAACGCATACATTCGCTGCTATAACCGTTTGAAAACGTCATTTTTAATTTGGGGTGCGCAGCTCTAATTCATTTCGCTGGCGCCACCTACAATGTATTGTGCTTTTTATATGGAGATTTAATTTTACAAATTCGACAATATTATGGTCGTTACTGCATATTTTGAAATAAAACTTTTTATGTCTCTTTTTTTTTCTCAACCCAGACCTGTCGGAATAAATTTTACGTTTTCAATAAAATTTATTTTCAGGAAAATGGTATCTTTGAATAAATTATTATATCACGGTGTCCTATCCCCTGTTATCCATTATATTGGGCGCTGGACTTTATATTACATCAAAATAAACGGACAGAGAATTGATCCAGCATAGTCTGAACCATATTCAAAATTCGCTGGTTCGATATCGTTCGCCAATCATCTATTTCAAATTAATCATTTGATTTCAAGTCTTCTATCTTTTTTATTTTTTTGTCTTCAAATATCCCTACCTCCTCTTTAAAAGAATTAGATCATAAATATTTCTTCCTGGGTGTCGATCTATTTTGCTTCTTTATGCTGCATTCATATAACGTCTTTCTTTTATGTTACGAATTCTCATTATTTCGTTTTCTAGCCCTTATCTTCCAATTTCTCTTACTATCGTATAGGATAATTGTAGAAAGCCGATGCATTTTTTTTTTGTTTACATATTTTATTCCCGTTTTAGGAACATTTTAGGAAATAACATACATATATATAACAAACAAATGAACCGAAACCCCATAAATCCCACAAACATTATATATGCCTTCTTTAAAAGATTTTTGAATTATTCTCTTATTTTTTCCTCGTAGCATCACGTGTATACATGCCGATATATACAGGGAAGACAGAGAGTGGTTCAAAAGATTTAAGTATAACAAAAATATGTATCGTAACTACTCGAGTGCACAACTTGACATTTCAGGAAATTCATAAATGTCAATTTTGATGACGTCATTGGTATAAATGACGTCACAAATATTATCTACTATGGAGCAGTTTTCTGAAGGATTGGAATAATTTGAAATACGTGTAAAAGTAATCGACCGCCAAATCTATAAAATTTTACATAATTTTAAAAGCTTTCAGATTATCTACTACCTATCTTGAAATACAACTTCTCATTTTCATCGTCTGGGAAGTCTTTTTCGTGATGTTCTAACCATCTTTGATGAACAATTTGTCAAGAAATGTGCCAACAGAGAACTCATAAAAGTTTAATTTTCGACTACGACCGGACCTTCTACCAAAAAAATCTTTATCGAAATAATCACAGGTATAATCAAAGAATATTTCAATAAAAGGAAAGGAAACATTGACCGCGTTTGAAAATATACGAAAACTTAAGGCCGATATCGCCGTTCGTGGCTCTGGTCCTTTGTTCATAAGAGGGACTCTTGTAACAAAAAGGAACTATTGGAACAAAATTCAGTTGGAACATGGTTTCTAAAAGAAACTATTGTCTTAGTTGTATTGAGTAATTCCCCACTGTTTCTAATTGGAAGTCTGAATTATTCCCCAACTTTTTTCCCACTCTCGTGTCTTAGTTGTGTTGAGTTTTTTCCCACTCTCGTGTCTTAATTGTGTTAAGTTTTTCCCACTCTTGTGTCTTAGTTGTGTTGAGTTTTTCCCACTCTCATGTCTTAATTGTGTTGAGTTTTTCCCACTCGTGTCTTAGATGTGTAGAGTTTTTCCCACTCTCATGTCTTAATTGTGTTGAGCATCTCCCACTCTCATGTCTTAGATGTGTTGAGTTTTTCCCACTCGTGTCTTAGATGTGTAGAGTTTTTCCCACTCTCATGCCTTAGTTGTGTTGAGCATCTCCCACTCTCACGTCTTAGTTGTGTTGAGTCTTTCCCAATCGTGTCTTAGTTGTGTTAAGTTTTTCCCACTCTTGTGTCTTAGTTGTGTTGAGTTTTTCCCACTCTCATGTCTTAATTGTGTTGAGCATCTCCCACTCTCATGTCTTAGATGTGTTGAGTTTTTCCCACTCGTGTCTTAGATGTGTAGAGTTTTTCCCACTCTCATGCCTTAGTTGTGTTGAGCATCTCCCACTCTCACGTCTTAGTTGTGTTGAGTCTTTCCCATTCGTGTCTTAGTTGTGTTGAGTTTTTCCCACTCTCGTGTCTTAGATGTGTTGAGTTTTTCCCGCACGTGTCTTAGATGTGTTGAGTTTGTCCCACTATCTTCTCTTAGTTATGTTGAGTTTTTCACACTCTCATGCCTAAGTTGTGTTGAGGTTTTCAAACTTTCATGCTTAAGTGGAGTGGAGTTTTTCCCACTCTCATGTCTTAGATGTTGAGTTTTTCCCACTCTCGTGTCTTAGTTGTGTTGAGTTTTTCCCACTCTCGTGTCTTAGTTGTGTTGAGTTTTTCCAAATCTCGTGTCTTTGTTTTTATGCCCCCGTAATCGAAGATTCGGGGGCATATAGTTTTTTGTCTGTCTGTCCGTCTGGCTGTCTGTTTGTCCGCAAAAACTTTAACCTTGGCCTTTACCAACAAAGATGCCAACAGGGGCATTCGTGTTTCACAAACAAATGTTGTTTTTTTTGTTTGTTTTTTTTTTTTAGCTTTTCCCACTTTCTTCTATTAGTTGTGTCGAGTTTTTCCTCTCTCATGCCTAAGTTGTTTTGAGTTTTTCTAACTCTCATGTATTAGTCCACTCTCGTGTCTTAGCTGTGATGAGTTTTTCCCACTCTCGTGTCTTAGTTGTGTTGAGTTTTTCCCACTCTCGTGTATTAGTTAAGTTTAGTTTTTCCCACTCGTGTCTTAGTTGTGTTGAGTTTTTCCCACTCGTGTCTTAGTTGTGTTGAGTTTTTCCCACTCTCGTGCCTTCGTTGTGTTGAGCTTCTCCCACTCTCACGTCTTGGTTGTGTTGAGGTTTTCAAACTTTCATGCTTAAGTGAAGTTGAGTTTTTCCCACTCTCATGTCTTAGATGTTGAGTTTTTCCCACACTCGTGTCTTAGTTGTTGAGTTTTTCCAAATCTTGTGTCTTTCTTTGTTTTTTTAGTTTTTCCCACTTTCTTCTCTTAGTTGTGTTGAGTTTTTCCCAATCTCATGCCTAAGTTGTTTTGAGTTTTTCTAACTCTCATTTATTAGTTGTTTTAAGTTTCCCACTCACGTGTCTTAGTTGTGTTGAGTTTTTCCCTCTCATGTCTAAGTTGTGTTGAGTTTTCCCACTCTCGTGTCTTAGTTGTGTTGAGTTTTTCACATCCGTTTCTAAAAGAAACTCTTTCTTTGTTGTGTTGAGTTTATCCCACTCTCAGGTCTTAGTTGTGTTGAGTTTTTCACAGCAGTTTATAAAAGAAACTCTTTCTTGGTTGTGTTGAGTTTTTCCCACTCTCGTATATTAGTTGAGTTTTTCCCACTCTCGTGTATTAGTTGAGTTTTTCCCACTCTCGTGTCTTAGTTTTGTTGAGTTTTTCCCACTTGTGTCTTAGTTGTGTTGAGTTTTCCCACTCTCGTGTCTAAGTTGTGTTGAATTTTTCCCACTCTCATGTCTCAGTTGTGTTGAGTTTTTCCCACTCGTTTCTTAGTTGTGTTGAGTTTTCCACTCTCATGTCTTAGTTGTGTTGAGTTTTCCACAACCGTTACCCACTCTTGTGTCTTAGTTGTGTTGAATTTTTCCCACACCCATGTCTTAGTTGTGTTGAATTTTTCCCACTCATGTCTTAGTTGTGTTGAGTTTTCCACAACCGTTTCCCACTCTCGTGTCTTAGTTGTGTTGAGTGGCATCTAGAACTTCTTCCGGGTTGAATCCCTGCGGCCTATATCCTTGAGTGAAAGTTGGTTGAGTGGCATGAGTACGAAAGGAAAGCACGTCAACGCACGTCGCACGCATGTTTATTTGGAGTTAAGCTGCGCACGTGGCAAGTACGTCGTACGTGCAACTTGATCTCCGCGTTATTGCATAGCTGTTGTACTTACACGTACTGCTAATGTTCCTCACTCCCTTACGTAACAAGTTGTTGCACGTACTTACAACGTGCGTGTCGTACTTCTTGATGAATCCGTAGACCGAACGCAGACTGCACGCAGCGAAAGTTCTGCATGCACTAAAACTGCTACGTCCTGTCTGCGTGTTCCTAAATCCGTACGGACCACGTACTGATAACACTCAGACACCATGCGGATCCCCCAAATTTTTGCACGCAGACAGCACGTACTTGCACATACGGCGGGTTGTGACCACCACTTAAAACTTGCCTTCGTTTTCATTATCTGTAGGGTTTATGCTACTAAAACCATGACCCCAACCCCGAATCTTTGATTCCGTAAGCATAAAAATAGTAGAGACGGAACTTCTTCTTGATTTTGAGTTATTAATTGTATTGAATTATTGATAATCTCCATGCATGTTTTATTTAATCATGCAACTTGTATCTAAGCCCCGTTTACACTATCAAAGTTTTCTTGTACAAGAAAACTTGGTCAAAGTTTTTGACGCTAACTTTGATAGTGTAAACGATCCAAGAAAACTTTGATCAAAGTCCGTCAAAGAACTTTGATGGACTTTGACGGAATAGAACTCCATCCTATTTTTCTTGAATCTTTGATGGACTTTGACGGGAATCGACCAATCAGAATAGAGATTCAAAATTATTTCAGACGTATTTAAAGTATTAAAGAGAGAAATATATGTAATTTAGGACGTTAAAAGTAAAGAATATAGCGACAAAGACAGAAGACGTGATGCAGTGAATTCCATCTACGTTTTTTGTTTTAAAAATCCTTGAACTCGTGCTTAAAAGTTCCATATAGACCAATGAACAACTACAAACATAAACTATTAATTTTCATGAAAAATTTTCACAGTATTTACAGGAACCATATCTGTTCTGGTGCATATTTATCACGTTTTCTTGTACAAGTCGTTCAAAGAACTTTGATAGTGAAAACAGACAATTTTCTCCAAGAAAACTTTGACCAAGACTTTGATCAAGAAAACTTTGATAGTGTAAACGCGGCTTAAAAGTTAAGAGAACAGCGTACAAAAACGAAAGCATATCAAAGTATTTGTTTTCTTACTCGAAATTTTGAAAAAGCACTTGAATTTATTCTTATGCCTGCCCGACTATTACAATGAATATCATAATGGTTGAACCCTACAGTAGAATTTAAAATGCTGTCGTATTATTCAAACCCCTCCTCCCTGTTCGTCAGTCTTTATCTAATTGTTTTTTGTATGTATTGACACTTTGAAATTTCATTCCATACTCATTGACAGAGTATGTAAGTTTCTCTCTTCATTACTTCAAGATGCGTTTCTAATTCTGTAATATTCAAGTCAAAAGATGTATTACCGTGTCCTACGCAGCAAGATAAGGCGTAAAATCTGTCATGAAAAATTTCAAAATGCAAAATTTGAAGAAAAAAAATTCGGTAGAAATGACAAGTAATTTGGTCCACCTTTAAATCTGCTGTCATATGGGATAAGTTATTAGTCCCCTAACTACCAGCAACGCCGAAGGGGACTCTTAGTTTCCTCTCGGTCTGTCTGTCCGTCCGTCCGTCCGTCCGTCCGTCCGTCTGTCTGTCTGTCTGTCTGTCCCATTTTCAGTTTTCCGGACTTTTTTTCGCTGCTGTTGCATAAATTGAACTCATTTTTGGTATGTGGATATATCTCAATGTGGTACAGATCAAGTTTGAGTTTGCTTTAGATGAACTAAATTCACTAAATTTATTTAAATATAGTACCTACTAGGAATCTTATAATACTTTATATTTTTATCCTGACTAATTTTTATCTAAAGTGGAAGGACAGCGCACGAGAAATAATCGAGTGATTTCAGGGCTAAATCCTGTCCTTATCTTAACAGCTCCGTACATCGATCCGTAGTATGAATGATTACACTTGAAAATATTTAAACATTATTACGCACATTCAAATATTTTCAATATTCCAAGTCACATGACAATACCCGTTAAAGTAGACATGATATGTAAAAGTGACACAAATGTAATCGGACTACCGACTATATACCTCCAAGGAGAAGATGCCTTGGAACAATGACGAACGGACGGACAGAATGCAAGGCAGGCTATAAACAACAATATTATTGTAGAATTACGTTCCCTTGGCACTGCAGATAAAATCAATTAGATATCAGCGCTCGTCATCTTTGATACATATAATATGTACATTGTTACTATTGTCTTTTTCTGACTTTAAATTTTGAGAAAAGTGAGATTTTCTCAAAATTTAAAGTCAGAAAAAGACACTATATTTGTTACAACAGTTCTTTGTTACTCTAACGGGTAGAATGTCAATTTGCACTATTTAATTTCTATAAAAGAATACAGAGTGCGTCAAAATCTTTCATGGCCTAATCTTAATGCTATCGCAAAACTTTCAAATCGTATGACGTTTTTATATTCTCTAAAAATGTTTAGTTTTTCTCTTTTTTTCCTGAAATAAGTCGATTTCCCAGCACTGTAGCATATATTACTAGATCTACAGGGATTTTTCTGTAGTGAAACCTTTAATATTCACAAGATATTATTTAAAACTTCATTGACCAATTTGTCCTATACATGTAATATAAGTTTGTTTCGCTGTATACATATATTTCCTCCATTTTCCCAACTCAAAACTCTTAAATACTTCGATGTGTTTTCTTACCTCAATACAGAGGATAACACTATGTTCGATTTCCATATTTATTCCTTTGGTCGGACAAATTATCTATTTGTCCACGTCGCGCGAATTGCTTTTAAAATAAATAAATAAATAAACAAATTAATAAATTAATCGATTGATAAACAGAAATGCATATAATTGCGGTAAGATTATCGAGGATCTGGTCGAAAATAAGCAACTTGGCAAATCGAACACTCTACAGAATATCTTTGTAAAGTAAATTTTTTCTGAACTACTTGTAAATATTATTTCTATGGTTTTTTCTCTCTCTATCTTGTTGCTTCAAAACTTTCTCTCGGTACAATGTGAACTTTTTAGCTTTCTAAAGTGATAAGATTCCTTTAAATAAAAAGAAGAAAATATGTAACAGAATAATCTGAAACCACACAGGCAGCAGTCAAAGGTAATCATATATATTCCCCAAAATAAGTTCTTTTACTTCAAAATATTCACTTGCCTACAAAATCAGCAGCTGGTATGTTACCACGATCCACCACAAAATAGAGTTACCGCCCCTTGGCACATTTTGGAACTGGATGTCACTCCCTCTGTACTATTTCTTATATAAATGACGTAATCATAATTTCATTATCATTATGTGTACGTATCTTTTTCCGAATTCCAATGTTATTACATGGTATACGTTGCACAGAAATCACAGTATTGTCCATATGCATTACAATCAACCAATTTTCTTAGCGAAGGAAAGAGTCGCAAAGTTAGTGAACAGAAATGTCCAAAGTATGCTGAACAATATAGTAATAAGTTGCAAATTTGAATTGTCGAATCCGTTTAGCGTTTGTATAATATTTTTCCAAGGGATAGAGAAATATACGAAAAGTGCATGCTTCCCTTAAGTTCGACCCTGAACAATGCTTGCAATATATAGAAGTTTTGCATCAGAATTTTCTAACGTACAGGGTTTTAAGAAAAGATAATCCACATTTCATGCTTTGGTTTTAAAGAATCTTGCCAATGTTAGGATGACTGCTTATCCAAAACTTTTGACCACGCCCTGTACCCTCCAAATATCGAAGACGTCATTGTAATAATAGATTTTTTCCTCGTCAATCTGAACAAAATGCCATCATCATTTTCATCGTCATTGTCCTCTATATATTGTCACATGTACCTTGCTCCCCTCGTCTATCATTATAAGACTTTCCGATGCCTAGCACATAGAATGGCCAACATTGCTGCGACAAGCAGTTTGTGGTGATGAGTCAGCCGGCATACTAGTGCTCTGGATATTGGAAGATCCGTGGAGAACTCACAGCGATGATTCATCCTCATTGACAACATGCAAAACTTGCTTACTGCCCAAGGTCTCTCACATGTAAACAATTACATCATCAAAATCGGACCAAAATGGAAGTTTAACCTTATCTTAAAAAAATTTGGACCTTAATTTTCACTTCTTAACGATAAGTACTTTTTCTAATCGCCTTGACTTACGATCCGACATAAATGCATTTAAGATATAATTCCAATTTCTTTCTAAATTTATATTTCTAAAGGATTAAATTAAAACCTAGAAAAAAATTATCAAAAATCACATTTTAAATTCTTGAATCATGATTGTAGAAATTTGAATGATCAAAATACTTTTCAACAAAGAAGTTCACTCGTTTTTGTAAAACAGCACTGTGCCGTTTTCCTCTCTGTTAATCTTAGAATTACAGGGTTTTCATTTCAGTTTCTCCTTAATAGTAAAAAAAAAAAAAAATATCGTGTGTAATATAGAGTTTGATTTTGTTACGAAGTTCCAAGATGGCTTCCACGTCATCGGTTTTTTTTTATTACTATTATGGGCGTATTAATCGATCACAGCGAGAAATGCAATGCTTTATGCAATGTTTTAATAAGAATCGCAGAGAGAGAGAGAGAGAGAGAGAGAGAGAGAGAGAGAGAGAGAGAGTATACGTACATTACTACAAAGAATGCACATTTTAGTTGAGTTCATCAAGATATATTGTGAACTCTAATGCTTTTTTAAAATACAAACTTAAATTTCTGACATCATGAAAATCTTATAAATTTCTTTACTACATAAGCCTATACTTATTTATTTTATAACTAAAACAAGAGGCCAAGGGGCTACATTACTCACATGGGAACCCTGAAAATCTTCTAATCCTAGGCCTGATGGAAATAGTTAGTGCACAAATCCGTCCTTTCATAGTAAGGAGAAAGTATCACAAATCAGTGCAGAGAGACCCATTAAAAACAATAATGGTATTGAGATCTATCATCCATTCTAGTTATCATCATATCTGCAAACTTCTAGAAAAAAGAACGAACTTTTGAGAAAAAATACATCCCTCCTCTCCTAATTTACAGAGTAAAGAATGATTAAAAATTCAGAATGCTTAGAAAAACGTATTCGTTTATTCAATTCTATTAATGCCTCATTCATTGCACAATAAATTGATTGCACATTAAATCTGCTTCACAGAGGGTAAAACAGAAAGAGCTTTTTACACTTGCACCTTTCATAACAATACGTTTTTAAAAAGAAAGATTTAAGAATTTCAATGTCATATATCAACCGTCAAGGAAAATGAGTAAAATTCGCGAATATGATGTGCAGTGGGATGTTAGCTTGACCGTCAGGCCCAAAATAAATGGGGGTCTATATATTATGTTATTCTATAAACTATAAATATCGACGCTCTGATTGGCTGATAACGTCATCGACGCTCCTGGATAAATCACTATCTAAAAATAGACCGGTATTTCCCCCCATTAACTTCTGCAAATGGCGATGTCATTTAGCGTGAATCAAATAATTATGAAATTATAGAATAAAACACTTATTGACTTTTAACTCAGTATATATGATGTGATATTGACTTACTATGAAAATATGAATATATTATACAGTTATGGACTTTTAACTCAGTTTATTGTATGACTGGAAAATATGCCCATCACTGATTGGTTGATAACATGTCTGGAGCTTCTGAATATCTCGCTATAACCACCTCCAGAGAGCTAAATTTAGAACAACTCTCATATTTTCCCCAGCATCTTTCTAAAATTAGCGTTGTAGTTATGACGTTATAATAGTAGCAGCATAGTCATATATTTCGCGCCATAAGAGAATACCTATAAATTCCTTACAGCAATAGACCCTTTCACATTATCTGCGGTACTAAATTTGAATGCCAGTTCCGGGGGACAACGAATAGATTGCGCATGTACCAGTGACGTCATTTGATTGTTCTGGGACGTTTAGCGCGGAATCATGTTTCGTTTGTTCCGCGGAAAACATCTTGGAACAATCGAATTACGTCACTGGTGCATGCGCAATCTATTCGTTGTCCCCCGGAACTGGCATTCAAATTCAGTACCGCAGATAATGTGAAAGGGTCTATGGATGCTATCAAGCTGATCAAGCTGATCGTTGTATTTTATGATCGTACAATAAAACAATTAATTACCGGCCTAGCCTCGGTCAATTTTTTCACAGTAAGTCAATATCACATCATATACACCGAGTTAAAGGTCCATAATTGTATAATTTATGAAGCATTTTATGTTTGAAGTTCCATCACCGTTGGTCAAGAGCTACCAGAAGTTGACCATCATATCTTTTTGAAATAATTTTTTCCTTTAGATTTGATTATTATATAAATGAAGTTCTATGATTTAATTCTAAAGTTCACCTCTTTTTGTTGTGTGTTGTCTCGGGCTTTACTGTTCGTTCTGGTAGTTGTTTTACTTTGGTTTGTCAATTTCACTTCCGGTTGAAGATGATTGGTTGATAGGTCAGCAGCAGTATGGTTTGGGGCAGATAGCTTTTTTGTAATCGGACAAATGTTCTCTTTACTTCCGTCTTGCTCGTCGGTTTCATCTATCGCCGTAAAGAACAATTGATGTCTTCTCTAAAAAAATAAAAGAATGTGTAGTTTTTATATACTCAAGCACGCTGGGAAAGACAGCGGACAGGCCTTAGAATGTGCGATTGATAGAAAACTCAGTCAAATCATGGCGTAATTCTATGTAATGTCTAGATCACAGTCGACAGATATAATACATTTCCTGATCATAACTTTATAGTCAAATCTTGGATCTCTAAAAAAAAAAAGGAAAAAGAATGTGTAGCTTTTATATACTCAAGCACGCTGGGAAAGACAGCGGAAAGGCCTTAGAATGCGCGATTGATAGATTCTATGTAATGTCTAGATCATAGTCTACAGATATCATATATATAGTACAATTATTTCCTGACCATAACTTTAGTCAAATCTGTTCCATATGAACAGCTCAGCTTGAAAAAAAACTACATAATCACAAAGAACATAAAAAAAACAAAACAAAACAAAACAACTAAAAACCATTAAAAAATCCAAAAGCAGTTAGGTGAACAATCATCCCTTTTTTCCATATTAACCTTTTCATTTAAGCAGTACTTATGACATATGGATCATTAGAACCCGTCGGTTACATTGACAGACACCGCATAAATCTGATAATCTATAACGCCGCTAGTGATAATCTATTGCACGAGCGAGATTGAACGCTAAGTGCACGTGCATTACACGGATGTGCAACTTCAAATTGGCCAATTCGATGTGATAAATGTTAATCTTTCAACATCATATCATGATATCCTCTAAGACATGCGTTGATCTAAGAATTAGCTATATCTTCAAAGCTATTCAAGAAATATTATACAATGTACTCTATGTCCACGGTATGGCATAATATGTTTGATTATACCAGTTATCGCTTTAACCAGTCAGGGGCATCACTGATTTCAGTCCTCTTTGGAAATGACTGATACACATCATTTATTTTGCGATTTCCTTTGTAAATAAACACAATCATGGGTATTCATTCTGCAAAATGATAGAAATCAGTCATATGAAAATGATTGAATTCCGTCATATTCTAAAGTTTGTCGATTTCATTGCCTTTACTACTGTGTAACACTATCTAGAGATATCTAATTCCATGGATTTGTAGTACTTTCTATTCTGCACCAAATGAACTAATAATATGAAAATGCACAGGAAAGAGTTTCTAGAAATAAGAATGCGCGCAAAAAGTATTGAATTCGGTAATCTTGAGGTAAAGCAGCAAGTACAGTCAAAATCAAAATTACTGATGTCAGTAATTTCTGAAAAGTATTGAAATCAGTGATGCCCCTGACTGTTAACACCAAAGTGTAGAAGGACACACGGGCGGACAGATAGACACATCGGCAAGGTGGTTCCTGTAGGGTTCCATTATTCGGGCAAAGAACAAAGGCCCGGAGCTTCTAGGGAGAAAAAAAGTGAACAAGAAACTTGTACATGTTAGTGTATGTAGTTTCCTCTAAAATTCAAAGAATTATTCACTAAGTCTTGGTCTTATCTTAATACTTTCGTAAAAAAATATAAATGTCAATGATTTTAAATAATTACAAAATATATGCATAAACAACAGAAGTTTAATCATATACATTGTATAATAACACGAGTATTGATCTGTTCTATCTTGTCTATCTTGTATTTTCCTCCTACGATCGACAGGAAGCTAAGTTTTCGTTAAGTGGCTAGTCTACTTCAGAGAGTGTTCACTATACATGTAGCATCTGTATCACTGTGTTAAGAACTACAAACTTTGAGGGACTTTATTGTTTCAGCAAATAATGATTTATTAATACTTCATCAATACAGACGAAGCCAACATTCAAGATAGGAAAAAATGAGGTTTTTTTTTCCATGGAACATCAACTTGCATATCAATCTAACATTGGCATGTTCCATCCTGTTGAACGGTTAGACAATTGAACATATTTATTTGACAAGAATATCTTTAATGTAAGGAAAAAGCATCATTATAATTAAATGATCCTCCTTGTTTTGATGTTTTTATTCAGTACACGTCTATAAATTTTCTGATATGTTATATTGTGTTTCATCAAATTAATCTATAAAACTAAATACCTGTTTATAAAACTTATTAACTTGAAGCTTTGACATCGTTGTTTCAAATACACTATAAAAACAGTGTATCATCATTTATATTTTCATATAAACAAATGAATTTATAGGGCCTTCTTGATAAGAAAATGTCCTGTCGTCTGATTTTTTCAAAGGTTCAGCTAATGTTCCGTCTAAACTGAGGAGACCTTAGAACGTATTATCAGATAGCGCTGTTAATAGGTCTGCAAACTGAAGCGTACGGAACCAGCCCATATAAAGGAAATTACACGCAGACTACTACCTGCCCTCAAGTCATTAAGGAGACTTATATTAGGAGAGCCAATTACTGTACATAATATGTCACAAGGTGACGGTATAGATCGATACACCGTAATACAGAAAGATCAAATACTTTTGTTAATAATTTCACTGCGAATTTCAAACTAGATTCCTAAATATATATTTAAGTCTTCAATTTTTCAACTCTTTCATCTTCATCTCATTTTTACAAATGTTCAAGGTCATGCCATACCTCGCTGCTATTGGCAACAATTCAGTGAAATATTATCGTTCTAGGACAATATATGTATTACATTTTCATTTTACTGTGACTTTGACTGTAAACCCAATCATTCGAGAATATAAAAAAAAAAATAATAGTTGAAATATAAATTGACCATTGATCTTGATGAATTCGGACATAGGATTTTCATTTAGTTTAAATAACACCAGGGCCCAGCACCATGAACTATGAATTGACTTAAGTCTAAATTTCAATTTACTTTTGTCTCATTATAATATAAGTGGTGACTTGAAATTATTATTTTCAGAGTAGAATAGAATGGCTGAACTCGATATTCAAATTTTCACTGATTTCCTTTATATCGTATTTTGAGAATTTGACTTAAGTCAATTCTTAGTTTATGGTGCCGGGCCCATTTTCTTTTAGTATTTTATCATGTCCAGTTGAAGATTCGGGAATTTTCAGTTGACCTTAATTAACATTCCAATGATCTCATATCTTCCATGTCTTGACATGTATACACATACTATGCCCTTACGACATCGACTCTCATTTAAATCCTTTTATTGTTCAGATAATCTTGTTTATCTTTTATGTAAACATGTCTACCTCTTACGTCATCGTTAATCGTTCGTTTGATGTCAATCTTTACATAATTTTATTTACTACGTACCAGCAACAAGTTCTAGTGTTGTACATCGGAAGACTTTTAAGAATCGATTATCGGAAAATAATCGGAAAGAGTAAACCGATCGATTATCGATTTAAATCGGAAAACGAAAGTCCATGAAAAATGGAATATAAAAGATAGAATAATTGAATTTTTCTGCATAAAATTCAGAAAACTTTGCAGAAAACAAAATATAAAGCATTCAATTTCAAAGTGTCTGCCTGTTTACATACAAGCCAATAAGTAACGGTTTATTTTACATGTGAAAAGAGGAAAATAAATACCTTTACATAAAATACTTTTCTTTCAGCGACAATCGATTGTAAGAAAATGAAATCGATAATCGGAATCGAATGAGTTTTAGCGATCGACAATCGATTGTCGGCGACAATTGGTTCATCACTTGCAACAACACTCTACGCCCGGAATAATACTTAGACTCCATTTACATGTTGTCCATTTCACGTGTACACACCGCTTTGTCTCACAGATCCTACCCACAGCACCGTCATCATTTTGCTTTACTCCACAAAGTATAGTACTTTGGATTTTGCTCTAATTTGAATCAAAGGACAAAAATCTGTGAAATATTATTTCAGTCCACATTAAAAAATAATGTTGACAACGATCTTTACCTGGTAGACATGACCTTGGTTCATTACATAGTCTTTGGTCCTTGTCAAAACTTCGTTTGAATATGATTCAAATCCATCACAGGTAATCAAAGATAGGGTATGAAGCCCACCTCGCGCCAACAAAGTTCATTTCAAACTATTTCTAAGTACATCTCAATTGGTTTTAAAGTACTTAGTAAGTCAAGGTCATATTATGAAAGTTCGATCAAAGATACGTCCAATATGCAAGTTTGGAACAAGTGGTCAATACTGGCTTTTAAAAGCAAAATTACCCAAACGGAAAAAAGTAGGTCAAGGTCATTTCATAAAAGTTTGATCAAAGATACATCCAATATGCATGTTTGGTACGTGAAGCACTTATACTTTGCTCAATATTGACCATTTAAGGCAAACTCACTCAAGCGAAAAAAGTAGGTCAAGGTCATTTTATGAAATTTTGATCAAAGATGCATTCACTATGCAAGTTAAGTACATGTAGCACTTAAACTTTACTCAATATTGGCTTTTGAAGGCAAAATCACTCAAGCGGGAAAGGAGGTCAAGGTAATTTCATGCACGTTTGATACGTCCAATATGCAAGTTTGGTACATGTAGCACTTATACTTTGCTCAATAAAAGCAAAATCACTCACTGACAGGCGGAAAAAGTAGGTCAGACGCTGCATCCGATACATGGGTTAACCTCAGAATCCAAAGATGTATCACTTGTGCAAGTTTGGTTACTGTAGTATCAATACTTTGTCAGATACTGAGCTGCCCCAAAAACTTTAACCGGACACGGACGTGAGTCATAGAACCTGAAAATGTAGGTCAGATGCAACATCCAATGCATGGGTTCACCTTAGTATCCCGAGATGAATCATTTGTGCACGTTCGGTTACTGCAGCATCAGTACTTTTGTCAGATACTGAGCTACCCCAAGAACTTTAACCGGGGGTATAGCATAAGCTCATCTCGATTTCGTCGAGGTGAGCAAATAAACTTCGTCGAGGTGAGCTAATCAACTTCGTCGAGGTGAGTTAATCAACTTCGTCGAGGTGAGCTAAAAAGTAACGATCCTAACTAGATTTGACATTCCCTTTTACTGTCCTTGTCGCTTTGACCTTGGATCAAGGATGTGACAAACTCGTGAAAAAATCCAATCAATTTATATTAAACTCTTATTGATCGGAGTAGTTTTTTTTTTCATTTTTATTTTCTTTCAAAAGATTTCATTGGTTAAAGGCATGCCACTCCCTTGCATCCTGGTTAAGGATTTTGGTTCATCTATATTGGTAAAATTTGACCATTTCTGTTCACGATTACCTTGACATTGGACAATGATTCTCCGAAATATTATTTAAATTCATGTTGTGTTTATGTCATTGAAACGATTGACGGTCAGACAGACTGACGGACAGACAAACAGGTTGATCCCCATACCAATCTTTCAGAGACGGTCTTATATACGACTACTGAAGTCAGATTCCATATTTTAATGTTAACAAGCATCATGCGATTCACAACCTCCTGATAAGATACGCATCAACATATAATTTAACATCAGTAATTTGGGATATTGTGTGGTTTGAAGTGTCATCAAGTTCCTCCCTCTCGTAAGAACAGAAACATGTCAGGATATCTAGAATTCTGACAACTTGAGAGATGAAAGCTTACAGTAATATAGTCTTCTACAGGCTTGCCAATATGTATAGTCTGGTCTGTCTAACATAGCATCTGACGTACCACAGAAAGTGTGCTACAACTTGGAGTCTATCAACGGCATACGATCTATAGACAATTGGGATCAAAGCTCATTAACCTCTTATTTTAAGTTATTTGAAGTCTATTTTTTTCTATTTTTAAAACTTTAATCTTTAATTTTTTCTGCAAGTGCAGTTTGAATATTTGCTTTCTTGTATCACATTCATTTTATCACACTCACTTTTTAAAAAAGTCGTTTTTCGGTAACTTCGAATCCTGTAATTATACACGTATTTGTATAATAAAATAAACCTTACGTCTAAAGATCTGAATATTTTTTTCATCCCAAAGATTGACATTGTTGAATAACCGTAATTGAAACAAGAAGTCTCTGATGAGACTGAAGCTCTCCTGGTTATTTTGATAAATAGGAGAAAATGACCACACCTATTTTTCAAGACCTTTGGGGTCTAGGGCAGAAACCAAATGTCAGGTGTACAACAAGACAATAGACCAAGTACAATGCAAAAAGAATTAACTGATTAACTTTCTATCTCTGATGGTTTCAGAGGAGTTGAGGGCATAAGAATTGTTTACGGACAGACAGACAGACAGACGGACGCCGGACGAAAGGTGATCGCACAAGCTCGTCTGGTCTGGGACCAGTAGAGCTAAAAATAAACAAACACATAAGTTATGTCACATGCTGACAGACGGGTAAGTAGTAACAAGAGATCCAAGAGCACAACGATCGCTCACCTGAAAACCATGTTAACTAAGCATATTAAACAAGAAGAAGTTTGTAAAAGGAAAAAACTTGACTTCGTAGTGGAATAAAAAATTAACGACACTTCTTAAGACACCTCTCTAGACCATTCTGATTCTTTCGGTTTACCAATATGTGCTTCGGTTCTGAAGAAGTTTGTCACAGGAGGGTACCCTCCGTGACCCTATGGCGGCGCCACCTATTGACAGATCCGGACGAAAAACAACAACACTTGTCGGGGACCTCGAGTACCTCATACCTACCAAGTTTCATGTAAATCCGAACAGTGGTTTTGGAAAAAACTTGAAAATGTATGAAAATCACCCCCTTTCCTATTTACATAGAAAAAAAACCCATAAAAAATCACAAAACTTAAAAATATTAGAATAAAATACATATCAAAGTATTTAGTTACTTAATCATGACAAATATGCAGTGTACGAGCGTGTAAAATAATACATTTATTGAGTTATTTAAAGAAATAGTACAAAAATGTGCATTTCTGATTAAGTCTGAAAAGACGTCAAAACGTGTTGAACATTTGACTTCGGAGTGGAACCAAAATTAACAGCACGCCTCTAGATCATCCTGATGCTTTCGGTTTGTCGATACGTGCTACTTTTGCCTGTGGTGGCCCCACCTAGTGACAGATCCGGATGAAAAAAAAAAATTGTGGGGGACCATTAGTATTTCATACTTACCAAGTTTCATGAAAATCTGAAAAGTGGTTATGGAAAAGAAGTAGAAAATATTTACATAACAAAAAAAAAAAAAAAAGAAAGAAAAAACATTGAAGACATTTTTAGCATAAAATACTTATTAATGTTTCCAATAACTTAAACATGACAAATATGCAGTAAATGAGTGTGTAAAATCATACATTTATTGAGTTATTTTAAGAAATAGTGCAAAAAATGTGCATTTCTGACTTAGTTCGAAAGGATGTTAAAAAGCGTCAAAAATTTGACTTCGGAGTGGAACCAAAATCAACAACACTTCTAAACATATCTCTCCAGATCACCCTGATGCTTTCGGTTTGTCGATATGTGCTTCAATTTTGTGGAGGAAATTTATCAAAGGAGGGTAACCTCGTGAACTTCCTTTGCCTGTGGTGGCGCCATCTATTGACGGATCTGGACGAAAAACAACAACACTTGTAGGGGACCATTAGTACTCACCTTCCCAAGTCACGGTGATCGATCCGCGTTTCATCTCTTCTCAGAAGAGAAATGAAGCGAATCGATCACCGCGACTAGTGAAGATGTTAGTACTTCATACCTACCAAGTTTCATCAAAATCCCTTCAACCGTTATGGAGAAGAAGTCGAAAATGTAAAAAGTTGACGACGGACGGCACACTATGACAATAACTCACTTGAGCTTCACTCGGGTGAGCTAAAAAGCACTATCAACAGAAAAACAAACATTAATACAGTTATGATATACTTACTTACAGTGAATTCAAAAGCACACAAATTGACCATTTCACAATCAGTATTGTGGTGCATCCAGTCACTTAAAAAGTTTTTTTTTAGTTGTACAACGCGTTCCTTGTAATTATTTAACAGTGTTTTCCAAAGTAATTTCTATAAAGGTTTGCCATTCAGAACAGTGCATAAACAAATAAAAAGTACGTTCACACGATCTCACATGATTTTCCATCTGCTTCTAAATCTGCCACAGGGAGAAATATACATCGTGAAAATTCAATTTCCTCCCTGCATCTTGTGAATTGGTGCTCATTAGGGTTACATGTGACAATTTCTTTCCTCCAAGCGTTCCAAGAAACTTAATTTCAGCAGTAAGACGCAGTTAGTATTATACGGGGTTGACTATGGTATGTGATGGAAAGACGAGTTATGACTCCAATAAAGAAGATGATTGCTATTCTGAGGGGCTCAAATTTCAAAATAAGACAATTCCACACAGAATGAAAATCTGGATAAATCCTGCCAATTCAATTTAATTTTTTTTTAAAGTTGGAGTCAAGGTCAAGGTCTTTTAAAAGGTTACAAGTCAAAGTCTCGTACGCAAAAAAGAAATATCAAAGTCCTATCCCTAATGGTTAAAATATGGCAAACGAGTTCTTACGTAGGTCAAAGGTCGTGTAGGTCAGATGTAGCATCAAAAGCATGCAATGATGTTAGCATCCACATACGAACAAGGTTTGCAAGTTTGGTACTATTGTACGGAACTGAGTTACCCCAAAACTGTATACAAAACTGAAAAATAAGCCAAAAGTCAAGGCAAAATAGGTTAGATGCAGCATCCAAGTCATTCATTCAATTCAGCATCCTTGGATGAAAAGTGGTCATAAGGAATCTATATGTGAAATATCGTAGCCCTATCCCTTATAGTTGAAAAGTAGGTCAAAGCTCAAGGTCACTAGGTCAAAAGTCATGGTATCAAATGAAAGCTCTGGTCATGAGGAATCTATATGTGAAATATCAAAGCCCTACCCCTTGTAGTTAAAAAGAAGGACAAAGGTCAAAATCAATGTCACTAGGTCAAAAATCATGCTATCAAATGAAAGCTCTCGTCATGAGGAATCTACATGTGAAATATCAAAGCCCTATCCCTTATAATTCAAAAGTAGGTCAAAGGTCAAGGGCACTAGGTCAAAAGTCATGATTATAAATGAAAGCTTCGTCATGAGGAATATATATGTGAAATATCAAAGCCCTACCCCTAATAATTTAAAAGTAGGTCAAAGGTCAAGGTCATAAGGTCAAATGTCTTGGAGTAAAACTTGTTAATATATGATGAATGTGTGTATGATATTAAAGCCTTATCACTTATACTTGAAGAGATATTCACTTTTATAACATCTTAACCAAAATATTACAATAAGGTCAAAGTTCAAAGTCAAGGTCGCTAGGTCAAATGTCTTGGAATCAGAATGAAGCACTAGTTATGGTTAATGTATGGATATAATATGAAAGCCCTATCACCTATACTTGGAGAAATATTCGCTTTAAGAACTTCTTAGCCAAAATATTACTACAAGGTCA
The DNA here is from genome assembly GCA_028142955.1 of Pinctada fucata. NCBI lineage: Eukaryota > Metazoa > Mollusca > Bivalvia > Pterioida > Pteriidae > Pinctada > Pinctada fucata. Next base: position 25,702,467 of record AP027114.1, read on the forward strand.
AAGTTCAAAGTCAAGGTCAGCAGATCAAATGACTTGGTATCAAAAGTAGTACTTATTATGGTGAATGTATGTATGAAATATTAAAGCCCTATCACTTATATGAGAAAAAATATATGCTTTAAGAACTTCTTAACCAAAATATAACTATAAGGTAAATTTCAAGGTCAAGGTCACTAGGTCAAATGTCTTGGTATCAAAATGTAGTACTTTTTATGGTGAATGTATGTATGAAATATGAAAGCCCTATCACTTATTTGCTCTAAGAACTTCTTAACCGGACTGACGGACAGGGTGTTTCCTATATACATCCCCCAACTTTGTTTGCGGGGGTATAAAAATATGTCCAATGTTATGTAACTAAAATTAATCAAAAGTAGGTCGAATGTCAAGGTTTTTTGTAACAACGAAAAGGTCTTGTCGCAAGGAATACATGTAAAATATGAAATCTCTATCACCTACCATTCAAAAGTTGAGCCCGATGTTAAAAGTTTTTCTAATATAGGTCAAAGGTTAATGTCACGAGTTCAAAAATTGTCTTATCACAAGAAATATACGTGTAAATATGGAAATCCTATCATATCATTCAATAGTTGTGCCCAATGTTAAAGATTTTGCCACGGGCAAACTGATTGACAAACATTCAAACAGACGGACATATCAAAAGCATTATGCCTCCGAATCTTTGATTCTAGAGGCATAAAATTACTTTTAATGTTAACTAAGTTAACAAATGGTATGGTTATCCGGATTATCTATGTGGTTTAATGGAAACACCATGAAGCGCTGCTGTCCAACATCATTCATTATAATAAACAGAATAGCATGTGCTTTTACTTAAGTCCAAGTTTTGGCAAAACGTAAAACTTACGGATACACGTTATATACAAATGTATGTCTTATCGGCACCCAACCTCTTCAGGTATTAATCTATCATGGCGGCTTATTCAAAGACAGCCAACTCATCAATTGATGATCCTTTGAATGAAAAGAATTTACATAAAAGTAAGTAGGTGCCTATTTGTTTTTGATTGCGCTGAAACACGAAATGATAAATGATAGGATTTGAAAAGCGAACGTCTGAAAAATCAAACAGGTTAAGAAAAAACTTTCGTTAAAAAATCAATAAAATATGAAAATGCTACACGAAAAGACAAGGCTACGATTGAAATTAACTTTGTTTTAACAGCAAAAAGATACATGATCGTAAAAAAGACGCCATCACCTAAAAGACAGAGGGGATGAGATATGAAATGATCCGATTGAACACCAAGATAAAATCTTTAGGGTGCAAGGTGAGCGGTGATTAATAAATATGTTATGTAAAAATGATGGGAGTGGATGCCAGGCTGCCGCGATCACAGCACATTTTCACCTTTTGATGGAAACACATGCTGCCAGAGAGAAGCGTGGGAAAGTCGGCAAAGGTAGATAAAGCCTTACTCATCACTCTGATATATACAGATCATGTAGATATTCAACAGAAACTAGAAGAGTTATAGTGATGGACACCATTCTATAAACAAACATACAACGCTAATGAAAAAAGGTATAATAATGCCAAAGAACTGTTAAGACCTACAGACGGACATTTTTTTCTTCTAAAAAACATAAAGTAAGACGCCCCCTCCTCCCCCCCCCTTTTTTTTTGTAAATGTATAGAACATACACTGCCATACAAAAAAATTAAATTTGAAAACTTAAACAATTCCGTTTTCAGAATTTGTGTCATTTTACACAATATAAAATTATCTTTTTTTCTAAAACGTCTTATATAGTGACCACGTGATCATTGTTCTTCGGTATTATTATAAAAAGTCTTATCTTGGTAAAAAAAAATTCGGTGATTATAGCATTATTTAGTTATGTATTAACAAAAATAAATATATCATGGTATGCTCTATCTTAGAACAAAATGAGGGCAAAGTTTAAAAAGTGATTCGGAATACCCAAGTTGCCTGTATTAAACAAAATCGATTCTGCGGTTTCTGCCACATTTTAAAATGATTATTTTCGGTTCGAATCCGTTGTAGATTGTGCTACACTATCGTTTTACAGAACCACAGTGAGAAAACAAAATTCATCGTAGGTGGCGCCACTCGAATTAATCAAATACGGCGCCGCATACATTCAATATGATTCAAAATATTGCAAATGAGATAAAGAAGATCCTGACGACAATCTCAACAGCACTCACAGTAAAGCACCAAGTTGAGCATCGAGGGACCCCTAGCAAGCTAAAGGTGGGACCATGCCCGGGAGGAGTAAGCATCCCCTGCCAGTGTTTGGCTAGCCGCACCCGCCGTCGATGTTCATGCACGAAAATTAAAAAAATATCTACAAAACATGCACTGTCTGAGGTTTTGTCTATACAAACCAAGACTGTCGTACTATGGATTCTATCGCTTCGAATCTCTGATAAGAACTTCTGATATACATATACATATTCTGACTGCGTGGGGCCAATTTAAGCCGCGTTTACACTCAAAGTTTCATTGGACAATGTCGTCTGTTTACACTATCTAAGTTGTTCTTGAAAACGCTGGATATAAGAAAGCTCTTGTAAATATTGTAAATATTTTCAGGACAACTTAATTTAAAGCAATTTCGTCATGCATCTTCATGCTACCTTCTTCCTAGAATTTTCTGCGATTTTACCACGTGCTTATGTTTTGCAAACACAGCTGGTGTCATGTGAATCTATGTTCTGATTAGTCCATTCCTGTTTAAGTCCGATCATCATCAGAGATATTTCAAGCCAAAGTGATGTTCAGACAAGCCATAACTTATTTCAGTAGCGCCCTCTACCTTGATTTTTGAATTAGAGGTCTTATTCTGTCTAGATCTATAAATCTGATTCTCGACGAGAAAAAATAGTGACTTCTGTATTGTTTGCAAAAATTTCAAATAGCTGGACATGGTGAAGAATGAAGACTTGTGACTATCAACTCAGAAACATAGCAATAAACATTGGACATACTACTACCACTTCAACCAACAGTAAGATGCGATAATGAAAATATTAACACGGGATAGAATTGGAAACAAAGACTTTTAAGTGAAAAAAGAAAGAAAGACAGCACAAATCTGTTTCAAGTGCCGACCGTTGTATAGCAGCTGTATCCGGAATACAAGCGCACAACCCATCCCCTCTTATCAGGATACACAAAGGTCTCCCAAGACGCTGAACTGTTGTATATGCATCTCACTGTAAGCATTGTCGGAAACCCACAGCCTATTGCCCTACGATTATAGGGAATTCTCGTTTTAATGCGTCATACGTTTATATATAGTAACCAATGAAATAGTCGATTTATAATCCGACGATGCACTGTAAGGTGGTATCACAAATATGACAGTAAAGCACAGGGGTCCAAAACAATACATAAATTATTAGCAAAAAGAAGTGTGCATGCGGAAAACAATCCGTGCTCTGCTGACTGAAGCGAGTTCATGATTAATCCTTTCAGTCAGATTAGACGAAGGATCTCTGGTGAGACTAAGACAATACCTGTCATGGAGTCTCATCGCAATGGTTGCCCAGTATACAATGCTCGAAAAGTTGATGGTACAAAACTGTAGATGGCTACAGCATCATGCATAAATGTTCTCTTGGTAACTACAGGATCATATACGCTATAAAAAGCCATTGATCATTTCTTGAAATTTTCGATTGAAGTTCATTTCTTTTTTTTTTTAAGTCAGAGAAAGGAAATCCTTGTGGAGCTTTTATCACATCGAGATACACAGTTGTATTTGTAAGTTTTCTTACTCTAGTTTCTCACCTATGACCATTACACAACAGCATTAATTTATTTTAACCACCCTGGCATTTGTAAGTTGTAAACATCTAGGTATAGACAATACCTTTTGCTATCTGTATTGCTATTGTAAGGTATTGTTACAAATTATGCACATGTCAATCAGCAAAGCACGATCACCTACCAATCAAAAGTATGGGATGTGACACCTAAAAAGTGAGACAGACAGACGGACAGACATGCAACCTACAAAGTTTTCGCTATGCTTTGTAAGCGACATATATACCTTACACAAATGTTAGATCAATTATTACTGAATGTCAAGCCAGAATGAACCTGAAGGTGTAAATCAAGTCTGCCATCTGTTCAATATATCTCACATTGACAACAGTGGTCATCACGTGGTACTCGTTAAAGACGTACAGCGCCAGTAAGGCTTTCCTTTCTTGTTCGACAGACAGCTGATCTAAACAAAATAATTTGGAATCAGTGGGAGCCCAGCATTTAGCGTAATAGAAGACAACTGTTACATTAGCAAAGAAGAAAGATTTCTTTTTTTTTTTTTCGTGATTCATCATAATCATGCTGACGATGATAACGCAGACATCCCTTTGTCTTTCTATACATGATTGATTGATTACTGTCGAAGATGTGACCCAATATGTTTTCACAGACAAAAAAAAAACTGAAATATTATGACAATTATTTCTTTAAAATTTCAAACAAGAAGGAGAAATGCATTTATTGACCCCAGTTTCCAGGTGGCCTATCCTCCTTCCTTTATATGTGCTTTTAATTCAAGTAGACATCTTGTTATACATGTACCTATCTGTGTATCTCAAGGCCAGCAGGGAAGATCACGGAAAGTCCCCCTAATATTGACCATCCATAATTTTGCAATTCTTATACAAAGTGAAAGGCTAAAGCTCAGAGTGTCCCTTCACCAAATGACTAATCACATGATGAAAACTTGTCCAATTATGTATGAAATTCAATGGGGGTGTTTAGTCTCTTGCGCCAACTTCCAAGAATACTAGTACTAGTATATTATATTTGAACCTCTTTTGCTATGACATTTATGTATAGGATAAAGACCGAGTTGAGGTCTGTATGAAGGTTAGATGCCCGAGAAGAGAACAGGGTGGTGTTTAAAGACCGAGGCCGAAGGCCGAGGTCTTTAAACACCATCCTGTTCTCTCCGAGGGCATCTAACCTTCATACAGACCTCAACGAGGTCTTTATCCGACTTACAAACCGCAGATTTTCTTCAATTTTCCGAAAAAATAACAATCTAAATATTTAGTACACCCCGGCTTTTCAAAATGAAATCGACCATGCAAATTATCGGGTGGAAATATGCAACTGTAACGATTATCAGGCCATAGAAGTAAAATAATTTGTTATACGTCCCGATAATTTTCTGAAAGGTACCATGTATTCGGTCAAAGAAGAAAATAATAGTGCAACAATGAGTTCTATTTCCATAAAAGTTTTTAAATATGTGGTTACATGATTGCAAATAGTGATAAGGAATTAATTACGATTTTCTAATCAAGTGAGGATAATATTTCTTTATATTGTTCATCAAGTTCCTCAATATACATGTATTTGAAAAGCATTTAGAATAATTGGTTTTCAAGAATCGCTTTACTGGGATCTAGATTTATTTGAAATGGCATTTTGGGGGTTTTCGGTTTTCGGGATAGAAAAATCTATTCTTCGTCTGTTATTATTTCTCACGAAAGGATGTCTTTAGCGGACTTGAAACATAATATTTTGTATACTATGGCCGAATGCTCATTATAATCAAAACAATTCACACCCGCGACCGAAATAATTTTCTTTTCTCCGCCCCTCATTGTTTTTTATTGACCTCCACACTTCATTGAACGTTCATAAAACCTCGTATATTTAGAATCGTCCGCGGTCTTTATGAAATAAAATGACCGATGAATAACAAAAGAATCACATTTGAAGTTTAAGTAATGATGGACCTTCTTAATCCGAAGTAATCCGGGAGGAGGGAGAGAAAGGAGGGAGAGAGGGGGAGGGAAGAGGGAGGGAGGGAAGAGGAAGAAAGGGGAGGGAGGGGATAATTTGAAGTAAGTAATGATGGACCTTCTTAATTCGACATTCAAACTAGTGGGTCATACGAATGGTTGATATTCGGACTACACCTTAAGAATACGAAGTTACGAATAACATACATTTCTCTAATCCTGTCAAATGAGATGATTGGTCGTAGAGCAGAATCTTGCAACCTATTTCTTTTTTTTTTTAAATGACCTGCTCTTGTAGACATGACAGTTATCACATATGATCTCACATACATGTTAGTTGAAGTCACATATGAAGGGGTGGACATGGTTAAAGGGAGGGGGAGGAAGGAGGCGGGAGGAGGGAGAGAAAGGAGGGAGAGAGGGGGAGGGAAGAGGGAGGGAGGGAAGAGGAAGAAAGGGGAGGGAGGGGATGAAAGGGGGCGGGAGGAGGGAGAAAAGGGGGCGGAAGGGGGGAGGTAAGGGAAGGGTGAAAAGGAGGGGGAGGGAGGAGGGGCGGGATGGCTAAGGTAAGGGGGTAGGGGAGGTAAGCGAGGTACCCCCTGTCCACAACCCCCATATGAATTTTCATAACTGACTAAATATTTAGCTACGTGTATGCCATTTTCCTTTCTTTAAAAAAAGGAAGTGAAGAGCTCTACTGGAATGTATTGATAATTTATTTTCATGTACTCAGCAAATCTATTAATTATAAGGATATATAAATGACACGGCATATTTGTCTCTGAACTTCTACAACGCACAAAATGCTAATGACTCAGTCACGTCTTTATCAAAGCGAGCCAAAAGGCGCGTGTAATAATTGAAATAGTCACGTGCCAATGTTTGCCAGTCGTGAATAATCTCACCTGATTCGTGATGGTAACACCTATAAGTAAGGTAATAAGAGTCCCCTTCGGCGTTGCCGGTAGGGGACTAACAAACCACCCTCCCCCACCTTCTTCCTATGCGATTCATTCTTATCTGTATAATATTGTTTCTGAGTATCAGAAAAAATGTCCCCTTAAAACATGAAGTTAAGGTAGAGCATCCCTCAGGTCTAAGATGCTCATATTTCCAAAATAGCAACTTTAACAATGTTTTTATTTCCATATATTCATCTGATATAAAAACAAAAAATAATTTGTGGTTTCATGTTTATACTGAGAACTTCTAATAGCCGTTTGAACTGAACATTGGACCGTATGGGAAAAGTAAGAAAAATCCCATTTTAGAGTTGATAAAATGTAACTATAAAAGTTTCTTTTCCCAATATCGTATTATTTTGATAATATGAACAATATTCTGAAGAGAAAAAATAGGGTATCCAGGCACAAAATTACCAGCAATTCTGACCTGAAAGATACTCTACCTTAAGCTCTCCTTTTTGTATTTTGTTGTTTTTGTGTGTTTGAGTAAGACGATCACATTTCAACTTTTAAAGAAAGAACTGGGTAATACGTTGCTGTCTCCTCTACAATGAAGAGTTTTGAAATGGGGGATTATAAAAATATTCAACTCGCAAACAAGGTCATAGGCGACACAGAAAGCTCTGATCATAAGGAATCTATATGTTAAACATCAAAGCCATATCCCTTACAATTAAAAAGTAGGTCAAAGGTCAGGGTCACTAGGTCAAAAGTCATGGTATCAAATGAAAGCTCTGGTCATGAGGAATCTATATGTGAAATATCAAAGCCCTATCCCTTATAGTTGAAAAGTAGGTCAAAGGTCAAGGTCAAGTCACTAGGTCAAAAGTCATGATTTCAAATGAAAAGCTCTTATCATGAGGAATCTATACGTGAAATATCAAAGCCCTATCCCTTTTAGTTTAAAAGTAGGTCAAAGGTCAAGATCAAGGTCCAATGAATAAATTCACGCTATCACGCAATTTTCAACCGATTAAATATACAAGCATGGTCAGGCAGTATGTCCACGTTCTCGCTGCACACTTTCCACAACAGCCTCAATATTTCAAAAAACCGACACGATAAATACGTTCCGCATCTACACATTATTTAATTTTTTCGCTATTGACCTATGTATTATGCCTGATTATTAGTGATATAAGTTTCCCTTCGTATTCTGGCCCGGAGTATGAATGGTTTTGTCAATTGGGTATATTGCTATATGTAATAAAATAAAATAATAAAAAAAAAAAAAAAAGATCAACTTCTGAACCAAAATATAACGAAGGTCAAGGTCACTAGGTCAAATGTCTTGGTATCAAAATGTAGAAAGCCCTATTACTAATACTTGAAGAGCTATCTGCTTTAAAAGAACTTCTTAACCGGACGGACAGACAGACGGACAGGGTGTTTCCTATATACCCCCTCAAAAAAAAAACTTCATTTGCGGCGGTTATAATTACAGGGCTTCAGATAAACGGACTTTATTATTAGAAATTAACAAGTTGACTAAAAAATGTTCTGAAAATGGACATTAATCTATCTACATTCGACAATTTCTTTAAAAGTCTTTGTGATCATTAAAAATTCTATACATATCCGATTGCCCACATTATATCTAAATGAAACATAGGTAATCACAGATTACGAAGCTCACCTCGTGGCAGCAAAATTCAGTTCAAACATATTTCTAAGTACATGTATATTAGCTTTAAAATGCAAAATCATTCAAGCGGAAAAAGTAGGTCAAGGTCATTTTATGAAAGTTTGATCAAAGATACATCCAATATGCAAGTTTGGTACATGTAGCACTTATACTCTGCTCAATATTGGCTTTTAAAGGCAAAATCACTCAAGTGGAAAAAGTAGGTCAAGGTCATTTTATGAAAGTTTGATCAAAGATACATCCAATATGCAAGTTTGGTACATGTAGCACTAATACTTTGCTCAATATTGGCTTTTAAAGGCAAAATCACTCAAGTGGAAAAAGTAGGTCAATGTCAATTTATGAAAGTTTGATCAAAGATACATCCTATATGCAAGTTTGGTACATGTAGCACATATACTTTGCTCTTTATCGGCTTTTAAAGGAAAAATCACTCAAGTGTTAAAAGTAGGTCAAGGTCAATTTATGAAAGTTTGATCAAAGATACATCCTATATGCAAGTTTGGTACATGTAGCACATATACTTTGCTCTTTATCGGCTTTTAAAGGAAAAATCACTCAAGTGTTAAATGTAGGTCAAGGTCAATTTATGAAAGTTTGATCAAAGATACATCCTATATGCAAGTTTGGTACATGTAGCACATATACTTTGCTCTTTATCGACTTTTAAAGGCAAAATCACTCAAGTGTTAAAAGTAGGTCAAGGTCACTTTATGAAAGTTTGATCAAAGATACATCCAATATGCAAGTTGGGTACATGAAGCACTTATACTTTGCTCAATAATGGCTTTTAAAGGCAAAATCGTTCACGTGGAAAAAGTAGGTCAGATGCAGCATCCGATGTATGGGTCCATCTTGACATCCCAAGATGAATTACTTGTGCAAGTTTGGTTACTGTAGCATCAGTACTTTGTCAGATACTGAGCTACCCCAAACTTCTTAACCAAGCTACTCTGAGCTACCCCAAACTTCTTAACCAAGTCAATCAAGCGGAAAATGTAGGTCAGATGCTGCATCCAATGCATGGGTTCCTCTCGACATCCCAAGATGAATCACTTGTGCAAGTTTGGTTACTGTAGCATCAATACTTTGCCAAATACTGAGCTACCCCAAACTTCTTAACCGGACGCGGACGCGCGGGGGTATAGCATAAGCTCACTCTACTTCGTCGAGGTGAGCTAAAAATACAGTACTTTATAATTTTCTGCCCCTACAGAAGACATGTAACCGGTTTTCGTTCAAACACTATATGCCCTCTTGGTCGGTAGATTGTAAATGAAGCAAAAGAAGTACAAGGTCGAGTCTACTGTGAGACTAAGACAGTTATAAATACCCAGAGTTGAACCACACACAGAATACGTGCTTTCCCTCTAGATTTGGTCACCCTCGAGTAATGGTCAATTATTGCTTTTAGTAGGGTCTTCCTTTCCATACTATGTCTTAAGCTTCATCATGTAAACAACTACTCCATGTATGACGTAGAAACTAAATTTTTGTTTGACAACAAACAGACAGACTGACAGATATCGAGAAACCACTGTATATGCCTTCGACGTGACGTAAGCAGAGGCACAATTATAACCACTAGCCATATATGAATTAGGTCAAGGTCTAAATCAATGGTGCCAATAGATATCCTGTCCACACGAAATGTTAAAAATTTGAAAGCCTATCTCCTCCCATTCAAATCTAAAGACCAATGTCAGGGTCACGAGGTCAAAACAACTGACCCCAAAAGAGGTCTTTCAAAAAGGCATAATTCATTTATGACATATAAAACATACATATGATATGTAACTTATTTACCATTTGAAAGTTGAACTCAATGTTAATGTTTTACGGACAAACAACATGCGTCTCCAATTCACCGATTACGGTGGGGGGATCACCTATTTTATCTGAAATCTAAATGTACTTTTTGAATGTTTCACCTGCAAGTCATTACAATGCCTAAAACAACACTATTCGCTCGTTCATAAGTTTTTGACATGTTCATTTAAGTAATATTAATAATGCCACCCAGGCCTCAATGGACATAAATTGTGAGTGCTGTGGGTGGCTACATACCTATCAAATGTTCTGTAGACAGGGTGAGGGACCACACAACATAAAACACGAGAAGAGCAGCACGTGTCAGAATGCGCCTCAAAGACAACTGACAAGTTGCTGGATATTTTCAAACTGGATAATTTTCTCCTTCATTTATTAATTGCTACAGTACTGTACATGTATCTAATATGTACCTTTTTGTTAATCACTAGGCATGAACTATTCAGAGGATGAACGCCAGAAAATAAACGTTAAATTAATTGTTTCAGTATGTAAATGATTTATCAAACGAGCAACACGACTGTAATAAATTCCATGTTCTATAAACCTGCACTTTGGTAAACGACAAGAAAAAGAAATGGAAAGGAATCTTGTAAATAGGTCGACATTACAATAAGTACGTGGACAAACGGACGTACATGAAGTCGTTCTTGTGTACGTGTACTAATGTTCTTAGTGGTAGTGAACAGGATAGCGAATAAAACGGTAGTTACAAGCGCGGATCCAGAGGGGGGGTCGGGGAGGTCCGGACCCCCCCTGGAATTTTCGAAACATTGCTAAATTTTCGTTATTAATATGCATATTTCATAAGATTAAGTCCAAATTCCCTTTTGTTGTCATAATATTTGAAAAATATATCATGAATTTTTATCAGAAATCTTTCATTTTGATAATATTTTGCCGTCAGTATTTCAAAAATTTTCTTGCTCGCTTCCGCTCGCCAGAATTTATTGATTTAAACATATTTTTTAAATCAAATTTATTCTTGTGCTGGAGAAATGCGTGTCGAAATGGTGTGTTTGCATGGAAAAGGGGAAGGGATGAGAATGGGCAGGGGGGGGGGGGGGGATTTATTACATACATGTACGTTATTTTCAAATGATGCTGCGCTTTCCTATATATACAACACATATATATTACACCTAGGTCAATAAACAAGGGCACTAAGGAAACGAACAGAAACTGAAAAAGACACGAATAGTGGATTTTATTCCAATTCTTGGAAAAAAATTTCGCTGGCTCGCTATCGCTCGCCATTTGTTGTATTTACATATTAGAACTGACAATCAATTTAATCAATTACTATGATGTGAAAATTCATCATTAGAGACAGAACTGACAATCAGCAATCAATAACTTTATTTTCTTGCGTTTGCGTTTGGGTTTTTTTTTTTTTTTTTGCTCTTCAAAAAATTCGGACTTTAGGACCCCCCCTGAAAAAAATTTCTGGATCCGCCCATGAAGTTAGGATACTCATACTTGGCATAGGCTACAAGAAATACATGTGTCGTCTGCGGCAACATAACTAAATCTGTAATGACATCTTAGTTTTATATCATCTGCTATAGCCAATAAGATACATCATAATCAGCAAGTGAATGCTAGCTTTTAGTTTCTGATATTGCAATATGTCCAATATTAAAGTTTTTCCAAAGTAGGTCAAAGTCCTAGATCAAGATCACCAGGTCAAAGTTTCGGTATCACCATAAAGGTATCGTCAAAGGTGTCTTTTTCTGACTTTAAATTTTGAGAAAATTTCAAGTGAGCTCACTTGAAATTTTCTCAAAATTTAAAGTCAGAAAAAGACACAAGTAATACACGTGAGAAATATGAGAATCCAAATATGAGAATCCTATCACCTACCATTCATAAATTGTGCCAAAATATCAACGTTTTTCAAAAGCAGGTCAAAGTCCAAAGTCAAGATCACCAGGTATTAAAATTAATTTATGAGTATAAGGGTCTTGTCACAAGTATTTAACATTACAAATATGAGTCCTATTACCTACTATTATGCCCAATAATAAAACTATTCAAAACTATGTTAGTATCCATGGTCAAGGTCATCGGGTCCAAAATTTTGTTATCAGGCTCAAAGTGTTGACCCAAGCCAAAGAGGAATATGAAAATCCTATCACCATTGATCACATACTATTAAAAAAGTATGCCCATGCAATACTAATAGAAGTTTTTCAAAGTCAATTTTCCTTAACCTGATTGCTCAGGCATGGAATGTGGGTCAGATGCAGCATCTGTACCATGTATTGCATTGAGCATCCTTAGATGCATCATCCATGTAAGTTTGGTTGATGTAGGACTTATATTAAGGCAAGTGGACCTTAACCTGCTCACTCAAGCGTAAATGTGGGTCAGATGCAGCCTCCGTACCATGCATTGTAGTAAGCATCCTCAGATGCATCATCCATGCAAGTTCGGTTGGTGTAAGACTTATAGTAAGGCGGGAATGGACCTGTCCCATTTTACCTAAACTGCTCACTCAAGCATGAAATGTAGGTCAGATGCAGCCTCCGTACCATGCATTGTTGTAAACATCCTCAGATGCATCATCCATGCAAGTTTGGTTGGTGTAGGACTTATAGTTTAGCGGGAATGGACCTGTCCCGCTTTGCTTAACCTATAGTGCGGACGCCGACGTCGACGACGGGGCGATAGCATAAGCCCCCCCCCCCCCCCTCTACTTCGTAGAGGTGAGCTAAAAATTGTCTAATAATTGATTTTATACTGAATGAATTCCTCATTGCAAGTTGACTATGTCCATCAAAGACAACCGTTTATTAAGGAGGCACTCAAATTCTACAAAAAATAGGGTAATCAAAGATTACATAGCTCGCCTATACAGGTTTTTGTCAGAAACCAGGTTAAAGTTTTTGAAAAGTAGGTCAAAGTCCAAGGTCAAGGTCACTAGGTCAAAGGTCATGGTCTCAAATGAAAGGTCTCGTCACTAGGTATCTACATCAAAACCCTACCCTTTATAGTTCAAGAGATATAGCCCAGGTTAAAGTTTTCTCTACGGACGACGACAACGACGACGCCGAGGGTATGGCATTAGCTCTTCGGACTTTTTCGTCCCGGCGAGCTAATAACGAAACACAATGACGTCAACGGCTTTCATTAAAGTGCAATGCCAAGAGCGCATGATCGGATGTCGTGATGTTAAAGTTCTTGTCACCATCAATGGACGTGTGAAACATGAACTAACTGTATTTAAAGGCAAAAAGAAATATTATACTAAGTGTATTTTTGAAGTAAATGCACACAAATGAAAATAAAAAGTCTTGTCACAAACAATGCACATGTAAAAGTATGGCATAAAAAATTATTAAAAGAAGACGGATAAATTGCCATTAGTACAGTATGAGGTCAAACTAAAAAGATCGAGTCAGTAGGCCAAATATTAAGCTATCAAATGAAAGGCCTTGTCACAATGCAAACACAAATCAAAAAGTTTTTGCCTTGTTAAAATTCCAAGTATGACGGCCAAGGTCGCGGGATCAAAGATCATATGGTATCTATAGAAGATTAGAGAAAAAAATCGTATTTTTCTTAAAGTAAAGGAAGGTTTTATCACGACCATTGCACATTTTATAGCTAAGATGTATACGATTCAAAAGTTATGGCCAATGTTAGTCAAGCAGGAAAACATGACAAGAGCAATGTGCACAACTTATTACAAAATCATGGAAATACAAGATCCAAAGCAGAAATCGTATTTGTCCAGATTCTTTCCATGTTCCCTCTATTATTATATGGTATTACCGGTATTTGTTACCTAGGATTTCTTATAATCACAATTCATCTGTAACTACCATGAACGCTCTAACGGTGTTTTCTTCACAAAATAAAAGCTTTGGTTAAACGATTGTATTGATTGACGAAACTTCCGAGGTCCAAAATTGCATTGCTAGCCTACGACACTGCAGGTTGCGAGTCTTAATGAGAAAGATAGGCTTGTAAGAGATGGCCCAATCAAGGAACGATTGGCGAGGAGTTGAGCGCGTGCGGCAGCTGTCGATTCCATTGCCATACAATGGGTGAAAACAAGCCAATAAAGTGCAGTATTGACACGCTACGATAGCCTCCCATCAAACCTCAATATCTCTACTTGATTAAAATAAGCCGAGCGCATTTGCAAGTGTAAGCATTTAACGGTATGCGGTTTACAAAAACATGTAGAAGTGAGATTTATACGACTATTAGCCGTTAGACCGTTATATAAACATGATAAAGGATCATATAGTATTGGTGTCAGTAAAGATTAACAGGTCGTGATGATTGGTACGCTCCTTCTATATATTCTATCTCATCTTAATTTTTTTTTTACTTACATAGAGATGATAATGTACAATTTGAAAGCAAAAAAATAAAAATAAAATAAATATATAAATAAAGCATGTGTTTGTGAAACACGAATGCCCCCAGTTGTATCTTTGAAATTAAAAACACTATTTTCTTTTAACATGTTTAAGTATGTGAAAAATTTTTGGTATCAATTGGAAAATTTTGTGACAAGGAATACACATGTAAAATATGTAAGCCCTATCACTTACTATTCAAAAGTTATGTCCCATATTAAAGTTTTCGAAAAGTAGGTCAAAGGTCAAGGTCAAAGTCACCAGATCAATAAAGCCTGTATTTGTGAAACACGAATGCCCCCGGTGGCATCTTTGTTAATACATGTACATGTATTAACTTCATTTTCTATTAAGTATGTGAAAGGTCAACAATATTGGTATCAATGGAAAGGTTTTGTCACAAGGAATACACATGTGAAATATGAAAGCCCTATCACTTAGCATTCAAAAAACATGCCCATTGTTAAAGTTTTTGAAAAGTAGGTCAAAGATCAAGGTGAAGGTCACGAGGTCAAAAATTGTAGTATCTATTTAAAGGTCTTGTCACAAGGAATACACATGTGAAATATGAAAGCCATATCACTTACCATTCAAAACTAATTCCCAATATTAGAGTTTTTGAAAAGTAGGTCAAAGGTCAAGGTCACGAGGTCAAAAATTTTGGTATCAATGGAAAGGTCATGTCACAAGGAATACACATGCGGAATATGAAAGCCCTAACACTTACCATTCAAAAGTTATGCCCAATGTTAAAGTTTTTGAAAAGTAGGTCAAAAGTCAAGGTCAAGTTCATGAGGTCAAAACTTTTGGTATCAATGAAAAGGTCTTGTCGAAAGGAATACATATGTGAAATATGAAAGCTCTATCACCTTCCAGTCAAAAGTTATGTCCAATGTTAAAGTTTTTGAAAAGTAGGTCAAAGGTCAAGGGCAAGGTCATGAGGTCAAACATTTTGGTATCAATGGAAAGGTCTTGTCACAAGGAATACTCATGTGAAATATGAAAGGTCTATCACCTTCCATTCAAAAGTTATGCCCAATGTTAAAGTTTTTTCGGACAAACAGACAAACAGACAGACAGACAGACGCACAGGCCAAAAACTATAAGCCCCCGAATCTGTGATTCCGGGGGCATAAAAGGTCTTGTCACAAGGAATACACATGTGTAAATATCAAAGCCCTATCACTCACCATTCATATCACTCACCATTCAAAAGTTATGCCTAAAGTTAAAATTTTTGAAAAGTAGGTCCAAGGTCAAGGTCATGAGGTCAAAAATTTTGGTATCAATGGAAAGGTCTTGTCACCTTCAATTCAAAAGTTATTCCCAATGTTAAAGTTTTTCAGACAAACAGACAGACAAACAGACGGACAGGCCAAAAATCTATATGCCCTCAAATCTTGGATTCCTGGGGGCATAAAAAAGAAAAAGAAAAGATATAGGTTACAATCAACTAGAGAATATCACATTTGCAAATATTGGGCTGTCAACAACAACAACTGAGGTCTGATTCATGTGACCCATCGACGATGATAAAAATCAAAAAGATCGTAACTTTCACAAGTGAGCAGTCTATAAAAAGAAAATATAGGGAAAGGGCTCAGGTTCCCGTTTCTGCATTTATTTAAACTAACTAATAGAAGATACAATAAATATTATAATTGCATGTTAACTGGTATGGTCATAATCACTTACATTTATAGCAGTATTATCAATCAATATACACATATTGAAGTTTAGATTCCACAATGTACCATAGCTGGTGAATAAAGTACAATACTTACCACTGTGTCAACATCATGATTTGGTTCATCTGCCCACTGAACATGTGATCTCTGTAAGAAAGTGTAAGAAAGAGGTGCCATTATCACTATAAAACATCAACTCTCACTATACAGATCATTTAATGACAAGACATGAAGGATGGATGCTTTGAAAATGAATCCTGGCCATAGCAATATACATGTTTAAAACTCCTTAAGTCTCCTCTTTCAAATGACATACTAGTATATGTTATATTCTTCAGCCCACCCAGTGATACATCCCAGACTTATAGCCACAGTGAATCCATAAATAAAATAGAAAATCTGTATATAGGCTTACTTAGATTTTAAAGAAGGTCCAAATCTACAGACTCCAGGGAAAAAAAACCCAACACATATTTGTGAAATATGAATGCCCCATTGGCATCTTTGTCAGTGAAACAGCTGAAATGTAAAACGTAGGTCACATTTCAAGGTCAAGGTCACAAGGTCAAAATTTAAGTATCCATGGAAAGGTCTTGTCACAAGGAATGCACATGTGAAACATGAAAGCCCTATCACTTAACATTCAAAAGTTTTGGCCAAGGTTGAAGTTTTTCAAAAGTAGGTCAAACTTCAAGGTCAAAAGGTCAAAAATTTTAGTATCCATGGAAAGGTCTTGTCACAAGAAATACACATGTGAAATATGAAAGCCCTATCACTTACCATTCAAAAGTTATGACCAGGGTTAATGTTTTTTGTGGACAAACTGACAAACCAAGAACTATATGCCCCAGAATATCTGATTACGGGGGCATACTTATATATATGGAACAAATCATACGTTCTGGCCATAGAAAATTAGCATATGAAATATCAAAACCCTATCCCTTGTGGTTTAAGAAATAAAACCTCATAAGTCTGAGGTTGATGTCACTAGGTCAAATTTTACAACATTAAATGACGGGACCTGCCATGGGCTGCCTACAAGTAAAGTATTTTGAAAGTATCTACTCATCATCAATCAAACATGCTCTGTAACTATCCAAGATAAGCTATATATAAAATATCATCACAATACCAGAATATCAATGACAAAAAAATGTCTGGAAAACTAAACATAGTGTAATCAAAGATTACGAAGCTCACCTCGTGGCAGCAAAGTTCAATTTAAACATATCTCTAAGTACATGTATATTAAGAAAATCACTCAAGTGGAAAAAAGTAGGTCAAGGTCATTTCATGAAAGTTTGATCAAAAATACATCTAATATGCAAGTTTGGTATATGTAGCACTTATACTTTGCTCAATATTGGCCTTTAAAGGCAAAATCACTCAAGCGGAAAAAGTAGGTCAAGGTCATTTTATGAAAGTTTGATCAAAGATACATCCAATATTCAAGTTTGGTACATGTAGCACTTATACTTTGCTCAATATTGGCCTTTAAAGGCAAAATCACTCAAGTGGAAAAAGTAGGTCAAGGTCATTTTATGAAAATTTGATCAAAGATACATCCAATATGCAAGTTTGGTACATGTAGCAATTATACTTTGCTCAATATTGGCCTTTAAAAGGCAAAATCACTCAAGTGTAAAAAGTAGGTCAATGTCAATTTATGAAAGTTTGATCAAAGATACATCCAATATGCAAGTTTGGTGCATGTAGCACTTTTACTTTGCTCAAAATTAGCCTTTAAAGGCAAAATCACTCAAGCGGAAAAGTAGGTCAAGGTCATTTTATGAAAGTTTGATCAAAGATACATCCAATATGCAAGTTTGGTACATGTAGCACTTATACTTTGCTCAATATTGGCCTTTAAAGGCAAAATCACTTAAGTGGAAAAAATAGGTCAAGGTCGCTTTATGAAAGTTTGATCAAAGATACATCCAATATGCAAGTTTGGTACATGTAGCACTTATACTTTGCTCAATATTGGCTTTTAAAGGCAAAATCACTCAAGCGGAAAAAGTAGGTCAGATGCTGCATCCGATGCATGGGTTCACCTCAGCCTCCCAAGATGAATCCCTTGTTCAAGTTTGGTTACTGTAGCATCAGTACTTTGTCAGATACTGAACTACCCCAAAAACTTTAACCAGACATTGACAAAGTCATTCAACCGGAAAATGTAGGTCAGATGCTGCATCCAATGCATGGGTTCACCTCAGCATCCCAAGATGAATCACTTGTTCAAGTTTGGTTACTGTAGCATCAGTACTTTGTCAGATACTGAACTACCCCCAAAAACTTTAACCAGACACTGACAAAGTCATTCAACCGGAAAATGTAGGTCAGATGCTGCATCCGATGCATGGGTTCACCTCAGCATCCCAAGATGAATCACTTGTGAAAGTTTGGTTACTGTAGCATCAGTTCTTTGTCAGATACTGAACTACCCCAAAAACTTTAACCAGACACTGACAAAGTCATTCAACCGGAAAATGTAGGTCAGATGCTGCATCCGATGCATGGGTTCACCTCAGCATCCCAAG
Organism: Pinctada fucata; assembly: GCA_028142955.1. NCBI lineage: Eukaryota > Metazoa > Mollusca > Bivalvia > Pterioida > Pteriidae > Pinctada > Pinctada fucata. The sequence continues at coordinate 25,721,269 of AP027114.1, forward strand.
ATGAATCACTTGTGCAAGTTTGGTTACTGTAGCATCAGTACTTTGTCAGATACTGAGTTACCCCAAAAACCTTAACCGGACGCGGACGCGGACAACGACGGGGACGGGGACGGGGACGCGGACGCCGGGGTTATAGCATAAGCTCATCTCAACTTCGTCGAGGTGAGCTAAAAATGACAGATGGACAGACTAATTAATTATCCCCTCCAGTTCTGCTGTTAAGGGACAAAGCAAAGCAAGAAATTCAACGAAACAAAAACAAAAGAAGTAGTTTGTCCCTTAAGTCAATCCTGTAACGTATTTTTTCCTATAGAATGATAGGACGTAATCAAAGAACCACAACTCTAAGAGCTGTTTACCCCTTGATCAGGCCGTTCTTTTTTTTCATGTTTGAAAATTTGATCCATGTTTGGAAATTTGATCATTCTAATATGCTTTAGATTATGTTTTGTTTTTAAAGCCTAGAATGGGTACAGTAACTTATCTATATAGAAAGAAAGATTATTACAGATAAAGACAAAATCAGTAAAACTGATGGATGCTCCCCGAACACAATTTTGAAATCAAAAGATTGATCTTCTGTGTGTCATTGACTTTTCAGAAATGATCATAATGACCTTGACCTTTAACCCTAATATGACCTTGATGACCTTTGTCTGAAAGCCCACATCCTGCAAAACAGTTTATGAATTTTTGATAAATTATCCCCCACAAGGTATGTCTTAAGCACCCCCCCCCTTTTTTTTGGTACACAATTTCTCATCAATGCAATACAAATCTTAAAACCTGCTACATGTATTTAACAAAGGTGCAAAAAAATGTGCACATTTCCTTTGATAAACATAATTTCAGACCATTTTGAATTTAAATAGATTTATCATAATGAATGAACTTTGTCTTAAAGTAGATGAAATATAAGATGAAATTCTCATAAAGCAGCCTATATTATATATATGTATGTACATCTTTTTATTCCTTTTATTTATTTATTTATTTATTTATTTTCAGAACAAGCACAAGCATAAGAACAAGCCGTTGAGTTTCAAAAATTTGAGTTCTAAATCTATTTTAGTGTCGTGAGTCTTTCGCACCATTTTTGTGCTGTTTAAATCTTTTCTCTGCGAGTGAGATGCATTTTAACTCTGTCTGTCGTCTGCCTGTTTTTCTTTTTACAGTCATCATTATGTACGGGATTCTTTTGTGTATTTATTTTCAAGACAGTCTCCAAACTGACAGACCTTGAAAATGAAGTCGGTACATTGTACCAAAGACAACCCTCAATTGTATATGCCCTCTCTATTTTTCCTTACAAAAGGAGCATGTGATTGTAGATTTGTGCATGACATCAAGCTCATGTGCTTTGTACATGTTTTGTGAGAGAAAATTTCCTCATAAAAAGAATGAAGTTCCGGACATTGGTTAGCATTAAAAAAATAAATAAATATCAATTAAAAATATATTAAGAATAAAACCTGTGTTTCTGAAACACGAATGCCCCCCTTTGGCATCTTTGACAGTAAAACAGCTGAAAAGTAGTTTCACATTTTGGAGGTCAAGGTCACAAGGTCAAATTTGGTATCATGGAAAAGTCTTGCCACAAGGAATTCATGTGTGAAATATGAAAGCCATATCAATAAGCATTCAAAAGTGATGGCTGAAACTTAAATTTTCGAAATTAGGTCAAACACCAAGGTCAAGTTCAAGAGGTAAATAGTTTTGGTATCCATCAAAAGGTCTTGTCACAAAGAAAACACATGTGAATTATGAAAGCCCTATCACTTACCATTCAGAAGTTATGACCAAGGTTAAAGTTTTTCGAAAGAAGGTCAAACTCCAAGGTCAAGGTCATAAGGTCAAAAATTTTGGTATTCGTTGAAATGTCTTGTCGCAAGGAATACACATGTGAAAAATTAAAGCCATATCACTTACCATTCAAATGGTATTGCTAAGTTAAAAGTTTTTCAAACATAGGTCAAACTCCAAGGTCAAGGTAACAAGGTCAAAAATTTATGTACCCATGGAAAGGTCTTGTCACAAGGAATACACATGTGAAAATTTTGGTATCCATGGAAAGGTCTTGTCACAAGGAATGCACATGTGAAATATGAAAGCCCTATCAATTACCATTTAAAAGTTATGGCCAAGGTTAAAGTTTTTCAATAGTAGGTCAAACTCCAAGGTCAAGGTCACAAGGTCAAAAATTTTGGTATCCATGGAAAGGTCTTGCCACAAGTAATGCACATTTGAAATATGAAAGCCCTATCACTTACCATTCGAAAGTTATGCCCAAGGCTAAAGTTTTTGCGGACAAACAGACAGACCAAAAACTATGTGCCCCCGAATCTTCGATTACGGGGGCATAAAAATCTATAGCAGATGACATAAAATCGCCGATTTCTGAAAGGATCCATCCAAATCTTAAAAATGAAAATATATAGAATGCTCTATCTTCGCAATTTGTGACTTTTCATTTTCAATCTGTGCGAACATTAGTGGTTCATTCGTTCGATCAAGATTGATATGATTTCTTTCTGTGTCTGTACGTCTCGTAAAAGTTATACAATGCTTTATATTTCTTTCTTTTCTGTATAATTACAGGACTATATGTATACTAACGAATATTCGAATACCAATTTTCCATTCGAATATTTACTGAAAACTATTCATTCACAAATATTCGAATATTCGTTTCAGCTTTAATGGCTTCTCCCGCTTAGAAAGACAAAAGTCACCAAAAATAAATTCTGAGAAAGAGAAAGTCACCAGAAATGTAATGTGAAAGTCACCAAAAAAAAACAGAAAGTGAAAGACACCAAAAATATAGAGAGTAAAAGACACCAAATATATAGAGAGATAAAGACACTAAAAATATACAGAAAGTGAAAGACACCAAAAATATACAGAAAGTGAAAGACATCAAAAATATAGAGAGTAAAAGACACCAAAAATATAGAGAGTAAAAGACACCAAAAATATAGAGAGTAAAAGACACCAAAAATATATATAGAGAAAGTGACAGAATTATCACACTAAATATTCTTACCTTTTCAGATGAATATTGACAAGGATTAATTGTAGATGAATTTTCTGTTTTTGACTCTTTCTTTAAGATTCTTCTGGGCTATGAAAGATATGAGAAAAATATCATGTATCGCATTGTGTCAGAGTTCTTGAAAACTTTCATGAAATATCGGACATTTGGAGATTTTTATCAGTCCAAATAATAGTTACAGTGTAAGTTTTCATCGGACCAAAATATTTTTATTGGCAAATCTGATAAAACCAATACTTTTCATGAACTCTGGTACGTTATAAAAATCAATACACATAGTCTGTTTGAAAACAGATCATGGTACGTTCCCTATTTTCCCTTCTCAAATCAAAGTCTATAACTGATAAAATACTAAATCTGAGAGATTTAAAAACTCTCTCATTCTTATATTTGTAATGAAAACATAAAATCAATGTTGTCTAGCGGTTTCGGTGTCAGGCCAGTAACCGTAAGGTTGCTGGTTCGAGCCACACTAGTCATGCTGTTCCCTTGACATTATATATACTTGCCAAGTGTTACATGTTCTATACAAATGAAAATTATTGTTGGTCTAAGGAGAAAAACTTTCAGCTAATTTTCACATTTTAAATTCTACGTTATAACTAATTGTCATTAAAGGTTAAGATTCTCAAACTCCATCTAATTAGTTCTTGAATAATAAGTATCATACCATGTAACATTTACTAAGTCCCTTGTTGGCCTCTTCCTTCTCACACTCCGGTTCTACGTCAAATGTTTCTAACCGTTTATATTCTGGGAATATAGAATCTGTCCTCTTAACTTGAACAACCTGTTATAAATGTATAAACATGCTGAATATAAAATTCTACTCAATCTTTGATGATTGCTATGTCTATTTCAGTCTTAAAACAATTATGCAATACAGTGTTATTCTATGGTGATAAGATGAAATTTCTGTCACTCGTGTAAATTTTAATGTCTCACTCAGTAGATCGTGATAGAACCTATTATTCACTCCTAAGTCAAGTTTTAATGTGATATTTTATACAGCATTGGAACAATGAAGTCTAATTTAAATCAAAATAGTATCTTGAAGGTCAAGGTCTAAACTCTAGTCGAGATGGAAACGGTCAGAAACCTGAAATCAAGTCAACTCAACTAAATCAAACTGATGATACAGATGTGACGGACAGAAGGACAGACATATATACATACTGTAAAACGAGAATATTTAGCGCAAACATATTTTATCGCAATGAAGGATGAAAACCTTTTGGCGCAAACTAATTTTAGCGCATTGACACCATCTGGTCGATAAAATTAGCGCACAGTGACTTTGGGACTTTACGATTCAGACATCGCCGGTAACAATTCGACGTCGATGAATCGTAGTTTTTGTATTGTCAGACAAAAATATCCGTCGTGTCTCATGTTCGGACGATCGTTGGTAATACGAAATAAATATCAATTTTATTAAAAGTGATGAAAGGAAATGAAATTGTTCTGTAACATGGATGAATATATATCTTCCCAATTTTTCAGCTAGGCTTCACGAGTCATTTTACGGAAACGGCATTTACAATAGAGTGCTGACATCCCGATTTTATTCAAGCTGTGTAAATAAATCCCTTCAAAGACTGTACATATATTATACAAGTTCACAGCGATACACATATGTACATAGAGCTATTGACGACATGCCGGAATTGCTGCATTTATGTTTATAAACTTTTCTACAGATCTCTTTTCTTTTTACGATACGTACATTGCGTTATCAAAATACTGTATCTTCACACAAATTTTACCGTAAGGCCATCTATAAATAAGATAGAGAGAAAAAAGTCCTCTCATTAGAAAGAATACATATGAACGTCTCTTTCCGCATTTAGGTACGACTACAATTTACGACTGCAGATTTTTTTCTGATTGGTTGGAATGAAAATAGGTTTAGATGAAATACAAGTTCCTTTTTTTGTTGTGTAAAAATAATCTCGTTGGACTATCTTTTTATTTATATTTCATAATTGGTTATTACGACACGTAGACAATCATGATCTACTCAGTGCAAATTTCATTAATACGTGTACTTGTAAGTCACTGTGCGAGTACTATGATTATCTACCCAAGCACTAATCCAATTATCTAATTAACTATAAAAACAACAAGCGTTGCCGGATATACCATGCCGTTGACACGGTGTAATGTACTTTGAATAAACTGTAGAATACTTTATCCTTAAATTTTCTTATTGAAATTTGATGTTGAATCTTAAAATATTAGCGCACAACTTAATTTAGCGCAATAATACCTTTGCGCTAATGGCGCTAAAATAAATCAAGCGCTAAATATTCTCGTTTTACACAAGGACTTATAAGTCCTTGTTTTACAGTAGACCAGATTTTGTTTTGCAAAAGAGTTCATCTTCTCCAAAATGGAAACATATATGGAAGGTTAATGAAGTTAAGTTTGATTCTGATGAAAATGTTAACGAGACTGCAGAAACAGTCAAACATACTGCCAAATTGTTGAAGGATCACATAATCCATTTTACTATAGTGTAGTGAGGCTTACTAACTTTCATTACTGGTTTTCTATCAAATTTACTTCAAGCAACTGCATGTGCATATAAACGAGGGCTGTTCCAATAGTTCTTGAACAAATGCCTTTAAAAATACCATATTTCAAATCAAATGTGAATGTAACTTTCTACAAATGAAGGGATACATCAATAAAGAGAAAACACAAACTATCGGGTTGATTTGAAAAAAAAAGACATAATAGACATCTTTATACAAGAAGCGTAGAGTCTAAGGAGCAGGGTAATAGACATCTACATACAAGAAGGTAGAGTCTAAGGAGCAGGGTATTAGACATCTACATACAAGAAGGGTAGAGTCTGAGGAGCAGGGTAATAGACATCTTCTTACAAGAAGGGTAGAGTCTAAGGGGCAGGGTAACAGACATCTTCATACAAGAAGGGTAGAGTCTAAGGAGCAGACTAGTAGACATCTTCATACAAGAAGCATAGAGTCTGAGGAGCAGGGTATTAGACATCTTCATACAAGAAGGGTAGAGTCTAAGGAGCACGGTAATAGACATCTACATACAAGAAGGGTAGAGTCTAAGGAGCAGGGTAATAGACATCTACATACCAGAAGCATAGAGTCTAAGGAGCAGGGTATTAGACATCTTCATACAAGAAGGTAGAGTCTAAGGAGCAGGGTATTAGACATCTACATACAAGAAGGTAGAGTCTAAGGAGCAGGGTATTAGACATCTACATACAAGAAGGTTCCAATATACAGTTTTCGCGCACTGTTCCGAAAGCGCAAAAAGTATGCGCGTCATGCTTAAGTTGAAGTCATTAGACTTTTAAAGTATTTTACATAACTTTATGAACCAGATCTTAGTACAATCAATACATCTAGACCTACAAAACATGTGAAAATCATTGCATCCAGATTTACTGTTTAATCGTAAATCAGTATCGAACGATGTGAAAATGGCAGTCGAGCGCATGCGTTCAATGGACGCAGTAGCCCAAATAGTGAGGTCAATACAGCATTGTTCTCAAAACATTATCTACATCATTTAATACTAAATTGAAAGAGAACATCAGTAGCTTTTATCATGAAAAATTATTTGAATTTTCAACATCTGGATTTTCAGATATATCCGGAAGAGTGCGAAACACCCCTCCGGCACTACCGGCATCAGGAGCCCAGGACGCGCGGTACTCGCTTCGCCTTTGTCTCCTATCGCTGTATACTATATGGACCAATGGCTAAAATTGATGTCCAGTTCTCTTCTTTACATCCTTCCAAACTCATATAAACCCCAAAATTCCAAGTTTTTTCATTAACTGTGCCTACTACAAAAAATTCAAGTCTCAACTCTTAGAAATAAAAAAATCGTCCCTGGCCATTTCTTTGAATACGAAACTAAAACTGTATATTGGAACCAAGGGTAGAGTCTAAGGAGCAGGGTAATAGACATCTTCATACAAGAAGGTAGAGTCTAAGGAGCAGGGTATTAGACATCTACATACAAGAAGGGTAGAGTCTAAGGAGCAGGGAATTAGACATCTACATACAAGAAGGGTAGAGTCTGAGGAGCAGGGTAATAGACATCTTCTTACAAGAAGGGTAGAGTCTAAGGGGCAGGGTAACAGACATCTTCATACAAGAAGGGTAGAGTCTAAGGAGCAGACTAATAGACATCTTCATACAAGAAGCATAGAGTCTGAGGAGCAGGGTATTAGACATCTTCATACAAGAAGGGTAGAGTCTAAGGAGCAGGGTAATAGACATCTACATACAAGAAGGGTAGAGTCTAAGGAGCAGGGTAATAGACATCTTCATACAAGAAGGGTAGAGTCTAAGGAGCAGGGTAATAGACATCTTCATACAAGAAGGGTAGAGTCTAAGGAGCAGGGTAATAGACATCTTCATACAAGAAGGGTAGAGTCTAAGGAGCAGAGTAATAGACATCTTCATACAAGAAGGGTAGAGTCTAAGGAGCAGGGTAATAGACATCTTCATACAAGAAGGGTAGAGTCTAAGGAGCAGGGTAATAGACATCTTCATACAAGAAGGGTAGAGTCTAAGGAGCAGGGTATTAGACATCTACATACAAGAAGGGTAGAGTCTAAGGAGCAGGGTATTAGACATCTACATACAAGAAGGTAGAGTCTAAGGAGCAGGGTATTAGATATCTACATACAAGAAGCATAGAGTCTAAGGAGCAGGGTATTAGACATCTACATACAAGAAGGTAGAGCCTAAGGACCAGGGTAATAGACATCTTCTTACAAGAAGGGTAGAGTCTAAGGAGCAGGGAATTAGACATCTACATACAAGAAGGTAGAGCCTAAGGACCAGGGTAATAGACATCTTCATACAAGAAGGGTAGAGTCTAAGGAGCAGGGTATTAGACATCTACATACAAGAAGCTTAGAGTCTAAGGAGCAGTAATGTATTTCATCTGAATAAAACAGACATATACTTTATCACAGTTTGTAGATACATCTAGAGTTGGGCAATAATTAATGATGTAAAGATACATGAAGTAGAAAATGTTTAATCATAAATAGATATGTGATTATGAATCTAGTGGAATGGAAAATGTAAACAAAAATGTTGAAGTGATGTCTTTTTGTTCCGACTGCTGCAAGGATCACAGCACATTATGACATAGAAGTTGTAACTGCACATAAAAATAGAACATGTCTGTCTTTTACAAATACTGTACATGAAGAGACATTTACATTTTGTGCACACTGAAGGGTACAGTTGTCACAGTTATACAAGACATCTTACGACATTGTTACTTTTTGTTAGCTGCTCAGTGAACTGTGACCTTGCCTTATTAAAAGGAGAATTCTAGTTTGTTGTTGAAAAATGGTAATGAAAATCTACATATGTATAAAAAACAATCTGTAAGATATAGAAATCAACTTTGTTTTTAACCAATTTTCTAGATCTATCCTTAAACTGTGTTTTCCACGAACTCTTAAAACGGCCCTCGTATGATACATACCTGACCAAAAGGTGAGTCCCATAGCGATTTCTTGGTGGAAGTTGGACGCAGTCTATCTATATTTGACAAGAAACGACCAGGACTTGGAGTTGTCATTTGTCTTGATGGTTTTGGATTTTTTTTGGTAGATAGAACTCTGGATGGTGTTACAGGGGTCATCTCAAGGTTTTCTTTTGTTTTCACTCGACGTGTAGCTGACAGTGGTGTGGTACAATCACTTCTCAATTGAGTCTTCTGTTGTAATCTTAGGTTAACATCAGAATGGCATGGAGAATCTTTCTCTGTATTTATTGCACTCTCAAACATTTTCTCTGGTGTTTTCAACATCACATGAGCCAGTTTGTCAACCATCTTATCAACTGTACCTTGAGCTTTATCTGATATACATGTATATAAAATTTGATATGAGTGAAACGTTATGGGAGTGACAATACAGAAATGAAATTCTAATTTACCTCTTTCCCATTTGGAGCAGTCTCAAACATTATATCATCATGATTTATAAAAATTGTATAACATTAACATCTGATTTCATTTACCATCACAAAATGGATTGCTCATAAATTAAATCATAAATATATAAAGATTTTAACTCAGTTTTACTACTGGTATTACTCTTTGTGTCAGGGGCACAAAAAAAAAGCCAGGAGCTCAAATGCAGTCAAACCCGTCTTATGTGACTTCTCAGGGGAAGCAGGAACAATGGGTCAGATAAGATAGGTGGTCACTATATACAGGTTCATTTTCAATGAGAATAATAATGTTTTGGATGAGAAAAACATGGTCACTGGGAGTCTTCATACAGAGGTGGTCACCGAGAGGTTTACAGAGGTGGTCACTGAGAGGTTTACAGAGGTGGTCACTGAGAGGTTTACAGAGGTGGTCACTGAGAGGTTTACAGAGGTGGTCACTGAGAGGTTTACAGAGGTGGTCACTAAGAGGTTTACAGAGGTGGTCACTGAGAGGTTTACAGAGGTGGTCACTGAGAGGATTACAGAGGTGGTCACTGAGAGGATTACAGAGGTGGTCACTGAGAGGTTTACAGAGGTGGTCACTGGGAGTCTTCATACAGAGGTGGTCACTGAGAGGTTTACAGAGGTGGTCACTGAGAGGATTACAGAGGTGGTCACTGAGAGGTTTACAGAGGTGGTCACTGAGAGGATTACAGAGGTGGTCACTGAGAGGATTACAGAGGTGGTCACTGAGAGGTTTACAGAGGTGGTCACTGGGAGTCTTCATACAGAGGTGGTCACTGAGAGGTTTACAGAGGTGGTCACTGAGAGGTTTACAGAGGTGGTCACTGAGAGGTTTACAGAGGTGGTCACTGAGAGGTTTACAGAGGTGGTCACTGGGAGTCTTCATACAGAGGTGGTCACTGAGAGGTTTACAGAGGTGGTCACTGAGAGGTTTACAGAGGTGGTCACTGAGAGGATTACAGAGGTGGTCACTGGGAGTCTTCATACAGAGGTGGTCACTGAGAGGTTTACAGAGGTGGTCTCTGGGAGTCTTCATACAGAGGTGGTCACCGAGAGGTTTACAGAGGGAGGTCGACCAGCTGGACAGACAGATGCAGGACAAGGTTCCATCAAATAAGCTTAACTAATGGAGACTAGTGGAACTAAAAATAACATTATGTATAAAGAGAAGTAACTCTAGGAGTACTTTGTAATTATTGACGTATACAGTCAAACCTGTGATAGACGGTCATTTGGGTAAAATCCAAACACGGCTGCTTTAGACAGGTGGCCTTTCATTCCAGGTTTGCGAGATATGGAACCATAACTAATCATACTGTCTAGGGTACAATTACGTTGTATTTCCGATCTCTTATGAATTGAACCAATACAGCGATGTTTATGATTATGCATATTTTTGTAATATTTAATTTAGTAGTAAATATCCATTATTGAAACACAAAAAAATTACTTCTGCTGCTAAAAATGACCGTTGAAAACAATCTTGGAAGCAATTTCGGTCATAATGTTTGGTGACTGCTGGCTGCGTTAAGAGAGTGGTCGTTGGTTTAGGTACTTTTATATAGCAAATCGTGTTGGGGGAGTAAAATTGACTGTTGAGACAGAGTGACCGTAGAAAACTAAGTGACAGCAAAGGCAGGTTTGACTGTACTTTCTTTTTAAGTTTTTGTATTTGTATATACATGTATTTGTATTTATTGTAATTGTATATATTACATACCTATTTCTGATGTTGTGACACTCGTTTCATCACATGCCTTTGTAACTTTTCCCTTTAACATATTTGGTATAACTGAGTCAAAAACATTACTGCTTCTTGGATGATTATATATTGAACATCTTTTCTGAAGTAAAATAATAAACATAATTTACTCTGCTGAATATTCATGGAAGGAATTATTCAAATAAAAGGAGGCCCAAGTGGACTGATTTCTCATTTGTTAATCAGTCTGAATTCTTGTACATGGCATGTGCCAGGTGATTAGTAAAGAATAAGGAACATGTAACTCAATATAAAATAGAGGCAATGCACGCATAAAATCCCCTTCGCAACTGTATGTTCTATATTAGCAAAATTATTTTCAAGTCCATACTGACCTTGACCTTTGAGCCTTGACCTTGAAAATTAATAGGTTTTATATCTTCTTCCCATGGGAAACATTTGTAGAAGGTCACAAGTATGAAGTTTCTTTTATGGTGTTGAGTATAACATATTTTGAGTATAGTGTTTCTACAAAGATTGCTTTGACTTCTATGCTGTTCACAAGGAATTTAAGCCTAAGTCAACAGTGACCTTGACCTTTAACTATTGACCTTGAATATAAATAGGATTCATCCTCTCCTCATGGGGAACATTTGTGGAAAGTTTAATGTTTCTATATGATGACTTTTTTTCTTCTATGCTGTTCACAAGAATCAGGACACACACAAACACACCCTCCCACACAGACAAACACACCCTCCAACCCCCACACAGACAAACACACGGATGCACCTCAGTGATGCTATATATCCTCCATAATGGAGTTGTGAGGGGATAATAAAAGATGTGAAATATTAACAATTTGTAAGTATGCTGTCTATAGCCGACAATTACGACTGAAAATGTGTTTATTCATGTATTTATAACCAATCATAATACCATTATCAAGATTACAATTTGAAGTAAAGTATCTCGTAAAATTTGAGGACCATTTTAAAAATGTCCAGTATGCCAGGCTGAAATATACATATAGATAGGAAGATAACTTTGACTGTTATAACAAAGATGAAATATAATACTTAAGTTACCGTAGCAGACTGTGCTGTAAATGTCTGTCTTTGTTTACACGGAGTCCTGAGTGGCTGTATGCCTTTGTTAGATAGAATACTCTGTAAAGATGCCTCATTCACTTCAAAATCATCATCTGTACAGGAAAAAATTTGTGTTTGTAAAACAATGACATCTTTTCTCTGCACATACTAAATAATGCTTCATTTATAAAAGAAATTTGTTCAAGGCATTTCTGATACAAAAAATAGGGTTGCAATACACAAGATTGCAACTACAGCTTGTCCGTTCTGAATTGAATTTACTCACCTGCCTAAATCATGGTTCAAAACTTGGGCAGCTTTTCTGCCCATGTAAACTGATGATGTCAAAACAATGGAGAACAATCAAAAAGTGTGTGAAAACATCCATATAATCTTGGTTTGAAGTATTTGCTATTTTCTGTATCAAGTTCACAATATATGTGGACTATCTGATTCACAGTGTGGCACAACCTCTGTATCTATAATCTTTCAATAGACCATTTTTCGATTTTGTTAGAAAGAACAAAATGTCCGAGTCAACATATTTTGGCGTTGTTTTACATTATGACGTCACTGTTAAAAGACGCAATTCCATTGTGAAGTAACAATGCAAAAAAGCCCAAAAATTGCCTACCACGGACACTTTTCGTCATTTTGTCAACCATTATGAATTTCGGCAAGTGGCCTATTCAGTATACATGTATATCCACAACAAATGAAATTCCCTGAGATAAAACTATTGAAAGGAATGTGTTGCATTTTGAGACATCACACATACAGTATACAGCTTTAAGAAACATGCAGTGATGGCTGTTCTCACCTGCAAACTGAGTGACCTCAATTTTAATGTCACCTTTATATCTGGAAAAAAACGTGATTTAAGAAAACAAGAATGTAACTGACAATCGTGGTACATATACATGTATATAGAATAAATGTCATAATTGTGTTTTGTTAAAGTTATGCAACACAGAGGAAGAGCATTTTTCGCATGAAATGCGCTGCAATAAATTCACTTGCTGTGTGTTGCATACCTGTAACAATGCATGAATTAAGACACTTATTCTACATTTTTCTAAAAATGCAAACAAAAATTTGACATTCATTATACCATTTCCCAGTAATCCAGTCAAACTGTCAGATACCAGACAGACATCACAAAGGTGATATTTTCGTGACAAAGCCTTTGTCTCAGAAGAGTGTTCAACATGGAAAGATGAAGAATTTGACTTAACTACAAAGCTGGTACCTTTTTCTTGCTTGTTATGATCTACATTCTCCTTTGACATTGCAGGTATCACAGAATCAAACAGATTACTGCTTCTTGGATGATTATAAATAGAACATCTTTTCTGAAAAATCAACGAAAAGAAAATATTAATACTATGTTTCAGCTTTGAAGGTACATGTATAAAGTAAATTGTCTGAGCTTTTTTTCAATGGAACATCGGGGATAAACTTTAAGATAAATCTAAAAAATTTTCCATCAATTCATTTATTTCAAGCAAAAAGCCTTATGATTTAATTTTGCGCCTCAAAGTTTACGAATTCATCACGTCTAAAGAAAATAAAATTTCATCATAATTTGTCTCTTATCTACATGTATTTGCTTCATAACTTTGTTGAATTTTTTAAAATCATAATAAAAATGTCTGGTCGCAGATTAAGAAATGGCTCCTTGTGGTTCCTATATTATTTTCCTTTGCAAAAGAACTGGTAATATATTTTCTAATTCAGAGATACATAATACCAGAGTTCATATCAAAGAGTACTTTGAACTCTAAACTTTTGAGATTGTGTTGAATCCAAAAAGTATGTGAAATGCAGATGATTTTGGATGTTTGGTAATGACAGTCTCAATCATAGGAACTGGGAATTCTCATTTCAAAAACATATAGAGAATAAGTGTCTTAATTTGTGTTTTGTTACGGGTATACAACACACAGCAAGTGCATTTATCGTACATGTAATGCGTGTTAGCGCATTTCATGCGATAAATGCATAAATTTGCTGTGTGTTGTATACCCGTAACAAAACACAAATTATGACATTTAATCTATATATATGCACCATAGTTGTTTATTTCATTCTTGTTTTCTGAAATCGCGTTTTCTAGGTAAAAGGTTGACGTTGAAATTCAGGTCACCACGGGCTCAGTTTGCAGGTTAGAACAGCCGTCGCGGCATGTTTCTTTAGATCTTATGCATTGTGACGTCACGAGTGTTAACACACTAATTGCAGCACGTTTCGTTCAATAGTAACATCTCAGGGAATTACATTGGTTGTGCATATATAAACTAATATTATTTCCGTAATTGTAAACAAAGACTTGCTTGCATTGTCTAAAGATTTATTTTGAGCACTGCATACCTACATTTCCTATGTATCTTTGATCATTATTAAGCTTAAAAACTTATGGATGATTTGCTACTGTCAATGTACACACAGATGTATATTTTTAAATTTCAAATTGCTTTGATGAAAATAATATTTTTTAGGCCTAAATGTGATTATTCTGGTACAGAATGAGACATATGTAAAGCCCTAAGGAGCTGATAAGGGCAATTTTTACACCAACTGAGAGATGTATGATCAACCTTGCAATTCAAATTAAAAGTTTAGTGGGCAAGGCTTAAAAATGGCACGCCCTCTTAAAGATTTGTGGGTAAAATACAATGATTTTGCTTTTCAGGGAAAATGATGGCAGAGTATGATGTCATACATCACATACATGATGTTAAGAGGGCTCAAAATTATGACGCACAAAATTATGAGATGCAGTATTAAATTTTTCTTACATATTGTACATTGCAATAAGTGATAATTAACTATATAATAATTCTTTTAAGAAAAGCTATTGTCATCAAAATTATAGGGCTGATTTAAGGGGTTAGCACATATAGTCCTTTATAGCAGATTTATGGTAGTGCACAAGACTGCTTATAAATTGCAGCATTGAAAAGAAATGCTCAAAGTCCAAGATCGGAGGTCAAAACTTCTAGTCATGGGGAATCATGTCAAACATGGAAACTCTACTTATTATATAGCAAGAGATTCATCAAAGAGATTTCACAATTTGCATTACATTTTATGTTTGTAAAGACCCTTACACTTAATTCCATGAACTGTACAAACCATGTACAAACTATGTAACATACAGGATATGAAATTATGAGGCAAGATCTGAGATGATAATACTTAAGGTACCGTAGCAGACTGTCCTGTAAATGTCTGTCTTTGTTTACACGGAGTCCTGAGTGGCTGTATGCCTTTGTTAGATAGAATACTCTGTAAAGACGCCTCATTCACTTCAAAATCATCATCTGTACAGAAAGAAATACAGAATTTTACACAATACACAAATGATCTGTTTTCATGTTATAACTTATTATCACATGATACACCCATTATGCAGTTTCATAAAGCCATTTCATAAATATATGATATGATAACACGTTACATATCGCTCTGCTCGAATGCGATTGGTCAAGTTTTGAACCTAATCACATAAACTTTGAAAAGTGTGACCTTTCAAATATCGGTCGATTGTTATATTCAACAAATTTGAAATATCTTTTCTCTTACGCACAGAACATATCTATACGATGGGGTACTACTTCTCAAGGCGTAGCAGACGACCTGTAGGTCACAGCGTGGTTTGCCTCTTATTCTCAGAAACGTTGATTTCACATTAGAAATACATGTACACATATTTAGGCAATATCATGTGATAAAAAGAATCTCAAATGAATTTCCATTTCATACGATGTATTATGAAACTCATGCATTTTATATCCCCTGGCCAAGGCTGGAGGATATAAAACACACAACTCGTTTCATAATACATTGTATGAAATGAAAATATATTTGAGATCCTATATATATACACATAAATATCCTGGTATCATAGACAATATTTCTCATTGTTTGACAGTTTAAAGGTTTTAGGGGTATAATAACAATTTCTGCAAAAAAGTTAGAAATTATGTACTTCCATATCTTACATATTTTCAGATACCGTATTTAATATTTTTTATGTTTCATTCAACTCGCCATGAATATGTATTGTCCCGAACATTGCCGAAGTCGAATTCAAAGTTTGTGCAACATCAAAAGCGATAGGTAAATATGAAATAATTTCTACACATAATTTCATTATTTTGTACATGATTCCCTTCAATATACATTTAACATCAAGGTACAAACAGAAAGTTCTTGCCACCAGCAAAATCACAACAAACATGAATGTTCTGTCTAATTAAAACTAGTTGTCGTATATTTTGAAAGTTGTGGATTTTTTTACTTGGCAGAAGGGGAAGAATAGACCTTAAAATGTATATCAAATAGACTGACAAGATAAATATCATATTTCGGTTGTAGCACCCACAGTAAAACCCCAAAACACCCAATACAAAAACACAGAGTAGACACCAACAGAAAGAGACGTAATGGGGACAAGGAACACTAACTCACAACATGGAAATATGAAACATAACAGACCACACATAAACCAACGAGACCAATGGGTAACCGGTGCAGACTTAAGACGGCCATCTGCCTCGCAAGTAGCAGACGGTGTACTTATCTGGATTATGTGTGCACAACCCTCCCACTTTCCCAATTACTGTGAAATCATTTATTTTTCTTGGGGCCCAATTTTCGTGGATTCGTGAGATTCAGTATTTTCGTGGATGCCGCCCATTCAAGGAATAAAGAGTTTGTGAGATAATAATTAACCATAATAATAATAATAATAATAATAATAAATTCTTCATTTTAAGAAGGTAACTCGATTAGTGAGACACTATTCTTCCTCAAGGCCTTCATAAACAAACAAATACATATAACATATTTACAATATATATATATATATACATAAGACATGGTAAAAGTCATGATAAGTGATAAATAGAAATACTGAATCATGGCGTTTGATAAATGTAACATTACAAGGGATCTTCATTCTTTCCTTTTCCAAAAAGATATTTATAAAGGCAATTCTTAAAGCTAAATAAAGACGATGCTTCTTTTATATTGGATGGAAGTTCATTCCATAAGGAGACTCCACTGTATTGTAAACTGCGCTTGAAGGACTCTGTCTTGTGTCTTGGGACTTGTAGATCATTTCCGGTTACAGATCTCAAAGTGTAAAGGCTGTTTGAATTTTTAGAGAAAAGGTCGCAGAGATATGGAGGGGCCAGGTTATTGAAAATTTTGTAAAGAAGTACTCCCTTGTTAAACATGCATCTATCATAAATATTTAGCCAACCTACATGTAGTTCATCAAATAAAGGTTGGGATGGTGAATCAGGCGGGGCATCCATAATTACACGTGCCGCGCTCTTTTGTAACTTAAGGACGCGATCAAGTTGTGTTTTAGAAGCGTTACCGTAAATAGATCAAACTTTCACGAATGGTACTAGTGCCTAGGTAGTTGAAGGGCTTGAAAAGTCTGAAAGTGGCGACGATTACGTTGATGTTGATCATTAAACATCTACTTTAAAGCCCATCCATGCCAACTGGCTTATTGCCACTTATGCCAATATTTTGCTGAATTGTGACCTAATTAAAAGCAGGTTTCGCAAGGTCGGCTTGTGACAAAAAATTGTAAAAACAGAGTTGACAAACATTGCAATTAAAATTAAGGAATGTGTCCACATTATTGGAAGGTATTTACATAAAATCATCCATAAAATATTACTGTTTTTTATTAAATTTAAAATGTTGTTCTTTCTTGCTTCATGTAACATCATTCGTTGTGGATGTTAATTCGTGGATGAGGCTTTCCACGAAAACCATGAAAATTGAGCCCCCACAAAATATAATGATTTCACAGTATCCAGAGATCTCGAAGAATGCACAATTGTGGTGTAAAATAACCTCCTCACTGTAAGATGAACATACAAACAGATAGCATGACGCAGGGGCCCAAGAAACACACAGATGGATATGTATAACTTACTTTTTATTGACAGCAAATTTTATGGAAACTTGGCAAAAGGCTTGGTACGAGTATATACGTGTATATTGACCCAAGTCTAAGATATAATAATTATCAGTTAATTGTCTTAAATCATTAGAACGATGTAAGAACTGTTTCTCTAGCAAAAATACATTTTAATGATGCAAATATTTCATTCTTATAATGTTTTAAAGGGGTAGGCTCACTAACTCCAAAAATAGGCCCTAATTTTTTGCGAAAAAGATTTTATGAAAATTATGATTCCACATCTCTTATATTTATCTCAAATACCTGCCAAAATAGATAGTAAATATTTTTCATTATCAAAACTTCACGTCTTTAAAATTAGTATAAGTGCCAACCCTAGCCCAAAAAAAAATTTATGTAGATCGAAAGATCAATTGCAAATCTTACATTTTATATGAAAATGATTTTGGGTGAGGGCTGACGCCCTACTTATTTTCATAAATTTTGAACAAAATTATGCCAATTTCTTACGCTTTTTCAGCATTTAACAACTTTAAGCCGATTTGGAAGCCGTATGTTTCGGTGTACTGAACGAAAATTACTATATTCATTTGATATTTCAAACAACCATATATTATCTTCCTTGATACGAAATACAATCAAAATTTTAAAAATTCTAAAATTAGGGCTGATTTTCCATGTTACCAAACCTGCTCCTTGCCCAATTACATGTATAATCGATTATCAAAATCATAATCGATTATCGTAATCGGAAGGGTCTGGCGACGAAGTCGCTGACATCAGCAAAAATCAGCACAACACTATATTTCATGCACGAAATGTAACCATTTAATACCTTTCTTTGAAGTGTCTACGTTCTGATAGACAGGTTTCATTACACTAGGATTGCTCTGTCGATTTACATGCTCTTTCTCTGGATCACATGATAGCTCACCAAGGATCTGACGATGATTTCCCATACCATAGCTTTTACATTTGCTGATATGATCTGGTACACTGTAATGTATACATAAACAATGAAATATCAAAAACGCACAAAATAAATATCTGTGATGCCATTTTAACATCCGTTCGTAAACAACATCAAGGAGGCTGAAGCCCTTGAATTTTAAAACATCAAGGAGGCTGAAGCCCTTGAATTTTAAACCAATCTAAAAATTATGACAGATTTTGACTGTGACATAATCTTCATTTGACTCACTGAATGATTACTTCTACGTTAAGAATAATTCAGCAACAAATTATGCTTATACATAGTCTATGAAATATTGTTTTTAAGTGGAAAAGTTGTTGCCAGCCATTTTCAAAAAGGTACCTTTATAAATACCGAATAAGTCCACTATATAATAAACTAGGAAAAACATTTTTTTTTTTCAGATGATGAACTCACGAAATATACGTCACACAAATTAATCTGTTGTTGTGTACGCGCAAAAATAAGGTCATGTCAATATGAAGTCGTTTACAGTATTTGATAAGGATAGGTGAAAGTTCTTGAGTTATCATCTGATAATGATAGTGTCAAAGAATGATGGACAAAACAAATTCTTAATACTGACATCATTACATGCCATAATTATTCTGGATATATACTGTGAATATCGCTCTCCCATTATGGAACATCGGCAAAGAATATACTATATTAAAGAATTTCCAGTTTTGTATGTGCCAAGTTTCAATAAGATATATTTGGTATTACAAATGCAATGCTTTTATGACAAGCATAAGTCTGGCCTATCCTCAATTGATCAAAATTGACTCTACAACTACAACGGCCCTTGGTCACCATAGAATTCAAAATCTGAAATTGTATAAACTTACTCCACTCCACAAGTCTTTGAGACGGCTTGTTGAAATTCCCAGTCAGGTCTCCTTCCTCCACAGTCTGGTGGCTGGAACAAAAATAGTCACAGAGTGCATCTGATCAAATAACTTATTAAGGTGTATTCATTTCAGAAAGATATTACATTCAAGTGACACTTATTGATTTCAGAAGGATATTATATTTGAGAAGTTTTCATTGGTTTTTTGTTTTTGTTCACGAAGCAAAATTGATTTTAGAAGTATCTTTTAATACATTTCACATGTACTATACGTGCCTTTTTAAATTTTCAATAAGGCATTATGGAAAACAATTTGAAGATATTTGTCAGCCAAAGTGTTAAAAGTCTTTCCCAATAACATGGGTCCGCCGGTCCTGACATGCAAAATTACGTTCGGACCGGTGCTTTCCTCTCGATAGCCGGTCCAAATGACCGATGCCTTTTTGGGAGTCTATTTGTAATGCAATCAAATTTTCCAGTGCAAGTTTTTATAATTTTCGGTCCCTCATGAGAACATAAAGATCATGCTCTGATCATGCTCTTATAAACGTTTCATGAATGTAATTTTAATTTCTTAGCTTTGTTTTAAAATGTTTACAAGAACGTGATTGACAAGTAGTCAGAGGTTAAGTTGTTCGGACTGGGGCTACTAGAACAGACAGCTTTTGCTTGGGACCTATGTGTTTCTTTAACACATCGGTCCGAATGACCTATGTCAGCTGAAAGTTTTTGGGAAAGACTGCTGTTAAGCTATGATCTGTGTTCTTACCTCAGGTTTCTTACTGCTGGCCTCTCCAGTCTCAAACTGATCTCTCCATTTCTTATGTAATTTTGAGGGGCCCGGAGCTGGATGAGCCTTGCTTTTCTTTGTAGAGGTCACTACTGGAATTCTGCTACTAATAGAAATGAAAAAGAAATAACAAATCTTCATGTTTTATATCCAATTTCACATTTAATCTTCAATTAATCCTAAACCGCTCAAGATGGTCTGGCTGGATTGCAAACATAAGTTTCTCTATAATGTACACTTTATTTACCTAAGGAACTATAAAAGCAATCTATGAGTGAAATATTAAAGCCCTAAGTACTCCTAATTCTTCAAGAAACAAGGCCAATTTTATTTTTTGTTTTTTTTAACTGTAGGTCAAACTTCAAAGTCAAGGTCACTATCTCAAATAAAAGGTCAAGCCATTACAATTCTTCATGTGAATGTGAAATATGAAAGCTGTACCACTTACCGGTCTAGGGATAGAGTCAACTTTAATGTTTGTGACCCTGACCTTGCAAATTTGCAAACTTTTCAAAAACTTAAACTTGTCTTGAAGTCAAGGTTTCATATGAAAGGTCTTGTAAGGAATCTACAAGTAAAATATGCAACCTTTACCCATTTATGGTTTTAAAGATAATGGCGAAGGTTAACATTTTTGAAAAGAAGGTCAAAGGTCACTAGGTCAAGGTCAATAAAACCTGTGTTTGTGAAACACGAATGCCCCAGGTGGCAAAAGTCAAAGTTAAGGTAACAAGGTCAAAATTTTGTTATTTTAGAATAGAAAGGTCTTGTCACTATTTAAATTTAACTTTATTTATTTTACAACGTTTAACAAACAAGTTACAAAACTTTAACATGTATAAATGTCTCACGTTGGCTCAGATGTTGGCGTGAGGGGGTCCAAGGAGCAGGAGGAAACCAGAGTACCCGGAGAAAACCCCCCTGCAGAGGCCTGGGTGGGGGACTACCTACCCTCTCACATAAGACCCTTTGCCGAATCTGAGATTCGATCCCGGGACCTTAGAGGTGAGATTCTGAGAAGCAAGCGCGCTATCACTGTGCTAACCCGCCCGTCAATGTCTTGATCTTGTCGTCAAGGTCTTGTCACTAGGAATACACATGTGAAATATGAAAGCCCTATCACTTACCATTCTAAAGTTATGCCCAATGTTAAAGTTTTTAAAAATTGGTCCAAGGTCAAGGTCAAGATCACAAGGCAAAAAATTTTGGTATCAAGGAAAGGTAAGTTAAGATTAAAGTTTTTGCAGACAAACAGACAGACAAACGGACAGGACAAAAACTATATGCCTAGAATCTTCAATTACGGGGGCATAAAAATGATCTAGGGGCTTAAAGAGACAACTACAACCTCTTACCTTTTCTGGACTGAGCCTGGCATTCTTGATGTTAAGGCCACTTTACTCATGTTATGTTTCTTTGTCTACAAAGAGTACATAGTATCATTTTAATTTTAGTCATCTACAAATTGCATAATACATATATTTAACATCATCATATATTCATAATCAGGATATATTCAACAAATAAAAATATGTGGTTAATAGCAAGATGTGCTTCAACTTTGTCAAACATAACTTTTCCTGTGAGCAAGTTTGTCAGTATGTAGGTCAAACTCAAAAAAAAAAGCCGCAGTCAAAAAATGTGCATGATGTATTGCATAAACCTACACAGATCAATTGGTCTTAGCTTACATTAGTATAAGGCCATGTGGCCAGGGTCATTAGCACCATATAGCCTGTCTGTATTGAGCATCATTATGTGATAAGATTATAGGTTTCATATGCCATTCCAGAAATTGAAAAGAAGTAATCTGCTAGCAAGAGATGCCCTAAAATACTCTTCCTTGGCACCTGATCTCATTCTGTATTTGATCTTTAATATGGTTGGAAAAAAAAACCCACACTGAATTATTTAAACTTTAAGAGTAATTTTCAACATTGGAAAATATTTTAAAAAATAATCCGGCCCATAGGGCCAGCGAAAAAAAAAATTCCGGCTCTTAAAATGGCCGGAAAAAAAATTCCAGCTAGCAAAAGTCTTCCTGCGCCAAATGGGCGCACACATTGCAAAAAGAATGGGACATTTTCATCGTCAGTGTGCATATGGCACATGGTGCACATCCTACCTAATCACTGGTTTGGGAGCCAAGTTGACCCCTTAGATGTTTTGGTAAAGGTATGCCCCTGATAGATATTATTAAGAGTAATCAAAGGAATTTAACAAAATTTTCAACATAAAATAATTGATTGTATTATCGATAGTGGTGTTCCGATTCAATGAGATTATCGATAGTGATTTTAGTCGAAACACTATTCACTGTATACCCTGTACTTTGAATACAACTTGAAAGAGACCTGGATAACATTGTACATACTGTTACTGTATTTAAAAGAGGTTGCCATATAAAAATAAACAAAAATTTGAAGAAGAAAATGACGGGAAAAATGAAGAAAAATGAAAGAAAATTTTCAAGGGGGCAACTTAATTTCATAATCAGGTTGCCAACCCTGCAACTGGTTTCAAAATCCTTAAGTGCAACCCTGTTAATCTCATTTGAGATTCATGCACACTTCTATTTTAATACTATGCGCGCTCTCAATAGCTTAGTGGTAATAGTAAACAGCAGCATAGCAAATAGACGCATGCATGAATCTCAAACAAGATTACAACCCTGTTAGTTACAGTACAATGAAGACACTATTTTCTCTCATACCCGCATATGTGTTACAGAGTAGGCCCATGAAATACAGCTATGTGAGCTACTTCTGTATCACATATTACGTGACAGCTGTATCACATATCACGTGACGCTATTGTTTCGATTGTTTACGCTATTGTGACGTCATGATTTCAGCCCCGCAAAACAAACAAGCTAGCGGCGACGTCGCCATAAAACTTCAATTTAAAGATGGTTTTTCAATGTACTCTTGCGTTTCATTTTGAAAAGCCTAATATTCGTAGTTTATTCTTATAGAATAAACCATTTTCAGGGGCGCTGAATTTGAATACCGCAAAATTTTTGCGATTAGATCAACTTGAAATTTTTTCAAATTTCGTCCCTTTTCTTTCAGTTTTGTTTAGACCTTTAGATATGAGAGAAAAATACTCTTTCATGTTCTTCACTAAAAGATACATTGTTTTGCAAAACCCTCGGCAAGCCTCAGGTTTTACATGATTTTGAGACCCCTCGGGTGGAACCGATGTATCTTTCATAGAAGACCATGAAAGAGTCTTATATTCTTATTCGGTTATTTCCAGACAGGAAATATAGCATGTTCGTTGCAATGTAACAACTGTCCGCGCAGCTCACTTCAGAAATCAGAAAATTGAAGTTTTCTTTACTTTGTCGGCATATTTTCTGATTAAAATTTATATACATGTAGGGGGATAGATCTCAAAACTCTCATAACTAATGGTGTATAACATATGTCTGTACAACCAATACCATGCTTACAGTGAACATGGTGAAAGAAAATAATTTAAGATGGGGAGATTTCTATGTTTATTTTAGCGAGACGTCATTGACATTCTCCGTAGACTCAGTGCTAAACATCAGCGAAATTGCGCTAAAATTAACATAGAAAACTCCCCATCTAAAACTTTTTTCTTCCACAGGACCCAGTGGGGTGGGTGCCTGTCTTCAAGTCCAAAGCATTTCCACCATGCAGCCACACCTTAATTTGACAGACGTGTATAAAATAAAACAGAAGAATGATAGCAGTTATAACATTTAATATAAAAAGTAAAAAAAGTATATGCAAATAGCACTTGTAAATAGTGTAAGCCTAGTAAACCTCTCGATAATCTTATCAAATCAGCCCTTAATCTTAACTGACGAACGGCAAATATTCTCAAAAGTCTACCCCCCTAACCTTAGGGTACGACGGATGATGTGCTATACCTATGGGAAAACGGGTCCCCCCTTTAACTCTCTGTAAGTTAGTGGACCCCAGCCGGGTCATTGCTTAAGAGAGAATGGTCCTACCACCAAGAGCCTCAGCATTACAGACAGCTTTACAAGCCCAGTGCAGCGCTTTATCATCGATATTCTAAATATAGTACCGTGACTTCTCTTTAAACCCTTATCGAGGGATATACATGTATACAATAAATTTGTTAACTCTGAGTACAGGTAAATTGACCCTTCCGAACGCGGGAAAAATTTGAGAAATTCCATGACGTCACAATGCAATTTTGATGTTTGACCGAGGTTCGAAGCTTGTTTGTCCAAGGTAAAAGCATTGTGACATCACGAAATTTTGCATTTTTTCCCGCAATTGGAAGGGTCAATTACACACATAAATCTTTAAAAAGGGGGGGGGGGGGGGGGGGGGGTACTTTACTATGTTAAATAATGGTATGAAAATAATCTAACATAATGTGCTCCCCTCACAGTAGTATTATATCTCTACTGTCTGCGCAGCTCACTTCAGAAATCAGATTATTGAAGTTTTCTCTACTTTGTCGGCAAATTTTGCAATTTAAAATTTATATAGGTGGATATAGATCTTGAACTCTCATAACTAACAGTGTATGATATTTGTACCTACCATTAATACTGAGCTCACAGTGAAAGAAAATAGTTTTTAATAGGGAGTTTTCTATGTTAATTTAAGCATGACGTCGCTGATGTTTAACACTGAGTCTATGGAGAACATTTTTAAATTTTATTTTTTCACTGTGAGCATTAGTATTGACCTACAGACATACATGTATATCATACACCGTTAGCTATGAGAGTTTGAGATCTATCCCACTATATAAATTTTAATTGGAAAATATGCCGACAAAGAGGAGAAAACTTCAATTTACCGATTTCTGAAGTGAGCTGTGCAGACAGTTGTCGTAGGTAAACATATCATACACCAATAGTTATGAGAGTTCGAGATCTGATATCCCCCTTTGTAAATCTTATTTGCAAACTTTGTCGACAAAGTAGAGAAAACTTCAATTTTTCGATTTCTGAAGTTAGCTCAGCGGACAGTCGACAGTACAGGGCAGTACATGTATATGTATCAGTACAGTGAGTCTGAGTAAATTCAATTCACTGTCACTGTTCGTAAAGTACAAAAGTACACTGTATCAGTACTGGTGGAGCAAATAATTCCGAACGATTTTTGCGGTTTTTCGTCAATAACTCGGCTCCTATACGTCCAATCACCATGAAACTCGGAACAAATAATGCTTCACCCTTCATACAAATGCCTATGTTAAAATAATTTTGAAAATCGACCTATAAATGCCGATTTGAGGGCGTTTTAATACCCCCCTCTAACGGCCATTTTACGCAAGTTACTAAAGGTATTTCCAAACGATTTGCATTTTAGTCTGTCCTGGGGTCAAATATAAATCAAATGTTTCAAAACTTTGTTATTTTATCCTTTAATCCTTATTGAAGAATTCTGTTTCAACATACATCATAAAACTTTTACAAAATTTATTTCTAAAGCGACTTTATGAACCATGATGAGGTACGTTTATTTCCTACTTATTTCCAATGATTTTGGTAGTCTAACACATGAAATGTATACGCTTTTTCGTGAATATCCTGCTCTGGGCCTCAGTCAATGCAGGTTTTCATCGATCTGTTGACAGGAATAGATTTTTTGAAAATATATGACTCCGAAACTAGGTCAAGATAGGTTCTGAACACAATGACGTCACTTTCCCCAGCTCCCAAACAGATGAAAGTTACAAACAGCAAGAGAAACAAACGCTAAAAATATACTAAATAAAGTTATTTTGAGATTTCCTTTTGTATGTCGGTTATTTTTCTGAATATCTAGACATCTGTATCACCAAAATTGTAAAAAAGTATCTCCAAGTAACCGAACTAGCGAATCGTTCAGAAATACTTCAGTTCGGAAATATCTGCTCGACCAGTACAGTAAATCTGAGTTAAAATTCAGTACAGCGAGTCCACAGGCACATGTAGAAATTAAGAGCGTCAATATCCTGTATGGTCATAAGAGAATACTGGTATCTATAGAGAGACAAGGCTTCCGACGAATTTTCAGCTAGACGTAGCATTTCTGCAGTTTTTTTGCATTTGAAGGGCAAAACGGGGTATGACCATAAAGATTGATTTGTATAATTCCTAAAAACATCAATAATTCACCCAAAAAAATCTCATAACATAGCCTAATCGTCTACCTAAGTTGGACTCTTTTCTACTTTCTTTCTTGAACCTCCATTGCCGGATTAGCTACTCAGAATCATCCAGGTGTTTTGCTTTGCTTACAGTAAGCAAAGTATAGCCTCTGAATGAATCAGTATTTGTCCAATCTGGCAATGGAGATACAAGACAGAAAGTAGAAAACAGTCCAACTTAGGTAGACGATTAGGCTATGTTATGAGATCTTTTTGGGTGAATTATTGATGTTTCTAGGAAGTATACAAATAAATCTTTAATATGAATCAAGGCAAAGCCTTTTTGTGCGAGCGGAGAGAAAATAAATATGATTGTAGACTATGACGGTTTACCCTATCTTACAAAACTTTCTGTTTGGTGATTGCCAAAAAAAAAAAAAAAAGGCAGTATAAGGCGAGTGGAAACACAGAGGCATTTATAAAACTGGTCTAGGCCAGCAGATGAACATTTTAAAGGGGGGGGGGGGCTTAAAATATGGTTCCTTGTACGTTCCTGTTTTGGCCTTGACCGGCAAATATTAGATTAGGTTGAGGGGGGGGGGGGGGGATTCCAGTCAAATTTACAGAAAAATACGAGCAAACACAAAAGGTGTATGATTTTGAAACTTTATATCAACGATCTAGTTTAAAGAGCTCAGCTAGAACTGGTCAGACCAAGGATTTATAAACAGACCTGGTTATATTTCCTACATGTGATTTTTTTTTTATTTCAAGCCATTTTAATTTTGTTATAAAACGGTTAAATGAAAATAAATAACTCATTGCATATCGCCCAAAAGAAAAAAATCCATCTCCCCGATGTCAGATACAATCGTCCAAAGCCTGTTTTATAACATTTCAATAAAGAAAACAATATCGGACATCAAAATTATAATTTTGGAGAAATGTTCGGATGCCTCCAAATATTATCGTAAAATCCGAGAAGTGTTCTGGATTGAGAAACTTAATAACGTGAAGCCATCCGGATTGATCACAAAATCGCCCATGGGAATACTTTGGCCGGTTTATTGACCTTTTTAGAAGCGTTTACGTCAAGCAAAATACGTCCATTAAAAAAAAATCTTAAAACGTCAAAGTGACATTAAGAATTTGGCGCGATGACGTCAATGACGTCATAGAAGCACAGTAAACAAAATACTCAAACGAAGATGTCGGCTTTCCTAAAAAGATTCCGCGGTTACGCCGAGTTGTCGATGCTATTTCGTAATCTGCTTTACGAAAAATTATGTCAATAAATTTAACTTGTAAACAAAAATTGAGTATAACATATACGTATACTCGGAGTCGAAAAAAAAAATTAAATGGCAATATTCAGCATCTCCGCAGTAACTCTGTCTGCGAGGGGACGAAAGTTTTTGAAAGCATAGTAGTACATTCTCATTCTTTGATTTAGCATATTTTCTCACTAAGGTAAGTGTATACGCGTTACCATCAGGTTCGGGAGAAGTTCAAAAGTAGCTATTATAGCTATTTATAGCTATAATAGCCTTTTATAGCTATACATTTCATTCGTTTTTCTTGGAAAAATCCATTTTCTTTGTAAGTATTCATTTCCGCAAAACATGCTGATGGGATTAGATACATTTTGTGGATTCATCATGACTTTCATTCATGAAAATTTCTTAGGGGGTTGCAACTTTTGCGCTCACAACCTCCATTTTGAGTGAAAATGGAAGGTTTAACAAATTTATAATTTATTTTGCACAAACCTTTTGAATATGTTCAGATATCATAGAAAATATATAAAAAGACTGTTTTTAGCCATAAACAGTCAAATCAGTATGATAGATCAGCTTTAAATTACATATTTTCAATGTTCTATTTTTAGTTTTGGATTACCCCAATAAAGGACAACTAGACTAAACATTTGTTCAATCCATAACAAAGCATATTCTTAGTAATTGTTTTGTCTAAAAATGAAAATGAGAATATTTTCTAATCAAATGCATGTATCTACATCAAAAACAAGTTAATAAGATTTGAAATACATGTCAAGTTTTACTAGTAGAACACAAATTATATTCAAAAATTTTGGGTTGAACTGCATGCAGCACAAACTGACTGAACAGGAATTCTATATTTAGAACAAATGAGACCAAGAATTATTGAATAAACTGCAAATAAAACAAATAAATCAAGGTATTTATGGCTGAAACAGTAAATTTCAATGTTTTCTATCATTGATGTGATTATTAAAAAGGTTTGAACTAGTTATATTCTTACTTGTCAAAACTTGCATTTTTTACTAAAAATGGAGGTCGTGATAGCAAAAGATGCAACACCCTAAGAAATTTTCATGAATGAAAGTCATAATGAATCCTCGAAATGTATCTAATCCCATCCGCTTGTTTTGCGGAAATGAATACTTACAGAGAAAATGGAATTTTCCAAGAAAAACAAGTGAAATCTATAGCTATAAAAGGCTATTATAGCTATAAATAGCTATAATAGCTACTTTTGCACTTCTCCCGAACCTGACCATAAGGGCGAGCTTCGCTCGCTATGATCATACCCCATTTTGCCCTTCAATCATGACAAATGCAAACATTTCAGATGCTACTTCTAGCTGAAAATTAGTCGGAAGCCTTGTCTTTCTATACATATATTCTCTTATGACCTGTAAAGGAGGATATTGACGCTCTTTCTACATGTGCCTGTGAGCGAGTCTGACAGTGTCTGAGTAAATTCGATCCACTATCACTGGTCTGTAAAGAAAACCAATATTTCTGTACCCTTGTAAATTGTTACAATACGAAGATCATTGTCTGTTAATATCCTGCAGTTTATGTTAGACAAGATTGCATTCGTAGTAAAATTCAAAACATGCATTTGAAAATCGCCATTTTTAATTTTCCCAGACCGATGTTTATTAATAAATTTCATCCAATGAAAATTGAGAGAGGTCAAATCTATATTTGGAATATCTCGGGGTTTCCCTTTTCGAAGCGAGATAGTACGTGAGTAAACAGTTTAGTAACAGACATGGCGCACAACCGGAATGTACAGTGTCATTCAATAATGTATTTTGCTTTATTTATATGTTTAATTGCGAATTTTATCAATTCTGAAGGTAAGTGTATTAGTTTTGTAACTTCAGAATAGAAAAATGTGTAGATCGAATTTCGTTGAAGCGATTTGGCTAATTCTCACCTTGACCAACTTATTTTACCTGTGAAAAAGATGTCACTGTCAAATGAGAATGTATTTTTTATCGAATATTCAATATTGTGTATAGAAAATATTTTGAGGGGAAGGTAATCTTGTTTTTGAATGAACTCAAATTTGAATCAGCAGAGCTGTAGACATAATAGATCTGCGAAATGCAAAACAAGGTAGATCTATCTATTTTCTTAGGAAGTCTACACTCGGCTCAGCTTTGTCGTCTAAATGAACATGATGAAAAGAATGCAGTACATGAAGCGGATCTGGTCAAGACAAGTGGGTATCACTATATTGGCTGGAACCCCCCCCCCCCCCCCCCGGCCCCTCCTTTGGTTTTATTCAAAAAGTTTTTTTTAAAAGATGAACACATGCCATGACATGGAAAATAATATATCCTTTCCTTTCTGATGTGCATCACTAGATCGACCCTATACTCACAATCTTGACACCCCTTCCTCCCAATAGACCCTTTGGGGGGAGGGGGCTTCAAGATTGTCAAAAAAGAAAAAGCAGACTGGTTCCATACATTTGAAATATTTCTGGAAGCATGTGACAGATTAGAATAAAACTTGGTTTTTATATAATTATATTGTTGATCTTCAAGAAGGATGGGATTAGAACTCAGTAAATGTATACTTCATTCCCTTATGTTTGGCCAATGGCAGATCCAGAGGGATTCAACTCCAGGCCAAAAGCATAGGGGGGGGGCTCCCCAGTAAGTTTTGTGTCAAATAAATGAAAATGGTGCAATTTGATACCACTTTTGCCATTAGTTTGTTTGATCTACATTTGATACTTGATAATGATCTCAAGGGGGGGGGGACCTCTCTCCCCTCCCACCCCTTACCTCCCCCTCCCACCTCCTCTCTCCCCCTCCTTTTCATCCTTCCCTTACTTCCCCCTTCCTGCCCCCTTTTCCCTCCTCCCACCCCCTTTCCTCCCTCCTGCCCCCTTTCTCCCCCT
The DNA here is from genome assembly GCA_028142955.1 of Pinctada fucata. NCBI lineage: Eukaryota > Metazoa > Mollusca > Bivalvia > Pterioida > Pteriidae > Pinctada > Pinctada fucata. The sequence continues at coordinate 25,751,927 of AP027114.1, forward strand.
CCCTCCCTCCCATTTTCCCCTTCCCTCCCTCCTCCCATCCCCTCTCTCCCTCCTCCCACCCCTTCCTCCCCCTCCCTTTCACCCTGTCCACCCCCTCATCTAAAACTTTTTCTAAGATAACATATCATATAACAAATTTTACCACAGTGTAAGTTATGATCTTTACATTGTAAAACATAAATTGAGTAGTCTCAATATGACTTTGAAATAATCAATTTTCATTGAAAGACACAAAGAAAGTATCAATAGTAGAGATTTCTAAATTATACAATTACATATCATAGCTACATGCAGTGGCATATCCAGTGCCCTCTTTGCCAGGGGGTCATGGGGTGAATTTTGCCAATTTTTACTGAAAATGGGCCAAAATAAAGGGATTTTTGGAAAATTTGGGTCAGTGCCAGGGGGGGGGCGGATGCCCTCTCCCCACCCCCATGAATCCGCCACTGACATGTACATGATGTAGCTATAATAGCCTAATAATATTTTTTTTCTGAATATCAAGTTTTGGGACTACAATGTAGTATATTTTCCTTCAAATCGTAATGTTGTAAAAAGCAGGGGAGGGTTCACCCTTTATATATGAATCAGAGTTAAATAATAGATGCAAGAAACTTGAATATATATGAATTGATAGCCAGGGAGATTGTGTTTGAATAATAGACAGATTTTGTTCGTGTTGTCCAACTTAAACACTGTACATTACATAAAATTTTCCTCTTACTCTTAATATAGATCAGATTACAATACATTAGCATGACGTTAATAATTTCAGTTTAATCTGATTTACATGAATTATGTAAACTCCTCTTGGTTCTAATTATACACCTGTGCATTTATAGCATGTTAAGGTCTATGATTTCTGTTTTATGTATATTCATGAAAAGTTGTAAATTATGCCATTTATAATAAGGAAGTGTCTTACAGTTGTTAATACACTCGATCCCATTTTGAATTTAAACTTTTTAAATGAGAAGAACTGAATGACAGACATTGAACATGTTGATTCTGATATTTTATATATTTACAATGTACCATGTCATGATCTGTACTGAACTGTAGCACATAACATGGAAAAGACTTAAAGTGTGTAGTATGCCTACATAGTACTGTTCAGATAATACAAGTGGATACATATCACTCATAAGTTATATCATAATAAGTGAAGTGTTAATAGGAAGCCTGTACTGTACCTATTACATCCTATAATTTGATGATATTACTTATGTGTTAAGTAGCCAGTGTTGCTGTCTTACTCAGGCTACCTTCTGATGAACTAAGGATTAAAATGTGATGTATGCTTTCATGCTATCTGAACATTGTACAGGTTACATAAGTCATGGACGCATCTAGAAAATATTGAGGGGGGGGGGGGGGAGGAATAGCCTGTAAAAAAGGGAAAAAATGGGAGATATCCTGTAAAAATGGGAAAAATCAGGGGAGGAGAATAGCCTGCAAAATGGGAAAAATCAGAGGGGGGGGGGGGGGGGGGTAGCCTGTAAAAATTGGAAAAAATCAGGGGAGATAGCCTGTAAAAATAGGATAAATCAGGAGGTAGCCTGTAAAATGGGAAAATATCAGGGTCCTGGCCCACAACTCCCTTTAGATCAGGGTCCTGACACACAACCCACTTTAGATCAGGGTTCTGACACACAATCCCCTTTAGATCAGGGACCTGACACATAACCCCCTTTAGATCAGGGTCCTGACACACAAATCCCCTTTAGATCAAGGTCCTGACACACAACTCCCCTTTAGATCAAGGTCCTGACACACAACTCCCCTTTAGATCAAGGTCCTGACACACAACTCCCCTTTAGATCAGGGTCCTGACACACAACCCCCTTTACATCAAGGTCCTGACACACAACTCCCCTTTAGATCAGTGTCCTGACACACAACCCCCTTTAGATCAAGGTCCTGACACACAACTCCCCTTTAGATCAGGGTCCTGACACACAACCCCCTTTAGATCAGGGTCCTGACACACAACTCCCTTTCAGATCAAGGTCCTAACACACAACCCCATTTAGATCAGGCTCCTGACGCATAACCCAATTTAGATCAGGGTCCTGACACACAACCCCATTTAGATCAGGGTCCTGACACACAACTCCCCTTTAGATCAGGGTCCTGACACACAACTTCCCTTTAAATCAGGGTTCTGACCCAAAAACCCCTTTAGATCAAGGGCCTGACCCACAACCATTGTCGTATAATGAAAGAAGTCACGTGAAAATTAGTTGTTAGGTTTGTTACCATGGTTACTGACCGTCCACAGAGATTTGTCGGGTTGATCAAGCCCTTAGAAGGCTCGGCATCTCTGTAGACGGTCAGTTACAAACCTAAATGATAAATAATAGTGAATAGACAGGTCTCTGTATCATTGCTTAGTCCCTGGTCCTACAAACGGGGAATTGGCTAGATCCTATGTACTTCTTAATATAAAATAGTCAAACGATAAAATTAAAGTCTCACTGGTACACCACTAACAAACATTCCATTGGTAAACGACAAAATATTCAGGACAGGATAAGGATAAATGTCAGGGTATTTGCATAACGCCACGTAAAACACCAATATTGAAAGTATCAAAGGAAATGATAGAGTGGGTAATCGAATTGTCTCTATTTTACATGGAAACAATCGACCTGGGAAATTGGAAAAGACAGTGCTGGCCTGCCGTCATTAATATAAACAAGTTGTGACAACGCTACAATCAATGGAGTCGTTTGCAGATTAGGGCAGAGTTTCCTCACGTTTTCTGAAGCTTTCTGTATCTATTTCGTAAAATGGGAATTGTGAATCCTAGATGTAAATCTACTTATCACTCTAGCTAGACTTGACTAGTCCCAGTCTTACTCTCAGAGCTCCCTTAAATTGTATGCTAAGCTGAGAAACGTTGGCTATTGATTCCTGTAGCCCTAGGCCAATACGTTCACATCGTTTCTGACAAATTTACAGAAATTTTATTTCATAAGAGGAAATGAAAACTTAATAGGCAATCTACAGCATTTCATTTCTGCTATTGGCACATGTAGTTTCCATCCATCCCTTTATATCAGCGATCGGTTACCTGAAAACCGAATTCCTCTCAGAAGGGAGCTCTTTGTCCTTTTTAGTCGGATTGCAAAGCATTTCCGATCTATGGATTGACGATGTTTGTCTGCCTTCCGTCTGTCTGTCGTCATCATTTGGTTAAAGTTTCTGGTTGAAGCAAATCTAAAGAATTAATATATACATAATATTACACATGCCCATGACAAGACCTTTCTATTTATGCCGTAAAATTTGACCCACTGACCTTGACCTTAGACCTTACACTTAAATAAAGGTTTTGGTTTAAACTAGTTGAAGCAAAATCTAAGGAAGTGTATGCATTAGAAACATAATATTACACATATTGTTTACCCATAACAAAACCTCTTGATTTATGCCGTAACATTATTAGACTTACTGACCTTGACCTTGGACTATGTCCTAGTTAAAGATTTTGGTAGAAGTTTCTGGTTGATGCAAAATCTAAGGTTGAGATATTGTATTATACATGTAGGTTGCCCATTACAATACCTTTCAATTTATGCCGTGACATTTGACCTACATGTAGTGACCTTGACCTTGGATTTTGGCCTACTTTTAAAAAACTAACTTTTGGACTACATGTATGTCTTTTTAACAAAACAGTATGAGGGTGTGCCTTCGACATACTGTCTTATTTGCAGTCCATGAACTTTAACATGTTTAACATCTTAGTTTGATATTCGTCATCTACATATATTCTGTCTGTTCAGAGCCTTCCATTGGCACGATAACGATCTGCAATCCGTCCACACTCTCGCCGAGATGTCAGACAGTCAGATATTGAAAGTCATTTATTATAAACTTTTCAATAATATGCATTCAAATGTACTACATGTGAAGAAATAACTGACGTGTTATGTACTCTGTGAAACTTCCTTTATATGCTTTAAGGCATTAAAACTTTTAAAAAGGCAAAAACTACGCAAAATTTCAATGTCATATTTCATGAAGTTTCCAATTCAATTGAACAGGAAGGGTGTGTTCTAGCAGAAATTGCAGTATTCAATACAAAATTCTGAAAATTATCTAGAGGGGAAACCCCAATCCTCCCCCACTTGGGGGAACTACGATTCCTCCTTCTCTTAATTGGGAGATCGAAAATTAATAGAATTTATTGAAAGGCACAAACTACATGAAATTGGTGGCTGAAATAATTGTAGGAACCGTCAGCCCGTTACAGTTTGTATGCCATCCGCCAAAAATACCGAGGTATTCAAGGCTTATACATGTATTTAATGCTGTACATGTATATCGTTTTCAATACCGAGGATTTTGTAATTCATTCGCCATTTAAATCATTTTGTTACATAAATGGATTTTCCAAAACAGGACAATAATACTAGTATGTTTGTAGCATTATTGGATTAGACTGGTAACGTCAATGGTCAGTCAGAACTTAAAGGGCTGTATATACAGTCATTGGAGTATTTGTCAACAAAATTTAAAGGAATCCATATAGAATCATTCAAATAAGTCGATTCTATTAATAAAAGCAATGTCGGATTGATTTCTTTTTCTATGTTTTGTAATTTTTCAATTTTCAGCTTCCAAATCTAAATCCAAATTGGAATAACTAACATTGTCATCATTCTGTCATTATATGATCTGTATTAGTTTGTTAAAGGAGGGCGATCCCACTTACATTACATTTGCTTGTGGTAGCGCCACTTGTTGAGGGTCTGGCCGAAAAAAAAAGCGACAATTAGTTTTATCAAAGTAGCTTTAGTGGTTAAACTGTATTATTTTCATGGAGGATTCGCAGGAAGCCGTACCTTAGAAAATGTCAAAGCCAAACTATTATGTTTTGAGCTCTTCTCGTAAAACCGGGTTGTATCCAAGGGCGACAGTTTCGTCTGTCCATTTGTCATTCCCTCTACTATCTTATGTACATAACTCATGTGAAGCCATACACGATAGTCTAAGAATTCTTAATCTATTTCGCATTTAGTTAAACAGGTCTTTGGTCTATTGTGAACCTTACATTTTGATTTTTAGGAGCATCGGTATTCTGGCCTCTAAGGATTTTTTAACAAGAGGTCCAAATTGGCCTATATCGGGCAGAGGTGTCCACTTGACAGTCGATATTGTGTGTGATTTTGTATCTTTTACATTCAGTTTTGTTTAAACATTCCTGATTTTTTGTGCAAAAGAAAAGAATAGTCTTGAAGGTTGAAGAAATTGGAAAAATATAACAGACCAAATTTTTATTTTAAACTATTCATATAATGTGTATGTTGTTGTTCACCCATTCATATACCGTATCAGTTTGAAAATATTACACTTACCGACGACATAGACTACATTTTTCACATATCAGGGAAAGAAAAAAGTGCTCAACAGACACACTTTTAGAAGAATTTGATGGCAAAATTGACAGGTTTAGGCTTACAGTGTAGAAATCATGACGAAATGATAGCTATATGATACGTGAATATGAACACGTATTGGATGCTTGGTTGTACCGTCTTTCACTGAGTAGTACTGTACCAATTCATGCATGTATTTCAAAATCTGAAAAAAAAAACAACAGAACTCATGATTCCCGTGGCACGTCTATGATACATGTACAAATGTCCCTTTGTCATGTTTGTAAACAAATAGGAAGTACCGACCCTGGAATTTCGAAATAACTGGATATTTTAAATGTCACATGAATAAAGTAATACATGTAACCGCTGATTGTTATTATTATAAATCCTTTGTGGTTTGTCATATACATGGTATATTGTAACACAGGTGTCTGGTGAAGGATCGGATACTGTGTTACGATGATCAGTTGTTCTATACTATAGTGGGGTATTGAATACGATGATCAGATGATAATTTTAGTTGTTCTATAGTGGGGTATTGAATACGATGATCAGATGATAATTTCAGTTGTTCTATAGTGGGTCATTGAATATTTATCTGAAAGGGGGGGGGGGTGTTAACCTATGTGATTATAAAATTTCCTGTTATAATCTAAATAACAGAAGCTCTAGAAAAAAAAAACAAGAGTGAATTTCTTACATTAATTCGTCAAACCTATGTGATTATAAAATTTCCTGTTATAATCTAAATAACAGAAGCTCTAGAAAAAAAACAAGAGTGAATTTCTTACATTAATTCGTCAAATTTTGTTTTAAATTAAAGTCGATAATTGATCGATTTACCTTTTCCCTATATTCTACTTTAAACCTGAACGTGTTCTGGAGCTACACACGCTATTGTATCGGGTTATAATTAGGAAAATCGATTTTGATAATATACCCGATGTAATGTTACATTCTTCATTCCTTATATTGTACAACGTTAAAAGCTGAAAGTATTCCCACAACACGTTGAACTACCCAGATTGTTATCATGGAAACAATATAATAGGTAAAGAGAGAGAGCTATTCGATATGTCTTCCTTGATTTATTTTCTGTTTAGCCTGCTTTTTACCTTGTTCGTTTACCTTTCACATGTTGAAAACTGGGGCTTTTCTCCCTTCATCCTCCCTTTGATGACAGAGTCGACAAGGAAAATTTAAGTCCATTTTTGTGTAGTCCTAACGCATCATTGTGTATTAGATGTCGTATACTGTACTGGACCGCCGACTCCGATTTCAATAGACATGGGATGGATTGTACAACATGACAGGTGTCTTATTACATTGTTTTACCTAAAAGATAATAGACATTCTGAAAGCCACAGTCTTGTGATACTTCTGAGAAAAAAATTACTCGGAATTCGGAATATTTTAAATTATAGAATAAACAAAAGACCTCGGAAAATGAGTAAAACCTGAAAAAGAGGAATTTTTCGAGATAATGTTAGTACTCTTTCACTCAATTAGTCAATTCTTTATTTCAAGAAGTTGACCCATTCATCAGGGCTTTAATCACTAAATTGCTTGTGAATTGATTTTCATAAAATGAAGACGGTGGACACAAACAATGAAATCCTTGTAGACACTAGAATTCAGGAAAAAGCTAAGGTTCTCAACCATGCTGGCAGGAAACGACCTGCTGGACTCGTATTGTCTGTCCGCGCTAGTGTTACTGTGATCTGAATGGTTAGGTGGTGGGTAGAAGTTACTGATTAATTTGGTTAGTTATGATGTAAACTCCCTGGTCGAGCTACCTTCTCTTGAAGGTAACGGGTCAACATCAAAGCGAAGGGATGAAACTAAAACATTTTAAACACAATAAATAGTTTAAAGACAATATGCATGAGAGCTGCACGTGATAAAAGCATTAAATCTTCTGAGTTTGGGTCAAAAGTAAATTTAAACCTTATTGAATTAAGCACATATATTACTTTTCATGATCACGAATCTCAGCAAATGATTTTCAAGGTCAGGGGTCAAGGTCTTAACTTGATGTAGCAAGCAAAACACCTGAGTACTATCGAAGTCATTGAATTATGGTGAACAAACTATTAATGATTGTAGCCAGTGATACATTGATATTTCATGGTCAGAGGTCAGTATTCTACTTAAATTCCTACAGTAATAAAGAGAAACAGAAGATGTGTGGATGTGGTGTTTCGTCATAATGATATGTATGTCATTTATGAATTGTGTGTCGTTTAATACGATATTTTTAATGTTATCTTATGTAAAAAAAAATTAAAAAAATAAATACATAAATAAGGAAATTAAAAATATATATTTGTAAAAAAAAAAAAAAAAAAAAAAAAAAAGACGCATGTGTCTGGTCAAAAGTATACTTCCTACTAATGCTTTAAATGTGTAGGCCTTCTTTACATCTTGTTTCTGAAGAGGGAATCGTATATAATCTTGTACACCAATCTGATACAATACTCTGAAATCACGTTAAATAAAACATTTACAAAAAAAAAACGTGACAAATCATGACGAAGGGTACATTACATCCGTATTTTAACAAAGAAATAACTGAAGCTGAACGGCTCTAATTTAGAACGTTTACGTAAAGCCATACATGGTCATAGTTCAATGATTTCTATACATGTACAAAATGTATATAATTATAGGTTTACATGTACTTATCGTCAGCTGGTCGATCTAACAGCATTCTAAAGTCTTTGTAGATACTTTTACAAGTCGTTAATGTAAATGGGAATCAGAGTAAAATATAGATCAGTGGCGGATCCAGCGCCCCTTTTTGCCGGGGGGTCAAGGTGCGAAATTTGCCGATTTTTACTGAAAATGGGTCAAAATATAGGGTTTTTGATATTTTTAGGTCAGTGCCCGGGGGGGGGGGGCGGACGCCCCCTCCGCACCCCCTAAATCCGCCACTATAGATTCATAACATATCTTTGTGTGCATGAATGGAATTTTATACATCTACACATCTTGTGTATTTGAAATAAAAATAGATTGAACTGGAATTACATGTCATCTGTATTACCTCGAATAACTTAATTCCGTATAATCACGTAGTTAGAAAAAGAATCTAGTCTTTTATTCCTGATCTGCTCGAAATACTGTAATTCTAGGTAATCTTGTTTCGAAATTAAGCCATGGTAACCGAAATAAGAAATTCGATTCTTAACTTGATGTTACATTGCATCTTATAATAGAAAATAGAACTGTCCAAGAACAGTCGCCTGTCTCATATTTTAACTAAAATTACCCGTATTTCTCCTCTGACTTTACGTACTTTTGATTATATAAGTTGTGCATTTGTTGAGTTTGTACCAGGATGGTTGTTGAGTGGATACAGCCCTACAGGGAATGTTGAGTTTGTACCAGGATGGTTGTTGAGTGGATACAGCCCTACAGGGAATGTTGAGTTTGTACAAGGATGGTTGTTGATTGGATACAGCCATACAGGGAATGTTGAGTTTGTATCGGGATGGTTGTTGAGTGGATACAGCCATACAGGGAATGTTGAGTTTGTACCAGGATGGTTGTTGAGTGGATACAGCCATACAGGGAATGTTGAGTTTGTACCAGGATGGTTGTTGAGTGGATACAGCCCTACAGGGAATGTTGAGTTTGTACAAGGATGGTTGTTGATTGGATACAGCCATACAGGGAATGTTGAGTTTGTATCGGGATGGTTGTTGAGTGGATACAGCCATACAGGGAATGTTGAGTTTGTACCAGGATGGTTGTTGAGTGGATACAGCCATACAGGGAATGTTGAGTTTGTATCGGGATGGTTGTTGAGTGGATGTAGCCATACAGGGAATGTTGAGTTTGTACAGGATGGTTGTTGAGTGGATACAGCCATACAGGGAATTTTGAGTTTGTATCAGGATTGTTGTTGAGTGGACACAGCCATAGAGGGAATGTTGAGTTTGTACCAGGATGGTTGTTGAGTGGATACAGCCATACAGGGAATGTTGAGTTCGTACCAGGATGGTTGTTGAGTGGATACAGCCCTACAGGGAATGTTGAGTTTGTACCAGGATGGTTGTTGAGTGGACACCGCCATACAGGGAATGTTGAGTTTGTACCGGGATGGTTGTTGAGTGGATAGAGCCATACAGGGAATGTTGAGTTTGTACCAGGATGGTTGTTGAGTGGATACAGCCATACAGGGAATGTTGAGTTTGTACCAGGATGGTTGTTGAGTGGATACAGCCATACAGGGAATGTTGAGTTTGTACCAGGATGGTTGTTGAGTGGATACAGCCATACAGGGAATGCTGTAGGCTCAAACAGAGCTCATCCCAGAACTTACGAAGCGCCGAGACATAGAAACCAGTCCGTCTGTCCGTTATTCACTAAAACTTTAATTTTTGGCATAACTTATCAATGATAGGTACATATATTTCACGTGTGTACTTCTTGTGATGAGACCTCTTCGTTGATACCAAACTTTTTCGCCTTTGTGACATTGACCTTGGAGGGGGGGGGGGGTCCTGAAAGCGTTTCTTTAAAGATGGGGATCGCAGTTAATTGAATTTGATTTTTAAACATGAACAATTTTTTTATTTATCTTTGATTTATTTATTTATTTATTTATTTATTTATTTATTTATTTATTTATTTATTTATTTATTTATTTATTTATTTATTTATTTATTTATTTTATTTTATTTTTTGCTTCTTATTTGCGCTTGTTAAAGAAGATGGACAGGACCTCCTCACATAGACAATTCATGATGTAGAAACAAGATACGGATAGTAATAAATCCAATGACAGGTCATATAAGAAATATATCACATTATTGCCTGAGTCGTAAAAACGATTTTATTTGTCATATATACTGTCATTGACGAGTGTTAACAAGATTCTTGAGATCTGAAGTACGCTGCAATCATGATAAACAATCTTATGAGATAAAAAACGAGAGGTACTTATGTCTTCACGAATCGAAATATTTTCTAATAAGGCAATTTCCGATATATTTCTTCACAAATCTGTTATAAAATGATACACGAGTCAAAGCGAAGAATTTTTTTTTTCAAATATAACATCACATAGGAACAAAACACTTGATTTATAACACCAATACATTCATATACTGTATTGTTGGCATGGTTTTATGGGGCAAGATGAGATTCGAACTCCAACCCGATTGCATGCACCACTGCGCTACTATACTTACGTAAAGAACAGACGTAAGCTTTAAAGGTGACCTGCAAAGATCCCTCAGTCATCTCATTTTTTCTTGTTCACTTGATCAAGTAGATCTAGAATAACACATTCCAATTTTTCATTTGACCAAATTGCGTCCCGTTTAGCAAATAAAGCGGGTGAAAATACGTCCCGTATTAAAATTCAAAAAAGCCTACCCGGATTACCTCCCGTGGCGATGACGTAATGTACACCCAAGCCCGCTATATATACTATGCTGTAATCACTGTATATATATACAGGTTAAAAAGAACGATTTATGCGAGTTTATATTTCCTTTTTTTTAATTCATCAAATATCAAATAGCTTTGCGCTAATTTTGTACATCACATTAACAATCGTTTTGATATCATAAGTTGATGACTGTGCGATTAGAAGTTTCCTATAGAAAGTGGCTTCACCTGCTTTCAAGATTTGTTACCGGGGCGAAATTTTATGGATTGAATTTTTCGAGCAACCCTAAGTAATGTATATATTTTTGAAAAGGTCTTTCCAAGACGGCGATTTTAAAAATGATTTCAATTAAATCGGACTTAAAACAAAAAAGTTATTAGCAAAAAGAACTTTGATGGCCAAAAAAATTAATTGTGTGTAGATTTATTTCTATGCGTTTAATTGGAGTATTGTGGTCGTGTTTGGTATCAAATGAATTCGAATGAAGTGCTGTAGAGGAAGATGATAAGGAAATGCAAAAATAATGTTGAAACAAACAATTTGTATCTTTACGGCCGAGTTTGTCGGTGCATCAAAGGCTTGGCGATCGTTGCCGAATAACGGTATAAAAGTTGTCGGCAAAAAGCGTTATGATGAGTGGAGGGTGTGTGTTCCCGATTCGTCGACTTCAATTATATCATAATCACCTTAATTGGTGGCTAAGGGGCACAGGTAGACTGATAATTAACCAATTAGTATAAAGTTTACCTGTAGTTTACCTGTAAAAGTATATGATGAGTATTGAAAGCTAAGATTCTAGAATATTTGAATGTGTGATGTTATGTGTTTGTGTTCAATCTGTAAAGATGTGCTGGTCTTTATATGAATACACTTTTCAAATATAAATATAGCACCAACACTCGTCGTTCAAAGATATCAAGAGCTGCTTCTTTTTTTTTTTTTTTTTTTTTTTTTTTTGCTACATCAGAAGGAGAAGAAGAAGAAGAATGTCAATTATTTTAGTTACATTTATTTCATTTCCAGTGGCGGATTCAGGGGGGTGCGGAGGGGGCGCCCGCCCCCCCCCCCCCCCCCCCGGCACTGACCCCAATTTTTCCAAAAACAGGTATATTTTGGCCCATTTTCAGTAAAAATCGGCACAATTCGCCCCTTGACCTCCCGGCAAAGGGGGTGCTGGATCCGCCACTGATTTCATAAAAATATGTCATATTTAAATAACGAAATGGTTCCACCGTAGTCAGTGAATGGTTCGGTAAGGTATGTGATGTCCGCCTCATCTCCGTTCACGTCCTCAATTGCGTCCAATAAAATAAATGGTAGTATGGCTGTCCGTCGTACCGATGTCTTTACTGCATTGTTGTCCTGCATGGTAGGGCCGGTTGCCTGGGCTCGTCTCCACATACACTGAATATTTTGGATAAAGCACCCCGTTGTTGTCAACACGGATGTGGGTTGTGTATATCTGGTGGAACAGCAGTGGCGGATCCAACGCATTACTTCGATTTCTAGAACGTTTTCTGACAAATTATTTACTGTACAATCTGGAAATTAACGCAGTTGCAGTGGCGGATTTAGAGGGATGCTGAGGGGGCGTCCGCCTCCCGGCAATGACCCAAAATTTTCCAAAAACAGGTATATTTTGGCCCATTTTCAGTAAAAATCGGCAAAATTCGCCCCTTGACCCCCCGGCAAAGGGGGCGCTGGATCCGCCACTGAGTTGGATATCACATTTATCTTGTTTTAACATACATAACATGCAAACTTCATTACTAAATATCAAATGTAACGAAATACTTTCGCCGATAAACAGACTATGGAATAAATGTTTGTAATATCTATGCATTTGTTTATCGAAAAATGTTGTAAATTCGGGAGATGTTTTTTTTTTTAATCAGGCTTAAGTATTCTGAAAATTTGAATGATTAACTATTATCGAGTAAATACAAATATTGAAAAATCCGTGGTTTTCAGTGGCGGATCCAGAGGGTGCGGGGGTTTGCATCGAGGGGGAGGCGGTCCGGGCCTCCCTCGGTCAGTCTTGCTGATTTTGTATATTTCATTCGATTATATCTTAGTTCAAAATAGTTTTTGGGTGTATAAGCATGATAAGAGATGGACAATAGTCAAACTATTTCATCATGGTCTATAAAGATCGATCCTCAAGAAAAACTTGTTATTCTAAATTGATCGATTTTTATCTTTTGATTTTTTCAAACAAAAAAAACGACTAGACTAGCGGGCATCATATAACTTCCAGCATATTTTAGCGGTCATTCGAATTTTAACGTCATGCAGTTTTTTTTTTCATTATATGGCATTGGTAACTTTGTTTTTTCTAAAATTCCATCAAGACGAACATTGCCCAAACGTAAAAGCATCTACTGTCTGTTTCCCAACAAATGCCTGTCGTGGTCTAATTTGTTGTTCACACCTTGTACGGGGGTCAAATATTACGCAATCTATAGGCTTGCCTGTATATGACACGCCTGCGATCACTCTGATTTGAATATACAACCTCTATATATGAACTGACACTTATACCCGGCTAACTAAGGCCATCACTCAATGATAGATAAAAGTAATACTTGGGTAATTACGAATACGTTGTAAAGTCGTTTTAGAAGAACCCCCCCCCCCCCCAAGAAGAAAAAATAGATAAATAAATAAAATATAAAAATAAATCAATAAATCAATAAAACGTATTTGGTACCGATTTGTTTCTATCTATCTTCAAGTAAACAAGATATAGGAGTTTCATCCCTCACTGCCTTCAGATAGCCTCTAACACTCGCTTGGGTGCACATGACGTCACACAAAGGGGCAGATAATCCAGTCGCGCCGCTTCAACGATTAGACTTTTCAGGTCGATTTACAGGAAAACGGACGGTCGGAAAAATATAATTCTTTTGAAATTTTTTCTCTAGTATGAATAAGTAAAAGAAAATATAGGTTTTTTAGCATTTAAAAACCTTTAGAGGTGACCTTTAAAAAAAATCTTCAAAACTTAGAACAATTATATTAGATCTGTACGTTGAATTTTTTAGTCATGTTGGTCAATGATAGGAATTTATTTATTTATTTATTTCATTTTTTTTTTTTTTTGGCATGAAAATCGGTGTGTGATGTAGTTGTGCACCTGGTATTTTGTTTGAGCCATGGTCTTGGGAAATGGGTGTGGTCATTTTCACCTATATAATTCTGTTATCTTGGGAACAGCGATTCTCAGACAAGTATGAAAACTTACAATTTATTTTTTTTTTGCGTGATGTAGTTTTGTTTGAGTCCCTGACACACAGGGTCTTGGAAAATGGGCGTGGTCATTATATATATATCCCCTATATATTATTAACCCAAATACTTAGAAAGTGTTGATTCTTTTGCATCCCCAGTGTCTAGGAAAACGCATCGTCGGTAACCAACAGCCTATTGCCAGGGTACGATTATCTAACGTAAAATCACAGAGAAGATGCCGTGAGTTTCCGACGATGAAGAAAACGGATGTAGTCATTTTCTCCTATATAACACTATGTAAACACCAATTCTCAAAAATAGCAATTTATAGAGAAATATCTTTTGCATCAGCATGTCTAGTTGATTCAATCTGAACTCTTGACACCAATGTCTTGGCTTGGAGAAAGGGCGTGGTCATTTTTTTTTTCATGTACATTTGTAAGTCTATGTAGTCTTATGAACAACAACCCAATATAATTGAAAGTGAGTTTATTCTTTTTGCATTATAGTAAGTCTCTGTGCTTGATATTTTGTTGAAGCCCTTGTACTAATAGTCATTGAAACGCGGCGTGTGTGACTTCTATATAGACATTACCTCAGACAGTGCATGTTTTTAGATATTGTTTTATTTTTCGCGCATGAACATCGACGGCGGATGCTGCTAGCCAAACAGGGGATGCTTACTCCTCCCGGGCACATGGTCCCACCTCTAGCTTGCTAGGGGTCAGTCGATGCTCCATTTGGTGCTCTTTTGTGAGTGCTGTTGAGATTGTCATCAGGATCTTCTTTATCTCATTCAATGAATTAAGCGAAACAAGCAGAGGAGCTACATGATCAAGTCCGTTAGAGTCGCGGTTTTACTGACACCAGCCTCCGTTGGTCCGTAAGAGTCGCGGTTTTACTGACACCAGCCTCCGTTGGTCCGTATAAGATATGATGCCCAGTGGACGTACATGTGACCGGCTCAGTGGACGTACATGTGACCAAGTGTCAGGTCATGTCCGTCCACTTGTAGAACCTTAAGCTTCGTTTTTGCAACGCTTAATTTACCCTGTTTTTGGACAGAAATTTCATAGAATTTTAAATGATCCCGCTTAATTTACAATTTTCTGAGAATATTGCCTTGGGTGAATACTTGTTTTGATAGGTCTGTCTTGGACGTAGTTTAACGATTTTCATGAATGTATGGGATTGTCAAACTCACTGTTGGCTTCTAACTAATTTACCAAACCTCTCTTTACGTAAATGACAACTCTTTTACAAAATTTCCTGCATCATTCGAGTATTCCATATTACGATCGATTCATAAAAAACAAACTTGGATTCTCTGCGATCTCGTGAAGTTAATTAGACATGGGTGATTTTCCTTCTTGTATTATTCAATAAATAATACAGCAAAGAGACTTGTATATAGTTGTTGTGTTGAAATAAAACCGTACGAATTGGGCACTGCCCCTGTGTGATTGGGTTTTTTTTTGGGGGGGGGTCATGAAAACTTCGACATGCATTGACCAACCAAATTATCACCATATGGCACTGACCAATCAAATACGCGTTACAAGGCGGCGAGGTGATTGTGGCGTGTAGAATAGTTGTGGTTATTTTTCATCAACTACAGAATTCATTTCATGAAGTTGAGACGTAAAAACTTCAGAGTGGACTGATCTGTAACAGAGTTTGACTTCATCTGTAGAACATGTTGAATGTACAGTATTGAAAGAAATATCATTGTTATACAGCTAATCCGTCAGATCTTTTCGCTTGATCATGTCCTGTTGATGAATCTATGACGTTACTGATGATGTATGATATTATAGAACATCCGAGTACTTTGACAGAAAATGAAAGTTAACCTTCCTTGTTCCATTTCGTGTATTGTGTACCTACATCAGGTCCTGTACATGTATATTGTATACTATATCGGTTAATGACACCAACTGGTCACTGGACCAGGGCAAGGAGGATTTTATAAATTATAAACTGTTATGAAACCTGGCGTTGATGGGTGTTCACTGAACTTTCTTTACCTATAAGTAGATACCTTGACAGTTTTGCGCGTTTATCTTAATTTCTGTACAAAATAGCTAGAACTTTTTATGCCCCCGGAATCAAAGATTCGGGGGCATATAGTTTTTGGCCTGTCCGTCTGTTTGTCCGTTTGTCTGTCTGTTTGTCCGAAAAACTTTAACATTGGACATAACTTTTGAATGGGAAGTGATAGGGCTTTCATATTTCACATGTGTATTCCTTGTGACAAGACCTTTCCATTGATACCAAAATTTTTGACCTCGTGACCTTGACCTTTGACCTACTTTTCAAAAACTTTAACATTGGGCATAACTTTTAAATGGTAAGTGATAGGGCTTTCATATTTCACATGTGTATTCCATGTGACAAGACCTTTCCATTGATACCAAAATGTTTGACCTCGTGACCTTGACCTTTGACCTACTTTTCAAAAACTTTAACATTGGGCATAACTTTTGAATGGTAAGTGATAGGGCTTTCATATTTCACATGTGTATTCCTTGTGACAAGACCTTTCCATTGATACCAAAATTTTTGACCTCGTGGCCTTGACCTTTGACCTACTTTTCAAAAACTTTAACATTGGGCATAACTTTTGAATGGTAAGTGATAGGGCTTTCATATTTCACATGTGTATTCCTTGTGACATAACCTTTCCATTGATACCAAAATTTTTGACCTCATGACCTTGACCTTTGACCTTTTAACCCAGTGACCTCACATACATGTACTTAACAGAAAATAGTGTTCATACTAACAAAGATGCCACCGGGGGCATTCGTGTTTCACAAACACAGGCTTTATTCTTTTATGGTAAAGTCAAAAATCTATATGGTGAAATGCATTGACGATAGTTTGGGACATTGAAAAGAGGAGGTTACATACATTGAGCGGAGGATGGAAGGGGGCATTGAAAAAAGGTTACATATACTTAGCGAGGGATGGAAGGAGGTTACATATACTGAGCGAGGGATGGAAGGAGGTTACATATACTGAGCGAGGGATGGAAGGAGGTTACGTATGCTTAGCGAGGGATGGAAGGAGGTTACATATACTTAGCGAGGGATGGAAGGAGGTTACATATACTGAGCGTGGGATGGAAGGAGGTTACATATACTGAGCGTGGGATGGAAGGGGCATTGAAAAGAGGAGGTTACATATACTGAACGTGGGTTGGAAGGGGCATTGAAAAGAGGAGGTTACATATACTTACCGAAGGATGGAAGGAGGTTACATATACTTAGTTGGGGATGGAAGGAGGTTACATATACTGAGTTGGGGATGGAAGGAGGTTACATATACTGAGCGAGGGATGGAAGGAGGTTACGTATACTGAGCGAGGGATGGAAGGAGGTTACATATACTTACCGAAGGATGGAAGGAGGTTACATATACTTACCGAAGGATGGAATGAGGTTACATATACTTACCGAAGGATGGAATGAGGTTACATATACTTAGCGAGGGATGGAAGGAGGTTACGTATACTGAGCGAGGGATGGAAGGGGACATTGAAAAGAGGAGGTTACATATACTTACCGAAGGATGGAAGGAGGTTACATATACTGAGCGAGGGATGGAAGGAGGTTACATATACTGAGCGAGGGATGGAAGGGGGCATTGAAAAGAGGAGGTTACATATACTGAGCGAGGGATGGAAGGAGGTTACATATACTGAGCGAGGGATGGAAGGAGGTTACATATACTGAGCGAGGAATGGGAGGTTACATATACTGAGCGAGGGATGGGAGGAGGTTACATATACTGAGCGAGGAATGGGAGGTTACATATACTGAGCGAGGGATGGGAGGAGGTTACATATACTGAGCGAGGAATGGGAGGTTACATATACTGAGCGAGGGATGGAAGGAGGTTACATATACTGAGCGAGGGATGGAAGGAGGTTACATATACTGAGCGAGGGATGGAAGGAGGTTACATATACTGAGCGAGGGATGGAAGGGGGCATTGAAAAGAGGAGGTTACATACACTGAGCGAGGGATTGAAGGAGGTTACATATACTTACCGAAGGATGGAAGGAGGTTACATATACTGAGCGAGGGATGGAAGGAGGTTACATATACTTACCGAAGGATGGAAGGAGGTTACGTAGACTGAGCGAGGGATGGAAGGGGGGTTAAGGCCAGATAATACAGAAAATGAGGGGTTACATGCGCTGATCTAGAACCTTTCACTTTGGAATGAGTTTTGGGACAATGAAGAGAATAATGTACAATAAGTGCGAATCCTGACAATTGTCATTATCAATAATTTGCTTAAATTTTAGAAATATTTGTATATGTGTGAGTTGGATGATAATTAAAAGCGTCTTCTTTTCTCGAATCATTTTCTGATAGTGAAATCCTCTTTTAGTAAGCTTACAATTATATGTACATGTATCATCTATAACCTTTTTAGTATCAGGGTGTTGAGTAATTGGAGTAACTAGAGCGCTGTCTACACTCGTATAAAATATGTCTGTATAGACATATAAAGAATTGGTCCAAATTTAAAGGGAAAGGGGTATGGGTAAGTTGAAGGAAGGGAAATGGGCAATGACTCATTCTGAAGTCTCTTATTCGATAGACGATACTCAGGTAAAATCGCCATAAAATGCAGTCATGATATTAGTGCTATTAAAGAAAGTACTTGGAAATAGTCTAGCTCAAATATATATTTTTTCTCTTGGTCTGAGGGATTTTAGAACTGTCTGATACACGTTAATTATCTTTTATGAGTCTATCTGATGCCATCATGGGGTGACCATAATGAATTCTGTACTTGTGTATCCAAAATAAAAGTTATGAAAATTCTAATAAAAGTTATGAAAAGTTATACAATTGTATCCATCAGAATCTTATGCTATCCTCACAATGTACATGTACATTTGTACGACTGGGATACGCTAAATCTCCTTGTCGTATCTTGCAAGTACCCTCTCTCTCTTAAGCTGTCTGTGTATTTTTCAGGTACCTATATATTTTTTTTTTTCATTTTATGTCATTTAGAAAGCAGACTGCATAAAGGTAAATGAAATAATAAAAACTAAATGGAATGCAATGAGCGCAAATTAATGTACATGGAGTACAGATCTTTTCACCTGTAATATGTATTGCCAAACACTTTCAAAGGTCTACGTGTATATTAATATATTCCTTCGGTAAAAGTGAAAGGGGACAATAACTTAAATAATATATGTATTGCATAGTACATGTATTATTACACCTTTAATTGTTATAAATAGAATATAAAGTGTCTTGTGTTAAGATTTACTGCTTCTTTCTTTTCTATTTACCTATCCATCTGTTCCTTAACATGTTTAACGACTTTGCTCTTTCCCTTCAAATCATTCTTTTTAATTCAACGAGCAGTCAGGTAGAGAATGATTGAAAATCTCCGACGGTAATGTAGACAATTTTCATTGAAAATTACAAATGGCTGTCCTTGTGACATTGTGAATGCATCTGATAAAGCTAGTTAGCAAAATAGTATCGGCACTTTCAGTACGTTGTTGTGTTGCAAAAGGGATTTAACATTGCTACTGTCTGTCTGTGTGTTGTTTGTGTGCTAGTTTACATGTATGTGTGCGTAGGGGGGGGGGGGGGGGGGGGGGGTTAGGTGTGGGTGTGTCCAGAATCTTGTGAAACGGTGTGGAATAATAGATTAAATGTCAAGGTCACAGTATACAATATCGTGAAAATCTTTAGAAAACGAAAATAAGCAAAGTATAAACGGTGTAGAATTATCAACAAGTAAATGTATTTGGGTATGCACTTTGGTTGAACTACGAGAACTTGCATATTAGGCAAGACCATGAATTAAGGTCAGGGTAACTTTCGTCGTCGGAAACCCACGGCATCGTCTTCGTTATAGGGTCACTTTGTCAAGACTTATAGCGAGCGAAGCTCGCCCTTATGGTAACGCGTATACACATATTTTATTGAGAAAATATGCTGAATCAAAGAATGAGAATGTACTACTATGCTTTCAAAAACTTTCGTCCCCTCGCAGACAGAGTTACTGCGGAGATGCTGGATATTGCCATTTAAATTTTTTTTCGACTCCAAGTAGACGTATATGTTATACTCAATTTTTGTTTATAAGTTAAATTTATTGAAAATATTTTTCGTAAATCAGGTAACGATAAAGCATCAACAAGGCGACGTAACCACGGGAAATCCGACATTTCCGGTTTTAAACGAGACGTTTCGCTCTGATTGCTTTTCTCGTCTCGGGTGGTTTCGTACTGTCAGAAGTCGGAATATGTTTATTTTTTCTTTTGTTCTGAAGTAATTTATTTTCAGGTAACCTAAACATTATTCTTACAAAACAAAAATGAATTATAAAGAACCATATTTTAAAAGAACCATATTTATAAGCCCCCCTTAAAATGTTCATCAGATCTGCTGGTCTCGATCAATTTTACAAATGCTTCCGCGTTTCCACTCGCCTTATACTACCTTTTTTTTTGCAATCATCAAATAGAAAGTTTTGTAAGATAAGATAATCCATCATAGTCAAAATATAATAGAAAGATCTTTTTTTTATTTCATATAATCATATCTATTTTCTCTCCGCTCGCACAAAAAGGCTTTGCCTTGATTCATATTAGCGAGCGAAGCTCGCCCTTATGGTAACGCGTATACACATATTTTATTGAGAAAATATGCTGAATCAAAGAATGAGAATGTACTACTATGCTTTCAAAAACTTTCGTCCCCATCGCAGACAGAGTTGCTGCGGAGATGCTGGATATCGCCATTTAAATTTGTTTTCGACTCCAAGCAGACGTATATGTTATACTCAATTTTTGTTTATAAGTTAAATTTATTGAAAACGTTTTTCGTAAATCAGGTAACGATAAAGCATCAACAAGGCGGCGTAACCACGGAATCTTTTTTAAGAAATCCGACATTTCCGGTTTTAAACGAGACGTTTCGCTCTGATTGCTTTTCTCGTCTCGGGTGGTTTCGTACTGTCAGAAGTCGGAATATGGTTTGTTTGTTTGTTTGTTTGTTTGTTTGTTGTTTTTTTTTTGATATGCAAAAAGTAATTTATTTTCAGCTAGCCTAAACATTATTCTTACAAATAAAAATGAATTATAAAAAAACATATTTTAACCCCCCTTAAAATGTTCATCTGCTGGTCTAGATCAATTTTACAAATGCTTCCTTGTTTCAATTCGCCTTATACTACATTTTTTGGCAATCACCAAACAGTCATAAAGTTTTGTAAGATAGATAAACTATCATAGTCTATAATGCAAGAAAATAAAAAAGAAAGATTTTTTTTTATTTTATATAATCATATTTATTTTTTCTCCGCTCGCACAAAAAGGCTTTGCCTTGATTCATATTAAGTTATAGCGGGACCTTAGTTTAGGATATATTTAGTTTTCTAATCGACTCTACCAAATTTGTACTCGTTATTCGATTTGATTATGATGAGCTTGAAAGCCTTGGATAGTAAAACTAATATTACGTATTAAAGTAGTTAAAGGGAAAGAAAACGAATCAGAGTCTCGCCTGGCGAAGAGAGTGAAAAATACAATCTGATTTACGTACATGGACTGCCATATCAGGAATGGCGAAAAATAAGACACGGCATAAAATCAATCTGTAAATATGAGGTATCATTGAGATGATACGGGGATATGTCATATAAAGGGAAAAGAAGATAGCATCCCAGTATATACGTCAATCGATAGAGCGCAGTGATTTGACAGGAAGTGACGAGGGGTTTGAAAGGAACTAGCTATCGTAAAGGTCTTGAAAGATAGGGTATTCTCTCAAGGATCATACAAGCCTGAATTCGATGAGTATTGATAGTGTCAATTTGTCGTCTGAGCGTCTGTATGTCAGTCAGTCAGTCACTGACATACAGACTCAGTGCGTTTTACATGTACTTTTTTTCACGATTCAATGGTTGCTCTGATTTAAAAAAAAATGTCATACCTAGTTGTACAAAAATGATATACACTGTATCAACTTCACAAGTGCTTTTTAGCACACACCCCCCCCCCCCCACGAGATTTTGTCTTTAGCAATTCATCTCCACCTGTTGTCCGTTGTCGTCCTACGTTAGACGTTTCACATGTACGACTTCTCTTCAGCAACCGATTTATGGATTTTTTTTCCAAACCTTACAGAAAATAAGTCCTCTGTTCTCCACCCGATCCGTAAAAAAGATGTCCAAGGTCAAGGATAAAAGGTCAAGATCACAATTGCAATAAAATGTGTTTAAATTATGCATTCCCTGGAAGCCCTCGGATGTACACTAAACTCTGCATGCGAGTTAGGACTACACCTATCGATTGGCAAGGTCAAAGGTAAATGTCATGACAGGACAATTTAGGAAAAGTAAGTTTATTATGTAAAAAATATCTCAAATTCTTTGTCACTCACGGGGAAGCAACCCTTTGTGTTGACTTGTCTGCATGTGCTTCACATTCTACATGTCTATTTTGAAATTCTGCTTCGTCGAATTCAATATCATTATTTATTTTGTTTCAGATGTCCCTTACACTTTACTGAATTCCCCGTCCACCAAAGAAGGAACTGTGATAGTCCTTGATGGACATGATAGATACAAGAGGCAAGCCAATTCCAGCCCGTCCCCAGCTACGTCCCAAGGGGGTGGTACCTCAGCCCCACCTAGCGGTCCAGTCACCACCGACGCGCCTACACCATCCACGGCGGCACCCCCACCACCTACGACCTCCACGGCGGCACCTGCAACTGCAGCGCCGTCTACGGCGGCACCTAATACAGTAGCGCCCTCTACGGCGGCACCAAATACAGCAGCGCCCCCTACGGCGGCACCAAATACAGCAGCGCCCCCTACGGCTGCACCTGGTGGCACATCAACCCAACCACCAACAACCACACCGCAGTACAATGAAATTAAAGTAAGTAGAGTTACTATTTGATTCAAATATAGATGTTGTCACTCCATTTGTATACAATCTACATATAATGTACAACAACGAAACGTTGTCTATACATGTAGATTATTTTAATGCCCGTTTGTGTGGGTACTATTCTCTCATACTGTTGCTTTCGGAAGGAATAGTGCCCGAGCGTTAGCGTCAGCAACGCTTTAAGAGAATAGTCACCACACAAACGGGCACATGACTTCGATAGCAATTTTAAAAGACCGACTTAGCTAGTTTACAAGGAAGTGGCGACACCTATAGCGCGTCACTCTCCAAGCGATGTAACTTTTCAAAAAGCAATAGTGCCCGGTCGCCAGGCATTACTCTCTCGTAGTCCCCGCGTTCAAAGAATTTATCATGTGATGCACTAATAAAACTCGGATTTTTTTTTGCTTAAAACAAAAGGAGTTGGAACAATTACTTAAAATGCCTCCAGTTGCTATCGAGAACTATTTATAGTAATCATAGATTCGAACACTTTTGTCTGTTGTCCCAATATTTTATCATTTCAGCAGGGATTTTTTTTCTATCATTATCAAAGAAAGCGATGTTCTTGATTTCGCGTGATTCGGAACTTCATAGGGTTGGTTGAAGTCATATAAGGTTTAGGGGCACCAGTTTTGGAAACAGTGCAAAGATGCGATGTTACGTTTTAACGATAGTGCAATGGACCAGAGTGCACTATCAGGATGAAACTTGGTGTAACTTAATCGGGTGAGAATGTTCACATTATGACAAGTCTCACAAACTGATTTTCAAATTGCAATAGGAAAGCAAGAATTATTGAAATGAGCACACAAACTGAAACAGAAATGATTAATGTTAAGTTATTACATCTAACATCTTTAAGGGGAAACTACAACACGAATTGACCATCCTTAGAATTGAATTTCAAACTTTATTTATTTACTAGCAAGCGGGAACCCTTTTCAGGGAGAATGAGATTTAGCAGTAATTCATTGGGTTGGACACTCGACCCGACGTCCGTTAGATCTACAGTAACTAGATATTGCCTCGCAATCAACGGTCAACTAATCAAATTTATTTCCTTCCTTCGCTCCTTTGCAAGAAAACCCGATGGTGTTTTATACGACCGGACAAGCGTGAATTATTCGTTAGAAGAGAGCGATAATGTAGGCATAGTTAGAATAATATAAAACGACAGTATTTTCATTTCTGGTGTAATAGGAACAGAGGAAGGCCGCTGTCTGTACCAGAGACGTTAAAAGAAGTCATACATGTATATTATTTTTGGTCCATCAAGATACATGTAGTTATTGTGATGTCAGAGAATCCTGCTTAGAAAAGTGGGAGCCATATAGAAATATCACTTTTTCTCTCCGTACGTCTATCTGTCAAGACCTTGAATAATAGTTTTGATGGTAGGGCTTTCGTATTTTACACTCGAATCATACTATAATGTTAGAATGATAATAATTTCTTTTTGGGACTCAGGGTCAAATGTCAAGGTCATATGACTTAAAGTTCAGAAAGGTATGTTGATCTTCGGTTGTTTTAAAGTATCTCTTATTGCTTTTTAACAGTAGAACTTTTGTGTTTTAAATATAATGACATGGGTTCACCATGATATTAGGATTTTAGGTCAGAGCTAGGGTCTCTGAATTTAAATATATACATTCAGAGAATTTGAATATATATATATATATATTTATTTAAAGAACATATATATATAGAGATGTTGGTATCAGATATATGCTTAAACAAAAATGACTTTATATTAGGTTCTAAATCACTTTTAATGGTGTTGAATTTAATTTTTCTTCAATTGAAATACTATATTTATTCAATGAAATGTGCAGAAGAAAGATTATCCTTGATTGGGATGATTCCATCTTTGAAAGATTTGGTCAAAACTTATCATAAAATTGCCCTTAAAAACAACAAAGAGGAAAATTCAAAATTGTTTGGGGAGAAAGGAACCATTTTTCTATATAAACCACATTTGATTATTACTTAGTTTCTTACTTGGGGTAGGGGCTATCTGTGTGAGAGAGTGAGTGAATGACTTACATAATTATATATATTGTTTGAATACTTAACATACCTATAATATGTAAACCTTAAGTTCATGTGAATGTTTAGTGTTAAAAAAAAACCCCAAAAAAAATTTAAATATATAGGAGGGAATTTCCTTGTCCCCCTCAGTTCTTCTCTATAACAAGTAACGTGACAAGGCTCTGAATCCCTATAATTGTTTAGATCAATACCATACTGGACACTGGCCACTCGCTAACGGAGGTTATATTAACACATAAGATGATTGCCAAAGACCAGCTTCGACATGCAAACATGTTTGTCTTTGTAATTACTTGTCAAGTGATTTGAAATTACATGTTTATAATATCAGCGAGTTGATGGCAAGTCAAGATCCCAAGAGCTATCTCCCATTACCATGGTGATGAATCAGATTAAAAGTAGACAATCTCTTTTTACCTTTTTCATTTGATTTCTTGGATGATATTTATTATATGTGTCTTGTTATTTCAGGATTCTAATTCACACAGATATTATAAGTCAAGGATTATCAGTGTTACTGACCACAAGCCACCTTACTGGGTAGAATTATATGATACAGAGGAACACAAGGCCCTGTCAGGGAGCCATCGTGTCGCTGTGGTAAGCCCTTCTCCCAAACTCATCCTATGATTACCTTTACAAGAGAAACAGAATACAAACTTATTTCATATGTCATTCATCATGTCAGGGTACATCTGTGTGATGTATAATGACAGAGTACAACTGTATCATGTATCATTACAGGGTACAATGTGTGTATTGTATCATGACAAGGTACTTCTGTGTCATGTATCATTACAGGGTACAATGTGTGTCATGTATCATGACAGGGTACATCTGTATAATGTATAATGACAGAGTACAACTGTATCATGTATCATTACAGGGTACAATGTGTGTATTGTATCATGACAAGGTACTTCTGTGTCATGTATCATTACAGGGTACAATGTGTGTCATGTATCATGACAGGGTACATCTGTATCATGACAGGGTACATCTGTAGAGTGAACGCACCAATGCTCGGACATTTTGATATGTTTTTCTCAATTTTAATAAAATACATTAGAGAAAATGCCAATAATTTGATTTTAAAATATTGTCAAGCAGTAAAGAAACCTTTTTAATGAACTTTTTTGAAACTGGGATCAGCGCTCAAACTTTAGGAGACTCTTCAAGTGGAGTACCAAAAAGATGGATATTTGACAAAATCTGTACCAATGCTCGGACACTTGGCTTTTCTGTTTATTGCACTTTATAATCAAGCAAATGAAAAACAAAAGTAATTTTTACTGAAAATGATTCAATATCTAATGGAATATTCAAATACAATCAAACATTATTCATCCAGTTCTTTGAATTCATTGTTTAAATAGAAGATGTTAACATTGCCTTCTGAACACGTTAAATTTCAAGCAGAAGCGAAAAAAGTAAGAAATTTGTTGATAAAAATCTATCAGTTTTGAATCTTGTATTTGATATCGCTAAAACATCCAAGCAATTTTTTTATGAAGAATTATCCTGACTGTCAGTCAACCCATAGAGCCAAATACACTAGGCGTCCGAGCATTGGTAGTGTCCGAGCATTGGTTCGATTAGTCTATAATGTATCATGACAGGGTACATCTGTATCATGTATCATGACAGGGTACTTCTGTATCATGTATCATGAAAGGGTACATATGTGTCATATATCATGACAGGGTACATCTGTGTCATGTATCATGACAGAGTACATCTGTGTCATGTATCATGACAGGGAACATCTGTGTCATATATCATGACAGGGTACATATATGTCATGTATCATGACAGGGTACATCTGTGTCATATATCATGACAGGGTACATCTGTGTCATGTATCATGACAGGGTACATCTGTGTCATGTATCATGACAGACTCCATCTGTGTCATGGATCATGACATGGTACATCTGTGTCATGTATCATGACATGGTACATCTGTGTCATATATCACAGGATACATCCATATCATGTATTGTGACAGGGTACATATGTGTCATGTTTGTATTTTGTATGTAGTCTTATTTCAGTCCAAACTTATTTTAGCATAGAGGAGGCTAAAGGGAGGAAATAGATGACTTGGCGTAATCATGTACACGTTCATGTTGCCGGATCCATAAGAGTCAACTCTAAATTCAGATTTACTTTATGATGATACAAATAAAAACACAAACACTCAAGTACACAACTTATAGATTCATAATGAATCTATAAGTATCATAAGTAAATTTATTATGGCACAGGTTGTTGATTTATCTTGATGCAGATTGCTGAGTTCATGAAATGTATTGGTTTTATCGGATTTGCCAATGAAAAATTGTTTGGTCCAATAAAATCTCACGTTTAAGCTATTATTGACCAATAAAAATCCCCAAATGTCCTACATTTCATTGGAAGATTTCAAGAACTCTGAGATTGTATCCAAATTTAATGTACAATAAAGGAGATTGACTGGATTGTGTATGACCATGACCATGAACATCAAGGTATCTCATACCTACAATTTTGACTGATCGATGGCTTTTAAAAAAAAGATATACAGATGTCAAATTGATTCTTATAAATCTTTATTTGCCACCCTTATATATGATGTAGCTGTCCATTATTCTTAACATTCAAATTTTTATGTTTTCAGAGTGTCAATGTCGCATTTACATTTCCTTTTTATGGACACGAAGTGACGAAAATAACTATAGCAACAGGAGGTTTGTTTCCTTTCCTTAATTTTTCCTCGGTATAACCTCTTGAATGATTCATTTTTTAAAGTTATAACTGTTCAGCAGTGATTCATGTAATAGATGATCTACAGAGCTGGCACAGTAGAATGGCAGCTACTCTCAGAAATTTGATACGGCATTTATCTGTTGAATTCAGCTTGCTGAGGAATCGAGTGTCAGAATTACCTTACGGCAATCTTGTTGTCTCCTCTCTTTTCAACCATAAATCGTAATTTTCTGGTAACATAAAGTCAGATAATTTAGATGACTACTGGGGTTGGAAAAAAGAACATGAATCCATTGATCATGCTTAGGAATTCAATTACAGATGCACAGAAAGATTTACTGTATAAAGAATCCATGACTTACGTAATTTGAAATCAAATTAATTGCTATCTTTGACTCCAGAATTATTGATGAAAGTGCACGGAGTTGAATTCTATTTAAATTTGTTCTCGATTTGAAAATGGTAATGAAAATTTAGTCAATTGCCGGTTGATTACTTTCCTTGATCATCTGGACAGTATTCAATAAGAACTTTGATTCAATCTAAATCGATGAACTGTTGGCTGTACTGGTTTTTGACAAGTTTTAGCTCATATGCACCCTTTGTTTGAATAATAAAGGAAGTCACCTATTTATAAAAAGTTTTGTAATCTTGGATTACACCAGGTGCGTAGCTGCCCATACGCAAGTATGCAACTGCGTACACATCATTTTGCTTAAAATAGATTAATAAATGAATAAATTAAATAAAAATCAAAGTAGAAAGAAAAAAGGGAAAATGTTTCGTATGCATCTATACTAAATTAAGAAGTTTTATTCATTCATCCAGACTGATTGATGTGCCAGTACATTAAGACAGTTTAGTTATATATGTTAAATATTTTCAGGTTTTCTATACATGAGCCCGTTTCTACATCAGTGGTTAACTGCCACACAATACATTGCACCTCTGATGGCAAATTTTGATACGAGGCTGGGCAATGATTCAGATATCATTTACAAAGATTTTAGTAAGTACACATGTTTCCAGAAGTTACCTTATTTCACTGCTAGGTCATTTAAGATAGGGTGTCCGTATTGTACGGATTGTGACGTCTAACAGTGACGTGTAAATGACTACATCATACGTACATGTTGAGAGTACTTGTAACTAAACCTCTCTAATGACACCTATTGATTCTAATGGTCAAAAAGTCCAGATAATAGACAATTTTCACATTACTGCAGTTGACTTGTATTTTACACATCCTAAGACGCGACATCACAAGATTTGACGTAACTTTTAACTGTGACATCATATCTGAATCATGACGTCACAATTAGAGATAACGTCAAAACTAGTGATGTCGGGTCTTGGAGTGTCTAAAATGCAAGTCTAACGGTAATATGAAGAAGGTCTATTGCAGAGTAATGTAGGGAATATTTATTATTTTAATACTGAAGCTTATTTTTTATTGTTAATTCCCATGGCAATATCTCAGTTTTTAGGAAAATCTCAAAGGAAGTAAAAATTAAAAATTCTTTACTATGTGCAGTAGTGCAAGTTAATCATAGGAACATTTTAATGAAGGTGATTTTATGCTGCATATGATGTTAAAGTAGACTACAAATAAGGCATGCTGCATGGTTTACCAGAATCAATAATGCTTTCAGAGGAAAATCTAACTAGAAGTGATGGACACATTTAAGGGTTATATGCAAAGATAATTCCTAGAAATACCATATAGGATCATGCAATGTTGAGTCATGAGGCACAGTAAATGACTTTATGAGCTCAGAATTGGCTGATATTCACTGTAATAGATTTATGTGGCCTACAAAGAATTGGATTGTTAAATGAGAAACTGAGAAAAAGCTTCCTATACGAAGTGCTGAAGCTATACGTGCTAGAATACACCAGAATAATCAGAAAGTCTGATTACACAGAATTATCTCTTTGTTCTGGATGTCAAAATAAAACAAAATTCCTATATACACCCTTTGTGATAGAAAATTTGTCTACTGTCCTGTTCACTAAATCCAGAGCACCCTGTTTTGGCGATTTATTCTGTCGTCTGAAGAATTTTGCTATAAATTATTGTTTCCAAGAATCGACCTCCTTTAGTCGTAACTGGAAATTAACTTCAACTTACCCTATCAGCTGCCTTCAAACCGCAATATTAAAAATAAAATGTCTACGGGAAATTCCCATGTTAATTTCAAGCTGCCGCCATATTGTTCTCCGTGTCAACAATAGTAAACAGTGACGTCAAAGCCTCCGACGTCACACATTTTTAGCAATTTTACTATGGAAAATCCCCGTAGACTTATTATTTTCCGTCCTGTTTCTAACTAAACTAACACACAGCCAAAACAATGGTATTTTCTGTTACGACTAAAGGGGTACTATAAGATTGATATCTTTTTGGAAGATGACAGTATCATGTTTCAGAGAAAATCGAGAAAACAGGGTGCTCTGGAATTAGTGAACAGGACAGTAGCTTACAAAAACTGTATATTCCTTTAGTTTTCATCTATTTATCAGATATTTCATGAAATCTATATCCTTGGCCTTTGTTATATTTAAGTACATGTACCAATAAAATAAAATTCATTCAAGATTGTTTAAGATTGTTGTAGATTTTTGAAGTAAGATATTAAAAGTAGGGAAAAAAAGAAAGAACATCTGAAAAATGAGTTGTTGATTGATGCATTATTGTAAGAACCCAGTAGAGTTCTATTTGACTTGATATTTTCTCTCTCCCATTTTATTGATTCAAACCATACAAAATCTTTCTGTATTACCAGAGAGAGCACACTGTTGTAATTTTGTGATTTCTATTGGATGGTAAATAATTGTGCATTAGTAATAGCTGTGGAGACGACAATTTGATTTACTTGTTGATGGAGCAGTAATTATGGGCAAGTGAATATTTTACTGGCAGAACAATCTCATTAGGTATATACGATCCTTGAGAATCTTACAGTTTTAGAGCCCCACCAAATGGCAGGTGCTCTATAGTAGTCGCTGTTTTTGCAAATCCATCTTTATTTACCTAAAATCAATTTTCATGAAAAATACAGCTGGCCCAATAAGGTGATTGTCACATTACCACAGTGGACTTGAACTTTACACAGGCTAAGACCCGACATCACAACATTTGACATAGCTTTTTACTGGACTTGAACTTTACACAGGCTAAGACCCGACATCACAATATTTGACATACTGTAGCTTTTTACTGGAATTGATCATGAACTTTACACAGGCTAAGACCCGACATCACAACATTTGACATAGCTTTTTACTGGACTTGAACTTTACACAGGCTAAGACCCAGGGATTTTTCAGGGTATTTTACTTTGGGTCCAGGGTCCGGTAAAATTGGGAAAAATCTCGGCGTTTTAATGAAATTGGGAATTTCCAACAGTTTAATTTGATTCTTAATGGAATAAATCCTTGCACAGAGATATAACTCCTTCTTATTCAAAGTGTTTTCAATAAAATAAACAAAGTACTAGTAAAACGTACCATCTATACTTTAGATTGTACTTCAAAGGACATAATGATAATCTTCTAGGATCAGGAACAGGCATCTGTTCAGAGTCAGAGGGGCTACTTTAATGATCATGATCAATCAGGATTCAGATTCAAAGTCAGTATTTGACGGGGGACATTCCCACTGTCCGAGTCGCCCTATTCTGTTACTGAACATGAACTACTTTCTGTTGTTTCTTTTATATATAGTCATTATCCAAAATTTTATTTTGAAGAAAGAAAGAAGATATACTCCCTTTTATCATTTTTTGGTATCATTTTGCTGTTGTAAGACGACATGGTCATGGGTTCCCAATACTGGAGATACGATTTGATGATTAAAACGTAAACCTATACCGGATATAAGATTTCTGACCAGTTTACACATAGATCGTCAATGTTGTACTTCTGCAATGTATTTCAGTCGTCATTATTTTTCTCTTTATTTCATTTTACAGCGGACAGTTTTGTCATTGAATGGAGAAATATTTTCCTTCAAGATCAAAATCACAGTGAGTAAAACATTTGAAGAAAATTCATAATATTGTTTGAACACCTTATTTTCTGTAACTTTAGGGTTTTAGAAAAAAATTTGTGACCATTTTTTGTATGTAAATATCTAATTAAGAAATGACTGTAATAATTTTTCTGTTGTATATAAGACAAAAACTGATTCCCAAACTATAATAAATCTGCTTTGTATTGAATCAGTTTTTGTCTGTACATTTGATAGACAGAAAAATTATTATACCCCCGCCATATAATGGTGGGGGTATATAGTGATGCACTTGTCCGTCCGTGTGTCCGTGCGTGAGTCCGTCCCACCTGTGGTTTCCGGACATTTAAAGGAAAACTATTACAGATAATCAATTCATTTCTTGCATGTAGCTTTTACACCAAGAAATACAGGTCAAGTTCGAATATGGGTCATGTCCCTTAATTTTGTGCAGATTTATGCCCCTTGAATCTTAGAAAAATTCAAAATTTGGTGGTTTCCGGATATTTTTAGGAAAACCATTACAGATAATCATTTCATTTTTTGGATATAGCTCTTACACCAGAAAATACAGGTCAAGTTCGAATATGGGTCATGTCCCTCAATTTTGTGCAGAATTATGCCCCTTGAAACTTAGAAAAATTCAAAATTTGCTGGTTTCCGGACATTTAAAGGTAAACCGTTATATATAATCAATTCATTTCTTGGATATAGCTCTTTAACGAGAAAATACTGGTCAAGTTGGAATATGGGTCATGTCCCTCAATTTTGTGCAGAGTTATGCCCCTTGAAACTTAAAAAAATTCAAAATTTGGTGGTTTCCGGAAATTTAAAGGTAAACCGTTATAGATAATCAATTCATTTCTTGGATATAGCTCTAACACCAGAAAATACAGGTCAAGTTCAAATATGGGTCATGTCCCTTAATTTTGTGCAGAGTTATGCCCCTTGAAACTTAGAAAATTTCAAAATTTTGTGGTTTCCGGACATTTAAAGGAAAACCATTACAGATAATCAATTCATTTCTTGCATATAGTTCATACACCAAGAAATACAGGTCAAGTTCGAATATGGGTCAAGTCCCTCAATTTTGTGCAGAGTTATGCCCCTTGAAACTAAGAAAAATTTTTAATTTTCTGGTTTCCGGACATTTAAAGGTAAACCGTAACAGATAATCAATTCATTTCTTGCGTAAAGCTCTTACACCAAGAAATACATGTCAAGTTCGAATATGGGTCAAGTCCCTCAATTTTGTGCAGAGTTATGCCCCTTGAAGCTTAAAAAAATTCAAAATTTTGCTGGTTTCCAGACGTTTAAAGGAAAACTGTTACAGATAATCAATTCATTTCTTGGATATAGCTCTTACACCAAGAAATACAGGTCAAGTTCGAATATGGGTCATGTCCCCCAATTTTGTGCAGAGTTATGCCCCTTGAAACTCAGAAAAATTCAAAATTTGGTGGTTTCCAGACATTTAAAGGTAAACCGTTACAGATAATCAGTTCATTTCTTGCATATAGCTCTTACACCAAGAAATACATGTCAAGTTCGAATATGGGTCAAGTCCCTCAATTTTGTGCAGAGTTATGCCCCTTGAAGCTTAAAAAATTCAAAATTTTGCTGGTTTCCAGATGTTTAAAGGAAAACCGTTACAGATAATCAATTCATTTCTTGGATATAGCTCTTACACCAAGAAATACAGGTCAAGTTCGATATGGGTCAAGTCCCTCAATTTTGTGCAGAGTTATGCCCCTTGAAACTCAGAAAAATTCTAAATTTTGTGGTTTCCAGATGTTTAAAGGAAAACCGTATCAGATAATCAATACATTTCTTGCATATAGATATTACACCAAGAAATACAGGTCAAGTTCGAATATGGGTGATGTCCCTCTATTATGTGCAGAGTTATGCCCCTTGAAACTTAGAATAATTCAAAATTTTGTTGTTTCTAGACATTACAAGGACAACTGTTACAGATAATAAATTCATTTCTTGAATGTAGCTATTATACCAAAAATTACAGGTTAGGTTTGAATATGGCTCAATTTCATGCAGAGTTGTGCCCCTTCAAACTTGAAAAAAAATAAATATTTTATTTATGCTTGCCTGACATTTAAATGAAAACTGTAACAGGGAATATATTTATTTCTTAGACATAGCTTTACATTGAGAAATACAGGTCAAATTCAAATAAAGGGTCATGTTCCTCAATTTTGTGTTGAATTGTGCACCTTCTAACTTCTTATACATTGCTTCTATGTAAAATATGCTGGGCACCTTCTAACTTCTTATACATTGCTTAAATGTAAAATATGCTGGGCGGGGGTATCATTGATCCTTAGATCAACAATAGATTTCATTTACAGTCTTTTCTTATAATTTAATTAAATTACCATTTATTTATCTAGTTTACGGCATTTTAGCATTGTTTATTTTCAAGTTCAAAACTTGCGATGTAATTTTTGAACAGGCCAAACGTAGTTGCGTCACTAATGTCGAGTGCCACTATATGTTAGGCTAACGCGCATTATGGAACATAATTCCTGGATCCATTGTAGGTTAATTATCACAGTATAATCACATTCCAAAAGACAGTTATTATATATATTTTCATTCCATTTTTCACGCTGAAAATGATGTTAAGATATGTTTAAAACTCTATTGGGCCATGTAAAATAAATTCTATGTTTCTCAGATAATTGGGTCTAAAAAAAGGGGCAAGGTAGGTAGGGTTTTTAGTTTTTGTTTTTTGTTTTGCCATTAAGAGTACTCTTATTATTCATGTAAGGCAAAAAATCGTCTCTCCTGTCTAACCTCCCCCCCCCCATTATTCATGTAAGGCAAAAAATCTTATGCTGCCCCCTCCCCCCTCTTTTTCCTTCGTAGAAAATATACTGCCCCCCACCCCCCACCCCCCGTTTTTCTTCATAGAAAACTGTCTTTGAACCGTTAGTCAAAATAATGGGACATGTAGCTCATCTGTCTGAATGGAAGAAGCTTAAATAGATACAAAATTTAATATACGAAGTATGACGTGTTTTGATTGCTGTGAGTGCATTTAGTAGAATCGTGGAAGAGACTCAACAGGTGTTATTTGCTCACACCTTGTTTAAACCCAGTTCAAATTAAATACATCCCCTCACTTCCTCCGATGGATCCGTTCATATGGTCAAAAATTTGTCAAGTTTGGATGAAGCGGATTCTTTAGAAATCGTATGAAGTGTTCAGCATTAACCCCGGTCTAGTAAAATAATGTACACGGCCCAGTACAATATACATTCTTTTGTTCATAGATTTAAGGATTTAACTACGTTTCTCTTACGCTCATCGGCGGTCCTTGCTTATACTTTTTACAACGTGAACGTCATTATTAATAGATTCGGAAGTATTACAATGGACACTTGCTATTGTTCGGCATGGGTATTAACATATGCTGTAGAAATCAACAAAGAAAACTATTTTAAAACTGTTTTAATACATGTAATACTCGATGTATTAAACACACGAATAGCCGGCCGTCCAAGTGTCCGCGACACGTGTTGGCACATTGTTAGTATATCCTATACAATAGTCTTTACCTGTAACATAAATACGGAACGCGCCGTGAATGATACAAACTTTTTAAAGTATTTATTCATCGGTACCGTTTAGACGATTTTACAGGACAATATACATTCAATGAAATAAATGGATATTTCTTTTTTATCGAGGATGAGACACGGCGGATATTTTTTTGTGTAGTTGCAATAAAAACGTCTCGTTGGCGGCAAATTATAGCGCACGGCGGTGTCTGAGAAACATAGATTTTATTTTACATGGCCTTGCTAAGGCTCTGTTACTACATACCGTCATAGTTCAAATCAAGCCAAGTTACTATGACCTCATAGTTCAAATCAAGCCACCGCAGTTATACATGTACTCCTATAATCACAGTGTAATGCCCTGTTTACATGGAAGGTTTAATGCGCATTAAATCAAATTTAATTTGCATTAGATTTTGGTTGCGTTCACATGACAAATTTCATGCACATTACGTTAATTCACATTAGATTCAATGCGCATTAGATTGTCATGTGAACGTAAAGCGAATCTAATTCGCATTAAATCTAGCGCATGCTTATATGATGTGCTTAAGTTTTACAGTATGTATAGACCACAACTTGACAATTTCAACCATCCTTGGACCTTGAATCATAGAATAAGAGGCCAAAATATCATCTAGTTCATTATGCAATGAAATGCGTTTTTGATGTTACTTTTTGATGTTACGTAAAGTAACATTGTACTATGACATCATTTTATCTCTTAATGACATCATGTGTTTTTATTTAGCTTTGGAACTTAACTTACGATGATGAAAAAAATATGAAAAACACAATTAGTTGGAATAGATTCTTCCCTTTATTGATTTGAAAATTATGGCTATATTATGGCTGATCAATGCAATTTGTACCAAAATCTAATGCGCATTAGAATTTGCTGTGTAATCGCAATGCGAATCTAATTCGCATTAAAATAATGCGCTTCAAATCTGATGCGAATAAGATTTAATGCACATTCATGTGAACAAGGCATAAATTTTATTCAAATGAATGAGCATATATAGATACAGTCTACTCTCCATAAGTCGAACTTCAGTGGACCACCATAAATAGTTCGACTTATCAGGAGTTTGACTTACTGAGTACATGACTAGCAATCGATTTTCAATAAGACTTTGTCCCCGTTCTCTTTCACAGTTTGCAAACCTTTGTGTTGTCTACTATAAATGATCAAGCTACCTTAAGTGTATGTTTATTCTACTCCATAGCAAGAAAGGATTAATTTTCCGTATACCTATCTTACTCCTTTAATTTATTGTTTTTATGCCCCCGGAATCAAAGATTCGGGGGCATATAGTTTTTGGCCTGTCCGTCTGTTTGTCTGTTTATCTGTTTGTCTGTTTGTCTGTTTGTCCGAAAAACTTTAACATTGGACATAACTTTTGAATGGGAAGTGATAGGGCTTTCATATTTCACATGTGTATTCCTTGTGACAAGACCTTTCCATTGATACCAAAATTTTTGACCTCGTGACCTTGACCTTGACCTTTGACCTACTTTTCAAAAACTTTAACATTGGGCATAACTTTTGAATGGTAAATGATAGGGCTTTCATATTTCACATGTGTATTCCTTGTGACAAGACCTTTCCATTGATACCAAAATTTTTGACCTCGTGACCTTGACCTTGACCTTTGACCTATTTTTCAAAAACTTTAACATTGGGCATAACTTTTGAATGGTAAGTGATAGGGCTTTCATATTTCACATGTGTATTCCTTGTGACAAGACCTTTCCATTGATACCAAAATTTTTGACCTCGTGACCTTGACCTTGACCTTTGACCTACTTTTCAAAAACTTTACCATTGGGCATAACTTTTGAATGGTAAGTGATAGGGCTTTCATATTTCACATGTGTATTCCTTGTGACAAGACCTTTCCATTGATACCAAAATTTTTGACCTTGTGACCTTGACCTTGACCTTTGACCTACTTTTCAAAAAACT
The DNA here is from genome assembly GCA_028142955.1 of Pinctada fucata. NCBI lineage: Eukaryota > Metazoa > Mollusca > Bivalvia > Pterioida > Pteriidae > Pinctada > Pinctada fucata. Next base: position 25,789,259 of record AP027114.1, read on the forward strand.
TTAACATTGGGCATAACTTTTGAATGGGAAGTGATAGGGCTTTCATATTTCACATGTGTATTCCTTGTGACAAGACCTTTCCATTGATACCAAAATTTTTGACCTTGTGACCTTGACCTTGACCTTTGACCTATTTTTCAAAAACTTTAACATTGGGCATAACTTTTGAATGGTAAGTGATAGGGCTTTCATATTTCACATGTGTATTCTTTGTGACAAGACCATTCCATTGATACCAAAATTTTTGACCTCGTGACCTTGACCTTGACCTTTGACCTACTTTTCAAAAACTTTAACATTGGGCATAACTTTTGAATGGTAAGTGATAGGGCTTTCATATTTCACATGTGTATTCCTTGTGACAAGACCTTTCCATTGATACCAAAAATTGTGACCTTGACCTTGTCCTTTGACCTACTTTTCAAAAACTTTAACATTGGGCATAACTTTTGAATGGTAAGTGATAGGGCTTTCATATTTCGCATGCGTATTCCTTGTGACAAGACCTTTCCATTGATACCAAAATTTTTGACCTCGTGACCTTGACCTTTGACCTTTTAACCCAGTGACCTCACATACATGTACTTAACAGAAAATAGTGTTCATACTAACAAAGATGCCACCGGGGGCATTCGTGTTTCACAAACACAGGCTTTATTGTTTGAGGATTAGATTTATATGTGGTTTGATTTAACAAGGTAAATTTCTAATGTAAAATGAGTTGTGGGACCTTAAAACTAGTTCAACTCCACAAAAAGTTCAAGTTATCAGAATTCGAGTTATCAGGAGTAAAAATGAATAGAAACCAATCGAAAGAGATTAGGGACTTTTAAAATGTGGAAATTCAAGTTAACAGAGTTTGAGTTAACGAGAGTAAACTGTATACAGTTAAAGATAAAATTTCACTCTGTACATTTGTATAGACATTATACAGACACCACAGAAATAACTTAATTATTTGTTGATGAACTTACTGAGATGAAACAGTCCATGAAGTTCCTAGTAACTTATACTAATTTTATTTTTCTTTACTTTCAGCAAATCCTTTTTATTTCCAGACAGTTTTACACAAAAATGGAACTATAGTTTTCTCATATAAAGTTGTAAGTACATGATCAAGTGTAAGCTAGTTATTTGCTATGTACATTTTGATGACCAATGGGTTTAATAATTATCAATCTGAAGAGATAGGAAACATATGAAGATTTTACATTAGTTTTTGTTTATACATTGTTTATTTTCTAATCACCCCATTTTCAGGTGATAATTGCTTGTTTAATTATCAGTTTAGGAGTTAGAATTTAATACCGTATAACCAGAAATTTTCGCGAGTATCAAATTTCGCAATTTTATGGTGAATTAGGGTGTCTTTATTTTCGCGAGTACAATTTTTCGCGATTCCTTAATTACAAATAAATGTGTTCATATGATGTTACTGTTTTGTACCTTTCATTATTTCAGTTTAAGTAAGTTCTATCATAAGAATACACTCAATTCACTCCTCGTTACATTTAGTCAAAAAATTTGAAGAACAACACAAGTACAATGTGATCAATGGATGTATCAATTTATTATATAACTTATTAAACACAATTTTTCGCGATTCAAAATTACTCGCGAATAGAGCGAAAATTAGTATCTCGTGAAAAATTCTAGTTATACGGTAATCATGTTGAAAAATATCTCGATCCTTTAAAATAGCTGTTATTTTATTCTCATTTATGTAAGCTCAAGCTCCTCATAATGCTTCTTCATATCCTTCATAATTTTATGTTTTAGGTGCCTTTAAAAGTGTTAGAGATAGAAGCTGGTAACCATCCAGTTAAAGTTGGGTTGTCTGATGCATTTTACATTGATTCTGTAGTCTCTGGTAAGTGTATAAATATAAAGCTAAATGAAATCTAGAGAATTCACCTGGCAGATACAAACGCTCTTGTTGAAGTATTCCCTACCTCCTGCCCTCTTGATAGCTTAAAACAATCCAGGAATGCAGTAGATTGAAGTATTTCTCCCACAGGGAAGGGATGATACAAATAAAAACACAAACACACAAATACACAAATTTTAGGCCACTTGGCCTTTATCCAGATTAAAAAAGGACAATGTATATGACAACTAAGTAAAGTATATCCTTTGTTTCTCTAGCATTTATTGCAAATTTGCAAATTCTCTTGCAAATATTTGCAATGAACACTAGAAAGCAAAGTAAATCAAAATCAAAGTAAATAATGAAATACTTAAGTCATGAAACATTACCAAAGTTTTAGTGATGTCAAGGTGAAAGATATAGAAGCTTTAGAGGTTAATTGTGTGTTGATAAGTACATGGTTATAGATGTATATAAGTATAATTATACCTAAGGCATATAAGTAGTGCAATCATCATTTTGAGATCAGTACACACATTTATATAGTCATGTTTCTTGTTTCATAATTTTCTTTCTTACAAGGCTGTATTATAAAAAATGAATGAAAACTTAAAAGTTTCCACTTTGTTAGGAATTGTTCAGTTGGCCATTCAGCTAAAAATATGCGTAACAATGTATGCTTTTACTGTTCCACATGAATAATATATGTAGGTGTAGAATGGAGGGCAACAAGTTGCTTACAAGCTACGTTTATTCAACCTCTTTGAATTTACATTATACTAAAAAACTAAAGATGCTCTATTATTCATCATAACGACATGAACAATTCTTATAAAAATCTCTCTCAATAGCTTCAAATTGGAAATTAGATCTTGGCACAATACTAGTAATTTGTTCAAATTTTATACGCATTTATAGTCTAGAAAGGTAATTATGCATTTTCTCATTCAAACTATGCTTAAATTTATGTAGACCTGCTAGAAATCATACTATTGCTAAGGTAACTTTATAATGTATTTGATTACGGAGTGATTGTAATGATTTAAAATCTTGCTGCCTTTTCTGGCAGGAGAATTAGTGATGCCTATGTTCGTCTGTCAGTCGATGTGTCTGGTTTGCAGTATCCAGACATTTATAGGAAAACATGTACAGAAAAGCAATTCATTTCTTGCAGTATACAAAAGTGATGTAATAATCTAATGATCATGAGATAAATTATATAATTATGTACATGTATATACTTAATGTACATTATATAAATTGAGAATATTGAACGTTTTACATTGTATTTAAACTGCTTGATTGCAGTTTTGGGTAGAAATGGGAGCGAGCATAAATATCATGATGACCATAAAGGTAACCATGAGATATATGGCATGATTATTACATACGTGTATGAATGGAGTGTTAAAGTCTCAGCATATGTTTAAAGTTCTCATCTATTTATGACTGCCATAATGAACCAAAGTTATTGTTATTTAGTTGAGTAAATTTTTGTTTGACATGATAGTTTTATAATAACTATGTACCTGTCCATATTAACAAGATTAACAAGTATTGATGCATCATGATCATTAGCTCACCTCGACGAAGTTGAGTGAGCTTATGCTATAACCCCACGCGTCCGCGTCCGCGTCCGTGTCCGCGTCCGCGTCCGGTTAAGAAGTTTGGGGTAGCTCAGTATCTGACAAAGTACTAATGCTACAGTAACCAAACTTGCACAAGTGATTCATCTTTGGATGCTGAGGTGAACCCATGCATCGGATGCAGCATCTGACCTACATTTTCCACTTGAGTGACTTGGTTAAGAAGTTTGGGGTAGCTCAGTATCTGACAAAGTACTAATGCTACAGTAACCAAACTGGCACAAGTGATTCATCTGTGGATGCTGAGGTGAACCCATGCATCGTATGCAGCATCTGACCTACATTTTCCGCTTGAGTGACTTGGTTAAGAAGTTTGGGGTAGCTCAGTATCTGACAAAGTACTGATGCTACAGTAACCAAACTTGCACAAGTGATTCATCTTTGGATGCTGAGGTGAACCCATGCATCGGATGCAGCATCTGACCTACATTTTCCACTTGAGTGACTTGGTTAAGAAGTTTGGGGTAGCTCAGTATCTGACAAAGTATTAATGCTACAGTAACCAAACTTGCACAAGTGATTCATCTTTAGATGCTGAGGTGAACCCATGCATCGGATGCAGCTTCTGACCTACATTTTCCGCTTGAGTGATTTGGATAAGAAGTTTGGGGTAGCTCAGTATCTGACAAAGTACTAATGCTACAGTAACCAAACTTGCACAAGTGATTCATCTTTGGATGCCGAGATGGACCCATGCATCGTATGCAGCATCTGACCTTTTTTTCCACTTGAGTGATTTCGCTTTTAAAAGCCAATATTGAGCAAAGTATAAGTGCTACATGTACCAAACTTGCATATTGGATGTATCTTTGATCAATCTTTCATAATATGACCTTGACCTACTTTTTCCGCTTGAGTGATTTTGCCTTTAAAAGCCAATATTGAGCAAAGTATAAGTGCTAGATGTTCCAAACTTGCATATTAGATGCATCTTTGATCAAACTTTCATAAAATGACCTCGACCTACTTTTTCTGCTTGAGTGATTTTGCCTTTAAAAGCCAATATTGAGCAAAGTATAAGTGATACATGTACCAAACTTGCATATTGGATGTATCTTTGATCAATCTTTCATAAAATGACCTTGACCTACTTTTTCCGCTTGAGTGATTTTGCTCTATAAAGCCAATATTGAGCAAAGTATAACTGCTACATGTACCAAACTTGCATATTGGATGTATCTTTGATCAAACTTTCATAAAATGACCTTGACCTACTTTTTCTGCTTGAGTGGTTTTGCCTTTAAAAACAAATATACATGTACTAAGAAATATGTTTGAATTGAATTTTGCTGTCACGAGGTGAGCTTCGTAATCTGTGATTACCTATGTTTTTAAGTTTATTAACAAGATGTCATATTGAGTTACATCACTCCTTTGAGTACAAAGTGTATGAAATGATATTTTTAGCTCACCTCGACGAAGAAGAGGAGGGCTTATGCTATCACCCCTTCGTCAGCATCCGCACTATAGGTTAAGCAAAATGGGACAGTTACATTCCCGCCTTACTATAAGTCCTACATCAACCAAACTTGCATGGATGATGCATCTGAGGATGCTCACCACAATACATGGTACAGAGGCTGCATTTGACACGCATTTCACAATTGAGTGAGAAGGTTTGATAAAATGGGACAGGTCCATTCCCGCCATACAATGAGTCCTTCATCAATCAAACTTGCACGGAAGATGCATCTAAGGATGTTTACTTAAATGTATGGTACAAAGGCTGCATCTGACCCACATTTCACGCTTGAGTGAGCAGGTTAGGTAAAATGGGAAAGGTCCATTCCTGCCTTACTATAAGTCCTACATGAACCAAACTTGCATAGATGATGCATTTGAGGATGCTTACTAAAATGCATGGTATTGAGGCTGCATCTGACACATATTTCACGCTTGAGTGAGTAGGTTAGGTAAAATGGGACAGGTCCATTCCCGCCTTACTATAAGTCCTACACCAACCAAACTTGCATGGATGATGCAGCTGAGGATGCTTACAACAATACATGGTACGGAGGCTGCAGCTGACCCACGTTTCATGCTTGAGTGAGCAGGTTAGGTAAAATATGACAGGTCCACTCCCACCTTACTATGGTCCTGGGTCATCCAAAGTTGTGAGGATGATGCAACTTAGGGTGTTTACTGCAGTACATGGTATAGATGCTGCATCTGACCCACATTTCATGCTTCAGTGAGCAGGTTATGTAAAATGGGACAGGTCCATTCTAGTCATCATAAGTCCTACATCAACCAAACTTGTGTCTATGATGCATCTGAGGATGCGTAATGCAATGCATGATACAGATGCTGCATCTGACCCACATTTCACACTTGAGCAATCAGGTTAAGTAAAATGGGACACGTCCATTTCTGACCTATTTTAAGTCTTAGATCAATAAAAAAAACTTGAGTGGGTTATGTATAGAGGATGCTTACTGCAATGCACTGGACAGGTGCTGCATCTGACCTATATTTTCATGCTTAATTGACCAGGTAAGGCAACATTAGAATCTTCATTTTCCAGCCTTCTTTAATTTCATCATCAACCAAACTTGTGTGGGTGATGCATCTGGAAATACTTTGTGCAAAATAGGTACAGATGCTGGTCATGTGACAATGTTGCCGTCGAGGTGAGCTCTTTCATCTCTGATGGCTCTATGTTTAATTTATACAAAGGTGTGTTTGAGGAAGTTTTTGCAAGATGCTGTGAATATATTGCTTTCTGCTAAGTAGAGGACATCAGTACTTACTCCTATTAAGGTTTGATAATGCTATGTCAAGTCTATTTATGTTGGTTAATTTGAGCAAATGTTGGCTATATTTATTAACCGACCATATAGAAAAGCAAACTTAGAAGAGAGCATTTAGTACAAGCTTTTAAATTCCATGCTGTGAATACAATTTGGTTAAGATTATAAAGGATATCTTAATTAATGCTATTTTGTGTTTTGTATTTGATGGTATCTTTATGTAACTTAATTTTCATCACTTTAAGGGATCTGCAAAGCTTCAAAGCATTATGATTATGAAATCATGAGATATATTTTCAGACGAATTTATTCAAAGTTGAGAGGACATTGAAAAGAAAAGATCTGCAAGGAAACAAAAACAGATCAGAAAATAACCATATATTAGGAATTAACAAGAAAAGATACCATATCATTACATCAGAATGCAGTAATAGGCTTCATATCCAAGATTGAGAGATGAAAATATAAAAACTTCTGTGAGAGTGGAATTAAATACTTTGTTTTACAAATTTCAGAAATTAGCTACCTACAATTTATCATTGTTTTATTTTATTCTATAGAAATCTTTTTATTTTTTTGGCATTTAGTTCTATTAAGATTAGATTAATATTACATGTAAGCTCTATATATTGGTCTACAGGCTAAGAACACAAGAAAGAGCCCTATTGATATTTGGGTCATAAGGGTAAAGCTCATGGTCAAACTTAGTACATATGAAATACATTTTTTCTATATTCTCACTTGAGTAATTCCTAACTTTCAATGATGAAGCTTCTCATAGTCTCACAGACATTATCAATGAACAAAGAAGGTTCAGGGGTCAAAAAGCCAAACCAAGCATGCAAGAAAAACATGTTTGTGCATCTTCACTTGATTAACTATAGCCCTACAGTGCAGAGACATCTTGTAAAAATGTCCATGAGGAGGCTCAAGATCAGTCTTTTTTGCACAGAAAACAGTAATTCACACTGTAACTCCATTAATTCTTGGCTTACAGTGGTTAAACATCACGAATAGATTGCGTTAGATGAAAGATGGATTCCTTTTGAGTTTTTGGTTGAAGAACAAAGGTCAAGGACTCATTTAGCAATTCCCGGACAAAAACTGTGTATTAACTTTAAACGCATACATTTTTTTGCCGCAGGTTTAAGGTCAAAGTTAGATTTGCCTATGCCACAGCAGCAGAGGATATCCTTTACAACAGTTCTACTTTTCAGTTTTCTTCAAACATTATGGCGAAAGCAATGAAAATTGGAATTGTGATATGTGCATAATGTTAATTGACTTAAAAATATTTGCAGTTCATTAATGATTTCTGTCAGGCATGATGCTTTTTTAGCTCACCTGAGCCATAGGCTCAAGTGAGCTATTGTCATAGTGTTGCGTCTGTCGTCCGTCGTCCGTCATCGTCGTCGTCGTCGTCCGTCGTCGTAAACTTTTCACATTTTCAACTTCTTCTCCAGAACGGCTGAAGGGATTTTGATGAAACTTGGTAGGTTTGAAGTACTCATGGTTCCCTACAAGTGTTGTTGTTTTTCGTCCGGATCTGTCAACAGGTGGCGCCACCACAGCCAAAAGTAGGTCACGGGGGGTTCCCTCCTTTGACAAACTTCTTCTTCAGAACCGAAGCATGTATCGACAAACCGAAAGCATCAGGATGATCTAGAGAGATGTCTTAAGAAGTGTTGTTATTTTTGGTTCCACTTCAAAGTCAAATTTTTGACGCGTTTTTGACGTCTTTACGGACTTTGTCAGAAATGCACATTTTTGCACTATTTCTTTAAATAACTCAATAAGTGTATGATTTTACACACTCATTTACTACATATTTATCATATTTAACTTACTTAATGCTTTGATATGTATTTTATGCTTAAAATTTATTTTTTTGATTTTTTATGAATTTTTTTCTTATGTAAAAAGGAAGGGGGGGGGGGTTGATTTTCATATATTTTCTGCTTCTTTTCTATAACCACTCTTCAGATTGTCATGACAATTTGTAGGTATGAGGTACTCATGCATGGTACCCTACAAGTGAAAGAATTTTGTCAAGATATCCACTTTTGGATTTTTAGGGAATATTTTTTAAGATTGTACATAGGTATAATGTATGTTTTCCATGCCAAATGGACCCATGGGGAGTAGCTTCAAACCCCGGCGGGACCCCAACAATTTTTTTTTCCCTTTTTCAGTTTTTTTTTTCTCTTTTTATTTTTATATTTATCGCTAGAAATGAAACTATGAAAGAATTTTGTCAAAATATCAACTTTTAGATTTTTAATGATTTTTTAAATAAGACAAGCTATAGCTAGTTTGGCTTTGTGTACTTATTTTCATACTTCAAATTAACTTGGCCACATACGCTATCAAATATACTCTGAATTTATTTTTAAGATGTTGACTTTTTGTGTCGCCTGCGAAGCACAGCGACACTTAGGGATCACTTTGTCCGTTGTTCGTCTGTCTGTCCATCCGTCCCTCCGTCTGTCCGTCTGTCTGTCAAACTTGGGTGTCACACCCCATAAATTTTGATTGGCAAGTGATAGGGCTTTAATATTTCACATGTGTATTCCTTGTGACAAGACCTTTATACACATATCATAATTTTTGACCTTGTGATCTTGACCTAGATATTTGACCTACTTTTCTAAAAATCTAATATTGGCTATATCTCTTGATTGATTAGTGATAGGGCTTTGATATTTCACATGTGTATTCCTTGTGATTAGACCTTTCTACACATATAATGTTTGACCTTGTGACCTTGATCTAGATATTTGACCTACTTTTCTAAAAATCTAATATTGGCTATATCTCTTGATTGGCAAGTGATAGGGCTTTGATATTTCACATGTGTAATCTTTGTGACAAGACCTTTCTATGCAAACCATATTTTTTGACCTCGTGACCTTGACCTAGATATTTGACCTACTTTTCAAAAAATCTAAGATTGGCTATATCTTTTGATTGGTAAGTGATAGGGCTTTGATATTTCACATGTGTATTTCTTGTGACAAGCCCTTTTTTCACATACTATATTTTTTAACCTTATGACCTTGACCTAGATATTTGACCTACTTTAAAAAAAAAACAAGATTGGCTATATCTATTGATTGGCAAGTGATAGGGCTTTGATATTTCTCTTGTGTATTCCTTTTGACAATACCTTTCTACACATACCATAATTTTGACCTCATGACCTTGACCTAGATATTTGACCTACTTTTCAAAAAATTTAAGATTTGCTATATCTTTTGATTGGTAAGTGATAGAGCTTTGATATTTCATATGTGTATTCCTTCTTGTGACAAGGCCTTTCTACACATATCATAACTTTTGACCTCATGACCTTGACCTAGATATTTGACCTACTTTTCAAAAAATCTTAGATTGGCTATTTATTTTGATTGCTGAGTGATAGGCTTTGATATTTCACATGTGCATTCCATGTGACAAGACCTTTCTTCACATACCATCATTTTTTACCTCGTGCACTTGCCCTATATATTTGACCTACTTTTCAACAAATCTATGATTTGCTATATCTTTTGAGTGGTAAGTGATAGGGCTTTGATATTTCACATTTGTATTCCTTATGAAAAGACCTTTCTAAATATTCCATAATTTTTAACCTAGTGACCTTGCCCTTGATATTTGACCTAATTTCAATAAAAAAAAAATCCGCTACGCAGGCGACACAAGCATTCCTTGGATTGCTTTTTTTGCATACATGCATATTTCAGAACAATTTCCCTATTTAATGCTTATTTTCTCTGTCTTATTTCTGTAACTATGGTAAACATAGTCGCCATATATCTTCTGTTACAGATTTGATTGGTTCAATACCTCCTTGCCCCTTTAGTAGGGGTAACTACAGGAAATAAAAAGGTGCACACTAAAAATTTTGACTGACTTCAAATGCCCGGAAGTCTGTAAAATTGGTCTTTTTTGATTGCGAATCTTTGGCACGCATAAAAATGTAAAGAAAAAGAGGGGGGGTCATGCATGTCCTTTTTTCGCAAATTTCACTTTTTTTACAGGAACTCTGCGTCCTCATCGAAAATGTTCCGAATTTTGCATATTTTCAAACCTATCTGTAGATTGCATAAAAGACAAGATCAAGTTCGAAGTTAAATTTATCACGACTATTGATTCAATATGCTAAAAATACATTTCCAAGCGCCGCATTTCAGCATATTTACCGAAAATAATTTGTCCAAGTGGCTTCACTGGGTCATGAGGTTTGATACACCGTACACTGCTGTTTGGAAAATAAATTGGCTCAATTTCTGCACAACTCACTTGAATTAATATTGTCCGCTAACAACTTGTCTGTGTTAATTGGATTAACACGATTTTGACTGTACGTTACATGTATTAAGATGAAATCAATACTATTCAAAAGCTCTCATTCATAGATTTCTGTATAATTTAATAGAATAAAGGCAAAACCGAAAAGTCTTTGTTTTTTTATGCTTCCGGAATCAAAGATACGGGGGCATATAGTTTTTGGCCTGTCCGTCTGTCTGTTTGTCCGAAAAACTTTACATTGGGCATAACTTTTGAATAGAAGGTGATAGAGTTTTCATATTTCACATATGTATTCCTTGTGACAATACCTTTCCATTGATATCAAAATTTTTGACCTCGTGACCTTGACCTTTGACCTACTTTTCAAAAACTTTAACATTGTGCATAACTTTTGAATGGTTAGTGATAGGGCTTTCATATTGTACATGTGTATTCTTTGTGACAAGATCTTTCCATTGATACCAACATTACTCTGACCCTGACCTCTCACATACTTAACAGAAAATGGTGTTTATACCAACAAAGATGCCACCGCGGGGCATTCGTGTTTCAAAAACACAAGCTTTATTATTTTCTGGCATTCTAGCTATTAATAATGAAAGGTTTGGTGTTCAATTTTAAATAAACTTAATTTATGAAATCATTTCATTGTTTTATTCTTTTTCTGTTGCACATTAATGTGGAATTTTACAAAATGATTTTATTTTTGATGTTGCATAATCGAACTATACTAGCTGGGCATATGACTTTGGATAGCATAATCCATCTTTTCAAATCAGTAAAAAAGTTGTTGTTTTGAAATGTGACTATTTTCTCTTGTTTGTACTTTTAAAGGTTGTCTGAAAAAAAAACTTGTCTGCATCCGGCAAAAATCTTGTTAGAAAGGTTGTGGGCTAAAATCCTGGTACTGGCACTATCAGTATTCAATGTCAGTATGTCAATTAGAGCGTGCATGGGTATCAGGTGAGCGTTGTGCCCCCTGGGGCTCTTGTTTTTTTTCAATCATTCGCATCCTTTTGAAGATTAAGAAGTCCTTAGTATTTGTACGTTTTAGTATCAAAACTTAATCTTTGCATGCCAGAATGTTTTTTTTTTTGTCCAAACAACAGAGAATAAAGTTTGTAAGCATGATTGCAAAATGTATTGAAAATTTTTGAATGCAAAGAGCATTTTGTCAATCATTACTTTCTTTTTTGAAAGTTCAAAATTATATGTTTTTACTGAAGTAGCAATTTATATAGACAAGAAAGTTTCCACAGAGTTCCTGATTCACTAAAAGTTCATACTAAAAGCTATTTCCAAGTATAAGATAAAATGTTAGGACAAGAAAGAAATGAACAAGTGGTATACTGAGCTGTTCATGCTGTTTGAGATGAGAGAATGAAATCATGATAGTAGAATGTCAGAGAATTGAAGGACAAGAATGGGAATTATAAGGATGAAAGGGAGGGAATAGAATTCAGAAAGAGGGAGAGACAATTAAGGGTATATTAGAGAGGGTAACTATGGGGAGAATTCATAGAGGAGTAGAGAAAGGGGAGTCATGTTGAACATAAGGAAACTGGGGAGACAATAGAATATAAGAGAATTATGGTCAAATAATAAAGAGGGGCAAATGTGAGAAGGGGATTGTAAGACAGAAGTTGACAAAATGTAGAAGGAAGATATGAAAGAGAGTGGAAAAAGAAGAATGAATTAAGGATAAAAGGATATTAGATATAAGAGGATTTCAGATTTGGAAGAGGAGCAAAAGTGGACTCCCATTATAGAATAAGTGTCTTTATTTGTGTTTTGTTACGGTTATGCAACACGCAGCAAGTGCATTTATCGTACATGTAATGTGCGCTCGTGAATTCCATGTGATAAGTGCCCTTGTTGTGTGTAACAAAACACAAATTATGACATTTTTTCTGTATATATGGGCCACAGTTGTCAGTTTCATTCTTGTTTTCTAAAATTGTGTTTTTCTAGGTAAAAAGTTGATGATTAAATTAAGATTACTGCGGGTTCAGTTTGCAGGATGAAACAGCCTTCATGGCATGTTTCTTAAGGTCTTATACATTGTGACATCACAGACGTTTACATGCGAAATGCAACACGTTTCTTTCAATAGTTTCATCACAGTGAATTGCATTAATGCATTGTACGTGCTTACAACATGCGTGCAACTTGCTTACAGTGTTCAATCTCTGTACGTCTTCAAGGTAATCGCAGAGGATCCTCACTTCCTTACAGACAAATGCTCTGCACATACTTAAAACATACTTGCAACATGCGTGTTCTATTTCTTGATGAATCCGTAGACTGCATGTAGACAGGAATGCAGAGAAAGTTCTGCATGCACTAAAACTGCTGTCTTGTCTCTGCGTTCCCAAATCCATACAGACCAAGTACTTATAACGCACAAACATCATAGGGATCCCCAAAGTTTGCCTATGTTTTTCCACATAGACTGCACGTTCCTATACACCTATGGCAGAATGTGACCATGTGGCTTTAGATTTGTACTAGGAACAGCTGAATTTCCGTCATGTGTGGTTAAAACTAATACTATTTGAAGCATATAAAATTTACATTATTTAATTATATACTTTTGATTTAATTTTCTGTTGAACAAATTAAAATTTGTCCTTGACAGTTTCAAAATATCAATTTTCATCAATTTAAGCAATGCATATTTAACTTAAAAAGTTATTTATTTGCTTTCAGGTGTGCAAAGAAGAACTATATATGAATATCATCGAGTAGAAATCAATTCAACTCTTATAACAGAAAATACTGTTGTCATTTTAGAACCTTTAACCAGTAAGTATGTACAATATTTCTCTTCAATGTACATACATAATCACCAGAATTCCCAATGGGACAAAAATGTTCCTTAAAATCTGTCCCTTGTTGGAATTCCATCTTGTTTTGAAATGTTTAATGTGACACCACTTTGTTCTGATGGTATTTTTGTTGCAAGTTTTGATGGTGATTACTGTACGTAATAGAATCCATCATCAGATGTGATCAGTAACACAGATATTCAACCTTTTAGTACAAGCAAATCCTGGGCTTTTGGGTTTAATTTCCTTGTTCCCGATCACGTCATAGGATGATTGATTCTATTAATCCTTATATACTGTACATCTACTTATTTTAGCACAATAAAATTTTAGTAGAAACAGAGCAGAATTTGGTAAATTGACATATTGGCTTAATCATGAATTAGCGCTTTGACTTACATATATTTTCCACATTAATCTATAAGAGATTCATGATTAAGCATATTCTTTAATTAGCAGCGCTAAGTCAGTTAAAATATGAATTTTGCTAAAATAAGTACACATACAGTACCTAATTGTGTCGCCTGCGAAGCGTAGCGACACTTAGGGATCACTTGTCTGTCACACTTGGATGTCACACCCTATAAAAGTGATTCCTATGTGTCGCTATGTTTCGCAGGCGACACATGCTTTCCTTGGAATGATTTTTTAAAAGAAGCCAAATTAGTTCACAAATATTCATTTATTGTGACAAACAACCTGAAGTGTCCTGAAATGACATTTACTTGATGAATTACTTGCAAAATTACTCATTGAATGATAAGTATTGGCCAATTTGAAAAGACAGGCATGGTTGTCAAGTAGTGGCAAAGTTACACTTGTGCCACTTGCTTTCTCCACTCAAACTAATAGTTGTACTTATTTATAGGTATTGAATTTTCACTCTCCTTATAGATACATTCTGTCATATTTTTTTTTAGCATGTAATATAGCAAAAGACTGTGAAACTTGTGTAACGCAAGACGATGAGTTTAACTGCAAATGGTGTGGAAAACTCAAGAGATGTTCAGATGGCATTGATTGGAAACGGCAAGAGTGGAGGAATTCAGGATGCGAAAATCTTGTATGTACCTTTTTCTCACATTTGTTTCATGCTGAACTGCATCTACTGTTCTAACATTTGATCACTTTAATCAAAGGTTTGCATTTAACTTTGAAATGCATTTAACTCTGAAATGCCCATAATTTCAATCTTGATTCTGATAGTTATTCATGATTGAAATTTTATATCCTTAAATCAATAGGGGGAGGGAGGGATCCTTGAATCAAAAAGGGGAGGGTGCTATGCTTTTTGCTTCTAGTTTTAAAAGATGAGTGGATATAATAGTATTTTCCTGCAATTTTTTCAGACTAAAATATTTAGGTTAATATTTTAATGCATTTTCCTACGAAATGATTAGCAGTGTCAAAAAAATTAAATGTAGGGAAGAACTTAGTTTAATCACAAATAGTCAGAATAATTATGAGAGAAAATCACATACCATCGAGCATTCCCTATGAAAATCATGGAAAGTGCAAAAATTTACATTTGAAATTTTCTTATTTCATTGAAAGAAAATGTAGGATTCTTAAACAAAACTGCGCAAGATATTGATATTTAGTGAATTTTTCATAGTTTTTATGGCATTTAAAGTTGTTACCATGGATACCGCTTTTTTGTATATATCAAAATGTCTAAAACAGCAAAATGTACACTATGTTTTCTTTAGTTTAAATGAAAGGTGTCATAATTTCTGAAATGTGATATCATAGTTTGAGGTTTGGTCTTTGAATATGATTATAGAAAAATCTTCTGCATATATTGAGTATGTTGCTATGGTAACCGGAAGTTGACCTAGTTTTCATAAAAGGCCTCAACAAAATTTCATCATTTTTTAGGGTCAGCTGGTTCAAATCTGCAACCAGGTACAAACGAAAATAAACTTATTCAGTATAGTACTAAAGTTTATTGAGTTATTTAAAAAATAAAATTGGGAAGCCTCTTAACGGTTGCTATGGAAACGAAGCTTAAACTTTCTTAATTTTTTGAAAAATCAAAATGACAAAAACTGATATCTTACTCTTTTTCATCTGTATTGACTGGATTCATTCGTCATTTTGCCGAAAATCAATTTATAAATGTTGCATTGGTGTTGAATGAAATAATTGAATCCTTTTATGTAGTTTTTTTGTTTCCATAGCAACCATTTACTCCATAGCAACTCCTCAAAATAAGAGTTTAACAGAGATTTAGAGACCAAAAATATAGATTGTGTTTTTGTTTTATGCCTTTTAGAGTGTAACAGTGATATGCAACCTACGCACTACATAGCAACCATTCATGACATCCATAGCAACCATGAATATCCATAGCAACCGTTGATGTTTCTTTAATCATATGCGATGTAACCATATTTCTAACAATCTTAAATCTCTATTAGCCAAATTGTACCATACACGTTTTAAAAGACTTCATAAAAGATGCAAATTAACCCCCATGCCCTCATAATCAGTATTTTATATGTCCTAGCAACGGATTAGAGTGTAAAACAAAAGGCTATAATGACTCTATTTATAAACCAAAAGCTGATATGTCTGGGAATAAAGATCAAGAATAACTGATATTAGGACGAAAATCGATAACCTTTTTAAGATAATTAAATTGCTGCAGAAAATAAACATAGAAAACACTGTTGAAGTTTAAGATTTTCAAGGTCAAAGGTCAAGGTCACAGATCGGAAATAATCAAAATCATAGTATCCAGCCTAAAGATTGCGCTTTTAATTGGATCTGTATTCAACTTCATACGATTACTTATGACTTATGGCAAGAGTAAATGCCCTATTGATTTTCAAGGTTTCAAGTCAAGGTCACAGGTTGTAAATATATAATATGGATACCCTGTAAACACTTAAAACAGCTGGCCACAGCATGTCATGGATTTTGATTAAATTTTCTGCAATTATCAAAATTGATCTAAAAACAATGAAAACAAACTATATTATTGCATTTGAACCATGGTTACCATCGCAATGGGGTCTATCTATATGACACCATCAGATATATGAGAAATAAGACATATTGTGGCATTCTGTTGTCATGGAAACCATGTCAAAAAATAAGGTCTATTTTAGGTCATTTTTTGCCTGTTTTTGACTATTTTGAAGGTTGAAAACTATAATTGGCACATGTTATGGGTATTCGATGTCACATTGACAAAATTAATGTCCATTGCTGAAAAATGAAAGAAATAAAATTTAGGGTGAATTCACCATTTTGTGATGAATACTTATCAAAAACCGTTGCTATAGCAACTTTGAATCAATATTTCGGAGTACCGCTTATTTAAAAACATTGTTCTTCCCCATTTTTTAGTCCTATGATCATGAAATAGGATACCTGTATACAAATTTCGTTTACCATTATCACTTGACATTCTAATCATTTCGTGGTCATCTGTCCAAAGCTCTATGTCATTTCTAACTTTAAACTAAAATTTACACAAAACAGGATTTCAAATTATTTTAAATTGATTTCTCTAACTTGTTTCATTAGATATTTTGGTTTTATATATTGACATTTGAACAATCTATCAAAAGAAGTAGAATTCATCACAGTTTTGTTAAATTATATTTCACTTCTATGTATGACATACTTTCAATAAGAGCATAAAATGGAGATTTTCTAGAATTTCCTCATAAAATATGTGACATTTATTTGAGTCTTCAATGGTATTCGATAATAATGATACTAATCCTAACAAATCATCAGTTATCATATTTTGACCCCTTATTGATTGTTCCATACCGTTTACTGTTAATCATGTCTTTTTTTAGTGAAAAATCACATCATTTGGCCTGAAATTAGCAAATATGTTTCAATAACCTTGAAAATTGTTCAAATGACCTTGACATTTTCTCAAGGTCCTGTTATCATCAAATTATCTTTAAATTATCTACATACCAAGTTTTGTAACGATAGCAGGGATACATCTTTAGCAATTAGCTTTTTACTTATGACATTTATTCGTTCCAAATGTTACCATAGTAACCTATTTCAAAGGCAAAAAAGAACCCAGAAAAATCTCATTTCTACATAAATTTCCTTCGATTCCCATGTCGCCTAGGATAGTGCTATTAAGGAAATAGGCAACTGTAATTCTAATCTTGTGCAACTGCATTATTACTCATGTCAAAATTAAGTGAAATATAGGTAAAATCAGGTCTAAATTGGCCTAAAGTGACACATTTTGAAGGCCTAAAATGGCACATTTTGAATGAGCAATTTTCTTAAAATTGAAGTTTATATGGAGTATATTAAGAAGAAGCATTGACTTATCAAATTATATTAACTCTAAGAGGGTTTGAATAATCTGTTAAGAAAATTGCATATACATTCAACATTCGTTTCCATGGTAAAGGGATGCATAAAATTGCCTTATTCTAAGTTTTTTTTATACAAAACCTTGGTTAACATGGCGACGGAACATCAGAGAAAAATAATGGAAGGTCATTTCGTTCTGAGGACATCATATACACCTTGTACACAAAAAATGTCCAAAATCTAAGACATGTCGTGGCCAAACATGTCAGATTTTTTTTGTAGGTTTTTTTGCAGAGAATCCATATTAAAATCCTTGTATACAGCCCAAAGGTTGCAGTTTTGATTGGATCTTCACCAAACTTCGTACAATAATTGCTTAGGACAAAGAAAGTACACAATTGATTTTCAGGGTCAAAGGTCAAGGGCACAGACTGCTAATGTTTAAAATCTTTGTATACTGTGTAGAGAGTACATTTTTGAATGGGTCTTCACCAGACTTCATACACTTATTGCTTATGTCGTGTGTAAGATTACTATTGATTTCAATGTCAAGGTCACAGATTGGAAATGTTTAAAATATTTGTATACATCCATGATGTCACAATTTCGATTGAAGCTTCTGACTAGCCAGTAAGGCTCGTCCTGGAGTTAACTGATCAAGGTAGATGAATTATTACCATACAATGATATTTCTTTATTCCATTCATCATACAATAGTACACATAATTTTACAAAAAGGAAACACTTTACATTTGAAAATTCCATCTGACGGCGCTTAGCAGAAAAACGAAAAATGGTTGCTAAGGTAAAAAGTTAGTTGCAATGGAGAATTTTGTAATCTGCCAATTATTGTGTTTCAATACATAAGTATGGAATAAAAATCCATTTTGGTATATGAAATAAATCGGTATTATGCATCTATGGAGCTGAAAGGTATGGTAACTAAGGTGTATATCTCGTTGCTATGTAAAATGGGCAATTTCTGTGACATTTTAGATAAAAGATAAGCTCCATCTTAAAAAATCGCACATATAACTAGATAACACCCCGTCGTTAATAGTTAATTTCAATTATTTGAAATGGTTGCTATGGAATACATTTTGTTGCTATGGATGATTTTTCACATCATATATATATATATGATTTCTTTTGTTCTGCATATCACTGTAAGTCTTACCATAAATGAGTATACAATAAATATCCATGCGAGGGAATATAAATAAACCGGTATGATGCATCTACTGAACTGAGAGGTATGGTAACTACGGTGTACAAAGGTGTACATATTGTTGCTAGGTAAAATGGGCAATTTTAATGACCTTTTCGATAATAGATAGTATTACATTATTAGGATCATAAGAAAATATCCTTTTATGAGCCAAATAAGAAATTGCATACATAACTAGATAGAAGCCAGTAATAAAATGACAAATTTAATTAATGAAAATGGTTGCTATGGAATAAAATTGGTTGTTATGGAATAAAATTGGTTGCTATGGAGGATTTATCATATCTGATGTATGGAATTTCTCATGTTTTGTAATTTGCTTATCATTGTAAGACTTTCAATACATTAGTATGGAATAAATATCCATACTTGGTAATATAAGATAATCCGGTATTATGCATCTACGGAGCTGAAAGGTATGGTAACTAAGATGTATATCTCGTTGCTAGGTAAAATGGGCAATTTTAATGACCTTTTTGATAATAGATACATCATTAGGATCATAAGAAAATATCCTTTTCTGAGCAAAATAAAAAATTGCATACATAACTAGATAGAAGCCAGTAATAAAATGATAAATTTAACTAATGAAAATGGTTGCTATGGAATAAAATTGGTTGCTATGGAGGATTTATCCCATATTACATATAAATATGTCTCCCTTAGTCTATTTATACAAAATAAGAGGGAAAAGTCATTTGTAAATATGAAAAGTTATTTAAAATTATTTGATATTGAAAATAATAAATTTTGAATTTTACTGAAAAAAGGGACTTTTTTAAACAATTTTTTCCGTGTTTCCTCAAAAAGGCTTCCCGATTTTTTTAATGATTATAATAAAGCTATGATTGGTTAATCATACGCAATCTGTATTATATGTCCTGACTGTTGCAGATTTGAAATATTAAATTATGTTTTAGAGACATAATTTCAATTTTTCAAAATTTAAAAAATAGGCCTACTTCAGGTTACCATAGCAACGGAGTCACTTCCATTTAATGCATGTTATTCAATTTTTCTTTTACACTATACATGAGACATTTGTTTGATACTTAATTGAATTTAATTGAGCAGTGGGAAACATGAAAAAAATACGTTGGAAATCTTGCAAATTTATATAATTTTTTTTGTCTCACTGGCAGGTTTCCATGGTAACAACTAAAATACAGGCAAATATTCTTTTAAAAAGTTTAAAAACCTTTTTATTGCTATAAATGGTCAAGGAGCACCAAAATGATTACAAAAAAGGTGAAAAAAGGAAAATCAAAATTTTGAAGTTTCCATGCAATGCTCGATGGTCAGTGATTTTCTCTCTTATAACATTCAATGACCTTACATTAAGTAAAGGATAAATTTATTAATAACAATGTTCATTTTTACACACAAGTTTACAGACCCTTAAACATGGTTGACTAGGATTATTGTATTAAGGTATTAGTGGTATAATAGCAATATCGGGGAAAATCTAGAAATTCTGTACTTCCATATCTTACATACTTTCAGATATTTGATATCTTTTTAATGTTTTATTCAACTCGACATGTAAATGTATGATCCCGAACATTGCTGAAGTCATGCCTCATGTGTCTTCCGCCAACTTTGTGGTATTTAATTTTTCTATTATCAAAACAACTGGAAGTAGAGTATTATACCCCTAATACCTTAAAGATAAAGATAAAAATTGACTATGACTATACACAGCAACTGTGTTGAATCTCCCATCATTAGTGAGAGGCAGTATATAAATCACTTCTTAGAACACGCTTACAAAACAATCAAACACTCACTTATGAACATTACTCTTGTTGAAGACACATGACAGTATACTGTTATATACAAAACACACAATGTGTAGTTAATATTTACTAAACAATACTTTCAAAATCATTTTCTCGCTAACCGCCCGGTAGATTTTGTCAATTAAGTTGATAATGGATAGCCATGATGTCAAAATCTATATATTTATATGAATTAGGATGTATTTTTCTCGTTAAAACTTTCCCAATTGTGTTCATATCCCTCTTAAGAGACCTTTATTTTCTCAGATACACAGTACTTAGAGATCTCTGTAGAGAGATTTAGAAAATCAGTATTTAACATCATGATATATGTAGGTACACTATTCAGAAATATATCACAAAATCAGTTCAGAGTGAGCTCGAGGTCACAAATAGCCATCTATGCATTGATTGAATATTACTGTACATGTAGTAAGTGGCATGCATATTTTTGCTTAATACATGTATATGCATTGTCTAAAAATAGAAGTATGAGCTAAATTACCTAAGCCCTTTTACATGCATACTTAGATGTGCATGAGAAACCTATCTATGTTAAGTATAATCATTTTAAGTTAATTTATTAAAAGTATAACTGTAGAACTCAAGTGCTCACTTTTAAACTCCTTCAGTTTCTTTGACTTTTAATTGATTTAAAGTAAAACTCAAGAGCTCGAGTGCTAACTTTTAAACTCCTTCAGTTTCTTTGACTTTTAATTGATTTAAAGTAAAACTCAAGAACTTGAGTGCTTACTTTTATACTCCTTCAGTTTCTTTGACTTTTATAATTGATTTAAAGTATAACTCAAGAACTCGAGTGCTCACGTTTAAACTCCTTCAGTTTCTTTGACTTTTAATTGATTTAAAGTAAAACTCAAGAACTCGATTGCTCACTTTTAAACTCCTTCAGTTTCTTTGATGGATAAATTACTGGAATGGAAGACAGGTGTATATTCTGTCATATTACACATGTGTTTGTTAACCAATTTGTATATTCTGTCGTATTACACATGTGTGTTTGTTAACCACTTTCTTAGAAGATTTACTTGATCAACTTGTGATTTACATAAAGCGTAAATGTAATAGTGATGTTACAATTGGCATGATTTTCTTTACAGATAGTAAAGATACCAAACAGTTTAATATTAGTTATTAGGTTTGTTACTGACCATCCACAGGGATTTGTTGGGCTGATCAACCGGACAAATCTTTGTAGTCGGTCAGTAACAAACCTAATAACTGTTTTGTCAAGGACCAAACTCAGATATAAGAGTTAAGGCTTGTAGCTTCTTTGATAATCTACCAACAATTATAACAAGTTATTTACTTTTTTAAGTAGATGAAATAACATCAATGCATTGCTTTGTTAAGGTGCATGTTTGCATTCTAGTAGAAAATATATGTACTGGTTGCATGGTTTAGAATTGTAGAATTAATGCTTACAACATATACATTTTTATCATTAACATTAATGAGTGTCATTTTTTTTTACAATATTAGAAGAGAAGTTGCAATGAAGACTGACTTATTTCAAATCCAACAACAATATAGATAATTTAGGTGCAGTATTTATGTCAGCTGTGAAGTACAGTGACATACAGGGATAATCCACTCGTAACTACATGTACAACTATGTAACATTGTATGTAGGTCATGTCAATCATACTGTGGTCAGCATCAAGATTAGTTCAAGGTTAAACTTTTATGGGGTCAAACTTTCAGGTAGAGGTCAGCTCAAGATGAGGTCATGGTTAAAATTTTATGGGGTCAAACTTTAAGGTAGAGGTCAGCACCAAGATGAGGTCAAGGTTAAAATTTTACGGGGTAAAACTTTAAGGTAGAGGTCAGCATCAAGATGAGGTCAAGGTTAAACATTTATGGGGTGAAACTTTAAGGTAGAGGTCAAAGGTTCATCTAAGTATTGTTTTTATCTTGTCTTGGTCCATAAATTAATTCTAAAATTCATCAGGCCTCTTCAACAATATTTTATACCATCAGCCCAGTTGGAATAAAAAATTTCTTTATTAAATGAAATTTAAATAGATCTATTAGTATGATTGGTAGGGTCCTATAGCAAGGTGGGGAGCTATGTCAACCAGGCAGTTGTAATTCAGAAAACAGGTGGATGGGGAGCAAGATAGGTCTAAATAAATAAAAAATTGCCATTTCAATTTTTCATTTGAAGAATATGTATATTCTGACCTCAAATGTAAATTAACATTGTTTTCTCACAAAATATATATGACAGATTCCAACATACATGTATAACGATGATGTTAACATACAAAATGGTTATTGATTCTATCAAAATTACACTAAATTCTATCAATACTTGTTTTTTATACATATCGTAACAGAGAAATGATGTCCTAAAACAGATTTTTCTTCTGCCAAATTCCGTTCTATAAACTGGGCTGATTTCCTGCAAAACCATGCAAGGTCGTGATAAAGTAAAATTATTAAATTTGCCCATCTACTGTGATGTTTACTCATCTGTCTTAATAGTCTATTTTCTAGATAATAGATATGACCATTCCTAACCTTGATTTTATACACACAGACACCAGACATCACATCATTTGGCAACATTTTCCATTGTGACGTCACATCTGAATGCACCGTCTTGAAGCACCTTGATAAGTAGTCATGCCTTTTATTTTGACGTCACAATGAAAATATCGCGAAATTTTGTGATGTCTGGTGTTTGACTCTCATGAGTTCATTGGAAAATCATCTATTTAAAGTGCTATTACTAAACAATAAGTTATTAGTAAACAATATGTTTTCCTGAAATTTGTAGGAATTTTTCATCTGGATGAATGCAGTCTTTACATCAATATGAAGATCATTTTCAATTTTAAAATAAACATGAATTGACAAAGAATGATTGTAAAGGAAACTTATCACAGAGTTTGCACTTACTTCTATGTTACACACTGATGTCAAGGTTAATCAAATATTGTAATTGTTGAACATGTAAAAAAAAAACCTGATCCTAAAATATTGTATCCCTTTGAAATATTAATTATTATTGAAATAGGTGTTATTATAAGGATAAGCCTAATACATGCTAAATATTTTATTTTAAACCCTGTAAGGCCAGTTCTTTGTCATTTTCTGTTTTGCGTCCTCGTGCTGGTAAGTTTTGAGAAAGGTCATATTAAAATAAGAAAATACTTCGCAATTATGTGTGTTTTCTACATAAATAAAAGCATAATTTCTTTAATTGTTTTATTTCATGTATATAAAAGTGTAAAAGTACTGCAATGATTCAAGAAATTGCAATGCCATTATCTATCATTCTTTTGCTGACTAAAATCTTTTAGATTAATGATCAAATGAAGCAAGTTTCTGTTTCAAGATTTCAAACAGTCACATAATATGAAACTGCTGCAACTATGTTTTATAATTTCTTGTTTGTTTTACTCCCTGGCTTGCTGGTAGCTTTCTAAATTTCAAAAGGAAGCAAAACAGAATAAAAACAAGAAATGGCCTAAATGTATAAATATAACAATGTCATACACTTGATTTTGTCAGTCACATCAAGATGTGAATACATGTAGCTCAGAAACTTTCACTAGTACAACTTCACCTACCGTAACTTCAACTTCTGGACCTTCAAGCCCTGTACCCTGTGTGGTAAATACTTCTGTTTGATTTATTATTAGTTTTTTTAGTTTGGTGCATGCTGTAGCCCAAATTTCTTTTCTCTTTTATTTAAGAATACTATTATACAAATTACATGTGTGAACAAATTATAAGGATCACAGTGTGCTACATGTATATTAACAATATCATATTTCATTTTAATCACACATCAACCATAAGTTTTTCTCTGTCCTTTTATCATTACCCTATGAGAAAAGCCAAAGGGGACTATACATTTCCTCCAGTCTATCTGTTAGTTTGTCAGTCTGTTATTTCAATTTTCCATACTTTTTTCAGCAATTGATAGAAATATTGAAATGAATAGTTTTGGCTTATGAAAGTTGCATCAAATTTTTTAGGGGAATTATGATGAACTTTGTATGGCTTGAGATACACATACAGAATGCTTGACAGTTTAGAGGAATCTTTTCTTTATACTCATTCTCCTTTTCTATTTAGTCTGAACTTTTCTTTTGCTTTCCTATCTCCTTGTGCTCCTGACCTTTGACCTGTGCTGAAAAAGAGATGAGAGGGAGATGGCTATAACCTAACTGAGATTGGAACTGGGTACCTTCGGCACGACAGCTAAACGCTTTAACCCACTGAGTTATCAGCACCTGCTAATAAAACGCAAACCATACTCGATCCATCCCGGATTCAAGAAATTAAAAACATTGATTATTAAACAAAGCACAAATGAGGAAGAAAACAAACTCATCCTAGCACACATTGACCACATATTTATTGCATATAAAAGAAAAATCTACTCTTTGCCAATATAGTGTGGAACTGGCTAATAAAGAAACGACATGTATTTATTTAGTTGTATAAGATATATGGATGCATGTTGATCATCAATAGAAAGATTTTATTCGCTATTTAACATATACATTTATATAGCTTTATTTCTTAACTTTTGCTCTTAAGCACACCTGAGCCAAAGTCATACCCTGTCTTCCAGCATCTATATGTCCATTGTGTCAATTACTTTTCAAATTTTCAAATATCCAGCACAATTGCTTAACAGCGAGAATTTCACAAAACTTTGCTAGAAGCGTTCCCTCAAAGTTCTCTTCCAAGCTTGTTTTTCAAGCTGATTTGTGATCAAAGTAGGGAGGGGATCTCCAACAAGTTGAGACCTACGGTTTGTTCAATTTCAATTTTTTGGCAACCACAGAATAGAAGGACCATGCATGATTTGGCTCAAAATCAGCCCAATAATTGAAACTTTTTTTACTTTTGACTTTAGTCTTAGGGCATATCAATATTAATTTCAAAATACCGGTACAATTGAACACACTTTAAATATAATGCTTAACAACAACATTATCTATGTTTAGAGATTACTTATACCTATCCTGCTCTGTACTCACCCATTTTCTTAAGTTGTATCCGTCTGCTTATGGAACGCAATAACTTGAATATACGTCAAGAGATTTTCATGATATTTGTACATTGTGATCAGACCGTGGAGAGGAAGCTGTCTTTCGAGTTTCAGGTTCATCCGATTTGTCGTTACAGAGTTATGGGACTTAGATTTTTTTTTAACTCTAAAAATATATTAAAATAGTTAAAAATTATCTAAGAATCTATTTTTGGGTCGAAATGTTTTGAAAATTAGTATAGTTTAAGAAGAAAGGATAAAAACGGGTTTTTAATTCTTTTGTTGCATAATTGAGAAATTTTGTGTAATTGGGAGGGGGGGGGGGGTGTATATGCACATACATGTTAACCTAAGGGCAAACAATAGGCACATTGAACACAATTATGCCATCCTTAATAAATTCTATGTTTAACGTCCCCTGCTCGCGTAGGTGTTGGAAAATTTCCCAAAATTAAAAAAAAAACAAACAAATTATTTTGAAAATCCCGACTTGTGCAATCTGGATTTTCGTAACCATCGCAATTCTCTATGTTATATTCACGTTTTGGTTTCCATATATAAAATTCAGGGGAGTACAAACATCTTGTCTTATATATTATATCTTATATATAAAGATAATTAATATGCAGAATAAGGCTCAGACAGACAAAAACTTGCCCATTCTATTGTACATAGGCATCATGTTTGTAACTGAATGGTTATAGTATGTGTTACCAAGGCATGCGAAATAAAAATGATCATAGAATATCAGCTTGCGTTAGGGGTATTATTCCTCCTGTGTAATGTAAGACTTCAACCTAGATATTTGGAATGGGGGGGGGGGGAGGATTTCGAATCCTATGCTTGCCCTAAGGTCATGCATATATTATAGGACTACCTTCCAGGTGTCCGATAAGTCCTTGCAGAGATGTCAAAATCTGTCAGACATTTTAGTAATTTTGTCAGTCCAAACAATGAAAAGACCTTTCAGAACGTACAATAATTTTTTACTTTATGACCTTGACCTAGATATTTGACCTACTTTTTCCAAAAAAACAAAAATAAGATTGGCTTTATCTTTTGATTAATAAATGATAGGGTCTTGATTTTTCATGTTTATTTCTTGTGACTAGACCTTTCTAAACATACCATAATTTTTTACCTCGTGACCTTGACCTAGATATTTGACCTACTTTTCAAAAAAGTTAAGATTGGCTGTATCTTTTGATTGGTAAGTGATAGGGCTTTATTATTTCACATATGTATTCCTTGTAAAAAGACTTTGCTAAACACACCATAACTTTTGACTAAGTGACTTTGACCTAGATATTTTACTTCCTTTTCAAGAGATTAAGACTAGCTTATTCTTTTGATTTGTAAGAGATACGGCTTTAGTGTTTCACACATGTATTTCTTATGATGAGACCTTTCTGTTGTTACCAAAATTGTTAAGCAGTGACCTTGACCTAGATGATTGACCAACTTTTCTGAAAATTTGAGATTGACCATATATTTTAATTGTTGAGTAAGAGGTATGATATTTCACCTGAATTTCCTACTGATAATAATTTTGAACCAAGTGACCTTGACCTACATGTTTGATCCTTTTTTTAAAAATAAGCCACTTCACAGGCGACACAAGCATTCCTTTGATTGCTATTTTTATTATAGTCTATATGAAACTTAAGTATAATATAGTGCTATCCATGCTTCCATATCTTTCATTGAAATTTGTGGGATACAAACCTAATGAATTCCTAGAACTTTTATGCATTCATACTCCACACAAAAGATACAAGATATTAAAACATCCATTGATTTCAAGTTCGGAATGCAAGCACCTAGACATTAATATTGAGCAAGTAAAGACCCATTGTTTACAAAGTAAAGCTGTTGGATAATAAAATTAGAAGTAATAAATATCATGTGAAAAGGTTGAGGCCTATAGATGGTTCAGGTCAAGGTCACAGCTCCAGAACAGTCGCAATATGCCTTTTGCATTTTTCTCAAACAAGTAATAAGATTGATTTGTCAAAAGTATTATTTGCCTGTTTAAAAAAAAAGTATGTTAAATCATGGTTTTAACTGCCATAAAGAAGGTTGTTTTCCTGTTATGTTATATAACTTCTATATAAACCTAAAGCTTTAAATTTATACATTCTTTTCAAGACCTTACTTATGGCCCCAACAAATTAGATAAGCTTTATAGCTTTACCTCCATTCTTGTTAGCTGACTGTTGCCTTAAAATGTTAGGATATGAATATTGTTTAAACTGAATGGTATAGTTTAACATTGATATCATAGTAAAATGTACAATTTAACAATAATGTTCTGTAGCAATTGAATATGAAGTACATGAATGATTATCTGATAATTCAGATTTCTTATTGTCCCTATGTTTCACTTATACTGTACCCTCTCCTAAGAGAAAGCATGTTTTGTGTATTGCATCATGGTATTCCGGTATTCATGTACTGCCTTGTTGGAATGCATTATTTATTTTATGTATTGTGAGAATGTTTATAATTGATACATACAAGAATGCAGTATGATGGACATGTTTTAGAATGTACTGAGTTGGTAATAAGTTTGCATGCATTTTGCTGTTTAGGGCCATGAAGATGTCACGCTCTGCATGGAAACTACTACACCTGCTAATGTCTCCACCCCACCTCCAACCACAAAAACACCTTCAACCATCTCACCTACAACACAGACACCTACAACCAAAAGAAAACCTTCAACCATCTCACCTCCAACCACAAAAACACATTCCACCATCTCACCTACCACATTAGCACCTACAACCACTAAGTCACAGACACCTTCCACCATCTCACCTACCACACAAACACCCACAACCACTACACTAAAGCCAACTACACAAACACCCACTACAGCTACACAAAAACCAGCCACACTAGCACCTGCTACAACTACACGTGCACCTACAACAACCAAAGCACCTACAACCACACCTACCATCGCAGAAAGCACCTCGATCCGGCAGTCAACAGTGACCCCTGGATGTGTGGTATATCATGCATTGTATATCATGAGATTGGTGTTTTCTATCATCATTGCATGTACTTAATATAAGCTCAAACTCAAGTAAGGACTCTTCTAAAAAGAGTTATTGGTTTTTAGAAATATACTTAAATGAAGAATTGTGATAAGGTGCTAGCTTTCATAAATACTAAATACAAGTGGTTTCACAAGATACTGGTATTAAAGTCACATGGTTTCGGTTTTCCGAAACTTCTAATATTTGTATGGAAAATCGTCCAAAATTACTGAAATGGTTGAATTTTTATTGAGATGAAAAGCAGGGTTTTTTTATGCAGACCTGTCAGTCTGTTCATCCATCAGAGTTCTTTCACCTAGGGTTGACCCTTCATCAGCATGTTCATTAGGATAGGCCCTTTGAGACAAACATTATTTTAAGTCTGACTTTGCCTCTACGTATATCTGTTATCACATACCAAAAGTTAATGAAGAGAACCACATACATTAATTATTGTGATATATCTTGTCATTGACAGAACATTTGGATTTAGAGTCATCAATGTCTGCTTGTCTAAAAACCTTCAAGTTGGTGAAAAATTATTGATATGTATATTCTCTGACTATGTTAAATAAGCAAACATTTTTATTCAGTTCCACAAATAGAATGATTTGCTACATAACATATAATTATGTTAAAGGAAGTAAATGACAAGATAAACAGTGATTTGGAAGAACAGGGACCATGCCCCATACATTTTAAAAATGGGCCATTGAAGGTTATACACTTCCTTAAGAAATGAACGACCCATCAAATTTATTGAGAATCGTGGAAAATGGCTCATTCACAAAATATTTTCCCAGTCGCTGGATACATTTTACCTTGAGGAAAACAGCTAGCATATGTGCTTATAAACTTTTTCTCGCACATGGGATAGGCCGATTCCCCTTTTCAGCAGTGCTGGAGTAATAGAATCTATCATCCCTTTGTACAGGGACAGGGAAATCCCACCCGAGTATCATAGATTTGCAGTCCACGACGAGGCTTGCTGAGACAAGAAAAATGGGATAGTCTATTGAAAGTCGTACATCATCAAAATTAAATTGTGTTTGCAATGTATCTGAGGATGCTCACTGCAATGTAGGGTACTGATGCTGCATCTGACCTATATTTCACCCTTGATTGGCAAGGTTAATTTATATGGGACATACCCATTGTCATTCTTTAAAAGTTCCTAGATCAATTAAATTTGTATGGGTTATGCCTAAATTAATTATTTGACTTTGATAATGCGGAAGGGTTCCAACTCTATACCTTCTTGAAGAAAATTTCAGACCAATTTTCATGCACCAGACACATGTTTCAAACATAAAATTCTCATCAGTGATGCTTCCAGCCAAAGTAATTTTCATAAGCAGCCCAAATTAATTTCACTAGCGCCTTCTGGTGTTATAAGAATTTAAAATTTCTGCATTTACTTTACACAGAGTGTGCAGCTCCAAATTTCCTGTAATGTCGATTCAGTAGCATATCCAAATAAAATCTATGTTTAAAATAGCATTGGAGGGATGGTGCTAATTAAGATGTTAACCTCCTTTAATTTCAATGATATTTTTCGGTGAAATGGCAAGTGTCCTAAATAGCAAAAATATATATATGATGTCACATTGATAAAGGGCCAAAACAAAGCTTCTTTCAGGCGACAGAGCTGGAAAGAAGTAATTAATACACTTGACAAACATCAAGTCACAGGGAACAATATTTTAACTGCTCGACACTGCAACAAGAAATAAGTGTTTATATTCATAATGCGGAAGGGTTCGGTTGAGTCATGACAGTTTAAGATTAACCGTATGTTCTTATCTCAGCCTATATCTGCTTCTTTTCTGTTCAAAATTCCAATTATTTGACAAGCTTATGCTTCACATTCCAAATTATTCATACTGTTCTATTTATTTAATCATAGAGTACTGTATGCTAGTATATTTAATTTAAGGTTCAGTTGAGAAGTCTTTAGTTTTAGTTTGACCAATCTGATATATTGTATGTTAGAGTCCTTACTTTAGTTTGAACCATCGTTTGCTGTTTACTATAGTCCATTTTTATAACTGTATCCAGTGCACTTATCTAGTCAAAAGTATAGTAGTCAGAGAGTGTTCCTTTAAATTACATTCAGGCTTCACATATACTTCCATTCTAGCTTTATCAACCATAATAAGACCCCCTAAGAAACTTGAACACTTGGAGCTTAATACTGTAACACATTGAGAGTTGCATAGAATGTAAGGGAAATTCATAAAACTGATCGCTTAATACATGTTTGTTGTATTGTTTCAAATTTTAAATCTTTCTAAACAGAACGAGCTATTTCATAGAAATAACAGTCAAATGAAAATAAATATCAAATAAATTTTTGTCCTAATCTTTTCCCAGCTATAAGTGTAATAGATTAACTTGACTTGAGAAGAAAGGTCTAAAGACAAGTTCAAACAAGGCATATAATGAAAACTGTGTTTCAACACTATGGATGAAGTTTTGATTATAGGGACTTCTTACTTTGCTTACTTATGGCCAAGGGATGAAGACATATTATTCTGATGCTTAAGTTCAAGATGAACATTAACAATTTAGGCAAAATATATTTCCATACTGAAGTATGTAAGGTTTACATTTAGGATATTCTCAAAAAGATCATCCATAACCAAAGATGGACCAAGAGTCAAAGAGTCGGTTCATGTAACCGAGTCAGCCAATGTTTGACCTTGACATTTGGCCTAGCTCATTACTCTAGAATAAAAAATAATAGGGTATGTGATTGCCTTTTGAGAACTCAATACAACTTTCAAATGATGGAAAATATTATAATTCACAAATCTGTTCATTATGGAGAGATCATTGATATAATAAATAATGTCCTTATTGACCTTGATCCTAGTAATGACATACCTTTAGTGTGTTCTACATTTGATACTTTATATCATTTATACTATCTAGCTGCATCCATGTTTCACACACTTATCTCGATGTCTTTTGTTACCTTTTAGATATAATATCTATGAAATGTTAAACGTCTTGAAATTCAAGTCTTTTATTTTATAGAGATCTTTATCAATATTGTGAAAAAATCAAAATTGAATTCTTTGTATTCAAAATTTGTCATTTTCATAAGATAAAGCTGCTTTCACAGCATGAATTACCGGACTTTTCTAAAATAACAGAATCAAAATATGCTCGACCACACTACAGTACAACTCCATGTAATATTCTACATTATTTAAAATAAATATTGTAACATTCATTTTCATCTGCTTACATGAATATTATAATAATTGATGTTGAAAAGAGGGTGACAGGGGATGTCTTATTTTCTCTTGAGCTTCACATATTTATTCAATGTAGTCATTTATTTATTTTCTTTAAAAAATCTATACCTATGATACTATGATGATAAGGAATGGGTATACAGAATTAACTTCTCCAAATTACTAATTCACATAATAATGGGCTGCAGATTGCACTATAAATCATTGATGGTACAAACTGGTAATTATGATACTGCAGCCATTTTCACAAAAATACTTATGATGAATTTGAGAATTTGTCGTAACTTTCAAGTATATATATTTCTAAAGATCCATATTCAATATTTAGTTCTTATGCCACATTTTGGATATTTCAGTAGTTAGAGAAAAAAATTCATAACTGTTTGAATATTGTGATTTATTTGACTGAGATATGGTGAATTGAGAGTAACCACAAATCCTCAAGTTTATCATAAGTATTTTTGTGAAAATGGCTGCTGATGTTTACAGATATTGTATTTTGTATTGCCCCCTTGATTAATTAAGCCTCAATTGTATCAACCTTCCTAAACAGAGTTTTTCATCATTATTTAGTTAGATTCCTCATGTATCTGAGGTTTTCCTAAATCTATATTTTATAAAAACACATGGCTGTGATGTTAACCTCAAATTAATGAAGAACTTTTGAGCAAACTTACAAACATAGCCTATTTGACAGCTGAGGAAACTGTCAAGCAAATTTAAGAGAATTAATCAAATCTGGAAGTTTGATACAATTGAGACCTAGGAGTACATTGTTTTTGTCCTGTCTGTACAGTACTTTTACTTTGATTATACTTTTGAATCATATTAGGTGCAGCTAAGAGCAATGTTTCATATTTGGTCCTGATCCCCAGGCCTTGGAAAATAGGTGTGGTCATTTTAACTTTACGTTTTCTTGCGAACACCAAATCTCAGAAAGTATAATTGATAGAGACCTAATTCTTTATTCATTGTAATCAATCTGCAACCAAGTTGTTCACCTTGCACCTGATATTTTGTTTGAGTTCCTGACTCCCAGGGTTTTGAAAAATGGGTGTGGTCATTTTCTCCTATGTAATCTTGTGAACACCAATTCTCAGAAAGTATAATTGATAGAGAGTTCATTCTTTTTGCATTAAGATGGGTCTGTGGTCTAGTTGTTGTGCACCTGATACTATTTTTAGCCCTTGACCCTTTTGGTCTAGGAAAATTGATGTACGACTTAAATGGATGCTACCAAACAACCAGGAGAGCTTCAGTCTCGTCAGAGACTTCTAGTTTAAGCATTGTACTGAAATTTGCAGCTACGTACAAAAACACCAAAACTTCATTGGATCCTCAGGGTTGAAAAAAATGTCAAAAATCAGCCAAAGCTGGGTACAAATCAATGAAAATAAGTAGGGCGCAAAACCAGAACCAAAATAATTTCTACATTAAACAATAGGTATATACACAGCCAATTGTGCCTCACATGAAATTCATATGAAATGAGCATCATGTAAATTTCACATGAAAGTTCATATAAATTTCACATAAGATTTATGTGAAAAATATTTCACATGAATTTCACATAAATTTTCTTCACAAGAATTTCACATGAATTTTTCTAAGTGACCTTCACAGGAAACTGAATTCACATAACATCCATGTAAAAATCTTCACATGAATTTCATGTGAAAAATTTCATGTAAATTTCATGTTCGTGCTCGTTTCACATAAATTTCATGTGAACTTTCATGTAAAGTTCATGTAAATGTGACAGGACAAGCTCAGTCTCCAAGAATTACAAGACATCCATCTCGTTTCTCAATTTATTACTCCATGATTATTTTCCCTAAATACAAATGTAAATATCATGAACACATTGCACAATTCATTCAATTATTCAATGTAATGATATAATGTTTATTTTACGAAATAGTGAATATTAAAATAATAATGATGACGATATGACTGACTGACGGAGATACATAAATCTTCGACAGATTTATAAACGTTACGTAAGACAGACAAAATTACGAATAGATGATAAAATGAAATTACTGATTTACATGAAACTTGGAACTGACTTTCATAAATGTAAGGTTACTAGAGCTTTATATTTTAACGCTCAAATAATACTCATATGATATATTACAACAATACATATAACATACCGATTTCAATGGAATCGGGAATTTCTCAAAATATCCTAAGTCAAATAATGCTGGACTGACCCTTTATGAATTGCAGAACCTATTAAACGTAAAAATGTATCTTTTACTATTTCATTCTTTAACTGATAAACTTAATTTACAAAAGATAAATTCATACAAAAGATAAATTCATTAGATTAAATTATAAATTTGTAAAGTGTTCAAATAACAATTTTAGAAAACAAGCCAATTAGAAAGAATTCTTTTCAATAGATATGAATAAATAATTAAGTTCGTATTCAATATTTAACATGAAAATGAACCAATAGAATTTATCTAGAATTTCACAAAATCATTCAAATGCAATATTTAAATAGATAAACTAGTAAATAATAATACAATAGGACAAATATAAAAGGATGGGAGACTTACTTCTAAACTAAATTCGTTTGTCCACCATAATATTAAAAAGACGTGTGGCATCTAACATCTAAAGGTACGGAATGGATAAGGGCGAGGTAAAAATTCTCGCAGTGCGTGTTCGATTTAACTCGTGATATTATTTAGCCAATGAAATAAATGCTTTAAAAATAGTTACATCAAAAACTTGTTTAACTTGTATTACTAGACAAACGTGTATAAATATATCTATGGAGAGGTTTCCGGATATAATTTTAAATGACGTTGACAGTTATAAAAATAGATCGAGAAGAGTTAAGCAAATCCAAAAAATAGAATAATGTTTGACATATCGATAAATAGAAAATATTAAAGATAATAAAATGTCACACTACCACATAAATTTAACATGAATTTCATATGAGGCACAATTGGCTGAATATACAATTTATCCATCAATCTATATCAAATTTATTTTGGATGGGGGTTCATGCCCATGTTAATAGGCCACTTGCCGAAATTCATAATGGCTGACAAAATGACAAAGAATGTCCGACGTACGCAATTTTTGCACACTTTTTCATTGTCAGGTCACATTAATGGAATTGCGTCTTTTGAAAGTGACGTCATAATGTAAAACAATTATGCCAAAAGATGTTGACTCGGACAATTTGTTCTTTCTAACAAAATCGGAAAATGGTCTATTTAACAGATATTGTTCTAGTATACGGTGGTTTTCCCTCATTTTCCGTTATCCAGAGCAATTGACGTCATATCTTGCGCACGTGACTTTTCAATGACTTGAAATATGAACCTAGTATATTGGCACATACTCAAATGTTGGGGGGGAGGGTATAATTCATCCACTTTAGGGCAATTCTAATTTTGTATCGCTTTTCAATTCACACAAACTGATTTATATATATAATGTAATATATTTCATCATGTTCTTGCCTGAATATTATTTGACATGTAAATTGATATGGGCAAATGCTTGTAACCATTGTTTTGAGGCTTGGGTATTTAGCATGTATGTTTTATTGGCCTGTTTATTTGTTTTAAGAATTTCTTGTCTGAAACAAATGTATATCATTGTGTTTATATTTCTTGAAATGATTAAAATATCAACTTTTTTTTTTACTTTTAGTCTGGATCGGCCAATTGCTCCATACTTAATGCACAAAATCAGAGAAGAGGTAACTTTTATATACATCTTCATGTAATGTACTTTTTCAGATATGATACCCACTCCCCTAAACAGATTTCTCTGTTTGTCCATCAGCCATGTCCAAGTCAGAACGTATTAACTCCTGAATAACATTTATCTCCATTATTCCATCTCACTTCTAATTTCTGAATGATAACTGTAGAAGCCTTTGTGACCTTGGTCAAATGAATTTAGGTCAAGGTGACATGTAGTATGTTGCTCATGATCCAAAGGTCTCATGTCAACTTGATCTTAATTCATTTGACCAAAGTCATTTTGTTGTGAAAATGTTTGTTTCTGGGCTATTTCTCTTGATTTGTACATCCAATCACTATCAAATTTCAGTTTGATGGTGTATTATTCCTTCCACATCACCTTGACCTAAGGTCATTTGACAGAAGTGAAGTAAACTTCATGAAGATCATATCAACGATCACGTGTCAGCTAGATGATCCATGTATATGAACTTATAATCATTCTCTATGTACTTTTTGGTAGTTTTGACAACACAAATGAAATAAGAGTGTATATATTTATAGGTAAGGGTTCTAGTAACGGAGGTGCAGTAGCTGCTGTGATAGTGGTTATAATCCTGTTACTGGCTTTGATATGTGGTATAGGAGGATGGTTTTACTATGCTTACTCACATCCGCAGTCGGCATCAGGACAATGGCTTATTGAGGTAATAATGATTTAGATGTTTCAGACTTCACTATGAAGGAAAATAGATTGTTAGTTATAAGGTTAGTTACTGACCGTCTACAGAGATCTGTCAGGTTGATCAAGCCCATAGAAGGCCAGGCTTCCCCTTCCGCCTCACCTTCTATGGGCTTGATCAACCTGACAAATCTCTGTGGACAATCAGTAACAAACCAAATAACTGTTTTATTTTGTCGAGGACCAAAACCTTCATTTTTTTGTCGCAGAAAATTGGTGTTCCACGACTCCTTTTACTTGCGAATTCATTTATATGGCAATGGCGGAATTGCTGACAGCTATAGAAATTTAGACGGCATGCGCGTGATGCGATTTACATGCCCTAATTGGTACAAACTAGTCCGAGGCAAAATAAATAAGATTTGATATCATATTATTCACTGTATATAGATTTTTGTAGCCCTTTATACATTTCATACTGATAACAATAGGAGACGTAATATTAATTAATAAAAACACAAACACTCAAATACACTAATTTTCGACCCCTTGGCCTTTATCAAGTGTAAAAAACGACGATACAGTAATTCTAAGTAAAATCCATCCTTGCTTCTCTGACGTTCATTGCAAATCATTTGCAATGAATGCCAGAGAAGCAAGGATGGATTTTACTCAGAATTGTTATAGATCATCGTTTTTTACACTTAATAAAGGCCAAGGGGCAAAAAATTTGTGTATTTGAGTGTTTGTGTTTTTATTTGTTATCATCCCTTGCCTCTGGAAGAAATATTTCAATCTATTGTAATATTAGTTGATTATTTTTCTTATTGTTATTTGTTTTCAGCACCGTCCAAGTCAGATGAAACAAAAAGTTGCAAAAATGAAATTTTGGAAGCGCAGCACACCCTCAGGAGAAAAGTATGCCGTGGAGTCTGAAGCATAATATATGATGTAATACATGTACCTGTTAGATAAGTCCAGGTTTTTACTCTCACATCTTATTTTTCCATCCTTCTCCAATCTCCTTCTGGATATCTTTTTTTATATTGATTATATTAAGTAAAATAATTTCTTCAAATTGTTCATTAAATCATAGGTTTTATTTAAAATATCTAGATTATTATTTTTAATGAATACTAGTACACAAAGACATTTACATGTAAATTTTTATCAGAAAATGATGTAATTATTATTGAAGAGTGAGGGCTGTACTAACAAAAGCCCTATAGATATTTATTATTTCTGTTGTTTCAGAATTTGAACAAAAACCTTGAGACTTATCCACAAAGTGAAACATATCATTTACTTTTCCTGCAATGTGTTTACACATGACAATATAATTTCCATGTGTAAGAATGTGTGAGATTGTTTGAATGTTGAAAGCACATTTTTACATGTTTTTATGTGTATATTTATGTTATTCAGATGTATTAGTGTTAACTCTATGATAGAATCTCTAATAACTGACACTGACTTGGGACATTTACTTTGTAGCTATTAGCACTGTATATGCATTGTTGAACATTTTTCTCTGTAAGGAAATTTGAATGTTTTCATTAGAAATACCACATGAATTATCTGTAGTTTTTTTTTGCATATTTACTATCTTTAATCTGCATGTAACTTTCTATGCTGTAACTGCCCATATCCAAATTTTTGAGGGTATGAACTGAACATCACATTCGTAATAGTATGTATGTATGATTCTTGTTACCTGATTTTCAAATGACATCAGCTTCTTCAGAAAAAGAATACTAATACATAAACCTTTTAAGAACCTATAAATCAACAATTTTGTTTTATACTATAACTGCTTTTCTTTCAAATGTAAGGACGCTGAGGATTATTTTCGTTGTTCTGTTTTGTTGTGTCTTAAATACATGCCCACGAAAGGATCAGGCAGTTGAAAACCTTTAATTTTTTGCAGAACTTTTTTTTTCTTGAAATGTGTTCAGATCAGCGTCATTATTAATGTTCTGATGGAATTTTCCTCATACTTGGATGGTAAAGAAAGTTACAGAGGTTGCAAGTTTGGTTGAATTATATAGAGAAATTTTTCTTGCCATTTTTTTCCTTCATAATCCTTTATAAATAATAAAGTGAATATCTCACTTCACCATCTCTACCTTGAGAAATGAATATCATATGTTTGATTTGTACCAAATACAAACGTATATGTCTCAAAACAGAAATAAAAAGATTTGCAAAAAGTTTTGATGTATCACCCCTGCCTGATTCTTACGTGGACCTATACTTAAATTTAAACAGTTCTTGATGATATTGAAAATTCCTATGCTTAACAGTAAAATTCATTTACATATAGTCAGCAGGCATACAACATTCCTTGAACGCCCTCCTTCAGGTTTTATGTCTGTAAGACTTTGAAACCCACCGACTCATCAAAACTGATAACTACATTATAAAGCTTATACTCAATAGTCCATGACTTGAAGAAACTCTCTACCTCAGGACCTGAGTTATTGTATCTGAATCTATTCTAGGGCAGAATTGAGACAATTTTTTGAAAGAAAAATTTTTCGATGATAATTAACACTTGGTACATTCCTCCATTTTTTGCAATTTGAATCGGTCTAAAAATTTTCATGTTTATCAGAATGTTTTATTGGATTTATAATATTGCTAAAATTAGCCATTCTTTAAATATATTTGTCCATGGAATTAGATTACAATCCGTCAATTCATAGCAGCTTTATACCTAATATTTACATTATGTTAACCATATTTTTACCGAATAAGTTTACTGCAAACAATCAAGGCATAATAATGAGGAGAAAGCTTTATAAACCATTCAGGATTTATTAAGATGACATTTACCAAAGAGATCTTTTGATCTGCAAACATTGAGTTGAAATATGGTTTTATTAAGCTGCATAATGCTATGTGATCTTGACATCACATGTAGTAATACACTACTGTCTTGTTCACTAATTCCAGAGCACCCTGTTTTGGCAATTTATTCTGTCGTCTGAATAATTTTCCTATTAATCATAGTTTCCGAGTATTGTCCTCCTTTAGTCGTAACTGGAAATTAACTTCAACTTACCCTATCTGCTGCCTTCAAACCGCAATATGAAAAATAAAATGTTTACGGGAAATTCCCATGTTAATTTCAAGCCGCCGCCATATTGTTCTCCCTGTCAACAATAGTAAACAGTGACGTCAAAGCCTCCGACGTCACACATTTTCAGCGATTTTACTATAGAAAATCCCCGTAGATTTATTTTCCGTTCTATTTCTAACTTAGCTGACATACAGCCAAAAACAATGGTATTTTCTGTTAGGACTAAAGGAGTACTATAAAATTGATATCTTTTTGGAAGATGACATTATCATATTTTAGAGAAAATCGGGAAAACAGGGTGCTCTGGAAATAGTGAACAGGACAGTAGTATGTAAAAGTTAGGTTTCTTAGATCCACATGCAGTGTCTCCCAAGAAAAATGTCATATTCATTCCTTTGTAGAGTGGCTATCAAAAACTTCATATTTATTTGTAGATTGTTTGTAACAAGTTATCTGTACTGTATGAATGGAAATGAGGCATGTATGAATTCAAAAATATTTTTATATAAAATTAAAATCCCGAGATGTATATGTATTGTAGAGATATTTAAGAATATTCCACATTTTTGTAAATAGATAATTTTCTAACTCATTAAGCTTAACTCCAAGATACTGAGTGAGCTCATGCTATATCCACGGTGATTCGGTTTATCTTTTATTTTCACTAAGTTTGGGGTAGCTCAGTATTGAACTGATCCTACAGTAACCAAATTATGAACATTTATGGATGCTGCATCTGATGTACATGTTGTACTTGTGTGACTAGATAAGAAGTTTGGGTTGCTCTTTATAAGATGTTTTTTTGGTATAGAATGTATCTTTAATAGAAATTTGGAAAAAAGACAAGGTGAAAATTGCTTCTCACAGAACATAAGAATAATTTTGGCACCAGAACATAAAGCAATAGGTGAGCTGGGTAATCTTTGACTACCATTCGTGTTGTTATATGCTTTATCTTCTTGAATGTTTACAAGTATCACAAAAATATACATTGATTTTTTAAGTTATATCAAACAAGAATCTGGCCTGCATTACAGAGTAAATGGCTGATTCTGTAAACTAAAACTGTAAAGAACTAAAAAATTTATCAGTCACGATGACATATGAATAAAACGTCCATCTGCAGGCACGATACCATTAATGCAATTTTTATTAGAACTTTTTCAAGCTTTTGTTTCATGAAGATGCAGTGGAAAAGAAAAATGTTGTAAAGTCATATATAAGATCTGTAATCTGTGATATCTTTTACATATGCATGTGTGACAAATCATATCTGAATAGACTTTTTACTTCTGATCATTTTTGTATTACATTGTGTTTATACGTCCAGATCATTCAGTGATAACATCCTATCATCCACGTAATATGAAGGTGTGTTGACCCCTCAAATAGGCCCTATGATTTACTTGAAAATAAGGAATATGTCAGGAATTTTTTGTCTTAATTTTAAGCAGTTGTAACACCACATGCAAGAGATGTCAAAGCTTGACTCATTCATTGCTGTGTATTTAAAGCATGTTTTGAACCATATTTTGATTTCTTTTTAAGTTATGAAAGATGATTTAAATTTCATCTTTGTTTTTACTTAGGCTGATATTGCAGGTTTCTACACCCACTCCATCTTGCATCAAATAATAGAGTATTGTGAAAAGGTTTTGTTCTACATGTACACGTATGTCATTCTGTCACTTAAGGTTCCATGATAAGCAGGCCAGGCCTCAGCTTTTCACTGCAAGCATGGATTTGAACAATATTAGGCCATATAAAAAAAAATCCGGGTTCTCAGACACCGCCGCGCGCTCAAAATTCCTCCCGATGAGACGTTTTTATCATGGGAAGGGAAAAAAATAGCCGGCCCGCCAGATTTCTCATGCTGATAAATATAATTTTCTATTAATAGAACAGGGATTTTTGTACAAACGAAAAGTAGAAATGTCGCTTTACGTTTTAACGGCGCTTGTCGGTTTTGTTAAGACTTTACACGACCAAGACGCTTAGGTGCTCTGACTTCTGTGGAGGGAAATACTGTACTTTGTTATTGTACACAAGATGCAAAATGGCGACCGGGAGGGGGGGGGGGGGGAGGAACGAGTGATTGTCAGCTTGAAGCAGACTGGGCTGAAGCATTCTTGGCACTGTAAAAATGAGAAGAG
Source organism: Pinctada fucata (assembly GCA_028142955.1). Lineage (NCBI taxonomy): Eukaryota > Metazoa > Mollusca > Bivalvia > Pterioida > Pteriidae > Pinctada > Pinctada fucata. The sequence continues at coordinate 25,830,941 of AP027114.1, forward strand.
TTGAGTATGGTGAACATTTACAATAAATATAGTCACTATAGATCACAGTCTCTATAATATCTGAATAAAAAATTGTGCTTAAGTAGTTTTCGGAAAATAAAAACAAAAAATAAAAACCCTACCTACCTACCCATATTTTTTAGATCAATTATCTGAGAACCAGAAAATTTTTTTTGCATGGCCTTACACCTGATATTTTAGCTTAAAGGTTTTATGACTATGAAACAAGATGAATGGTTAAAGGTCAACCTCATAGTGCACTTAATGACTTTGTCTAGGCCGTACTTTTTCAATGTTTGAAAAGTTGAAGATGTCGCATCGTTTGATAGGAAAATCATTTTAAGGCCATTGGGATTCTCTGATTGCTTAGATTTAAATTGAAGCGTCAAGGTCAAAAAGCCAAGGAAACAGTGCAACTGTAAAATGAAATATCTTGTCCAAGTCATAGATGGATTTCATTGCTTTTGAATTTATAATCATTCTTAGTACTAAAGGTGATTACCTTGAATTGTAAAACTAGGACTCAATCGTATTAAATATTAAGATGTATATTACATGATAAAATATATTATCAGATTTGCTTTTCCAAGTACAAGTAAGTGTATGTGGCATATAATTCTCTTTGCTCTTGTTCTTTATTATGATGAGATTATTGTATTGAGTTTACATATCATTTAGTATAACGGGTAAACCAGAAGAAAATATCCTCAAGTATTTACTGGATTTGTAAGGTTTTGCAGAACATTTACGGCCAGTTCGAGTCAATCGTACAAATATCTGCAGATTGTTTAGGGTATTATCATATAAGAAAATGTCTTTTTTTTCAAAAGGCCTTGAAGCTTAGCATGTTCAGTACACGTTTTAAACATGTAGCTTCCAGGTTTCTTCTTGTATGAGATTAAATGAGATTTGCCATGATGAGAATTTGTCTGAATTTAAGAATCTCTCTCTTTCTTTTTTAATGTTTACTTGACATTGTTTGCATCGTAGCATATTATTATTGATATATGTTTTTCGTTTCTACTTTGAGTATTTATCATATTTAGCAGTTTATCATATCATACATGGCGGAAGTTCTTATTTTGAAGTTTTCTCCTTATACTGTATAAGGAATCTTTACATGTGTGTTAGGCATTTGGATATCGAGATATTTCTACTTTATAGTATGACATCTGTTATATATTACGTTTTTGTTGATTAATAAAAGGTCCACATGCTATTTTAACATAAACTGTATTTTGTGTTCTTCTTTCCAATAAGATGAAAGGAAAGGAATCAATGAAAATTAATTATTCAATTTTAGTCCTACATCATTATCAAATTGCTGATCAAAGAGCACTGTCCATATCTGTATGTCCATTACAGTACAGCATCTCTCTATTTATTGGTTAATCAACTGTCAACATAATCTGAATGTTAATTTATATGTCATATACTAGTCAACCGTCTGAGAGATCATTATGTCTCCCCCCCCCCCCCCCCCCCAATGGGGAGAGACATTTTGTATTCCCCTTCGCATCCGTCTTTCACACATAGTGTCCAGGCTATATCTCCTGGGCCGTTTGCCTGATCACTTTCATATTTTTGTATGTTGTTGCTTATGACTTGAAGGTTTCACATCACCTTGACCCAAGGTAATGTGACAAGGTCAAGGTCACTTAGTACATTTTTAATGAAATTATTCATGCATTCCTGTCCGGGCTATATCTCTTGAACCCTTTACCCGATCACTTTCATACTTTAGTATGTTGTTGCTTATGACCGGAAGGTTTCATATCACCTTGACCAAAGGTCATGTGACCAAGGTCAAGGGCATGTACATTTTAATGAAATTAAACATACATTCCTGTCCTATCTATATCTCTTGAACCAGATACTGGATCGCTTTCATACTTAAGTATGTTGATGCTTATGACTCAAAAGATTTCACATCACCTTGACTCAAGGTCACTTAGTACATTTTTGAGCGAATAGCTCTAAGTGATCACCTGAATTTTTTCACGCTAGAGGGCCCCAATTCCGTACATGTATAATTTGAAGCACGAACCAATCAAATCACAGGGTTTTCATCATCGTGACGTATTATTAATCTTCCAATCTTCTGCCGGAGAAAGTGAAGGGCCGATGCTGCTTCTATGTATAAACGATGTAACTCTGTTTACTTTAGAATCAAGCTGTTTTGTTACGTAGAAGCGCATGCTTATGTAGTGAGCTTAGAAACATGTAAACACGAAAAATAGAACAATGTACATGCGTGGATATGTGTTTATTTCATTGATGAGGGAGGGGCCAAAGCAATACGGGTCGTTGACGAGGAAGGTATAATTATGTATACGATGTACCTGATACTAATCTGAGATACGTTTCATAACTAATAATAAGTAGCTGTAGTGATCCAATCCCCTGTCCTTTTTAGTTGGACCGAAAATTGAACATATACATACGTAATTTCCTGGTGTAAGAGAGAGAGTATATTCATCGTAAACTATTTTTACAGGAGACGTCTTATTGTTGTTTACCGTTTTAGAAAATCCGACGTTAAAAAAAAATTGAGAAAAATTATTTGTTCATTATTACGTATACCATATCATTTTCTAGAAACTTTGCAAAAAAAAAAGCCGTGGAAAAAATATTAATATTTACAGATAATCAAAAACTAATACCGACTCGCGCCGCTCGCCGCTTAGTAAAATAAAACTGTTTTTTCAGAATACCAGGGACGTAATTTTTTTTTATATACGTCCCTGAGAATACTGAATTTAGACATTATTTATTCTTTATACGTTAAAATTTTCAGCTTGTTACCCTCGCCAGTTTTCATATCATTTTCAGACAGTAAATGTAAAACACAAAGATATTTAGAATCATTTCAGTTGTATGCACCGTCCCGTCCCGTTTCCCCTTTCTAAATTTCGATCGAAGTCTAAAAAGAAATCGAGAAGATACGTACATTTTGTATTAGTTGTTTATATATCAAAAATGTTATGATCGCTGAGCGATATAGTCCCCTACCGGCGGCATATATTTATGTCCTGCAACTCTGCCAATGAATTACTCTTCAATTAAATATGTATGAGTTTTAATTAAACTTACTGTTTGTGCAGTTCAGTTCTGAGGTTTAATCTGCTTTAGCATTATCGATTCGAAAAAGAGGTCAAGCGTGACGATCTGTAACTATCCAAGACTAAGGTGAGTATCAAATTTCACCTGAATATATCTATTTGTTGCAGAAAAAAGTCTGGAAAACTGACAAAAACTGAAGTGTGCAAGTCATCAAGGGGCATAACTCCTTGAAAAATAGGCCAAGCATGACAAAAGTCGAACTTGCTCTGTAACTATCCAAGACTAAGCTGAGTATCACATTTTACCTGAATACAGTATCTTTATTTGTTGGAGAAAGAAGTCTGGAAAACTGACAAAAACTGAATTTCCCAAGTCATCAAGGGGCATAACTCCTCAAAAATGGGTCAAGCGTGACGAAAGTCAAACTTGCTCTGTAACTATCCAAGACCAAGCTGTGTATCAAATTTCATCTGAATATCTCCATCCGTTACAGAAAAAAGTCCGGAAAACTGACAAAAACTGAATTTTCCAAGTCATCAAGGGGCATAACTCCTCGAAAAATAGGTCGAGCGTGACAAAAGTCAATCTTGCTCTGTAACTATCCAAGACCAAGCTGTATATCAAATCCATTTGAATATCTTCATCCGTTGCAGAAAAAAGTCCGGAAAACTGACAAAAACTGAATTTTCCAAGTCATCAAGGGGCATAACTCCTCGAAAAATAGGTCAAGCATGACGAAAGTCAAACTTGCTCTGTAACTATCCAAGACCAAGCTGTGTATCAAATTTCATCTGAATATCTCCATCTGTTGCAGAAAAAAGTCCGGAAAACTGACAAAAAGGGAATTTCCCAAGTCATCAAGGGGCATAACTCCTCAAAAAATGGGTCAAGCGTGACGAAAGTCAAACTTGCTCTGTAACTATCCAAATCCAAGCTGTGTATCAAATTTCATCTGAATATCTCCATCCGTTACAGAAAAAAGTCCGGAAAACTGACAAAAACTGAATTTTCCAACTTGCTCTGTAACTATTCAAGACCAAGCTGTGTATCAAATTTCATCTTAATATCTCCATCCGTTGCAGAAAAAAGTCTGGAAAACTGATATTCGGACAGACGGACAGACGGAGGGACAGACGGACAGACAGACCGAGAGGAAACTAAGAGTCCCCTTCGGCGTTGCCGGTAGGGGACTAAAAAGATATTTCTCAAATAAATCCTTCCAACGAGCAAACTTTTAATTAGTAGATAATAATTACAACTACCCTACGTCATGCGAAGACTTATAAAATAGCAATCCAAGGAATGCGTGTGTCGCCTGCGAAGCGGCTTGTTCTAGGAGGTGGATCACATGGTTCAAAATTACTGATATCACTATAAAAGTCTTGTCTAATGAAATTCATATGTGAAATATTAGACCTCTTACTTACCAATTGAAAGATATGGTCAATCTCAAATTTTCAAAAAATAGTGTCAATCAACTTGGTCAAGGTCACTACGTAAATACTTTGGTAACAAAACAAAGGTCATATCATAAGAAATCTATGTGTGAAATATTAAAGCCTTATATCAATTTGCAATCAAAAGATATACGCAATCCTTAGAGAAAAAGGTCAAATATCTAGGTCAAGGTCACTAGGTCAAAAATTATGGTATGTTTAGAAAGGTCTTGTCACAAAGAATACATATGTGAAATATCAAAGACCTATCACTAACCTATCAAAAGATATAGCGAATCCCAAATTTTTTGAAAAGTAGGTCAAATATCTATGTCAAGGTCACAAGGTAAAAAAATCATGGTATGTGCAGAAAAGGTCTTGTTACAAGGAACACACAAGTGAAATTTCAAAGCCTTATCCCTTACCAATCAAAAGATATATACAATCTTATTTTTTTAAAGTAGGTCAAATATATAGGTCAAGGTCACTAGGTCACAAATTATGGTATGTGTAGAAAGGTCTTGTTACAACAAATACACGTGTGAAATATCAAAGCCCTATCACTAACCATTCAAAAGATATAGCAAATTTTAACTTTTTTGAAAAGTAGGTCAAATATCTAGGTAAAGGTCACTAGGTCAAAAATTATGGTATGTGTAGAAAGGTCTTGTCACAAGGAATACACATGTGAAATATCAAAGCCCTATCACTTACCATTCAAAAGTTATGAGCTGTGACACCCAAAGTGTGACAGAGAGACAGACGGACGGACTGACGGACAGACGGACGGACAGACGGACAACGGACAGAGTTATCCCTAAGTGTTGCTATGCTTCGCAGGCGACACAAAAATTAACATAATAAACGTCGCCAGTTTATAGGCATTGATACATTCCAGACAACGAGAATACGTATAGAGAATTAAAAGATTTAAGATTGGAAATGAAGAAGAATGTACCAAGGACGTACAAAATATAGACCTTGAATGCATTTTAATCTTTTTTTCTCAGAAATTGAACGTAAGACACTACCAGTACAAGATTCTCTCTCTCTCTCTCTCTCTCTCTCTCTCCCTCTCTCTCTCTCTCACGTCTGTCTTCATTATATGACATACCAGGTCTGTAAATATTTCTACATTATAACAGGACTCCATGAAAGCTTCTTGCTGGTTAAACTCCTTTATTAATTGACCGATACATTTCTGTGTGAAATGAAAAACTCTAATAACACGAAGAAACCAGAAACCGTAAGCTTTTTTTAAAACTAAATGCAATTTATTTTTTCATTCGATCTTTTAAAAAAATTCAAGGAATATTTTTTTTAATTTGATATTTATAGAATTCAAGGAATATAAATGGAAGATATTTGTTAGAGATTGTCTCAGATTGCTCGACAACCCGCAACTCCCCTCTTCCGCTATACTTACCTTCCCTACCCCCTTAGTCAACCCTCTGGATCGGCCACTAGTATTGGTGCTTTTGAATATGATAATTCGAGGACGGTCATCTTTTAATTCTAATGACATAATTATGGATTAGCATTTCAGTGTTATTCTATACTTGTTGCAAGTCGCACAAACTTGTCTACGAAGGAAAGTTTGATGACATACAGCATACATGATACAATGTCATATTCTGATATTTATAGCTATTCGCTCTCAGTACTTTCAGTGCTTTGATTAATGAAATTGTACATACATTTTTGTCCGGGTTATATCTCTGAATCGTTTGCCAGATCATTTTCATATTTTATTATGTTGTTGCTTATAACCCACAGGTTTCACACCACCTTGACCCAAGGTCAAGGTCACTTAGTTCATTGTTAATGAAATTTTATATGCTATCCTGTCTGGGCTATATCTCTTGAACTTTAATTTACCAGATCACTTTCATATTTTAGTATGTTGTTGCTTATGACCTAAAGGTTTCACATCACCTTGACCTAAGGACATGAGACCAAGGTCAAGGTCACTTAGTACTTTTTTAATGAAATTGTACATGCTATCATGTCTGGGCTATACCTCTTGAATTATATACTTGATCACTTTCAAATTTTAGTACGTTGTTGCTTATGACCTAAAGGTTTCGCATTACCTTGACCCAAGGTCATGTCGTCAAGGTGGCTTAGTACAATTTTAATGAAATTGTACATGCTATCTTGTCTGCACTATATGTCTTGAACTGTTTAATTGATCATTTTCAAATTTAAGTATGTTGTTGCGTGTGATCTAAAGGTTTCACATCACCTTGACCCAAGGGCATGTGACCAAAGTCAAAGACACTTATTACATTTTTGTGTCACAAAGATCCAAGGTCAAGTATTACAATTTAGTGTCGCCTGCGAAGCACAGCGATACTTAGGGATCACGTTGTCCGTCAGTCAGTCAGTCAGTCCGTCTGTCTGTCTGTCACACTTTGGGTGTCACACCCCATAACTTTTCTTTGTTAAGTGATAGAGCTTTGATATTTTACATGTGTATTCCTTGTGATGAGACGGCTAGCCAAACAGGGAATGCTTACTCCTGCCGGGCACCAGGTCCCAGCTCTGACTTGCTAGGGGTCCGTCGATGCTCAATTTGGTGCTGTATTGTGAGTGCTGTTGAGATTATCTTCAGGATCTTCTTTCACTCGTTTGTAAACTTTACAGTCTAGATTTGCCCATTTTAGCAATAATTGCAACATTAATGCAGATTATTTAAAGTAGTTGTATGTAACGGGTGATCCATCCATGACACACAAACCAATGGCGTAGCTCTGCTTGAAAAAGTGGAGGGGCACAACATCCCAAAATTTCTAACAAGCAAAAAAAAAAAAAAAAAAAAAAGGGGGGGGGGGGGAGGGGGGAGAGGAAGAGATTAAAAAATAAATATTGAGTTTTCATGTTCTGTATGCACAAATTTTAACATTTCTGGTGCAATTCTAAATTTTAAGTACATGAATAAATGGCTGGCGAGCGGTAGCGAGCCAGGAATTTTTTTAAGCAAAATATTGACTAATCAAAAATACTGTCTGTGTCCTCTATCATTAACATATACATTTAATGATATTCTATATAGTTTGAGTTAAAGGTATTTTGCAGTTTTTTTTATATCTGTATGACCAAAAATTACGTCAAAAAGTGGGGGGGGGGGGGGGGGGCACAAACATACTTATGCCCCCCCACTTTCAAAAGTGGGGGGGGGGGGCACGTGCCCCCCCTGCCCCCCCTTGTCCTACGCCAGTGCAAACAAAGGTCCAGGTGAATTATCACGTATGTTGTATGTAACGGGTGATCCATCCACGACACACAAACAAAGGTCCAGGTGAATTATCACGTATGTTGTATGTAACGGGTGATCCATCCACGACACACAAACAAAGGTCCAGGTGAATTATCACGTATGTTGATCCATCCATGACACACAGACAAAGGTCCAGGTGAATTATCACGTATGTTGTATGTAACGGGTGATCCATCCACGACACACAAACAAAGGTCCAGGTGAATTATCACGTATGTTGTATGTAACGGTTGATCCATCCATGACACACAAACAAAGGTCCAGGTGAATTATCACGTATGTTGTATGTAACGGGTGATCCATCCACGACACACAGACAAAGGTCCAGGTGAATTATCGTTGTATGTAACGGGTGATCCATCCACGACACACAAACAAAGGTCCAGGTGAATTATCACGTATGTTGTATGTAACGGGTGATCCATCCACGACACACAGACAAAGGTCCAGGTGAATTATCACGTATGTTGATCCATCCATGACACACAGACAAAGGTCCAGGTGAATTATCACGTATGTTGTATGTAACGGGTGATCCATCCACGACACACAAACAAAGGTCCAGGTGAATTATCACGTATGTTGTATGTAACGGGTGATCCATCCATGACACACAGACAAAGGTCCAGGTGAATTATCACGTATGTTGATCCATCCACGACACACAAACAAAGGTCCAGGTGAATTATCACGTATGTTGTATGTAACGGGTGATCCATCCATGACACACAAACAAAGGTCCAGGTGAATTATCACGTATGTTGTATGTAACGGGTGATCCATCCACGACACACAAACAAAGGTCCAGGTGAATTATCACGTATGTTGTATGTAACGGTTGATCCATCCACGACACACAAACAAAGGTCCAGGTGAATTATCACGTATGTTGTATGTAACGGTTGATCCATCCATGACACACAGACAAAGGTCCAGGTGAATTATCACGTATGTTGTATGTAACGGGTGATCCATCCACGACACACAAACAAAGGTCCAGGTGAATTATCACGTATGTTGTATGTAACGGGTGATCCATCCACGACACACAAACAAAGGTCCAGGTGAATTATCACGTATGTTGTATGTAACGGGTGATCCATCCATGACACACAAACAAAGGTCCAGGTGAATTATCACGTATGTTGTATGTAACGGGTGATCCATCCACGACACACAAACAAAGGTCCAGGTGAATTATCACGTATGTTGTATGTAACGGGTGATCCATCCATGACACACAAACAAAGGTCCAGGTGAATTATCACGTATGTTGTATGTAACGGGTGATCCATCCACGACACACAAACAAAGGTCCAGGTGAATTATCACGTATGTTGTATGTAACGGTTGATCCATCCATGACACACAGACAAAGGTCCAGGTGAATTATCACGTATGTTGTATGTAACGGGTGATCCATCCATGACACACAAACAAAGGTCCAGGTGAATTATCACGTATGTTGTATGTAACGGGTGATCCATCCACGACACACAGACAAAGGTCCAGGTGAATTATCACGTATGTTGTATGTAACGGGTGATCCATCCATGACACACAGACAAAGGTCCAGGTGAATTGTCACGTATGTTGTATGTAACGGGTGATCCATCCACGACACACAAACAAAGGTCCAGGTGAATTATCACGTATGTTGTATGTAACGGTTGATCCATCCATGACACACAGACAAAGGTCCAGGTGAATTATCACGTATGTTGTATGTAACGGGTGATCCATCCACGACACACAAACAAAGGTCCAGGTGAATTATCACGTATGTTGTATGTAACGGGTGATCCATCCACGACACACAAACAAAGGTCCAGGTGAATTATCACGTATGTTGTATGTAACGGGTGATCCATCCATGACACACAAACAAAGGTCCAGGTGAATTATCACGTATGTTGTATGTAACGGGTGATCCATCCACGACACACAAACAAAGGTCCAGGTGAATTATCACGTATGTTGCAGTACTTGAACAAGAACGGGACAGAATTATGATGATTGTATTGATTTGATAAGCTGCGAAGGTTTTGATTTTCCAGATGAATGTTTGAAAGAATGGAATGATACTTCCAAACCAGAAGGTTTTTGACGATCGTCCTCGAAAATAAAGACGATATATATTGTCGCGTCTGATGCAATGAGCCGAATAACCGCTTTTAATTGTTATTTCACTGATACGTAGAAATGCATAAAAGGCTAGTAAATAACCAGGACCCAACTGAAAAGGGAATCACAAACAAAGGCATGGATTTGACAAGGTCACATAGTATAGTTGATGTAATTGGCAACCGCGTATCGCAACTTTCCTGTGAGTTTTGATAGCTGCTTAGCATTTTCTTATAGTTTTGTGAAATATCCCAATGACCTTGTAATTTTGCTAGAAATCCCAAGGCTGGTATGTAGGTTTGCACAGTCGCTGGCGCTAAGCCTTGCTCGAAACAATGTGCCACGAATAGCGCGACGTTGTTCATTAAAATTGACTTATCGCAAGTTCTGATACTGCAGAGATAGAATGATGCGCGCGCATCGTTATAGTCCTAGCATTGCGAACGGGACCCGACATGGGTTGAGAGTAAACATAAAACATGCTCGATTGTCAAAATTCATTTTTTTTATTAAAAAAAAAATTCGTTCGCTCGGTCCTATTTTCATGAAAAAATCCCGAAGAACTGCAAATCAAATTGGTGTGGCCTTATATGAGATGAAAAAAGTGGCTTATGTGCTTAAGATCGATTAACCTGTCGTATGATTTGGTATTATTTGTAAAGGTACATGTAGCAATCCATTACTACCAAATGATGGAAAGATGTCCAAATGTGTGCAGTACAAACCTGCAGTTTCTATATCTGAAGAAGTATCATTTTTAAGGTAAAGAAGGGAGGAAATCTCCAAATGAACATTTTCTCCACTCTCTTTTGATGATGAACATGTAATCATATAACTGCTTACTTACAAATTCCTATATGATGCATTTGAATGTGACTACTTAACCGTGCGTGAACATGTCTGAAATTTTTTTTATTTATAATAATACAAAAATAGCTCCCTCCTCAGGGAGGGGACAGGGGTCATTAACAGATCAACGGTTTACATGTAGATAATTTAACCTTTAAATGCCAAAGATGACATCCCTGTGCTAATTTTGCTAATAGTGAGAATTGAAAAGTATCAAACAGAGTAGAGTACAATACGACATTGTAGACATATAAGATAGTGTAGCGGCATTCTTCACGAGGTAGTATCTGTAAGGAGTATTACAGTTAAGAGGTAACGTACATAATGTATCATTTTCCCTATTTACTTAATGATTGCGTTAATCAGTGTGTTCTATAGTCATATTCCAATATCTGCTGACTGTTTTACAACATTGGCTCTTCCTCTTTGAATAACATTTTCAAGAGCATTTGTATAGGCAGAGTGAGTTGTGAGTGAGATCGGTGAACCCTTGGTAAATGCAGGGATCTGTGGAACTTGTAAAATATACTGGGGTTTTCATTTCAGACTATCTTTTCAAAGAACGTTCATCCCAACACTTACAAACCGTAAGATCCATTCTTTGTTTGCTAGGGATCCGTCGATGCCCAATTTGGTGCTCTATTGTGAGTGCTGTTGAGATTATCGTCAGAATCTCCTTTAACACATTTGTATTTTTATATGATTTTGCTGTAAAAAAAAACTGACATGGAGGCCTTACTTCAACTGTTACAAACATGTAACATATCCATTCCACCCTCCCTAAATAACCTTAGAGGAAAAATCATATCTTGAAAAACTTTTGTCAAAGGCCTAGCGGGGACGTGAAATATTTCAGATATATTCTTCTATAGCTTACATTAGCTAACGACTGAGAGCAGGTGTCAGATTGAAAAATATAAGGTATGTGATAAAATGAAAAATTTTGCTCAGTTTTTAGTCTTGTACAGTGTCAACTTTGCATATATCTTCTATCGCATTTGATAATATTTTAACTACTTTGACGCATTGATTTGAGTGGCGCCATCTATAACAAATTTCGTTCTTACAATGGACTCTGTGGATGATGATCATTACCATTAATATAGTGCTGTTCTTCGTGTTTTTTGATGTGTTGTTATTCTCTCCGTCTGTTTGTCTGCTTTTTCTCGTCTAGTTAGAGTGTATTCCGCGGTTTTCGTCGTTGGAGTTTTCCCTTTCTTTTTTTTTGTTAGATTTGTTTTCAAGAATTTGAATGCCTATTGATTCTATTCTGATTTTAGGTTTTGCGTTGTATGAACATGTATATTTTATGTACCGGTATATCTACATGTAATTGATTGGGATTTTTACTTAGATTACCATAATGGACTACATGAGACAGGGACGCTTTCATCATAAGGTCGGCGATATAGAATTTGATTTCGTCACTGTAGATGGTATTGGGTTGCCTCCCTTTCCTCCTTCCAGAGCCCCCGGTGGATATCCAAGAAGAATTAGGGAGATACAGAGCCTGGAATGTCGCCAGGATGATATTTTGCTTGCAACTTATCCCAAATGTGGTAATTATTCAATTTGAGTTGATTTGAAGTTTCTACTTTAATAGAAAAGATAAATATATATGCGAATTACCATCCTTTAGAAGACAAGCAGCTTTCCGAAAGTATTTAAATATATTACCACTGGAATCAGACAGTGTATATAGAGATAACATTCTGTTAAGATGATTCCTTCTCCGCCGTGTGAAAAATTAACGACGAAGGAGGACGCCCGACGGGCTTTTGCGTTAATTCACTTGATGTACGCTTCTAAGGTGAAGTATAAAAGAAACGTAATATATAGTTAAAACGAGCAAGATAAGTTCGTAAAAAAAACCGAATGCATCCATCGGTCTCAGTATAATAAGCTATGATTCAAAAAAGATAAAATTTCAGCATGTTCAAAGGTCATGAAGTCAAACATTTCAACGTGTAACATTTGTACTATTGTTAAGATTTTACCACTAGTAATATACATGTTGAACATAAAACACTATCTCTTACTATTAAAGTAAATTTTTCAAATGTATGTATTTTTCCAAGATCAAATTTACGAGGTAAACATTCTGATACAAATGGAAAGGTTTTGTCACAAGTAATAAACTTGCGAAATACGAAAGACCTTTCATTTACCATTATGCAGTTCATCTCGTACACACTAAGGTTAGTTTCTCAAAAGAAGGCCATACTCCACATACTCCAAGGTTAATGTAACTTGCATGTTGATGTGTTTGGTTTTCCTTGGCCCGTTTACGTCTCTTTTTGTGCTTGTCTACTCTATATTTTCACATGGGAGTATTTCGATTTCACATGGGAGTATGTCGATTTCACATGGGAGTATGTCGATTTCACATGGGAGTATGTCGATTTCACATGGGAGTATGTCGATTTCACATGGGAGTATGTCGATTTCACATGGGAGTATGTCGATTTCACATGGGAGTATGTCGATAATTTGCTGTGGGTGCTGCAATAGAGTCTTGTCGGAGATGCCTTCCTCTCCTTCGCTTTGAACTATTAGAAAAGTCTTGTCACAAGGAATATACATGTGAAATATAACAACCCTAATACTTACAATTTTTAAAGAGTTATCGTCAAGGTTAAAGTATTTGCAGACAGACAAACAGACAAAGAGACAGACATATTGACGAAAAGACAACAGGAAAAAAGTACTTGCTGAAACCTATATAAACTAATAAGAAATGATAATGAAATAAAAAGATTTCATACAAAATCAACATCAACGCATAAACACTAACACGTGAGTAATTTCCTGTAAACAAGTGCATGAAATACTATCTTTATTAAGATATTCAAATAAATCGAATCCCGGCATTTTTGACAAAAACTGAAAAGATATCAAAACTCGTCCAAATATCATAATGATATCGGAGTGATATTATCTTCAACGGCTTGACTTTGGATGGACCTTTATTTCTACATGTAGGACTCCGAGGATTAATATTTTAGGCATATCTTTGAGAGTGTAATCAGACCAGAAATTAATTCTTGTATTACCTTATCTATCAGAACAATAATTGTTTCGCATTTATAACCGTTTCGTGACTTTTATGTCGATATTCAGTAACAGTTCCTGAACACGGCAACAGTTCACCAATTTTTATTTTTACGCATGACTTCATATCAAGCGGCGTAAGATCCAGTTTGAGTTTCAGCAAAATTGACCTATTTTTAGCAGAGTTATGGCCCTTGAACATAGACATTTTCAACAATTTAACAGTTTTCCGGACTATTTTTCGCAGCCTTTGCAACTATTGAATGGAAACTTGATGTATGTCTTTACAATAAATAATTTCAGATCCAGTTCGAGTTTCGGAAAAATTGACCTATTTTTAGCTGAGTTATTGCCCTTGAACAATGTAATTTTTAGCAATTTTACAGTTTTCCAGACTTTTTTTGCAGCTTATGGAGCTGTTGAATTGAAATTTCATTTATGCCTTTATGATAAAAAATAACAGATCCAGTGTGAGTTTCGGAAAATTTTCCTTTTTTTCAGCAGAGTTATGACCCTTGAACATACAATTTTTAAAACAATTTTACAGTTTTCCAGCCTTTTTTCGCAGCTTATGCAGCTATTGAATTGAAACTTTATATATGCCTTTATAATTTAGAATAATTATATACAGATCTAGTTCGAGTTTCTGAAACATTGACTCATTTTAGCAGAGTTATTGTCCTTGAACATAGAAATTTTCTGTTTTCCGGACTTTTTTACGCAGCTTATGCAGCTATTGAATTGAAACTTCCGTGTGGAGCTCGTAAAAAAGTTCCCCGCAAGGGGTTTGACAGTAAGTGTTTTGAATATATTTCCCTGACATTGTCGCCATAGCACTTTCTATATAGACATAACGTCAGACAGTGCATGAAGTTTATATATTGTTTTCATTTTCGTGCTTAAACATCGACGGCGGGTGCGGCTAGCCAACAGGGGATGCTTACTCCTCCCGGGCACCTGGTCCCACCTCTAGCTTGCTAGGGGTCCGTCGATGCTTAATTTTGTACTCTATTGTGAGTGCTGTTGAGATCGTCGTCAGGATCTTCTTTAACTCATTCATATATGCCTTTATAATAAATAATTACAGAGAAATTTTTTAGCAGAGTTATGGCCCTTGAGCTTAGAAAATTTTAACAATTTTAGTTTTCTGGACTGTTTTTGGCAGCCTTTGCAGCTATTGAATTGGAACTTGGTTTATACCTTCATAATAATGAATTCAGATCCAGTTTTAGTTTGTGATCAATTAACTTTTTTTGCAGAGTTATGGACCTTGATCTTAGAATGGCTCTCAGTCCTTGGACCTTCAAAGGACCAGAGCCACGAACGGCGATATCGGCCTAAAGTTTTCGTATATTTTCAAACACAGACAATATTTCTAAATATTGTCAATACTGTGTATATTCTAAATATACACAGACAATATTTCTAAATTTTCAAACACAGACAATATTTCTAAATTATCAACAAAAGGAAAGAAGAACATTTTGTCTTTCGAAAACGCGCGAAGTTGTGAGATTCCGGACATGTCTTAAGAAGATATAGAGCCCAAAACCAAGCCAGGATTGGCATTTCCGGTATTTTTGTGAGATATCATGAAATTTGATCGATAATTTTGCATAGGGCCGGACATTCTACCACAAAAATAATTATATTTAAATATTCTTTGATTATACCTGTGATTATTTCGATGAAGATTTTTTTGGTTGAAGGTCCGGTCGTAGTCGAAAATTAAACTTTTATGAGTTCTCTGTTGGCACATTCCTTGACAAATTGTTCATCAAAGATGGTTAATACGTCATGAAAAAGACTTCCCAGACGATGAAAATGAGAAGTTGTATTTCAAGATAGGTAGTAGATAATCTGAAAGCTTTTAAAATTATGTAAAATTTTATAAATTTGGCGGTTGATTACTTTTACACCTATTTCAAACTATTCCAATTCTTCAGAAAACTGCTCCATAGTAGATAATATTTGTGACGTCATTTATACCAATGACGTCATCAAAATTGACGTTTATGAATTTCCTGAAATGTCAAGTTGTGCACTCGAGTAATTACGATACATATTTTCGTTATACTAAATCTTTTGAACCACTCTATGTCTTCCCTGTATAAATCGGCATGTATACACGTGATACTACAAGGAAAAAATATGAGAATAATTTTAAAATCTTTTAAAGAAGTCATATATAATGTATGTGGGATTTTGGGGGTTTCGGTTCATTTGTTTGTTATATATATGTATGTTATTTCCTAAAATGTTCCTAATACGGGAATAAAATATGTAAACAAAAAATGCATCGGCTTTCTACAATTATCCTATACGATAGAGAAATTGGAAGATAAGGGGTAGAAAACGTGATTGAAATAATGAGAATTCGAAACATAAAAGAAAGACGTAATAAGAATGCAGCATAAAGAAGTAAAATAGATCGACGCCCAAGAAGAAATATTTATGATCTAATTCTTTTAAAGAGGAGGTGGGGATTTTTGAAGACAATAAAAAAAAAGATGGAAAACTTGAAATCAAATGATTAATTTGAAATAGGTAATTTTTGATTGAGGTTCAGACTATGCTCGATCAATTCTCTGTCCGTTTATTTTGATGTAATATAAAGTCCAGCGCCCAATATAATGGATAACAGGGGATAGGAGACCGTGGTATAATAATTTATTCAAAGATACTATTTCCCCGAAAATAAATTTTATTGAAAACGTAAAATTTATTCCGACGTGTCTGGGTTGAGAAAAAGAAAAGGAGACATAAAAAGTTTTATTTGAAAGTATGCAGTAACGACCATAATGTTGTCGAATTTGTAAAATTAAATCTCCATATACCTCTATTATAAAAACACAATACATTGTAGGTGGCGCCAGGGAAATGAATTAGAGCTGCGCACCCCAAATTAAAAATGACGTTTTCAAACGGCTATAGCAGCGAATGTACATGTATGCGTTAGATTCGCCTGAAAATTTGAATTTATACAAATGAGAATTTAAACTTTCATATGAAAAGAAATATTTTGCATTTAAAAATTTTGTAAAATTAAATAATTTTCAAGGGCACCGTACTGTTATAAAAGCTTTATCATCAAGTTCTGAAAACAAAAATCACGTCATTAAAAAATGTTGACCGCAAAAAGGGGAGTCTATAACATGCTCCCCTTCTCGTCCTGGCCTCATCCCTCCCTTTAAATTCGCCAATCATCCGATATTGCAAAAATGTGAGAAAAAAAAAATGATTCTTAAAAAGTACGAGAACGCTGCAATTCATAACATTCGAACATTAATCACCTTTGCTACAGTCCATCGATCCAGAAATTAATAATGTTGTGCATCTATGACATCGTTTTGTCACATTCATGGTACTGTTCTGGCAGATTTGGATCAGTGGTTTTCTTATTCGTGTAACGTACCTAAATTTTCATTCCTCTAAGTGCGAATCATTATGTACATGTATTCGTATTCCATACCTTGATCTCTATCTTGTTCACATTAATACACGCTGTATTATTGTAACGATAGTCGCAGCCATCGTTGCTATCGTCTCTTGAATATCCAACTCGCCGACTATCGATTCTATCTCTGAGAATCGATTAATCGGAGTAAAGATATCTACACTTCTTTGAAAAATGTTCTCTCTTCACACAAAATGACACTAAAAATGTATCAGAATGGGAGTCATGGCAACGGATTCTAGTTTAGTTATGGAACGATTATCGCTGACGATCGATTGTCGGTCGTTGAATGGCCAGCGATGAACATTACTAATCGATGTTGAAAATCAAACGCGATTGTCGCCGACATCGCTGATTACCGGATTATCCGATTTAGTATCTTGGTTTTGATAAATTCGTGTATTTCCCTTTTATACTATTATTTTTTTCCTTGTACTTCAAAGTACATACTAGTGTATGACATTTTCTGTTGCATGGTATTCAAGGTAAAGGAGCTTGAACGAATTGATAGGGTATTCATAGTAGTTGTGATCGAAAGTGCTTTACTCAATAAAACAATTTTATTCAAAGAAATAATGATTTAGTGTTTATTTCAATTCATTGTTGGTTGCAAAATGAAAAAAAGAAATGTTTTGAATTTTCCGATAATAATAATAATGGGTTATGCCCATCCGATTATTTCCGCTCATTGATTATGATTTAACTTCCGATTGCCCAACACTTATACTAGTACTAGCACAAACATGTGAGAAGAGTCACACGTATTTCTCTTATCAATAATTATATACTAGTATGTCATGATAAGAACGGGAGCATGAAAAGTAATTTAAAATGCGAAATATTCAAAATGCAACAATCGTTTTTTTCTATGTTCAAAGTCCGCTACCATTGACCCGAATGGGACCCTTCGCTTTTATGTTAGAAATATCCCGTCCCCTAATTCCT
Source organism: Pinctada fucata (assembly GCA_028142955.1). Lineage (NCBI taxonomy): Eukaryota > Metazoa > Mollusca > Bivalvia > Pterioida > Pteriidae > Pinctada > Pinctada fucata. The sequence continues at coordinate 25,849,146 of AP027114.1, forward strand.
GTATCCGCCACAACCTCTGCAAATGGGTATTACACGCTGATTTTAGAAGGAAAATCATGCAATGAATTAAGACATTATTTTTCTCATTTTTCAACTCGAGTTTTAGCTGTACTTATTTATATTGAATCATTGACTCATATGCACCGAAGTGTACGGAAGGGGTTTTCAATTTAGCCGATGTATTATCTCTGTCTAGTCCAGCAACTGACCGCGAAATTGGATTAAAAACTGATACGTGTAATTTGAGCTTACTAGTTTATAGGAACAAATTTGAAGTACTTTTAGATGTCAAATTGAGTCACATCAATGTTCATCTTCATACATCGCTGACAGTGGTGTATCTACGGCAAAATTAAGTGGATGCTTTAATTATCTAGATCTGCAGCAGATATAGAACCGTGTTTTGATGTTGTACAGGGGTATTCACTTTTGATTGGAGATGTTCTGACAACTTTATTACGAGAAAATCTTTGAATTTAACGGTATTTCAGAAATTTTCGGAAAAAATGAAGAAGCATACATGGTATTCCTTTGTCTGATCTGATACAGCCTAACACTCTTCTAGGACAGTTAGAACGTATCGGATCCGTGATTCATGAAGATGGTCTTTCTTTGATTTTTTTTTTCATATAATCATAAATAATGACATCAATTTCTTGTGGATCGATGCAGCTTACATCTTACGCGATTTAAACGAATACAAAAAGTAAAAGTATTACACTGAAGACATGCATACTGTAGTTCCAGGACGAACATTTTCAGCCTGTGATTTCGAGCAAAGGCAAAACAAACACGGATTGTACAAGATAAATTGTACACATATTGTATTTATAGAAATTTTTAAAATATGTTTTCTTTAAATTAATATTTCACACATTTTCTCAATGTAGAAATATCTCTTATCATTTCTAATACTTAGTGATTCATGGTACTTGTCCTGACATTATGCGACGTCATATGTGAAAATGACGTCAAATGACGTCGCAAACAATATACCATACCCTCAATTCACATTTAAATATTTTGCTTCAACAAGGCCGTAAATCACAAAGTTGGCCAGTTCTGAATTGCTGAAATATGGTATTATCAAAATATAAAAGATGAACGTTGTGGCAAATTAGGCCGATTTTGCCGTTCGTGGCTCTGGTCCTTTGCCATTTGGGTTGACTTCAGCAAGTCAAAGAAATTATGTGCAAAGGTCACGTCATTTGAGACTAAAACTAACATAATTGCATTCACAAAATTATTTATGAGAAATCAATACCCCGACGGGCGTATCTTGCAGCGATGGCGTTGCTAGTTTTCGATCTCGTGACAAACTGTTGTCCTCCGAAATGAGCAAGTCAGCGCACACAAAAGCTCGTATTTGGAAATAAAACGATAATTTCATGGTTTCCCTAGGAACAGTTAGTTCCCTCTGTAGGTAGTGCAGAAGACCTGGGAAACTTACATTCGGACATCGGCTTCCCAGGTTTCTTCCACTGCCTTGGGGCAACATTTGACTCTTTCCCGAGTGACTGTGGTACATTTTTATTTGTTGCACGATCAACGTTTACACCTTTCCAGGCGGTGCAATATTTTTCATTTTCTAGCAATTAGATTAATGATTGGAGTAATGATTGGCTGAGTCGTTTACTACCATGAATAGTTTTCTTAAACTAGCAATGAAGAGTTTTTCAATTATTGGTGATGATTATTTGATGGCCTAACAAATGCCGTGCAACCAGTGGGTTAATGTCTTTCTGGATATTTTTATTTATTATAAAAATCTGCCATTATGACTATTTTTATTAAAATAAATAAAAATATCCAGAAAGACATTATACAACTGCTCCTCGTGCTACGTCCTCGGAGACAGTACTATAACCCTTACTTATTTATATATCTATTGTTTCCAGTCGAAATCCAAACATCCAAACACGGTAAAGGCCAAGTATTCAACGTCAAAACTCTGTACCAATGAAAATTCTGGGTAGAAGAAATAAACATTTGCCAGATATGATCAAAAATCATTTTTAAAAAACCTAATCACTTACCATTCTTAAATTTGCCAATGACTAAAGTCTACATTAAATCAAGAGACAAGACGAAATCAATCCCCCAAACTTTCCGACACAGTGGCATAAAGGAATAAAACAAACACCTACGTATTAGCAATGCTTTCCATCCTCGTGGTATATGCTCGACAAGCCTGTGGGTGTTGGCCTTCAGATAGAGAGTTACTGTGGCTGGTTATGCCTGTATCTTGTATTCTGTCAGAGCAGACCATGAGCAAGTTTTGTATTCTTATTTAATATTTGCTTTCTCATTGAAGGTACGCACTGGACAAATGAAATACTAAGTATGTTGCTGACTGGAAAAGCTGAGTACACCAGTGACTCTAAAATGGGTGGGATGATGGAAGCTTTACCCGACCTACATATGCTAGAGAGGTTACGGTCGCCAAGAATACTCAACACTCATCTACCCTACAAATGGTTTCCAAGGAGCCTAGTAAACAATGGAGGGAAAATTATACACACATTAAGAAATCCCAAAGACGCCTATTTATCCTATTTTTATCATACATCAAGTGGTTTAGAATTAGGTCGGAACACCAAAGGAATGTCATGGTCACAGTTCTTTGATACTTGTGTCATCGGTAAAAGTAAGTAAAGGTCCAGGCATTTAAAATCTTCATTAACTTAGGTGGTACTGTATATGTTCTTTATAGCCTTCCATGGAATATTTTGTACGATTGCTAGCTTGTCGATAAATACTTTAGATCAACGATTTATTACTTTTTGAAGGAGTATTTAATTATCATAGATTCTTTGATTGTGAAAAGAAAAGATTTCAATACCTTTAAGAGAATTAGGAGGAATAAGAATTAAATTGCGAAAAAGATTTTGAAACAAATTTCAAGTGCCTGCAGTGATATTATGAAATTCTGTGCGCAAAATAAACCTAGTGGTGCAATTAAATGTTAAATGTACAATATGCGTAGATATCTCATTTGTGTTGATAGATGCCATAATATCAAAAGAAATTAAAAAAAGCAATATCGTGATCTACTCTTTAGTTAAAACTTTATTAACCAAACTTGTTCGTTCATATAAGATGATTTGTTTTCTCTTCCCATGAGGCAGACACATATCAAACTTATTATTTGATGAGACGATTCACTTGAAAAGCAATTGTCAATTTTGAATGCCCTTAGCTCTTTATTTACGCAAAATTCTGGAAATAGTAAACAAGTTGCAGCATCCAATGACGTTTCCGTCTAAGCATCCTAAGATGAACCTATGGTATTATATTACGGACTATTGGGTTATAACATTGTATAATATTGAGCTACATGAAACTACCTTTTAAAAATTCCCTTGATGGAAATGACCAACGTGTAACATGTTTTCTCACTCACTTACGTCATGAGACAAAAGAAAAGACGTAGACGTAGCAGTTTGAGATTTTCTTGTCTCACACTCCACGTGACTGCTATCATGACGTCATAGAACATGAAGTCAATCATCGTTAGATTTGTGCATGTTTTGGTATCGATTCTACTTTTAAAAAATCATAATAGTGATGATAAAATGCGGTGAGTGAGAAAAATAATCAATCACGACGTTACGACTGAGACAGGGGAATCTCATCCTTGTGCAAAAGATTTGCTACATCCACGACTCGCAAGCCTCGTCGTGGATTGCAAATCTTTTATTACGCATGCCCTCTTTTTATATCCATTTACATATTCATCTGTGTCTCTGGGGCCTCTGCGTTTCGCGGTCTTGTTTGTGTGATGTCATCTTACAGTGAGGAGGTTGTTTTACACCACAATTGTATGTTCTTCGAGACCGCTGGGTAATTGGAGAAGTGAGAGGGTTGTGCGCACGTAATCCAGGATAACCACACCATTTGCTACTTGCGTGACAGATGGCCGTCCAAAGTCGGCACCGGTTACCCATTGGTCTCGTCGGTTTATGTGTAGTCTTTTGTGTTTGATGTTTGCATGTCGTGTGTCTCTTTTCCGTCTCGTGCTGTACTCGTCTTTTGTGATTTTGCATCGGGTGTTTTGGTGTTTTACTGTTGATGCTGCAACGGGGTCTTGTTGGAGATCTCCTCCCTTCTTTTTACACTCGGTTGAGATTCCGGGTCTGTCTCCGTCGCAATATCGTGATAGATTCTATTAATATTGAAAACTTCCATCATCGATCATCATCAAGGATATAAACGAGGTAACGATAATATGAACGATGACATGTAAATACTTTTTCTCCTTATTTCAGACATTACTCTGGGTACATGGTTCGACTACACAAAGGAAATATACGAAGCAAAACGGAATAACAAAAATATACATACAGTTTGTTATGAAAAACTTAAAAAGGCAAGCGATTTTTGATTTTGTGTCAAATGGAACAATAGTTATTTTATAGTATCAATAAGGCTGCTTTCTGGTGGCAGAGTTTGACACATTGCCTTGTTGTTGGTAGTACATCCAAAGCTAAAGAATAGATAGTGTGCAAGTACCTATTCCATCACATTACAATTTGTTACATCGATGTAACAAAAGTTAACATGGATGAAACAAAAGTTGACATGGATGTAACAAAAGTTTAAATGGATGTAACAAAAGTTAACATCGATGTAACAAAAGTTAACATCGATGTAACAAAAGTTAACATCGATGTTACAAAAGTTTACATTGATGTAACAAAAGTTAACATCGATGTTACAAAAGTTAACATTGATGTAACAAAAGTTAAAACCGATGTTAAAAAAGTTAACATCGATGTAACAAAAGTTAACATGGGTGTAACAAAAGTTGACGACTATGCGATTAGGGGACCCCCCCCCCAAAAAAAAGTGCCATCGAAATTTTATGAATTAAACATAATTAATGTACATATATATTTTTGAAAAGGTCTTTCCGAGACGGACATTTTGAAATTCATTTTAATAAAATCGGACTTAAAAGAAAAAAGTTATTAGCAAGAATAAAATAAAAAATGAATAAATAAAAAAAAATTAATAAATAAATAAAAATAAAATAAAAAATAAATTGTGTGTGAATTTATATTATTTCTAAGCATTAAATTGGAGTATTGTAGTCGTGTTTGGTATCTAATGAATTAGAATGAAGTCCTACATATCAAAATAAAAAGAAAATTTTTTAAAATGTTGGAATTAAGAATTTGTATTTTACAGCTGAGTTTGTTGGCACATCAAAGTTGTACCGATCGTTACCGAATATCAGTATACAATTAGCATGTCATTAGTCATCGGAAAAAAGTGTAATTTTGAGTGGAAGTAGGCAGTTATGGGTTTACTACCTTAATTTTCGAGAGATAGAATTTACCATCTAAAGCAAACCTTTCTTTGCCGTAAAAACTCAAAGCAACCTCTCTTTTAGGCATATTAGATGTATAATGAGGGATAATTGGTTCACCAATTTATTGAGTTTGGAATTTTAAATTTATGGCATGGTTATAATATAAAAAGTTATTGAAAATTTTCCACCAATGTGTTTTAACAAAAGTTAGTTCGTATAAGAATTATCGGCCCTCAAAATTTACATTGAAGTCTATGGAAAAACTAATGTTTCAGCCATATATTCCAAGAAAATGATGGGGGCTCAAATATGGATAAATGAAAAAAATCTAAAAATTGATATTTATCAAACGTCACTGGAAAATTTCACCGTTTAGATCTTTCGCAATTAATTTTTAAAGTTTTTATCAAGGGGAAATAACTTTTAAAGATGACCCTATTAAAAAATCCTTTTTTCTGTTACCTATCATCATAGTGTAAAAATTTGTGTAACATCAAAAGCGATTGAGCAATATGAAATTATTCATACACATATTGATTTCAATATTTTGGATATGATTTCGTTCATTTTACATCTAATACTATAAGACTCTTTCATGGTCTTCTATGAAAGATACATCGGTTCCACCGGAGAGATCTCAAAATCATGTAATACCCGAGGCTTGCTGAGGGTTTGCAAAATTTTGAGGCCCCGAGGGTTTGAGTTTGAGGATCATATCTCAATGAGAATGAGGTAAGTAACCGAAACGCGCATGTCTGGTCCATGCTGCAAATTTATCTGTTCTTAAATGATGCTATTTAATTTGTAGAGATGAACATTTCCACTGGAACAGTTTCGAACTTAGATGATAAATTAATGTGAAGCATCATAAAGGTGGTAATCTATTCAGGGAATCTTACAGATATATTTACTATATAAATCTGACTTTTTACAGGATCCCGAAGAGGAGATAAAAGAACTGGCAAAATTTCTGAACGTAGACTTCTCAGATTCTTTTATTAAGGAGATTGCTTTCAAGTGTGAATTCCAAAATTTGAAAAAAGCAGAAAGTGTTAAAGAATTTCCTCCCGAACTTATGGAGATGGCAGCACAACGCATGAAATCGGATCCCGGGTTTCAAATTCCTACAATATACAGAAAAGGTAGACGTATTAGACATATATACTTATATTTTTTTCAAATTGCAAAGGCTTTAGCTTTAATTTCAAAGCGTTTGAAAATAGCAAATTGTTTCGAATCACTTTATCTTAAACTTAAGAAATTGTAAATAGAAAATGGCAAATTATGTTGAATAACTTTCTCTTTAACTAAGTAATGTAAAATTCTATCCTTTCCATTTGAAAGAAAAACGGGAAGCCAAATGCCAGAGAGCATCTACATGTATTTGCAGAAATTTCTAACTGCTGTATTATAGAAATACATGATTCAGATAATTAATTCTCGTCATTGATACTTTAAGTCAATGAAGAAAGTAATTTAGTGTGGCACCCCATGTTTAATCTTTATATTTCAGTTATTACCATTTTTCTTTTCATATTTTTATTTGTTAAGAATGATAGTGATCTAAACTTGTGAAAGAGTTTGTTCAGAAGCGTATATAAATTAGAAATGTTACCAAAAAAGCATTGGAGGGGTGGTAAAATGGTGTTAACCTCCTATTATATTTTGATGATTATCTAGAATGAATGGGCAGATTAAATAAGACAATTTTGTAAATACTGCATGTTTACAGGAAAAACGTTTTGCCCCCGTTTTATGTTTTATACCTTTTTTTTACAACAACCAAGATGGCGAATTTAATTTGAAGCGAAGAAAATGTATCTAAAGAAAATGTATAAATGGGAGAATTCTATACTGGGCTAATAGTGCTCTATCTACCTTGGACGAGAATAAGGCGAATTCTAAGCTGTACACAATAAAACGTGGAAAAAATTGGTCGCCAAGGAAAAGTTGGAAAGTGAGTTATTGTAAAAACAAAACTCTTCAAGTACTTAACCCCGGGTAACATTTTATTAGCTCCATACTGCAACAAATAATAAGTGTGGATAGTAAAGGGAAAAGAAGTGTCCACCTCTACTGCAGTTTTACTTTTTATTTTCAAGCCTTTGTGCTATACGTTTGCATGATAATTAGGGATGATACATGAATGCTTCGTATTTAAACAATTTACAATTGTAGGATTTTATAGTCGAAATGTAGGCTGAATAAAATGAAAACATTTATATTTATACGACTATTTTATGACTGCAATTGATATTAGCGCCACATTTAAATGGTTAACGTTATTTGACCTTGAAATTGAATTTAACCTGCATTCAACGAAGTGTAAAATGGTAAAAAAAATGTTTATTATACGGAAGTATTCCAACTCTCCTTCCCGAGGAAAAATTCAAACCAATCTATCATGCACCAGACACGTGTTTCGGATCTTCATCAGTAATGCTTCCTCCAAAGTGATTTTCAGTCACAGCAAAAATTTATTGTAGTAGCGACCACTGGTTATATTTTTTTAATTAGATTTGAAAATGCGCTTTAATAAACGTTGTGTATGTTTGGATATTGTACACATACATATTCATGAAGCCTTCCGTTAATGTAGGTCTATTATTTATTATTATCAACATCAATTGATGAAATATTATTCTATTTCATTTTAGGTATTGTCGGCGACTGGAAAAATCACTTCACAGAGGAACAAAACAAGCAGTTTGATGCTTTATTTAAAGAAGAGATGAGAGGCACAGACATTGATGTAATCTTCAGTTGACTTTACCTGTACCTGATATTATTATGATCTATACATTTTATAAAATTCTATCTTCAGAAGAAAAAAAAAAAAAAAAAACAAATGTATCCATTTATGACATCTAAGTACTAGTAAATGTTATACAATATTCTTGGAGATTTAAAAGTCGCTGGTTTTAGTGGTTATGTAATATACTAGTAATAGGAAGCAGTTATCTGCTACATTATGCACAGCAATCGTGCTGAACGATAAAAAGGGAATATCTCCAGCATGATCACCCTTCACGCACCCAGCGAAAAAACCCCACAAGAAAGTAACACATAAATGATGTCAGACAAAACGACAAAGGGCAAAAAAGACACAACAATACCCACTAGAACATCATACAATACAATCGAAACAGACATACAGAAACATCAAACATGAATGACAACACATAAAAGGAAGGATACCAATTTGCACCCGGCACCGACTTTGGACGAGCATCTGCTATTAGCAAGTGGTGTGGTTATCCCGATTACGCGTGCACAACCTCCCACTTATCCGGATACACTGAGGTCTCCATAGACGCATAACTGTTGAATAAACATAAAACTTCTCACTGTAAGTTGACATCACAAACAAAACAGTTAAACAAGACAGTTAGACATATTGTATGTAAATGGATTTAAATAATTCTATGGCACGCGTATAACAGTCTGTGCTTTGCTGGATGAAGCGAGCTCCAGAACAATCATCCGAGAAGGCAGACAAACTTTCAGATAGAACATATAATCAGGACCCAGTCTTCTCTGACGAGACTGAAACAGGACCCATCATGGAGTCAGGTCGCCACGATTGGCAAGTGTGCAATGTTGGGAATGACACAGGTACAGAACTGTAGACTGGTCCAGTACCATTCCCAGTGTTCTTTTGATGACGTTGGGATTATATCCTCGGTGAAGAAGGCGACCGACTATTTTCTTAAATTTGTGGTTGAAGTTTGATCTGCCTTTGATCCTTCTGATTTTGTTTACTAGATGACCGAAAAATGAAGGGAATAAATTCCCAATGATACATACTCTGATGCTGGAGTTGTCCCAAATTTTGCCTGAAGTTCAGAATAGTTAATGTAAAATTTCCAAAAAGATTTAACAAGTTTATGATATATAAATCCTTGACTGACAAGTTTCTTTTAAATTTGTTTATCTTTATCATGGAAGTCCGAAACATTGGAGCAAGCTCTAGCATATATGATAAGCTGAGAGAAGTAAATGTCGCAATCTATGAACATCGACATCAAGCCAAGGAAATTTAACTATGTTGAAGCCAAAGTCTTCTCTTTTGTCGTATATCTTTGTCTGAATTTCTCCGTTATTGATTTTGATAGTACAAAGTTAGTACATTCACTACTACCTACACATTAGAGAGAGGGATTTCCCATAACCAGTGGCTACAATGAAAATCCCTATCTTTCATATCATATGACGCAGATGTTTTCAGTATGACAACATTTCTAGGGACGACGTGACAATAAAGTACATTTTGTACTGATTTAAAAATCCGTTTCTAAGTAGTTTTGCTTACAATAGTAAAGACTAATATTCTTGATTTATTTTTATCGAATTCGAACTTTCTTGCGAGTGGATAAACTAGATTCTTTTTAATTTCTTCGCTTTTGTTTCTGATTCTGACTTGAGGAACATTTCCATGCTTGGTCTGCTTTATAAGCACCCCTTCCACTCTCGTATTCTTAAGATCATGCAAAACCCTCGGTGTGTTCCCTGCGTATGTTTAGTATTCTTGACTCACCTGAAGTATGTGCTTACAATTCACGTTACGATTGTTTAAATTGCGCTTTCACTAAATTGTAAAAGCATGGACGAATATATCCCAAAATATCAAAATGAAGGACCGCTACTTTAGGAAGTTGCAACAAAATTAACAGAATTATTGTTGCTATTCATACGTCTTATCATCATCACTTGTTGTCATTGTATCTTCATTATCTTCTTTGAACAAAACTCAAACTAGGGTCAAATTTTACTCAAAAATTCAGAAGAAGTTATAGTCTTTTCCATTAAAATGCAAAATGAGTGAATGAGTTATAAGGCATTTCATGAGTATAGCATGTATAACAACTACACGATTTGTCGTTACTTGCAAATCAAAAGTTTCTCATCAACGACACAAATTCCATTCTCAAGAAATCGAAGAAATACCCCTCAAAATTGATTAAGGATTTGTTGGTTGAAAGGCTAATACACTCAAACAATGTTTGGAAAAATTCCTAGAGTTGTGAATTATATTTTCAAATTAAGGAGGTATTGAACACTTGGACAACAAATTCAATTTTTATCAAAATTTCTGAAATTATTTATTTCATGTCTGTCCTTGACCATGCAAACTTATATTCAGTTCTATCCACAGGAAAATTTTCTATGAAATTTTAAAATATGCATTTTTTCAACAAATGGCATTATGCGTTGATTCCTTGATGACGTCATGCTATTAAAAGTATCATTTTGGTTTTTGAAGAGCGATAGGAAATCAATCCTAATTTTAACTTCCAAAATCTTCATAAATGCATTGCTCTTTCATATTGAAAAGATGAGAAGAATTGTGTTTCAAACAAAGGCAGGATACTGCAATAAAAGTAGTCGCTGAAAAAATGCCAATTTTAAGTCAATTGACTGTAATTGATAGGTATTCATTAAGAATCTTGTGAGTGAATCTTTTTTCAAAATCTAACAAAATTATCAACAATGTCCAGAGAAACTTTTATGATCAAATGAGAAAAATCGAATTTAGGACTAAAATATTACAAGCCTTTATATTTCCGATTTTTTTCTTCTAAAATCGTCCATTTCAAACAAAGTGACATCCACTTTCCTATTATGTAAATTTGTTAAGGATTACATTGTATTTTCAATTCTATACATGCAAAGTTTCAATGTGCTATGTTTGGTGTTAATGCATTTTGAATGAGAGGGTTTGTGACGCCATTTCCCTCTGATAACGTCAAAATGACGTTGGGGCTTCTTTAAAAACTCCAAAAGTCCAAAATTTCTAACAGTGGTATAATTTCTTCAAATGACGTCGGAATTTTTTTCAACTTCATCTGGATATTCAATTTGGTAAATTTATCAGTGTATCAAAGTGAGAAAACAAATAATGCCGCCGCCATCTTGCTGTTCAATTCCTCCTTAAGTTGCAGTCATTTCCTTTGTCGGTCCATTCATTTAGTTAGTTCAAACGAGAACTGCTATCTGTCTTAAAGATGTTGACACCCGAAAGTAATAATGGCAATGTCAATCAAATTTCTCGAATAGACCAGAAAATTGTGATAGCTAAGTGTTTGATGATTGAAGTAATATAAGTCGGCTTTAACAGGCAATTGAAATTCTGTAGTTACTCCAAAAATGAAGATACAAGTTACCGTGAATATCACCAGTATATCGACATGTTGCTGCGGTTGGCAACGCTCACGAGACTTTTGATGATTCCGTGGTTGTTAATGCCATGGAAAGAGATTTTCTATAATGTGAACCAAAGGGTTTTTTCCACAACAGACTACAAATCATGGACGTGAAGATGTATTTTCCTGTGTAATGCCTTGTCCTTCCTCAACATTTACATTAGATTTGATGAGAATTGTAGGGATCGCAATAGGTACTAACTGTGCGCCTCTTTTTGCAGATTTTTATACACCTATGAATAACAATTCACCAAAAATCTTCAAAAGCAAAAAAAAAAAAAAAAACAAAAAAACAAAAAAACAAAAAACAAAAAACAGCCCCTTCTCTATTTGAAATGTTTCAATGATACATCTAGGTAACTGGATGATATTCTGACTATTGACAGACCTGTTTTTAAAAAATATAAGAATGGATTAATACACAATAAAGCAAACGTTGCAAATACAGAAACATCATTTTAAGACTTGCATATCAAAGATGTCACATGTAGCCAAGTTCGATCAACTTCGGTTGATCGGCATTCAAAATTTTCTGGTACTAAAATTCTTGAAATTTCTAAAAACGTGGGTTCTGTAGCATCATATCCCACCCATCCTGCTACATCGTTCGGTAAATAATTTTCACCCTCTTTGGTCATATTTCATTGTTTAGATTGAGGATCACTGACGAGGGTTGAGTACCAGAAACGTGCATGTCTGGTCCATGGTGCAAATTTATCCGTTTATAAATGATGCTATTGAATTTGAAGACATTTAACATTCATACAAGTTTGTATGATAAAAGTTATGATTTTTAATTCAACAGAGTAAATTTTCCTTGGCCTGACAGAGATGTGACCAGGAGACCGTCATACGGTATTTAGATATCTCGACTCATCCAGTCCTAATGTTTTGGATTTTCGCAGTAAATATTTACACACTACCAAGAAAGGGTAGGGCCACGGAGCCCCTAAAACGGCCCTGCATTTTTCCTAAAATTAAACTTCATGAGAAATACTTGATATATTACATAAAATATAATGAATGTTTCCCGCTTTTAATGAAAGGGACATATCACCAATCGAAGCATCATAGAAAGTCTTATGACGTCATCAAATAACGTCATTTTGACGTCATTGACAAAACATGGTCAAAAATGCTCGAAAATGTTTCTTTTGGGGTTTGACAGTAAGTGTTTTGAATATTTTCCCTGACATGGTCGCCATAGCACTTTCTATATAGGCGAAACCACAGACAGTGCATGTATTCTATATATATTGTTTTCATTTCCAAGCATGAACATCGACGGCGGGTGCGGCTAGCCAACAGGGGATGCTTACTCCTCCCGGGCACATGGTCCCACCTCTAGCTTGCTAGGGGTCCGTCGATGCTTAATTTTGTACTCTATTGTGAGTGCTGTTGAGATTATCGTCAGGATCTTCTTTAACTCATTTAGTGGAGAATTTCGATGTGGCCACTTGCGTCGAGAATCTTAAAACTTTTTTGACAAGAAGATATAATGATTATCTTTCATTCGTATTTTTTCATGTTTCTCGATACATGTGGCCATTGTTAATTGTAAGGAAACACGTAGGTTTTGCAGAAATTTCACGGAAAATTGCCGACTTTTGGGTTTTCAAAGGGCTAAAGGCTAGTGTGATAAACGCAGTATTTACATAATCTCAACACATAGTTTAATATTTACATTCCTACTGCGTTCCCCTTATATGAAGGTACCAAACCAACTGCACTGCATTTTTCGATAATCGCAAGAGCCTATCACGTGACATTTTAACAAACGCAGATTAATTTCCCATAAAATGCTCATTCTATTTACTGCTTCAACACAGATTCAAAATTCCATTATCAATCGATGCCGTATACCCCCAGTGATTAAATGGGTCAAAATCTAGGTCACCCACATGTACACTTCCAAGAAGTGTGACGTAGTAAGTCGATCACGCGTCACACCAGACGAAATTCAAGGACGACTGGCACTGTCGTCTACGGAATGATGCCATGTTTGGATGAGCGAATTCAGACATTAGTGGATCAAATATTCAATATTTAGGATGAGGATTTGCTCCACTTGTGTCATTTATCAACAGTGAATTTATTTTTGCTTCTTATGGAATTATACAGATCAGAAATATCTCGAATCAGCGAATGTTGTGCCATGTTGAGGTAGGTCATGAAAATTTCGTGTATTTGTACTATCGTTTTGCACGGCTGTACTCGAATTTTGCATGATTCTAAATACTTCCAGAAAAAACAGAGTATTTTACAGAAATTTGAATAATGGTACCGATTGATTTCATAGGTTTATAAACAAATTAACAGTGTGTTCCAGTCAGTTTTCGAATGTTTCCTTCGAATATCCGTGACATTTCTCCAGACTAACCATCCGCTTGGTCACCCAAGTGCTTCGTGCTTTGCATATTTTGTTTCAATTCCCTACTGCCAATGCACACCGATAAAGCGCAAAAGCTGAAAAACAATATTTAGTTAAAGAACTTTACAAAGTACCAAATAACAAAAAATGGTCAATTTATTCAAATGTTAAGAAGCAGGGCTGATTTAGGGGCTTCGTGGCCCTATCCTTTTCATGAACTTGTCAAGCGTTTCTGTAAATAAAAACGATGGATCTCGGCTTCTTTTAGAATTAGAGTCTTCAAACGCCTTTTGTACCATTGACCAGTATGATCCTGCTGTCAATAGACGGTCACTCGACATGGTGCATAATCAATCAACAGTCTTGTACCATCACTTTCAGGAGGACGTTGTGCATAATCAATCAACAGTCTTGTTGAAGATCTCCTTTCTTTTAGAGGAAAGGGAAGAATCTCCAGCATGGCCACCCTGCACTCACCCAGCGAAACAAACCCACAAGAAAGTGACAAATAAATGACATCCTGACAGACAAATCACAAAAACACACAACAATATTCACTAGAACATCATACAAAACAATCGTAACAGACGTACAGAAACATCAAACATTGATGACAACACATAAAAGGAAGGAGACCAATGTGCACCTGGCGCCGACTTTGGATGTCCATCTGCTATTAGCAAATGGTGTGGTTATCGGGATAACGTGCGCACAACCCTCCCACTTATCCGGATACACAGAGGACACGATAGACACACAATTGTTGTATAAAAAACTTCTCACTGTAAGGTGACATCACAAACAAGATAGTTAAACGCAGCGGCCTCTTGTAACACAGATGCTATGTAAATGGATCTAAAAAAAATATATGGCATGCGTATACCAGTCTGTGCTCTACTGGCTGAAGCGAGCTCAAGATCAACCAAGTGAGAATGACAAATATGGATAATGACCATATAAGCAAAAGACTGCCCGACAAGTGGTGCCATCAACCACGTGAGAAGTCTGACCAACTTTCAGATAGGACAGAGAATCAAGACCCATCATGGAGTCCCGTTTAAAGAATAGATGAGGGCAAATTACAAATGTTGACTAAACTTCTTTTCACGATAAGATATGAATGAAAATGAAAACATTAACAGTATCTCTATGGCTAAAAAGGTCCAGCTATTGTTACAGTTCAAACCATTTTGGGACAAAATCAAAGGTATAATAAGGAGAAAAGACTGAACCTAGATTCATCAAATAAAAGTAGTAATTGGCTGAAAATTGTGCGTGTCCTATATGATATTTACTCAACTGTTGATGAATTCTGGGTAAATCAGCGCCTTTGCACAGCATATATATGTTATATCGGTGTACGCTGCGATATTCACATCTACAGTGATGGTGCCGTACTCTGCGAGAATCACAGCTACAGTGATGGTGCCGTACTCTGCGAGATTCACAGCTACAGTGATGGTGGGGTACTCTGCGAGATTCACAGCTACAGTGATGGTGCCGTACTCTGCGAGATTCACAGCTACAGTGATGGTGCGGTACTCTGCGAGATTCACAGCTACAGTGATGTTGTCGTACTCAGTGAGATTCACAGCTACAGGGACGGTGCCGTACTTTGTGAGATTCATAGCTACAGTGTTGTTGCTGTACTCAGTGAGATTCACAGTTACAGTGATGCTGCCGTACTCTGTGAGATTTACAGCTACAGTGATGGTTCCGTACTCTGCAAGGTTCACAGTTGCAGTGACGGTGCCGTACTCTGTGAGGCTCACAGCTACAGTTCTTGATACAGCTAACCAAAGGGCAAGTATATTATAATTTATTATAGATAGGTTTTGATATTGTCGCCGTAGCAGGGTCCGAACCTTGCTCAAATTGGTTAGATTTCATTTGGTTTTATTGGAAATCTAACTTCAATAGGAAATCTACTTGTAAGTGGTATGGAATATGATACAAATAAGTATGCTTAGATTTTAATTTAAGTAAACCATACGTGCATATGAACAAAAAAGGTAATCAGATTCATAAAAGTCTAATAATATCTAAGTATATGTAAGTCAAAACAATATTCTTAATATACTTTTATAAACTCTAATTACACCTTTGAATACTTGAATTATAATGTAAGCTTCATCCACGGTACCAAAGCTATTTGCGCTTTGGCTGAAAATCCACGGTACCCCAGGCTATTTGCGCTTGGTCAGATCGTACTATTTCGGGGATTTTAAAAGAAGAAATAGCTCTTCTTCGTGAAGTTAAAAAACTGACGGTAATGGCTGATTAGTGAGGACAGTATATGAATCGCATAAAAGAGGGAAATTTTTACGGTTACCTGAATATTCGTATCGAAAACATCTAATTAACAATTCGATTATTGTCTCAGGGCATCAAGAAGTATCTTACCTAGTCAAACATGCACTATTTACCATCGCTATCCAAAATATGTTTGTAAACAATTATGCGATTGGATAAAAAAGATTGTGAGGAGCCAATCAGCAACATTTGCATATAAATGGAAATCCCCGAAATAGTACGACATGACCCAGGGTATTCAGCCAAAGCGCAAATAGCCTTGGGTACCAAGGACGAAGTGCAGTAGTATAATAGAAGTGTAAGCATATACATTTCTACTATACTACTATGCCATACATTTAAGCTAATTTCAGTTCAATAAAGTCCTTGAGATAACTTTATCTTTACATTTCAAAGCAAGTGTCTTTCATTTTTCTTCAATTAGGCACTATGGGAGAAATATATTATGTCTTCACAGTGGTCCAGGGTACATGTAGGATACATGTAGGTTCAATTACTTTGTCCTGATAGAAGGATAGTACCCTGACCAGTACCTCAAATAATATGTAATCTATATGTGCTGTAAGCTTTATCAGATATAGTTATTGATAAATGAAACTGATTAATCTATACACTATCTATAACTATCTATATCTTATACAGTATATTTAATAGATATAAATGAGAGAGGGTGTCACATGAAGTTAAATTTTCTAGCATGCCGGGTTAATTCATTTTTGTTTTACAATACAGTGAAATATATGAATAATGGAGAAGAGAATCTATACTAACGTTCTTTGTATATATGTTGTGCTGGTATTATTGATGAGGGATGTATTAGGGAAAACCTGTGTTAGGAAAAACTCGTGCAAATGTAAGCAAGATGACGGACAAGTGATTGACCTTTCACCTTTAGCTAATAGTAACGGGCCTAGGTATGTTAACCTATAATTTAAATGTTGAGATCTTTTTAATTTTTATAGTAACTTTATAAAGTTCCTTATCATTGGCCACAGATTGAGGTATGATAGCAATATCACATTGTGCACCATGTCATGTAATATGAATTCTTCGTTCAAGTGAAGAAATAAAAGTTATTAGTTGTTCAATAAATGTGGTTTCTGTTTACAACAAAACATTTACGGATCATGATTGTTTCATTTGCTACGAAATACAGATATTGCAAAACAGATTATGTTAAGTGTGGCAAAGCGAAACAGATTATGTCATTGTGGCAAAATAAATCATATTATGTCATGTGTGGCAAGCGGAACTGATAATGTCATTATGGAGACATGAAACTGATTATGTCATGTGTGATTGCAGTTTATCTCATTATGGCGAAATACAACTGGTTATGTAATGCGTTGCAAAGCTAAACAGTTTATGTCATAGTGTCAAGATAAAATATATTATGTCATGTGTGGCAAGCGGAATTGATTATGTCATGTGTGTTTACAGTTCATCGCATTATGGCAAAACACAACTGGTTATGTAATGCGTGGCAAAGCTAAACAGTTTATGTCATTGTGGCAAAATAAAATATATTATGTTTAATAATAGCGAAACAGATAATGGTCATGTGTGGCAAGCGGAACTGATTATGTCATTATGGCAACATGAAGCTGATTATGCCTTGTGTGGCAAAGCGAATCAGATTATGCCATGCGTGATTACAGTTTATGTCATTGTGGCAAAACAAAACTGGTTATGTATTTTGCGGCAAAGCGAAACTGTTTATGTCAAGTGTGGCAAAGCGAAACTGTTTATGTCAAATGTGGCAAAGCGAAACTGTTTATGTATTGTGGCAAAGCGAAACTGTTTATGTCAAGTGTGGCAAAGCGAACTGTTTATGTCAAGTGTGGCAAAGCGAAACTGTTTATGTCAAGTGTGGCAAAGCGAAACTGTTTATGTCAAGTGTGGCAAAGCGAAACTGTTTATGTATTGTGGCAAAGCGAAACTGTTTATGTCAAGTGTGGCAAAGCGAACTGTTTACGTCAAGTGTGGCGAAGCGAAACTGTTTATGTATTGTGGCAAAGCGAAACTGTTTATGTCAAGTGTTGCAAAGCGAACTGTTTATGTATTGTTGCAAAGCGAAACTGTTTATGTCATGTGTAGCAAAGCGGAACAGATAATGGTAAAGCGATTTCAACAGTCGTTACTGAGTTTGGAATATATCCTAGTAGGTTTTTCTTACCACACCTCTGATAAGAAAAAAGATTATATGTCAGTTGAGATCATTTTATTTTGTAACTACATGAAACCCTTCACATACAATATCATTTACGACGATTTAACAACAATGACAATTAATAAATGTGGGATAACTAGCAATAAATATTAAACGTTATTGTTTTAGATTCAAAGATTTTGCCGACGCCAGTAACCAGGATACATTTTCGTACAATCCATGTAAATCATTTGACGAGGGAGGATGTAGCAATGTGGCAGTAAGTGTTCCATGTATGTAAATCACGGATGGTTTGTATGTATGTAAATCACGGATGTTTTGGATGTATGTAAATCACGGATGGTTCGTATGTATGTAATTGTCACTATTGAAATATATGTTCTATAGTACCAATTTTGTTGTACTAGACACGTGTTTCGGATACTTTAATCCTCGTCAGTAGTACTTCATGTCAAACAGTTTAAATAAAGCCAAAGTGAATTTTCCTGGCGCCATCTACAAAACAAAGCTTTAATTTCCTTTTGCCGATATGAGCGGTTCCAAATAAATCACGGATGACTGGTTTGTCTTTATGTAAATCAGGGATGGTTTGTATACATGTAAATCACGGATGGTTTGTATGTATGTAAACCACGGATGCTTTGAGTTTCCTTGTAGAATATATATACAGACAGACAATGTTTGGTGATTCACATTTCAGTTACATTTTAGGTGGATTAATAGCATTGTAATGTAATACGCCCACCATTGAATCAGCGAATCCAAGGGATTTCCAATTAAGGAAATATGTATCATCATTAACGTTATAAGGAGCTGATAAGATAAGGGCTGTATTTAGCCCTGAATCTCATCAATTATTTCTTCACATATGGTCACATGAACACCTCACTCTATGACAAACGTGACGACTTTAATTTCAGCATCACAAACTTTCCTTCTCTGAGTAGCAATATCCCTTCATCGCCTGCTTATGTCATGTTCATATCTCAGTTGATGCCAGTGTATGCCAGAGCAAGTACCAAATATACAAATTTTATTCTGAGAGCTAGGCGTCTTTCAGATAAGCTTCTCAGTCAGGGATACGTTTGTGACCGACTAACATCGTCACGGAGGATGTTCTACGGTCGATATGGGGAACTCGTCATACACTATGATGTCCCACTCTCCAGAATGGTGGATGATATTCTGTCATAGACCATTTGTACCGTCCAACCAAAGATTATACTTTATATCATCCAAAATGGAAGTAACCGGATGTGACAATTCTACCGAATTGAAGCGACGGGTGTTGCATGCATTCAGGATATGCTTACTCTTCCTGGGCACCTGGTCTCACTCCCATATCGGGGGTTCGCTTCTTTTCATATGGTTGAGGTTTTTATTTGTTTGCTTTGGTACCTGTTTTATCCTGATTTTGTATGCCTTCGGTTTTTTGATTTTCTGAATTATCGAATTTGTGCTGTATACTAGTATAAAGATATGGTGACAAATATGGATAATGACCATATCCCTGTATACAGCACGAAATCGATAATTCAGAAAATCAGAAACCGAAGGCATACAAAATGAGGAAAAAATAGAAACCAAAGCAAACAAACAAAAAACCTCCACCACATGAAAAGAAGCGGACTCCCGATATGAGACTGAGACCAGGTGCCCAGGAAGAGTAAGCATCTCCTGGTTGCATGCAACACATGGTCATTATCCATATTTGTCATTCTACACAAATATCTTTTCAAGAACTATCTGGCTAATATTGATATCTATAAACTTTAAAATATATTCTTTTATATTTAGTTTCCTTTTAGATAGATTATAAAAGAAAGTATTTTGCTATTGAATACAGAGGAAATCATTTTGAAATATAGTTATAGTCTAAACAGGACACTAGAAATCAAATGTAAAAGACTGGTCTCAACTTTATCAACAAATTTTAGAATCTTGAATCTGAAATATGGTTATATTTGTATTAAATTGGCTTTAAAGTAGGCATTTTACCGCGGAATACACTCTGTAGAAATAAGTTAAAACAACATGCTTTTGCTCATTTCATTCCAAAATCTTGTGCATTTTATTCGAACATGTTTAGAATAAATGAATGAATGACTTGAAGAGGGGAGAAAATGAAACTTTGCTTATAATTATGGTCTAAAACACAGACTCATAAAAAGCCCTCCACCCTCCCTTGTTCAGTTTTTCGTCTCTTTGGTATTGCCCCCCCCCCTAGCTACAGAACCCCATTTTGTCAAAAGATGTGTAATAGTGATATTCACCTTCTGTAAAAGTGGCGTTCTGTTGCTAGGGGGGGGGGGGACAATGTTTTTAAGAACTCTTCCATTTTCCATTGATTTCTATAGAAAGAAGAAATATTCTGCCCCAAAATTTAGGAAAACGATGCACAATAAATCTTATCCAACTGCTGATAATGACGAAACCAAGAACTGGTATCAATTTTGTGAAATAATTTTCTTGAAGTTCCCATTTTCAAAATTCAATTTTTTCAGGGCAGATTTTAAGTCTTATCTAATCAGCTCCTTATATATTTGTTGTTACTTAGGGTCCTTACGTTAGCAACGTCACTGGGGTGTAATTATAAGCTTATTGGCACTGATAAGGTAGGGTGTTGTCTCACTGAAGCTTTCTTTTTCTTATAAATCGATGAAATAAATATTCCCATTTGTAACCTATACTAGGTATGTCAGATGCGTTCAGACACAGGGACGACATATTACTATAACGCCGGTACCCAGGATAGCGCATCCTTCCAGTGGGATGACGCCAACGGCTTATTTGACGTGGTCTACTCGGCAGATGCATTCTTTATATCCAATGACAACACATCAAGTCCAGACGACAGCTTTGTTTTAAGGTAAGTATAAATATATTTGAATCAAACTAATGATCACAGTAGATCTTGGCGAAAAGCCTTTGTTTGTCATGGTTTTAAAGACGCGAAATGTTCTAAAAGACGCGAAATGTTCTAACTACTATGCGAACGGAAAAATCATAACAAGATAAGATAAACTGATAAACTGTCTTTACGCAGTACATGCATGATGTCTAAATCTTTATAAGTGATATGAAGGAGAGTCAAAATTAGAGATGTTGTTAAGACAATCTAATTCTCAAGGTACCTTCTGGTATATAAGATTTACAATATTTACATCCCAAAATACACAAAAATCCTTACAAGCACCGCTTCATCGCCGGTTCGACCAGGTGCCGCACAAAACCTCTATCCATTTTGCTTACGAAAATATTTACTCGCATCAAGCAAGGTCTTCAAACAAACTGCGAGACAACTTATTCCAGAAATGGAACCAATCAGATGTGGATCCTAAAATTCTAAGGAACTTTAAGAAAATCTAAAAGCCACCAATTCAATCATATTACCAGCATAAAATCTTTCGACTTCTCCGCGCTCTACATACACTACTATCCCACACCAAAAACTCAAAAACAGACTTGCCAGCATTATTCGCAACACCTTTCTTAAAAAAAAAACATAACTAACTTCCCTTTCATGAGTAGCAACATTCCGTCTTCTCCTGCTTATGGTGAATTTGTTTCTCGGCTGATATGGTGCGCCAGGGCATGTTCGAAATATGACGATTTCATCATTAGAGCCAGACGGCTTGCAAGTAAGCTACTTGATCAGGGTTATCTTACACTACGGCTGAAACCATCATTGAGGAAATTCTTAGGTCGCTACGGGGGTATAATAAAATCATATCAGATCCCCCTTTCCAGAATAATTAGTGACATTCTGCATTGTGATTGAATGGCTGTCATCATCACCAAGCAGCACATACTTACATTATCTGTACATCAAAATGTACATCGAGACAATCACCGAATTTGACTGGTTTCCATAGAGCTGTTGCGATGGGTTTTGCATGCAATCAGGAGACGCTGACTCTCCCCGGGCACCTGGTCTCACTTCGGAATGTTGTTCATTCCGGTGTTCGCAACCGTTCCGATGAGAATTCTCACGATTTGACCTTGCCTTCTCGACTTTGAGACTGAATAACTGTTAGGTACTTCTTTGATGTCAAACATATACATCTCCTGGCATGGCAGATGGTCGTCTCAAGTCCGCACCAATTACCCATTGGTCCCGTCACTTTATTATTAGTCTTATGTGTTAAATATCTCTACGTCATATTTGGTTTACTTGTCCCTTTTGCGTCACTTTCTGGGTTTACTCTGTGTTGCGGCATGGGGTGTTTTGGTGTTTTGCTGTGGCTGCTGCATATGAGTCTTGGAGAACCCCTTTCTGCTATAAGCATATTACGTCTCATATTTTATCACCTTAGAAATATTTTTAGCACATTTAAATTCTTCGTCATTGTTTTCATAATATTTTTCTTCATCATCATCAAATTATTTTTAGTGACTACGTCTTCTATTGATCGTCTTTTTTCTTTAAGAAATCCTCACCCCCCCCCCCCAAATTTGTGATAATTCTTTATTTGCAATTTTAAAGTGTTTACAGAATTATATCAATTTTCAGTGCTGAAGTATTATGTCCCTTCAATGATACTAAACGATATGTTTACCTTTCACAGATCATCAGTAGTAAAACTGATATGTAACGAGGCTGAGGAAGCGAAATTCACTGCAGTAGGAGAGGTCATTACATCCAATTATGTAAGTCGCTTATTAAGGTTGAGTATCCCTCGGGTCAGAATTATTGGTAATATTTTGCCTGGATACCCTGTATTTTCTCTTCAGAATATTGTTCAGATTATCAAACTAATATTATATTGTTTTGGGAAAAGAAACTATCATAATTACATTATATCACCTCTAAAAAGGGATTTTTCTTACTTTTTCCAAAGGATCCATGTAAAATGAATTTTATAATACTGAAATTATATGATCCGAATTTAGTGAAAATACCTTGGGTAGAAGTTCATCATTTTCTAATTAGACACTGCCTCGTTAAGACAAAATATAGATGCGTTAAATACTTTATAAGTATCAAATCAGGATTGACCTTGGTTTTACCTTTCGTAGGACAGGCATTAGAATCAAGAAAAATAGCAATATAAATATTATAAATATTCTGTGAATGTTTTTTAAATGATAGTTATTACAAAATGAGATTTTAGGGTGTGAACCTCAGGATAAGAACCACAGAGGACAAATTACACAGGGTACAACGAACATCCATCGTATTTACTATTTTTGGGTGAAATCTGCTTTATGCTTCATTTTTGACTTGTTCTGTAAAATTTAATTTTTGGTTATCATACATGCACTAGAGTCTGATTTTATATGTACATGTATAGTTTTCCATCAAGATGGACATTTTTATTGTATTATCTTTTCTTCAACAGGTCTTTGTATTAGAAACAAAATACGCTTGTCCAAAGACAGAACCTCTCTCTGCGGGAACTATCCTTATAATAATGTAGGTATTTAACAATGACCCTTAAACTGGCCCTGTCTCTTAATTGAGCAGTAATACTTATAAAATTGTAAACGTTTTATCATGTTTAATTATGATGATTTTCCCGTGCACGACCTACCTCACGGCTTAATGACATATCATGGCTCTATTTCATAATCAGTTTAGGACAAATGGTATTCAGCAAGAAGTCGCCACATAAAGATCAGTTGATCACCTTCGATAATTTTGGAATATTTGTGACCAATTCATCCATACATGGTGTCATTTGTTTTGACGCAAACGGCCATTTGGACACCTCTTTGTATGACAAGCGTGATGACTTCACCTTCCACATAACTAACTTCCCTTTCATGAGTAGCAACATTCCGTCTTCTCCTGCTTATGACGTTTAAAATTGTTTCTCAGCTAATTTGGTACGCCAGGGCATGTTCCAAATATAAAGATTTCATCGTTACAGCTATACGCCTTGAAACAATTGCTGAATTCATCCTTGAAGAAGTTCTTTGGTCGATACAGGGATCTTATCAAAGACGCTGGCTGTCTCAGGGTACGAGGTCTCGCTTCGGAATATTGTTTATTACGGGTCTAGCAACAATTCCAGTGGAAATTCTAGTGATTTTGCCTTACCTTCTCGACTTTTACACTACATAACTGATGGGATGTTTATGTCATATGGCAATTTTGAGTAATTACCATATTCTTAGTAAATACGCTAATTGCTCAAACTTGCCCATATCAATATGTACATTGAGATAATCACCAAATTTGACAAGTTTTCATGGAACTGTTGCGACGAAATTAGCATGCAAGTATGAGGCAATGACCCTTCCCGTGCACCTGGTCTCACTACATAACACTTACCTTTTTATACGCCCGTCATTTGACGGGACGTATTTTAAAGTTATGGCGGAGTCTGTCCGTCTGTTTGTCCGTCCGTCCGTCCGCTAGAACGCAATAACTTGAATATGCGTCAACGGATTTTCATGATATCTGTACATTGTGTTCAGACTGTGGAGAGGAAGCCGCCTTTCGGTTTTCAGGTTCATCCAATTTGTCGTTACGGAGTAATGGGACTTAGAATTTTAAAATACTGTGAAAATATTCCAAAATAGCTAAAGATTTTTTTGGTGAAATGTATTGAAAATGTGTATACTGTAAGAACAAATGATGTTCTTTGACATATATAACGGGTTTTTTTATTCTTTTGTCGCATAGTCCAGAAATTGTATGTAATGGGAGGGGGAGCTTATATACACATACTAGTACATGTTAACCTAAGGGCAAAATAAGGGTGCATGGATCGCAAAAACTTAAATATGCGTCAAAGGAATTTCATGATATTTGTACATTGTGATCAGACTTTGAAGAGGAAGCCGCCTTTCGATTTTCGTGTTCATCCGATTTGTCGTTACGAAGTTATGTGACTTAGAATTTCAAAATACTGAGAAAATATACTAAAATAGTTAAAAATTCTTTAAAAATCTATTTTTCGGTGAAATGTTTTGAAAATTTGTATGCTTTAAGAAGGAAGGATGTTCTTTGACATATGTAATGGGTTTTTAAAAGAAAGGAGGTGATCTCCAACAACACTAGGTTGCAGCAATCACAGCTAAACCCCAAAACACCCAACGCAAAAAAAAAAAAAAAAAATAAAACGCAAAAGACGCAAAAGGGAAAGGAACACCAACTCACACCATAGAAACATTAAACATAAAAGACCACACATAAACCAACGAGACCAATGGGCAACCGGTGTCGACTTAGGACGGTCATCTGCCACGTAAGTAGCAGACGGTGTGGTTGTCCTGGATTACGCGCGCACAACCCTCCCGCTTTTCCGATTTCCCAGTGGTCTCGAAGAACGCACAATTATGGTGTAAAACAACCTCCTCACTGTTAGATGACCACACATAAACAAGACCGTAAAACGTAGGGGTCCAAGCAACACAGATGAATATGTAAATGGATATAAAAAGAGGACGTGCGTAATACAGTCCGTGCTCTGCCGGCTGTAGCCATCTCATATATTTTTTCACCCGAGTAGTCCGACTGACATTCAGAATGGACAGGTGGTCGGGGCCCTGTCCTCTCTAAAGAGGTTTGGACAGGGCCCGTCATGGAGTCCCGTAGTCACAGTCAGTCAGAGTGCAAGTCTTAAGAATGCGCTGGTACAAGACTGTAGATTGGTCAAGTACCAAGCTTAATGTCCGTCTGGTGACATTAGGATCATATCCACGGTATAAAAGGCGTTTGATGACTACAGACTGACGTATTTTCGATAGTTATGCTGTCTACCTTTGATCCTTCTTATTTTGTGAATTATGTCACCATAAAATGCAGGTTGTCAGATACACAAATAAAGTAATATACTCTGTTGCTTGTATGGGTCCGAATTTCAAAAGAAGTTGATCATAATTTTTGTAAAATTTCCAGAAAGTCTTTACTAGTTTGTAAAAGCGAAAACCTTGACCTAAAAGTTTCTTTGTAATTTGTAAATTCTACATGAAAATCCAAAACATCAGTACATGTTCTAGCATACCGGATGAGCTGTGAAATGTAGATACCATAGGACGGTAATCTAGGGACATCACCGTCAAGCCAGGGGAAATTACATGTATATTGAATCCAAATTCATCTCGTTTGTCATACACACTTGTATGAATTTCTCCATTGACAATTTTGATATTTAGGTCAAAAATGGTGTTTTTGGTGTCTTTGCCTTGTTTAGAGTCAATTGGGGATAAATAACAATTTAATTTTTTGTCGCATAATCAAAAAATTATGTGTAATGGGAGGGGGGGTTATATGCACATACATGTTAAGCTCATGGCAAAATATAGGTGCATGGAGCGCAATAACTTGAATATATAACAGATATTCATGATATTTGTACATTGTTATCAGACTTTGAAGAAGAAGCCGCCTTTCGATTTTCAGGTTCATCCGATATGTCCTTATGGAGTTTTGGTACTTAGATATTTTGGTGTTGTGAAAAAATCCCAACGGGCTTATCTTGTTGCGTGAGCGTAGGCTTTATTCGCATTTGCAATACCAGTATTCCTTTTCGAAAATCAGATTGTTATATATTAATAAGATATTTACATAGCTGTTTTAGATTTATGAGGACTCATTACAATTTTTCTTTCTTTCAGAT
Source organism: Pinctada fucata (assembly GCA_028142955.1). Classification (NCBI taxonomy): domain Eukaryota; kingdom Metazoa; phylum Mollusca; class Bivalvia; order Pterioida; family Pteriidae; genus Pinctada; species Pinctada fucata. Next base: position 25,876,087 of record AP027114.1, read on the forward strand.
TTATCTCTGGAGTATTTGTTTATCTTATTGGTGGTGTTATTTTCCAAATATTTGTACGAAAAAATAGCGGGAAAAAAATGATACCAAATTATGAATTCTGGTCGGGTTTTCCAGGTCTTGTGAAGGTAATCCTGTTTTTCTAATTCCAAAAACATAAGCTGTGAAGATAAAAGGGATAATTACTAGTCAAGTATTTATAGATAACCATAATTTACTTACAAAAAGCCATTTGTGATGTCTAGTGTTTCATTGTATTCAATTTGTTTAAGAAATAACAACTAGCTAGCCGTGGTTTATTGTCCAGTAATTCCACGAGTCGCATGAACCAATCAAATTATCACCGAGCCGCGAATTTGATTGGTTCATGTGACGAGTGGAATTACTGGACAATGAATCACGGCTAGCTAGTTGTTATTTCTATTCTAATATAGCACGTGAATGGGCGGAGCTTAGCGCACTGGAAGTTTGTTGGAGATTTTACACCAGGCGAGTTCTATGGTACATATAGGGAGAAAAATTCAAGTCATGATATTAGAATTGTGTATAATTTACTTTCGTTTTTTTATAGGATGGTGTTTTCTTTGTGCTAAGAAGAGGTAAAGGAAAGACGAGTTATACAAACATCTGAAAAGTCCTCTGTAATTATTACAGCTGTTGAATTATATATCAAAATTGAGGATTATCGAGAGACTTATTATACAATTTATATTACTATTATTAATTTTCTACTAACCTTTTTTAAATGAAGACGTATTTGATAATGGATATATAGCCAGTGTCAAAATATACACCAATGTAGGACACCATGACTATTCTAGTTCTAGATAAACTTGCATACTGAACGAAATAAAAAAATAATCAAAACATAACAGTAATAAATCCTTTGAAGCAAGAAGGAAATAAAAATGGTTTATCATTAAAAAATAATTATCGAATGCAATGTGTTATTCATATTTTTGTACTCGTCCATCATGTAACGGCACCTATTATGGTACGAGTATGGTGATAACTGTCCGTCATGTAACGGCCCCTATTACGGTACATGTATGGCGATGACCGTCCGTCATGTAACGGCCCCTATTATGGTAGATGTGTGGCGATGACCGTCCGTCATGTAACGGCCCCTATTATGGTACATCTATGGTGATGACCGTCAATCATGTAACGGCGCCTATTATGGTACATGTAGGGAGATGACCGTCCGTCATGTTACGGCGCCTATTATGGTCCATGTATTGCGATGACCGTCCGTCGTGTTAAGGCGCCTATTATGGTACATGTATGGTGATGACCGTCCGTCATATTACGGAGCCAACATGTATTATGGTACATGTATTGCGATGAACGTCCGTCATGTTACGGCGCCTATTATGGTACATGTATGGTGATGACCGTCCGTCATGTAACGGCACCTATTATGGTACACGTATGGTGATAACTATCCGTCATGTTACGGCGCCTATTATGGTACATGTATGGTGATGACCGTCCGTCATGTTACGGCGCCTATTATGGTACATGTATGGTGATGACCGTCCGTCATGTTACGGCGCCTATTATATTACATGTATTGCGATGACCGTCGGTCATGTTACGGCACCTGTTATGGTACCTGTATGGCGATGACCGTCCGTCATGTTACGGCGCCTATTATGGTACATATATGGCGATGACCGTCCGTCATGTTACGGCGCCTATTATGGTACATGTATTGCGATGACCGTCCGTCATGTTAAGGCGCCTATTATGGTACATGTATGTTGATGACCGTCCGTCATGTTACGGCGCCTATTATGGTACATGTATGGTGATGACCGTCCATCATGTTACGGCGCCTATTGTGGTACATGTATGGCGATGACCGTCCGTCATGTTACGGCGCCTATTATGGTACATGTATTGCGATGACCGTCCGTCATGTTAAGGCGCCTATTATGGTACATGTATGGTGATGACCGTCCGTCATATTACGGAGCCAACATGTATTATGGTACATGTATTGCGATGACCGTCCGTCATGTTACGGCGCCTATTATGGTACATGTATGGTGATGACCGTCCGTCATGTAACGGCACCTATTATGGTACACGTATGGTGATAACTGTCCGTCATGTTACGGCGCCTATGGTGGTACATGTATGGCGATGATCGTCCGTCACGTAACGGTGCCTATTATGGTACATGTATGGTGATGACCGTCCGTCATGTTAAGGCGCCTATTATGGTAGATGTATGGTGATGACCGTCCGTTATGTAACGGAGCCTATTATGGTACATCTATGGTGATGACCGTCCGTCATATTAAGGCGCCTATTATGGTACATGTATGGCGATGACCGTCCGTCATGTAACGGCGCCTATTATGGTACATGTATGGTGATGACCGTCCGTCATGTTACGGCGCTTATTATGGTACATGTATGGTGATGACCGTCCGTCATGTTACGGCGCCTATCATGGTAATCTTTTATTCAAGAAGGTATAGAATTTGAGCATTTCCGTATTATGTAGATAGCATTTTCTGACAATTCAAGTCCAACTATGCAAATAATAAAAATTGCTGGCTCGCCAGTCATTAATCAAAATACAATTTAAACTCTACTAGACACATACACATGGTCGAGGTCATTATGTCATTATAATGACCCGATGATATTTGTAATATTGACCTCAGCCTTCGGCCTCGCGGTTCCAAGTTCTTATTTGTTATAATGTTTAACGAATCGTAAGACTTTATATCATTAAAATAATTATTGAAAACAATATTATACAAATATGGACTTGTTCGAGGTCATTATGTCATTATAATGACCCGATGAGATTTGTAATATTGACCGAGGCCGAAGGCCGAGGTCAATATTACAAATCCCATCGGGTCATTATAATGACATAATGACCGAGGCCAAGTCCTTATTTGTTTTATCATATAACGAATTATAAAACTACATATGTTTAAAATAATGATTCTAATGAATATGAACACATATTTCTTTTAATTAAGATCTTTTAATTAATTGAAAGTTTTTGTGAAAAGTGTATCTAGACTTTTAAAATTAAACAAAATAACTATCTTAATTTTTATCGTAAATACTAAAATCAGGACAAATACCACACCGAGTCATTATCTTCCGTCAGCGGTCATTATCGGAAAATAATGACTCGCGCTTCAGCCAATCAGAATCGACGTTACATCCTGGTTATATAATATAAACATATAATTTTCAATCAAAAATCAACAATTTCTTTCACTTTTTTTTAAAGTGTATCAAAACTTGTAAAATTTAACAAATTAACTATCTTAATTTTTATCGTAAATTCCGAAATCAGGGAAAAAATACCACACCGAGTCATTAACTTCCGTCAGCGGTGATTATCGAAAAAATAATGACTCGCGCATCAGCCAATCAGAATCGATGTTACATTTTGACATTTTGGTTACTATATCTTTTTCTTTACCCCCCCCCCTTTTTTTTGCTTGTCACAAATTTCCAAATGTGCCCCTCCCTCCACCTTTCCAGTCAGAGTTACCTCATTGTAGTCCTTTGATTGTCTTGCAGGAGGGGATACTGGTCTTTCACCTTTTGTAAAAGGAACATCCTTTTATAGCATTTCATATATACAATCAGGTACTTTTTGTGTTGTTCTGTCCTGATTTAGTGTCTGTATTTGTCACTCTTGACCTCATAACCAATTAAATGAACTTAGATACTATTTGACCGTGATACGCTCATTGCATTTCGTGAATTTTGATCGTAGATTAGACTCTATTTATGGTAACTTTCAAAGGAGACTGTTTCTAAAAATAGTGACAAGTACAAGCTAAAGGCCATCTTGTAAAAACACTTATCTATAGATTTATTGTTATGAACTTAAGGTCTGTGTAGACTGAATTACATGTAATGGAACATATTATTAATCAAGATGGTCAGACGGACGCCTAAATTTCTGTAACATTTAGGATAAATATAGACACGGTACATCCGATAATAAAAACTTTGCTTTGAAATATTCAAATCATTAACAAGTGAAATAAGGAATCTGTCTTTTTCTAACTTTCCTTTTTGTAAAATGAAAGTGAGCACATGACAACTAACTTTCATTTTACAAAAAGGAAAGTTAGAAAAAGACAAACCTCCTATCACAAATTATCACAGAAAGCAAAAAGATTTTATCAAGATATGTTAACTTTAACCTCTACAATCAGGAAAATAAAGCCGCTTTTGTTTCCGTTGTCATTTTGTTGATTATTTCAATACGTTTCATAAACTTAATTTTTTTTTCAAAATGAAAAACGTATTTCTTTGGAATTGAAATTCGAGGCATTGATTTATAGAGAAAATGTCCTCTTTAAAAATCTTACTGTACCAACGACCATTCCAGATCAAACATTTCACCAAAAAATTGCTTAATATGGTGCTCTTGATTTATTTAACAGGACAGGACATGTAGAGGTGTATGAAAAAACTATTTGGTGTATCTATCAGTACATGGCTTTGTCCAGTAAGACATTTGTCTTCGCTATATGAAGTAACCCCATTCATGTGTGTGTCATGTTGACTAAATAGTTTGCAATTTAACTAAAACAGTTTAAGAAATCTGAGAAATCACATTATAAAGATTTCATAGAGAAAAGAGATCACAACATAGAGGTTTCATAGAAATCACAACATATAGATTTCTGTAAAAGTAGTTGGAGGCAGAATAAGAAGCCTTTTCATGTAAAGTCCTTAATATAACGGAACCAGGTATCATTATCGCCTCCGTTTATAAACGGAACCAGAGATCATTTTCGCCTCCGTTTATAAACGGAACCAGAGATCATTATCGCCTGCGATTATAAACGGAATCAGATATCATTATCGTTTGCGTTTAAAAACGGAACCAGAGATCATTTTCGCCTGCGTTTATAAACGGAACCAGAGATCATTTTCGCCTGCGTTTATAAACGGAACCAGAGATCATTATCGCCTGCGATTATAAACGGAACCAGATATCATTATCGTTTGCGTTTAAAAACGGAACCAGAGATCATTTTCGCCTGCGTTTATAAACGGAACCAGAGATCATTTTCGCCTCCGTTTATAAACGGAACCAGAGATCATTATCGCCTGCGATTATAAACGGAACCAGATATCATTATCGCCTGCGTTTATAAACGGAACCAGAGATCATTATCGCCTGCGATTATAAACGGAACCAGATATCATTATCGCCTGCGATTATAAACGGAACCAGATATCATTATCGTTTGCGTTTAAAAACGGAACCAGAGATCATTTTCGCCTGCGTTTATAAACGGAACCAGAGATCATTTTCGCCTGCGTTTATAAACGGAACCAGAGATCATTATCGCCTGCGTTTATAAACGGAACCAGAGATCATTTTCGCCTGCGTTTATAACGGAACCAGAGATCATTTTCGCCTGCGTTTATAAACGGAACCAGATATCATTATCGCCGGCGTTTGTAGGTGCTATTTGACATGTCTAGTATGTTTTTGTCCAAAATATCTACATATCTGCATCAGACAGTATTGTATATGTATAAATGCTGATAACAGCATTTTGTCTTATATCCAATGGAGTAGAAACAATCGAAAAATTATGCATATCTGTGGATAGAAACATGTTCCAAATGTCTCTTGAAAACATGCAAGGCATTCTGAAGTTCTTTTTTTTTATTCGAAATAAATCCATTAATAGGAAAATGGCACGGGGTTATTTGATAGAATCAGCCCTGCAGCACTGTCACATAACGAGGACTATAAATGGGGCCGCTTAAAGGTCAATGGATCACCATTATAATTGAGAACAAGGCCAACAGGTGAAAATGAAAAATGAATTGATTTGGTAAAACACAAATTGTATAGGACAATGGCCGCTATTTTAGAAAGTAACCTTTTAATGTACAAGTCTACAAATGATACAGAAAGTTCATAACCTTGATCAGTCCAAATCAGCGTGGTACACGTAGCTCAGGTTGGACATCACAAGTTCAAGATGGATGCCAGGAGGAGAGCATTCATTCACCATAATCTAGAACAGATAATCATCGCCCATTTTCATTTTGTATGTTTCTTTCCTTTTTTAACATGAGTTGTGTTCCTTCCATTCCCGTGCAGTGCATTATCATGGAAGCCTGAGGGGACCAAAAGATTAGAAAAAAGGACAAAAATGAGAAATGACCTGCAGAATCAGGATATGTTACGGAGTTACTGTTACTGATCGTTCAAAAGTTTTCTCTTTGTTGGCACACAATTCAAGTTCCCAGAATTTGCAAAAATATCCCGCATTTGTGTTTTTAATCGACTTTTGGACTCTAAAAGTGATTCGAAAAAAACTTTAAATGTGTACAAGACTAGTAATTTAAATTTTCGTTGAATAATACTACATGTATTGGTAGTCACTTGGTGCTTTTTACTGAAATAAATCTCAAACAATAAAATCTTTTTCGGGCTCGTTTTCGCTCGCCTTCCCGTGGTATTTCAAATGAAGTTAGGCATGGATTGATCTATATTTAGTCTACTGTATTATAGTGCATTTCTACATACAATGATTAGCAATAAATCTCAGTAAATGATCTTGTATACCATAAATACTTATACCATGATCAATATCGACAAAAAATCATGTTTTTTTCCAAAAGCATGGCCGAATTATACACCTATATTTCCTTCTAATATGTTTTCAATCTCCCTTCCCAAATTCAGTCCTGTTTTTTTATGCCTGATAGGGGGGGGGGGGGGGGGGGGGGGTACCTTTCTGAAAAAAAGTTTCCCACGTAAATTAAGCAAAATTTTAATGGCCTTACATATACGCAAAAATTGTATGGAGACATATATTTTCTCCCTATGTACTTAAGGTATCCGATGTACAATAGGGCTTTTTTCCATGCCTGGTAAGGTAATATAAACTATATATTTTCTGAAAGGTTATAAAGCCTACTTCTCAGAAATAAAACTTTTCGGTCCAGAAAAAAAGGGGAATATGAAGCATTGAAACTGTCTATTTCTCTATGCAAAATAACAAAGTTGTACAAGAGTTTTTCCCCTTTGATTTTTAAGACCTGGGAGTCTTATATCTGAACTCGGGGCACCGTTACCTTTGAGAAAATTTATAGTTTATAGTACCTTACCAGGCATAAAATTTACCATACTTTACAATGGAGATGATTAAAACATTATGTAAAATGACTCAATTGTACTACGGATACCTTAAATTTACTTAAAGGACGAGTGTGAAACATCATTAATTTTGATTCTTTATTTAGATACTTCTTACATAATATATGATATTTTTGTTTTAAAGCACTATACCGTAAAAGAAACTTGCCATAAAAAATGGCACTATAACAAGTTTTTTTTCCACGTTTAACTTTTCTCCTTGAATTCCATGTAACTCGGAGACCATAGGGTATTTAGCAGTGTGTTCTTTATTATTGTATAAACTATTAAAGGGGGGGGGGGGGGGGGTAGGTAATTCAATGAACACGAATTAAAGACAGAGAAACATAACAACTGATATACCATCGCGCGTCCGTGTCCGCGTCCGGTTAAAAGGTTTGGGGTAGCTAGCTTAGTTTAAACATATTTTATTTCCATTAAACATGAAATGGGGTAGCTAGGTATCTACACTATGCGCTCATACTCAGAAATCCAGGCTCAATTGCGTTTACACTTAGATAAGAGTGAGCGCAATCGAGCCTGGGTTTTCGAGGATGCTATGCGCTATGAACAGTACAAAAGTGATTCCTCTGAGGATACCGCTTCTCAGTGATGCTGCATATGACCCATTTTTTCCGCTTGATGATTTTTCTTTTAATAGCCAAGTGAGCAAAGTAGCAAACTTGCATGTTGGCTGTATCCATAATGACCTTGAACTACATTGTACTTTATTACTTTTTTGCGTTCATGGCTTTTAATTACATTCTGGTTCAAGATAGAGAAGGCAACATGTATATTTTTTCGTGAGAAGTCTAGAAGGGTGTTCGCTGCGAATGCCCCTCCGCCCTTGGTCCAGAATTAATTAAATCAAATTTGACTCAAGATTACGGATTATTTCGATCGTAATTTCGATTTGATTATCTATCTGAAAAAGGTTGTTTTTGCATCATTATCATTTCTTCTTTATTGTCTCTGAAATGACAGAACTTCTTCCAATAAATGATCATAAACAGGTCGGATCTTGTGGTTCATGACAGCGTTAAACTCTCTGTGTAGATTTACATGTCAGAAAATTGGTAAGTATTGTCATATGTAATATGGGTAATTTTGAGGCCATCAACATCAAAATTACCCATATTACATTCTAGTATGACAGTATATTTAGCCTTTTGATTTTTCTGACTTCCTCCTTAATTTTTTTTTTTTCATTTTCGTAATATGAAAAGGGACAGCAATTTGACCTTCAAACGTGACAGTATATTTAGCCTTTCGATTTTTCTGACTGCCCTCTTAATTTTTTTTTTTCATTTTCGTAATATGAAAAGGGACAGCAATTTGACCTTCAAACGTGACAGTATATTTAGCCTTTCGATTTTTCTGACTGCCCTCTTAATTTTTTTTTTCATTTTCGTAATATGAAAAGGGACAGCAATATGACCTTCAAACGTAACAGTATATTTAGCCTTTCGATTTTTCTGACTGCCCTCTTAATTTTTTTTTTTCATTTTCGTAATATGAAAAGGGACAGCAATTTGACCTTCAAACGTAACAGTATATTTAGCCTTTCGATTTTTCTGACTGCCCTCTTAATTTTTTTTTTCATTTTCGTAATATGAAAAGGGACAGCAATTTGACCTTCAAACGTAACAGTATATTTAGCCTTTCGATTTTTCTGACTGCCCTCTTAATTTTTTTTTTTCATTTTCGTAATATGAAAAGGGACAGCAATTTGACCTTCAAACGTAACAGTATATTTAGCCTTTCGATTTTTCTGACTGCCCTCTTAATTTTTTTTTTTCATTTTCGTAATATGAAAAGGGACAGCAATTTGACCTTCAAACGTAACAGTATATTTAGCCTTTCGATTTTTCTGACTGCCTTCTTAATTTTTTTTCATTTTCATAATATGAAAAAGCACAGCAATTTGACCTTCAAACGTGAACCTTCCCATTTGACATTTTACACTACACAAGTAAGATGTCCGCAGGTGGGCCACTTTGATCAGACAGGAGCTAGATGTTATCAATGTAAATACCTGAGACTTACTATGGATTCACGTTTTTTGACGTGCGTTGTGAAAGGTTAAACGTCAAAATTTAAGCAAAACAATGGTTCTGATCAGGAGACAAGGTCAATCGGTACATCCATTTCTCTTTGGCTTTTGAACATGCTTGTGTAATTCTAGAAAAGTATGGGATCATAGATACCTCCCCATCACACTAACTTGCGCCAAAAAATTTTTTTTTTCATTTTTAGCTTATCTTCTACCTGCTATGACCCCAACTGTAAGACATTATGGTCGCAAGTGGATCTAGACAGGGTGGCCTAATGAAGACTCTGGATAAAACCCAGAAACTTACTATTGCTCATAAAGACAAGATGGAGAAATCAGGAATGTGATGGTTTTAAAATATTTAAAAAAAAAGCGACTTCTAAGGGATCATATCTTATTTCGCCATTTTTTGTTTGCATGACACGGATATATTATCTTCAAATTTAGAAAAAAGGCTGAAAGCAAATTTCATTTTGAATGAATAAGGCACGGTCCATTTGATATTCTGGGGGGGGGGGGGGGGGGGGGGGGGGGCTTGGGTTTTTTTCGAAAAAAATAATTTTGCTCTCAATTTTGATGAAAAAAATAAATTTGCTTATGGTGTGACAGAAAAAAGTAATCTTGCTCTTACAAATAATCTGAATTTGAAGAATTACCATAAAATTGCGCTAAAATTCTTGAAAATATTCCGGCTCGCTTCGCTCGCCGCAGTTTTCAAATTGTATCAAAAATTTTTGGCTCGCTTCGCTCGCCATACTTTTCCATCAAAACATTATTTACTAATAGCATTTTAAGTTCAGATATGTGAAAAAAGCTATACATGTATGTGACTGAAAAAGGGCTTCCTTAAAAGCTTAAATATATAATCAATATTTATGTATTGCTGTTAATACATGTTGCATGTATCCCATAGAGTCATGTTCTTGTAAACTTGGAAGGAGAACTTCAATTATTCACCAATTTACAATTCTTAGTAACATTTAAAATAATGTCTAGAAGACCTTCCCCTCAGACCCTCTTATACATGTTATATACATGTACCTTATATAGAATATTGAGAATTATATTGTAAAAATCTTTTATCTCCCTGTTTAAAAGTGAATTGAATACTTGCATTAAAAATAAACTAATATATTAACATTTAGAGTTTTGAGTAAAAATATAAATAATTTCTATTGATAAAACACAACATTCTTAATATGCGCATCACTTTGTTAAAAAAATTTCCTTGCTCCAACTTTGCCAGAAAAAAATAACTTTGCCCCGGTTTGGGGCTAAAAAAATAATCTTGCTCCGACAAAAAACCCAAGCCCCCCCCCCCCCCCCTGAATATCAAATGGACCATGCCTAATTACTCCTCCCTAGGAATTCGAACACGCTAACATTCAACTTCTCATTTGCAACCGCCACAAGAAATGCCATTACACCTTTCACGAAGTAGCTGTCTGCGCAGCTCAGTTTAAAATCGGAAATCACGAAATGTTCTTCGTTACGGCAGATTTTACTGACAGCGATTTTGCCGTTGACAAAATGCGCAGTAGCGACAGACCGTGCCGTAACATTAGGCCGATTTGTTTCCCAGAAAGCGGCTTACATCTGTGTACAGTTCAGACTTTTTGACCCGGTGTTGTGGCATATATCTTCCCCCGAATACACCATCCCCAGCATAGATCATCTCCCTCTAAAGGAGATATTCTATCCGCACGCTTTATCCCCTGAATGTACAGTTTCGGTATAGACTATCCCCTAAGGAGATAAACTAGCCCAGGCCGAACCTCCCTCCCTCAATTATCTAACTTTTCTTGAAATGAAAAAAAAAAACAAAACAAAAAACACCCAGGTATTACAGGATGGTACGGTGGCATAGAGGTGAATGAAGTTTTCTTTTTTTAACTCGTTTCCTCGAATTATTATGTCGTGGGAACGAGTTGTGTTTGTTTTTGCATTCTTATTAAAAAAAAAAAAAAAAAACAAAAAAAAAAAAAAAAAAAAAAACGGAAAGCAGAAAACAAATTGTTTGTTTTTTCCTCTCTTTCTTTTCATTCGTTCCCTCGAATTATTATGTCGTGGAAATGAGTTAATATGTCGTGGGAACGAGTTATGTTTGTTTTTTGCATTCTTATTTTTCAATATTTTTCGGACAATATACACAACCAAATTCAATTTAAAGTAGAGTATCCCTCAGGTCAGAATTCTGGAAATTTTATGCCTGGATACCCTATTTTTCCTTTTCAGAATATTGTTCAGATTATCAAACTAATATGGTTATGGGAAAAGAAACTTTTATAGTTACATTCCATCACCCCTAAAAAGGGATTTTTCTTACTTTTCCCATAGAGTGCAATGTTAAAGTTCAAACGGCTACACTCTCGATATAATCATGAAACCAAGAGTTATCTTTTGTTTGTATGTCAGGTTTAACATAAGCTTTGAATATATGGAAATGAAAATATAGTAAAAATTGTTATATGAAAATATGAGAATCTGAAACCTGAGGGATGCTCTACCTTAAGCTTCTTCTTATTTACCGTTTTATTATTTTTTGCTGTATGTTCTATATTCATTTTAATGCTATTTTTTTGTCTTCGTTCGCTTGAATCAATCACATCGTCGGCGTGTTCGTTCCAAATTGACAAACAGAGTTATCCATTCTTTCCTTCCACTAGCCGATGGAAGAGATGGGCGAATGACAAATATGGATAATGACCATATCCCAATACATAGTACAAAATATCGATAATTCAGAAAATCATAAACCGAAGGCATACAAAATTAGTATAAAACAGGAATCAGAGCAAACCAACAAAAACCTCCACCAACATGAAAAGAAGCGAATTCCCAATATGGGAGTGAGACCAGGTGCCCAGGAAGAGTCAGCATCTCCTGCTTACATGCAACATCATTCGATTCAATTCGGCAGAAATGTCACATCCGTTTACTTCTATTTCGGAAGATACAAGCATATTCTGTGGTAGGCTGGTTCAAATGGTCCAAGACAGATGTGGACACTGGGACTTCATAGTGTATGATGACTTATAGAACTTCCTCGGTGTCGATGTTAGTCGGTCACAAACGTATCGCTGACTGTGAAGCTTATCTGAAAGACGCCAAATCTGTACATTTGGTACTTTCTCTGGAATAACGCATCAATTGAGATATTGAGAAAACTGAACAAACGAATATCCTGAACTGTTGCAACTCTTAGTAACTCAAAAGGTGTTGAATACTGAAAGAAAAAAAAAACCGTTTCAGACCAGAAAAAAAGGCGATGGACATGCAGTCATTTCTGTGTAAATATAAAATTGAGACAACATTTTTGTATTACATTGAATTTCCATATATATTGTCGACTCGATACTTTTTCCACTTTTTATTTTATTTTTACTCACCCCCTCGACTCCCCAAAAAACTTCCGTAAACATTTAATAAAAAAGATAAATAAATAAAGAAATAAATAAATGAAAAATAAAAAAAAAGCCCATTAGACGGAGGTATACACTAGTCAGGTCTGCGGGACTCCTCTTGATTTTTGTTATATACATGTACGCATAAAAAATTAAAGGAGGAAGGAGGATCCCTGTAACCTGGCGTACGGCGCATGATACGTTTATATCAATTTAACTTTATCACATGATACATCCTTTATTCGGTTTATAAAAGCCATTTCATGAATACATGTCATGATAATACATTACATATCACTTTTGGAGCGTGGCTATTGGATGCAGTGCTCCAGATTCTTTGTGACGTTTGCGCGTTATTTGCAAGAAATGAAACAAAGGAGGGGATCTCCAACAACACCAGGTTGCAGCACCCACAGCAAAACCCCAAAACACCCAGTGCAAAAACACGGAACAGACAAGCACAGAAAGAGACGCAAAAGGGACAATGAACGTCAACACACAATACAGAAACATCAAACACAAAGGACTACACATAAACCAACGAGACCAATGGGCAACCGATGCTGACTTAGGACGGCCATCTGCCACGTGTGGTTGACAATATTATAACACTTTGACGTTATTTTGATCAATATTACGTCATATTTCATGTGATAAAAAGAATCTCAAATAATGTTTGTATTCCATACAGTGTTTATGAAACCCGTTAATGTGTGATTTGAATCCCCTCGACAAGGCTCGGGGATGTAATTCACACAACATGTTTCGTAAATAACGTATGAAATAGAAAATAATAAGAGATCCTATAGAAAAATAAATACATACAAATTGTAATAGATCTACTATGTCACTATCACTGGATCAGGAAAACAATTTCGTCATTCAATGTTTCAGGCGCAGGAAGACTTTTGCCAGTCGGATTTTTTTTTTCATCTATTTTAAGAGCCGAATTTTTTGCGTTGGCCCTTCGGGCTGGATTACTTAATTTTCCAATATTGAAAATTACTCTTAAAGTTTAAATCATTCAGCCTGATTTTTCAGCCATATTAAATATCAAACACGGACTGAGATGAGGTGCCAAGGAAGAGTATATTAAGGCATCTCTTGCTAGCAGATCACTTCGTTTTTAGTCCCCTACCGGCTCGCCAGAGGGGACTTATAGTTTCCACCCCGTTTGTCTGTCCGTCTGTCTGTCACACTTTAGTTTTCCAGACTTTTTTTCGCTGTCGTTGCAGATATTGATCTCATTTTTGGTATGCGAGTTAATCTCAATGTAATACAGATCAGGTTTGAGTTTGGTTCCGATTGACCTATTTTTACAAGAGTTATTACCCCTGGACTTATCATCTTTCATGAAATTCTCAGATTTTCCGGACTTTTCTCGGCTGTTGTTGTAGATATTGAAATAATTTTTTAAATGTGATTACATCTTAGTGTTATACAGATCAAGTTCGAATTTGGTTCCGATTGACCTATTTATACAAGAGCTATGGCCTCTGGACTTAGCAAATTTAATGGAATTCTCAGTTTTCCGGACATTTCTTCCATGGTATTGCAGATATTGAAATCAATTTTGGTATGTGAATATATCTTAGTGTGATGCAAATCAAGTTCATGTTTCAATTTGATTGACCCATTTCTACAGGAGTTATGGCCCCTGCACTTAGCAAATTTCGTTAACTTCTCAGTTTCCAGTCTTTTCATGCCTGTTCTTGTAGACTGCTGGTGAGTGTCACTGCTGGTGGACCAGGAGTCCCTGAGGGCACATGTAGCCAAGTTCGATTAATATTGAGCTGATTTTTGGTATGCAGATACATTATAGTCTGATAAAGAATAAGTTGAAGTTGGGTTTGATTTATTTGTTCTTACAAAAGGTATGGCATCATAGCAAATTTCATTAGATTTTCCTGTTTTCCAAACTTTTTTTCGAAAACACGTATTGAACTTATTTCGATGTTGGATTCATCTTTTGGTTTAAGTACAGGTCAAGGCAGAGTTGAAGGACATGGATTAATGCCGGTAGGTGACTTATATCGCTTGCGATTCATAAAATTTTTATTTCTGGAATGGCATATGAAACCAATAATCTTTAACTTAAATGATACTCAACGCAGACAGGCTATATATGGTGCTAATGATCAACTTTTGAATTTATTTCGTTCTTTTGAATAAATTTTGTTTAATTTTTATTCGTACTTAGTTTATGACACACAAAAAAGTGTTTACCGGTAACATGGAAAGGTCGGAAGAGGGAGGGGGTTAATTTCATGATCCGGAATATTATCCCTAAAATTTCGATCCGGATTTTTTTTTTTTGAAAGTCTTCCTGCCCCCCCCTCCCCCCCCCCCCCTCAAAAATCAAATGGTTGCTCCCTAATATTGAATTTAGGAACCCTTGAATTAATGCTTTGAGTAAGGTATCATTTTCAGATAAAAATTCGTCTGTTATAATCAATCTTGGAAATAGCCTTAAAAATGTTTAGAGTCAGCATCACCGAATGGGGTAGGTAGGTTGAGCTCAAAAAGGGATTTGTTTCTTTGATCTTACTTGAATTAAAATACACGGTTATGTAGAATTGGAAAACTAGACTTTTTCACTAATTCCATCTGTATACTTTGACCTTTTCGTTAAGATGGGACATACTAATCGACAGAGTTATCACCCTTTAATTCAAAGTAAAAACGAAGCATTGCCCTCGGGTAGATCTGATACGCTGTATAATCTACTACGGTTGGAAAAACTTTTCGCTTGACTGTACCAAGTCTGTTAATTGGTAATCTACTCATCCCATATAAAGCTTCTCGTCTAAAATTTTTCCTCTCTTCATTGGGACAAGAGGAGGCAAAAGTATCGATCCAGAAAAGAGAAAAATTTGAACCGGAACGCGCAGTTTGCGATTTGAATTTCGAATTCAAGTTTGCATAGGCGCGAAAGTGTGAATAAAGTGTAGACTCTTGTTACCAATCAGAACTATCATTTTCCTACTACTCTACAAGAAGACGTAAGCTGTTGATGATTCTTTAACATTAGGGTAAGTCAATTTATCAGTATCACTGATTTTTGTTCTCGTGCATGTATCTTGCCAAAAAAAAAAAAAAAAAAAAAAAAAAAAAAAAATGGTGTATCATTGATATGCATAATGATTATTTCCTATTTGGGTTTTATATCTTTATATTCATTTATGTATTTTTATTATATTCTACTTTACAATATATTGTATATTGTTGTTTTTTCTTTGTTATCTTAGGGAGGGGGCCAATGATTTTTATTGTTTCTCTTTGAAAAAAAAAACAGTTAAATAGTCGATATTATCAACTTGAGAATGCTAGAACGCCACGAGGAAAATAAATATTTTCCGTTAAATTCACTTTGAACGCATTGACTCTTCATTTCATAAAATCGCTTCTTCATCTTGGATTTCATGCATAGAGATAGTACTGGTAGCTGTATAGTTATCTATGATAATATTCGGTGAAAGATATCATTTTGAATTACTGCATTCATTTTGGGTAAAGACTAAAAAAATATTAATGCTATTTGTGTTTAAACTCCAATTCGTACACGTATTTATCACTTATTGAGATTGGAAAATCATTGAAATATCTTTAGAACTTAATTCCGATCGCACAGATAATTTTCGACGATATGAGTTCTTGTTAGTTTCCATTTCCATGCATTTTAAAAATGACATTTAAAAAAAATAAAGGAAACCGATACAGATTGAGAACGAGGCAACATCGCTAGTGCGTCCAACTTCCGGTAATTTTTCGTTAATCAATTTGCATTTAAAATCATCGACCATTTGATTGCTATACTAGGGAGGAGGGATAAGACTGACAGAAAGAATTTACAAAACAAGAAACTCAGGGGGCACATAGCTGACCTGAGAACACTGGAAAACTTACCCTGCCGGGATTTGAATGTTTTATTTTAAGTTAACCTTAATGCAATCGTCACTAAGCAGATCTTCTTTTGATAGAGTATTATTATATATCATGTGAATTAATGCATTTAAGATAAGAGGCCCTTTAGAAAAGCCAAAATATGTGAACCGCTTCTAGAATAGATGTTGAAAATTTGACTCCCCATTTTTCCGAATCTACATAGTAAAAGAATTTTTGAAAAAAAAAATTCAAAATTGCCAAAATGCTTCCACGAAATCATTTGTTTATCGAATCCCACCTAGCAAAAGATACCGCTTAAAATACATCAACAATATTAAATTAGGGGAAACGTGAAATAAATGAAAAATGCTTATTTCAATACATACACCAAATTGAACAAAAATTTAAAAAACGCACACATTAGAATTAGAATTATTCATTTGATTTAAAAATCAACAATCAACAAATATGGGGGAATGAAAAAGAAAGAAACAAATATTTGTTGGCTCCTGTCGATACTTGAACCCACAACCCTTGCGTTCATGTGCACAGAAAACATATGTATTTACCATTAAAAAAATTGAAAAATTAAAATCTAAAAGATGAAATTTTGAAACAATTCTTTTAAAGTTAAACTCATAATCATAATAAATATGACAATAAATAAATTATGAAGTTCAGGGGAGAAGCTGAAAATGTTAAAATTTACATTTTCGCAGTCTAAAGTCATAAACAAAACCCCCAAAATTAACTTTTCAACAAAATTCTTTCGCATGAGCATTCCTATATTTGATCATGGCTAAAATTAACTAAATTGGGGCAGCATATTTAACAAATAAAATAATAGAATAATTATAAAATAATAATTATAAAAATAAAAATAAATTTTGCATTAAAAAAAAAGACGTCAAAACGCGTCAGAATCTAACGACATGAACAAACTTAACATACTGTCGGTTTAGGGAACAGCACATTTTAAAGAGGGGTACTCTCTGAAAACTATGTGATCATAGCCTGGATCCGCCCCTGAAGGAATCGGGCCGAAATTAATAAACTTGGTAGAGGGCTTTTAGTACTTTTAAATGCATATGAAGTTCCATCAATATCCTCCTAGCGATATAAGAAAAGTCGAAAATGCAAAAGTGACGGACTAACGACGGACGAAAGTTTGACAAGCTCACTTTAGCCTTTTTTCTGTCGACAGTTATATTTTGACATTTTTTTTTCTGTCACTAGCTTCTATACGTATTATAATCTCATTGATAGACATTTAATCTTGTCCATCTTATACAATGTACAGATAAAGCGATCGCAGAGTGAGAAAATTACGTCACTATCACGGTACAAAATAATCATTTATAAAAACACCTACCTATACTTGTTTATTATGTCTGGGTTAGGAGAATCCGGAATTAAAAGTTTAAACGCCAGTGTCTCATTTTTTTACCCTGTGTTAAAGTTCTTTATCGATAGTCATTCACCAATTAATGTCATTAATTTTTACCAATATTTATGTATCTACTTACCAGTTAGGATCGTTTATTGCATAAGGCCATAGAAATTTGATATTTTGTTTTTAACGTCCGCGAACGGGAACATCTTAAGAAAACACACACACAAACATGTATTTTTCCACTCAAAAATACCCAGAAATTAATTTGACATCAATATCAGGAGGTTTTTTACTTTCAGAATTATCCACCTCACATGAGCATTTAAAAATTTTTCCCGTTTCGTTTTCAAATTCAGTCATATCAACCATGCGTTTGTGTGTTTTCAGTCATACCTGGCGGGAGGGTTCCTTTCAGAAAAAGTTCCGGACGTAAAACAAAATGTTAAATTACTCTCGCCTAATAACGTTTTCTTAAACTGCAGTACATGTCACAGGAGCTCGATGCCAACAACCCTTAATGACACCCGCCCCTTCCCATCTCTCTGTAGGAAAGTAGTGGCGGATACTCTTGTGGATCGTTGGCATCGAGCTCCTGTGGTACATGTATATTAGTTCACTCGAGACCGTAAGATTTCATACAGCTTTTAACAATAGAATCCTGCTCTAATGAAGTCGTAAAAGTCGGGGTTTTTTTTAAACCTACACCCGCTCAATTCTGCGATTTCTACATTTTTTGTTTTAAACTCTTCAACATTAGATACTGTTCATCATCTCTTGTAAATTCTGAACGTCTGAAATATCCTTGTTCACAGACGAAAAGTGGCATCAATCCAAATTGGACGTTCGTTTTCCGTATTGGTCCTTCTTCCGTATTAGTCCGGTTTTTCTATTATATCAACCCTGTCATTTTCAAATTGGCCCAATTTTTTTTTATCATATTGGTTATGTTTTTCTCATATTGGTCATGTTTTTCTCATTTTGCACTGTTTTTATTGATATTGGCCCTATTTTATTTTCACATATTAGCCCCGAGATTCTCACATTGACAGTTTTTCTCATATTGGCCCTGTTTTGCGTACTAGTTTTTTTTTTAGCATGTACAGGCCTTTTTTTTTTTTCTTTGCATGTTTGCATATTTCAACAATGATACAAGTAGAATCTTAGTACCATCATACCAAAATGTAAACTAAATCAGAAATCTCCAAATACATCTACATTATTAGGTATACGGATAGCTGAAATTGGTGTTTATTTTATAAGCCCATCCTAATAAATCAATGATAACTGTTTAAAAAAATGTGTAAGGGTGACGAATTTCATTTCGTCACAGTTGATACGTTTTGAAAATTTGCGACGTCTGTACTTTTGACTTGTCCTAATTACGGACAATTCTTGACCGGTCACGTACTAGTTACCTTTATAAGATATCATCTCTGTGTTTTCATGGGTGACGCATTTGACCAACGCCTCAGGCTCCGAAGCATCTAGATGACACAGATATCGCTCAAGTCCGGCGTTGTTTCCGTACGAACTGGCGTTTTATATAAGGGGGTGGAAATACATGTTCCAGATTCTTTAAATTGAAAAAAATGTAACAAATCAATTTACACGACATTACATCATTCAGATGTCTGGAGAAGATAGGTTGGTGATAAAAAGTAAATCATCAATTAACAATACATAAAACACACACGTAATCTGGCGTCAAGTGTGAAAATTAACACGAAGAATGTATGTCCCACATTATAATGTATCCAGTATTCTTAATTTTATTTTAAAAATAAGCAACTATATGAAATATACCTTGTTCACGAATCACGAAACAAAATATTAACTTCTTCATTTTTCTAATTAACGTTAAAAAGATTAATTAATATATTTCTGTTTGTATTTTAGTACGAGTCTTACATTGTATAACTTAGTTTTAAGGGCCTTCTGGTTTTGAGATAAAAAAGATGATTTTGACAAAGAAACAAATACATGTAAATAGATGACTTATAATATATAATACGCTGGTATGTGTTGGTCAGCTATACGTACTTGGTGGAATACGTAATGACATCACGATCCGTACCCGTTCTCCGTAACGTCACATAACAATGGACGTTCTATACAGAATCCTACTATGGACCATCATCACGGCGTACTTGTGACGTCATATTACGATGGACCATCCACAGAATGTTTGTTTATGGTCACAGTTTCACCATACATATATTATTTACTCAATATAGGAATATGGATGTTGCCACCCAGAATTGCATTATGAGTGAGTTTTCAAATCTGTAATTGGTTTTGCTCAAATTCTGAATAGAATAGGTAAAAAAAATGCACTGGTCAGAAATTTGAGTTATTATACCAAAAACATTCATGTCTGCAGTATAACAGTGATGATTGAAAAAAGAAAATTTTATTTCTAAATAGGTTCTGGAAGAAAATCAAACAATGGACGAAAATCAAGTTATAGCCAATAACAACTACAATCAAGGTATGAGTTTTGATTACATGAGATATTTAGTATATTTTAATCAATCATAATATTCATATAAAGTCTCTGATTAACATTGATTGCCGAATTTCAGAGTAATGCATGAAACACGAATTCTGATTGGCTAAATTCGTTCAATTTTCAAATCAACGACGACGTAACGTCCTCAGCAATGTTGCATAGTGACGTCATGAAATATGGAACCAGAGAATGAGGATAACATTATCTATGTATAAGAAAAGTCTTAATTTGTGTTTTGCTACAGTATACAAATGAGACCAAGTGTATTCATTTAAGGATTGTTTTTCAGCTTTTGCGCTTTGTCGGTGTGTATTGGCAGTAGGGAATGGAAACAAAATATATAAAGCATTAAGTGCATATATTTGTCCTTGCAGTACAACTACATTGTAAAATCACAATTCATATGCCTGCACATCATTCAAATTCAAACATGTTATCCCCAAATTCGAAATTCTTTCAATTTTGGAATTCGTATAAATTACTTTAAGAAAAATTTCATTAAGAAAAAAAACCTACCCTGTTCTATATGTAAGATATAGAATAAGAACGTAACAGGCATTCGATTAGACGCATTTTGACCTTTGTTCGTTAAAAAAAAAGCTCTTTGATATATGACGTCATCTTTTATGACGTTTACAGGTAGAAGAGGCAGCGTATACTTAGGAATAAGAATGCCACAGCGAGGTGAACGCCCACATGTTCTAGATAATGGCGGTAAGACTAATTATAGTATATATAAAGTATACATTTCGTTGTCAGTCTGTTTGTATGTCTGTCAGTTTGTAATGTTATCGTTTCAGCTATTTCATGGGTATGAGTATCTTATACCCACTTCTGAATTCTTATTTCAGCAGCAATGACTGCATGATTTATTTCAATTTTTGTTTTCAAAATTGCATATTAAGATTAAGGAACACCCTTCCAAAATGAGTTTATGAAATCATCTCGGTCACGTAGTAACGGTATTATGCAATGCGATACAGATTTGTCTTTATTTTATTTAATCAATACTCTTTTTTCAATTTAATTTCACTGTAAGAGCTATCCTGTCTTGATAATAAAAAAATGTTATACTGCTCCCTGAAAAAAAAATCAGAATGTGTAATTTACCGTTACTTTGCCGTTGTGATGTCCATTTATGATATAATTGAGAAAGAAATATATATAGGAAATAATAAAGAAGAAATAGAAATTTTAAAATGAATTAATGAAGCTTTGACCTCTAACCCCAAAAATATCCTTGAAAGGTTTGTCTAGAAGCTCACAGTGTATGAAATACATGTTGTTTAAGTTTGATAAAATTCTGTTGAACAAATAAAAGGTATTATGAAGCATTGAATCGGACGCATGCGCGAGACAGAACAATTAAATACTGCTCATGCTACATTTGTTATTTTGTATCTATTATATGTTTTTGTAGAGGGACTAGTAAGTTGTGAGAACTTGTTCCCAATCCTTTTGCTATCATGCAATAAACAAGTTTTAAAATGAAGCATTTAAGTACATTTTGTATCCATTTTATATCTGTATCAATTATTGACAAAAAATCGGAAGTCACTTAGAATGGTAATTTTTAACATTGAATTTCACATATTCTCTCACACTTGAAAGTCATTTGCGCTTGTAACCTTCAATGGTTCACATTCTGTGTGAGCGAGGGCATGTACTGACAAATCATTCCTTAACCCACAACCTGATTTACATGATGTATTCTATTCTATTAGCATTTTGAAAACATGCTCGCCCTCAAAACGTCGTCTGTAAGATCATAATTTGGTCATTATACTCCCATTATTCTCCCCCTGCAGCGCCACCTATTCTTTGAGACGTAATGATTCTAATGTCACTTGCTGAAATGGAGAATTCTCCAAACATCCTCAAATGGTTTGAACGAGAATATTTTTCAGATTTAATCCCGTGCCTTCACAACAGATTTTCACCTCTGACATATAACTGAAATTTTAAATGCTAATCTATTCTTGAATATCTCATTGTGTAAGAGCGCTTCTTATATTTTGTTGTATCAATTCAAATTGCTTTTTATTTGCAAATGTTCAGGGGAAATTCGTCAAGTAGAAAACGCGATTGTCGTCAAAATATCTAATCAAAAATCAAACGTCCACAATACATTGATTTATGTTAAGATCACCTAGATGTTTATTCAGAATCATTTTCGATGAGCTTATGGTGCAGCAAATGTTGAAAGGCGGAAATTATGAGACGGGCATCAAGAAAAATAAGCTTGAAAAATACCTATAATATACAACTCTCAAAATTACGGTATGGATTAGGATGGGGCAAAAGACGGAGGTCAAGTGCTGCCTTCGGTACGTTATGAATTATCCTTTCAAATAAACTTATGGATAGTGCATTTTTTTCTAGTATATTTTTCTATAGTAGGTTCCAACGTTATCCATCACGCTTTATTTTCACATTTAGTGCATCGATTTTCTATTAAGTTTCTACATCTTTGCGTAATCCCCGTGTAAAGTTGCGGTATATGATTTATAGCATTTTTTTTAAGAGTTATGTTATATTTCATAATTATTTTTCACTTTGTTTGGTTTTGTTTTTATTTCAATGAATTAATTCAATGTTGTTTGATTTTTTTTCTGTTATTTTAAATGATTGATAAATTTCTTATGCATCTATTACATGTACATTGTATACCTACATGTTTTTCATTTATTTTCTTGGTTGCTTTTATTTTCTAATTCATTAAAACTAAGTCTTCATTTCTATATAACTTTTACCGATGCTTTCGATGTTAATCCGATACAAATTAAAATCAAATAATGAAAATAAATTCAATTTAAAATTCAAATACGGAGAAAATTTTGATCATCCATGTATACGCCATGTCTCTTTTGACGTTATGTGAATTGCGGCATCCAACCGTTTCGGAAAAAACGCCGCTTTTGCAGCATTGCGCACTGACTCTTTCCCGCGACCATCCGATATATGTTCGATTTTAAGTTGTAATCGAGTATCATTGGATAAGAATTAAAATGTAGAATTTTTCTAGCATTATTTAGGTTCCCTAAATTACAACCCCCCCCCCCTCCGAAAAAAAAAAAACCCCGAAAATATTTAAAATAAAAAATTATAAAAAATAAATAAATAAAAAAGATCAAATCCTAAAAGGTATCAAAACAACAACAACAACAATTGTTTTCTGGTCAATAGTTTTTGTTTATGCAATTTACAACAAGTCCGGAAACCTCGAATGGACGCATGCGTATTACCATGATTACAAACTTTGAAAAAAAAAGCGACGTAAATTATTCAACCAAGTTTGGGGTATTTTACAGATTATTCAAAACTTAGTAAGTTGAAACTTAAAACTTTCCTATCGTGTTTAACCCACGGGAAAGCTTGTATCTCACAATCTACCCCTGGAGTTCACACAATTAACAATCAACTCCTCAGTAATGGAGATTAAAACAAAAGTCTTGTAACTTTCCTTAAGGATATACGGCGAAGGAGGCAAAAATTAATGGGTTTTTTTTTTTATCAAATCAGAGTTTAAATGTTTTCCAAAATTTCAACATCAAATCTTATTCATGTGAAAATTTCAGATGGTGTTTTGATCATTTTCCCTTTTTAGAAAATATTTAAGGAGCATAAATTTGAATGAGTAAACCCGGACTGCGATTGAATCCGTGAATCACCCTCTATACCAACAACCTCAAAAGGAAGATAAGCGCCTATTTTCTTTGATAATGTAATAAAACAGGCACAATGCAATGTGTGCACTTGTCAAATCAATCAACTGTATAAATTGTTCAGGACTACAGACCTTATTTGATACATATGAATATTTTCGCTGCATTTTCCGGACATAAATTTACAGAGGGAAATTCAACGAATCGATTCTTGTCACCAAAAACGAAATCTGGTGAATATGAAAATGGGATGAGAATAATCTAAAATGTGTCAGCCAATCAAACAATATATTGCCGTTCTGATTAATGTATCTGCCGGTCTAAAATCATTTTTTTATAACACACCTTGATTTGAACCTTCAGTAGGGTGCTGTGTCAAAATGTGTAAGAATATCATGTCCGCCATGGGTTAGATTGGTATATTTGTAAGGTAGTATGTTAAAATTTTGTTTTATAGTAGCGCCACCAACACCTACTATGAATTTCATTGAGCCGCAGAAGACATATTTTTAAAAAGTTGAGAAGTAATGTAGGGTTTATGTATGGATTACAGAATACTTAAAGATCGTTGGTATGAAATTAAATTATAAGGAATGACTATAATTTTCCTCCATCCAACAAAAAAAGTAGAATCATTGAGAGATATTTTCATTTTCAGTATGGCATTTATTTCGGTTAATTGAAGCGCGCCGACATGACAGCCGCTACTGAGATCTCTCTAGTCTTTAGAAAATCTATTGGAAGTGCTTAAAAGAAATTTTTGAACACGTTCCCCGCGATCAACTGTTTCAAGTGTATTTATTACTTGCCTTCCAGCTCTGTTGCCTAAAAGAAGACCTTTTACTAATTTAAAAACATATTATACTTTGCTTATTTGGAAACTTGTCATTTCATCCTACTATAATATCATCAAAATTAAAGGAGGTTAAAATCAAAAAAAGAAGGGAGGAGATCTCCAACAAGACCCCGTTGCAGCATCAACAGTAAAACACCAAAACACCCAATGCAAAAACACAAAAGACGAGTACAGCACGAGACGGAAAAGAGACACACGACATGTAAACATCAAACACAAAAGACTACACATAAACCGACGAGACCAATGGATAACCGGTGCCGACTTTGGACGGCCATCTGTCACGCAAGTAGCAAATGGTGTGGTTATCCTGGATTACGTGCGCACAACCCTCTCACTTCTCCAATTACCCAGAGGTCTCGAAGAACGTACAATTGTGGTGTAAAACAACCTCCTCACTGTAAGATGACATCATACAAACAAGACCGCGAAACGCAGAGGCTCATAGACACAGATGAATATGTAAATGGATGTAAAAAGAGGGCATGCGTAATACAGTCCGTGCAAAGTACCATCTCACTAATGTTCCTTGGTCATAGATTTTATTTGACTATCCTTCTGAATAGACCCTACAGGAAATTTGGAGCCGCACCCTCTTTACAAAATGGATACACAAAATTAAAAAAAAACCCTATAGGGTGCTACTAAAGTTGGCTGTGTCTGAAAATAACATTGGCTTGAGGTAGCACTGATGAGGATTTACTGTCAAAAACTCGTGTCTGGTGCATTAATTCCGTCTTTTCGATTTTACAGCCCTCTGTTCGATTTGTGCAAGTATCTGGCGTAACAGCATTGTTACGTCATTAAATTCCTTAGAAAACATCATCTTTGTATCACTGTTTCCCTGAATTTCATGCTAGTTTCCATAGAATTTGATGACGTCACAATGCGTTGACGTCAGATACCTGCACAAATGGGAAATAACTCTTTATATCGAAAAGACCGAATTTGGTTTGAAATATTGTTCATGAGGCTATGAGTTGAAACACTTCAATTTCCTTATATAAGAAAACTTGGGCCTTTTTTAATGTTCTACTTAATCTTCCTATCATCCATGTTATACGTATCAGTAAAGAGTTGTTAAGATAAGGACTGCATGTTCTTCCTGTGTAGGGTACAATGATTCCTTATAAATATACAAAAACAAATAAGGAACTTCAAGGTATTTAGTCCACATTAAGAAATATTAAGGAAGTTCCCACTTTTCAAAATACAGCGTGTTTGCTTACAAAGTCATTTATACTTTTCGTTTTCTTGTTTTCACTTTCGTCGGTATGTAATCAAATTAGTTTCGTAAAACAACGAACGCAAGCAAATATCTTCAAAGAAAAAGTGATTTATAGTTGGATAAAGTCTTAGATAAAATCTTTTGGTAACATTAATACGTGACAACTTTGTTTCCTTTAGGGTGCTTTATTTCCTAATGATCATAAGGTGCGAGGTTGCACTCATTTGGCGTCCGCCGAAGTAAGGAATTTACGACTGCATCAAGTGTTGCTTTATTTATTGACAAATAAATATTAAATAATAATAAAACGTCTCCTACGCCTTACATTAATACGGTTAGGAAGCGCTTTCCTTTCGGAGATTTCGTGAGAACTTGAGGAAGGAAACAGGAAAATCCTAGAGTTATGCACCACGGAAATAATATCATTTATACTATTCCTATCTTAAGCACCATTAGTGAGAAACATCCAGGGGAAGGTCGTAAGTTCTTTATAGTACAAATAGAATTTTCAAACAGGATCAATATTTGACGTCATTTCTATTTTCATTATGTATTATGAATTGTTCTCAATTATTTCGGTCATTTCACTTATTTTTACTCTTGTTAAATCGATGCGTCATAGAACTCTCAAAAGCATTTTCTTTATACTTCGGATAAGGCGAACGGACGAGTAACGGATAGCAAATTTTTCTATCCGTTCGCGTCCGTTACTCATCCGTTAGTCGTCCATTACTCGTCCGTTGAATCCGTTACTCATATGAACTCGTATGAACATGCTCAAAACTTTCCACCGGTCAGAACAGGCTAAACGTCCGTTACATGTACGTTACGTGTCCGTTGATATCAGTTTTGTCCGGTACTCGTCCGTTATGTCTCTTTTAGCTATCCGGTAGGTGTCCATTGATGTCCGGTAGATGTAACGGACAACCACCGGAGGGCAACGGAAGATTAACGGATGTTCGTTCATCGTCCGTTTTCGGTTCTTATACGTTGCATTTCCGTATTATCCGTTGCTTTTCCGTTACTCATAGGGTGAAAATCCGTTACACGTCTGTTACTTTTCCTGTAGACCACCAGTACTTGTTCGGTACGTATCAGCTCCAAACTAGTCGCGAGATCCTCGAGCAATGACAGCGTCGATTCTTACAAACAAACGACCACCGGACAAAGGATTTTAGCATGCAGTTCTATTATCCGTTAGACGTCAGTTCGCGATATCCGGTAAGGTTTGACACTACCATAATTATACTTTAAAAGAACTTTCCGGATCAAAGAGGGTACTTAGAAATGTTGCATTATGCCAGCTAGCTAGCTTATTTTAAAATTCATATACATGTACAATTTCGGTAATACACTTTAAAGTAAGTGGGCAGGGAAGCTTTTGCAAGAAAAAAAAATTCTATACAGTTATTAAGAAAATAATGAGCATTCTAAGAACTCGCATAAAAAATTGTCAACGTCAGGAATGATAAATTTGGTTTAATGGAAATATGTTGTATTGAAGTTTAGAGGATGTCCAATGTATTTTCATAAAACTAAAATTATCTATAAATGAATGTTCCGAGTGTAGACAATTTTCGGTAGTTGCTGACATTACTACGGATCGCCGTAATCCGGAAAAGAAACTGACACCAAGAGGTAATCAATTCGCAAAACATATTTTATCATGTGTTCTTCTCTGTACATTCACTTTACAAGTAGTTGTTGACAAACGAATACGGTATACAAATATGTACTATGACATCTACCAAGTCTCCAACCTTATGACGTTTGGACTGTTGTGGTTATGTTACACAGATCTGGGCTATTGCTACCAGCTATATACGCTGACATCTGTAACATCTGATACTGTCCAGATCAATCCTACTTTTATAGCCACCCCAAGCCTCTTAACCGATCCCGAAATATTATTACATTATGAGGCGAGGTTATTTTTATCCATTTATCAAAGTTTGGAATATTATATCTTTCTTTGTCTGTTTCGTTTTGGAAATGAGTCATTAGTAAATAATCCGTGAAAATTATTATTTTGGGCGAAGTTTGATAATGAAATAAATACCATCTGAAACTTAAATTCAATCTACATTTTCTTTCATTCTTGCGAAAATTTTTACAACCAAATAAGATAAAATTTTAAGTTTCCGGAAAAAAATCCGAATAGATACAGTAAATACGATTTACACTAAACTAAAAAAATCTGACCGAGTAGAACGGAATTAATCACGGATTTAATTAAAGATGTTTTGAGTTGCATTATTCTATTCTAGTGGCACCTCCTTCAATAAGAGGAAATACTTAAAATTGTTTATTTAAGTTTTGTTTTGAAGAACGGTATTTTACCCCAGGTGGAATGGAAACAACAGAAAAGTTCTTAAAATGCCTCGAGTTACAACGTTTGACGCTATTCAAACCCCCAAGAAAATAAGCAAAAAGCAAATTAGAAACCCAAAAGAAGGGACTTTTACTTAGAATCTGGCTATAGAGCGGTAAAATAGAGTTAAGGGGTCTAAAGTCAAGCGCATTCCCGAGAAAGCTAACCTATCGAGGAGGCAGGTGTATTCGTTACACTAAATTCCCTTCTAGGAATCTGCATCCCAAAGCTATTAATCTTTGAGGTATTCACGGTTTATTCCTATCACAGTGCGTTTCAACTGCTACTTGTACGGGCGATATCCTTTCAACCCAACATGAACATCAGTCTACCAGTCCGTAATGAACGTCAGTCTACCAGTCCGTAATGAACGTCAGTCTACCAGTCCGTAATGAACATCAGTCTACCAGTCCGTAATGAACGTCAGCCTACCAGTCCGTAATGAACGTCAGTCTACCAGTCCGTAATGAACGTCAGTCTAGTACAATTGTGCAATATATAGATGGTCCGAAGCCTGAATTTCTGGAAGATCAGTTGTGAATAAACATCAAAGAAGTTCCTAACAGTTATTCAGTCTCAAAGTCGAGAAGGCAAGGCCAAATCGTGAGAATTCCAATCGGAACGGTTGCGAAGTCATATCAAAGTAGCCCTGAAATACGTCCAACTACATGTAATTATTTTGATGAAAAAGTTATATTTTTATATGCAGAAAATCGCAGGAGATTTATACTTTTTGGTTCCCTTTATGGAAGCCCTCCCATCCTTGAATATCTATAATATCTCCTGTTTTCCTCCCCCTCCATCCTTTACACTATGTTACCAAAATAAAAAGCTCGAAATATTGAATCACTTTCCTTTTTTAAATATGGATAAATCAGACACGGGATATAAATGTCCAGTCACGTTCCTATTAAATACTAATACAGATTCTTCTATCTGGGAGATGAACCTTTGAACGTGTGCCAGTAATGCGGAATATCCAAGGGCAAACATGACGGATGATAGTTTTAGTATATTCCTCTTGCCATACATATTATTATGATTCTTACAATTCATGGATGTACATTTTATTTTCTTGTATGGGAAGTCCGTCTGATGATCAACGGGCGGTGAATTGTTCATGGTTTTTGTAAAGTTGGTTTCTTCCCTGATTTCTGTGTAAATATATTGATGGATAGGTTAAGACAAATATATCAAAATAATGTGGGTCGAATTGGTTAGTTCAGTCAAATAATTTTTGACAGAGTAAAAAGTAAAAAGCTCTGTTTTATTATCATATTTGGGACATATGTACATATTGAATTCAATTGGAGTAACAATACACAGACATTGTTTACCTGCAAATGCGTTAATGTCATTTAAGGTAGAGCATCCCTCAGGTCTCAGATGCTCATATTTCCTAAATAACAACTTTAACAATATTTTCATTTCCATATATTCAAAGCTTATGTTAAACCTAATATACAAACAAAATATAACTCTTGGTTTCATGATTATACCGAGAGTGTAGCCATTTGAACTTTAACATTGGACCCTATCGGAAAAGTAAAAAAAAAAACACCCTTTTTAGGGGTGATGAAATGTAACTATAAAAGTTTCTTTTCCCAAAACCATGTTAGTTTGATAATCTGAACAATATTCCGAAGAAAAAAAAATAGGGTATCCAGGCATAAAATTTCCAGAATTCTGACATGAGGGATGCTCTACCTTAAGCAAAGTTTTGACCAGATATTATTTTTATCTGTTTGCCGAAACTAAACCTGATACCTTGCATAGATTTCTGTATAAACATTTATGTTGCCTTGTACTGATTTCACTGTAAGTTTGTAAAATACAAGATGATAGTTACCATACATGTTCTTATCCCACAAGCAGCTGTTACAATAAGAGAGGCTCGTTACTGATTTCATTACCATGGTTTAAAATACTACTTGGTGAACTTCAAGATTCCGAGGGGCTTCTGCAGTAAAAAAAAAAAACAAAAAACAAAAAACAAAAACAAAACAACCCCCCCCCAACAACAAACCAAAAGACAACAGGAACAATATGAAAAATCGCAGAGGCTATAGCTCTCTGGAATTAGCTATTTGAGAGCTTACAATCTTTCAGATTCATGATTCAGGAAGTCTCGGGCAACATAGATTCGGTTGTAATGGATCAACTTACATTGCAAATAATTATTTAAATAATAATAAAAAAAACCTCTCTTAAGTTCCTGTTTTAAACCTTTTTCTCTGTAGGAGACAGCTATGGTGAGACAGATACGGAGTATAAACCATCAGAATGGGTACAGACTATAATAAACAGTGTCAAGGACGTTGGTCACCAGGCACATAGTGTCTTCAGTGAGCTAGATGTTCTAAAGGAATATAATGGTCAAGTAGAGTGGAGAGAAACTGCCAGGTAAAGTTATCTTATTGAATGCGAAGAACAGGTGGGCATAAACTAAGCAAGCAGATCCTACCCCATCGCTGCCACCAGTTTGTAAGAAAGATTGAAGTTGCTTTGCTATGTTTGAATTAAAATGTATCCATAATATAAAGCTCAATGGGATGTTTTCTTTTTCAGCAGTAGTTTTGACATACATAAATCAATCTGTTAAGTTCCTTGGTTTCTGATAATAATTATGAGGCAGAGTACTGCTATGTCTACTTGATAATACTCACACTCAGACTTAAATAATCATTGTTAGATGGGTAAAGTACGAGGAGGACGTGGAAGAAGGCGGCAAGCGTTGGTCCAAGCCTCACGTAGCCTCTCTGTCCATGCATTCACTGTTTGAGCTACGTAATGCCATGGCAGATTCCCCTGTCATTATGGATTTTGACTGTCATTCTCTTCCTCAAGCTGTGGGTAAGTCAAAACCGGAAGATTCAACCTTCGATTTATATTGTTACTCAATCCACTATATTAATACCACTTACATATTTCTGACTGTCTTACGATTATTTTGAGATTTCTGTGCGAGTTAAAGTTTGGTATCCGGATGGAATTTAAACTTTTTCGACATATTATTTCCTTTCAGCAATTTTGTAACCAGAGTATCGTTTCTCGATTTTGCTGTATATTTCATAAACAATATTTTGTAGATAAGCTTTTGGAAGAGTGGGTTGACAGTGGTTTGTTAGATGCCAGACTCCGCCCACATATTCGTGACGTAGCACTGAAGGGACACAAACATCGTCATATGAAAAGAATGAAGAACACAAGCCGTCGTAACTCAACCAGTTCTGGAGGAGGAAGACCTCTGGCTGACATTGCCGATGAATCAAGTGTGTTCAAATTCATTGTTTTATGCCAAGTTCATTTTTCTTTGGGGAAGAAGATCAACTTTTAAAGACAAACATTTACTAGTACACCCTATATCGGAAACACACACATTTCACCACTGTATTGAATCTTGCACAGTCAGCATTAAGCATGACTACTAGTAGTATTTTTTTCAAAATGATCAATAATAGTCCCTTCTTTTATTCATTATATTGTACACATTTTTTTTCTGTGAATAATATTTTGATAGTCAAATCTTCATTGTACAAATGAGTTAAAGAATATCCTGACGATAATCTCAACAGCACTTACAATAGAGCACCAAATTTAGCATCGACGGACCCCTAGCAAGCTAGAGGTTGGACCAGGTGCCAGAACTTCCATCTTATTATCACAAATCATATATTGTCGTACTTATTTTCAGATTACGGAGGGAGTACAGCCTATCTGCCTAACTCTGCCAGTGTGACCAGCTTTAGTAGTGATATCATGATTAGTTCCTCCAGTTCTCCGGACCTTCAAGAGATGGGAGGTGAAAATCAACTGTCACCTAACTGGAAGGTATAACACCATATTCCCTGTTTTGACAAACTATGAAAACAAGACTTCAATATTAGAAAATGAATTAGTATAGGTGGACAATCTCTCATTGTCAAAAATGAGAAAAACGTATTAATCAGAAGTCACGATTAAGAACAGTCTGTACGAATGTTAAACGTCTTCAAATTCAATAGCATCATTAAAGAACAGATCAATTTGCAACAGACATGCACGTTTCGGGTACTTAACCCTCGTCAGTGATCCTCAATTTAAACAATGTAATATGGTCAAAGAGTGTGAAAACTGTTTGTCCAAAATGTACCGAAAATCGTAGCAGGATGTGTGGGATTTGATGCTTCCGGAGCCACGTTTAAGAAATTTCAAGATTTTTTAATAACAGAAATTTTCGAATGCGCGTCCTTCCGGACTAGAAAAATATTGCTTTCAAATAAAGAAATGATTAAGAATAATTTTAAAGAATTCCTCTTATATAAATAGATTTTTTTTGCCTTTCTCACCATAAAACGCATAACTCATAAAGTCTCTTTATTGTTTTAGACAATATCCTTCCCTAAGGATGTAAGATTCTGCATTGCTTTTGTTCAAGCTCTATAAGTAAAAAAGTTCCTTTCTTTATAACTGATACGTGCACTGCATTGATTGTCATTATTTGCTATGGTTTTAGCCAAACACTCAATTTGTGCGCAAGATCCCTAAAGATTCCCAAGTCGCAAATATCATGGTGGGAGAAGTTGAGGATTTAGAGACCAGAATAATGGGATTTATGAGGTTGAAGGAACCTCGGATTCTGCAGAATGACCTATCAGAGGTTAACTTACCGACCAGGTTTCTCTTTTTCTGTTTTGGGCCTAGAGGTCACGAGATGGATTACGTAGAATTTGGTCGCTGTATGGGAACAATGATGGTGGATGAGGTAAGAAACATTTCAGTCTTTATTATCTTCAAGCTTAAGTCTTTTTCAACTGTCTGTAATTTCTTGCATAATTGGTTTATTTCTCTACGTGTATTTTTCAATTTGGCTAAGCTTATTCTGTTTATATCAGGTTTTCCGTGAAGTAGCTTATAAGGGACGTGATAAAGAGGATTTCCTGGCAGGTATTGACGAGTTCATGGAGCAAGTTACAGTATTACCGCCTGGAGAGTGGGATCCTAAGATACGCCTGGAACCACCCGGTAAAGTTCCTTCCCAGGTAAGTCTACAGCATTTAATGTACTACTGGTCGTGCACGTATTATTGCCGGGTACACAGCCAATCGTGCCTCACATGAAATTCATATAAAATGAGCATCATGTAAATTTCACATGAAAGTTCATGTAAAATTAATATAAATTTCACATAAGATTTATGTGAAAAATATTTCACATGAATTTCACATGAATTTTTCTAAGTGACCTTCACAGGAAACTGAATTCACATAACATCCATGTTAAAATCTTCACATGAATTTTGTGTGAAAAATTTCATGTTCGTGCTCGTTTCACATAAATTTCATGTGCACTTTCATGTAAAGTTCATGTAAATTTCACATGAAATTCATATGAGGCACAATTGGCTGTGTACATGTTATCGCACCTTCATTTATATCTCCACATGTTGTGGATGAAGGAATCTATTTTTTTCTCCATAATTACTTTGAAACATGAAGCGCTAGACCAAATATCAAATACTTTCATACTGTAATTTTGAATGTATTTCCCCCGCCTCTCAGGCTATGTCACTTCATCTTTCTACAATTCTTTGCTTATAGAAATTTTCTTTGAAATTTTCACGTATGAAAGAAGAAAGTTCAAAGATTCAAATAATGTGTATTTTGTCAAAAAGATTTGCAGTAAGAAAACATGAAGGTGGCGATATATAATATGTGTCCTCCCTTCTTTCAAACTTGGTCCAACCCTTACGTTCACGAATCACCGGTAAACAAGACCCGATCATCAGATTTTCAAGAAATTTCCTTAAGTGCAAATTTCATCAAATTTCATGGAGAAACAAATATTTGTGATAAAAGTGGCTATCATATGTACTCAACCAATACTGTAAGTTATGTAACAAGCGGTGTCTTGAGTCGATCAGTTAAAGCTTCAGTAAAGTCTCCAAGGAAGCTATAAGTACTATATAACAACACAGATTAGTGGTTCTATTATGTATAGAGCGACATTTGATATTTGGGCACCAGGTACTCTTGATAAATGCTCACGACGATGTAGTTTTCTTTCCAAAAAGAGATGCAATATACATAAAACTTGTATGGAAATAGTTTCCCCAAAACAGTTATTACTCTAATCATAGTGGACCTCAGGAGAAAGCAACTCTAAGATTTATGATCAGAATATGAATATACCTGGTGAACTTAATTTAAATTTATATGTCCAGAGGGACTCTCTCTGATAGCAGTGTTGGAATTTTTCATTATTTTTTAATTTGTTTTCCAACTTCAACAAGTGAAAATTATGCTTATGGTGGTTGTGGTTTTGTTTTCAGGAATTCAGGAAAAATGCAGCATCCAGTGTTGCTAAGCGACCGAAACCTCTGGCACCAGTAGAAGCGGAAGATGGCCACTCTCATGATGACCCGGCTCTTGAAATGTCAAAAATGTAAGGTTTTTTCCTAGATGCTGTGATAAACATTTTATGTTTATATACAAAATTATATATCATATGCGAAAAATACTTTTTATGATACTCAACAATAATCAAAGTAAGAGTCCTTGATCGGTATTTTCCTGCTACAATACTTAAAAATTTTGAACATTCATTTCCATTATTCAATACTTTCTGTCATTCTAATGCGACATAGAGATAACTTTTATATTATATGAAAACGTCTTCAAATTGAATAGCATCATTTAAGAACAGAAAAATTGGCAACGTGGACCAGACATGCACGTTTCGGGTACTTAACCCTCATCAGTGATCCTAAATCTAAACATGTAATATGCAAAAAAAGTATGAAAGTCACTATGTCGAAAAAGTGTACCGAAAGACGTAGCAGGATGGGTGGGATATGATGCTATTATATATTATTTCTACATTAAACAGACCGTTCAGTGGACTTTACAATGACGTGAAACGCAAGATTCCTCATTACCTGAGTGATTTTAAAGATGCCCTCCACATACAGTGCCTGGGCTCTTTTGTTTACGTCTTTCTTGGTACACTTACACCTAACGTTACATTTGGAGGTCTCCTTGGAGAAGCCACAGACCAGTATATGGTAAGTATGACATCACTGACATTATGAAAGCTTCTGGAGAAATATTCATTCTATTTAAAACGACGCAACTGTAGTGAAAACCGAGAGAAATTCCAAAAAACATTATCAATAGAGGACATAGAAGTATTAGCAACAAGTCAATACATAATGCGATGTTTAAAGATATTTTGGTAAGAGTAGTTCTTTTCATATTCTTAAAAATTAAACATGATACTAAGATAATCTTAGTCAAATGAAATGTCAAATTAGTTAACTGGTGTCTTGATGAGTTGTTATATTAACTGTGTGTGATGTTTACTTGTTTGAACAGGGTGTGATGGAATGCATTTTTGCTGCCGCAGTAACTGGGATTCTTTTTGCATTGTTTGGTGGTCAGCCATTAAATATTCTTGGAAGTACAGGCCCAATGCTGGTTTTGGAAACAATAATCTACAACTTATGCAAGTAAGACATTCTTTTGAACGTATACATGGTAGCATAACAAAAATCGAATATTCCCTGAAAAAACTTGGATTCGGAATGTTTGAAAGTGGTAAAACGGCATGTAATTAATTTCAAGCCCATTGTATGGTAATGTTTGTTATTCATATTATGATCTATTACACATTTTGTTCAGAAATAACAGTATATTCAGTACACTGTCATTCAAAATGCTTGCATTAAACTAAGATGTATCACTTTTATGATGTTTGGTTGAGCTGTTCACAGAAACAAGTCGGGCAGGCACTGTGCGTTTCATGTTCTGAGAGAAAAACCAAGACATACAAAGCCACATCTCTATATAATGGCACCTGGTCTCACTCCCATATCGGGAGTTAGCTTCTTTTTATGTGGTGGAGGTTTTTATTTGTTTAGTTTGGTTCCTGTTTTATCCTGATTTTGTATGCCTTCGGTTTCTGATTTTCTGAATTATCGATTTTGTGCTGTATACAGGGATATGGTCATTATCCATATTTGTCATGTAACATACATTCTCGATTTACATGTATCAGGATGTCTTGATTTTTACTCTTTTTTTTGCTTTTTTTTTCACTTGAGTGGTCATTACCACCAAATCTATCATCGTGTGATCATTCGTTCTACCAATTGTCTATAGAAAGCAATATCAAAGTCAGGAATCGAAGGTGGTTTATTCGGATATTCCGAGTACCCCTCAACAAAATTGACACCACACAGTTTTATCTTTGAACATAAGTGGTACTTTGTGTTTTACAGTGGGTGTTTTGGGAAGTTGCTGTTGGTGCTGCAACTAGGTGTTGTTGGAGAGGAGAACCCCTCCTTTCTTTTAAAAGTTACTTAAGATCCCCTCCCTTCTTTTAAGGAGATGACAGGTCTATTTGCCATTTGCAGGAAAAGGGGTTATACAAATTACTCTATCGATCTACGAGTGAACATAAAAGAGCATGAAGGTCCGGGATACTATCACAAATTTAAAAATAGCTACGAAATGATGACTGCCTGACTTATCGTCGGGATCTTTAACTCATTCAAAAGCATTGAAATGCACCTCTAACAAGTCTACTTTTTTTCATCTCATTGCACAAGCATGCTATTATGTAATTCAAAATTATACTTAATGTGCATCTTAATTTTTTCTTCATGTCTTGACAGGGACAACGATTGGGACTTTATGCCGGCCAGGTTTTGGGTTGGAATGTGGACAGTTCTGTTTATACTGCTCATCGTGATATTCAATCTGAGCGCCTTGGTGAAATATATAACGAGGTTTACAGAGGAGAGCTTTGCCACTCTGATCGCCGTCATATTTATTGTTGAGGCGTTCAAAAAGATGATGGATATCCAAAAAGAAGCGCCTGTCAATTTCCAACCAAATGTTCCAATCCCTACCAACTGTACCTGCATACCACGTGATTGTGATCTGACCAATCTTACAACCATGGTTTCAACTGCTGCCTCGGTTGCTTCTACTTCTGGTGCTACAAATACAACCTCCAAAATGTTTAATTACACTTGCCAAGAGTTATCGAACATGAGCATAAGTTGGTCAACCCTCGGTGCTAATGACTGTAATCATTATGACGGTACCATGATGGGACCCGGATGTAATGCTCCACAATATGTTGCAGATGTCTTCTTCTTCTCAATCCTACTCTTTCTGGGTACATTTGCCTTGGCGATTACCTTCATTGATCTCAAGAGAGCAACGATTTTCCCGTCGGTGGTGAGTATTTAACTGATATATTTCTTCATGATATCTAAAATTCGTGAATTAAATAACACTCATGTCATGAATATATATGTTCTCTCCGCT
Organism: Pinctada fucata; assembly: GCA_028142955.1. Taxonomy (NCBI): domain Eukaryota; kingdom Metazoa; phylum Mollusca; class Bivalvia; order Pterioida; family Pteriidae; genus Pinctada; species Pinctada fucata. The sequence continues at coordinate 25,913,927 of AP027114.1, forward strand.
TATTATTGACTAAACTTACCACGAAAGTTCAACCGTGAAGATTTAAATACTTGAAACATCTAAAAGTATGATAGATCATCGAAAGGATGATTTCACAGTTTAAGCTAAAGTCATCTTAAGTTACGTTTGGGACCGTATCTTTCTTTTTGTGACAAACATCTTCATACCACTGTAACCTCTAACTATATGTGATCCGCATTGACATGAAACTGTAACATCCTCTTCAATACCTAGGAAATTATACATTTGTTGGTTGCTGCACAGAGAAGCAGGCTGTAATCTCTCCAACCCTTTTTAGCTCAACTGAGCCAAAGGCTCAAGTGAGCTATTGTCATAGTGTGGCGTCCGTCGTCCGTCGTCCGTCGTCTGTCGTCCGTCCGTCCGTCCGTCGTAAACTTTTAACATTTTCAACTTCTTCTCAAGAACGGCTGAAGGGATTTTGATGAAACTTGGTATGCATGAAGTACTGAAGGTCCTCTACCAAGTTTGTTCATTTCGGCTCGATCCCTTCAGGGGTGGATCCAGGGCGGGGTCAAATAGGCCCCGGAGGGTACCCCTCTTCAAAAATCTTCTTCTCCAGTTCCACTGAATGGATTGAAAAACTAATTGTATCTATGTGATCTAGAAGGATGTATGATTCAAGTTTGTTCATTTCGTTAAAATCCGATAACTAATTTTTGACGCGTTTTTGACGTCTTTTCGGACTTAGTCAGAAATGCACATTTTTGCACTTTTTCTTTAAATAACTCAATAAGTGTATGATTTTACACACTCATTTACTACATATTTATCATATTTAACTTACTTAATGCTTTGATATGTATTTTATGCTTAAATTTTATTTTTTTGATTTTTTATGAATTTTGTTCTTATGTAAAAAGGAAGGGGGGGGGGGGGGTGATTTTCATACATTTTCTGCTTCTTTTCTATAACCACTCTTCAGATTGTCATGACAATTTGTAGGTATGAGGTACTCATGCATGGTACCCTACAAGTGAAAGAATTTTGTCCAGATATCCACTTTTGGATTTTTAAGGAATATTTTTTAAGATAGGAGAAAAATTCTCAAATCGCACCGGGTTATACACATTGATACTACTTTTGAATGAAGAAATTTTATTTGAATCACAAAAAAAAAAATGCCGTAAAGATTAAAAGTACACAACTTTTTTAATATTTTTTCAAAGCCATGCACCTGGTTCCGGACCGGAATTATTCGAATTTTATGATCTGAGGACCCATTTTCAGGTGTCATCCAAGGAAATAAAAACCTTCTTTGTATGATTAATCATTTAGCTCAATTTGAGTGACTTCCAATCCTTCAATAATTATGAATTTGGTCTCGTTGGATTTGGACACCTTTGACACACATAAAAATAACAGAAAAAAGGGGGGTCATGCATACCGTTTTCTCACAATTTCCACTTTTTTACATCACCCCTCTATCCATTGCGAAAATTTTACAAATTTCATCTATTTTTAAATCGATCTATAGATTGCATAAAAGACAAAAACAGGTTCAAAACTCAATTTATCCCGACTACATTGATTTCATGTGCTATTTTTAAATTTTCAATAGTTTTGACCAATGGTGTGACACCTTTTATTCTGCCCTGTTCACCAGTCAAAACTGAGGGGATTCCCCGCTAAAACGATTTCCTTGGATTACACCTTCACACGTATTCTTCCACACATGTAGATGTCTCACACACTTTAAAACTATATTCAAAATTTTATTTCATCTATCTAGTAAACAATCACGGGAAGACAATTCAAGATACACATTGTGTGTATTTTCCACCAATTGTTGAAAATAATAAGAAAATAATCGGAACTATTTGACAGGACAATGACCTAGATATGCATTAATTCATCTTCGTCCCCAAGGCGCATCGTATTCCGCTAGGCGCTTCATTGCAATACAAACCGCAAAGCAGTACTGCGATATATTTCAGGAGATACAGTGCAAACGGAATAGATTTTTATACTTGGAACACTTTCATAATGGTTATCATTCATGTACTTGGAACACTTGCATATACTTGTTATCATGTATAAAGTTTGCTCGAATTTCCTCTGTCTTAGACTCTCTTAGATGAAGTAATTTACGGACTGATTTCTTGAAGAAACGTCTAATGAGTAATCTCTTCCTCTGGATTTTGAGAATGCATAGGACATTTAATATCTGAAATTCTTGAAAATAAATAATTCCGTTCAGAGTTCCTGAAATCTTCCAATGAAATGTTGGACCACAGAAGCTGTTGTTTTAATAGAGAAAATAAAATATTATTCACAACCTTAAGCCACTGTGTTCGTCATCTTGTATGTATAATATTTCTAAGAGGAACACAGAGGCCTGAGGTTGTGAATAATAAAACATTTTCTCTCATAAAACGACAGGATCCTGTGTTAAGACATTTGGGAATTTTTATCTGTTCAAATAATAGATACATAATGAGTTTTTATCGGACCAAATAACTTCTTGTCGGCAAATCCAATGCAACCGATACATTTCATGAACTCTCTCCGCTAACAACTTGTCCGTGTAACAGACCTATGATGAGGTAAAACAATTAGTTAACAGCAAATAACGATGTCGTAGGTCTGCTAGTTGGACAAGCTTAACAATTTCATGGGCCTTTTAATTTGTTTCAAACTGCGAAACCTAAGAGAAACCACTTGAGTTGTTGAACAGCGTATGCTGAAATGCGACGCTCCTTCTCGCCTGTTGAAATATGCATAGGCAAGAAGCGTCGCATTTCAGCATATTTACTGAAAATTATTTGTTCAAGTGGCTTCACTGGGTCATGAGGTTTGATACAACATACACTGCTTTTTTGGAAAACAAACTGGCACAATTTCTGCACAACTCACTTGAATTGATGAATATTGGATCAAAACGATTTTAACTGTACGTTTCATGTATTTGAGATGAAATCAATACTATTCAAGAGCATAATTCATAGATTTCAGTGAATAAAGGCAAAACCGAAAAATCTTTGTTTTTTATGCCCCTGGAATAAAAGATTCGGGAGCATAAAGTTTTTGGCCTGTCCGTCTGTCTGTTTGTCTGTCTGTTTTCCGAAAAACTTTAACATTGGGCATAACTTTTGAATGGAAGCTGGTGATAGAGGTTTCATATTTCACATGTGTATTTACCAAAATTTTTGACCTCATGACCATAACCTTGACCTTTCACGTACTTCTCAAAAACTTTAACATTGGGCATAACTATTGAATGGTTATAGTGATAGGGCTTTCATATTGTACATGTGTATTCCTTGTGACAAGACCTTTCCATTGATACCAATATTACGCTGACCCTGACCTCTCACATACTTAACAGAAAATGGTGTTTATACTAACAAAGATGCCGCCGGGGGCATTCTCGTTTCACAAACACAGGCTTTATAATTTCTGGCATGCTAGCTATCAATAATGAAAGGTTTTGTGTTCAATTTTAAATAAACTTAATTTGTGAAATCATTTCATTGTTTTATTCTTTTTCTGCTGCACATTTATGTGGAATTTTACAATATGATTTTATTTTTGATGTTGCATAATTGAACTATACTAGCTGGGCATATGACGTTGGACCACTTTATCCGTTTTTTTTTTCAAATCAGTAAAAAAGTTATTGTTTTGAAATGTGACTATTTTTTTTTCTTTTTTGTACTTTTAAAGGTTGTCTGAAAAAAACACTTCTCTGCATCCGGCAAAAATCTTTTTAGAAAGGTTGTGGGCTAAAATCCTGGTACTGGCACTATCAGTATACAATGTCAGTATGTCAGTTAGAGCGTGCATGGGTATCAGGTGAGCGTTGTGCCCCCTGGGGCTCTTGTTTTTCGAAATCATAGGGACTTACGAACCAGTCAGTCTGTCTATTTTCTATTACTTGCATAGCTTGGTCATAACTTTTGGAATGGAGATCAGTTTTTCATATTCACAATAGTGTTTTTATAACAAGTAATACCTTCTTAATTGTACAAATCTTTTGACATCTTGATCTTGACATTAGAGTTTGACATACGTAGAGTTTGAGAGGAAAAAGTTAACAGGCAAGGGTAACGGGCAATTGCTTGCTTTACTTGTAACATTGCAGTTGCTCAAGTCGATAGTTCATCCTTGATTATAGAGGAGTCCTAAGAATTGTTGCTCTTGAGATAGAACACCTTCTTGGACAGAAAAGGATAACGATGTTTGTTTCCGAGAAGTTTTTTGCTATATGAACACGATAACTCAAAGGCCAAAGAATATTGTCTGTAAATATTTGTAGTGTTTGTTTGACATGGCAGCTCCGTTTAAAGATCCTACCCATTCATAAAAAAAGTTAAACAACAATCATCCATCATCAATGGTTTTTCCTTCACATTGTTTATTTATTTAATTTAATTATAGATACGTCAGAGAATCGCAGACTTTGGAGTATTATTGGCTATCGTGATAATGGTACTTATTGACTACTTCGTTGGTATAAATACCCCGAAACTCACCGTACCAGAAAAGTTCCAGGTACGTAATCTATAACTTACACGTCATCTTTACATTGTTCATTATATGAACCCTATTACTTACACAATATTTTTACAATGTTAAATATATGAACCAAAGACATCAAACATAATGTATATAAAGAAGATGGTTCACAGCCCTCCTATGTAATTTTGCTTTGTTTATTTCAGCCGTCCCATCCATCACGTATAACCACGGGTTGGTTAGTGTCCCCTTTCAGTGATAAGAATCCATGGTGGTTGTATCTAGCCGCTGGTGTACCCGGTCTTCTCTCCACAATTCTCATCTTCCTTGACCAACAGATCACTGCTGTCATCGTCAACAGAAAGGAAAATAAACTTGAGGTTTGCTTTCATCTTCTACCATTGATTATCAGCTTTTTTCGAACAATGTAAATCACATTAATTATTAAAGAATTCGTTTATGATATTGGATGTTCATATTGACATATCAAGATAGCCAAATAATGATCATATTTGCTGAATAGAAATAAAGAGTTTCGAGAGTGTTTTTGGTTTTTACCTGAGATCATTTTTTATTAAAACTGACATATGCATTACGTTCCGGATATTAAGGTATTTTGAACAGCGCTATTTTTTATCGTAATACACTACAGATACTTGTATGATCCGTTATATTTGAGACGTCCTGTATGACTTCAGAATGTGTAGGACCAACCAGTAGAACCTGTATCAAAAATTAATTATTAAATCTTTTAAAAATAAGTCCATTCCATTATTCATGAATTATGAATTATCGTTATATGAATGTATGCGTACTTGCATTTGTTTTTTTTTACATAACATGTATGATTTACAAGCAATTGTCTTAATATCCTATCTTCTAAATGAATACACGTTCAGCCTCGTCAAAAAGAAATATCATATTTGTCTAACAAAAATGATAACTTTTATTTTTACAGAAGGGAGTAGGATATCACCTTGACATGTTTGTAGTTGCTATATGTGTTACCATTCACTCTCTGCTGGGTTTACCTTGGTACGTGGCTGCAACTGTTTCCGCACTTGCGCATATCAACAGTCTTAAGAAAGAATCTGAATGTACAGCACCAGGAGAGAAGCCATCCTTCCTTGGAGTAAGGTATGTCAAATGTTTGATAAGTCTTATCTTTTCTGATTCTGAGTCAGAGGTATAGTCAGTTCTGTTTCCGTCCATCGTTCCTTGTCGTTAACTTTTGTTATAAACCAGAACAACCGAAGAGAATGAACTACAGCTTCGTTTTGGTCAATAACCTTCAACAGGAGGCATCACATCAGAAACAAGTAGGTGTCAAATGTAAAATGAAAAGGGTACATTATTTTTGTTCGGATACATCAAGTTATCAACACTATATAGTATCTCTAATCGTGCAATCATACTCTTCTTAAATTGTGATGCCTCTGACCTGTTACTCAGCATGGGGTAGTGTGAGTAGATCAGATGAATCAAATCAGCTCGCTAATCATATTAAGATGACTATTTCTTCATTTTTATGTATTTGATCTATGTGTGTCCAATATCTTAAATCTCAGCTATTCGCTGACTCATGTAGTACTTCGAAATTAAAAAAATAGAAAAATTCATTCGATTCTTACAGAGAACAACGAGTTACCGCCCTTTTCATCGGTATCCTTAGTGGTTGTGCAGTTTTGATAACCTCTGTACTCAAGGTATATAGTTTATTCAAATACTTATACATGTATATTCATTTGTAATTTATGTTTATTTATTGATAATTAGTCCTAGGATATCAGATATCATTTACTTCATAAATACCATAACCATGTAAAATATCCAGTATTAATATTGTAATCTTACATGAATACAAAATTGTATCCCTGTGGTCAGGGAATTACATATATGAGCCGACCAACGAAGTCAAATAGGAAACTAAACATGGATGTTTGGGACAACCAATCCACGTTAGCCGAAATATTTAATGATAGCTTGTGTTCCAATTGTTTAATATATGATTTTCCAATAAACTCGTGAGACAGACATACACCAGACATAACAAAATTTCACGATATTTTCATTGTGACGTCAAAATAAAAGGCATAACACCACATCGAGGTGCTTCAAGACCATGCCATCAGATGTGACGTCACAATGAAAAATTTGCCAAATGATGTGATGTAATGTGTCTGTGCATATGAATCAAAGGTTTAACAGGAACGATCATATCTTTTATCTGGAAATGGACTATTGGTGTTAGGTAGGAAGATAATTTTACTTTAATCTGATATGTAATGATTGAAACCAAATGAAACATTCGATGACATGACCTCATTGATGTGATCCATTTATGTAATTTAAGATTTTTTCCGTTTTGATCGATTCTTACTAAGTTATGGCCCCTTAACTTTTGGAATTTTATGAAGTTTAGATTTTAACATGTGCTAGATATTTTTTGGCTTTGATTTCGAATATTGAACTTATTTTGGTACAGAAGTGTACATCTTGAGGTGTAATACTGATCAAATTTGAGTTCAGCTTTGATTTGAAGCGTTCTGGGCAAAGTTGAAGGACAAAGTGTTATACCGGAAGGGGACTAATCAATATTGCTCTGCAATCGAGAACTTGCTTGGTTAATTATATACATTCAACGAATAAATGACAAATATGGATAATGACCATATCCCTGTATACAGCACAAAATCGATAATTCAGAAAATCAGAAACCGAAGGCACACAAAATCAGGAAAAAAACAGGAACCAAAGCAAATAAACAGAAACCTCCACCACATGAAAAGAAGCGAACTCCCGATATGGGAGTGAGACCAGGTGCCCAGGAAGAGTAAGCATCTCCTGCTTGCATGCAACACCCGCCGCTGTTAGATATGAATGAATAACTGAAAACAGAGAAAAAATAATTTTGTATAAATTCTGATTTCCAAGATATAGATATCTGAATATATGCTCTTCTTCCCTTAAGAAAAGAGATTATTCAAAACAGAAACTGAGTCAAATCTGAACCTTGTATTCTAGGGCAAAACATTTTTGCATGAATATATGTTCTTTTAAAACAAACAGTCATTCTAATCGTAAACGATTTCGACAATTTAAATTTGAAAATATTAGGGTTTGACTGTTGCCTTATAAGTCAAAACCGTAGCTTCATATGTAGACTTCTTGCTTAAAATTAAAAGATACCGTTGTTTCCGTGGCAACCATCAAAATCGAATTTATAAGAAAACGCTTTCTTCATATTTATCTGAAAATCATGAAATATAAATGAATACAGAGTAATCCTGGAAAAATGTGAATTTATGCAATTCATTATTAATTTCACGCCACCGGCCCAACCTTTCGAAAAACTGTCAAAATAAATGTAGACGAAAATGTACATGAAAAACAAAGATACAAATTTGTTAATTCTGATGTTTTGTCCTGAATTTTACTTCAACCCCTGATCGCAATTCTGACCTTAAGCTACTGGTCAATGAAAAAAGTACACTGAGAGACTATTTATGTATGGTAGGGGATCCGTTTGTGTCTTTATATTAGCAACACAACAGATATAATTGTTTTAGAATAATCTATTACCTTTTTGCAGCATATACCTATGCCAGTGCTGTATGGTATGATTGTTTCAGACTAATCTATTACCTCTTTGCAGTACATACCTATGCCAGTGTTGTATGGTATGATTGTTTCAGACTAATCTATTACCTCTTTGCAGTACATACCTATGCCAGTGTTGCATGGTATGATTGTTTCAGACTAATCTATTACCTCTTTGCAGTACATACCTATGCCAGTGTTGTATGGTATGATTGTTTCAGACTAATCTATTACCTTTTTGCAGTACATACCTATGCCAGTGTTGTATGGTATGATTGTTTCAGACTAATCTATTACCTTTTTGCAGTACATACCTATGCCAGTGTTGTATGGTATGATTGTTTCAGACTAATCTATTACCTATTTGCAGTACATACCTATGCCAGTGTTGTATGGTATGATTGTTTCAGACTAATCTATTACCTCTTTGCAGTACATACCTATGCCAGTGTTGTACGGTGTATTCTTCTACATGGGATTCTCTGCTCTACGGGGAATGCAGGTAATTATTTTTTCTTTGGCAAATGAGGTAAAACAAACATCAATACCCATCAGTTATTTAATCTCAAAGTCGAAAAGGTAAAGCTAAATCACCAGAATTTCCACAGGATCAGTTGTGAACCCCGGATGAAACAATATTTTGATGTGAGACCAGGTGCCCCGAGGAGTGTCAGCGTCTCCTGTTTGTGTGCAACACCCGTCGCAACAGTTCCATGAAAACTTTTTTTCAAATTCGGTGATTGTCTCGATGTACATATTGATATACATACATATCAGATAAAGATGTCTTGTTCGGTGATGTTGACAGCCATTCAATTGATAATCCAAATGTCACTGATCACTCTGGAAAGATGGATCTCATATGCTTTTATAAGACCATCGTAGCGACCGAAGAACTTTTAATCCATTGTGTAGTATAACCCTGAACGATTAGCTTACTTGCAAGCCGTCTGGCTCTAGCGATGATATCGTCATATTTGTAACATGCCCACTAGGAAATTTGAGGGAAAGGCAAATTTCTATTTGGTAGTAAGAATGTCAACACGTTAAAGATGAACCCTGACTGACTTTGGCCTTCGTTACATCCCTTTCTATTTATATGGAAATGTGTTTATCTTTAAAGAAGACCAATGTTAAAGAGAGATTGAGAATACGTAAATTACATGTTCAGCATTATACATACAAAGACTTATGATCTGGAACAAATTTTGCATCAAATAAAAAGCCCTTTTTTGTATTGACAAGAAAGGACATATATACATCACCTTTCTTAGTTTTTGAGATACTTCCTTTCAGGAAGTATCTATCTCTTATGGTAACTGCTGCAAAGTATGCAAATTGAGATACTGCCGCTTTGCACCTCAAAATAAAGTGCTGTGTCTAGTTCAGGAATTTGCTATCTACCACATACAAAATGCAAGAACAAGAATATTCTCCATCTTGAAAACAGTTTCAATTTCATATAGAATAAATGCACCTCACAATATCAACTATAATTCTTGTTTTCACAGCACAATAATTGTGGAGTAGTAATATACTACTTTGTTAGGAAAGATAACTCAAAAATTGCATTAAAGTTATATAGTTTTCTTTCTTATATCAACACTGAGGTTAGATAAACATAGTTTGTGTTGTTTATAGAGAGTTTGTAAGCTTCACATATGCATCCTGTGTTGAAAAAAATCATGATTGTCTCAAGATAAAATTATTCAACATTTCAAAATCTGCTGACAATAAAATTTGCGTAGATCTAGAAGTATATCTCAGGACCTTCAGTCCTTTGATTATTCTGTGTCATACTACACAACATTATTTCAACATTTAATTTCAGCTTGTGGATCGTCTATTCCTGTTCATCCAACCTGCCAAGTATCAGCCGGATCTGCCGTATGTCCGTCATGTTCCGCTATATAGAATTCATCTTTTTACCATCATCCAGGTTCTATGTCTTGGAATACTGTGGGTAGTCAAGACTATTAAAGCCATCTCAATTGGATTCCCACTCATGGTATGTAAATCATACAAAAAAATTATATAGGATTTTAGGGCAACAGTCGGAAATTTATACAGGTCTAACTGGATATTAGAATTTTCCCGGGAGAATATGGCCGCGGATACGGCCAACGACAACACACTCCTACATGTACCAACCAAATATCCAAGAGTCATTGGCCGTTTCCACTGCTAGGGAGAATACTTCTTTATACTAGACTTTTTGGAGAACAATGCATATAGCCATTTCTCCGGGGGGATAGCTATGGAGAAAGACAACTACGTAACATCGGTATATGCAAGCAAATGAAGTTGGAACCAGAGCCAATAGTCATTGACTACGTCATGCAAAAATTATCATTGAAAACACTCAATATAAAAGACTTTTCTGTATATTTCGGTGGTGTACAACTATGTTCATATCACTGATATGAAAAGTTACGACAATGCCAGATCAGAATGGTGTCAATCTTACCAAATGTTTTCAAGATGAAATGGGTTATATCTTGTTTATAAAGTTTCCGAAGTTAGCCGGAAAGACAGAAGTTGCTTGCGATGTGAAAAGAAAGCAGAATATTGAATACTGTATATGCAAATGACTAGAGAATGAATACGTCTATAAAACAATAATTTGCAAGTAATATGTAGATGTTCAAATGGTGGTATTTGAACCAATTTTGAGGTAAAACTTCGTTATGGACAGATGAATCCCTGCGAGATCATGTGTAACTTTAAAGCATTTTATTCATTCTAACCCTTACCTTCCGTATTGGATCCGCACTTTACATTTACTTACATCATCAAATTGAAAAAAAAAATGTTTCTGTATTATTGAACAAGCCGTGGAACATGGTACAGCTGTGTAGAGAAATACTTTGATTAATATTATACTAAGTTGATAGCTTCAAACTCGTTTGTTCTTGATTTACCTAGGTGCTAGCAACAGGTGTGGTCAGAAAGATCTTGGAATGCTACTTCACCCAAGATGACCTCAGATGGATTGATGACCTTCTTCCTGGAAAGGCGAAACATAACACAGAAAAGGTAAGAATATGATAGAGAGTTATATAAACTGAAGTATAGACAAATCAGCAAGACTACAGTATGTTGAAAGAAACAAACTATGTCCGAATAAACCAGACGACTGTACACATGAAATATGAGTAGAATCATTTGCTGGTATACTCTTTGGCGGTTTTATAAAAGTAAACATGTTCGCATGGACAATGACTCGCGAATTTATCCCGGGTTCCTTTAAGTTATGCCTTTGGTATTTACATTCGCTGAGAAAAACTTTCGCGGTATGAGTATGACCGCGAAAGAAGCTAAGGTTAATACACAGCGAATGATTCTATGTATACCGTATAAGACAAATAAACAAGACGAATATAACAATAAAATAAATCGTTTTAACTAAGAACAAACCAATTTGAAATACCTTTAACCGTCACAATTATGAAGTGACAAAGGAATATGATAACGTATTTACTATTTAAAGAAAAGATGAATTAGCAAAACCCCTAGTAGATACTCAAATAATTAAGCAAATCTAGTATGCGGAAGAGATTATATTAGTAATTAAGACAACTTTAAGATTTTTACTGAGGATGGATTTATTATTTTCAGACCATTGTGAGTACGGTACCTTATAAGAACTTCAATGGTAATTCCTCCGTTACCAGCAGTACTATGGATATACACGACAAGGACAATTCACTCAAGCCAACCTTCTTCGTGTCCGACGAATGTGACATACGCAATCGCAGCAAAGAGCAAGGAAACACCAAGTTATGAATATACACCCTGTAAATCCATGTAAAGGACGCTTTGAATTGGCGGAGGTATTACTTGATGAGAAATCCATTAACAGTGTATCATCATTACATGGACAGATTGTTATGTTACTCTAGTGTTTCATCATAACATGGACAAATTGGTATGCTACTCTAGCTGTTTTCTGAATTTGTTATCTTTTTTCTTATTTTATCTTTAAAGATTTTATAGTTACTGGAATCAGTATAGACATTAGTTTCACATTTGTAATGGTCTTTTGAAGACCCCTTTTACGATAACTCTTTGGTAAGCATTTTGTGAATGGCAAATGGTGAATTTACTTATGTACAATCAAAACATGATTGTATTAATATCATTTTTTTGCAGGAAGGGTTCTCATTTTGCCACTCAAAAATTGTACCACAGTTATCATGAAAAGATGATTTATGATATAGTTTCAGCTCCCTATGAAAGTAATTTGAAGTTTTTCGTAGCTTATCACATTTGTTTTACTTCAAAAAGCCTTGATCATGATGAGATTTTATATGTACAGTCTAACCTGTATTCAGCAGTCACCCAAGGGATACCATGAAAGTGACCTCTTAACAGAGGTGACCTTTTAATAAAGGTTCTTAAATAACCATGCTAAAGTACACTTGTTCATAATACAAACGGGAATTTTCTGTTTCATGTATTGTATTGAACAGATACATGCATTATTAAGTGAATAATGTCATTTCATTTTTTTAATCATTGCTGACGTGCATTTAGTAATGAAAATCTTTCGTCTTTTGAAATTGTTGGCACATGAAATAAATGTATGAAGTGTCATCATAAAATGATGAATAAAAAACGGTCAAATGCAAAAGGTTAAATTTTAAAAGGTTCCTGATGTCTGTCTGTCTTCCATTCGCAAGAGAATCACTGAATTTTTCAATCCAGTCTTGAATGACATCATTGCCATCGTCATCGTCTTGCACCCCTTTCAGCCCTCGTGGTACCAGGGATATACGTCCCTGGTGGTACCGAATACGATTTTATTACGCTTTATAAACGCTGATAGCCATTCAATAGATGCTTTCAAGGTAGTATCGAAGTATTTTGCGAATAATAGGACCCGTCTTTTTAATAATGAAAAAAAAATGCAATGGTTGGCGGATTGAAGAGGAGAGGCAGGGTCGTCGGGCGTCCCCCCTCCGGCACGGACCCAAAATTTTCCAAGAACAAGTTTATTTTGACCCACTTTCAGTAAAAAAAATCGGCACAATTTGCTCCTTGACCCCCCAGCAAAGGGAGCGCTAGATTCGTCACTGGAAAAAAAAACCCCCAAGGTCTCACAAATAAATTGACGTAAAAATATCGGCAGATTTAAACGTAAACGGCATAGATCAGGTAAGTAAATTCCTCGGTAGATAAGACTTTAAAAGGAGGCATGCGGGCGAATCATAAAATGACGATGTATAGTAAGTCATCAATATAATTATTTGACCGTGAATTTGTTGGCCTTTTAGGACAAAGACGTTACAGAGGCGAGAAGAAATATCACGCGCAAAATAGATACTGGACAGTGTCCGTTCTTTTGATAATGGGTCACTGCCTGAAACCACTTTCACGTCAGCTTGTGTCGGACTTTTGCTTTCTTTCTTTTTCGGTCTCCCGCAACATTATGTTCAGCCGTTTCTCTACAAATTTCAGCCTTCTGTTTTAAGATTCGGGACCTTGAGTCCTAAAACACCCCTTTCGATCGCAATAGGTGATTGGTTTAATAAGTTAAATCGTTCCGTTTTGATTCAATTGTTGTTGTTGTTGTGATAGTTTCATACCTGATGACGAGTTATTAAGTACCCGATTACATACAAACAGTTCAATCAATTACCGCTGAATGCTGTAGGCCTTGGATGCAATATGTTTGTACAAGTAATTTGGGGCAATTACGGGGGACAGTGTTGTTGAATTTTGAAGTCCAAGCCACCGACCGCTTAATTAGAGTCGAATCGGCGACTTGGGCAGTGAAAGGGGTGACCGCTGACCGCGTTACTGAGGTGACTGCTTATTAGGGTACAATATCATAGTAAAAACGGTCGGGAGGGATTCAGAGTGACCTTTAAGAGGAGGTGACTGTTTAACAAAGGTGACCGCTTCTACAGGTTAGACTGTATATTTTTATTACATGGATATATATAAGCTTATAGTGCTCTTTTTACAAAGAAATATTATTTTCTAGTAAGATATTTCCATTCAACTGTATTGTGTACTTTCTATTCCATATGTGCTGTTTTGGGGGATTTTGTCATACATATAATTTCTTCAACATTTAAAGAAAGTATGAAAAATTAAAGTCGAACTTAATATCATTTTCATCGCATTAAATTAAATAGAATTAATTAAACGTAGTAATCAGATATGACTATACCGTTTAAAATCATTGTGTTGTGACATCATTTTACTTTACCCATTATTATTATTTGTTAACTTTTTCTATGTAGTGAGGTCCATGATTTCTGTGACTTTTATTATCATGGAACTGAATCCCGATCTGAAACGATGTTAGAAATGTATTTTTGCCAGTAGAATTTTAACAAAATGTATTTTAGTCAAAGCAATGCACATAATGAATGTTTTTCACCTAAAGTGTGCCTTAAGCAATAAACAGAATGTGTTTTGATCTTTTCAAAGTAAAAGAATGTGTTCGATCTTCAACAAAGTAAGATTATCCTCTGCATCAAGAATATCTGACAAAAAGAATTGTGCATTTTAGATCATCTTTTTTTTCCTTTGAAGTAAACATTAAAATAAGCCTTGATTAGTTACTTTTATATCCATAACTTTAACACGCTTGACAAACAGACATGTTACATTTATTTTCACACTTTCATGTTAAAGTTAATAAACGCAGCTGTATTTTTTACACACTTTCACCTTTATGAATGACAAATTCATAATAACCATATTTCAATGCATAGTACAAAATTCAGAAAATCATAAACCGAAGGCCTACAAAATCAGGATAAAACAAGAACCAAAGCAAACAAAGAAAAACCTCCACCATGTGAAAAGAAGCGAACTCCCAACATGGGAATGAGATCAGATGCCCAGGAAGAGTAAGCATCTCCTGTTTGCATGCAACATCCGTCACTTCAATTCGATAGAATTGTCACATCCCGTCACTTCCATTTTGGAAGATACAAGTATATTCGGAAGTTGGATGATTCAAATGGTCTAAGAAGGAATATCATCCACCATTCTGGAGAGCGTGACATCATGATGTATGACGAGTTCACCATATCGACCGTAGAACTTCCTCAGTGACGAGTTTAGAAAGAAACTAGAGAAATGAAATCAACAATAAAAAGGAGATCTAGTCGTTTATAAAACAATAAGTCACTTAACCAAATTGAGGCTTGGATAAGATTATGTAAGATCACAAGTTACAACTAATAAAAAGGGAATTGGTGCTGAAAAAGTTTCATCTAAGGTTTGACCCTTGGACTTGTATTGTTTTTCAAACATTGTCATCAAAACTACTAATCAACGGATGGATTTTAATGAAGCATTACAAAATGACATATCCTTATTTACATGATACTGCCTATATTCGTTTACAGGAATAACGCTCGTGACGTCACAATATATCTAAAAACTTGCCACGACGGCTGTTCCAACCTGCAAACTGTACCCGCGGTGACATGAATATAAACGTCACCTTGTTACCTAGAAAAACACGATTTCAGAAAACAATAATGAAACAGACAACTGTGGTGCATATATATAGAATAAATGTCATAATTTGTGTTTTGTTACGGATACATGCAACATACAGCAAGTGCATTTATCGCATGAAATGCAATAACACGCATTACATGTACGATAAATGCACTTGCTGTGTGTTGCATACCCGTAACAAGACACAACTTCAGACACTTAATCTCTATGTATAAATACCACATGAAAAAGAAACATCGATAACGTTTCCTTTCATCACATGACAAATCATTGTTTTCAACTTCTTTCTTGATAAAAAAAACGCACCAAAGTTATTCGTATGTTCAGAATTTCTGTAATTTCACAGTAAAGCGGAAAATTAGTAAAATTCAAAATCATGAACTTCTTTTTACAAATGGATAGTCCTGGTGACCGAAATAAATATCAATTATTCTTATTGAAGTCAAAATTGATTTTTCAAATTTCAACTTCATGGATGAATGAATACATATTCTATAATAAAAAGGTAAAATGGAAAAATTCAATTCTTTCACCTGAATTATGAGAATGTTAATTCAAACATAAAAATTACCAAAAGAAACGATATATTGATATGTGAATGTGTTTTTGTAAAGTTTGATAGAATTCGTTTAAAAAAGCTTAGAGTTGCAGGCAATTAAACTGCCTCTCCCCATAACATTGTTAATACTAATTCACTGCAACATAAACTAGATGTTTTCTCTAAACTGTTACGGATACTACATTATTACAGCAAAGTATAATATTTAACATATAAATATGAATAAAAGTAATCTTTTATTTTGAAGAAGACGACAAATTTACATCAATAATTTTGAAAATAATGTTTTGTTTCTTTCTGTACTATCTCTATTCTGATGATTTTAAACATTGTGATATGGAAGCCTTTTGTCCGCCCAATTACAGAAATAATTCAGTAAAACAAAGATTTTGCGATGAACAAAACAAGGAAATGCGCATTGTATTTTACTTCCACCAGCTTCAATTGTTTAACGTCTTGAAATTCAAGTTAGATAAGCAGCTTGGCTGCCGATACGACCCCATCCCTCACTACATCCACTTCCTTGCTAATGTTCTTCATCGGATTTCAACTACTAGTACTCTCCTTGTGGACACGTTATTACTGGTGACCTTAGTATAGTCAAGAACGACAAGTTGAGATAATTGTTAAAAAGGGTCCCAAATACAGAGAAAGTATGTCCTTTACATGGAACCAAAATGTCAAAACTATTATTGACTCTTGTGAGGAATATGCAAGACGTTGGGCAAAGAAAAAGGATGTACAGCTCGACATCCTTTCCGAATGGATAAAATCCATCAGAGGGTTACTTTTATCAATAATTTACCGATTAAAATCATCTGTGAACACCAGATTCGAGTCTATATTTAAAGAACCTGATGTTGCCACAGAGCTTACCTACCTCCAAGAACATTATGTCATCACACCAGCGGACAAAGCCTCAAATAATTACACATTTACTTGCAAAAAGTACTATTTCGACAGTCTAGTTAAAGAGTTGGGTTTAAATTCGACATCTGGAAATCCCACTTACACCCCAACAAACCTTTCTGCCTCAGAAATAATAGATAACCACACATCAGCTCTTGCTTCCTTTGGCTTCGACACTAACAATTTAGATTTAGATTTACCATACTTATATTGCATACCTAAAATGCATAAGAATCCGTACAAACAACGTTTCATCGCTGGTTCCTCAAAATGTTCTACTAAATCTGTATCGATCTTACTCACCAAAGTTTGATCTGAAATCAAATCTGGGCTTCAAAAATATTGTTCGACAGTATATTCTCGCAGTGGTATCAACCAGATGTGGATTTTAAAGAATTCGAAGGAACTTTTAGAACATCTGAAATCCACACTTTACACTACAATTCCACATTCTAAATTGAAAATTGAAAGAAAGACTCACAAAAATTAGAAATAATGCGTTTACAAGTAAGAACGGTAGTCGCAAATACAAATTTATTGTTGTTAACTATGACAAAACCTACTTTGAAGACTAATGAATTTGAAAACATTAAACATTTGTACTACTTGGTGAGTGTCACTGCTGGTTGACCAAGAGTCCCCGAGGGCACATGTAGGCAGGTTCGATCAATTTCGGTTGTTCATTTCTTCAAACACCTTTGAATATTTCTGTTTACAAAATTCTCTCAAATTTCTAAAACCTGGGTCCTGTAGCATCATATCCCAGCCATTTTGCTATGTCTTTCGGTATAGTAAGGACATAATTTTCACAGATTTTGGTAATATAACATTGCTTTGTTTTTTACCCGAAACGTGCATGTCTGGTCCATGCTGTAAATTTATCTGCTCTAAAATGATGCTAATGAATTTGAAGACGTTAAACAACTGTAAAAGAAAAGTCAGATTCTGAAAATAAGTACACTGAAACAGATATTATTCAGATGTTACTGCTGGTGGACCAAGAGTCCCCGAGGGCACATGTAGCCAAGTTCGATCAATATCGGTTGATCGTTTCTTCAAACGCCTTTGAATATTTCTGTTTACAAAATTCTCTCAAATTTCTAAAACCTGGGTCCTGTAGCATCATATCCCAGCCATTTTGCTACGTCTTTCGGTACTAGTATATTAAGGACATCATTTTCACAGATTTTGGTAATATAACATTTTTTAGATTGAGGATCGCTGACGAGGGTTTTTTTTTACCCGAAACGTATATGTCTGGTCCATGCTGTACATTTACCGCTCGAAAATGATGCTTATGAATTTGAAGACGTTAAACAACTGTAAAAGAAAAGTCAGATTCTGAAAATAAGTACACTGAAACAGATATTATTCAGATGTTAAACTTTCCGATCGATAACCTTTCTGTGGTGTTTGGAGGAAAGGTCTTCCAGCAAATTGTCGGAATTCCAATGGGGACCAATTGTGCCCAACTCCTTGCCGACATTTTCCTTTACTCGTACGAAAATGAATTCATTCAATCTTTGGTCTCTGAAGAGAAAAGATACTTAGCTTCTGACTTCAACTTCACCTACAGATACATAGACGATGTGTTGTCCATCAATAATCCAAAATTCGCGGACGATATGTTGTCCATCAATAATCCAAAATTCGCGGATTACCTGAGCAGTATCTATCCTTCGGAGCTTGAAGTCAAAGAAACTACAGAGACAAATAATTCAGCATCCTATTTGGACATAAGGTTGTCCTACGACACTGATTGTCAAATGAGCACCTCACTCTATGACAAACGTGACGACTTCAATTTCAGCATCTCAAACTTTCCTTTTCTGAGTAGCAACATCCCTTCATCGCCTGCTTATGGCGTGTTCATAACTCAGTTGATACGCTATGCCAGAGCAAGTACCAAATATACGGATTTTGCTCTCTGAGAGCTAGGCATCTTTCAGATAAGCTTCTCAGTCAGGGATGTTTGTGACCGACTAACATCGTCACTGGGGAAGTTCTACGGTCGATATGGCGAACTCGTCATACACTATGATGAGTTAAAGAAGATCCTGACGATAATCTCAACAGCACTCACCGTAGAGTAAGTACCAAATTGAACATCGACGGACCCCTAGCAAGCTAGAGGTGGGACCAGGTGTCCGGGAGGAGTAAGCATGATGTCCCACTCTCCATAGACCATTTGAACCATCCAACCAAAGATTGTACTATATGTCTTCCGAAATGGAAGTAACCGGATGTGACAATTCTACCGAATTGAAGCGGCGGGTGTTGCATGCAAGCAGGAGATGCTTACTCTTCCTGGGCACCTGGTCTCACTCCCATATCGGGAGTTCGCTTCTTTTCATGTGATGGATGTTTTTGTTTGTTTGCCTTGGTTCCTGTTTTATCCTGATTTTGTATGCCTTCGGTTTCTGATTTTCTGAATTATCGATTGTGTGCTGTATACAGGGATATGGTCATTATCCATATTTGTCATTCAAGGCAATCATTGCATTTTCTTCCTCGGTTTGACGGTGTGACAACACTTGTCGCTAAAACGTAACTTAAAGACATTGTGCTACATGAAGATGATAATGGGGATAAACTCTGATTTCTAGTTCTGGATCTCTAGTTTCTGATTGGCTGATCGTTGATGGATACTGTACGATATTGACCGCTGACGAAAAATTTGACTTTGTATGCATTTTTTAGAATTTTAACTGTCTGTTCATAGTTTTCCATGCTTCATCCTAGTCTCATGGACATATTCTTAATTTGTCCCTGCAAATTGTTTATCTATAAATGGAACGGAAATAAAACAAACAAATAATGAAAATCAAACAAACAAACCTACAACAATCAAAGACACTCACATGAAAATACCAACCGAGAAGCAAATCTTAGGCGAAATTGAAATATAAATGACCATATGACCATACATTAAAGGATGCTCTATTCTATAGAAGGTCACCTACTGTGCATATAGTAAATGGTGTTGTTATCCGAAATACTTCCTCTCACAATTTCGAATATATCGCCTGACTATCATTTGAAAAAATGGAATTGCTCGACCAAAAAAAAAAAAAAAAAAAGAACCCTTCAAAATAAATAACCAGGTAAAATTTAGCTTTTCTCTCGGTTCCATGTATTAGCATTAGAAATAGGACATTCCAATAACTCAATAGGCACCTATGCCGATATGTATTACACTTAATTGTCTCATGATGCAATTAGTAGAGCAACCAAGTCGCTAAATTTGAAATTTTAATGAACACCCCTAACACAGGGCTAAATTTCATATCAAACGAAAGAATATAACGTGGGCCATGCGTTTGAGGTGTCGTAAACAAATTCGTATGGTCAGAATTTCTGTAATTTCACAGAAAAGCGGAAAATTAATAAATTCAAATTCATAGATTTTTTAACAAAAACTTACTTCATTTTACAAATGGATAATCCATGTGGCCAAAATAAATGTCATTATGCTTATTGAAGTCAAAAGAAACTTTTTGGATTAAATTGATTTTTCTAATTCCAACTTCATGGATGAATGAGCACACATTCTAACATAAATAGGTAAAATGGAAAAATTCAATTCTTTCACTTGAATTTTGAGAATGTTGATTCAAAAATAAAAATAACCAAAAAGAAACGATATTTTGATATGTGAATGTGTTTTTTGGAAAGTTTGACAGAGATCTAGATTTACAAACTTAAGAGTTACAGGCAATTAAACTGCCCCTCCCCATAACATTGTTAATAACCATCACTACAAAATAAACTAGATGTTTCCTCGATACTGTAACGGAGTTAAACACCACATAATTACAGCAAAGTCTAATTTTAACATACAAATATGAATAAAAGTATTGTATTTATTTTAAAGTAGACGACAAATTTACATCAATAATTTTGAAAATAAAGCTTTTTGTCTTTCTGTACTATCTCTATTCTGATGATTTCAAACATTTAATATGGAAGCCCTTTGTCCGCCCAATTATAGAAATAATTTAGTAAAACAAAGATTTTGCGATCAACAAAACAAGGAAATGCGCATTGCGTTTTACTTCCACAAGCTTCAAGTTAGATAAGCATCGTAGCTGCCTATACGTCCCCTTCACATTCAAGGCAATTATTGCATTTTCTTCCTCCGTTTGACAGTGTTAAAACACTTGTCGCTAAAACGTAACTTAAAGGCATTTGAACTACATGTAGATGTAGATGATAATGGAGATAAACTCTGATTTCTAGTTCTGGATCTCTCGTTTCTGATTGGCTGATCGTTGTTGGACATAATACGACATTGGCCGCGTACGAAAAATATGACTTTGTATGCATTTTTTAAAAAGAGTTTTGACTGTCTGTTCATCATTTTCCATTCTTCATCGATATTGAAATAGAAATGACCATACATTAAAGGATGCTCTATAGAAGGTCACCCATAATGCACATAGTAAATGGTGTTCTTATCCGAAGTACTCCTCTCACATTTTCGTATATAACGCCCGACTATTTTTTCTGATTTGAAAAGAACACTTCAAAATAATAAATGAGTGTAACCAGGTGCAAAATAGCTTTTCTGTCGGTTCCAGTATTACAGTTGGAAATAGGACATTCAAATTACTCAATATTAGGCACCTAAAATTGCGGATATATATTACACTTGTCTCATGATGCAATCGAATTGTTGTAGCTATACATGTAACATAATGAATTTGGACTTCTGATATAATTTTTGTAATCGGCTATTCATTTTATCAATTACATTTTAACCGTGTTTATTCACTGAAACTTTCTTGCTGATCTTCTTTTTGGTACTAACGCTGAGCTGACAACACCAGTCTCGTCGTTATAAAAGTCTAATATTGTTGTCGTATCTTGGACTCTTGAATATTCGTAGTGGAAAATCGGAACTTGGATACATTACACTGACTTCAGTCATACTGTTCATACCTTTTTTCATACTTTTTATTTTATTCGGAGCGCTTCGGGAAAAACGATCAAACTTTCCGTTGTCAACAGACCAGAACACACATTTTTCTGTTTTTCCTCTCCGAAATATATAGCTGTTTATTTGTTTTATTGTAGAAGTATGTATATAGTCATCATTAATGTAGGGTTGCTCAATTACGTTACCAATATTACGTATGACTATGTGGTGTTTGTGCTATGTACAGCATCACAAAACAAAGCCCCCCCCCCCCGATTCTGTGACACTTTAGGACTTTCCATGAGATCCCCTGGACGCCTAAAGGGAGGTTCTCTGACCCAATGCATCATGAAAAGCATCCACTTAATTTGTAACAGCTACGAATCTGAATGAGGGTAAGTACGGATGATAAAATTGAAAAATTGCACAACGTTAACGAAATGTATATTTCAATGTTTAGAACAAAGAAAACGAAGAGTCCAAACTTTGACCAATGTACTTGGCATATATATTTACATCACTGTAGTTCTAAAATGAACGTCGTAAGATACTTTTTATCATTTAATAGAAACTTCATGCGAAGTTTTGAAATTCACGTATTTTCATTACAACTTGTCACAAACGGGTCTCCATACGTGATCTTCACTTGGCATATTAAAATAAGGTATTTTTCACGAATTTGTCAACAGGATGACAAAATTCCTCTTTCGGCAGTAACTTTTATCAAACATTATAACGTATATATACCGACAAAAATTACGATTTGATAAAAACTGTAACACGTGGTCTACCGAATCTTAATCTCAGAATCTTCTTTAGGAAATGACGGTTAACTTTAAAGTGTATACGCATTAGTTATTTATATTAATTTATAAGCCTCTAGAAACATTAATGATAAAAAGGCCTCAGAAATAATATACATATATTTGTCGATATGTTTGGAGACAAAAATTCAGTCTCGGGGCTTTAGATAATACATTAACACGGATTCTTCATATTTCATAGAAATTTGCATAAAACTGCCATTTTTCGAGAGAGGAGAAAATATTCTACCTCCAAAATAACTCTATATTATATTTACATATCTAATGCAAGAATTGCAATGACTCTCTATACAAAACAGAGCCAAATATAGGAATACAGAGGATGTAACCGATGAATATTTTGTTTTTATTTTTCACGGTTTTATCACTTTTTACCCAATTTAAACAAAATCTGACCATGATGTACTCTTTACGACAGCTGTTCTTGAAAGCAGGGGTATTCAGCTAAAAGTCAAGACCAAATTCAGGCCTGTGTTAGGGGTGTTGATTAAACTCGAAAACTAAGCCCCTTTTTCAATTTGGTCGCTCTACTAAATCGAAGTGTTGTAGCTATATACATGTGACATAGGAAATTTGGACTTCTGATTTAATTTTTTTGTCGGCTATTCATTTTATCAATTACTTTCCTTTTTAAGCGTGTTTATTCAATGAAACTTTCTTGTTGATCTTTTTGGTACGAACGTCCGACGCTGAGTCGACGGCATGAGTTTCGTCGCTATAAAAGTTTGATTTAAACATATTTATTGCATATATAGCAAGGGATTGGCGACATGTAAAACATACTTAGAATTCGCCTCTCCAACAATTTTACAAAACCATACAATTATAATAGCATGCGTTAATTATATTGAAAAATACGAGTAATACAAATGTTTACATAAATGGAATTTCAAATATTTTATGTTATTTTTTAAGGAGTGAAACGTGCTGATATTTACAAAGTGCAAAAGAAAAATTAAATGTGGTTTTAATACTCATGGTTACTAGAAGATAGAAGAGAAGGGGGGGGGGGGGTCGCTACGCTACTAAAATCTTTTACTTTGAGATATGTATCTATGGACTGCTTTAAAAATTTCGATATTGTTAGTATAAGAAAGGTCAGGGTCACCATATAGAATAGTACCGATGTCAGGGCTGGCTCCAATTTGGTTCAATTTGGAAATGGTGTTATATTGTTGACATTGAATAAAAAAGTGTAAAGCTCGCTCATCTTGTGCACCACAAGAGCACATACTACTATTCGTAACATTAATTCGAAACAGATCACCATTTAAAGTGCTGCAACCATGTCTTAGCCGCGAGTGTAAAATTTGAAGTTTTCGATCTCCAAAATCAAAATGAGCCGAGCGAGTAGTTTCAGATTTTAATTTGGCCTTAAACTGGGATAAGGAGGTGCTGCTTCGTACGGATAGAAGGAGATCATTCCAAGCATTGATTGACGAAGGGATAAATGAGGATTGGAGAAGACTTGTTCTACAAAATGGTAAGTTAATATTTTCACTATTTCTTAAATCATAACTGTTTGAAGAGCCCACTTGGCTTGGAATAAGATTTGACAGATAGTCAGGAGCAAGATTATGTTGGACTTTATACATTAAATTCAATTTTCTATTATGCCGTCTTTCTTTCAGGGTTTCCCATCCTGTCTCAAAGTAGATAGCTGCCCTACTACAGTACGATGGTAGTCCAGTCACAATTCGCCCAGCTTCTAATTGAAATTTCTCCAATCTTTCTTCATCAAAATTACTTAAATTGTCCCAAACTTCACTCGCGTACTCGAAAGATGGACGGATAAAGGTAAGATAGATGTAAACGTCTTCAAATTGAATAGCATCATTTAAGAACAGATAAATTGGCAGCATGGACCAGACATGCACGTTTCGGGTACTCAACCCTCGTCAGTGATCCTCAAATCTAAACAATGTAATATGCCAAAAAAGTATGAAAGTTACTTTGTCGAAAAAGCGTACCGAAAGACGTAGCAGGATGGGTGGGATATGATATTAGACAGAAAATTTTTCTTAATTGTATATTTAAGTTTTCGTAAAACAGATATTTGTTTTGAAACTCTGGCTATAATAGAATCAACGTGTTTGGTCCATTTAGCATCAGCAGAAAATATTATTCCAAGGTGTCTATGTGTAAGTGATGGATGTATCATTTCGCCATCAAAACTAAAATTTAGGGAATTATAATCAATACTAGAATTTCCAAATATCATAATTTCAGTTTTCTTAGGGTTAAAATCAACTAACCAGTCTGTTGCCCATTTCTTAATTTTAAGAAGATCATTGTCGTCTTTAATTTTTTGTAGATTAGAAGAAGTATGTGAATTTGATGTATCGTCAGCGAACAGTCTCGTCAGTCCTAGTAGTCCGTCTGGAAGGTCATTAATGTAGATTAAAAAGAAAAGGGGGCCGAGAACGGACCCTTGTGGGACACCGGCCCTTAGATGACCTGTTGATGATGCTGATTCTTGGAATTTTACTTGTTGTGTGCGCGAAGATAGATAATCAGATATCCAGCTTAAAACCCTACCCTTAAAACCATATTTATCGAGTTTATATACAAGGCCTTTGATCCAAACACGATCAAAGGCCTTACTAATATCGCAGAACGTAAAGCAAGAAAATTCTCTATTATCAATTGCAACACAAATTTGATGATATATCTCTATTAACTGTGTAACTGTAGATTGTCCAGGTCTGAATCCGGCTTGAAGTCTGTACAATAAATCGTAATTTTGTAAGTAGTTGTAAAAATGTTTAAACATAACACGTTCAAATAATTTACCTATGCAGCTTAATAAAGAAATCGGCCTATAGTTACTTGGACTGGATTTTTCTCCTTTTTTAAAAATGGGTAATACATAGGCATGTTTCCATTGTGAAGGAAATTTTCCTAACTGAAGGGAAGATGATAGAAAGTGGTGTAGCTATTTCATTACAGACATTTTTGAGTAGAAGATGACTAAATTCATCAGGTCCAACAGCTTTCTTGGGATCTAATATTTTAATTTGATCAATTATTTCATCAATTGAAATATCTACATCAGATATTTCACTGTCAGTGCGATTCTCAAAGGGAGGTAAATCGATATTTGAATCATCCAAATCGGAGACGCTACAAAAGTAATCATTAAACATATTACACTTACTTTCGTCAGAGAAAGCTGATTGGCCGTTATAATTAAGTGTCGGGATTTCATTGTTTTTATTTCCACCTTTGATCAGTGATCCAATCAGTTTCCAATATGTTTTACTGTCGGTCTGTTTATAATCACGTAATGAGTCGTTCATGCTTTCAAAATATTTTTCTTTCAGCCTCTTTTTCAAACTATAAAAGTTTGATTTTAACATTGTTGTATCGTATCTTGGACTCTTTAATATCCGTAGTTGAAGATCGGAACTTGGATTGGTTTGACAGTAAGTGTTTTGAATATTTTCCTCTGACATTGTCGTCATAGCATTTTCTATATAGAGAGAACCCCAGACAATGCATGAATTTAATATATAGTGTTTTCATTTTCGTGCGTGAACATCGACGGAGGATGCGGCTAGCCAACAGGGGATGCTTACTCCTCCCGGGCACCTGGTCCCACACAGTGTTGATTAAACTCGAAAACTAAGCCCCTTTTTCATTCTGGTCGCTCTACTTTATATACCACAACATTGAAACTACGTTCCATTACAAATGAATCCAGCTGACCAGGCTATATACGGTCAATTCCTGTAAATATGATAGGAAGTGGTGTTTGGTTATTTTCTTGACAACAATAACGAGAACTACTCGTTTGTCACAGATACATTTGATATTCTGATGTGTCATTTGCACAAATACTTGACTTGATTTGATTTGATATGGTGGGTCCGAATGATTACCTAAATTCGACCAAATATGAATTTGTGAAGGGTTGTAAGGAACAGTTTGACGGTTTGAGTGATTTTCTTCCTTCAGAACACTTATCGCTGTTGTCCTTCGCTTGAAGAGCCGCATTCTTGCAAGACACATATGGGAATCGATATATCTGATGTAAACCATCTCAAGGATGTGGAAAGTTTTGTAATGAAAAACGTGCAGTAGGAGGTATATTGGGAGAATATTGGGAGTATGGATTTTTTCAAAAGATTCAACAAAATGCAAGTTCATAGTTCAAAATCTCATGAATGTCGATAAAATATATGCCTAACCTCCATAACAATGCAGTCATTGTCTATTTTCCAATACTCAAAACATCCTCCGTAACTATACAACCTACATAACGGTAATATTTTAACGCTTTATCATAGATCTGGCGATCACATTTTTATCCGGTTTTAAGTAATGAGTAACTAGTAGAAATATTTAAGCTCTCAATCCATAAATCGACGGTTAATGGGGGATGTACCGATAATATGCGTAAACGTCTAACTCACGTAACGATCAAGTTCAGGTTCCTCACTTTGCCTTTTTTATTTCTTTTTGGTGATTTTTTTCAGTAGAGGGCCGAACAAGCGTTGAATAATGTTGAGCAAAAAATGTTACGTGCATGAAAATATTGGTTTGAAATTTTCTTTAAGAAGGTATAGAGTTGGAACACTTCCGTTATATTAATATAGACACTTATTTCTTGTTGCAGTGTGGAGCAGTTAAACTCGTTCCCCGTGACTTGATGTCTGTTAAGTGTATTAATCACTTCTTTCCAGCTCTGAAGCTTGAAAGAAGCTTTGTTTTGGCCCTTTATCAATTTGACATATATATTTTTTTGCTATTTCGGAAACTTGCCATTTCATAAAAAAAAAATATCGAAATTAAAGGAGGTTAACATCTTAGCACCATCCTTCCAACGCTATATTGAACACATATTTTAATTCGATGTGTTACTGAATCGACCTTACAGGATTTGGAGCCGCGCACTCTCTGTAAAGAAAATGCAGAAATCTAAATTCTTAAAATAAAACCAGAGGGCGATAGTTAAATGAATTTGGTTGGAAGCATCACTGATGAGAATTTAATATTCGAAACACATCTCTGGTGCATGAAAATATTGGTTTGGTATTTTCTTTAAGAAGGTATTGAGTTGGAACGTTAACACTTCCCTTTATATTGTATTTCTATCTCTGTGCAATAAATTGAACAGTATAGCCTCCGTAACACTGTTTTAAAAGGTATCAATTTTCATTTTCTGAATGTCCAATTTGAAAAATTGAAAGGATATATGCAATACAAGTTCCATATTTTTTTTACCTAGAATAGTAACTGAATTTCTCGTTACAACATATCTCTTTTAATCAACATATATACTTTTTATTGTATGATATCATCATAGAGACGTACATGTATAAAGTGGATTTCTAGGACAGCTAAGCTCAAATATAGGAAAATTAGCATTCATTCATTCATTCTTTATTTATTTCCTTTCCTAGGAGATATAAACATATTTACATTATGTAAGAAAATATAAAACATATTCAACATAGTTAAAGCAGATGAAAATATACAGGTTGAACACATAATTACGTGGAGATCAATGTATATAGCGTACACTTGAAAAGTGTCAAAATATGTATTCAATCATATATTGCTCAACCTAAGGCAGAAAAGGCTGCATGAAATGCAGCTGCCTTACCTAAAAGACTATAGCCAATGAACTTTTATACGCAATATATGCATTACGTAGGAACCTATAATTCATCATTCGAAAAGAATGAAAGTAACTCGCCATTTGACAGTCCGCTCAATTCTGTGCAGATTCTAATGTTGGGAAGATTAATAATTTCCTGCCACCATTTTTCTCTCAACAATTGTGTTGAAGGACAGGAGCAAAAAACCATAAATTACGAATGGGCGATCACAAACTTGACAAATAAAAACGTTGTCTGAAGAGTATGAGAGTAGTTTACATATGAATTTACAAATAGAGATATCGTCGTAATTGAAGACAATTTCAAAATCAAATGTGGATTATAATCTTCAAAAACATTACGGACATGGATGAAATCGTCGTCTGTGTCCATTCTACTACGACGATTTTGCCGATGTAAGTCCCGCACGGTATAATTTACCGACCTTTTCCAAGTATAATCCAGATTGTAACCATTCTGTAAGATGGTCCATCATATTGTAAGTTTCTAAAACATGTAAAATATCAGGGATAAAACCATATTGTAAATTAGACAGATCTGTTCTCACTTCGGAATTTTGTTCATTCCGAGGTTCGCAACCGTTCCTGTGGAAAATCTAATGATTTTGCCTTGCCTTCTCGACTATGAGACTGAATTACTGATGGGTACTTCTGTTATGTTTATTATATGAAAAAAGTCTAACTGAAAATATCCGTTTTGGTAAGTGATCATTGTCCATTTGGCAAAGTCGACCGAAGAACAATAATTTTCCTTCTGTCAATTTCTGATTCGATTGGGAGAACATTGAAAAGGGATTCACATATGTTGGATCTACATCGAGGTGGTAGATTTAGCGCGTTTTTACACATAAAGTGTTGAAAAACATTCAATTTCCTGGAATCTCTTACAGAATAGCCATTCCATAACTAGCAACAATATAGAATACTTGGTAGAATTACAGTTTTGCATAAGTGTGAAATGGTCATTGGGTTAAGGTAAGGTGATCCTAGATCGGCGAACGAAAAATACGATTTGCGGCCCTTGTCACAAGCTTATACTCGCATGGACGATTACATTCCCTAATGTCCAGAACGTTGTCCATTTCAGCCTCCTTCCCTTTGAATTTAAGAACGCAAGATTTATGAGCGTTGAAATTAAAGCGCCATTTTATGGAATACTCTAAAGCGGTATTGAGCATCTCTTGAAGAATGCTTGGGAAATTGCTATCAAAGAGATGTCATCGGCAAGAGTCGGTTAACTGCTCGGAATGTTCAATACACCAAAACTACCTGTGTGCGATTGTATTTGAATCATCAAATCATTTACGAATGCAAGATACAATAATCCGGATAACATCCCACCTTGCCTCACACCTTAGTCTACTTTGAACCATCTCGATTTTACAGTCATTGTAAGGATTAGGTAATTGAAAGGATATATGCAATACAAGTTCCATATTTTTTACCTATAGTAACTGAATTTCTCATTACAACATATCTCTTTTAAGCAACATATATACTTTTTATTGTATGATATCATCATAGAGACGTACGTAGTGGATTTCCTAGGAGCATTAGCATAAAATCATTCCAAAAACAGTATAATCTGTGTTCATGCAGCTATGTCAGATAAGAAAACGTAAATCTGTGAAGAAAATGATGACCTAGATAAACTAGAAAGGTGACAAAATATATATTGTACTTTGTAATAACCTACGTAACATAAGACTAACGGTTTATTAGATCAAGAATTTCACGAAACCTTACAGGAAGCAAGTACGGAAGGTCCTCTACAAAGCTTGTGTTTTTCGTGTCAATTGACTTACAAATATGACCATCAAGGGCTCTGATTGGCTGACGCATTTTCGACATCTCCAAAACTGATGCTCATAATTCTATGAAACCTTAAAGGAAGTAAGTACTCAATGGCCTCCACCAAATTGTCCGCTATCATTCTTTTGTTTGCAACTCAGGTGAGCGATGTGGCACCCATTGAGCCTCTTGTTTTCTTTTCTTTTTAGCTCTACTGGTCAAGACCAGTCGAGCTTATGCGATCGCCCTATGTCGATCCGGCGTCCGTCCGCTAAACTTTTCTTGTGGTTCTAAGTCCTTCTCTAACTGCTGGTGATGGAAAGTTGATTCTTTTGCAACATATTGGTCTATGGTCTAGCTGTGCATCTGTTATTTTGTTTGAGCCAATGACCCCCAGGATCTTAGAAAATGGGTGTGGTCATTTCTTCATATATAACTCTATGTAACTTTGTGGTCACCATTTCTAAGAAGGTTTCAATGATAGAAAGATGATTCTTTTTCATTATAATTTGTCTATGGTCTAGTTGTGCACCTGATATTTTGTTGAGCCCTTAGATATTGCTCCTTGTAAATATGTAATCTTGTGGTCACAATTTCTAAGAAGGTATAAATAATAGAAAATTAATTCTTTTTGCAGTATCAAAAGTCTTATTATCTAGATGTGCACTTGATATTTTTAGCTCCTGGTCCCCAGGGTCTTAGGTGTGGTCATTTTCTCCTATATAACTCCATGTAATCTTGTGGTCACCATTTCTCAGAAAGTATAAATAATAGAAAGTTCATTCTTTTTGCAATATTAAAGGTCTATGATCAAGTTGTGCACCTGATATTTTGTTTTAGCCCCCGATCCCCAGGGTCTTAGAAAATGTGTGAGTGTGGTCTTTTTCTCATTACATGTATAACTCAATGTTAATTTGTTGTATTTGTATCCGTGATCGTATTTTTCAGTTCCCTCCTTTGTTGAAGGAGCACCCATGTGCATAGAGGTAAAAAGTGTGCAAAACACATAAATAATAAACTATCTAAAATATTTTTTTTTAGATAAAAGAATTTCTCTTAACTAAGATAAAAACAGAGGAACTAAACGATAGAATAGTTATAAGTAAGAAAGTGTGGTGCAAAGAGTAAACACTTGTTTTTGAATTCTATAACTGTTGTTTCACTTAGATTAATTTAACAAAACATCCAGGAGAGCTTCTGTCTCGTCAGAGACTTCTAGTTTCCTTTTTGGGTCTTTTGAAATTTAGGGTCCTTTGAGCTTTGGGGTTCTCTAAAGATTGAGGTGTCCATTTGGATTCCTTTTAGGTCTTGTTGGGTAATTCGACGTGCTGTTCTGTCCGACTTCGTTTTGGATTTTAGAATCATCATTAACGAGACGAAAGCAGATCAGGAAGAGTTTTAGGTGTGTCTTTATTATTATAAGAAAACTAATCAAACTTGACAAAATGATAAAATCAATGTTTAATCTATCCTGCTTTGGTCCGTTTTTGCCTGTGATTATCGGAATATTTCTGGGTTTTACTTTGAATATGATGCTTGCTCCGTTTCTGGATGAAATTTGTGATCCAAGGGATTTTCCTAAAGCAAGAGTAGATGTGAGGGAGACAAAAGTTGATGAATTAAAGCAGCCAAATGTGGTCAGTGTGAGTGCTACTTCTAAACGCGCAGATTGGGAGATGCCAAATAAACTTGTTGATGAATCTAAGAAATTAGTTCGTCCAAGGTTTGCTTCCACTGAACTTGGCATCAGAGAGAAGCTATTTGTAGCTGTTCTGACGTCATCACCAGGGTTTAATTCCTATGCCCTTGCAGTCAATAAAACTGGAGCACACCATGTCACCAAAATGATGTTCTTCAGTTCGGCAAAACCGAATAACCCTTCTCCCGGAATGCCGTATGTTAGTTTTCCAGATAAAGATAGTAAAAATCTTCCAATTCATACATTGAAATACATAGCTGAACATTATTCTAATGCATATGATTACTATATGTTTATTACGGACAGAACTTATATACGTGCTGAGAAAATATATGAATTGGTGAGTCACATTAGCATTAGTGAAGAAGTACATATGGGAGTTCCAGATACAACAGATAGTGGTATTTGTACACTGGAGGGTGGAGTCATCCTTTCTCAGGTATTGTATATTAATTTCTTTTAATACTAAGTAGGCAGTGGCTCTGAAAATGAACATCCATACCTATAATATACATGTAGAGATGGTTCTCCTCCTGTAAACATATACATGTAAGCAGGCCGTCATGCGAATCTCGTACATGTACGTATTTATTTCAATTTGTTGATCTCACAGCATTACCTAGGATTTTTCTGTCTTAAATTTTTAAAAAGCCTTATATATAATATGAGAGTCTGGCCCAAATTGAAAATTCCCAATTTGACATACTCTAAAAAGTGAATGAATAAAAGAACAATTATACCGTATTTGTGTTCTTTTATCTGCTCGCAATCTTCAATCACTGTGTGTACCACATGAGTGACAGACTGTTGGCAATTGATCAGTGAAGGTTGATTAATCACTATTACATGTATATACATGTAGACTGTAACAGGCTTTCTTATTCAAAACACGTGCATTAGAAACTCTACCTTCAATGACTGTGGCTTGACCTAAATTATGATTATGAAATAATCTTACTTTTCAACAAATACAGAGTTCTTGAAATCTTCCAATGATATGTGGGACATTTTAGGATTTTTTTGGTCCAAATAATAGATATAACGTGAGATTTTATGGGACCTAAGCATCTTTTATAATGTTTATCATGTTTATCGGTAAATCCGATAAAACTAATTATGCTTTTCATCATGTTCATAAACTCTGCAGATACAAATGTACAATGTACATGTACAATTAACATGCTTCACATGACCCTTACAGACCTACAAGTATCAGTACTTTGTTTCGACAAAGAGACCCAGCTCTACATGAATATATCTAAGACATGAATTTTTATTTTCAGATCCACTGCCCAATTTTTTAAAGCCCCTCCAAAAATATTGCCCTCTCTCTGTGCATCTGTTAACATGGTTAATTTGCTTGTCCTGCATGCTCTTTCCACACATTTTAATGGAAAGTTCAAGTATATTTCGGGATTACTGTATAAAACTTTGATGGCGTTAATATGACTTAAAGTCCTCTACGGTGGCACACTCTGCCTCCTACATGCGAGGTATTTTCTAATGATTATGTACATGTAGTCATGCTATTTATTTATGTCATCATGCAACTTATTTATGTCAACATGCAAGATAAATATGTTGACATGCAAGATAATTATGTTAACATGCAAGATAACTATGTTGCATGTTGACAAAGTAAGTTGCATGCTGACATACATTGTAAATAAGTTGCATGTTGACATAAATAAGTTGCATGTTAACATGAATAATATGAGTAAGTTGCATGTTGACATATTCTAAAGAAAAATTAATATCTTGCATTTACATGATGTAGGAGGCAGAAGTCCTCTGAATCTCTTGGTTATATAGAGTAAATTCTTTCTGCAAAAAACCCTTAAGGTCTAGCTGTGAACCTGATATTTTGTTTGAATTCAATAGACGATTTTCACATTACTGCAGTTGACTTGTATTTTATACATCCTAAGACCTGACATCACAAGATTTGACGTAACTTTTAACTGTGATGTCGTATCTGATTTATGACGTCACAATTAGAAATAACGTCAAAAGTAGTGATGTCGGGTCTTGGAGTGTCTGAAATTCAAGTCTACCGGTAATATGAAGAAGGTCAATTAGTTCAGTGGACAAGTTACTACATTTATTAGTTTTTTTTCCATGTAAATCTTATTCTGTATATGTTAATGTAATTTTTCAGTCCGTCATAAGGCAGGTGATATCTGACTTAGATTGGTGCCTCATTAATGCAAAGACAAGACATAGCGATACTCTAGGACAGTGTGTGTACCATGCCTCACTACTCCCTTGTAATGCCATTTCAGGGGTAAGTAATGATATTCTAGGACAGTGTGTGTACCATGCCTCACTAATCCCTTGTAATACAACAATAGGGGTAAGTAATGATACTGCAGGACAGTGTGTGTACCATGTCACTACTCACTTGCAATACCACATCAGGGGAAAGTAGTGATACTCTAACACAGTGTTTACCATGCCTCACTACTCACTTGCAATACCACATCAGGGGAAAGTAGTGATACTCTAGGACAGTGTGTGTACCATGCCTCACTACTCACTTGCAATACCACATCAGGGGAAAGTAGTGATACTCTAGGACAGTGTGTGTACCATGCCTCACTACTCACTTGCAATACCACATCAGGGGAAAGTAGTGATACTCTAGGACAGTGTGTGTACCATGCCTCACTACTCACTTGCAATACCACATCAGGGGAAAGTAGTGATACTCTAGGACAGTGTGCAGACAATCCAAAAGTCACCAGACTTACCAGACATAATCCTTTTAATAAGCCCTTTTCACATAACTGCGTGACTAGCATTTTTTGGACGGCAAGTACCGACTTTCATGATGTCACAGACTCACAGTTAAAAAGTGATTGTCATTGACGTCATATTGCAGGAACTGTTCTTATCTTGCCGTCCAAAGCAACTGGACCGCAGTTATGTGAAAAAGGCTTATTTTGAAAAGAAAAGAATTTATACAAAGAATGTCATGTTGGATTCTCAGTTGAAACCATAATAATTTGGTGTTCTTTCTTTCATTTTCTGATAGGTTTAATCAATCTACCCACTTAATGAATCCTTTTGGTACTATTCACTCTTGTTTCTCGATTAAAAGAAAAATATATTTTCTTAAAAAATTTATCGAAATTTGATAGAAAGTAAATAGGACTTTTGATTATAGGATAAGTTGGTTATCAGGTCTAGTTTTCCTGACTTTTGTAACCATCTTTTCACCGCTGAAACTACACTGTAATAATCTAAAAAGTTGATATCAATATCATATACAATGTACATGTAATGTTCTGATTTCATCGTGCATTAAAAAGTTACTGACCGTTAAATTCAAGTCAAATTTTCTTTCAAATCACCAAATTCTTAGACTGGAAGTAGTATGACTTTAGGTGATCTGTCATTATGTTAAGTGTGCACTTGGAAGCTCTAGGTTCTCAGGTGAGCATTGTGACGTCTTTTATACCCTTAAAATGGAGATATTACTTCAATTCCTTTCTTTATCTAAATGTTAAAGAATTCTACTGTTACCATGTTTACCAGCAAATAACTTTGACAATGATATGGATGTAGAAATTCTTTTCATCTTTACCTAAATAGTTAAAGCAATTACTTAATTCTTTCTTTTCATTTTAAAGGATAAAGTATTCCACCATTATCGGCTGAATGACTTTGACTACGATGACGACATCGAAATTCTTCGTAGAGATCCCAAGTTCAATTCATCAGTGTCTGTATATCCCATGCCGGATGACTTGTCACATTATAAGATCCATAGGTATGATTCACCATAGATTAGCTCACCATAGATTAGCTCACGGGAGTATCGCATTGTTTGTTATTTTGCCTTGGACTAATAAGAAACCAATCAGATTGTGTAAATCATGTCAAATGCATGCTGTTAAATCTGCCATTGCTGTTTAAATGATTTTGCCTGTATGATGAGTCCTAGAAAGGACAATTTCCTCAATAATACACTACCCACCATAAATAAGTATCCAGGTACATGTAGTATAAACATTGGAAATTTCAGGAAAAGCTCATTCCATTATTTTCTCTTCGAAGCTTTTAAATGCATGAAAATTTTCAATATATTATTTGCATCATTTATTTTTGTACAAAAATGGAATATTTTTAAGAATTTTTTTTTGAATTTTTTCATATAAAAAATTGACATTTTTGGGGGAAAATTGCAAAAAATAATAAAACAAAGATTTAGCTGAAAATTTTACTTGAATTGATAGCAGAATGATTAATCTTTAGATTTTCAAAACAATGGAACAAAAATCTTCACTTTTTAGCTCACCTGACAGGGGTCTAGAATTCCCATTTCCCGTTGCCCGGGGCAAGTTAAAAGTTGGGTCGGGAAAGTGCAAAGCAGGTGTTCACTTGCCCGTGGGCAAGTAGATTAGGCAAAGCAAAAAATAAAAAGATGGTTCTCAGGCTAATTTTTTTTCAATCATATGCGGCAGGAAGGTTGTTTTTTTTTTTTTCATAAAACATTTTCAGAACAACTACAAATTGTAATGTAATGATATCTTTTATGCTAGTAATTTGTTTCCTAAGTGTGTGATTGACATTTCTGTCCAGTTTTATTACTTCAGTTTGTACCCATTGAATGACCGCTTGAAATGACATGAACATTTTACGGACAAACGCAAACACAAGTACATGTACATTTAGATAAGATAAGATATAAGTGGACGTTAGAGATTTAAATCTCAGGCGCAGAACAAGAATGCAAAATAATGTCATAGAGAAAATCAATATTTTATCTGAATGAAATAGAACCTTTTATTGAACCTTCGGGTGAAATGAACATAAGAATTTTGCGCATCTGCCTGGCCATGTAAGCTGTTATTTACGTGTTGCTGGTACCGTCACCTTATCCATGAACTCCTTAGATCCGTGCTGAAGGTCTGGGTCTGTCTGATAATGCTATAAAATGTATATACCCGTCTCATCTGCATGGTAGATGTGATTGGAGAAACGTTAGCTATGTTTTCATCTACAGCGGAGTGCCTGCTTCGTCATGCATCGGCGTCCTTATTCCATAAATTCTCTTGAATTCGATATGTTAACCCGGGACTTCTATCTAGTCTAGATTTTTTGGTTGAAAAAAATTGAGTTGGAGGGAGGGGGGGTAAACACGTATGGGGCGGGGCCTGAGAACCAATTTTTTTTCTTGGCCTTAGCTGAACAGTTTTCCCTCTTCATTCAGATTTCTTTTTTATCTCCTACTTATACCGGTAAGACAGGCTTTTGATTTATTCTGATTTCTGAAGAATCAAGCACTCAATTTTTAGCTAACTATGCCACATTTCAACATGGCCTTTAAAATAAGTTGCAGTATACTTTCCTTCTCTACATGTAATTTTTGATGGGCAAGTGATTTTATTGATCGGGCAAGTAAATTATACGTCATGAGTTTCCCGTGGCAAGTAGGTTTTGAAAAAAATTCTAGACCCCTGCCTGAGCCATAGGCTCAAGTGAGCTATTGTCATAGTGTTGCGTCTGTCGTCGTCCGTCGTCGTAAACTTTTCACATTTAAAACTTCTTCTCCAGAACGGCTGAAGGGATTTTGATGAAACTTGGTAAGTATGAAGTACTCATGGTCCCCTACAAATGTTGTTGTTTTTCGTCCGGATCTGTCAACAGGTGGCGCCACCACAGCCAAAAGTAGGTCACGGGGGGTACCCTTCTTTGACAAACTTCTTCTTCAGAACCGAAGCATGTATCAACAAACTGAAAGCATCAGGATGATCTAGAGAGATGTCTTAAGAAGTGTTGTTATTTTTGGTTCCACTTCGAAGTCAAATTTTTGACGCGTTTTTGACGTCTTTTCGGACTTAGTCAGAAATGCACATTTTTGCTCTATTTCTTTAAATAACTCAATAAGTGTATGATTTTACACACTCATTTACTACTATTAATCATATTTAACTTACTTAATGCTTTGATATGTATTTTATGCTTAAATTTTATTTTTTTGATTTTTTTATGATTTTTTTTCTTATGTAAAAAGGAAAGGGGGGGGGGTTGATTTTCATACATTTTCTGCTTCTTTTCTATAACCACTCTTCAGATTGTCATGACAATTTGTAGGTATGAGGTACTCATGCATGGTACCCTACAAGTGAAAGAATTTTGTCAAGATATCCACTGTTGGATTTTTAAGGAATATTTTTTAAGATTGTTCATAGGTATGATGTATGTTTTCCATGCCCAATGGACCCATGGGGAGTAGCTTCAAACCCCGGCGGGACCCCAACAAAATTTTTTTTCCCTTTTTAGCTCACCTGAGCCATAGGCTCAAGTGAGCTATTGTCATAGTGTTGCGTCTGTCGTCCGTCGTCCGTCGTTGTCCGTCGTCGTAAACTTTTCACATTTTAAACTTCTTCTCCAGAACAGCAGAAGGGATTTTGATGAAACTTGGTAGGTATGAAGTACTCATGGTCCCCTACAAGTGTTGTTGTTTTTCGTCCGGATCTGTCAACAGGTGGCGCCACCACAGCCAAAAGTAGGTCACGGGGGGTACCCTCCTTCGACAAACTTCTTCTTCAGAACCGAAGAATGTATCG
Organism: Pinctada fucata; assembly: GCA_028142955.1. Taxonomy (NCBI): domain Eukaryota; kingdom Metazoa; phylum Mollusca; class Bivalvia; order Pterioida; family Pteriidae; genus Pinctada; species Pinctada fucata. The sequence goes on from AP027114.1 coordinate 25,952,389, forward strand.
ACAAACTGAAAGCATCAGGATGATCTAGAGAGATGTCTTAAGAAGTGTTGTTATTTTTGGTTCCACTTCGAAGTCAAATTTTTGACGTCTTTTCGGACTTAGTCAGAAATGCACATTTTTGCAATTTCATTAAATAACTCAATAAGTGAATGATTTTACACACTCATTTACTACATATTAATCATATTTAACTTACTTAATGCTTTGATATGTATTTTATGCTTAAATTTTATTTTGTTGATTTTTTATGAATTTTTTTCTTATGTAAAAAGGAAGGGGGGAGGGGGTGATTTTCATACATTTTCTGCTTCTTTTCTATAACCACTCTTCAGATTGTCATGACAATTTGTAGGTATGAGTTACTCATGCATGGTACCCTACAAGTGAAAGAATTTTGTCAAGATATCCACTTTTGGATTTTTAAGGAATATTTTTTAAGATTGTACATAGGTATAATGTATGTTTTCCATGCCCAATGTTACAGGTGCAACTACAGGAAAAAAACCTTCTTTGTATGATTTATCATTTTTAGATCGACCTTTTATCCATAGTTACAGCTGATAATTCAACAAGTGACACATGCTTCAATGTCTTATTGATTGACCTTTTATGGGATATGATTCAATATTATTTAAATTCTTTAAACTTATTTAGAATTTTATTTTTAAAGTAGGGAACAAGATTTCAAAAGCGGCCATGTTTTGCCGTTTACCCGAAGGGGATTCCCCTGTGATAACCAAAATTTTTGACCTCGTGACCATAACCTTGACCTTTGACGTACTTCTCAAAAACTTTAACATTGGGCATAACTTTTGAATGGTTAGTGATAGAGGTTTCAATTTTTACACGTGTATTCCTTGTGACAAGATCTTTCCATTGATACCAATATTACGCTGACCCTAACCTCTCACATACTTAACAGAAAATGGCGTTTATACTAACAAAGATGCCGCCGGGGCATTCTCGTATCACAAACACAGGCTCTATAATTTCTGGCATGCTAGCTATCAATAATGAAAGGTTTTGTGTTCAATTTTAAATAAACTTAATTTATGAAATCATTTCATTCTTTTATTCTTTTTCTGCTGCACATTAATGTGGAATTTTACAATATGATTTTATTTTTGATGTTGCATAATTAAACTATACTAGCTGGGCATATGACCTTGGACCACTTTATCCGTCTTTTCAAATCAGTAAAAAAGTTATTGTTTTGAAATGTGACTATTTTTTCTTTTTTCTGCTTTTAAAGGTTGTCTGAAAAAAAAAACTTCTCTGCATCCGGCAAAAATCTTTTTAGAAAGGTTGTGGGCTAAAATCCTGGTACTGTCACTATCAGTATTCAATGTCAGTATGTCAATTAGAGTGTGCATGGGTATCAGGTGAGCGTTGTGCCCCCTGGGGCTCTTGTTTTAAAACAAGAGAAATGTTTCAGGTGGGTACTAATTAAAGGTGGGTAGTGTATTCCATGTTACCTTAATGTATTTTTAGCTTGACTGCACTTAAGTGCATAAGAGCTATTGCAATATCCCCAGCGTTGGCATCGACGTCAGCGTCAGTGTTGTCCGAACTAGATGATAAGGTAAATGTTAAGATCACACAATTTTCTTTCCATTTCTCGAGAGCTTCAGTTTTGTCAGAGACTTCTGGTAAAGATATTTGTGAGACTGAATTTGAACAATATATATTATGTACCACTTATGATATGATATAATGTGTTTTAGATACTTCTGTAAATTGGAGCTGAATCTAACCAGACAGGAGATAGACAAAGCTAAGGAGAGCATAATTAACCTGAGCCAGTACACAGCAGAGGGGAAAGACTCCCTCATATGGCCAGTTGGTAAGTCAAACCACACAGGAGATAGACAAAGCTATAGAGAGTAAAATTCATCTGAGTCAGTACACGGCAGAGGGAAAAGACTGACTCATATGGCCTGTTTTTAGCCCTTTGGCAGCAACTCAGGTAAGCGATGTTGCCCCCTTGGGCCTATTGTTTACCTTGTGACCTTGACTTTGGAGTTTTACCTTCTATGGAAAACTTTACATTGGGCATAACTTGTAAATGGTCTTTTATATTTCATATTGGTTTTCCAGCTCTACTGTCCACTGACCAGTTGCGATACCCTGTTGTCAGGCGTCCGGCAATCTGTAAACAATTCTTGTGCTCCCAACTCCTCTGACACCTTGACCTTACCTCTGACTTACTTTTGATAATAATAATGATATTCTTAATTATGAATTCTCTATTTCATGAAGGTAACTCATGAAGTCATAGGCTATTCTTCCATAAGGCCTTCAGTAAATGAATTATAAATATTAAAAGACACATAGGTATAATATGATGCATATATATACAAATTCATGAATTAGATCATCTTGAAATGATAAGATGGCTCAACTTATTAGTCCCCTACCGGCAACGCCGAAGGGGACTCTTAGTTTCCTCTCGGTCTGTCAGTCTGTCCGTCTGTCCGTCTGTCCGTCTGTCCGAATATCAGTTTTCCGGACTTTTTTCTGCAACGGATGGAGATATTAAGATGAAATTTGATACACAGCTTGGTCTTGGATAGTTACAGAGCAAGTTTAACTTTAGTCACGCTTGACCTATTTTTCGAGGAGTTATGCCCCTTGATGACTTAGAAAATTCAGTTTTTGTCAGTTTTCCGGACTTTTTTCTGCAACGGATGGAGATATTAAGATGAAATTTGATACACAGCTTGGTCTTGGATAGTTACAGAGCAAGTTTAACTTTCGTCATGCTTGACCTATTTTTCGAGGAGTTATGCCCCTTGATGACTTGGAAAATTCAGTTTTTATCAGTTTTCCGGACTTATTTCTGCAACGGATGAAGATATTCAAATGAAATTTGATACACAGCTTGGTCTTGGATAGTTACAGAGCAAGTTCAACTTTCGTCATGCTTGACCTATTTTTCGAGGAGTTATGCCCCTTGATGACTTGGAAAATTCAGTTTTTGTCAGTTTTCCGGACTTTTTTCTGCAACGGATGGAGATATTAAGATGAAATTTGATACACAGCTTGGTCTTGGATAGTTACAGAGCAAGTTTAACTTTCGTCATGCTTGACCTATTTTTCGAGGAGTTATGCCCCTTGATGACTTGGAAAATTCAGTTTTGGTCGGTTTTCTGGACTTTCTTCTGTAACAAATAGAGATATTCACGTGAAAATTGATACCCAGCTTGGTCTTGGATAGTTGCAGAGCAGGTGTGACTTTCGTCACGCTTGACCCATTTTCCGAGGAGTTATGCCCCTTGATGATTTGCAAAATTTAGTTTTTGTCAGTTTTCCAGACTTTTTACTGCAACAAATAGAGATATGCAAGTAAAATTTGATACTCAGCTTAGACTTGGATAGTTACAGAGCAAGTCTGACATTTGTCACGCTTGACATATTTTTCCAGAAGTTATACCCCGTGATGACTTGCACAATTCAGTTTTTGTCAGTTTTCCTGACTTTTTTCTGCAACAAATAAAACTCATATATGTTTAATTGAAGAGTAATTCATTGGTAGAGTTGCAGGACATAGATATATGCCACCGGTAGGGGACTATATCGCTCAGCGATCATAATTTTATTTTTAAATGAACTGATGGTTGAAGCAGTCTTTATTGAACTTTGGATCTTGTTCCAAATTTGTTCTCCAGAATAAGTGAGTCAATTTTTAGGAAAAATATTAAAAAAATTATTATAAAATCTATTTCTCCCTGAAACGCCTTCAAAATTTATATAGTTCAAGTGATACATATGTTATGTTACAATATATAAAACAGGTTTTTAAACCTTTTTTTCACGTTTTCGAGATAACTCAGCTGAAGGAGGGGGGGGGGGGGGGGGGGGAGTGGATGCCAACTAATACTTTTAAAACTAGGCAATATCTCTTGAACCATAAGTGGTAGGGCTTTACTATTTCACAAGTAGGTTACTTATGACAATTCATCTTAGACCAAAACCTTTGACAATGTGACCTTGACCTATAAAGGAGAAGGTACATTAAGACCCCATATTGGCCCTGTTGTTTCCTGAGAAATTCAAATCGTGAAAATTGATCAAATGGGTTTATTTTATTTATCTACAAGATCAATTACATATATACATAAAATGCGCTTTTCATCTTGATGCACCCCTACGAAATTATAGCTCATCAAACCAAGGAAGGATTACCAAATCCGGATTTTTCTCTAGAAATTCACATATATTTTCGAGAATTCCATATAGAGCAAGACGATCTGCTAAAAATAAAAGTAGAAAAATGGATCAATAATCTCCATATCTGTCGATTAAAGGTGAAAAATTAGTAGCAGACGCTCTTGCTCTAGTTGAAAATTAATGATTTGTCTTGCGTAGAATGTATATGGAAAATGCATGGACCAAGTCAGCACGGCGTTATGACGTCATTATAGTGACGTCATTTTCTTGACACCGCAGGTGCATGCACTGGCGTGACATATTCAAATCAGGAATCGGTTTTCTCTTGAAATTCGGTATGATTTATAAACGTTTGTAGTAAAAACAAACAAAAAAAAAGGCTGAACATTGATATATTTTACTAACATAGAGGGTAGATCTAGGTGTTCACCGAGTATGTCGCATAAAATCTCCGCCAGTACAATTACTTAAATTTTAGGAGTAAAATAGAAAAAAAAAAAACAAAACCAAAAAAAAAACCGAGAAAGTAAACCAGAATTTAGATTCGTTGATTCAAGTATCACGAATCCACTATAACTGATAGGGATGTAAGAAAATGCAGTCCCATGCAAGGCCAAAGTAACATACATGTATTTAGGGGTTACCATGCGTGAGTTTTACAAAAACTGACAGGGTATCGGCGAATCCCCTGTCAGAAATTGAGTTTTACTGCGAGGCGTCAGCCGAGCGGTAAAACGGGTAATTCTGACAAGGGATTCGCCGATACCCTGTCAGTTTTTGTAAAACATCAGTATGGTAACCCTATTCTAATGCTTTGGTCAGTAACAAGCTAGAAGACGTCTGCTTTTAACGACGTCGCCATAGCAACATATGACGTCATATCAAAAACTGCAGTGAAACGTCAATCCCCTTGCAGTTTTTTAATCGCTCCGCCAATCAGAATGCGCGTTACAAACGGAGTGCATTAGAATTGAGAATTCTTCCAAATATACTTTTTTAAAGAAAATCTGTCAGTTTATTGAAACTATATCCTATGTTCCTTCATCCCCCCGATCCGAATTTAAGTATAGTTGTACTTCAGTCTAACATTAGATGTGATCGTTTACAATAAAACTACTATTTACTACTTTGTATTCGACTATGAACACCTACTCCATTATGTACTTTAAGTATATAGTTTTTTGTATATGCCTGTTGGTTCAGTGAGTAAGAAATGAATTTGAGAAGAAAAAAAAAAAGATAACTGAACTGTATATATATATAATCCTCAAGAAAAATTTCTTAAATAAAATAGAACGCATTAAATACTAGTTAAGATAGTAAATACTAGAGAGAGAGAGAGAAAGAGAGAGAGAGAGAGAGCTAATGCATAACACCAGACAAAGACCAAAAAAAAAAAAAAAATACGAGGTATATTTTACCAACAAAAATCCTACGTATATATTTATCCCATCTCTGGATTTTTTTTTTTTTTTTTTTTTTTTTGGCAATCTGATTGATCGAGAAGAACAGATTGTTCGAACCAACCCCCAACGTGCACACCATCAAAATAAATTTCTGTAGACCGTCAGCAATTTCCGTGTGAACAAATTCGCATGTACATAAAAGGAGTCGCGAAACAGAAATTTTATGCAACAAACAAAAAAACAAAAAAACAACCCCCCCCCCAAAAAAAAACTATGCGTTGCAGTAATTAGGTTTGTCACTGACCGCCCACGGAGATCAAGCACATAGAAGGCTCTGCCTAGCCTCGCATTCTATTGGCATGATCAACCCGACAAATCTCTTTAGACGGTCAAGATCATTGGCGGATCCAGGATTTTATTTCAGGATTGGTCTGTAAGTCCGATTTTTTCTGAATAGCAAAAAAAGGGGGATGGGGAGTTATATTTATACACCAGACAATAAAGTCCTTGATTAGGCCATGCAAAATAAATTCTATGTTTCTCAGATAATTGGGTCTAAAAAAGTGGCAAGGTAGGTAGGGTTTTTATTTTTTGTTTTTTTTTTTCCATCAAGAGTGCTCTTATTATTCATGTAAGGCAAAGAAGTCGTCTGTCCTTTTTACCCCCCCTCCCATTATTCATGTAAGGCAAAAAAATCTTATCCCCCCCACCCCCCAAAAAATTATGGCTTTCTCCTGTAAAAAAAAGTTGATTTTTTTAAAGTAAAATAACCTATTCCTTCTGAGAACGGGAAGACGTAGCTCATCTGTCTGAATGGAGGAAGCTAATCGATTCAAAATTTGATATACGAAGTATGACATGTTTTGATTGCCGTGAGTATTTAATAGAGACTTCACGGCTGTTATTTGCTCACATCTTGTTTAAACCCAGTTTAAATTAAATACGTCCCCTTACTTCCTCGGATGGATCCGTTCATATGGTAAATAAAAATTTGGCCGATAGCGTATATCTTCGGAAGTCAAGTCTGGATGAAGCAGAATCTTTAGAAATCGAATGAAGTGTTCAGCATTAACCACCGTCTGATAAAATAATGTACACGGCCCGGGTACAATATAAATTCTTTTATTCATAGATTTAAGGATTTAACTACGTTTCTCTTGCGTTTTACAACGTGAACGTCATTATTAATAGATTCGGAAGTATTACAATGGACACTTGCTATTGTTCGGCATAGGTATTTACATATGCTGTGGAGATCAATAAAGAAAACTATACGGACGTTTTAATACATGTAATACTCGATGTATTAAACACGCGAATAGCCAGCCGTCCAAGTGTCCGCGACACGTGTCGGCACGTTGTTAGTATATCCTATACAATTCCCTTTAAATGACGCGTGGATAAAGTTTTTACCCGTAACGTAAATACGGAACGTGATTTATACGGGCTTTTAAAAGTATTTATTCAGCGGGTACAAACATGTTCAATGAAATAAATGGATATTTCGTTTTTAATCGACGATCGAGGATGAGACACGGCGGATATTTTTTTCTGAAGTTGCAATAAAAACGTCTCGTCGGCAGCAAATTATAGCGCACGGTGGTGTCTGAGAAACATAGATTTTATTTTACATGGCCTTAATGACTGTCAGTTCTATTTTTCATTACATGTATACATAAAACAGATGACTGGCGGGCTATATAGCGAGCAAAAAGCTTAAATTCTTGAATTTTCACATCATAGTACTAAAATCTTGAATTTTCACATCATTGTACTTGATTAATGATATGTAAATACAAAAAAATGGCGAGCGATAGCGAGTCAGCGAATTGTTTTTTTTTTTCCAGAACAAGTCCTCTATTCGTGTCTTTTTCAGTTTCATTACTCTCAGTGTCCTTGTTTATTGACCAAACTCAAATGTATATGGGCTTTTGAGGAAAGCATAGCATCTTTTGAAAATTGTAATATAACTCTTGCAAGTGGAAGTGACCGACCCCCCCCCCCCCTGGATGCGCGTTTGACTATGTTACTACAGGACATTATTTTAAACTTTTCTTCATTCGGCTTGAGTGTGAAAGTGTGTACATGTATGTGTGTTTATTGGAACATTTCATTCGCATACGAAGGCATTATTAGAACATTTCATTCGCATACGAAGGAAATAGAATATCTGGGATGTTTAATGATCATAATCGTAATCTATCGCATTTTCGGACCTGACATTATCATTCGCTTAAATTGTGTTACCGTTAGTATAATTGAAAGACTGCCGTACAATATGATCTAAAAGGGTTCCGAATCCCCCCCCTCCCCACCTCCATCAACATCACCAACGTTTATGAAATAGCATATCGATTTTATATCAAAAAATATGCCAGCGGTTCGATACAAATGTAAAACAATTACAAACTGTTCATTTAGTGAACCATGTGCATTTTTAGGTGTTTAGGTGAAAGAAAAACCAAACCAAACCAAACCAAATACACACTGTTTTGGAAAAGTACATCACCCTGATATACATTAGTTATTATATATTTAAAATTTTGGTAGCTTTCTCGCAATCTTGTGACTTCTCGTAAATACATCAATAAATCGAAATTTACTCACAGGACTACAATACAAAGAGTACAAAATAACCCCCCTCCCATTTATAATACATAAACAAAAAATGTTTATGTATTATAAAGGGGGTTGTATTTAATATTGTACTCCTTATGTATTGTAGCCCCTGTTCACCGTGATTTTATCGATTTTTTTTCAGTGGCGCCATCTATCACAGTTTCTTGCAACGGCTGTGATAACTGTATACGCAAGATTTATTCTATTCATTTGTTTCTTTTTGTGATTTATTCGTGTATTCCCAATTCATTAATTGCAGCTAGATATATAAAGGTACATGTATCAAACAAACTAAGGTTCATTTTAAATTTATGCTTATTGGCGTATTTAGATGGGCGTTTTGGGCGCCACCACAAAAAAAAAAAAACAAAAAAAAAAAAAAAACAAAAAAAAAAAAACAAAAAACAAAAAATCGGTAAGTAAGGCATTAGGTGGGCTTATACTTGAGTTTTGATGTCGAACTTTCGGGAAATTATTTTCTCTGGCTCCCGGCCGTTCGCCACATAACTGTTTGTTGTTTGCACGTCAAATTGCTCTAAAAGAAACTCCGGCTTTTTCTGATAATTATACTACATGTAAGTAAGTCAACATGTACCCTTACAGCAACGGGTGTGTAAACACCCCCCCCCTCCTAAAATCGCTGGCTTGCTTTGCTCATCAGATAATTCTCGATCATATGAAAATATATATAGCTATTCATAACAATCCAATAACCATGATAAAGATTTCAAATGGCTATTTCAATATTGCCTTTATCAAGCAAAACGGTCAATCGCCGTAAGATAATTTTCCGTCCCCTTTCAGGAACGCCCTGGACCCCTTGGACAGGGACCCTAGTCGCTCTCCGAGACTCTTTGACTTTCTGATATTCACTACATTCCCCATCTCAAATTTAAGAGGTAATATCTCTGTCTTTTCGTTCGTTTGAATGACTGTGTTATATATGCACGGATATGATTTTTAAAAACATCGTAATTCCCTTAAATTCTAGAATCAGTTGTAACATTAAAATGAGACAGTCTCCAAGAATAACCCAGAAGCTAAAAGACGACGTACAATACTTTAATTAGTAATCGTAGATTTTCGAGGATTCATGAAATCGTTTTTTCATGGCAAAAACTTGAGCAAAACAATCACTATGAATAATGTAAGAATAAAGCAATTTGTTATCTGACAACGTTAAACATTAAAATGAGACAGTCTGAGTCTCCAAGAATAACCCAGAAGCTAAAAGACGACGTACAATACTTTAATTAGTAATCGTAGATTTTCGAGGATTCATGAAATCGTTTCATGGCAAAAACTTGAGCAAAACAATCACTATGAATAATGTAAGAATAAAGCAATTTGTTATCTGACAACGTTATATCACGACGTGATCATAACGTCACATGACGTCAAAGTCAGTGAAACAGAAAGCTTACTTACATGTTTTCAAATTGCTATAAAATCGCAACGGAATATCCGATTCTCAAAATTTAAACTGATTTACATTCTGTAAATCTTGTATTTTCATTGTTCAAAGTTTGCTTCATTCCTCAGATAGGGCCGATTTTGGCCCATAACGTACCTTCTCCTTTGGTCATATATCTTGGACTATAAGTGGTAGGGATTAGATATTTTACATGTAGATTACTTATGACAAGAACATCCATCTTAGACTATGACCTTTGACAATGTGATCTTGATCTTGAAAGTTGAGGTACTTTTCTTGACTTTTAAACAAGGCTATATCTCTTGAATTATAAGTGGTAGGGCTTAAATATTTCATAATTTAGATGACAAGACCATTCTTTTCAGACCATGACCTTATACAGGTTGACCTTGACCTTGAAATTTGACCTACTTTTCTCAAACTTTCGATTTGCTAATATATTTTGATATATTAAGTCCTTTTTGAATGACTTTGACATAAATATCAAATGTTTGACCTTGTGACTTTGACTTATGATTTTGAACTTTTGTTTGGATAACAGGTTTTATATGCTTAAAGCCTCCAAAGGCATTTATGTTTCACAATTATAGAGCTTGTTGACCTTGTGACCTTGACCTTAAACTTTGACCTACTTTTGAAAATCTTTAACATCTGCCATAACTTTTGAATTGTAAGCGATACAGCTATCATATTCTACATGTGCATTCTTTATGAGAAGACCTTTCTATTGATATCTAACTTTTTGACCGTGTAACATTGACCTCAACCTTTAATCTAATTTTGTAAGACTATAAGATTGGCCATAACTTCTAACCTACCATTACCTGGTAGGTGATAGAGCTTTCATATTTCACACAATCATGTAGTCCTTGTGACAAGGCACATATATTCCTTGTGATAGACCTTTCCAAAAATTACAATATTTTGACCATGTGACCTTTATCTTTGACCTACTTTTGAAAAACATTAAGATTGGTCACTTTTGAATTGTAGGGGATAGAGCTTTCATACATTTCACACATGTATTCCTTATGACATGGATTAACATTGATATCAAAATCTAATTAACAGAAAATGGTGTTAATTCTGACAAAGATGCCCACAGGGTCATTTGGTTTCACAAACACAGGTTTTAATTATATTTCTTTCTGCAGGTTCCCAGGAAGAGGCTCGACCTAAAACAAGATTTGACATCATACGCTGGGATTACTTCACAGATACGGACATTTATTTTGACGATGATTTCACAAATGTCAGACTTCTTAAAGGTAATTCAGGGAACCAATAAATAAGTCCAGTCCAATAAAAAATTGACATCTGTGATATATGTACAGTGTTAAAGTAGGTCCATACTTGTACTACATTGTATGTCATACGTAACATAGTAGAAAAGCCGGTAACGGTCAGTTGATTTTCAAGTTATGAAGTAGAAATTATAATGATTTGCATTAATGGAGACTGTAACATGTAAAATAACTTCAATTTAAGTGGAAATTTTCCAAAAAGGCATAAATTACTGGTCTCAGTCCATAAGAGAATGTTCGAAAAATGGGCTTGAAAGTTCAGGTGGTAGGTTAAGGTATTTTTGATAATGTATGATACAGACAGTGATGTTCTAAAAGTATGTATATTTGGCATCAATTGAGAAAAAGACGTCATGATCTATAGAATAAAATCATTTTTTTAATCAATCAGAAAATATGTAAAATATTGCAGTTTCTCATCTTTTTTGTATAATTTTATCGCAAATTTTGAGAGGGTAGGCTTCATTAATCGCCTTTAAAACGGATACTAGACGGTGAATTTTAACACTTCATAATTTTTGTATCGCAATATAACTTCTCATCAGTATGAAATCCATTTCAAAGAAATTGTTGTGAGGAATCGCAGAATATTGAGTTTTGTGTGTACGTAGCTTTAATTTTTTTTTCGGAAATTAGTATAGTAAACGAAATTTCGTCAGCTATAGCTTTCAAAAATTTTGAAAGCTATAGCTGACGAAATTTCGTTTTGCTATAGCTTTCAAATTTTTTGAAAGTTAATCGCTGACGAAATTTCGTTAACTATAGCTTTCAAAATTTTTTAAGGCTATCGCTGACGAAAATTTTGAAAGCTAGGGAATCGCTGACGAAAATTAGTTAACAAAAAATGGCTGACGAAATTTCGTCATCTCTTGAGTATCCAAAATTTTGAAAGCAATCGCTGACGAAATTTTGAAAGCTAAGCTTTCAAAAAGCTTTCAATTCATTTACGAATTGAAAGCGAATATTAAACTTTCAACTGGTCGGGGCTGTATTCATATGATGTAATTGTAAGTAGAATCTTAATTTTTACAATATCATAGTAAGATTTATAATCTATGATTCTTTCATTTTCTGACATTTTCACAAAATTAAGACTTGATATTGAGAAGATTATGTGAGATACCAAATTCAATAGTCATGAACATTTCAAAATAATTTGCAGAAAGCACTGGGGTTGGAAATACTCTGAGCTATATAATGGCTAATTAAGATGATAAAATTGCATGAATTTTGCATTTGCAAGTAGCTGGAATGTTTTTCTGTAAATAAGTCAAAGCATTCAAAAATTGTTGTGAGGAATCCGCGAGTATGTAACTACCTTAAAATACCTCTGATTTATCCATTAATAGTAACAATATTCTACTAATCTTCAAGGTAATTAATATTCCTCATACAAGCTACGAGGGCTGATTGATATGTTGTGAGCCTCGTATTGATGGATTTGAATTTTATCGGACATTTTGCATAATTTTTCTACATAATCCCCTTAAGTATCTATACACTTTTGCCACCGGTGTTTAAGGGCCTTAATACCACTTTTAAAGAACTCCTTATCTTTACTGGTCAGAAAGCCATCCATTACAAGTATGACATCTTTATCAGACTGAGAGTGGGTGCCAGAAATAACTGCTTTCAGTTTTGGGAATAGATGAAAGTCTGATGGAACAAGATCAGGTGAATAAGGTGGATGCTCAATCAAATTAAAGCCACAATCATGAATGGCAGCCATGGCAGTGACAGACTTGTGAACAGGAGCATTGTCCTGATGGAACAACACACCTTTAACTAGTGAGCTTTTCGCGGCACTTAAGTTTAATTTTTTCCTGTATCTGTGTCAGAAGTGAAGCATAGTATGTGCCATTGATTGTTTGTCCTTTTTGGAGATAATCTATCTGCAGAATACCTTCTGCATCCCAGAAAACTGAGGCTTACAACATATCAATCAGCCCTCATAGTACGTGTAAAAACGTGCAGTTTTAAAGCATTCATTCAATTCAAAACAGATCGGATAACAAGGAGAATATTAACATGAAAGTCAGACCATCAAGTTAAGAAGTCAAATTTAAGCAATATTGAAGATGATGGAAAGGAAGGGTTTCTTTGTTTGTTTTTATAATAATAATATTGACCTTGACCTACCTTTTGCAAGCTGTGACAAATGTCTGGGGGAGCTATAATGTCATAGTTTTTCCAACTGTATCAGTCAATCAGTGACAGTGGTGGTACATGTATTGTTGTCAGTTGCACGGACAAGTCTCATGAACTTATGTCTTATGAACTATAAGGGGTGGAACTAAGACAAATTTTCTTGTTGACACCTCATGACATGAATGGAATTATTTTCATATTTGTCTTCTTACCCCATTGAGGTGAGTGTTGTAATCTTTGATTACACTGTGTTTTAGAAACTTGTGTCAACTTGTTGACTTATAATTGTGTTTTCTCTTACAGGAGTACACAAACTTGACATCACAGAGATTACACAAACAGCATTTTGGAAGGCAAATTATCTCTATAATGATATGTATGTTTCCTATAAACTTGTGAATGGCTACAGAAGATTTGAACCATCCAGGGGGATGGAATATATTATTGACGTAGAGCTAAAGGACAAGGAGGGATTAGCAACCGTCAAAAGGTTCCATATGCTCCGTCCTCTCGGAAAAGTGGAAATAGTTCCCATGCCATACGTGACAGAAACAACAAAGATCAATCTTATACTGCCGGTATTTGCCAACGAAATTGAAGACTTTGGAAAATTTTTTCATGAATTTGATATATCTGTATTACAGACTGGAGACGATACTTTACTGTATGTTTTATTTATAAGTGTAGGTAAGAGTCCTATTGATGAATTTCCTTCCGCCAAAGCAACAATGGAATATTACGCAAAGTTGAAGAAAGGAAACGGGGCAAAGATGGCAATGAAGACCTGGCAAACAGACTCTAAACCCAGGGAGATAGAGATTATTGATCACATCATGCAAGATTTTAAATCCGATTCCTTAATAGCCGTAATTCGCCCTTCTATTCAGATGGAAACTGCATTCCTCAATCGAGTGCGCCTAAATACCATTATGAACAATCAGGTATTCTTTCCCATTACATTTTGGCAGTACAAGACAAACTTAGCCTATGATGAGGGTGATGTGCCATCCATGGTAGAACTTAACGGAAAATATGGCCATTTTGATATTTTCTCTTTTGAACATTTCTCATTTTATGCAGGAGACTACCAAAGTGCAAGAAAGATAATTCCTGTACAGGAAGTGAAGAAGCTACAAGTGTTTGATTTATTTCTTAGGAATCGAAGACTTCACATTTTCAGAGCAGCTGAACCATCTTTAAGAGTAAGGTGGCAGAATATCACATGTAACCTTAATGATGTAGCTAGCTCAGATCTTCTAGAAATTTGTTCAGAAAGAAGTTATGAAAGTCTTGCCAGTAGGTCCCAGCTTGCTAAACTGGTCTTCAAATACCAAGAAAATACTCAAAACCGTTTGGATACCAAAAATCATGGCAATCAAGCTCTTCAATCAAAATTAAATAATATAGAGGATGTTGAAGATGATGAAGCAGAAGATTCTATTTTTTAATGGCCTTTTTTCTATGTTTTATTGCTTGATTACATTCTCTAGTCTCCTTCATATTTGTACAATAAATGTGTTATTACAAGAGTTGTCTTTTCTTAGTAATGTGCATTTCAGCGAAGCTAGTTTCACATATGATATGCAAATAATCTCTAGCTCGGGAATCCCCTTCAATACTGCCTAAATCTACTTTATTTGAATTTATTTTTAGCCTGTTATATGAGTATCATGATCATTTATGTAACGATAATCTATTCTTGTTAAGAATAGAGGTATATCTAGAGAACACTGAAACAGAAAATTCGTTTATTTACGTGCACCATATTATAACACGTTAAAAAAAAATTTCTGAATATACCTCTATTCTTGACCACCAAAGATTACTATCATATAAATGATAATGATGCTTATAAGATAGGTAAAGTAGATTAAGACAGTATTTACCTTGTTTAATCGCAAGGGATTCCCGGGCTATAGTAGAGATTATTTGCATATCTCATGATATGATCATGATGATACCACAAGGTTATCTACTAATTATTATGCTTTCAACTTTTGAAACCTCTTCATGGAAATTTACCAAACTATACTCTGAGCAAGTATACAAGGTACCCTACCAAGTTTTAGACTCTCGTGGCTTCCTGTACTCATTGGTTGAAATGCGTTCTATATCTTCATTGGGTTGATGTCCTCATCCACATCTACATTGGACAGGGGTAGTTCTGTGTTTGAAAAAAGTTGATGTCCTCATCCACATCTACATTGGACAGGGGTAGTTCTGTGTTTGAAAAAAGTTGATGTCCTCATCCACATCTACATTGGACAGGGGTAATTCTGTGTTTTAAAAAAGTTGATGTCCTCATCCACATCTACATTGGACAGGGGTAGTTCTGTGTTTGAAAAAAGTTGATGTCCTCATCCACATCTACATTGGACAGGGGTAATTCTGTGTTTGAAAAAAGTTGATGTCCTCATCCACATCTACATTGGACAGGGGTAATTCTGTGTTTGAAAAAAAGTTGATGTCCTCATCCACATCTACATTGGACAGGGATAATTCTGTGTTTGAAAAAGTTGATGTCCTCATCCACATCTATATTGGACAGGGTTAGTCCTGTGTTTGAAAAAGTTGATGTCCTCATCCACATCTACATTGGACAGAGGCAATTCTGTGTTTGAAAAAAGTTGATGTCCTCATCCACATCTACATTGGACAGAGGTAATTCTGTGTTTGAAAAAGTTGATGTCCTCATCCACATCTACATTGGACAGAGGTAATTCTGTGTTTGAAAAAGTACTGATGCTACAGAGACCACACTTGCACAGGATACTGACCCAAGTATCAGATGCTGCATCTGACCTACATATTCTGCTTGATGACTTGGTTAAGGAGTAAGGGGTAGCTCAGTATTGTATAATCTATAGATATAACTGGTAACAAACTTGCAATTATTGAATGCATCTTTGTTGAATATTTCATAAATTTCACTTGACCTTCTTTTTACTCACAAGTGATTTTAATTTAAAAAAAGACAATTCTGCCATGCTTGTACATGTACATTGAATGCATCTCTGGTCAATTTTCATAAAATGATCTTGATCTCCTTTTACACCACAACTAGATACCCTTGCCACAGCATGAATGTTGGTACCCAAAGGGGCACATTATAGTTCCCCGGTCAGGAGACTAGGTAGGGACGAACGAATGGATATGACTTTCAACACTCATATAACAGCACCGGGATTCGAACCCTGACCTACTTTTGAATTATAAGGGGTTGGGCTTTGATATTTCACATAAAGAATCCTCATGGTCATAGCTTTCATTTGATACAATAAATTTTATCTTGGTGACCTTGACCTTTATTTTTTTTATGAAATTGCTATTTTACTATCGAAAACTTGCATGGCGAGTGATATTGTCATCTAGCAAGTATTATTACATATGCCATTATGGGATCCAACATACATCGCACTTAGTACAACATTTCATTCAGAAGCATTTTACCTTGAATGTAGAACTTGTATGAGGGTATTAAATGTGAACAATTGAATGTTGTGTCATAAATGAATCCGTTTTTAGAAAAACGTACCGCGAGGGGGTGTATTTCGTCACTTTAGGGCAGTTCTAGTTTGTACTGATCGGTCAACAAATATGGCTGCGGAGGGCTCTTATTGGCTGACAAATTTTCGATTTCTTCTCTGCAACTGCTGCACAGAATTTCACGAAACCTTACTGGGAGGAAGTACTCAAGATGCTCTATCAAGTTTGTGTTTTCGTGCCGATCGGTCAACAAATATGTCCTCAGATCGAGGGCTCTGATTGGCTGACACATTTTCAACTTCTCCTCTGCAACCGCTGCACAGAATTTCATGAAACCTTACTCGAAGCAAGTGTCCTGTACCACGTTTATGCATTTTAAATGCCAAACATTGTCAACTCAACTTCTCCCAAACCATTGAAGGGATTTCAATGAAATTTACACAATGAAAGGTCATGTGCATAAAGAAAGGGGATTAGTCGAACAAGATTAAATTGCACATGAGTTATGGCCAATGGACGATTTATGAATGAAAAAGGCCAAACCTTGTCATCGTAACCACTCCTTCATATGATTTTCGCAGTAAGTAAGGAGTACGCTACTGTCCCCGAGAGCGTAGCCCGAGGAACAGTTGTATAACCCACTTGTTACACGGCAATTGTTAGGCCATCAAACAATTATCACCAATGATTGGGTAATTGTCATGGAAGACAGTTGACTTTAAACGGTTCAGTCGATCATTCAATGATTGTTTCATGAATGAAACACTGTCGCACGGTCTACGTTGTAGACGATAATTAACACCTTTCCAGACGGTGCATTAGCAATGATTCCATTAATGATTGAATGAAAACTGAGTTGTTGACACACTACTATGGATAGTTTTCTTTGACTAGTTATGAATAATTATCCAATCATTGGTGATAATTGTTTGATGGATTGGCCTAACAATTGCCTTACACCAATTGCTACGCCCTCGGAGACTTCCACAAAACTCCGTCAAATACTCCGTAAAGTAAGGCTTATTCTACTGTCTCCGAGGGCGTAGCCCGAGGAGCAGTTGAATAACCAACTTGTTGCACGGCAATTGTTATGCCATCAAACAATTATCACCAATGAATTTGGATAATTCTTCAAAACTAGTCATGGTAGTCACTCAACGACTCAGCCAATCATTAATCTCATTTCGTCAATCATTAATCAAATCATTGCTACACAACGAAAATTAATGCACCGTCTGGAAAGGTACATTCTAATATGACTTGATTCTTTTTCCCTATTAAGACAACAGACGCGAGCCGGGCTCTATTCTCCAATATAGGCCCTATAGTGATAAGCCACGCCTACCCATTTTCTGAAAACAGATAAACCGGCAGGAACTGGTTTTTTTGTCGTCTGTGTTTCATTGATCTAAGTTTGGTCATCATTAGAATAGAAATAAAAAATGACAAGCCGGGTTCTACTGTCTCATAATGCCCTCGCGTCCTCAGCCAATCATATTTATCACCTTGCGGCTCGGTAATAAATGTGATTGGCTGAGGACGCTCGGGCATTATGAGACAATAGAGCCCGGCTTGTGATTTTTTATTTCTTAAACATTGACCGTGCACAAGTTGCATTATTTCATTGTTTACTTATCATGTTACAATGGTGAGGTACTTAGAGTTAGCGCTTTTTTGGAGCAAGAACAATAAAATAGCGGGAATTGTGGAAGGGTTAATTATTCTAATGAGATACCCCGGCATTATATGTTGTAAGCTGTCAATAAAAAACTAGGGAGGGTTTAAAGAGTGAAATGGTTCAATTATCTGACAATTTATTTATTCATTTTGCTTGTGATCTTTCTAAGAAGTTCTGACTTTTAATTGCTAGAAAATAAATAACCCAGTCAGCCTCTGCTTAGACGTCGCGGTAAAATAAATTTGCGACAATAGAATTTTACAGTAACAGTTTATGACTGCAAATAATTCGAATACAAACATTTTATTGTCTAATTTGTGGAATAATGATATGACCAAAAAAAAAAAAAAAAAAACCCAACGAATTTTGTGGAAAAATGAAATCAGGGAAGATGTACTAGAACATGAACTTAATTGTGCGCTCAGCTTCAAGCTACTTTTCGAATAATTTCTGGGTCCTTACAAGGACCTTGTTACTTGGAACTGCACTGCGTGTTGTGGCGTGGTACATAGATCTTTGAACTGCACTGCGTGTTGCGGCGTGGTACATAGATCTTTGAACTATACTGCGTGTTGTGGCGTGGTACATAGATCTTCGAACTGCACTGCGTGTTGTGGCGTGGTACATAGATCTTTGAACTGCACTGCGTGTTGTGGCGTGGTACATAGATCTTTGAACTGTACTGCGTGCTGTGGCTTGGTACATAGATCTTTGAACTGCACTGCGTGTTGTGGCGTGATACATAGATCTTTGAACTGCACTGCGTGTTGTGGCTTGGTACATAGATCTTTGAACTGCACTGCGTGTTGTGGCGTGATACATAGATCTTTGAACTGCACTGCGTGTTGTGGCGTGGTACATAGATCTTAATATGCCTCCTCGGAGTCGTAGCTTCTCTGGTAGTATTTTTTGGTCCAGTACAAGTCCTCCTTTAATGTCCCAATCTTTATTGCCTGTATCCGGGTATACTGCATGAATACACCCAGTACGCCTTCTAGAGTAGTTATGCGTATAGAATAAGAATGTTGAAGGGAACTGCTTTTTGAGGATTTTGCGTGACGTTTTTTCAGCTCGATTAATCTTTTCCTAAGACAGTCGACTTGTGTACAAGCTCTCCGGAATTTCTGCATCGCTTGGCGGATCAACATCTGTATCTCTTCAGTGTCATCGCCCCCATGATGGATGGACGACACGGTCATCTTGTCTGCTGAGGAACTCTGGGAAATCATCGTATTGTCTTGTAGAGTGATCAGTGATTGCCCAATGATGAAGTCTACGATATTTATACTATATATTCATGACAGAGACGGCTTGGACATGTTGATTGAATAATGTCGTCTTCAAATCTGTCACGTGACAAAGTCTGATTCGTTGAAACAAAGTTCTGGAAACAAACGCAATAATGGGATAAAGATGTCACCTAGGTAATTGATTACGATAATTACACAGCGTGAGTGTTCACACACAAACAGTTAATTGATTGAATTGTGGTTGTATTGTGATCAGATTAAACAATTACCATTTTTATGCGTTTTAAAATTCTTGAATATACGACCTCTAGAGTGTCAACAAGCCTTTATCAAATTATGGACCCACACGCACTAACAACACGGTGGCGTTGAAACAAAGTTGCGCGTGGGGATAAAAATTATACTTGTAAGTAGTAGAGTGACAATTTTGATTTCTTACTATCTTTAAGATTTTTTTTTTTGGAAAATACGTGCAGTTTGCAGAAAGGAAGTCTAAAATGTTGAAAACGGACTGTGACTACGACGATTGACATTGAATAGATTATTTCCTGGGAACACTGATGCATACAACAAGGCTATAATAAATACTTTAACTTCATACAGACAACCAGATGGGCAGACAAACGGACGGACAGACAACCAGATGGACAGACAAACGGACGGACAGACAACCAGATGGACAAACGGACGGACAGACAACTAGACGGACAGACACAAACGGACGGACAAACAACCAGATGGACAGGCAAACAAATGGACAGGCAAACAGATGGACAGACAACCAGATGGACAGACAAACATCTCCACCAAAAGAACTGCTAAATGGCTGAATACTGCACAAATTAGAATCACAAAGTTTTATTACTGCAACAGACTATTTACTGCTTAAAATAGAACTGTCCTAAAGTGGACGAGTTATACCCCCACGGAACTTTTTTTCCTAAACGGGACATTGTGTAGTACACCTTATGGTGATTGTATGTATAAACATGAGAAGCCTACCATTACTAGTAATAGTATGAAAGAAATCTGCTTTCAAATTTCTTAACCAAAATTGATATTTAGGGTCAAGATCAGGAGGTCAAAAGTCTATGGTAGCAAAAAGATAATTTTGTGTTTTATTAAATGTGTTTGTAAATTTTTGTATGTTTTATCAGAATTTAAAGGTAATATTGGTAGCAGATGTCCTTTTATGTCATTTAACAGATTACACTGCCTAAATTTCTTACATCCCATTTTTATATATATATGTGTATTTTTTTTCATATTTTTTAAATATCCTATACATGTAGGGCAAAGGCCCCATTGGAAATAAGCCTTTGGGCTTTTATGGGCTATCCAAGTATTACAATGTCTTAAATTGTTCAAACATTTGTTGATATTATTACCATTTTTAAAATGCACTTCCTGTGATATATACCATAAATTAGTGCTTTCAAATCTTAATACAAATATCTTATTGTCACAATTTACTAATTTGCCTACCTCTGTATTGTTTTATTTGCTCAAAATTTGAACATGCTCAAAATCTGTGACATATTTATATCTATGTATTGTTATTTAATCACCTTATGTGTTGAAATTGTTGTAAGATGACATTTTGCTACTGAATAAATACTAACTACTACTTAAAAAAAGTTTTGCACAAGTCCATTTGCCATTTACTTACATTATAGATGTATGACTTTCATAATGAATTTTGACATTTCCTACCATAAAGGCAATGGATCACTTAATCTGACTGTAAAATTTCGGATTTGTCTCAGTATCCCTACCAGGAGAGACAGAGAAGTTTGAAAATTATGCAAATTTTTGAAAATTTCGATAAAAGTTCTAGGCTAAGAAGAATTATAGAAATTGGTTGACAATTACTATTCTGTTTCGAAGAATTAAGATATCGTCTTTGCAACATTGTAATTTTCGTATTGATTTATTCAAGAATCCAACAGTATTTGATAACATTAAAAATTTGGATAATTTCTGAATTTTTTTTTTTTCCAAGTCTAGTTTAGGTATTTCATTAAATCGAAATCATATACATCTGAAGCAGTTTCATTTGAATAATATTGTATATCTCTTCAAACGATTTATTAGAACAAGATACATACTGGCATAATAATGAGGAAAAACCCATGTGGTGCAAAACTTTTTCTGAGTAGTGTAGCACTCTTTATGGTGTAAGTATGTATGAAATACATGTATGTACATGTACTGTATACTACCATTGATAGTATGAGAGAAATCTGCTTCTTAACAGGACAGACAGATGTACAGGGTGATTCCAATATACCCCCCCTAAACTACGTTTGCGGGGGTATAAAAATTTTCCTTTTATAATCCACAGGGGGTTCCTCTTGTCAGAGTTCATCTTCATGACCCTTTACGTTGTATGTGTCATGTTGAGTAAAGAAATGTGTATGAACATTACATCAATCTTATTTAAGTATAGGTCTACGTAAGAATCAGGCAGGGGTGATACATCAATTATTTTTGCAAAACTTTTTATTTCTGTTTTGAGACATACATGTACATGTATATGTGGCACAAATCATTCATATGATATTCATTTCTCAAGGTAGCAATGGTGAAGTGAGATATTCACCTCATAATTTATAAAGGAAAAAATAGCAATCCAAGGAATGCTTGTGTCGCCTGCGAAGCGGTTTGATTATTATACTAGAAAGTGGATCAAAATTATTGGTGTCAGTAGAAAAGTCTTGTCAAAAGAAATTCATTTGAAACATCAGACCTCTTAATTAAAAATTAAAAGATATTGTCATTCTCAAATTTTTAGTAAAAAGTGTCAATCATCTAGGTCAAGGTCACTACGTAAAAATTGGTAACAAAAAGGTCTCATCATAAGAAATATTAAAGACCTATCACCTACCAATTAAAAGATATATACAACCTTAGAAAAGAAGATCAAATAGCTAGGTCAAGGTCTAAAGGTAGGAAATTATGGTATGTGTAGAATGGCATTGTTACAAGGAAAATACATGTGAAATATCAAAGCCCTCACCAATCACCTACCAATCAAAAGATATAGCCAATACATTAGGTAATAAAACACCGCTAAAGACGGTATGGCCGGATTGCAAAGTAAGTTTTTGTCACCAACTGGGTCTAGGTCACTAAGTCAAATATTACAGCATACATTGAGAGGTCTTGTCAGAGGCAACCTACATGTATAATATAAAGTTTCTACTGTATACAGTTCCTTAGATTTTGCTTAAACCAGGAACTTTAACCAAAGTCTTTAACTAGGTCAAAGTCCAAGGTCAAGGTCACTAGGTCCAATGTTACGGCATAAATTGAAAGGTCTCATCATGGGCAACCTAAATGTATAATATAAAGTTTCTACTGCATACAGTTCCTTAGATTTTGCTTAAACCAAGAACTTTAATCAAAATCTTTAACTAGGTCAAAGTTCAAGGTCACTGGGTCACTGGGTCAAATGTTACGGCATAAATTGAAAGGTCTCATCATGGGCAACCTACATGTATGATATAAAGTTTCTATTGCATACAGTTCCTTAGATTTTGCTTAAACCAGAAACTTTAACCAAAATCTTTCACTAGGTCAAAGTCCAAGGTCAAAGTCACTAGGTCCAATGTTACGGCATAAATTGAAAGGTCTCATCATGGGCAACCTAAATGTATAATATAAGGTTTCTACTGCATACAGTTCCTTAGATTTTGCTTAAACCAGAAACTTTAACCAAAATATTTAACTAGGTCAAAGTCCAAGGTCAAGGTCTCTAGGTCCAATGTTACGGCATAAATCGAAAGGTCTCGTCATGGGCAATCTAAATGTATAATATAAGGTTTCTACTGCATACAGTTCCTTAGATTTTGCTTAAACCAAGAACTTTAACCAAAATCTTTAACTAGGTCAAAGTTCAAGGTCAAGGTCACTGGGTCAAATGTTACGGCATAAATTGAAAGGTCTCATCATGGGCAACCTACATGTATAATATAAAGTTTCTTCTGCATACAGTTCCTTAGATTTTGCTTAAACCAGAAACTTTAACCAAAATCTTTAACTAGGTCAAAGTTCAAGGTCAAGGTCACTGGGTCAAATGTTACGGCATAAATTGAAAGGTCTCATCATGGGCAACCTACATGTATAATATAAAGTTTCTTCTGCATACAGTTCCTTAGATTTTGCTTAAACCAGAAACTTTAACCAAAATATTTAACTAGGTCAAAGTCCAAGGTCAAAGTCACTAGGTCCAATGTTACGGCATAAATTGAAAGGTCTCATCATGGGCAACCTAAATGTATAATATAAGGTTTCTTCTGCATACAGTTCCTTAGATTTTGCTTAAACCAGAAACTTTAACCAAAATCTTTAACTAGGTCAAAGTCCAAGGTCAAGGTCACTAGGTCCAATGTTATGGCATAAATTGAAAGGTCTTGTCATGGGCAACCTATATGTATAATATAAGGTTTCTACTGCGTACAGTTCCTTAGATTTTGCTTAAACCAGGAACTTAAACCAAAATCTTTAATTAGGTCAAAGCCCAAGGTCAAGGTCACTAGGTCAAATGTTACGGCATAAATTGAAAGGTCTTGTCATGGGCAACCTTCATGTATAATATAAAGTTTCTACTGCATATAGTTCCTTAGATTTTGCCTCAACCAGAAACTTTAACCAAAATGTTGACGGCAGACGGACAGACGGACGGACGGACGGACAGACAGACGGACGGACGGACGGACATCGTCAATCCATAGACCGGAATTGCTTTGCAATCCGGCCAAAAAATTATGGTATGTGTAGGAAGGTCTTGTCACAAGGAATACACATGTGAAATATCAAAGCCCTATCACTTACCAATCAAAAGATATAGCGAATCTTATCTTTTTTACAAAAGTAGGTCAAATATCTAGGTCAAGGTCACAAGGTAAAAAATTATGGTATGTGTAGAAAGGTCTTGCCACAAGGATTGCACATGTGAAATATCAAAGTCCTATCAGTTACCAATCAAAAGTTATGGGCTGTGACACCCAAAGTGTGACAGACAGACAGACGGACAACGGACAAAGTGATCCACAAGTGTCGCTATGCTTCGCAGGCGACACAAAAATGGCAGGAAAATTTCCTCTATACAATTCAACCAAATTTACTTCCCCTGTAACTTTCTTCACCATCCAAGTATGAGCCTCCATAATCTGAACATATTTCAAAAGTTTTGCAAAAATAATAAGGTTTTTCAACTGTCTGATCCTTATGTGGACCTGCATTTTTCAGTGTGACAAGTTCATGAACACCTCAAAATTATAGCTAACATAAGAATCTGCACTTAACAAAAGTTATACAACTGGGACAACTTGGAAGCATGAATATAAGATGTAATAAAATTAAGAAAACGACAAATATTAAAAAGGAAAATTTATTTGATATTTTCTCAAACTGAGAAAAAATTCTTACAATACATTGTGTATCAAAGTCCAGAAACTTCAACATCAGGTTTCAGACTTTATCTTTTCATCTAACAAAGATACATTGTATTACAAGAAAATGCACAAGTTACATTTTTTGTTCAAGTCAGACAGTTTTAAATTTAAGCTAAGGGTAAAGGGAAGTTGTAATTTTTCTCCCTTCAAATCACACATATAACGTTAAAACACTCATTTAATTGGTCCCACTTAATCATGTTAATACATTTCACTCAAAAAAACAAAACTCACCCTCCAAATCCATCCAACTAACAACATTATACAAACAAGCACATTTCCACACAGCTAACAAGCACATTTCCTCACAGCTAACAAGCACATTTCCATTTCCACACAGCTAACAAGCACATGCAAACTTTAAAAAACCCATCTGTAGTTCATCCACCCCACACAAACATTTATAATTATAATTAACACTTATCCTGCTGAATTCATTACAATGAGTATTACATCGCTGCTAAACGTATTGAACTTTTACAAGTAACATGTTCTGAGGGCCATATGTCTGACATCACATTGTTTGGTGGCTTTTTTTATAGTAACATCACATGTGAAGTTCCAAGTGCACCATCATAGCAAAGTCAAAATGTCGTCATAGTCAAAACTTCAATGTGATATCAGATTCTGTCTACTCTTTCGAATAAATTTGAAATTCATCTACTTTTTGGGTATGAGAATAAAATGCCATATCTGAAATGGTTTTGTGTATACTGACAAGTACTGTTACCACAAGTCATGTAGATATTAAGTGATAAAACCAACAACGCTGTATTCAGCATGATTCACATTAAAACATACAAAACAATATATTAAAACTTCTACATGTTCAAACTTATACATGAATGAAAATCAACATCTTTTAAATTTAAATGAGAAAATCTGGCATGATCAGTAAAATTAAAGTTTGATACTTTTTCTTTTACAAATATATATTTATCTAATAAGGCATTTACAACTCATTTTCTATTTTACATATCAAAGCATTTACAACTTTTTTTTTAAAGTACTTAAATCCACATTTTTTTTACCCCATTTAATTATTCTAGTGTTTATAATCCATAATATATAGACACATATGTAAAACACTATCCAGTATACCCTTTTTAACTTTGTGTGTCATCTACATGATCTAAGTGTAGATAAAGTTATACAGTCTCAAAATCAAATGGCAAACATGCCAAATGGTCATGGCACTATAAATACAATATAACAAATCTTTTAAAAAAGTGATGGCATTTATCAAAATAGGTAAATTTTCAGAATGGACCAGACATCAACATTTCGGTAATGCTAAATATAAAACCTCAAATACATGTAACTTTTCAAAAGATTTGGGCGAAGTCATGCCAGTAGTTTCAATCAGTCCCCACCCCAACCCCCAAAAATACAAAAACAAACAAGTATTCATGACCCTGATCTTCAATACAGAGTTACAAGACATTGCCATTTTTTTTTAAATAATAATGATACTCCATTAAGTATCATACAGTATTTGTGTTCACATTTCCTGAAATGTAGCACTATTATTGATCAGTCTTTGCACCACTGTCGATCAGCGTCTATAACATTACCACTGACAGGAGGGGAACCTTGTTCATAGAACTGTGTAGTTATATTCACCTTCATTATCATATCATATCATATGACTTGGAAGTTAGGTACATTGCCTTTGATATTATCGGCCACTTGAATTCCCTTGAAAGCTTCATTGTTTTTATTATCTTCACATGACCTCTCTCCACCGTGGTCATACGGCATCTGACTTCTCTTCCGATGCCAGCGTTTTGCCGCTATATTTCTAACCGGTCCAGGAGAATTAGGGCTCAAAATGTCCATGCTGACGTCAGATTTAATGGAGGTGGTACGACGGAACACTGTAGGTGGTGCTTTGTCACAGATGGAGTGACTGCGTAGTAAATCTAACGGGGACATCGGCTGCTGATATACATCACCTTTCTCCATTGCTGAAAACATACAGAATTATTCTATACTTCAACATACTGATTTTCTTTTAATACATGAAATTAGTGCATCACATGATAAATCCTCGGAATTTCATTGGTAAAGCACGCAGGGACTATGAGAGAATAGTGCCCAGCACCCGGGCACTATTGCTTTTTACTTAACAGAGTTACGTCCCTTCGGAAGTATTATG
Organism: Pinctada fucata; assembly: GCA_028142955.1. Classification (NCBI taxonomy): domain Eukaryota; kingdom Metazoa; phylum Mollusca; class Bivalvia; order Pterioida; family Pteriidae; genus Pinctada; species Pinctada fucata. The sequence goes on from AP027114.1 coordinate 25,979,502, forward strand.
ACGTCATGAACAATGCATGAATGTAAATAGCAATAAGCGAAGTAGGGGGAAATAAAGAACACTTTTCTTTGATATCTCGAGTAAATTGCAATTGATTCATTAATTAATTGATTCTACAGTCATGTGATGCACTAAATCTATTAAATCCCGTTTGTGTGGGTACAATTCTCTCACAGTGTTGCTTTTAGAAGGTAAATAGTACCCTCGCTGACGCTCGGGCACTATTCCTTCCAAAAGCAACACAATGAGAGAATAGTACCCACACAAACGGGCATTAATAGGTAAATATTGTATATTTTTGGATGTACAGGTCATAATTCAATATGGAAACTTTGAGACATAGGGAGGATGAATTTTACATGAGTTGAACTGACTTTCAACATCAACTCAATGATAACTGTGCCAAGGTTTGAACACAGGCCCCGTGATTGACAGTAAAACACCATATCTACTCAGCCATCTCTCCTGACAGCACCTAATAGTTCAGTACAGTGGCCAATGTTGTCAATTTCCACAAAAATTACTTTTTTCACTTTACAATGTACTCTATAACATTCATAGAGTGCCGTCAGACTACATCTTCTCAAAGCAAGTGTACGCAATACCTTACTCCTCCTTATCGGATGTCATACAAAAAACTGTCTCTGCCAAGTTTTGTGACAGAGACTTATTACACCAAAAGTTTGAGTAAATTACCAGCAATTTAAGTGCTTGTTAATGTGTTTGAATAATTTCTCTCTCAAAATTGCTTGTATAAGAAAATAAAATAAAATATGACTCTGATCATGTATATACTCTCCAAGCAAACTCAGTTTTGTGTATGACATCCGACAAGGGGGAGTAAGGTATTATGTACACCTGCCTGGAGAAGACGTCGCGCTATTGCCATGGGTACTATTTGTAGAATTACTATTTATAACACATAAATTGATTTAAGGAATCATTGTAATATTTTTTTGGTTGATCGAGGTAATGACACCAAAAATTGAGAGAAAACTGCATCGTGCGCGTAGCGCAAGATCCATAAGCTTTCCCTCAATTCTTGGTGTTGATACCTCATTTTGTCGCTTTTCAACGTTTAATTGCAGCTTTGACATTGTGTTGCTAATGACGTTGCTTATGATGTTGCTAAGCTCGTCCTTCGGACTTGTGTTGATACAGCAGGCTTTCTACTCTACCTTGATGACAAAGTAGGAAAAAGTAGGAACAGTAGAAAGCCTGATACAGGTATCAACAAAATTTCTCAGCTAATTAGAATGTTTCTTAGTAATAATAAGCTTTAAATGCATCAAAGATGCAAAGTGCCGAGTTGCAAAACTGGAACGTAAGTATGAATATGCAGACTTGCAATGTACATGAGTTGAATATGATCTTGGCAGATGGGAAACATAACTGGCACATTTCAGGTTGATACACATTCATATATGATTCGGAAACCATTTTCATTTATCAGAGTCCTATGAGTATGACCTTTGACTTTTTGACCCCAAAATAATCATGGATCATCCTTGATTCATGGGAAACATTTCTGACAAGTTCCATGATAATAGCCGCAATACAGGCTCTAATTTGGTCCGGAAACCATTTTCAATCATCTGAGTCCTATGACCTTGGCCTTTGACCTTTTGACCAAAAATCAATAGGGATCATCTTTGATTCATGGGAAACATTTCAGGCAAGTTTCATGATCATAGGTGCAATACATGCTCTTATATGGTCTGGAAACCATTTTCAATCATCTGAATCCCATGACCTTGACTTTTGACCTTTTGACCCTAAACTCAATAGGGATCATCCTTGATTTATTGGGAACATTTCTGGCAAGATTCATGATCATAGGAACAATACAGGCTCTAATATGGCCCTAAAACCATTTTCAATCATCTGAATCCCATGACCTTGACCTATGACCTTTTGACCCTAAACTCAATAGGGATCATCCTTGATTTATTGGGAACATTTCTGGCAAGTTTCATGATCATAGGAACAATACAGGCTCTAATATGGCCCAAAAACCATTTTCAATCATCTGAGTCATATGACCTTGACTTTTGATCTTTTGACCCTAAACTCAATAGGGATCATCCTTGATTTATTGGGAACATCTCTGGCAAGTTTCATGATCATAGGTACAATACAGGCTCTAGTATGGTCTGAAAATCATTTTCAATCATCTGAGTTATATGACCTTGACCTTTTGACCTCAAAATCAATAGGGATCATCCTTGATTCATTGGGAACATTTCTGGTAGATTTCACAATCATAGAAGTAGGAGTGTAACGATATACCGCGGTTCGGTATATCGCGGTATAAAGTTCACGGTTCGGTACACGGTACAGCCAGGTCGCGTATCACGGTATTTTTCAAATCCGTTTTTCGTTGAAAATCGACTCGTTCAGTTCCGAATCTTTAGTCGAATTTGTTTACATTAACTATGATGGCGGCGCCCGAGTCCATCAAACCTTCGTCAAACTTGAATGAAACAGAAAAAGAACTGTTTAAGCTTTCCTTTTGCACAGAGAATAAACTAGCATGAATGAAAACTGAAATGCTAGCACTGCTATAACTTTGAATTTTGATGACACGTCTTACGAGGCAGAAAAACATGCATCATAGCCTACCAAAAGCAACGTATCGTATACATGTACGTTGATATTAGATCGACATTTTTTATGCTCACGAATTGATATATTGAAAAGTTAAGTGCTGACATTTTTAAGTTGATTTTTGTGTTCTTATTCTCACTGTTTCCGGGTTTTACTTAAAGAATAAATTTCCATTATAATTTATAGAAATATCAGCCTAATCAGGATAATTATGATATTCTCTCTGCATAATCACAAACAAAATGGCATTGTCTAAATGGATTTAAGCGTTTTCTCTACATAAAGCACAGTATTGATAGTGTATTTGCCTACGCAATTTTTTGTTTTTATTAATTCCGAAACTCAATTGTTCAACTGTATCGCGATACGTATCGTATCCAGAGGCTGTATCGTGATACGTATCGTATCGTGGGGTGATCGTATCGTTACATCCCTACATAGAAGCGATACAGGCTCTTATATGGTCCGGAAACCATTTTCAATCATCTGAGTCCTATGACCTTGACCTTTGGACCTTAATTCAATAGGATTCATCCTTGATTCATGGAAAACATTTCTGGTAAGTTTCATGATCATAGGTGCAATACAGACTCTTATATTGTCCGGAAACCATATTTAATAATCAGAGTTCTTTGACCTTGACCTTTGGACCCCAAAATCAATAGGGTTCATCCTTGACTCATGATGAGTAAGTGTATGAAGTTTCATCGTTCTAGCATACATCATAGTTGACTTAATAGTCCGGAAACCAATTGTTGACGCCCACCCTCCCGTCTCACATCATATTAAGAGCCCAATTTTGCAACTCGGCTAACAATGGAAATTAAATGATACCAATAGCATGAGTTTTACTCCGGCCAACATTTACCATTTACAAAAAACAGTTTGCTTCAAACATACTACCCATTGATACCTTGAACTCCCCTCTCCCCTAACTCACTTATCCTGCCCATACATGTATACACACTAACCTTCCATTTTACACAGCACCTCCCTGGCTGACAGCCTTTGTAGAGGACATCCCTCTAACATTCCCTCCAGTAAGATCTTCATATCTGTACCACATTTATCTGTGATCATATAGTTCTTCACCATGTCTGGTTTCCGAGCATTCTATAAGGAGAAAAAACATTCTTGTGACGTTTGCAAATCCAAACAATATCTTTTAAAAAATTGAAAATTTTGTAAACCTGTGAACTAATGCAAGATGCAAACTACAATATGCCACATACTAATTTCAAATTATATAATTTAGCTAGTCCATGTATAATGATCCGTTATGATACAGCTGATTCACTTGAGGCATTCAAGGCCCGAATCAGCAACCACACCCTCTGAGGCAGAGCACAGACGTTTTTATCCAGTTTTTAATGAGGGCCTTCCATGGCATGTTTTTAACTTTTCATGTGCGACAATGCCCCAGTAGGAGCCCTGCACATTATTGGCAGAAGTAAGTATGCAAATGTGAGGACATACACAGACACGTACAGACAGAGATACCATTATATCCATCTTATAACAAAGTCAAAATTAACTTACCGCTACAATGATGTTAAGACGCAGCTTATTGGGATCCGGTACTTCTTTATACGAAGATTTTCCTTGCGTAAAAAAGTGCATCAGCACATGTGTTTTCTGGTACATGAACATTATGACAAGGGCAAAGGCAAATACATCGGCTTTTCCAGTGATAGGAAAATTACTGCTATCAGCCTTGAATAAGTTTGGACGGAAAGTTTCTAAGAAAGCCTTTCCTATTTCTGGGGCCATGTATTCAGCAGTAAGCCCCACATATTCCATTTTGTCCAAGGCGGTCTTTGCAGAACCAAAGTCCATCAGTTTCAAGGTCAAAGTTTTATCTTCCTGTACACATAGATTTTCAGCTGTAAATATGAAAAAAAACCATCATATTGATGAAAAGAAAACAATAAAATGAAAAAATCTTCTTGATAAGGTTTAAATGTATTGTTATGTTCAAATCAATTCCTTTATATTGATAAAAGCCAGTACTTGGGCACTTAAATACTGCAAACGCTAAATCAGTGTATTTAGGACATAACACTCACTCAACATGTACCGTAGGTCTTTGATAGTAAAAAAGAAATTTTACAGAATAGTAATACATGTATGTGGCCTAGGATAAAGTTTTTGAAGAGTTGGTTTAACTCCAAGGTCAAGGTCATTGTGTCAAAAGTCGAGGCCTTGACTGAAAGGTCTCGTCCCTTATAGTTCAGAATATATGGCCTACATTAAAAAAAGAAAAAAATTACTAGATGAAGTAGTCATGAAAATTGTTTAAATGTCTGCGACACGTGACGACACATCATGTACATGTATATAAAGAACAGGCACAATAGTACATAATTTTCTTAAGAATTCATTTGCAAAATATGAATGAAGTGGGGATATAAGCATTCCATTCATTTCTCACAGATTGGCCCTTACTTTTAAATGACTCCTCATGCCACGCTAAAAACTTCAGTAAAATATCTTTTATAGACAGGTTTTAAAGGACAATGTAACTTCCTTTAAGCATATACTAGTTAATGCTTCATGATTGATAATGTGACACGGCAGATATACTTTTTAAAATTTTTTTTATTGAAGTCAAAAGAGCACGGCGTCAGTGTCAGTGAAATAAATTTTTACATGGCCTAAAATGCCTTTATCAAAAATCAAGTACTGTATATGCTTGGAACGAAAATCATCAGACATTTTGTCCGGCTCTAGAAACTGTCCGGCTCTAGAAACTGCCAGACATTTGAAATATCCAACAGAGATCTCCGGCAATCCAGCACTTTTTGTAAACTTTTGACATTCCAATGACAGACAGACAGGACAGTATAATCTGCTACCTAATCTTCAATTAAGGGCCACAAAATAAACCAATGTAAAACAATACCAAAAGATGTTGACTCGGGACATTTTATGCTTTCTAACAAGTTCGGAAAATTGTCTTTTCAATACTCACGTTTCAAATCCATATGCTTGATTTCATGATTGTCCAGATACTCAAGGGCAGATAACCCCTGTTTTGATAAGCTTCTGATATTTTCTTCGGTCATGACCTCTGGTTTCGTAATTACAAAATGTACAAGGTTAATGCCTGAAAAGTAAAGAAAACATCATCAAATTACAGAGAGAATGTTTACGTTGATATTACTTATATCAATCTGGTTTATGCCAAAGTCTACCATGACACTAGGATAAATCTGATCTCACCCACAAAGATTTGCTGTAAATACATAAGGAGTTGCTAAGTTGTGAATGTAGCATTTCTTTACATATGAATGACTTTCTTCACATGCTTGCTGCATTTGGCAAGGTTTTATCCAATCACAAAAATCAATGACATTCAGTTCTTGCCTCGGTAGCAGAGTATTAAAATTTCATCAAATTATTTTCAAAATTTGATATAATCTTTTATCTTGAAAATTTCAACATAATTATACAAATATATTACATGTAATAATCCTTCATCTGTATATGAAATAGGAAAGCTGTATCTTGAAACTATCTTAATTATGACTTATGCTGATGGATTAGCTGTGGAAATGGCCAACGACACTTGGATATTTGGTTGGTAGGGGTGTGTTGGCCTCGGGAATCTATATTGAACAAATCCAGAACCCAAATTCAGGATATAGCCGGCACAAATCGGCAAATTTTCCAGGGGATTATTGACTGTGTCTCACTCGAATAAAATAAAGATAAGCGATCGGCATCATATTTTACCTTGTTAAGCTTTAATATCAATGATACGGCCGGGATTCTACTTGCCTCGCCTCATCTCTTCGAATTCAAGCGCCATGTTGTAAGTTTACACTCATGTGTCAGGTCAAACATGTGACACCCAAGGTTGTTTCCATAACAACGTCCATACATATGGGTCGAGGTGTCACCTAGAAAATTTGCCGATTCGTTCCAGCCATATCCCGAATTTGGGTCATGGATTTGTTCAATGTAGATTCCCGCGGCAAACACACCCCTACCAACCAAATATCCAAGTGTCGTTGGCCATTTCCGCGGCTACTGATGGATGGAAAGATGGTGGGTAAGTATTCAGTATCCATCTGGATGAAGGCTACAGGTCAGACTGATGCACAAGTAGACAAGATAACAGAAACAATGGATAACTTACCAACATATTCCATAAGTATTTCTGGCATGCCTTCTCTGTGTATATAACCATACAGCTTGGTAATGTTAATATGGTCCAGGTACAGCATAATAAGTACCTCATTGATGGAAAATTTCTCATGCACCTGTAAAATCAATTATACCTAGACATGAGAGCTTAAAGTAAATTGAAGGGAGATTGATAATGTGCTGTTTTTCGACATTTTTAGGAAAATCATTTCAATTTGAGTAGAAATGTACAAAAAATGAGACCAATTTAAATAATTAATGATAACAATTTCTTTCTCAATGCCAACTCTTGTTGAAGTCAGAAAAAGTTCATTCCAACAATGATCTATTTTGAGGGCAAAAAATTTAAATAATTTTGAAGCAACATAAGCAACACACCAAACGTGAATTCTGGTTCTTACATGTATGATGAATAACTTATGGTTGATATTAAAAGTACATCAAATGCCACAGTTAAAGTCACATGATCGTAAACTTTGTACCAAATGAAAATCTAGTCACAAGTTAAATAGAAGCCAAATATATGAGATCCTTGCAGACAGATGGATGGACAGTGATTTCTTTAAGGTACCCACCATTTGGAAGGGCCTTCACTGCGCTTCTAGGAAAAACAGGGGCACAAAAATAAGGGGCCACAATGCTCATCTGAGTTACTGGTGAAGAGCTGAAAGTGGCTAATTTGACAGAGGACCTTGAATACTAGCTTCCTGTAAGGTTTTGTGAAATGCTACAACAAATCAGAACCCTCAGTAGCCATGTTTGTTTATCAATCTGCTTGAAAAACACAAACTTGGTTAGAGGACCTTGAGTACTTGCCTCTTGTGAGGTTTCCTGAAATTCTGTGCAATGGTTGCAGAGGAGAAGACGATAATGCGTCAGTCAATCAGAGCCCTCGGCAGCCATATCTGTTGACCAATCGGCATGAAAAACACAAACTCAGTAGAGGACCTTGAGTACTTGCATCATGTAAGGGTTCATGAAATTCTATGCATAGGTTGAAGAGGAGATGTAGAAAATATTTAAAGTTTATGGTGGACGGCACGCTATCACAATAGCTCACTATTAAAAACATAGTGTAATCAAAGATAGTGTAATCAAAGATTACAAAGCTCACCTCGCGGCAGCAAAGTTCAATTTAAACATATCTCTAAGTACATGTATAATAAGAAAATCACTCAAGCAGAAAAAGTAGGTCAAGGTCATTTTATGAAAGTTTGATCAAAGATACATCCAATACGCAAGTTTGGTACATGTAGCACTTATACTTTGCTCAATATTGGCCTTTAAATGCAAAATCACTCAAGCGGAAAAAGTAGGTCAAGGTCATTTTATGAAAATTTGTTCAAAGATACATCCAATATGCAAGTTTGGTACATGTAGCACCTATACTTTGCTCAATATTGGCCTTTAAAGGCAGAATCGCTCAAGTGGAAAAAGTAGGTCAAAGTCATTTTATGAAAGTTTGATCAAAGATACATCCAATATGCAAGTTTGGTACATGTAGCACTTATACTTTGCTCAATATTGGCCTTTAAAAGCAAAATCACTCAAGTGGAAAAAGTAGGTCAGTCATTTTATGATAGTTTGATCAAAGATACATCCAATATGCAATATTGGCCTTATAAGGCAAAATCACTCAAGCGGAAAAGTAGGTCAGATGCTGCATCCGATGCATGGGTTCACCTCAGCATCTCAAGATGAATCACTTGTGCAAGTTTGGTTACTGTAGCATCAGTACTTTGTCAGATACTAAACTACCCCAAAAACTTTAACCAGACATTGACAAAGTCATTCAACTGGAAAATGTAGGTCAGATGCTGCATCAAATGCATGGGTTCACCTCAGCATCCCAAGATGAATCACTTGTGCAAGTTTGGTTACTGTAGCATCAGTACTTTGTCAGATACTGAGTTGCCCAAAAACTTTAACCGGACGCGGACGCCGGGGTTATAGCATAAGCTCATCTCAACTTCGTCGAGGTGAGCTAAAAAAGTACAAAAATTGAGTACTAACCGTCTTTTTGACAAAGACTCTCTCTGAAGCCCTGTCCTTACACAGATCCACCTTGCCATAGGAACCAGCTCCTAATGCTTTTAACACCTCATAATCACCTTCACTGTATGTTAACATACCTGATGGTTCTATAGTCTACAAAACCATCATGAAATATGTACACATTGAACATGATTTTTATAAAACAAATTAAATTTAAAACATTGTATCTTTAATCAATTCCAGGTTAGACCTAGAAATCTGAATACATGTAAGAAAATTTGAAATATCTCAAATTGAAATTGAATAAGTTGGAATATTTCTCATCTACATAAGAATAGCGTCCTTTTGGGGAAAAAGGTAAAATTTTGACAGATTCATTGACTGATCCTAACAATAATATAAGAAGTGTGTAGAGAACTTACATCACATAGAACTCCATGGATACCCTTGGTTAGTTTGTCCTTATGATTAAGGATGTCCACAACCGCACTTTTCTCCCCACAGACCACTTTGCTAGGAAAAGGAAAGATTTAAAAATACTGATGTAAAATGCACTGCTCAAGTTAACCAGAAGTCTCTGATGAGACAGAAGCTCTCCTGGTTGTTCGCTTAAATTAATCTAAGTGACACACCCATTTTCCAAAAATATGAAGTGCACACCTAAACCACAGGCCCATTATTATGCAAACAGAATTTATCTTGTAAAACTCAGAGATTCAATGGATTCGAGCTCATAAGAAAAGTCTAATGGACAGACAGACAGACAGACAGACAAACAGACGCCGGACACAGGGCGATCGCATAAGCTTGTCTGGTCTTTGACCAGTAGAGCTAAAGACAGTACAAAGATCCACCTTCATTCTCTAAACAAAAAGGAAAAGTGAAAAATTAAGTTAAACAAAGCAATTTTTCCTTACTGAGGTTGATGGTCTGTATATTTCTTCACTTTTTTGGGTAATTTCTCGTCATCTTCCATGTCAAAATCTAGCCCAGTTAAGTCCACATTCATCATTTCATCAGGTGTAATCAACTCCAGAATTCTCATTATCTCCTCCTGTGTCATATTATCTCCCATTCTCATATTGATGCCGATATCCGATACATTCATCCTTGTCTCCTGTACAGGATGGGAAGTACCTGGCGTGGAGTTCTGAAAGTCTGTGGCAAGTTTGGCCGTAGATAAAGCTGTATTGAATGTCTCCTGTGTAACAACCTCTCTCCTTTCTCTTACTTGCCTACTGGCATTGTTATACTGCCGTATGTCCACAAATGGCTGTTCAGGACCATCATCACGAACATTCAACAAATGCATCTTTGGAATAAAATGTTCAGGAAACTTTAGTGCACTTTGGGCACTTGAATGAGATTCTTTTGCAGATTGTGGCACTGTTACTCGTGCCGATTCTGGTATTGTTACAAGGTGAAGTTTGTCACTGGAAAATAGAAAAAGATGATGTCAAAATCATATATTGATACCTTACATGTCTGTTGCTTTTAAATCTAATGAAATAAGATTAATTTTCCAAATTACCAGGTATATCAAAATCTCTTTTGAACTTGCATGTCCTTCTTAAGAACACCTGTTAAAACTCACAAAGTCCTGTAATAATTTGTTGCAATTTTTGTGCCATTGTCACCTTTTTAATTGTGACATGATGTAATAATTAATCCTCAAGCTTTTGTCCAAATGACAAGCAGCCCCCCCCCCCTTTATCATGTTTATGAAAGGCAACATGAAAATGTAAACATTTTTATAATCTCCCTTTTTCTTCAACTTGAACTGAATATATTTTGTCCTTACCTTTCATTATCATCATCATCGATGACTATGATATCAGGAGGGGGTGGCGGATCTACTCGCGTTCCCTTGGATATTTTCAAACGAAGTTTATGTCCCATCTGATGTGGAGTGTCAGGAGCGGAGGTCAGTTTTACACTCCGAGATATTGGAGTATGACTGTTCTTCCGTGCAGAGTTTGACCCTAGCCTTGTTGATGAACAAGACGGCTGGTTCACAAACTGACTGGTTGATGAACAGGAGGGTTTGTTCACAAACTGATTGGTTGCTGAACATGAGGGCTGGTTCACAAACTGATTGGTTGCTGAACATTCTTGTTGGTTCACAAACTTACTGGTTGATAAACAGGAGGGTTTGTTCACAAACTGACTGGTTGCTGAACATGAGGGATTGTTCACAAACTGATTGGTTGCTGAACATGCTTGTTGGTTCACAAACTGACTGGTTGATGAATACGGTTGCTGGTTCACGAACAAACTTGTAGAAGTAAATGGATTATTTGGTAGCAGTAACTCATTTGTATCAGAGCAAGATGGTTGGTTCGCTAACCGATTTATGTCCTCATGCTTGTCAAATGAAGATGCAGGAAAATAAGACTGTGCTGGTAGAGTAGGTTGTTGAAAAGAAATGGAATAGTTATTAAGTGAAGTTTGATGGTTGTTGTAACTCGTAGATTCCTGTTGAATGACCGTTTTTTGTTGGGTCTGACCATGAAAGCTTGTTACTTTGGTAGCTGTAGATGATCTAGTGGGTTGCTCTCCATATTTCAATCCTTCAAAACAGAAGAATAGATAGTTTTTGAAAATCAAACAAAATATGTTTCTGAAACAATCTATTCAGTCTTTGTGGTATATGGAGTTACTTCCCATTTGAGACGGTATCTGACGTAAAACCATTATGACGTCATGAAAATGGTATGGTAACGTGGTTTTTATACCGTCATTTCCCAGAGTTTTAGGACTGTTACCATAAAATTTGATGACGTCACAATTAGTCTACGTCAGATATCGTCCCATACGGGAAGTAACTCTGGTTTTCGCAAATACCGAATACTACTCAAAAAAGTTTTGCACCACAAGTCTATTTACTTACACTATAGATGAATGACTTTCACGCTAAGTTTTTTTTTCTTTGATGGATTATTGCTACAGAGGAACTATCAGGAGCTAGGAGGTATTTTCTTTTCTAAGTTTCAAAATCCTATTTCTGCAAGGTATTCATAAACAAATACCAAAGTGTAATAAAATGGTGATATTTCAATTATATAGCTGGCGAGCAAAGCGATTCAGAAATTTTTTAAGACAATACATCTGCCTCTACACATCTTCATTCTTTGTTCTTGAAAAAAATTTTATCTTCTCAATATTTTTTTTTCATTTTTACAGTGTTCTCTGAGTAAGAAATCTCTTACGTGAAATTCAATTAAAGCTCCAACCTCTAGAAAGGAGATGGAAGAACAGGTCAAACATTAGTTTATACCACAACATTATGAAAGAAATCAAATATGTATTGATGCATTTAGTTTGATTCTAGTCCAAATGCTATGTTATGTCTAATTCATGAACATTATGGTACCAACTTTACCATGTTTACTAGAGTTATGTGTAATTACAACGTAATTTGTCAAGAAATTATTTCAATTACATGTATTTGAAATTTCATGTACATCATGTACATGTACATTACATAGGCTCATGAATGAAGTGAATAAGTACAATTTCATAAGGTAGCATTTAATTTACAAAATATCAACTATAGAATTCCCTGATTTTTCCCTGATTTATTTTAAATTTTCAAATTCCCTGATTTTTCCCTGCAGGGAATTTTAATTTATCATTTCCCCTCTTTTCCCGAGTCTGTGGCCATACAGTGCTTAATCTGACAGTAAATTCTGTTTGGTCTCAGAATACCTTCCAGGAAAGAATGAGAAGTTCTAAAATCATGGAGAGTTTTGAAATTTTCGATATTTCATTAAAGTTCTCAGTAATGAAGAATAATAGGAATTGATTGGCAATTACTGATATGTGTAGAAAAATTACGATCTCCTCTTTACAACATCGTGATTTTCGTACCGATTTATTTAAGAATCCAACAGAATTTGATAACATAAAAAATGTTGATAATTTCCTAAAATAAAACTTTTTCTAAGTCAGCCGTTGCTCAAAAGAAAACAAAATTTCATTAAATTGAAATCGGATTCATTTGAAGCAATCTTCAATCAAACATGACAGATTAGTTTGAATGGAATACTATTGTTAATCTTTGAAAATTATTTTATTAGATCAAGATGTGTATTGGCATAATATTAAGGCATTAGGGGTATAATACTCCACTTCCAGTTGTTTTGATGACAGAAAAATCAAATACCACGAAGACGCACGACTTCCGCAATGTTCGGGACCATACATTTTAATGGCTAGTTAAAGGAAACATTCAAGAAATATCAAATATCCAGAAATATGTAAGATATGGAAGTGCATAATTTCTAGTTTTTCAAAGAAATTGTTATTATACTCCTAATACCATAATGAAGGGAAAATCCATGTGATGAAATACTTTTTTTTAGTAGTATGTATTACGTATTTCGTTTAGAAAATCCACTCTCTTTCCTTCTTGACCTGCAGTCAAAACTACTTTTTAAACGCCAAGTTCACTCGTTCAAAATTCATGGTATCCATAAAACATGTAGAATGGTCTTGTAATTTATAAGGAAGACATATATCTTAATAAATATGAGCATCCTGTCTTTATCCATGTTAACATTCTTCATACCGAGTCTGAAATTCTACACCAAGATTAGGTCAAACTGCAAGGTCAAGTCCACAGGGTCAAAGGTCAAGGTTTAAAATGGAAGGTCTTGTCAATAGAAATGCACATGTGAAATATCAGAGCTTTTTCTAATTTGATCCAAAAACTAAACAAAGGTTGAAGTTTCAGACAAAAACATGTAGAGAAAAATTCATTACAAACAATATGCTATCAATCTTCATTACACGGATATCAAGCTAATTATGTACACTGTACATGTGTTGTAAATGTACTGAATACTGTTGCTGAATATTAAGGATTTTAAAGACAATGAAAGAAGACCATATTTACCATCTAGTTGAGTTAGTGCAAGTGCACTTCTCCCTCTTCCACTCTCTTTTTCCTCCTCAAATATTAACTTTCCTTGTTCCTCATCCTGGGGCTGATACAGCTCACGACCACCAGAATCCTTCTGCATCCTGAAAATTACAAGTACAGCTCATATTAGAACTATCCCAACAGGACAAACTTAAATTTGGTTAAACCCCCTTTCCCCCTAGATATGTCAAAATCTGTTTCACTCTTGTCAGACATTTCAGTAATTTTGTCAGTCTAGACAATGAAAAGTACTGCAAACTTTTGTCAATCCGAAAGAGTTTTTGTCAGACATTTCCTTCAGACTGACACTTTTCAACATCTCTGCATCTCACCCCCCCCCCTTTTGGCAATTCAAAGCAGATGCAGAGGACATAGGTTCAATGATCAGTGGAGGAGGTCTTGTGCTCACCATACCTTCTGAGTCCAGGGTTTCAACAATGTTCAAAAAGAATTATTCTAGGCAGTGATTTAGGATTAATTTCAAAAATTCAGATTTTAATTTAATTTTATAGCATAAAAAGTTTGTAAGCAATATCTTGATCTAGCTATCATAGTCCGATCAAACTATCAATTATATAATAGCTTGATCTGAAGATTTAAAGTTTTAGTGAAATAAATAGTAGCACTAAACATGCTAAGGGTCATCTGACTTATTTGATAAGTATATGTATAGGGGTACTAAGTATGCTAAGGGCCATATAATTTATGCGATACATGTAAGTTATAAGTAGACAGAGAACGCGAAACTTTGCGATGGATTACTGGTCATTCAGACCAGTAATATGTAGTGTTGTATAATCGGACAAATTTCATAATCGATTATCGGTTTATAATCGGAAAGGATTTTAATCGATTATTTCGATTTAATCGGAAATAAATTTTACTTGCTTTTACATAAAAGAATATGACAAGTAAAGATAAAACTTCACTAAATCATATGCTAATATACATAGTAAAATGTCTAGAAAGAACTCCAACCACAGAATGATAAAATCCTATCTAGTAAATGAAATATTTTGTCAAGATCACAGCAGTAATGGAGCCAAAACAAATACATGTATGTGATTGTAATACAAATATAGTCGGCAACTTTACACGCCAGATGCAGTTTTTTTTTTCTTTGGGAGGGGGGTCTCCATTCGACCCAAGAGCAAGGTTTTTGCTCATTCAATGAGGAATCAAACAATATCTTCGTGGAGTTTAGGCTGGCCTTGTCGTTCTTACAAAGCTCTGGAGTTCGGCGTAAAAAGTTTGTTTTTCCTCGACGAGTAGATATAATTGACGTATCGAATCTGACGTTGAAGTTTTCTATTAGAGTACTTGTCATTACTATTAGATTCAATGAGAATCCTTATTCCACACATTGTATGCCTTAGAAAGTGTATTCTTTTCGAATTATTTACGCTACGACCGTAATTTTAACTCGAGGAAACAATCGTCGATCTACTTTCGTTTTATTCGTACTTGTTACACGCGTATTCGACCGAGAACTATGTCATTCTTTTCTACGTTGTATATTTCCGATTATAATCGATTCTTGAAAACATAATCGATTAATCGAAATCGAAGGGTATTAGCGATGATGTCGCTGATGTCGGCGATAACCGTTACAACACTAGTAATATGTTAAAGATTACTGGTCTGAACCAATTATTACCGGTCCGAAGAATTTTAACCTTTTTTTCTCAATCAGTGATCGGGAAGGCAAACCTGCTCAACCTTCCACTTAGACTTCAATGGGCCATCTTTCTTCAAGACAGGCCCTTTCCAAAAATGTTAAATTTTCGAAAGGCTTTGAAGACAATGTATGTACAATACACATGTACATCAGATGTTAGCACATTTTTTGTCGTGACTTATGTGAAATTGGAGCACTGTAATGTGACATGATGGATACCTTTTTTATTATGAGTATATTGAAAGAGTGCTGCGATGTCGGAGAAACAAATTTTACAGTGTTAAATGTCTTTCTTGAAAATCAAATATGGAATATGTTTTAAGGAAAATGCTATGTTTTTATCTTGGAACATAAAATCATCAGACATTTTGTCTGGCTTGAAACTAGAAACTGTCAGACATTTGAAAAATCCACCAGATATTGCCGGCAATCCGGCACTTTTCGTAAACTCTGGTAATGTTAAAATTAAACATAGGGTAATCAAAGATTACATAGCTCGCCTATACAGGTTTTTGTCAGAAACCAGGTAAAAGTTTTTGAAAAATAGGTCAAAGTCCAAGGTCAAGGTCACTAGGTCAAAGGTCATGGTCTCAAATGAAAGGTCTTGTCACAAGGTATTTACATGTGAAATATCAAAGCCCTACCCCATATAGTTCAAGAGATATAGCCCAGGTTAAAGTTTTGTCTACGGAAGACGACGACGACAACGACGCCGAGGGTATGGCATTAGCTCTCCAGACTTTTTCGTCCCGGCGAGCTAAAAATGGCTGTGATTCTATATTTGAAAAGAAAATGGACTTTTTGGCTACAAAAAAAATCTGACAAGGTGGTATATAATTTTTCCTGACCTGGTAGGGGCGAGGGGAAACAAACAATTTTTTAATTATGGCATGATGAATAAATTGATTTCAATGTTTTTGGCATAATTTCCTTCATTACCCATCGACTACTTTAAATGACAACAGTGAACTAATTAGGAATGTTAACTTGCATGTTTACTCAGCGGGATTTCTTTATTGTTGTGATTAGAATAGTCATAACAGCAGGCCTAGGACTTATCAATAAAACAATTAAAGGAAAGTAGAGCATATTAAAGCATCAATTGTTGATTTATTCATGGGTATCACGTATAATGTCCTTTACAGCCAACCAGCCTTGTTTTCGCGAGATCTGTAATGTCACAGCGAATATCCCTATAAATCCAAGCCATTATGACCACAGTTTCATACCAGGTCAGGGCTACAGGCAGACAAAGAGGGTCAATATTCTGTATGATGCCCATTTATAAATTACAGGTCATAAGAGAATAGAATTTACCTGTGATATCCAGTGTTAGGGCTGTCACGATACGTTAAGCTCACAATACAATTCGTATCATGATACATAATTTTTAATGTAGATCATGAAGGCATTTCTGTGATTCGTCAGATATTTTAATAAAACAAGTTTAACTGCAACAAATTAAGATCATTCATAACTTGAACGCTTTGAGGGTTATTGTATTCACTAGAAAACGTGGAGCGTCTTTTAAAGTTATCTTTGAAAACTCGGCGTCAAGCGTCATCATGTTGATTTTTAAAGATAAAACTAAATGCCGAAAACAAACTGTAAATCAACAATACTGCCTCTTCTCGAATTGTTTATCGAACTGTCGTCAAGAACAGCCATGAATCGAGAACTGCGGTGAATTGTGACAGCCCTATCATATCAATGACATACAGGCTTTTTCACATGTGCCTGTAGTCAAAGCATACTGGTGGAGAAGTAATTATTGCCGATTTTTAAAGCATTTTTTGCTCTATTTCCTTTAATTTTCAAGACTTGCACATGAAATTTGGACAGCAAAAACTAGAACTCTTTACTTGTACTTCCATAAATTTTCAATTAATTCTGATGACTGGTACTGGTTTTATAAGCAATTAAAATGCGCTACTTACAAGCACTCTTTAAAGAGGATGGAGAAGCAATTATCGCCACATAGGATCATTCTAGTCTAATACCCACAATGTTCCAACTACATGCAGGGTTTTTTTTTATTTGGGGAAGGTGCCTGTGCCTGTCCAATTTGGGAAAATTTGCGACATTTTGCTAATATTGGGAAAATTTTGGAACAAATTCTCACCAAGCATAACCCTAACGTATCATTTATTAACACTGATAATCTATTGATTTGCTTGAACTGAACAAGGGATGAATAAAAAACTTTAAAAAATGCACTTCGAAATAGGACATTTTGTGCTGACTTCCAGTTTTTTTTAGTCTTATTTTCTCAGGTGATTTTTTTCATAATTCCTCTTTGGGAATTTCAGGGTGATTTTTTGGGAAAAATAGAGGAAATTTGGTATTGGGAAGGAGCCGAAATTCGGCCCCAAAACAAGGAAAATAAGCTCAAAATGCATCGAAGATGCAAAATGCCGAGTTGCAAAACTGGAATGTAAGTATGAATATGCAGACTAACATGAAATGTGTATGGTTTGTAACAACATTTTGTGGTCCTAAATGAAAATTTCTGGATCAAGAAATGGTCTTCTCTTTATTCTATATCAGCATGTAATATATTTTCAAGGATACAGATTTTCCTGTGATCTTGATCTTTGACCTTTTGACCCAAAAATTAATGGCAAGTTTCATGATTATAGGTGCAATACAGGCTCAAAAATGGTCTGGAAACCATTTTCAATTACCTAAGTCCTGTGACCTTGATCTTTGACCCTTTGACCCCTAAATCAAAAGTGGTCATTTTCTATTCACTGGAAACATTTCTGGCAAGTTACATAATTATAGGTGCAATACAGGCTCAAATTCAGTCGGGAAACCATTTTTAATCATCTTAGTTCTGTGACCTTGACCTTTGACCTTTTAACCCCAAAATTGATAGTGGTCATCCTTGATCCATGGGAAACATTTCTGGCAAGCTTCATGATTATAATTGCAATACAGGCTGAAATATGGTCCGGAAACCACTTTCAATCATCGGAGTCCTGTGACCTTGACCTTTGACCCCAAAATCAATACGGGTCATTCTTGATTCATGGGAATCATTATTGGCAAGTTTCATGACTTTAGGTGCAATACAGGCTAAAATATGGCCAGGATGGCAGGAAACCATTTTCAATCATCAGAGTCCTGTGACCTTGACCTTTGACCTTTTGACCCCAAAATCAAAAGTGGTCATTTTCTATTCACAGGAAACATTTCTGGCAAGTTACATGATTATAGGTGCAATACAGGCTGAAATATGGTCCGAAAACCAATTTCAATCAACAGAGTCCTGTGACCTTTGACCTTTTGACCCCAAAATCAATAGGCCTCATCCTTGATTCAAGGGAAACATTTCTGGCAAGTTTCATGATTATAGGTGCAATACAGGCTGAAATATGGTCCGGAAACCATTTTCAATCATCTGAGTTCTGTGACCTTTGACCTTTTGACCCCAAAATCAATAGGCCTCATCCTTGATTCAAGGGAAACATTTCTGGCAAGTTTCATGATTATAGGTGCAATACAGGCTGAAATATGGTCCAGAAACCATTTTCAATCATCTGAGTCCTGTGACCTTGACCTTTGACCTTTTGACCCCAAAATCAATAGGGCTCATCCTTGACTAATGGTGAGTAAGTGTATGAAGTTTCATTGTTATAGCCTCTTTCGTAGTTGACTTATAGTCCGGAAACCAATTGTTGACGCCCTCCCGCCCGCCCAGACGCCCGCAAAACCGCCCGCCCAGACGCCCGCCCGCCCGCCCGCCCGTCTCACATCAAATTAAGAGCCGAGTTTTGCAACTCGGCTAAAAAACCCCCTGACATGTAATATTATACCATCGGATTCCTCTATTCTTTTTCTAATCAGTTATGATAAAAATCATTGAAATTTCTTCAACGATCGAGAGATGACAGCAAGGTGCACCGCCATTGCCCCCGAGGAGCTCGGGGAAAGAGGATGCATTTTCACGAAATTTAGCTGCTGAAATCTTAGCTTTCATTGCATGGATTCATTTGAAACTTCATCAGTCAAGGGTCCAACTTATATGAGTAATAACTTCTTGAAGTTAATTAACTTGCATCAGTTATAACTTATACAAGTTATGTATAACTTATACAAGTTATGTTCATGAGTTTATAACTTGAATGAGTTATAAATAAAAGAGCAGATTTTCCTCAGAATTTCTCGAATAACTTAAACAAGTTAAAACAGTGTTTTTTATTTAAACATGTTTTATATTCAAAGCATTGTGATTTATTGTTAATATTCACATTCAGAAGATGCATCTAGGTCTTTACTATGTTTCTGACCTAATTTTCTTGGGAGTTAGCTTGTCTGTTGCTGGTAAATAGGATTTAATGATATAAATATTCCCCAAAGAACCCTAATTTTGAGAGCTTTGCGCTAGACCCACAAAGCATGCGCTGGATAGTGAGATATACCAGGAGGTTGTCCAATTTAATATATATTAAGTTACAAATGCTCAGTTCTTAAGAAAAATGCTCAGAGGAGATATAAAGGTTCAAAATTTGCTGTTATAACTTGTTTAAGTTATAAATACTAAAACCCAGTTACTTGGGCAAGTTATAACAGGGATTAATCTACCTCTGTGTCCTGCGTCTCTGAAGCATAAAAATCGCCCAGGACCCATTGGTTCTTGATCGCTGCGTCCCATCGTACGCATTATTCTCTTTCGTATAATGCGTCCCCATTAATTAGTTTATTGTTTACATAATTTTCAGAGTTGAGAAAGTGGAATTGTTTTATTAATGTATATTTTGTCCGCTCTTTTAAACCATACAGAATGTTGATCATGTCCATAGTATTGTACGAGAAATTGTTGCGCATCAAAATTTTTCGATATAAAAGTTAAATGCGGTCCGATGCGAGTCTAACTTCTTATCATTCAGATTCAAAAGGACATGATATATGTACTATATATTTATGAAAAAAACATCGCAGGATAATATGAATCAATCAATTCAAATCGTTTAATTCACACGTATATGTAGTAAGTGCCGTAATTTAATGTTTATCTAGTTGCTTTATTTAGGTTTCGTACATGAGTATAGTAAAACATTATCCAAACATAACGTTTTACTATACTCATGTACTTAGCCTCACTTGCGTAAATAAAGCAACTAAATAAACAATAATTTGGCTAAATTCGGCAAATTTGACTAAAGATTGAAGTTTGGACGAAAGACATTTTATTTCTAATAATTTTTTTCTGGAATATAACGATCTCGCCGACATAAATTGCCGCAAGCCATTCATATCGCTTGTATTCGCGACCTTAAGATGCCGCGAAAAAGTACGGTTTATAGTACTTGGGACACATAAAATTCTGCTCGGACCCATTGTTTTGGCTAGGGACCCATCGGTCAAATTTCACCGGGTCCAGAGGACCCATTTAGATCAAATTGTAGATTAATCTCTGTTATAACTTTTTTAAGCTGGACCCCTGACTGTTCATATACAGTTCAAAAAATATGAGAAGTATTAGTACTGAAAGAATCAAGTCTCTGTCATTAGTATAAACAAAGTTAATGGGCAAACGGCGATAATTACTGCTTGGCGATAACTACTGTCCTGTTCACTAATTCCAGAGCACCCTGTTTTGGCAATTTATTCTGTCGTCTGATGAATTTTCCTGTTATTCATTGTTTCCGAGAATTGACCACCTTTAGTTGTAACTGGAAATTAACTAACTTTAACTTCAACCTACCCCATCAGCTGCCTTCAATCCGCAATGTGAAAAATAAAATGTCTACGGGAAATTCCCATGTTAATTTCAAGCCGCCGCCATATTGTTCTCTGTGTCAACAATAGTAAACAGTAGAGCTGAGCGGTTTTATCGCGGTACCAGTATATCGCGATACGAGGCTTCTCAATACGTACCACGGTATTTGTTTTCAAAAACCGGTTTTTGACGATATTATCTATATCTTCATATTTTTAAGTTGTTTCTTTGAAACTTATGGGCGAAAGCGATCAGTTCTGCAATTTTCTGACTAGCCACTTTCAAACACGACGAGATGTCCGTTCTATGCTACACAGCAAAATAGATTTCAAGAAATAGGTAAAATAACGTTTCTTCGACCTTTAGAAACGTTCTGCAACACACTGCACATTGGTATACTAATTTGCAAGAAAGACTTTATCATGTTAGCTTGATTTTTATATTTTGTTTATAGTACATGTATATATTTAGTTATGATTGTTTAAACGTACAATATAGTGGTGTCATTTTAAGTTTCCTAGCGACTTTTTGCACTGTCTGTCCGCGAGTGTCCGCCGATGTCTCAGCAGAATTATCACATTAATAGCTTAAAATAACTGGATGGATATTGTTTTTTTCAACCGGATATTCATGCATGTACGTATGATTGGTCAAATTTGTCTGCACGTGTGCATCCGTAATTATATCATGATGAAGACATTTTCAGATTTTAAAATAAAATTTTGAAAGGAAAATTGAGGTAGGAAAAAAAAAAGACCATAAGGACTCTTGATGTTACCGTATAAAAATATTGCAATATATATCGCAATATGTTTCCAAATTTCGCAATATATCGCAATACACATTTGACCATGTTGACCCGTGATACTCAGCCCTAGTAAACAGTGACGTCAAAGCCTCCGACGTCACACATTTTCTGCCATTTTACTATAGAAAATCCTCGTAGACTTTTTATTTTCCGTCCTATTTCTAACTTAACTGACGTACAGTCAAAACAATGGTATTTTCTGTTACGACTAAAGGAGTGCTATAAAACTGATACCTTTTTGGAAGATGACATTATCATATTTTAGAGAAAATCGGGAAAACAGGGTGCTCTGGAATTAGTGAACAGGACAGCACTTCCCGACCAGTATATATAGTGCTCAGTTTACTTCAGAATCAACACAATATTTACGATACATCATGATACATAAACATATAACTTTTACACCAATAAGAAAATATGTTACAATACCACCCACTACCAATACTTACTTATAGTTACTTATAGTTGATTTCTGATACAGGTCCCATCAGGCGCCTCTTCATCAGACTCAAAATATTCATTTCTTTCGCCACAACCAGATACAATATGAATTTTGGCTTTAAAATTGTCATACATTAATTCTTGTTCTGACCAGAATTTGTCCAATTTGTTTTTAAAACTATTTACAGTCTTTGCAGAGACCACATAGGTAGGCAAACTGTTCCATATGCTGACAACTCTGAGTTGTCAATAAATAAAGGAAGGAACTGATCTATCTTCTCATAAACAAGAAGCCTGCGCCTGTGAACAAAATGAGGTCGGGGGATTTCCTGAAAAATTTACACTTTGACAATATCAACTATTTTTATCATTACCAAGTCCAGGCGAGTCCGCCATGAACACCAATTCTTCAACCATAAATGGACATTCGACAAACAAAAATACGAACCTGTCCTTATCTTAAAGTCACTCTAAATTATCGTTTTATTAAATCTTCTCAGTCGCTGGTTAACTTGCCAGTCCGACATTCGCCATTTTCTTCAATATGTTAGAGCATGCGCATGATGTTAAACATCCGGTTTGTACTGTCGTGTTTTCAAAGCGGGAAATTCAATATAAAAAAAAAGAAAAACAAAACAAAACACACACACCCTCACCCCCTCACACATCTAAGGGTGAAACGTTCGCCAAATTTCCTAAACGTGTACACGGAAGGCTGTAAACGAAACGTAAACGTTTAAACGCTTCTTTGTAGGCCTATTTCTAATGTGAAAAGTGATATCCACTAGCATCCATTTGCAGACATGGTCATAAATTGACATAAATACGACTTAGTTATACTTGACTAGATCAAATTTGCAACTTTAATACGACATGCTGATGTTTCGTACAGCAATAAAACTTTCAAAGATTCAACTATCAAACTGTTATTTTCAAATGTGTTTGAACATTCCCACAATTCAAAAGTGCAAGTAAGTTACAAAAACAGTAACTCGTGGAAGGTTGGACACCGGACCATCAAGAGAAAGCATAGGCGGAGAAATAGACGAAGAAATAGACGACGGAGAAAGAGACGGTTGCGGCGGTGTCAATTTTGAGATATCGGCTCTCTTTATAACAGGATTAGATTGATTCTCAGACAGATTTTCTTCCCGTTTTAGGCGTTTGTCTAAAGTTTGTCCAGTGTGTTTGAATCAAGGATGCATACATAACTCCAACAGCACATATATGTACATTTCGTACGTACGTTAAATGAAGAATCAATTGACTGCCTTCGCGACTTCAGGAAATCAATACAAGTATTGAATTTTTAGAGTAATATTAACGATATAAAAGAATATCTTTTTATTGTATGTAAAGTAGTCCGTGTACACGTTTAGAAATTATGTAAACGTTTACAGTCAAAAAACGAAACGGCTCCGTGTACACGCGTAAACGTTTCACCCTTACACACATCCTCACTTTAAAAATCCTATAAGAAAACTTGATATATTGTGACATCTCATGTACTCAAATTTGACGAAAAATACCACAAAAAGAGCGGAAATTAATGTAATCGCCATTTTAGACGATTTTTTACTACAGGTATCAGACCCCAATAATTTTTCCTATATATTCCTTTGTAAAACGTACTAATATGACGATTAAATACTCGAATCGCACCACCATTTTTTGCTTGAAACTTTTATATCTGCTAGATAGTATCAAAATAAGCTCAGAAATGGATTCATGCAAAAATCTGTCGCTTAGTAGACTTTTAATATCTTTTTAAACCCGAAAGGGGGTATCTGTGGCTCTAATGTTCTACAATCTATCAATTCTAGAGCCTCATAACACATCTGTCATTCCGCGATTAGGATGATGCAGTATCATTCAACATGCTAGAATATTTTTTTTTCAACTCATCTGCGACTCATTGACGTAAAAAACGAATCATCTAGTGTAAAAAGAGTCGTAGAAATTAAATGTAAGAAGACGAGGGATTGAAATAATCAGGAACTATTTGCGTGGTCAACGAACATTCAAAATTAATTGTGATCTGTAATCTACAACCAAACAAAGAAAATATTATATTTGGCATCATCTCGTAGAAGTAATGGCGACAAAAGATTTCGTGAAAAGAAAATCACAGTTTTGTCCGTTTTGTGTGCAAAATGGATACTTATCAGCAAAAACGGCGAAATATGGTCACCTCCGAAAACATGGAAACGAAATATTTGGACGTTTTATAAGGAAACAGTGACCAGAGTCAAATAAATTATTTTTGTAGTATTTCGATCGAGAAAGGAATTAAATTAAACTTTAGCAAAAGCAATCTGATTTAATTTACGAATGTGTGCGGTAAGAGCTGAAAACTATTTTGGCGTATAATGCATTATGGTTTATTTTTAGAGAAAGTTTTAGGAAAAAGTATTATCTCATATGTTCTAATAGCACTTTAAGAGAAATTTTCGAATATCACAGCAACTATACAAATACAGAAGTGTTCCAACTCTATACCTTGTTGAAGAAAAATTCAAACCAATCTTCATGCACCAGAGACGTGTTTCGAATAATAAATTCTCATCAGTGATGCTTTCAGCCAAAGTGCTTTTCATAAGCCACCCAAATTCATTTCACAATACAAGGAAACTTGATAAGACCGAATCACAGAGCACACATAAAACAACATCACAGAATACATATGAAACGATCGATGGAAATAAACTAGAATTTCAATCAAAATCACAGAAGCAGCAGTACAGAAATGCACGTTAGACAAAGACAACATACACAGAATAGGCTCATTTACAGGTATGCTGCGACTAGCGACACTTACTACAGTGACAAGCATCCCCATTCCATCATGGATAAGTGATTTGAAATGATTAACATTCAAAAATTAAAATAAAATTCATACCATTCAATACATACTCAATGCTGAGGAGTCTGGCAGTATTAAAACATAGATCTATAGTCATACATTTACGACCATATAACATAATTATACGAAAATTTACCACTAAGCCAGACATGCGGACAGTATGCGCAATCGCTGTGTTATCTCCACATAATTTTTCTTTGCCAAGTGCAAAACCGATTTTCAGCTATACCTCAGTTTGCTACTGATTACAAACATCAAGGTTATTCCCTTCATTCCAGAGACGTAAAAAGGACAAGGAACACCAACTCAGACCATAGAAACCTGAAACTCAAAAGACCATACATAAATCAACGTAATATTAATCATTGCGAGGTTGGACTTGTTGCTATGAACATATTTATAATACTTATAAATGATCATTTATGTATATCAATTCTGAGTTGTGCTTTGTTTGAACGCAGCTGTATTGTAAAGAATAAAATAGTTTACAAGTATTGAATGGAAATTGAATGGTCATTTACCAGGCACGGAGATGTCACCAAACTTTTTATTTCATATCAATTGGAATATCTTTTTGGATCGAAAAACCCTGTAACATAAAAAAGGGAAAACATCACTTTTAAAAGTTTTTTTTCTAAAATGAACAAATTATCACTGAAATTAGCTGAATATTGAACGTCATATATATAAAAATATCATAAAATGATAATCAATGTGTAATTGTAACTTGAAAAAATATGATATGAAAATTTGGATTTCAAAAAAAGGGGAAAAAAAGAAGAAATAGAATTAATCTTCTTTTAGTCTTTTAATTTGTTACATGAGGTGACATTTGAATATAAACATATTTCACAAGTTCGGTAACACGAGGAAAAATATTCAATTCTTTCAAACCTACGTGGTAAAATATATAAAGTGTATCATGATCGCGATAGTTCATTTTAAGAAGTCTGCTCGATCTTTTAAAAATCTGGCTAGTATTCCGGCAAGGTTTACTCTGCAAAGATTACATATACAGACTAAAACGATACATTGTTTTCAATAGATGAATAATCGTGAGTCCATCTGTAGCTTTTAAAATTGTGGGTATATCAGTACCATCTCATCAACACTGTGTTAATCTAGATGCTTTTGATCTTTCTTTGGAATGTTTTCTCCACTCTTAAAAGTTTTTTTTTTAAATGGATAAATCATATCATTCTGAGCTACGTCATTCGATTGTGTTGGGTGTATATTACATGAGAAGGAAAACAAATTTATCTTTTATTTAGCGTTAATCATACTGTGAAAAGGTCGCTCTTTTAATGTGAAACAGCTTTAGGTCTGAAGAACACGGTATAAACCTTAACGTTTTCTCTCGACTATTTCCATGGTGAATAGAAGTACATATAGTTCATTTAGTAGATGTTTCTCTAGAAACTACTGAGCTGTATGATATGACGGTAAACATTGTTGTCATACATTACTCTTTCTTTAGTGAGGGATTCACCACGGGAAACATCTTGCGATCAACTTTCCTTATCTGTGTAACAAACTGTCTATGAATCCATGACTATAGAATTGTATACTTATATTTATTCGTCAATGCTGTAAAACATCATGATGAGGGGTGTCTTTATCTTTCTGTGTATGATCTCGATTTTGATAGGTAAGAAAAATCTATTCATGGATTAAAATACATACATGCGTATAGTAACAGATTTATTTTTTTTTAAATGTAGCGATAAGTACTGGCAATACTTCGTCTATGCTAGGGGTCCGTCGATGCTTAATTT
Organism: Pinctada fucata; assembly: GCA_028142955.1. Taxonomy (NCBI): domain Eukaryota; kingdom Metazoa; phylum Mollusca; class Bivalvia; order Pterioida; family Pteriidae; genus Pinctada; species Pinctada fucata. Next base: position 26,006,467 of record AP027114.1, read on the forward strand.
TGTGCTCTATTGTGAGTGCTGTTGAGATTATCGTCAGGATCTACTTTAACTATTGTATGTCTGGTGAGTAGGATTGGGACGCCTTATCCAGAAGGGTTCTCTTTGACTGGATAATAGGGATACTTCGTTTATCTTTGTCAAATTTGGAGACTGTAATAAACTTGAGATGAGTACAGCCACTTCAGGATACGTGTACTCAGTGTGGTTAATGTATGAACAAATCATATTCTCATTGTTATGTCAAAATCATTTAATCTAATTCTATCGTTATTTCTATGAAACGATAATGCTGATTGGCCGAGAAATGTTGTTGATACATGCATCAACAGAAACCTGAAGTACACGATTAGCAACATCACACGCAACGTCGTTTGCACAATTTTAAAGCTACAAATAAACGTTGAAAAACGACGAAAGTTCAAACGAAATGATAAGAAATCATTGTAATATTGTTTTTGTTGATAGAGGTATCAACATCAAAAACTGAGGGAAAACTTATGCATCTCCCTCAATTTGTGGTGTTTATACCTCGATCGACCAAAAAAAAAAAAAAAAAAAAAAAAAAAAAATTACAATGATTTCATAAGAAAATAAGCTACACGATCCTATAATAGAAAACAAATAAACAGTATTAAAATGATTTCGGCAATCTCCGGCAGTTTGTCGATAGCTTCCGTGACTTTGATGACGGTTGGCATGGTGACCTTTGATGATTGAAATCAACTTTTAGGTTGTATGGAATATCTAGATAATGATATGACGTGATTCTTTCTATATAATACACTTTATACCTATTTGTACAACGGATACCTTATGAATCATCCGATAAAGTACTAATACATAGCACAAGGAATAAGGTGCCAGTCTTATCTTAAGATTTAGACTGCGGGATGTAGGGTAACTTCGTCACGATTGGTTGGTGTGCAAAGCATTGAACACTATATATAGGAACAAAATGCAATTGTACATGTTCCTTCCCGAAGTAAAAATGATCGTACATATTCGACCCCGTTTGTGTTTTTTTAAAGTTTTAAAGGGGTATTTTTTTTTAGAATATCAAATTAGATACGCATTGTGTTCACACGACAAATTTTAAAGCTCATTAGATTTTAGTACATTTGCACTGAAAGCTGTATATTTCTCAACTCAGATTATGGTAGAATGTATGCCAAATTATTGTATTTCACACAATTTTCTCTTTGCAAGGATCATCCGACAAGGCTATTTTATTATTAAATTATTACATAGTATGACGTCATCATGAAGGTCAAGAGACGCAGTGCAGTGCACACAGTGAATGAAATCGAGTATTTTGGCCTCATATTCTAGGTCCAAGGGTGTTTATAAGTGTCATGCTGCGGTGTATATGTTCTGTTGAGTCCAAGTACATGTACATCATATACGCATGCGCTAGATTTAATGCGAATAAATTTCGCTTTGCATTCACACGACAAATTCTAATGCGTATTAAATCTAATGCGAATAAAGTAATGCGCATTAAATTTGTCGTGTTAAGGCAAACAAAATCCAATGCGCATTAAATTCGATTTAATGCGCATTAGATCCTCCGTGATAACAGGGCATTATAACTGAATAATATTAACATTTCATTTGATATACGGACTTGAGCAAGTCAAGCGTGCATGGTAGTGACGCCGCAGCTTTTCAATTCTTGATGTAATTAATATAAATACATGCCTCAATAGTTTTTTATACTCAAGTAACCGTATTATGTTGATCTGGATTCTTCAAGACCTAATTTTTAACGCTGATCATAATTTTTGTATTACATTTATTCAAATGTTTTAATATTAAGGTGGCTCAATAATCCAAGAATTCTTTGTCAGAGCAAAAAAAAAAAAAATATTCTGTTTATTTGACATTTATATCTGATGATTTATATAAGTAATTAAGATAACATATTATCGTTCATTTGATTGACTGGTGGTCCTCTGAATACATGTGTAAACCAATTCCGAGATCTGTTGCAAAAACAATGAATTTTGATAGATAAATACATGATATAGGGATAATAATTCCTCATTGAAACCACTCTTGTAATTATTTTCACCATGATATAATCAAATATGTCTATTTCTATATAGATAATGCTTTCAAAGAGTGAAGTAGCTAAAACTGTTCCCAAAAAGTACATTTTGTGTACCCCCACCCAAAATGAAAATCTAAAAAAAAAAAAGTACCCAGTACCCTTATGTGTCATCAAAGTGATAAGAAGTCTTTGTCAGAAGTTATTTTCTTTTACATATTTCTCAACTACAAACTCTGTTCTTCAAAAAGAAATATAAAAATGTATATGTTTTTGTTCCTCCTGATTAAAAATACTTCGTTATCGAAGTAACGATTTAAAAAAAAAAAGGGGGGGGGGGGTAGGGTTCTTAATAATGTTTAAAGAAGGAAGTAACACAGAAGATGAAATTTCTAGATATAGGCATTAACAATGTAAAATAAGCGGTTTTTTCAAAGTACAACGATGGTGGTTATAAATCGTTGGGTGTCGATGATACGGAAATATGGCTAAAAAAGTAAACGGAAGCGTTTTTAAGCATTTTGACGTTCAAGGTCAATAAGTGGACGTCGTTCACTTCCCTCGTTCTCGAGAATGCGTACACTTATCTGTAATATGGATATATCTTTGAACAAAGCAGGGTTAAAACTAAAATTCACCCGATCAAAGTTTTTAAATAGGGAAAGTTTTTTCCGATAACATCTCTCTGCAAAGTACGAATGTTGACAAAATTGAAGAAATTTTTTTTTAAGAAACTAAACTTAAAATATTTTATCTATGATATCGCTAAAATCTCCAAAAAGCAAGAAAATATCCTGTTTGAGCATTGACTTTTACCTACTTCATTTTGTTCCAAAGCAAGAAGCGGTTGAATTTCCGATGATGACGTACGTTATAAAAACAATACGTTTACGGCGGTAGTCGGGATGTCTCACTTACGGGATATTTTTGTATATATAGATTTGACGATACATTTGACTTTTTTTAACACTCAGATTGTAGATGATAATTTTCTGGTTCCATCGATACCAAACCTGTCGAAATCCGTCAAGATACAATTAGGGGAGTTTGAAGACCGAAACCCCACTCGGTACTATTCGAACCAGTAATGACGCCGGGAATATGATGACGTCAAACGATTATTGAGCCTCCTTAATTAAACTTTTGATAGAATAGTAAATGTTTTTAATACACTTTTTGTATTTCAATTCAGTGGCGCCACCTATGATATATTTCTGAATTTCTCATTTTGGATATTTTATTTTTCCTAGTAAATGATTTGTTTGAATAAAAATCAAAGAAGCGCCTATCACTTATTCAGTTTCAAAGTCGAGAAGGCAAGGCAAAATTATTAGAATTTCCATTGGAACGGTTGCTAACCTCTGAATGAATAACATTCCGGAGTGAGACCAGGTACCCGAGGAGAGTCAGTGTTTCTTGATTACATGCAACATCCGTTGCAACAGCTTCATGAAAACTTGTCAAAGTAGGCGATTGTCTCGTACATATAAGTTAAATATTTCTTGTTTGGTGATGATGACAGCCATTTAATAGCGATTAATGCAGAATGTCGCTGGTCATTCTGGAAAGGGGGATCTGATAGCGACCGAAGAACTTCCTCAATTATGATTTGTGCTTTTGTTTTCTCGAGATATATGTTCGCTTTTGTGGTATTTTTGAGAAAAAAAAGTTAATTATCAGTTTTGTGACGTCTTTATTTTCTTTTATTCATTCTTACATGTGGTGTATTCGTTTTTTACTGATTAATTTGTTTGCACTGTGCGTTAGTTCTCTTCATATAATTAATCGTTTTTGTGGTGTTTTGTGCGTTCCAGTTACTTATTAACATGGGAATCTTTTATTTTATTTTTCTTAAGAGATTTCCTTTATGGATGGGTTATCCTATATTATTTAACAGTCTTGATAAGTGAACAATATAGTTTGTTGCTCATATAAACAACATTTGATTACAGGACGAGTCTTCAGTGATGATGATGACGATGATAATGATAATGATGGTAGGTATGGCTCACATTGAATTTCAAAACAAACCCTGTTTTTTTTTATTAGTGTGGGTATTTGTGATATACTTTTGCAGTGTGGAATAGTTATAAACATGCTCCCCGTGTTGAAAATATCAAATGTGTTAAATTACCTGGAAGAAGCTTAGTTAAAGCTCTTTATATGAAATTTATATCATAAATTACTTTCCAAAGTAATGTACAAGATGTAAACGTCCAACGTCTTCCTAAAATATCATCGATGTTTTTTAGGTTCATTCCAAGAACCATTCCTCAAATTCTATATTGGACATTAATTTGAGTAAACTATGCTACTGAATCGACCCTACGTAGAATTTGCACCCTTTGCAATGTAAATGCCCAATTATAAATTTAGAAAATAACACTAAAATACATTTTTATATGTTTGAAAATCATCTTGGCTTGAAGTACTGTCACAATGAGAGTTGTTGGATAGGAGGACGTGTGTTACTTTTTCTCATCTGTGACTTTCGTGCTACAAAGTGAATGACCTTGGACTCTCTCCTTGATCTTTTGAAGTTTATGGAAAAACCTCTCTTGGCGGATTTTCTTAACAAAGTTTTGCCTTGAATAAACTCCTAATACAAATTAATTAAGTTTTTTTACATTCATTTTCCTGAAACTTGGTTTGGAGTGTTATTTAAGATTATATGACAAATATATGACACTTGTAACCATATGGCCTCTCCCCCACAATATTTATGGTGAATAATTATTTTATGTTGGGGAATTTGCACACTGTAGAAAGAGTGATAACTCTAAACTAAATAGATGCATTTGTGAGAACACAAAAGTAAATTAATTCCCTTACATGAAAAAGGGATGATGTTAATATTAATTCACATAAAGATAATTTTGATACAAGATTAAAAACAGATTCATGAAATCTCACTTAATGATTTTATCTTAAGATTTAAAGGGAAATATTTCATCAACTTTAACATGTTTAATTGTAATATTGATTTTTCAATACTTGGAAAGTCCAGAGATTGATAAGAACTTAATTACAAATTGGTTTTATCTATTTGTTGGAGAAATCTACACGTGAAGTACCAGCATATTGAGTTTATTTACGTACAATCCCTCATAATTTCAGATGCTTTTGAAGAGTTGTAGACAACCTTATCTTTGAGGGATGAACACGAAATTATCAAGAAATATGTCCATCATATTGTGCAATTCCCCTCCCTTGTTTAAATACAATTTGTCATTTTTCAATTGTTAGAACTACTTTCTCGCATGCTATGGATTCTGTTAAACAATGTTTCGTGAAATAAACTTTGTTAAAATTCCAACGATGTTTTCCTTCCACGACAAAGTACAGAACATTAATTAATCACACAACGCGAAGTACGAAGTATGGCTTGTAAGCCCGCATCGGCTTACGCATCGGCTTACACACTCATTTTAATACTACGGAAGTTTTCCAACTCTATACCTTCATGAAGAAAATTCCAAAACAATGTTTCTGCACCAGACACGTGTTTCGAATTTTAAATTCTCATCGGTGTTGCTTCCAGCGGAGTCACCAAAATTCATCTCAGTAGCGCCCTCGATCTTTGATTTTTTGAATTAAGATTTGTACATTTACTTTACAGAGAGTGCGCTGCTCCAAATTTCCTGAAGGGTCGATTCAGTAGCATATCCAAATAAAATCTATGTTAAAAATAGCATTTTGCGAGGGATGGTGCTTAGATGTTAACCTCCTTTAATTTCGGTGGTAGCATTGAATGGAATGACAAGTTTTCGAAATAGCAAAATAATATCTATGATGTCCAATCGATAAAGGGCCAAAACAAAGCTTCTTTCAGGCGGTAGAGCTGGAAAGAAGTAATTAATAAATTTCTAAACATCAGGTCACGGGGAACGAATTTAACTGCTTCACGCTGCAACATGAAATAAGTGTTTATAATAATAGTACGGAAGTGTTCAACTCTATACCTTCTTGAAGAAAAATCCAAACCAATTTTTCTGCACCAGACACGTGTTTTAAGTTAAGTATAACACAAACATGAAAAATATACAAATGAGAATAAATTACATAACGATACTCAAAACTAGAATAAACCCACGACTTTAAATCATTTTACTCTCTTAATAAGTAACGAAAGCTCAATCTGAACATTCTTAAAAATTTGCCAAAAATTAATTTTGATTGAGAATTAGAAGAAAATGTAATGTCTTTTTACCTGGAATAAGGTCAGAATACAAAACAAGTTTTTGTTATCTTTGTTCATACAAGACCGACGTGCAGCGCATTCCACTATTCCCGAAACCAAAGCTTCGTTTCAAGCAATCAAAACCTTCATTTTGTTACCCCAATGACCTAAAATCGTTTCACAGAATTTAGCTTAAGATTTCAACTACATGTACCTCCAAAATATTGACCGTCAACGAAACTGAACCTTTTTTCTCTGTACTCAGAGGGACGCTTACGTTAACTGATTGTTGCATCAAAAGCTAATTTAAAAGATGTTAAACGTCTTCAAATTCAATAGACTAAATAATCCAGTCCTTCCGCTGCCGCTAATAGAGACTGAACCCCACTATGGTTGTTAGTTGATTGTTGATTCGACCAATCAGAACGAAGGGTAAAGAAAGTTGATCACGTGATATTTGTAACCTTCGTTCTGATTGGTCGATTCTCCGAACTTTTGCCTTGCTTGTTTGGTTTGGTAGGGAGTTAAAAATCGGCAAAAATGCAATAACGAAGCGAGAAAAAAAAACACGAGGTGGGTAGAGATAGTTAGTTTAATGTTGACTTAAGAGTCACCTGTTAGAAAATCAATATTAAAGGTCCGTAATATGGAAAAATCGTTGGGCAACAGTTTGGTCCGACTTCGTTCTGTAACAACCATAGTGGGGTTCAGTCTCTATTAGCGGCAGCGGAGAAACTGGATTATTTAGTCTACAAATTCAATAGCATCATTTAAGACCAGATAAATTAACAGCATGGACCAGACATAAACCAGACAGAACTAAAGCTAATCAGAAATAATTGAGGATAGGTGGCAATTTTACCGTCCGAATTGAATAAAGATGTTTTTCACTTTCATTCTTTTCGTCTTGAAAGCTCAATCTGAGCACAATATGTTTATAGATTACAACAGTAGTCATAATCATGTATAGATGTTTTAACATTTCATTGTAAAAAGTGGAATCGGTCTATCCCATGCTCAAAAATTCCCTTATCTTGTAATGTTATGTATTTATCTTCTTTTGTAATGTTTTTTTCTCCTGTTTTTGTTATACACATTATACCATTAATTATATTGAAATGATTTTATATGATTTACAGCTCTTAACAAGTGGCAGAATTCAGGTAAATATTAAAATATTTAACAAGGACTCGATACCACCACAACGGTTAGACTTCTTTTTTTATAGTATTCGTTTTCTCCGTAAAGACAATACAGATTCACTTCGCATATATCAGATTGCATTTTATCATTATTGTCGATTTAAGATTTGATAATCAATCCGTAAAAATGCCCTCGAGAAATTTTGGTATAGGTTATAGGCTTATTTGAAGAAAAAAAAATGATTGCATACATAACCATTAGACTTTTTCTGTAACAGAAAATATTCACACTGTTTTAGAATAAAGTGAAAGTTGAACATATTTCATAATTCAGTGCAAGCTGAAATATGCTCATTTGCTTTCAAAATTTCATTGTATTCTAAAACAGTATGAATGAGTATAAGCATGAATATTTTCTGTCACATATAAAAGTCCGATGTATTTTTTTCTTTACAGATATTATGAACACATTATGTAAATACATAAAAACCTGTGTATTTGGGAATCCTGGGCTCCCCGATGATCCATAGTCTGAATATATATTGCCTGAAATTCTGTTGATGATCATGATGAACATGTACAAGAGCAAAGCATTAAAGTTGAGATACATTTGCATGTCTTTGTTGTTCTAAAAGAAGAAGATTTCTAATAAGACCCGATTGCGTCACTCCCAGCAAAACACCAAATCACCCTTAGTATAAACACAGAGAAGATATACACAGCAAAAGATGTATAAGGTACAAATGAGTTAAAAAAGATCCTGACGATAATGTCAACAGCACTAACAATAGAAGAGCACAACATTAAGCATGGACGGACCCCTAGCAAACTAGAGGTTGGACCAGGTGCCCGGGAGGAGTAAGCATCCCCTGTTGGCTAGCCGCACCCGCCGTCGATGTTCAAGCACGAAAATGAAAATAATATATAAACTTCATGGACTGTCTGACGTTATGTCTATATAGAAAGTGCTATGGCGACAATGTCAGGGAAATATATTAAAAAGGAACAACAAACACTACATCAAAACACCAAGCACAAAGGACTATACATAAAACAACAAGACCAATTGGCAATCGCTGCCGACTTAGGACGACCGTCTGCTACGTTGGTATTCTTTTTTTTTTTACAAAATGATCGGTCTGTAGTCTAGTTGTGTTTGAGCCTCCGGCCCAAGGTAACTTTTTTCAATATGATAGTGTACACCTGATATTTTGTATGAACGTTTGATCCCTACGATCTTAGAAAATGGGCGTTGTAATGTTCTCCTATATGAGTCTAATGCGTGTAAATGTATGTAATTATGGAGAGTTGTCGGCAATTCTTTTGCAATATGATATGATTGTGGTCTAGCTTTACACCTGATATTTTATATGAACGTCTGATCACTAGGGTCTTAGAAAATGGGCGTTGTAATGTTCTCCTATATGAGTCCAATGCGTCTACATATATGTAATTATGGAGGTTTACCGGCAATTCCTTTTGCAATATGATAGGTTTGTGGTCTAGCTGTTCACCTGATATTCTGTATGAACGTCTGACCCCTAGGATGTTAGAAAATGTGAGTGGTATTCTTATTTTTGATACTTTATCCCAGAAATATAGGATCTCAAATGAATTTTCATTTCATACGATTTATTATGAAACGAGTTGTGTGTTTTATATTCCCGAGCCTTTGAGATTCTTTTTATGACAAGATATTGCCTAAAAATGTGTATTTCTAACGTGAAATCAACGTTTCCGAGATCTATAGAGGCGAACCACGCCGTGATCTAGAAGACGTCTGCTACGCCATGAGAAGTAGTGTCCCCATCGTATAGATATTCTGTGCGTAAGAGAAAAGTATTTCAATTTTGAATAATATTTTAATGCAAGAATTAATTCAACAACAACAATTTTAATCATTGATATTGACTCCGGGTCTGAATTTAACAGTTGACCGATATTTGAAAGGTCACATTTGTCACGGTTTACGTGATTAGGTTCCAAACTTGATCAATTGCATTCAAGCAGAGCGATATGTAACGTGTTATCATATCATATATTTATGAAATGGCTTGATGAAACTGCATAATGGGTGTGTCATATGATAATATATAAAATGTTATGAGTGATATTGTAGATGCAGTTTAATGGATATGTGGTTTCACCGTGAGCTATTTATAATTTGTTAGAGCCCTTGCTCCCTATGGTCTAGTCCTCATACAAAAGTAGAAATTGAAAAAACTATACAAATTTATAATATAGAATATATTATTCAACATGTCAATGAGTGAATTAATTAAAGAAAAACCCAGGAGAGCTAATGTGCAGTCTCGTAAGAGACTTCTGATTGATTTAAACCAACGTGCTACATGTATTGTTACCAATGTACTGTTTGATTTGAAGCAACGCACTGTTATTTTCTATTTAAACCACTGTGTTGTTTTTAATTTTTGATTTAAACCGCTGCGCTGTTTTTTAAACAACCGTGCTGTTTTTGATTTAAAGAACCCTGTTGTTGATTACGCGCTGTTGTTTTTCTCAAACTACTGCGCTGTTTTGATTTAAATCATCGCGCAATTTTTTTTTAATTGATATCACTCTCTTGTTTTTCATTTTAAATACCGCGCTGTTTTTTATTTAAACCATCTTGCTGCTTTGATTAAAATCGCCGACCTGATTTTTTTTTGCAAACCACCCTGCTGTATTTTTTTTAAACCATCATGCCGTTTTGAGTTAAACCACCGTTTTGATGAAAATAGAGTAGTAAAATGAAAAAAAGGAAAACGAAAAGAATTAGTGATAATTTTAAAAATCTAAAATGTAATTGTAAAATTAAAAAAAATTAAAGAAATAAAAGATTAAAAAAAAAAAAAGAGAAAAGAAACCAGTAAAGTGAAAAAAAAATGAATAAATATGACACAATAAATCTTAAAAAGCGGTTTTGCTTTCAGCTTTAATTTTTTAGAATGCCATTTTTCATCTAAGAAAGTTATTTTTTTCTATTGTGATAAGACGTTAAAGGTCAATAAGTCCCTTGGATGTTGTGACGATACCACATGCTTTCAATTACATACATGTAATAGGTGAAATATTGCCGAATAAGCATATCTTATGTTACAATTCTTAAAGCGGCTGGAGGGGATGTGAGGTTTTGATATGGATGTTCTGTAATGTTACAATTCTTAAAGCGGCTGGAGGGGATGTGAGGTTTTAATATGGATGTTCTTTAATGTTACAATTCTTAAAGCGGTTGGAGGGGGATGTTCGCGTTTAATATGAATTATCTGTAATATTTCAATTTTTAAAGCGCCTGGAGGAGGGATATTAGGGTTTATTATAGATTTTCTGTCTTAAAGCAGCTGGAGGGGATGTTAGAGTTTATAATATGGATGTTCTGTATTGTTACCATTCTTAAAGCGGCTGGAGGGGATGTGAGGTTTTGATATGGATGTTCTGTAATGTTACAATTCTTAATGCGGTTGGAGGGAATGTGAGGTTTTGATATGGATTTTCTGTAATGTTACAATTCTTAAAGCGGCTGGAGGGGATGTGAGGTTTTGATATGGATGTTCTGTAATGTTACAATTCTTAAAGCGGCTGGAGGGGATGTGAGGTTTTGATATGGATGTTCTGTAATGTTACAATTCTTAAAGCGGCTGGAGGGGATGTGAGGTTTTGATATGGATGTTCTGTAATGTTACAATTCTTAAAGCGGCTGGAGGGGATGTGATGTTTTGATATGGATTTTCTGTAATGTTACAATTCTTAAAGCGGCTGGAGGGGATGTGAGGTTTTGATATGGATGTTCTGTAATGTTACAATTCTTAAAGCGGCTGGAGGGGATGTTAGGTTTTGATATGGATGTTCTGTAATGTTACAATTCTTAAAGCGGCTGGAGTGGGATGTAAGGGATTGATATTGATTCTCTGTAATGTTTCGATTCTTAAAGCGGCTGGAGGTTAATGTTAGCGTTTAATATGAATTATCTGGAATGTTTCAATTCTTAAAGCGCCTAGAGGAGGGATATTAGGGTTTAATATGGTTCAACTCTTTAAAAAGCGGCTCGAGGAGGATGTAAGGGTTTAATATGGATTTTTTGTAATTTTACTATTCTTAATGCATCTGTAGGGGGTTGTAAGGGTTTACTATGGATTTTTTGTAATTCTACCCTTCTTAATGCGAGTGGAGGGGGATGTTAAGGCTTAAGGTGCGTTATTGGTTACCATTTTGGACTATTCTTGCGCATCTCTTGTTGTAGCACTCATTGAGCTTGACTTTTATAGATATTTCAATTTATTATGGCCAATGTATCATTGTTTACTCTTTTTAAGACTTTAATTCATCAGACATATTAAAGCGGCCAAGTCTGAAAATTTGATCTAAAATGAATGAAGTATGCGTAAGAAAATGCTTCGTGGTAATTTCTGTAAAAATTGACATGGAAGTACCGTTTTTAACTGTTCGGATTTCTTTTATGTTAGTAATTACCCATGAATTTTGTTTTACGTATAGAATATTATTGATTTAAGCTTTTTTATAAGGTATGGCTGATGAATACCGAAAATTATAAATTGTTTAAATTCCACCCAAAATAAGGCAAATTTTCAGCTCTGACACTTTTTCAAGAAAACAACAAAATGACGCTATTTGTGAGCGTCTGTTCTCTCTTATTTGAACACGGACTTTTTCTTCAATATTTTGAAAAGTCTTCCCTAAGAGCACGTGTTACTGTGTGTTTGGAAAAATCGTTGAAATTCGGTACCTCTGAAATTTTGACCTTAACTTGGATGATTTTCGTTATTTTTGTGTAAAATCTAGAAAACTTTAAATTATCGGTGAAGTTGGTACCTAAGGTACCACTTTATCAAATTCTACTTTTATACAAAGTTTTTAACCTGTTTTATTGTATAATAGCCAAGAAAAGTAAAATAAAAATCAAATGAGTGCATTTCAACACTTTTTGTATTTTCTTTACAAATGTGCTATTTTTAGCATCAAATTTCCGGCATTTTTTACCCAGTTTTCTAATAAGCATAAATCTTGATTTTCATCACGGACCTATTAATTTTCCTTCATAAAATGATTAAGTGACATGAATACTATATTTCATATGGTTATCATAAAATCGTTGAAATTCCTTCATTCAGAAATGACATGAATTTTTTGGTAATTTTAGAATTAGAATAGAGACCATGCGTGCCATAATTGTTTAAAAGGTACTGGGAATTGACCCTTCCGAACGCGGGAAAAATTTGAGAAAATCCATGACGTCACAATGCAATTTCGATGTTTGACCGAGGTTCGGAGCTTGTTTGTCCGAGGTAAACACGTGGTAAAAGCATTGTGACGTCACGAAATTTTGCATTCTTTTCCCGCAATCGGAAGGGTCAATTGGTATTTGATTGCAAATTAACATAATACCTACATGACATTTTTTTTTCTTTTTGAAATTTGCGAGTGATACAATGAAACGTATGTCTCCATAACGACGGATCCTTCGATTTATTGCCATGCTTCGTTTAGAATGCGAGGGATGTATTAGACTTGAGAAAAGATTTTATTTACAACACATAAAATGCAACACAACATATGAACCCTATTTGCATGAACATGTTATTCGCTTTAAAATATGTTGATATCGACCAAGCTTTTGTAAAGCTAATACTAGTCATACTTCATGTAAAACAATGAAAACAAACGATGTTAATCAGTTCAAACCATGGTTGCCATGGTAACAAGAGTAAACATTTTGACAACCTTATATTAATGAGAAATGAGAAATCTTCAACATTCTGTTGCTACGGAAGCCACAGTTAAAATGACTAGGTGCGCTGTTCCTCATATTGGCCCTATAATTTCGACGAAAAATGCTTTTGATAAACGAAATATTTTAAAATTATCACTTTTTGCAATGTAGAATGTTTGAGAAAATACGGCGTCATAATTTTGAGCCCTATGTAACGTCACGCGCGTGATATATGACGCCATGTGTATATGACTGTTTTACCACAGCTACGTACTACTTAATCAAACTCTGTGACATGTTGTGGTCAAACTCTGTGACATGTTGTGGTCAAACATGTCGGAAATCTTAAGATTTTGATAAAATATCCATATCAAAGGATGTCGCATCCATTTTTTTTTTTATGAAGCAGCTTTTTGATTTAACAAAAAGCACATGGTTACATTATTTTTTCTCATTTTCATCAGGTTATATTTGTTTAAAAGAATTATTATATTTTGTTCTCTTCCTTGTACATAGATGGATTTGTTTGTCAATGAACAATCTTAACATTGAGTTATCATACATTGTATTTATATCTATCGAATACAGAATCTAGTGAGATGGTCATTGTGCGAAAAAAAACAAACAAATAACAATGTATTTCTTTAGATTCATGCATGAGGAATTTCTGATTATACTACAACATCTGTTAATAGTATCTTACTTGACGAACGTGTTTATTCCTAAATTGTGAAGAGGACTGAAGACGAGGTCAGATAATTTTCTAAGATAATGTGTCGTTTGAGAACTTTTCTGTTGTTTTCATGTTTCGTTCCATTAATAGGAGGTAAGATTTTGCTCGTATAAAAAAAACTCATTGCATAAATGTTGTTAAGCTCGTAGAACTCTTAGACTGGTACCCGTTCTGGTTCCCTCGTTTACACTACGCTACTCAGTTTTCGTAGGAAGTAAAAAGGACAGAGAAAACCAAGAACGGTTGCCACTCTAGTAGAACTCTACGCACATGTGACGCACAATTCTAGTAAAACTGATTAAAATCACTAATCAGTGAGTGAAAGTCAAAAACAAAACCCGAAATTAGATACCAAAATCACAATCATCAGAAAAAAGAAGATAAAACAGAAAGTTCTTCCTCTCGCGAGAAAAGAAAAAATAAGTAAGAGCAGACGGGAACAATACAAAAGCTTTTTGAAACACGAAGGACTATTTTTTCTATTGACGAAGAGCCCAGTGGAAGAACGGAATATATTGTAGGTGGCGCTATAAAAGGATCGACGTGCTAATTATTACGGTTACATGTAAGGCACGGTCCATTTGATATTCTTGGGGGGGGGGGGGGGGGGGGGGGGGGGCTTGGATTTTTTTGTCGAAGCAAGATTATTTTTTTCGCCCCGGACCGGGGCAAAATTAATTTTTCCTTGCATAGTTGGAGCAACAATTTTTTTTTATTTAAGCCTTTAAGGAAGCCCTTTTTTATTCAACATGCATTCTTTTGATATTTTCAAATAGGAACTTTATGTTTTGATATAAAAGTTTAGCTAGCGAAGTTCTAGTAATATGAATTGAAAACTGCGGCGAGCAGGATTTTAAAGCGAAATTTTATGGTAATTCTTCAAATTCAGATTACTTGTAAGAACAATATGATTTTTTTTTCTGTCTCACTATAAGCAAATTTATTTTATTCATCAAAATTCGGAGCAAAATTATTTTTTTTCGAAAAAAAAAAACCCCAAGCCCCCCCCCCCCCCCCTCAGAATATTAAATGGACCGTGCTTAAAACATTAATTTACATGAATCATGTTACAGATATGATGTAAGTTATTGATAGAATCTAGTTAGTAAGAAGGACTAAAAGGAAGCAGAAAGCGAATGTGATTTTCATATACTCTTGGTTCAGAAGTCTATCGGGTATTCTACTTGGCCTCAGAAAGACGTAGTTGAAGTATGAGCTAGCTCTTGAATAGCGTATAATTTGCAATGTGAATACACCATAGGTAGGGGAAGAAGACATGTTATTAGTTAGGAAAGGAAAATTTGTAATTTTGAAGTTAAAGACGTCATATATTGAAGTATTCAGGTGACAATTTTTGTCAAATAATAATGAAATATGAGATCTAAATATGAAGCAGAATAAATGCTTTTAGTGATTTGTTTCACTCCTCGTTCACAAGGGCAGATTAGGACAAGGTAATATACAAAACTTTGATTATCAATTTAGAGCACATCATCAATGTATGAAGAATAAAATTGGAGTACTAGGTGTTTCTATTCGTAAACGAGCAAATACTGAACAAACTCGGCTTCATATGGGTATAGAAAAATAACAGCAAGAAGTGGAGCACAATTGGTTACCATGAGAATTCCCATGATTTGCTGAAAGACCATCCTCCAAACAGCACCAATATTTTATCAGTCAGAACGTTCAGCATAGTAATTACCTTCTTATGTGTATCTATGATTAGAATCATAATTTTCTTTCACAAAACAAATTTAATTGTAACCATCAATTATGTTAACGAAAGTGCTACATTGATACAGGCTTCTTTTATCTTTGTTTTAAAATCTACAGAATTGAAGTATCTATGAATTTTTAAAGAGATTAAAAGGGATTCTAGTTCTCAATAAAAGGCACAACGTCATTTTTAAAGATCAAAATATATGCAGATATTCTTTTTTGTATTTTATTAATACCCATTATCTGGTGAGGAACAACCGTTTTTATAAATGGTTTTTCAAAACGTATTCTGTTAACGTAGTTTAACAGTTTACAATGATGTCTTGGTGCTGATAATGATTTGATCTATACAATTAATTACGGTTTTGGTCGATTTGACAAAACATTGTTGTCGTATTAAATGAAGACACTAGACAAGGTATAAATTGTGTTAGAATTTAACTTATTTCTTCTCTGAATTACGTATTATAATTAGTTAAAGAGAAGTAAATATTTTCATTCTTTACACTAAAAAATATCAACATGATTTGATATTTGGTAAAATTGGGACTGCTCCGTCTTGCTTTTGAAGTCAGGTGTACTATTAAAACAGTTCAATGCTCAATATGTATATCTTTATTTTTAACTTGGAATCTATAAATCCTATTCACTGAGTTATTATCAGACCTAACAGAGACAAAACGGATGCTCCCTTTAAGGATTGTTTTTCAGCTTTTGCGCTTTATCGGTGTGTATTGGCAGTAGGGTATGGAAACAAAATATGTAGAGCACGAAGTGCTTTTCATGAATTTTGTTTCCATTCCCTACTGCCAATGCACACCGATAAAGCGCAAAAGCTGAAAAACAATCTTTATATTTACATTTTACGTGTTAACTAAGTTATTTCTGTCAATTCTTTATCCAGTTTCTTTACATTTGAAATATCATTGCGGAGGGAGAACGCCATTTGACGTAAGAGCAAACGAACGTTCGACGTTTTTCGCTTGATTCGAAGAAGTACCTTCTGTACGGAAACGTTGTTGAAAAATGAGAAACTGAATTTTGTCCTCTTGCTGTATTTTGAACATTTCAATTAAAACTGAAGAAAATTGAATCGTGAAAATTCGTGACTTTTGTCCAACATAATTCAGACATGGCGGAGAGTTAAACTGGAGAAATTTCACAGAACTGAAGGGAAAACTTTTGAAAACTCTTTTTAACACGCTGTTAAACTGCTTAGACATATGAAATCAATCGGTATTATTGTATACAAACTTCTGTAAATACCCTATTTCATCTGGAAGTAACACGGCATCTTTCTGCAGACAACAATGCAGTTCGTCCTTGAACTTCGTCTACTGTACTGACGCGTGATCGACTTTCAACGTCACACTTCTTGGAAGTGTACATGTGGGTGACCTAGATTTTGACACATTTAATCACTGGGGTAGACGGCGTCGTTTGATAATGGATACATGTTTTGAATCTGTATTAAAGCAATAAATAAAATGGGCATTTTAGAAATTAATCCGCGTAAGTTCTAAAGTCACGTGATAGGCTCTTGCGATTATCGAGAAATAAAGCAACAGTTGGTTTGGTACCTTTATATAAGGGAAACGCAGTAGGAATGTAAATATTCTTATATACATGTAATTAACACCCAAACGAAGTAAAGAAAGTGGTTATATCATATTGAGAATTTTTTCAACTTATCACTAACTGTAGTCTTATTTTCATCAGGAACAATTCTGTTCCTATAGAGCCATAAAATTGTTTTCTCTACGACAAGTCTTTTCTTTTGTAGTATAGCACATATCATTTGATTTTTTCCGTAGGTCAACTTGTTCGAACACCGGGTTGTAATCGTGGACCTGGGTCATTACCATCTTTGATTTGGTCAATTTGCCTGTTCCCGCTTGGCTCCTTATCGATGACGATATCACCATTGTCAAATGGTATCTATCTAGTATTCAAAGTAATGATTATGATAATTCTGACAGTGCGATTGTTCAAACTAAAAACTATTGATCCGATGGAAGAAAGGAGTTGCTGTTCTGTTCACAAATATGAAATACTTTTGGAAACTTTAACTTCTGTATATAACCACTAACCGTAAGTACAAATTGATCATGACGATAATCTCAACAGCACTCACAATAGAGCACAATATTGAGCATCGAAGGAACCCTAGCAAGCTGGAGGTGGGACCAGGTGCCCGGGAGGAGTAAGCATCCCCTGTTTGGCTAGCCGCACCCGCCGTCGATGTTCATGCACGAAAATGAAACATAACATAAAATGCATGCACTGTCTAAAATCATTAAATATACGAAAACAAGTTTTGCAAAGGAGCTAGGCTGGATTAAACCCCCCCCCCAAAAAAAAACAACAACGATGAGATCAAATATGACGCCACAAAGCACAATTTTGAAAACTGAATTGGTGTGTGTTGTATTTATATATCTAGGTTAAGAACAGTCACATCTGTTTACTGGAATATATAAGGCTGTACATGTATCTTCTACATGTTCTAGTATACTGAAAGTTTGGGAGGATAATAAAACAATTACACGTCTTCAGTGCCTCTTTCCTGATGCGGTCTTAGTGAACAACTTCGGTCATTGTTGTCTACGAGATCTTAGAGTATTTCTGTAGTGATTATTTTTTGTTTCGATCATTGGCGAAAATGTTAGTAATGTGCACACTGTGTTTTTATCAGGAGTTTCTTTAACTCATTATTAATTGTTAAATGCTAAAATGTTGAAGTTTCTATAAATAAATCAAGCTCAAGAAAGAACTAGCTTTTATCGAAAAAGTGTGTATTTTATTAAAATTAAATAACTATTGAAATGGACATTCCTTGAGATGATGATTTAATTCCTGTTATAGATCATGAACTCTATTTGTTCAATACTATCTTTCCAAAAATGAAAAGATTTAAATGAGCTAAAGAAGATCCTGACGATAATCTCAACAGCACTCACAATAGAGCATTAAATTGAGCATCGACGGACCCCTAGTAAGCTAGAGGTGGGACCATGTGCCCGAGAGGAGTAAGCATCCCCGGCTGGCTAGCCTCACAGAAAGAAACACAGTAAAATGAAATATTTTATCTTGTAGGAACGACAACAGAATGTCCTACTTGCGCTTTTGGAAATCCAGGGGGAGGACCCTGATTAATTATACAAGTTGGCATCAGTAAATGGAATGTGTGTTTTTGTGTTTGTCGTATATTATGATCTGATAAAAACTGACACCTCTCAATCAAGTAGAATTTGTTTTATTTATAAAGATAAGTAGGAGGGAGATTCCAAACATGTCGACACTACAATGACAACAGCGGAATACACTCTCATGATGAGGGGGACACACTGGATAAAATAACGACACTTATGGAATCATGAAGGGCAACACTACATTAACGTATATATGAATAATCGTCACAATGACTAACACCAAATCAAATACGAAATCTATTATAGGTGGAACCAATCATAACGTTAAAAAACAAAATGTTTGAGACAAAAGCAAATACTAATGAATTGCTGTCGCACTATGGTTATCATGTCAAAAGTTTGATAATAAAACACAAAAAATCTATATACCAGCTAAGAATAAGATCTTATACAAGTGTACTTTACACTACAGTGATGTATCACTCAAACGAGTACCTGGAGAAAACAGTTGGCCATTCTAAAGAAACTAAACGGCATCTGGTCAATTAGTTCGTATAACCTGCACCGGACGTCTGCTCTCAGGTTATCCAAAAGTGTTTAATGACGATCATTTTCTAGACAACACCCTCAATCATTGAGTTTCCTAACCAGAATTAGGTTGTCCTCTCAAGATGCACAAGAAGTTATCAATTTGCGATCGGACAAGACAGCATCCTTCTTTTCATAATAAAAAGCCTTTATGTAGAAAAGGTACATAAAGGACAATATGGATGTTTGATGTTTATTTGAACCAAAGGACAAATGTTTAACGTCTTCAAATTGAATTGCATCATTTAAGAACAGATAAATTTGGAGCATGGACAAGACATGCACGTTTCGGGTACTTAACCCTCATCAGTGATCCTCAATCAAAACACTGTAATATGGCCAAAAAGTGTGAAACGTATTTTTTCAAAAAAAGTATCAAAAGAAGAAGAAAGGGTAGGATATGTTGCCACAGGAAGAACAAGATGTACGATTCAGATAAATGGAAATCCTGTCCTTTACGAAATACCGTGCCATTCGATTTTTTCCGATAGGATTTTTACCAAGTAACCTTATTTATATGATCAAGGAAGACTATTTCAAGAATGACAAATATGTATAATGACCATATCCCAATACATAGCACAAAATCGATAATTCAGAAAATCATAAACCGAAGGCATACAAAATCAGGATAAAATATGAACCAAGGCAAACAAAGACAAATCTCCACCATATCAAAAGAAGCGATCTCATAATATGGGAGTGAGACCAGGTGCCCAGGAAGAGTCAGCATCTCCTGCATGCTTGCATGCAACACCCGTCGCCTCAATTCGGTAGAACTGTCACATCCGGTTACTTCCATTTCGGAAGATAAGAGTATATTCGGTGGTAGGATGGTTCAAATAGTCTAAGACAGAATATCATCAACCATTCTGGAGAGTGGAACATCATAATGTATGACGAGTTCCCCATAGCGACCATAGAACTTTCTCTGTGACGATGTAAGTCGGTCACAAACGTATCCCTGACTGAGAAGCTAATCTGAAAGACGCCTTGCTCTCAGAACAAAATCTGTATATTTGGTACTTGCTCTGGCATAGCGTATAAACTGAGATATGAACACGCCATAAGCAGGCGATGAAGGGATGTTGCTACTCAGAAAAGGAAAGTTTGTAATGCTGAAATTGAAGTCGTCACGTTTGTCATAGAGTGAGGTGTTCGTGTGACCATCAGCGTCGTAGGACAACATTATGTCCAAATAGGATGCTGAATTATTTGTCCCTGTAGTTTCTTTGACTTCAAGCTTCGAAGGCGATGAAGGGAAACCGAATTGTGCAGCAAGTCGCATAATTAATTTTCAGTTTGAAAATGTTTCCTAATTTTCACGTATCACAAGCTACCTTACTAATCAAATGATAAGTTACCCATTTCAGATTGTAGCAAGATACGGAAATAAAATGATTCATATTTGGACAATTTATTGCATTAAATCGTTATTGTGTTGAAATAACACGTTAAACAACTTAATTAATTAATTAATGTTAATGTTAAAATTCGTTTCCTGATTGGCTGGTCGATTTTCAGTTTGGTAAAACAGATTAAAACTAGAGATGGCCTTAAGGTGCTTAACCATACTGTAAACGTGGATATTTTCGCGTATTTCACGAATTTATGGTTTTCGCGAAAATTATCCCCACTCGAAAATTTCCCCGCTCATTCTTACAATGGGAAAGATATCTATATCGTGATTATTTTCACCACGCGAAACGTCTTGATGTTATAATCGCGAAATTTTCCTTCAGCGAAAACAATCGGTAATTGTATCGCTGTACCGCTGTATTGTTGAAATGCGCATACGACGCTCTGATAATCAAACCATATTTTCTATATATATCCGTGTTTTATTATTTCGACCACAATGTTGGTTTCTCTGTAGGTGGACTGTTAGTAACTGAGGATATCATTCACATAATTTCAGTATGTCTGCAAGTATTTAAGTCTATGTCACATAATTAGATTATCCTTATACAACAGCGTATCTCCTTCAAACAAAAGCTCTGTCTTTGGCTGGCTCATGGATATAAATTTAGTACTACATGTTTATGAACTTCATCTATTTACTGTATGGATTTCTTCTATTTAGGCCTCGAACACCACTGATGAACTCTTAATTGTTAAATGCACATACGGTAGATTGGAATTCTAACCATAGAATATGTTATGTGGACCAAGAGTCCCTGAGGGCACATGTTCGATCGTTTCTTCAACGCATTGGAAAGTTTCTGTTATAAAAAAATTCCTGAAATCTCTAAAACATGGGTCCTGTTGTATCATACACCACCCATCCTGTTAAGTAACCGTTACGAGCATGTCTGGTCCATGCTGCAAATTTATCTGTTGCTATTGAATTTAAAGAATTTAACATTTGTACCACTTGGTGAGTGTCAGTGCTGGTGAACCAGGAGTCCCCGAGAGCACATGTAGCCAGTTCGATAAACTTCGGTTGATAGTTTCTTCAAGGCATTCGAAAATTTCTGTTACCAAAATTTCTTGAAATATTAAAACATGGGCCCTGTTGCATCATATCTCACACATCCTGCTACATCTTTCGATACATTTTTTGGACATAATAAATTTCACATTCTTTGGCAATGTAACATTGCTTAGATTGAGGATTACTGACGTGGGCTACGTTCTCTAAACGGGCATGTCTGGTCCATGCTGCAAATTCATTTTTTTTTAAATGATGCTATTGAATTTGAAGACGTTTTACATTCATATGATTTTTATTTTAATCTGAGTTCCCTGCAACCTTTCTTTACGGAAGAGTTCCAAATCTTTACCTTCTTGAAGAAAATTTCTCAAACTAATCTTAATGCACAAGACACTTTCCGATACTATAAATCCTCTTCAGTTATGCTTCCAGCCAAAGTGATTTTCAGACCCAGTCAAAATTGCTTTCAGTAACACCCTCTGGTTTTTTATATTTTTGAATAAAATTTGTGGAATTACTTTGCAGAAAGTGTGCGACTCCGAATTTCCAGTAGAGTCGATTCAGTAGCATCGTTCAATAAAATCAATGACCAAAATAGCATTGGAGTGTTGGTGGTTAGATATTAACCTCTTTTAATGTCGATTTTTTTGGATGAAATGACAAGTTTCTAAAGAAGCAAAACAATACATATGATGTCAAATTGATAAAGGGCAAAAAACAAAGCTTCTTTTAGGCAACAGAGCCAGAAAGAAGTAACTAATACACTTCAAACATCAAGTCACGGGGAACGAGTTAAACTACTCCACACTACAACAAGAAATAAGTGTTTGTAATAATTATAAGTATACTAAATAACCTAACAGCTTTAGAATCAGAATACTTAATATGCTTAGGTATGGTCAGAGTTTCATATGAAATCCTTTCCTTTTTCAGCACTATAATATCAGTGTATACTACGTCAATAACCGAGGGATAAATGAAATTCCTACGTTTGAACTACTAGTAATCTTAACATACCAACTATACATGCATAAACATATGTTGCTCACATTATAGATTCATTCATGTATCTGTTTACAGAAAGATGCTCTTTTGAATACGGATGTATTTATTTCTGATTTATCATGTTAATACCTACACGTGCATGGGTTTGGTAAAAATCTGCATGTAACAAGTTTCGGCCAGGAAAGGAAGAGATAATATCACAGATCAAGTCCATAATGATAACTGGAAATGTGATTTTCATTTTGCTTATCATTTTCATTTCAGGTAAGGAAAAATTATTACTCGTTGCCTTTAAAAAGCTAAAGAAAATAGGGGAGTTGTTATTTATATAAACGTCAAAGAAGTACCTATTCAGTCTCAAAGTCGAGAAGGCAAGGCAAAATCATAAGAATTTCCATTTCAACCCCTGAATGAACACAATTCCAAAGTGAGACCAGGTGCCCGAGGGGAGTCAGCGTCTTCTGTTTGCATGCAACAATTTCGAAATTTCTGTTCGAGCTGATTATGAACTGGCGAGTAAATGTGAATTTTCATAATCCTTTTATTTGAATCTATTGATCACATGAGCCACCGTACCTGTATTTTTTCATTCAAGCAAGCAGAGAAGGGAAGTATTAAATTTCTAATTACTTTTCAAAATTATTTCAGTTTTAACATTAACTTTGATGACTGTTACGTATAGAATAAATACAAAATTTCGTTTGCAGGTTTGATGATTTCTATTATATCAATTTTAATGTGGTAAAACTGACAAACTTATAAAATGTCTTTGATTTGCCGAAAATAAAAAAAAGTAGTGGCAATTGATCATAAATGAAAAACAATTTGTATATATGAGCTCAGCTCTCAACGTTTCGACCGAGGCCTTTACCAAGAAAAGAAATTTTAACTACGGTCAAATTCTTTTCACAATTTTCTATTCATCAAAACAATGCTACAGTAGGAATTGTAACATTGTTTTGATGAATTGAAAAATCGTGAATAGAAAGTGACAATAGTTTAAGTTTATTTTTCTGAACTTATTTTTCTTGATAGAGGCCTGCTGCCGGAACTTTGAAGAGTTCAGGTACATTTTATGGTACATTCCCTTTGGAATATTAACACGGATTACCCCCCCCCCCCCCCCAATTATTTGTGTATAATAAAAGATGATATGTTTTGTATTAAGTTTGTGATTTTTTCCTGTAATTCTAGGTATACCAGGTGAGATTGACGTCAAAAACAATGAACATAATTCAAATAACAATGGTACATTTTGCTTCTTTTAAAAAGAATTCTCTATTGACGAGTCATTAGAAGGGATTGCCAAGTGTTTTTGTGTGTTGGAGCGTGATTTCGGGTCTTGTGTTTGACTTTCATACACTGATACACACGGTATACAAACCATGCGCTGCTGTCTGAAACATAAAGGTGAATCCAAGAGTTGAAATATATTATAACACGATGGAGCTTATGTGCTGCTTTTATTTATTTCTCTATTGACAAGTCACTAGAATTAATTGCCGGTTCATATACAGTAGATTTTCCACCTGCTGCCAAAACGTTGAAGAGTTCAGCTAATCAATACAGTTCATAGTACATTCCCTTTGGAATATTAACACGGATAAAAAAACCCCAATTTATTGGTGTATAATAAAAGATAATATGTTGTATGAAGTTTGTGACTTTTTCTGTAATTCTAGGTATACCAGGTGAGATTGACGTCAACAACAATGAACATAATTCAAATAACAATGGTACATTTTCCTATGTAATATTTTTCTCTATTGACGAGTCATTAGAATGAATTGCCGGTTCATATACAGTAAATTTTCCAACAAATCATTATCGATCAAACGCAAAAGAAATTTTCCAGGAAGAATTTCCTTATTTCTCTCACATACTATGAGATGCAGTCCGGAAAGTAGAACTGATACTGATGTTGTACCAGTTCTGACCAAACCCCTTTCTCAAAGTACATTCACGTCGTGTCAAATTCGCTGAGTAAATAAAGATAATTCAAGCACTCTCGTGGACCATTCTTTGGTATATAAATATATATTCAAGAAGCTATCAGCTCCTACATTGTATGGATAATTTATCCAAAATAAGTCCACAAACTTTAATTAACACTTTTCTCAATGGCCTTTCGACTTCGGGTGTTAAATATGTTGAGATGCTATTTTCGAGAAGCGGCGATAATCAGATTCGGATCCTTAATAACCCACAAAAGTACACTCGATCTAGTTGGGGATTCCCTCCCTTCTTTGATAACGTCAGTTGATAATTCAACGCTTCACACAAGAAATCCCAAAATTTCCTCATTCAGTATTAACTGAATCGACATTCTCAAAACGGCAAGTTTCAGGCTAGCAAGTAGGAGATGCTTATTCTTCTCGGGTACCTGATCTTACTTCAAATGTTTAATGAATTACCTTGAGATGATCCCTTTTATTCACTGAATTATGAATTACGGATATAAATTTTTGACGAATATATTGCTGTGCTCAATATATCCACTTATTGTTTTATGTTCTGCAGGTTAGAACAGACATTTTGATATACAACATAATACGTAACATTATAGTAATCAAACGGGAAATGGTTTTAAACGGTGTTAGTGCATCACATGATAAATCCTTGGAATTTGATTGGTTGAGCACGCTGGGACTATGAGAGAATAGTGCCCGGCTAAAGGGTGCTATTTTTTTTTTTTTTTTTTGCATTATAGAGGTACGTTGAAAAACTCATTGGATAGCATCGCACTATAGGTGTCGCCCTTTCCTCGTAAAAAAGCCTCAGCGTAAAATCTTAATACATGTAGCTAAGTTAGTCGTTTTAAAAATGCTATCGAGGTCCTGTGATTCACTAACCCTATTAATGCCCGTTTGCATGTGTACTATTCTCTCATTGTGTTGCTTTTGAAAGGTAAATATTCTTTCCAAATACAACACTAAGAGAGAATAGTACCCACACAAACAGGCATTAATAGGTAAATATGAACGAGGGTCTAGTGCCACACTTTTGATTCTTTTTAATATTTTGATGGCATAAATATCGAAGGAAATAAATCTAATAAGAGTATTCGTCTTCAAATAGGAGATACAGTGAGTAGGTATCCTTTATAAGATTTATTTAAGGAATCATTGCAATATATTTTCGGTTGATCGAGGTATCAACACCAAAAATTGAGGGAAAATTGCATCGTGCACGTAGCGCAAGATGAACAAGTTTTCCCTCAATTTTCGGTGTTGATACCTCGATCAACCAAAAAAAATATTACAATTATTCCTTATCATTTCATTTAGTCGAGTTTCAACGTTTATTTGCTGCTTTGAAATTGCGTTGACAACGTCGTTGCTTATGACGTTGCTTAGCGCGTACTTCCAGTTTGGGTTGATACAGGTATCAACACAATTTTTCGGCCGATCAGAATATCCGTTTCTTAAGAATGACAGTGAAAATTAAATGATCAAAGATTTCAAAGTCTTTTATATTATTCGTAAGGGTCCGCTCACAAGTTTCTCCTACCACGCAGAAATATTGCGTAATCATAAATAATTTGTCAACTCATTTCATTTCTAATAATCGCACATTATTATTCCATATATATCAATATGTTTGTTAAATCTACAGCTTTTATAAGATACTAAACTCAAGGTCATGTTAATATTGCTATACATTGTACATATCACACATGTTTGCCAAAGAGGTGAAAACATAAATTGGCCTAAAATTCAGTTTTTGCCTATTTGTGTATTGTATCTGGTCTCCTGGAAAAATTATCAAAAATAATACTTATAGTTTCTTAAAGCTATTATCTTATTATCCATTCTAGCCAAATTTAAAAAATAATTCCAACATATGTAGCTCAAAAGATGTGTAAAAATCCCATATCTTCATATTTTCCCTAATGAAGTCATATTAATCAGGGAAAATCAAACAAGGCAAGCATATCCTCAAATAGGCATCTTACCATTGTAGAATACATGTACCTTCATAATAGTCTTCTCAACCCACCTCTCAAACTACTAATTTCCCCCTATTTCAGCTTTTCAATCCTGAACATTCTGGGTTTACTGTAAAAACCGGTAAGCGGACCCTAAATGCTAAGGTTTGGGTTCGGTTTAGGTTATTGGATGATCGTTACCATCATTACCATATTTTTCATTGCTAGAGAACACCTTAGCACATGTTTCCTTTACCTTGCCCTTCACCTACTCTTCATGGTGGTGGTGTAACTTTCTTTCCATACGTATGTACGCTTAAATTACATATACATTAGTTTCTGTAACATTTATCTAATCTTTAATTCAATGTTGACATCGGTTTGTTGTATTCGTCTCAGTTATTTAAAATTCCTGTTAATGATGTTATAAGAGGATTGATTTATATGTTGTGAGCCTCGTATTGATGATTTTTTCAGACATTTTGCATGGTTTTTCTACATAATCCCCTTCAGTATCAGTTTTGAGAATAGATGAAAGTCTGATGGAGCAAAATCAAGTGAATAAGGCGGATGCTCAATCAAATTAAAGCCACAATCATGAATGGCAGCCATGACAGTGACAGACTTGTGAACAGGAGCATTGTCCTTATGGAACAACAAACCTTTAGTGAGCTTTCCGCGGCGCTTAAGTTTAATATTTTCCCGTAACTGTGTCAGAGGTGAAGCATAGAATCTGTGATCAATTGTTTGTCCTTTTTGGAGAAAATCTATCAGCAAAATGCCTTCTGCGTCCCAGAAAACCGATGTCATAACCTTCCCAGCTGAAGGAACAGTCTTTGCCTTCTTTGGCCGTGGTGAACCAGGGCGCTTCCACTATTTCGACTGTTGTTTGACCTAGGGGTAAAATGATGGACCCATGTTTCATCCTTAGTGACAAATCTTGAAAAAAATTAAGATTAGAATGCGATAAAATGCCCCTTGTGTGCTTCTGATCAACTGTCAGAAGTCTTGGTACCCAAAGGGCCGAAAGCTTTCTCATTTCAAGATCTTCAGTCAGAATGGAATACGAAATGCGAGTTATACTGGCTATATATCTTTCTGTAACTCGTTTGGCAGTCTAACAATATCATGAACTTTACTGATCACTTCTGGAGTTGCAATAGTAACAGGCCTTCCAGAACGGGGTGATCATTAAGGCCCTGTCTGCCACGCTTAAATTCTGCCACAGACTTTTTCACTAGTACTATAACATCCTTCAACGTCTTTTGGTACACTTTTGGAAATAATAACTGTCATACTCTTTGCAGATTTTACAACAAAGTTTGTTTATATTGAGGATCACTGATAAGGGTTAAGTATACCCGAACCATTTATATCTGGTCCATGTTGCAAATTTATCTGTTTTTAATGATGCTATTGAATATGAAGACGTTTAACATTTGTACCACTTAGTGAGTGTCACTGTTGGTGGACCAGGAATTCCCGAGGGCACACGTAGCCAAGTTGGATCAACTTTGGTGGTTCGTTTCTTCAATGCATTTGAAAATTTCTGTTATCAAACTTTCGTGAAATTTCTATAATGTGGGTCCTTTATCATCATATCCCATCAATCCTGCTACGTCTTTCGGTACATTTTCATATAGCACATTGTTTAGATTACGGATCACCGACGAGGGTTAAGTAACCCGTCGTGCAAGTCTGGTTTATTCCTCACAATCTGTTCTTTGATTATGCTATTGAATTTGAAGACATTTAACATTTGTACCATTTGTTGAGTGTCCTGAGGGCACATGTAGCCAGGTTTGATCAACTTCGGTTGATAATTTCTTCAACGCATTCGAAAATTTCTGTTATCAAAATTTTGTGAAATTTCTAAAACGTTGGTCATCTATCCTGCTACGTCTTTCGGTATATCTTTAGACATATAAAATTTCACACTCTTTGCAGATATAACATTGTTTAGATTGAGGATAATTGACGAGGGTTAAGGTTCATGGATACACCATCCGAACAACATATCACTCTCTCTCGCTAAAATCGACGTCACGTTATCTATCACGAAAAACGCGCCAAAATTGCATCGGCACTCATATTATTTGATGCTGACTAATCTAGTATTTTAGGGATTTTGCAAAATAAAACTGCTGTAAAACTGAGAATTCTATCATGATTTCCTATAAATCTTGATTAAAAATGGGTTTAAAACAATTCTTTGATGGGTGTGTTCAGTCAAAGAAAAGGCTGACAGTGCATTCAGCTGCTCGCCGTTATCTCTATAAAAAAATCGCAAAAAATATAAATAAATGCTTCTTTTATTTGTAAACAACCGTTTGATTAAAATTGTATGTGTTATAATGTCATTAATGAAACAAGCTAGAATAGCCTTTTCTAAACGCGGGTCAAAATGAATTAGATCTCACAAAATTGTCCATTATATTAGGAAGCATCTCCAAAGTTTATACATGCGGGATTTGGATAAAATAAATGAATGGACATTTCGCGCACAATTTCTAGATCTAGGAGTGATATTTAGAACAGCAAGCATGGCAATGAGAGGAAGGGGGAGGGGTAATGATGTTACATGTATGTCGCAATTTCTCTCCCTTATGTGTAAGATTTACTTTGAATTTATCGAAAAGAAGAATTTTTACGACGAGTGATATGCGATATACGAATTACAAAGTACAAGTAGCAAAAGTCAAATCTTCTGAAAGTGAATCCTTTTTTTGAAAAAAATTCTTTTTTACATTATTTTTCATCTTTTCTTACAATGCGAATATTCATGAATCATTGATTTCTGAGTATTATTGCCTAAACCCTCTCCCCGGCAGTGAATTATTAATGGAGGAAAGGGATGGAGAGTACATACACATTTTAAAATTATCCAAAGAATATTTTATCCTGAATAAGTCACACTGACCTTGAGGATGACCTTGACCCACGTTGGATGTCATAATGCTGGAAAAATGTTGGACTTATTATATGATCACTTCATAAATCCGTAAATGCAAGGCATACTGTTTTTTATCTACTTACATTGTACATGTAAAACTATCTTACAGTCAAGAAAGAATTTGTCATCTAGCGATTATAATGGTGAAATGAAATGTGTGCAAGCAGACAAGTGAAACGAATAGAAACGTTATTGAACGTCATGGGCCGGACCTGTCACCCCCCCCCCCCCCCCCCGACCTCTGGATCCGCGCTGGAACGTAAATAATATTCATCGAAGATAAAACTCAGTTGCAGGACTTTACTTGTTTTACTGTGATATAAAAAAGCTAATTGCATTTTACATTGTCTAAATAAATTAAATGTACTTTTATTTGTTTGGGGGTTTTTTTTCTTAGTTTTTTTTTTTGTACAAAATACCCTTTGAAATGTTTTCTGTTTTCAAAACCAGATTTTTATCTCTATAACTACAAGGCGACGTCGTATTGTATCTATTACCCTTTTCTAAGTTTTATTCTTAGAAGAAAACATATGTCATGCGGAAATAAATATGATTTTTCAAAAATATAGGAATTCAATTTGTTTTGTTCGTTTCAAAAAGATATTCAGAAGTCACTAGGCCGACTTTAGCCATTCCCGGCTTTTCTCCTCATCCAAAACTATAATGGATAGCAACATACAAATCATATTTCATATATAACGTGTGATTGAAGTATTAGTAATTTTCTTTGCGCATTCAATTGTCTGAATACATTCTATGCATTAATAATTCTATTCTTAAGATAAACATCTTGTTTTCATCGCCCTATTTCATTCAGGACCGTTTTTTCTTTACCAATGTGACGTTTTGACGTTTAAATAGCCAAATGCATCCCTTGACGTCATTTGCGTAACACTGTTGCAGGCGTAAAATATTACTGATATAATGGGTAAATATTATTAAATGGTTTACAGATTTCACTTTTTTGATCAGTTCTATTTCCAATTGATATACGGATAAAAAATGGAGTAATTTAGATGAACGGTTCAGGAAATATTAATCCAAATAGAGTACGGACGGGATCTCTTGCCGGCATTTTTTCACAAAATCTGAGAGGGGGGTAAGTTCATAATTTTGTTTCAAACTTGAGATTTTGCGCGATGATTGCTACATTTCTTTTTTATTTTTGAAAGATATGTTAACTTAGATTAAAATAGCAATTTTTCCTTTCACTGGCATGTTAACAAAGTACTTAAACCCGTTATTTACCAGTTGGACTCTAAAAATAATGCCGTCAAGAAAAGAGCCAAAAAAGTTACAATATTTACTATTTCATAGAATTTGACGTACCAGCATTGATGTATTTTCTATTTTTCATTTGTTTTAGACCTTCTTTCGTTATTAAAAGAATGACCATATACATTCATGCATCAAGTTTAAAATAATAGGGGTATATATTGATGATATGATGCAAATTTTGGGAAAATTCTTGAAAAAATGGACATGTACTTCTTTGGAAGGTCGTAAATCCATTGGAAGCTCGTTGACATATACTTTTTTCATCAAAACTCCATACATTACATTGTTTTCTTCCATTAAAATCAATAAAACTTAACCTGTGATGTTAAACAGTGTTTTGGGGAGTTTTGGAAAGGGTGTAACTATGAACCTTAAGTACCAAAATCGTGCATGTCTGGTCCATGTTGCCAATTTATCTGTTCTTGCTATTGAATTTGAAGACGTTTAACATTTATCCACTTGGTGAGTGTCACTTCTGGTGGACCAGGAGTCCCCGAGGGCACATGTAACCAAGTTTGATCAACTTCGGTTGATCATTTCTTCAACGCATTCGAAAATTTCTGTTATCAAAATTTCGTGAAATTTCTAAAACGTGGGTCCTGTAGCTTCATATCCCATCCATCCTGCTACGTCTTTCGGTACACTTTTGGACAATTTTACACTCTTTGCAGATATTACATTGTTTAGATTGAGGATCACGTATGAGGGTTAAGTACCAGAAACGTGCATGTCTGGTCCATGCTGCATATTTATCTGTTCTTTAATGATGCTTGTGAATTTGAAGACGTTTAACAAGGTATCTGTTGTACAAATAAATATCAAGTGTATTATATAGTTAAGATCATGGTATATTTTTACCAAAATATACCTAATACAACATAAAAAAAATGGTTTCTATCATAAAAGGTCAACATGCCGACCGTCGCTCAAGCTCCGGAAACTATCGAGACACTGCCGAAGATTACCGAGATAATTTAAACAGTGCAATTTACGGCATGGACCAGACATGCACGTTTCGGGTACTTAACCCTCGTCAGTGATTCTAAATTTAACAATGTAATATGGCCAAAGAGTGTGAAAATTATTATGTCCAAAATATACCGAAAAAACGAAGCAGGATGGATGGGATATGATGCTACAGGTGTTAAACGTCTTCAAATTCATTAGCATCATTTAAAAGTAGATTAATTAACAGCATGGACCAGACGGATCATTTTTGTAGACCCGGGTTCAAGCTGTTTTGATTGTGGATTTAGAAACAGTGCCATGGACCTATCAGACATTGGAAGATAAAACGCCCCAATTTATGTATGAGGATATGAGGATAGTAAGATGTAATTCATATATCATGTCATGATTTCAAAATAAAAATATCCGCAAAAATTTGTTTTGCTTCAAGAGTTATTTGAAACTATTAGACAGAAAAACGTTTCCACCATGTCTTCTTAACAAAAGTCCTGAATAAACTTGCTCACAGGAGAAGACATGGTATGGCACAAACACATGAATAATTAAGAAACATGAAATAATTCAACAATTGACAGGAAGAAGTAACTTAAGAAGTGACGCAAATGCCACATAAACCCCACTCGGTGTGAAGATTCAGTTGGAAATGCAAAACCACGTTGAGATAGAACAGAATGTTAGAATTATAAAAAAATAGTGTATACAGAATTCATTTAAAAATTATCATAAAGATTTTGCATGTTATGCAATCACTGTACATGAAAATCAGATTATTTTTTCGATCAAATTTGTTACAGATATTTTTATCAAAACAGACATTATTATCATTAAACATGAAATTTGACATGTCAAAATGAAGTAATTTTGCTTGTTGATGATCTGAATAAAATACACCCGACGATATAATATACAATCAACAACTTCTTCATAGTTGGCTATATGTTTGTCAATTATTTTGTTGCAGATCATTAGAAGAACATTGGGAGATACACCTGACCATTTTTTTCTCAACATATAACTACGCCGTCTTTTATTTCTTTTCTTTTGACTATGATACATGTATGATAAAACATCAATTCTATAGAATTTAACGATTTTATGGGAATTAGTGTCTGTATATACTTTGTACTAATAGATGAAGAAAATAGTTAAAGACTAGATCTTTAGGATTTATTGAAAGACAGACACCAGGTAACAACCGACTTTAACGACACAAAATTTAAAAAAAAAGATAAAACACTGGCGATTACAAATAACCGCACCAACCATAGACATAATTGTTGTATACAAGATAAAGGACAGCAAATAAACACTGAATACGGACATGCGTGCGATGCCGACGTCGATCTACCTTTATTCTATTCATTAAACATGATGTATTCTCGAGCGCCCAGATACACAGATGTCTCTCAAGACATAATGAGTGTACATGAAGGAAAGTCCTTGTCACGTTAACGATAAGGTTACAAACAAGATGAAAGAGGTCGTCGGGAATAGAAATCTGCACATAGACACAGATACAATTGGCATATAAAAAATCGTGTTATCACTATTGATGAAGCGAATTGGGATTCAATTATTCTCGAGATGCGAAAAAAAATTTAGATAGGAGAGGAAACCCATGAAATGTGGACATTTTCCTTCTTGGGGTCTCCTTTTCAAGGTTGGTTGGCTTGCAATGAGCGGAGTATTTGTTTTGTGGTTTGTCACTTTACAATGCTTAGAAAGATGCTTGTACAAAACTGTAAATTAGACCAATGCATGTAACATATTAATTAGTAAGACTTTATGACAGAACAGCCGGTTAATACCCGATCCATTGGTTTTATTTACAGTAAATGCTCTTTCTACATTTGATGTTACTTATCATGTCACATCATGTCACTGTTAAGCGAAGGAAAAGACATTTGTACGAGGCCCTGGTACTAACACAAACTCTCATATAATCTGAATAGTAATATCATAACTTCAATTGTCACACTGCAAATAAATTTCTATGAATCTTATCAATTTGGCTGTTTAGCCGTAATTTTGAGATTATGTTATAGAGCTTTGTGACGTCACGGACACCTTATTGTTTCTTGACGTCATAGCGCGCATTTCCCGTAAAACGTTCAGACGTTTTGATTTTTTCTCTCGCTTCAGATCCTTTGATTTAATTTTTCTGCTAAAATGAATTTCATTCGTGGTTTATTAATTCTGAATATACCATTTACGGGTACGATTTTTTTTTTGAAGAAAAAGGGATAGGGCTTTGATATTTCACATGTGTATATCTTGTGACAAGACCTTTCCATGGTTGCCAATTTTTTTTTACCTTGTGACCTTGACCTTAGAGTTTGACCTACTTTAAAAAGAATTAACCTCAGCCATAACTTTTGAAATGGTAAGGGATAGGGCTTTGAAATTTCATATGTGTATTCATTGTGACAAGACCTTTCCATGGAAACCAAAGTATTTGACCTTGTGACCTTGACCTTGGAGTTTGACCATTATACAATTTTACTGACAAAGATGCCAACGGTGGCATGTTCTTGTCAAATGTTCTTGATGTAAAGAAGAATGGTTACAAAGCAAATATAAATACTCTCATATCCTCCATAATCATAATGTAAATCATGATTAATTTGGAATATCGTTCTTACATATTATGTCTAACGTATATTTTTGTTTTTGCTCATTAAGACTTAGAACCATGCTTCCTTCATTATCAACAATGTCTCATTATAATGTAGTGCAAAGAAAATATATTAGATAAATTGTCGGGAATCAATATAGAACTTCCCATTGGAAAAGAAGTTGTTTTTTCTGTCTTAGTATTTACGTTGGCACGAAGATTCTCCTCGTAATAACCATCTCAGAACTGGAAGGTATTCATCATTCGTTGAAATTGTGAATTAATTCATAATGAACTTTAGAAGGTTTGGATTGATTTTGATACTTTTACTTGCTTTTGGATTTAATGTACTAGCGTTTATAGTCTTAAAAAGATGTACAAAACTATCATACAACATAAAAGTGTTTTCAATGAATCTACTTTTAGCGGATTTATTGATAGGTACGTTTTCTATAATATTTCTACTATCTGGTGGTTCGCTGTTACCACATGAAATGAATGAAGGATGTTCTT
Source organism: Pinctada fucata (assembly GCA_028142955.1). Taxonomy (NCBI): domain Eukaryota; kingdom Metazoa; phylum Mollusca; class Bivalvia; order Pterioida; family Pteriidae; genus Pinctada; species Pinctada fucata. Next base: position 26,041,453 of record AP027114.1, read on the forward strand.
TGATATCCTCCCTGGCTATTCTGTTACTATGGACATATTTCATCACGGCATTCACTATTACAGCTATGGCGTTAGACAGGCTTACGTCACTTACCGCTCCGTACCGTTACTTTTCTATCGTTACGTCAAAGAGATGTGTGGCACTGTGTGTGGCTTTCTGGATTATAAGCTTTGTAATATCGCTATCATATGTACCTGAAAATTACGTAAAATTCACAGCTTGCTCTCGTGTTGCATTCCAAAATAGCACAATAACTGTAGGATTCGGCTCTTCAAACTTTTTGGTTCCCGGAATAACTAATCTTGTGATATTGTTGGTTAACTTGACGGCATATATAGCAATTGTAGTTGTGATCGGACGCAAAAAACACTTCGTCAGTCATGGACAACATAGAGTCATAAGAAAGCTATTTGCTATAACTCTATCGTATGTGGTGCTTCATGGACCCTTCTGTATACTGACAATTGTGAAAGGATTACGATTAGTTGATGGAACTGAATTGGAATCACTAGCTAGTGTAGCCGGCATCATGACTACACTATCAATCCTGGTGGATCCAGTATTGTACGTGTGGAGATATAAATCTTGTCGGTATCAACTCATGATTTTATTTACAGTTTGTTGTAAAAGTAAGAGGGAAAAGATCGCACAGAGACATAACCAAATTTACTGCAGCTATATTATCAATAACCATGACAGAAGACGCGTATCGTAGCAAGAGATATGATTTCATGTAGGGAAACTTGCTCCCTTTCTTAAAAAAAAACGGACCTCGCTCACTTAGGGCCTCGACTACTTTTCCATTTCTATTAGAGATGGAACGATACATGTACGAGAATATTCGCCTTCTTAAAATCCCAAACACGACCATGATCACTACCTCAGTAAATGTAATGCATAAATTTATCTTCAGCAATACAACTTCGCTAGTCTAAACAGTTCTAATAGGTTTAAAATAGATCTAGCCTCCATTACTGCATTGCTTCCGTTAGTGTTCCATTCCTAAAACAAAATTGGATCTCTAACACACTAGAGTGACATTATGGATGGACTTTAATGAAGTTTGAAGACACGTGAATAAGGAGTTCAAAAACAAAGCCAAGAAAAGATTGACCTGATCAGACCGACAGTAACGTTTGCCCTTTAATGTCATAACTAAGCTAACAGTAATTCCGTCGTATTCAAATGAATTTGTGTTGTATTCAAATGAATTTGTGTTAAACCATCGTATTTGTTGCTGAAAATAAAAACATTACCTATATAATATCCTTGTAATTTACAAGGACTCGGTATAATATTCAGTGTTTTCTTTGGTATTTGGTTCAATTTCTACATCTCAGCCATATTTGTTTTTTCATAAGAACACTGTTTCATATTATCTTCCAAAGTGAACATTTAGTTCCGTGTTGTTGCATATAAACATCAAAGAAGTATCTAACCGTAATTCAGTCTCAAAGTCGAGAATGCAAGGCAAAATCGTGAGAATTCCCATCGAAACGGTTGCGAACCCCGGAATGAACAACATTCCGAAGTGAGACCAGGTGCCCGGAGAGAGTCAGCGTCTCCTGATTGCATGCAACACCCGTCACAACAGCTCCATGGAAACCTGTCAAATTCGGTGATTGTCTCGATGTACATTTTGATGTACATATCAGGTAAGTATGTCTTGTTTGGTGATGTTGACAGCCATTCAATCACAATGTAGAATGTCACTGATCATTCTGGAAAAGGGGATTTCATATGCTTTTATTACATCCCCGTAGCGACCGAAGAACTTCCTCAATGATGATTTCAGCCGTTGTGTAACATAACCCTGAACAAGTAGCTTACTTGCAAGCCGTCTGGCTCTAATGATGAAATCTTCATATTTGGAACATGCCCTGACGTACCGTATCAGCTGAGAGACAAAAACGCCATAAGCAGGAGAAGACGGAATGTTGCTACTCATGAAAGGGAAGTTAGTTATGTGGAAGCTGAAATCGTCACGCTTGTCATACAGTGAGTTGTTCAAATGGCCGTTTGCGTCGAAAGATAGAAGTATATCAAAGTACGAAGCGGATCTGTCGCTCTCTGTTGTTTCCTTGATCTATAGTTCATGAGGATAGATTTTATGTAGATGGTCCTTAAATTTCGGATTATTGATGGACAACACGTAATCTATGTATCTGAAGGTAAAATTGAACTGAGATGCGAGGTGCTTTCGCCCAGTTGAGAGCAAAGTCTGGACGAAGTCAGCTTCGTATGAATATAAAAATAAGTCCGCAAGCAGTGGGGCGAAATTGGTACCCATGGGGATTCCTCCAAACACCACAAAAATGTTGTCAATCAAAAACTCCAGCATCCGGATGATATAGCCTTCGGTATACTTTTTGTTTGAATCAGAGTGTTCCTTCACGAAATAAGTATCCTTAAGCCCTATGACGAGGTATTTGTATCGCCTATTACCATTTTTTGATAGAAAGGTGTTGCGAATAATATTGGCAAGTCTATTTTTGAGTTTTCGATGTGGAATGGTAGTGTAGAGCGTGGAGAAGTCGAAAGACTTTATGCTGGTTATATGATTGAAATTGATGGCTTTTAAATTTTCCAAAAGTTCCTTAGAATTTTTTAGGATCAATATCTGATTGATTCCATATCTGGAATAAGTTGTCTCGCAGTATGTTTGAAGACCTTGCTTGATGCGAATTAATATTTTCGTTAGCAAAATGGAAAGAGGTTTTGTGGAGCACCTGGACGAACCGGCGATGAAGCGGTGCTTGTAAGGATTTTTGTGCATTTTTGGAATGCAGTAGATATAAGGTAGTTCAAGATCAGAGTCATCGGTCTGAATACCGAAAGACTCAAGAACAGATTTGTGATTGTCAAGTATTTCGAATACAGATAAATTCGTAAGTGTGTATGTTGGATTTCCAGGTGCTGAATGTAATCCAAGTTTCTCTCGCTGGCATTTGAAATAGTACTAGTCTGGGATGTATCACTGGGTTGGGTGCACCCCCCTTGATCCTCCAAAACTGGCCTAACTTTGTAGCATTTTTGCGCTCTTTCAGATAAAAATTTGTCAAAAATCACTGAAAATGGGAAAAAAATTATTACTTTTATATGGTTGATGTTTTTAGAAATTGAAAAGTGTGAATATATAGTTTTTTGATGCTCTTTCAGATGAAATAAGTTGCAAGTTCCAAATCCTATTTTTACTGTGTGTTTTGGGGTAAAAAAGTCGAATTTTTGACAAAATTCACAGAAATTTGAGGAAATTTTAATTTATTCCTGTATTCATGCTTCTCATCTCCTCAATATTGCATATGATCGTTCAATGATGATTTAAAAAACATCTTTGAAGTCTCCTTTTTCAAATGACATATATTTTATATTCTTATTTTTTTTGCAAAATCCTCGAAATTAATTATTTTATACAGAAACCTGTATTTTCAATCAGAAATCTCAGATTTCTGTATATTTATTTAAAGAACCCTTATTTGTTATGAAAGCAATGATTGAAAGCTATTTTCTAGTGTAACTTTCCACATTCTATCAGATTATATATGTTTTACTAACATTTCATTCAAAATCAAAGTGTTTTTGGGGAAAAACGTATTTTTTCATTTAAAAATAGCTGATTTCTGGAGAATATTTATTGAATCTATAGAAGTCTTGAAATGATAGCAGGAATGTATTTTGAACTGTTATTATTTAGGCTCACTCATAAATTACATGTATGAAACATAAAAGGTATATTTTCTGCTTAAGTTTGGGGCAAAATGCCTGTTTTTTGTCTAAAAATTACAGATTTCTGGAAAAATTTTATTAATTCATTTTCTTTGCTAAAACTATACATTTAAAGCTATTATCATTATAGAAAGTAATCATCTTGTCAGAGTATTGTGAAATTAAATGTAATAATCAATTAAAACCATAATTTTTGGGTAAAATATGCATTTTTTATGCAAAAACCACTTATTTTGAGAAAATAAGTACTAGCTTTTTTAATTTGCCTAAATTGATATGTTTTAGCTTTGATATTATGCTGTTTCTTATCATAAATGGATAGGAATGTTATTTGATAACTGAAATTTAATTTATATCTTATTTTGGGGCAAATAACCTTATTTATGTGAAAAATTCACTTATTTCTGTGAATATTTTTTAAAATTTATATTTTTTATTTAATCAACACTGGAGAGGTTTCATATAATTGGATGGCATAAATGTGATCAAGTTTAATGAGTAAGAAGAGATTTCTTTGATTATCTTGCTTTTTTGGGTGGAAAATCTCGATTTTTATCTAAAAATCGCTAATTTCTGGAAAATCCTTATTACTATGAAATCAGACGTTATTATTTATATTCAAAAGAGTTCCTGGGTATATCATAGTTTGTCCCTGTAAGTCATATGCATTATCCTCTGTTAATTTAATTGATAATTTGGGGCAAAAAACCTAATTTATGTGCAAAATTCACTTATTTCTGTAAAAATCGTTTTAAATCTATATTTTTTATTCAATCAAAGTTCGAGAGGTTTCATATAATTGGATGACACAAAAGTGATCAAGTTTAATCAGTTAGAAGAGATTTCTTTGATAATCTTGCTTTTTTGTGGAAAATCTCAATTTTTATTTAAAAACTGCAGATTTCTGGAAAAGCCTTATTACTATGAAATGTGTCGTTATTACTTATATTCTAAAGTGTTCCTGGGTATATCATAGTTTGTCCTTGTACGTCATATGTTTTTGAAGTATCCTCTGTTAATTTAATTGGTATTTTGGGACAAAAAATATCTTTTTATGAATTATATATAGCCTATATCAAGAATCTTACTATAGAAAGTCTCATTTTTCAAACTTTGATTATTATCCTCTGTATTTCCTATTTAACTGAAATATAAGAATTTCAATAGTAAGTTTCTTGATATAGGCTATATATTCATATAAAACTTATATTTTGCCCCAAAATACCAATTAAATTAACAGAGGATACTTCAAATACATATGACGTACAAGGACAAACTATGATATACCCAGGAACACTTTAGAATATAAATAATAACGACACATTTCATAGTAATAAGGATTTTCCAGAAATCAGCGGTTTTTGAATAAAAATTGAGATTTTCCACCCAAGAAAGCAAGATTATCAAGGAAATCTCTTTTAACTTATTAAACTTGATCACTTTTATGCCATCCAATTATATGAAAACTCTCCAACTTTGATTGGATAAAAAATATAGATTTAAAACGATTTTCACAGAAATAAGTGAATTTTGCACATAAATTAGGTTTTTTGCCCCAAATTATCAATTAAACTAACAGAGGATATTTCAAATGCATATGACTTACAAGGACAAACTATGATATACCCAGGATCTCTTTTGAATACAAATAATAACGTCTGATTTCATAGTAATAAGGATTTTCCAGAAATTAGCGATTTTTAAATAAAAATCGAGATTTTCCATCCAAAATAGCAAGATAATCAAAGAAATCTCTTCTTTCTCATTAAACTTGATCACATTTATGCCATACAATTATATGAAACCTCTCCAGTGTTGATAAAATAAAAAATATAAATTTAAAAAATATTCACAGAAATAAGTGAATTTTTCACATAAATAAGGGTTTTTGTCCCAAAATAAGATATAAATTAAATTTCAGTTATCAAATAACATTCCTATTCATTTATAATAAGAAACAGCATAATATCAAAGCTAAAACATATCAATTTAGGCAAATTTAAAGAGCTAGTACTTATTTTCTCAAAATAAGTGGTTTTTGCATAAAAAAATGCATATTGTACCCAAAAATGATGTTTTTAATAAATTATTACATTTAATGGCACAATACTCTGACAAGATGATTACTTTCTATAATGATAATAGCTTTAAATGTATAGTTTTAGCAAAGAAAATGAATTAATAAAATTTTTCCAGAAATCTGTAATTTTTAGTCAAAAAACAGACATTTTGCCCCAAAATTAAGTAGAAAATATACCTTTTATGTTTCATACATGTAATTTATGAGTGAGCCTAAATAATAACAGTTCAAAATACATTCCTGCTATCATTTCAAGAACTTCTATGGATTCAATAAATATTCTCCAGAAATCAGCTATTTTTAAATGAAAAAAATACGTTTTTCCCCCAAAACACTTTGATTTTGAATGACATGTTAGTAAAACATATATAATCTGATAGAGTGTGAAAAGGTACACTAGAAAATAGCTTTCAATCATTGCTTTCATAACAAATAAGGGTTCTTTAAATAAATATACAGAAATCTGAGATTTCTGATTGAAAATACAGGTTTCTGTATAAAATAATTAATTTCGAGGATTTTTTTAAAAAAAAATAAGAATATAAAATATGTGTCATTTGAAAGAGGAGACTTCAAAAATGTTTTTTAAATCATCATTGAACGATCATATGCAAAATTGAGGAGCTGAGAAGCAGGAATAAATTAAAATTTCCTCAAATTTCTGTAAATTTTGGCAAAAATTCGACTTTTTTACCCCAAAACACACAGTAAAAATAGGATTTGCAACTTGCAACTTATTTCATCTGAAAGAGCATCAAAAATACTTTATATTCACACTTTTCAATTTCTAAAAAACATCAACCATATAAAAGTTATAATTTTTTCCTATTTTCAGTGATTTTTGACTAAAAAAAAACATGTTTTTCCCAAAAAAAACACCACTTTTGCAATGGAAATTTCCATGAGACAAATTTTTATCTGAAAGAGCGCAAAAAATGCTACAAAGTTAGGCCGGTTTTGGAGGATCAAGGGGGGGGGGGTGCACCCAACCCAGTGATACATCCCAGACTATACGCCTTGCAAACGAAAGTATAATTGTTTTCCGCTTTGTCAGCAGGAACGATGATATATACCCGATAAAAAAAGAAACGCACATAATATTATATAGTGATTTTTTTTCAATTGATCATAAATAATTTGTTAGACATTTGATTATAGTTTTCTTTTTCCAGCACTCAAATTACCGAGGATAAAACACGTTCCGATCATTTTTTCGCAACATATCACAATGATAGCGCTGAATAAAGCGCGTTGTTTCTAGCTCCTGTTGCATGGCCGCAGGTTTGGTATCCGTCTGAAATTTTGTTGCTTGACCACTTTCAGCAAATTTTCAGTAAAATATAGATGAATACTGCTTTCACTATTCAAATGAAGCCAAAATATGCCAATAAATCTAAAAACTTAAATGTCTTAGTGGATTTCAGTATAATGGGGTATGTTTTACAATAAAGGATATCAATATATTGCAATTCTGATCCCAAAGGAACAATAATTTTTTCTTCAGCCATTCTTATTTATCTGTTGCAGATTTATCTTTAACATCGCAATGAAATTATCAAATGAAATACCAGACAAGCTTAAAACTAACGTCCAAAACCATTGAAAATGCTTGTAAAAAAGATCGAGGTATTGCTTTTGAAAACTGTGCTTGCGAAAAAAGGTCAGATTTTAGCTGTAGTAGGATAATTTTGTGCTATGCTGCACATTTTAGGGCGAAAAATATCAAACCATGGACTTTATTTTCAAAAGAGTTGATGTTTGGGATGTTTTTCTCAAATTTAGATTTTCTGTTTTATGACGTCATTTGAAGCAATTAAATAAATTTGTATACAGGGAAAATTGTTTATCATCAATGAAAAAACAAATCGCAATCCCTGATATATCAATTCGGATAGGTTAAAAAGCTTTAATCATTTCTAAAAAGTGAACAGAATTCTTAAAAGCCATTTTGTGACATTGCGTTTTGAACCAAGTGTCTTTATCATTGCGCTGTGTCTGATCATGAAGACGGATTCGTTTGGCGTTTGACAGAAAAAGTCACTCGTATACCTACGATTTATGATGGAAAAGAATAGAATACCTATAGATAACATAATACATTTTATAGAATGAAGATTAAGTGGTGCGTTTCTTTTTTTGTTGAGTATATTTTTCATGGAGGTCAGACAGTTCTTTGGCAACAGCATGAAAAATTGACTCGTGTCTGTTGTTAATTGAATGCCGAAGACGCCCTATTCTTCTTTTAAGTAACTCTCCGATGGATTTCATCCATTCGGAGAGTGTCTAGTTCTACGTCCTCCTTTTTGGCCCACCGTCTGGCGTACTCCTCACATGCATCCATGATTATTCTAAAGCTTTCCCGCCATGTGAAAGGACGGGGTTCCCTGTTCTTTGGACCTTTACTGAGAAGGTTCCTAAGTTTATTGTTACCGACGATATTAAGGTCACTAGTAACCACATGGCCACACGGTTGGTAGATGAAATCAGAGGATGAACATGTGCATTGTATGGGGTTTTGTGAAAGGTGGTGTACATCTAGACGTTTCAAACTTTGTTTATAATTAAATATTTTGGAAGCAACGGATTGTGTTTATGTGTAGTAAATGCAAGGCGACTCTTGGTATTTAAAATAAGGAGGGATTTTATCCTTAACATAACTATTACTATTTAAAATGTTGCTTAAACGTAGAGCATCGATCCCCATATTTGCAAATTTCATCTGAAGGAAGGGACGATTTTCACTGCTAACAGGTATGTCAGATTTGACGGCCTTAAAAAGTCTGTTTGACGTGATGTCCATAATAATACTTTGTAGGCGATATTCTGCTGAACCGGTGTCGGTAGAATGTAAGATCATTGATGATTCGTACAAGTCATGTAATTTCTTTAAAGGAAGAGAGTACAACTTCGTACGAATATGATGTAGACCTAACTGTTGATTGACAAATGGCAAAAGACCGTCGAAAGATATATCATGAATATCTGGCCTGTTGTATTTTCTTCTACCATGACTTCGACGTCTTCTTGTTTTTTGATCAAACAAAATGTTTGTGAGTTATATCTTTAAAAACTTGGCAAGCCATTTAAAAAATGAACGTAGGAGTTTTAATTGGGTTTTTGAGTATTTTTGTGAATAACGTAAGTGCAGTATATTATCTATTCATTGCATTTCTGGCGCTGTCTTTGTGATGCTTTGAAAGAAACACGACTAAGTTTCATCAAAATCGATGAGGTGTTTCTGGAAGCGAATCCTACTGAAAATGAAACATACATTTGTTGAATCCTACCTGAAAATGTGAAAAATAATCCATTTAAAGCATGACTCTGTCGTGTTATCTACCAACTGTAATCTCTGCAGCATCCACAATGATTCTACTATATTTGATTTAAACATGGTTTAAATGGATTAATTTTTGTATTTTAGGTAGGATTCAACAAATGTATGTTTAATTTCAATACACATGCTTTATTTTTGGATGGGCAGTGGAAAATACATCGATAATCCAAAGATACACAACCAGATCTGATCGCCGATTTTCCCCACACACTTTATGAAGCACGCATTTGAAACTTAGGTTGCGCTTATACAAAAAGTAAAGAAGCTCCTCAGTTTCCATTGAAATTAGCCTACTACATGTTGGTTCCTTCCTAATATAAGGTAGTATGTAATGAAAGGCCTTAAGAATGAAAGGTTTGCAAATTGATTGATTGATTCTACTTCCATATCAATTGTTTAAAGAGATAAGAACACTGTTGTATACATTGACCAAAGTTGTAAAATTGTAAATTAGATTAAAAGTAATGTCTTGGTAAGATCTTCAAGTTTCACTTGTTATCCTGCTCATTTATAAGATATTTCAGTTCCATTTTTAACAGTATCATTATATATCTTAATGTACATGTATCTTTTACGGTCTTTACTTTACTTTTTATTTCAAGAATTACTATTCTTTAATGAAAGTAGACAAGGTGGTTTAAAGCCACAAGATAATATCCTCTCGCCTTTCATATGATTCCTTTGTCCTCAAAAGCAATTATCGTATATTGTAACACTATGACAAATAACTGTTTACGACTTACCTCTTCTATAATAAAGGCATCATTAGGAAATAAGAAGCAGGAGTATAACTCATGTAATTATACATATAGATCGGTTTCTGGCTTTATGTTGTTGTTGGTTGTCTGTTCAAGGATTGTCCGAAAAGATCGAGGACAATGATTTTTACTCACTTAAGAATTTATCAAATACAGATAAGATGTATTTAATAGATTAAAATCTTTTTTCAATCTGTGCACCAAAAGATTTTTTTTGTTTCCAGAGGCATTTCGCAGGGATGAAAACGAAAAGTGTTAGGGTCTCACTGAGCAACCGTTTTATTACCATAACGTTAACGCATACTGATTAAATGTTTCATGGTTCTATATCTGTCACTACCCGAAGGACCATTGAGCCAAAAGCTTTTTCAAAGAAAGATCGAACATGCCACCTTGACTCTGTACCTATGACGTATATCGAGATAAATATTGCTAGTAATGACGGCATATATCAAATGTACCTAATTATAAGGCAGTATTAGATCGTGGCTTTTTTTATTTAATTTTCAAGACTTTTTCAATGTCAAACCCCTCGCGGAGAACTTTTTTACGAGCTCCACACAGCAAAAGACATCATTGTGACACAGATGAGATTAAGAGGATCCTGGTGACAATCTCAACAGCACTCATAATAGAGCGCCAAATTGAGCAATTTTCTTCAAAATCCTGATGATTTCTGTTTTCAGTATGTGATTCTGTTCTTAATAAAATATTTTTCGATGAAAGGTATGCCAAACAATACAATATAGAACTATAAACCGTTGCACATTTTAAAAGATTCAGGAAAATCAATTATCGAGTATATGCTTTTTTCAATATCCTCCAAGGTAATGATAAATGAAAAAGATGGGTTTTACTTAGCTGTCATATACGGCGTAAACTTTTTACATTTTCGACTTCTCCTCTGCAACCGCTGCACAAAATTTCACGAAACCTTACATGAAGCAAGTACTCGATGTCCTCTACCAAGTTTGTGTTTTTCGTGCCCATTGGTTAAAAAATAAGACCGCCGAGGGCTCTGATTGGCTGAGGCATTTTCTACTTCTCCTATGAAACCGCTGCACAGAATTTCACGAAACCTTACAGGAAGCAAGTACTCAAAGTCATCTATAAAGTTTGTGTTTTTCGTGCCGGTCAACAAATATGGCCAAAGAGGGCTCTGATTGACTGACACATTTTCGATATCTCTAAAACCGAAGCCCATAATTTCACAAAACCTTAAAGGAAGCAAGTACTCAGGGGCCTCCACCAAATTGTCCACAATCATTTTTTTTGTTTGCAACATGAGCAATGTGGACCCATTGGGTCTCTTGTATTTCATACAAACATTTACCACAAGGAGTACTACCGTTTGGTATCATGACTATTGACCTTGTGACCTTGACTTTTGAGTTTTGTTGCAATTTATGTTAAGAAGATTTGAAAGTAGATTTCTTTCATACTATCTGTGGTAGACCTTTCATATTTCATGAACAGATTTGCCATAAAGAGCACTATATTTTTGTATCATGACTTTTGACCTTGTGACCTTGACCTTAATTTTCGGCCTATGTAAGAAGTAATGAACTTTATAACCAGAATAATAGTATTTATCAGTAACTGTGAATGTTGCCCAAAAAAGAAACACTTTGCAACTCGAAAACAAAGAGGTGCTAGCGTCATCAGCAATTGGAGGTTAAATTTGGTAATATGATTGACATAATGATAAATGTAACAACGGATAATATGGTATCCACCTGAAGTTAATTTTAAAGAAAGAAATTTTGCACGATTTAAATTTTCAGAAGCAGAAAATGATTATGAGCAATTGAATAAGTATCACAACATCCATGATAACAGATACATGACTCAGTGTGACTCATCCTTGAACCATTCTAAGGCATGTTCTTGCATAGTATTACCCTTTGTATTCTCACTCTTGTAAATGAAAGACGGAATCGTCTGAGATTTCACAAGTGAAATGCGTTTCAAAAGTAATACGGCAATAGCTGACTTTAATATTTTTACAAAGAATACAATAAACATTGTAAATGAAAAGATCGCAACACTTATTGAAATATAAATGATGATGGATTTGTATCAGTCCACTATGAAGAAGTTATATCAATATGACCATCGAGAAGAGGTTTTACCAAAGTTGTTAAGATTTTCTGGTCCTGCTTAGCAGATTTGGTAAATTTTTTTTAAATCATAAGCAACACCGCGTGGGATCGAAACGTATGATGTTGTGATTCTTTACGGAGAATTTTGATGTTTTCTCATCATTTAAGTGATACTGCACAAAACTAATGAGACGTTGCAGTAGAGCAATGTCTAATAAGTAAGTCCATATCGTTTATATATCTGAAAAGTCTGTAGTTTTTTTTTAAAACACTTCAAGAGTTCGTCAAAAGGAATTATTTTCTGTCGTTGACAAACTATTGAAGTGTTTGCGAAAATATGAACTTTCCATATACCTGGACGATATGGATTGATTTATTAGGTGTTTTCCTACTGCAATCGCTGTTCAGTTTTGTAAAGTTTAATTTAGAAAATGAGAAAATACCAAAAAACTATGTAAGGAAACACAACACCATACGTTTCGATCTCACGCAGTGAGCAATGACTTGCTGTAATGAATGGTTGTAAAACTGGAACTTCAAGGCAGAAACAGACATACTGGCTTGAATTGGCTGCACAAAAGAATGTTTCATACATAGCTTTTCTAAAAAGTAGGTCCTGTAGCATCATATCCCACCAATCCTGCTACGTCTTTCGATACGCTTTTTCGACATAGTAACTTTCATACTTTTTTGGCATACTCCATTGTTTAGATTTGAGGATCACTGACGAGGGTTAAGTACCCGAAACGTGCATGTCTGGTTCACGTTGCCAATTTATCTGTTCTTAAATGATGCTATCTATTCAATTTGAAGACGTTTACATTTCATAAAAAAAAAACTGTTGTAACAATGCCAGATTTACATGATGATTCACAGTATAACTAGAAGATGAATTGTAACACTTCACCAACAAAGGTGAAAAATACGAAGTGCTTGTGGACATAGAACATCTACATGGTAATTTGATCACACACAATACATACCCAGGTATCACCTTTTTCTCTTTTGGACAATTGAATGCTACAGTAGCGCTTTTGTATACCAAAACCGAAGTGGAAAAAATTTCAACAAGATTTGGTTTTAGTAGGTTAGGAACATAGCAAAAGTCGCATAAAGTGTTATAAAATAGTCATAATGGCAGATTTTTATAACTAATAAAAATATTCAGATAGACAGTAAGAACAGTAGAAATATAGTACTCAAACATATCATTACTTCTGATATAAGGTTTTATGTAAAAGTTATAAATTATTTCAAATTTTTCACTACTTTGGCCGAGTAAAGGATATTTTCCCTGAAAAAAAAAACCACATTTAGTATAGAATTTTGCATTTGAAACCCATTTCATTCAGAAGAACATCACAAATTAAGTGCATGAACGTCTTTTGTTTTTTTTATATCAGTGCATATGCTAAAATTATCGATTATTTCCAATTTTCATGATTTTTGCATAGAAAAGGACATTTTACACCCCCCCCCAAAATGATATTGAAGTTCAAATAAGAAGCATGTTTCATTCTAACGAACATAAGAATGTTAGTATATCTTTAAATTTTTGATATGCGCTAAAGTTATATTTTCTTTCCAATTTTTCATGATTTGTGCTTAGAAAAGGGCTTTTTCGCCCCATAAAAAAACACATTTGATATGAGAATTTGAATTAAAAACTCACTTCATTCGAAAGATCATAAGAAACTAACTTAAAGTATTATGAGTTACCTAGTCATCTGGTGACCTGGTATGGGATGATTTCAGGTCATTAGGTGTTATACCGGGTATAAAACCTAGTGACCTGTTATCATCCCATACCAGATCACCAGATGACTAGGTAACGAATTTACCTCACCGATAACCGATTTCGATAATTTCCATTGAGTTATTGGACGTCATTGTCTGATCACGCTACGGCGTCAAGATGAAGGATGACATTGTGACGTCACAAGGGGTCTGGTATAAATTAAAAGGCTAGGCACCCGGTATAAGATATACCACGTCTTCACGTGACTATTATTTGTCAATAGCTATCGGCCAAACTTGTCAGAGGTGGGGTAAAAAAACATCTTTTAACTTTTTACATCATTAAATACGCTAAAGTTATAAATCATTTCCAATTTTTAATGATTTTGGACTAGAAAAGGCTTTTTCTCCTCAAAAACACATTTGATAAGGGAATTAAAACTTGAAACTTATTTAATTCTAAAAAACATCAGAATTGAACTACATTTACATCTTTTAATTTTTGTTATCAGTTTTTATGCAAAAGTTATAAATTATTTCCATTTTTCTTGATTTTTGCATAGAAAAGGGATTTTTAACCCCCCCCCCAAAAAAAAAAATTCGGAAGTGCCCCATATCTGTCTATCAAACCTTTTCAGTAATTCTAATTCATAGTTGATCTCTTTATCATAGTGGTTTGTTTTTATCATAAAATTCCACGGGGTATTCTTTTCTTACATAAGGCACTCCACTATTACAGAAAAAAGTATTCATATGTGTTGCTAAGAAATGGAAATGGTTGCTGTGTACTTCATATTAACCAAGATATACATTTGCTGTATTTGTGAAGTAAATATCTTGAAAAGGAAATTACAACGATTTTAGCTTTTACTTCTCTTTTATCCACAACTTGTCTGACACTGACTAAATCGGCATTATTATGTCACATACAGAGAAAAGAAAATCAAATTGTTGCTGATTATGTTTGGTTACCATGGATTTTTCTTTGAAGGCTTACTCAATTTTCTACTTTCTCTATTGTTCACTATTCAAAGAAACAATATTTATCAACATACTCATACCATATTACTGCGGTCATGACATGATTTTTTTCTTTTTTCTAACCCGTTGCTAAGGATAAAAAGAGGTTGCTATGGAAAATTTAACCTTACCTTATTATCTTTTTATTTTGAAATAAGATAAAAAAAAATAATCAATTGTGATGATACTGTATTCAGACAAATTTGAATTCTTCTTATTCTATTCTATTCTTATTCTAACAAAATTTTCAAAAAGGATTTATGGAAATCTTTTTAGTAAAAATGAGCTATTTTTAGTAACGATTCCTGGGCATGCGCAATCAAATCCCAACGAATTTCTTATTTTATGAATAAAAAAGCATTGCTTGGCCTTACAAAAAAAAATCAATTGAAAAATGATATGTGAGTTTTTCACCACATCCACATATATTAAGATTAAAACAGAAAAATTTCGAAAAATGCATTTTTCTGAAAATATGGCCTTTTTGAGTGAAAATTTAAATATTTAATATGGATTCTATGTAAAAACCTAAAAAATCAGACATGTTTGGCCACGACATGTCTCAGATTTTGGATATCTTTTGTGTATAAGGTAAATATGATGTCCTCAGAACGAATTGACCTTCCATTTTTTTCTCCGACGTTCCGTTGCCATGGTAACCAAGGTTTTGTATAAAAACACCTTTAAACAATGCATTTTTATGCATCCCGTTACCATGGAAACAAATGTTGAATGTATATGTAACTTTCCGAAAAGATTATTTAAATCCTCTTAAGTTGATACAATTTGATTTTTCGATACTCCTTCTTTCTGTGTGTCATGTAAATTTGCTTCAATTTCAAGAAAAATTGCTTATTAAAAATGAGCCATTTTCGGCCAATTTAGGCCTTATTTTACCTATATTTTACTTACTTTTGGCAAGAGTAATAATGCAATTGCACAAGATTTGAAATACAGTTGACTATTTCCTGAAGAGTATTATCCTAGGACTTCATGGGAATCGAAGGAAATTTATCTAGAAGTGAGATTTTTCTGTTTACATGCCTTTGAAATAGGTTACCATGGCAACATTTGGTACAAAGGTGTAAATACCTGTCATAAGTAAAAAGCTAATTTCTACAGATGTATGCCTGCTATTGTTACAAAACTTGGTATGTAGATGTATTAAAGGCCATTTGATGCTATCATGACCTTGAGAAAATGTCAAGGTCATTTGCTCAATTTTCAAGGTCATTTAAAAATATATGCTATTTTCATGCCAACTTTTGTGGTTTTTCACTAAAAAGAGACATGATTAACAGTAAACAGTATGGAACCTTGGCAAAACAATCAATTATCGGTAAAAGTATGATAAATGTATTATTTGTTGGGCTGAGTATCACATTTATCAGAATCCAATGAAGACCCCCAAAAATGTCACATATTTTACAAGAAAAATTTAGAAAATCGCAATTTTATGCTCTTTTGAAAGTATGTCATACATAGAAGTGAAATACAATTAAACAAAATTGTGATGAATTCTACTTCTTTTGATCGGTTGTTCAACTGTAAATATTAAAAATCAAAATATCTAATGAAATAAGTTAGAGAAATCGATTTAAATTAATTGGAAATCCTGATTTTTGTCTTATTTTTAGTCTAAAGTTAGAAATGACCTTGAGATTTGGACAGATGACCTTGAAATGATTTGAAGGTCAATTGATAATGATAAATATAATTTGTATACTGGTATGCTATTTCATAATCATAGGACTCAAACATGAGGAAAAACAATGTTTTTAAATATGCGGTATATGGTAATATGGACTCCAAGTTGCTATAGCAACGGATTTTGATTGGCATTCATGACAAAATGGTGAGTTTCACCATAGATTTTATTTCTTGATTTTTTCCAGCTATAGACATTTATTTTGGCAAGGTGATGTTAAATACCCATTACATTCACCGAATAATGGTTTTCAACCTTCAAAATAATCAAAAACAGGCCAAAAATGACCCTAAAATTAGACCTTATTTTTGCTAAGTTTTCAAATAATTTGACTGAATATCAACATCTACCTGATAACCCCTCCCCCGAAAAAGTTATTCTTGTCAGAGTTAAACTTACAAAGAAAAGTTTTTGTGTTCAAAAAGTAAATTTTGACTATGGTTTCCATGGCAACAGAATGCCACAATATGTCTTATCTCTCATATTTATGGGGGTGTCAAATAGATTGACCCCGTTACCATGGCAACCGTTGTTCAAATATAACAATATGGTTTGTTTTCATTGTTTTTACATTAAGTATGATAATTACAGAAAGTTTCATCAAAATCCATGACATGCCGTGGCCAGCTGTTTTAGGTTTATACAGAGAATCCATATTAAAAGTTTGAGTTGAATTATGAAAAAAATGCTAAGTTTTACTCAGGTCTTGTTCTTTTCCTTAAAATAAAAACTATATATAATGCAATGATAATGAATTGGCAATAGACATTATAAAACCACTCATTTTAGGGGTAAAATGGGCCTTAATTGGGCAATTTATCTCAAGTCTGTTGCCATTGCAACCGTAAAAAATGAATTTTTTCATCGTTTTTCTAATATCTTATGATGAACCAACCCATGTAACAATGTTTGATTGAAATCTGAAGGCATGCATTTCTGAGAATTTTTGGTGGCTACAGAGAATAGCTGTTAAGTTGTTATTTTTTTCTGTCATAAGAATTTCAAAAAAAACCCCAGAGATTAGGCAAATGTGTTAAATACATGTACCACGGTTATCCCAAAATGTAGCCCACTAGCTAATTGCGGTAGCGTGCTCTGCTCACTCTGACATGAGTTTAGGCCAAGAACACTTTCCGAAGTTTGCCGAAATAGTGCATACTGCAGAATAAAACTTCTATAAAACTATAATTTGATATTTTATATATGCAAATAATATATAGATGTTCAAATGGTAGTATTTACATTTTAAGTTGATGTTCTATGTTAAACGCCTATTCAATTTTGACGTTCATTTCACGATGAACACAGGTTAAGACTCATCGTGAAAATATTTTAGAAATAAAAATCATTCAGTAACTTTAAATATCAAACCGTACATTTTGATCCTTTGCAAAGGAATATTTCTTGTCCTTCCATGTAGGGAGAATTGACACTCATGAAACATTTAGATCTTAATTTTCACTTAATTTGTATAAAATTTCGAGGATGTTTGTAAAAATATTTTACATCTGAAAGTTGTTGAATGTAACAATAAGGAATAAGTATCTTATCTTTTACGTTTATGGCTTTTACACTCTGGTTCGACAGGCCCAAACCTCGTGAACCGCTTTGCGCTTTGCGGTTCAAGTGATTTGCGCCTGTCGAACCAGAGTGTAAAAGCAATGAACGCAAAAAATAAGATACTCATTCAACAAGTCTTTGCAACCATTCAAATTTATCTCGCTGAATAATTTAGAGAACAAGGTGGGTGCATATAACTCCGGAATCAGAATTTGGATAAGAAAATTACCTTATTCAATCTCAAGTAACGCTTCCTTAAAGAGATTAAATGAAGAACTAAGACGTACACTGTTCCCTTGATCTCAATGCCTGCCAAACATAGTAAAATTACTTGTAGAATGTGCTTTTAAAAAGAAACAGAAGTCCGAAAACAACCACACCGTCAAAAGAGTAAGAAACATGAAATGTACGAACGGGAATTAAATAGGGTTAACCGGAGTTAATCGACCAATGAACGCCATTGTTGAACATATAAAATAAACAATCAGGTATAAGACTATCAGTCTGAAAGGTGTCAAAATGATGTAAACGAATGTCCAAGGCTTTTATGTGAGCAAGAGCTGTTGCTTAATATCGTATTACCAGAAAAAATCGCGTGATACTTATTTTCGCTATATTCGCCAGTGATTTGGAATCGCAAAAAAAATATACTCGCGAAAAATTGTGATCGGTAAGATATAACACAAATATATCCCGCGTAGACGTAAGAAAAGTACATTGGGTGTGTTTCTATGGTAGAAATAATGTCGAAGGGTTCCAACTGTCTACCTTCTTGAAGAAAATTCCAAATCAATTTACATGCACCAGACACGTGTTTCGAATATTAAATTCTCATCAGTGATGCTTTCAGCGGCGCCACCATAAATAGTTTCAGGAGAAATAAATGGAACTTCAATAATGAAAGGTACAAAACACTGACATCATATGTACATATTTGTTTGTAATTTCGGAGTCGCAAAAATTTGTACTCGATAAAATAAAGACACCAGATTTTACCATGAGATCGCGAAATTCAATACTCGATCGCGAAAATTTCTGGTTATACGGTACCATGTTGTGCGAACATAACATCCGTTTTAATGTATCTAATTAAGAAGAGTCCTTTTTCACAAAAATATTATTCATACGTCTTTTGACATTATCCTTAACCTTCCTATCATTGAGCTCTTTCTTGGTAGCACTTATTCTTTCTCAATATTGGCATTTAAAGGCAAAATCACTCAAGCGGATAAAGTAGGTCAAGGTCATTTTATGAAAATTTTATCAAAGATACATCCACCATGTCAGTTTGGAACAGGTAGCACTTATACTTTGCTCGATATTGGCTTTTAAAGGCAAAATCACTTGTTCATGGGTTTTTTTTCATTTTGTTTCTACAGAGTGTTAAAAACCTCACCCAGACAGTGATATATTGACGTGAAAAACTTTCTTAAAAAAAAGAGATCATTCCAAATTTATGCTAGTTATCTAATGGATAAGATATATTTTACTGCTTATATGAAATATGCTAACTATTTTTGAAAATATGTAATATTTGTTATCATTATAATTCTTTCCTTATAAACTATTGTCTTTAAGCAATTGAAGGAAAATAATTTGAAATATAATGAATCGAATTTTGCACCAGAATGCTCCTCCCACATATCAGTAATACGCCCATGAGAAACGATCGGGGCCAAGCAGAGTTTATGAAAACACCTTATCTTACAACGTCAATATAATGGCTATTAGTCTGAAAGAAGTAATGCTCGTGTTTCAAATTTTACGCATTGTGTAAGCAAGGTAGGGATCGTGATGATTTTCAGATCTATCGCTTTGAGTGCAGTGCTCTTTGTGTCCTCACTGTTTACTATACTTGCATTAGTTGCTGTAAAAAGGAGCAAAAAACTCTCCTATAATATCAAAGTATTTTCAATAAACCTGCTGATATCTGATTTATTGATTGGTATACTTACGATGATATTTCTATTATCTGGTGGTTCGTTGTTGTCAGGAGAGATGGATGACGCATGCATGGTGATTCTGTTCATAGCAATTTTAATGTTGTGGACATACTATATCACTTCCTTCACCCTCACCGCCATGGCTCTAGATAGACTGACGTCACTCATTACGCCATACCGATACCTGTCTATCGTCACATCAAAAAGATGTTTAGGATTATGCATTATATTCTGGATAGTAAGTTTATTGATATCGCTTTCCTTCGTGTATGAGAATTACTGGAAATTCTTAGCCTGCTCTAGCGCTGCGTACAAAAATGGTACTATCCTTCTTGGAATGGGCACGTCCGACTTTGTCTTTATCGGTGTCTGTAATCTGACGATTTTGTTAGTGAACTTAGTGGCCTACATATCAATAATTGTAGTCATCTGGCACAAAAGACAAACTCTTACCTATGGACAGCAGTCTGTGATGAAGAAGCTATTTACTATAACTCTGTCGTACATCGTATTCCATGGACCATTCTGTATACTGACAATAGTGAAAGGACCAGGCAATGTGGATGGAGGTAAACTTGAAATTCTCGTCAATGCCGCGGGTATCTTGGTCACACTGTCAATCTTTGTTGACCCCATTCTGTACGTATGGCGATATAAGACTTGTAGGTACCAGCTGATGATGATGATGACGCCATTCTGTGATGGTAAAAGAGAGAAGATACGACAAAGACATAACCAAATATACTGCAATTATGATATAAACTATGTCAGTAGGGAGAGCATACAAAATCAATGTGATTAGAAAATAACACTTGATGAATGAATGTGTTGCGCTCTGTGCTGCAGCCTGATGTTGTTGGAGATCCCCTCCTTTGTTTTGTAGTTCATTCAAGAATTCCGAACTTTAATGACTTCTTTTTGGAAATATGTACAAAGCTCATTTAAAGAAAATGTTTACAAGGAAAAACTAGACCACGCTGCTGTCTCCTTGTATGTTCGTCAATCTGGTAAATACTTTTACATATTTTATCTAGAGTAACTTGATATACATCGTACAAATTTCTTTATAGGGAAGAATAAATTTAATGTGATTTAACGCTCAGTGTAGGTAAAGGATGTCAATGAGAATTTGTGCAAATACAAACATGTATAGTAATAGAAAATTATTAGAAATCTATTTTCCTTGAAATGTCTTGAAACTTCGGAACATCAAAATTATTGTCAGAATATTCCATGTCCATGTGTCAATAGAAAACTAAAGTTTGAACATTCCTTGAATTAGAATAGCAATGTTTTTAGAACTTTTTTTTGTAAAATTGCTCCTCAAAAGGACTAGGTGCGCTAACCCCTCATATCGGCCCTATAATTTCGACGAAAATGCTTTTGATAAACGAATTATCAATTATATCTTTTTGCAATGTTGAATGTTTGAGAAAATACCGCGTCAGAATTTTTAGCCCTCTTAACGTCACGCGCGTGATGAACTACGTCATGTCTTGACGTCATTTACCCTGAATGACGCAAAACTAAGGAAAATCATCGTATTTTACACACAAATCTTCAAAATTCATCTACGCTCCAGGCCTCGCCCACGAATTTTTTTATGGAAGTTAATAGGTCGATCAGAAATCCATCGATTGATACAAAAATATTCATTGGCAAGGCCTTGAGTACTACTTGATTTCATAGTTTTGTATCGAAATATCGCTCATTTATTTATGTTTTCAATGCTTTCAACGTTTTTAGACGTTTTGAGCTATGTATTATTAAATACAGGACTTTGAAATTAAAAAAAGGCTTTCCTGATTTGGATTCAACATACATTTGACGTTTTATAAACTAACATATTATGGATATATAAACAACTTTAGAAATAGGGCCGAAATTGCAGGTTACTGACCTACTCCTTTGATGAAAACACCTTCAATTCAGATGTAAGCTGGGAACTTGTCAATGTAGAACGAGAAAACTCACTTTGTTGATTATACATAGATACAAAATATATGTTTTAACCTTTGGCGTTACCAATGATAAAATAATAATGACTTTGTCCATGTGTTGATTTTTATAGCAATGTCTGAATGCCAAATATGGATAATGACCATATCCCTATATACAGCACAAAATCGATAATTCAGAAAATCAGAAACCGAAGGCATACAAAATCAGGATAAAACAGGAACCAAAGCAAACAAACAAAAACTTCCACCATATGAAAAGAAGCGAACTCCCGATATGGGAGTGAGACCAGGTGCCCAGGAAGAGTATGCATCTCCTGCTTGTATGCAACACCCGCCGCTTCAATTCGATAGAACTGACACATCCGTATACTTCCATTTCGGAAGACATAGAGTACAATCTTTGGTTGGATGGTTCAAATGGTCTATGACAGAATACCATCCACCATTCTGGAGAGTGGGACATCATAGTGTATGACGAGTCCCCCATATCGACCGTAGAACTTCCTCATTGACGATGTTAGTCGGTCACAAACATATCCCTGACTGAGAAGCTTATCTGAAGACGCCTAGCTCTCAGAACAAAATCCGTATATTTCTTACTTGCTCTGGCATAGCGTATCAACTGAGATATGAACACGCCATAAGCAGGCGATGAAAGGATGTTGCTACTCAGAAGAGGAAAGTTTGTAATGCTGATATTGAAGTCGTCACGTTTGTCATAGAGTGAGGTGTTCAAGTGACCATCAGTGTCTTAGGACAACATTATGTCCAAATAGGATGCTGAATTATTTGTCTCTGTAGTTTCTTTGACTTCAAGCTCCGAAGGATAGATACGAAGGATAGATACTGCTCAGGTAATCCGCGAATTTTGGATTATTGATGGACAACACATCGTCTATGTATCTGTAAGTGAAGTTGAAGTCAGAAGCTAAGTATCTTTTCCCTTCAGAGACCAAAGATTGAATGAATTCAGCTTCGTACGAGTAAAGGAAAATGTCGGCAAGGAGTGGTGCACAATTGGTCCCCATTGGAATTCCGACAATTTGCTGGAAGACCTTTCCTCCAAACACCACAAAAATGTTGTCGATCAGAAGATTTTAACATCTGAATAATATCTGTTTCAGTGTACTTATTGTCAGAATCGGACTTTTCTTTTACAAAGTAGGTTTTGTCATAGTTAACAACAATAAATTTGTATTTGCGATTACCGTTCTTACTTGTAAACGCATTACTTATAATTTTTGCGAGTCTTTCTTTCAATTTAGAATGTGGAATTGTAGTGTAAAGTGTCGAAAAATCAAAGGCTTTGATCGAATGGACTCTACTAAAATGAGTGGATTTCAGATGTTCTAAAAGCTCCTTCGAATTCTTTAAAATCCACATCTGGTTGATACCACTGCGAGAATATACTGTCGAACAATATTTTTGAAGCCCAGATTTGATTTCAGATAAAACTTTGGTGAGTTAGATCGATACAGATTTGGTAGAACATTTTGAGGATCCTGCGATGAAGCGTTGTTTGTACGGATTCTTATGCATTTTAGGTATGCAGTATAAGTATGGTAAATCTAAATCTAAATTGTTAGTGTCGAAGCCAAAGGAAGCAAGAGCTGATTTGTGGTTATCTATTATTTCAGAGGCAGAAAGGTTTGTTGGGGTATAAGTGGGATTTCCAGGTGTCGAATTTAAACCCAACTCTTTAACTAGACTGTCGAAATAGTACTTTTTGCAAGTAAATGTGTAATTATTTGAGGCTTTGTCCGCTGGTGTGATGACATAATGTTCTTGGAGGTAGGTAAGCTCTGTAATAACATCAGGATCTTTAAGTATAGACTCGAATCTGGTGTTCACAATTGATTTTAATCGGTAAATTCTAGATAAAAGTAACCCTCTGATTGATTTTATCCATTCGGAAAGGATGTCGAGCTGTACATCCTCTTTCTTTGTCCAACGTCTTGCATATATTTGTTTGTAATTTCGGAGTCGCGAAAATTTGTACTCGCGAAAATAAAGACACCAGAATTTAACATGAGATCGCGAAATTCAATACTCGCGAAATTTCTGGTTATTCGGTATCATCCGTTTTCATAAATGTATCTAATTAAGAAGAGTCCTTTTTCACAAAAATATTATTCATACGTCTTTTGACATCATCCTTATCCTTCCTATCATTGAGCTCTTTCTTGATTATAATTATAGTCCTTCAGTGTTCGTGGCTTTTTTTCATTTTGTTTCTACAGAGTGTAGAAAAACCGCACGCGAAACACTTTCCTTTTAAAAGAAGACATCATTCCAAATTATTTGATTTCTTTATGCTAGTTATATGCTAGACAAGATATATTTTACTGCAATATATGAAATATGCTACTTATTTTTGAAAATATCAAATATTTGTTATCATTATAATTCTTTCCTTATAGAATATTGCCTGTAAGCAATTGAAGGAAAATAATTTGAAATATGATGAATCGAATTTTGCACCAGAATGCTCCTACCACTTATCAGTAATACGCCCATGAGAAACGATCGGGGCCAATCAGAGTTTATGAAAACGCCTTATCTTACAACGTAAATATAATGGCTATTAGCCTGAAAGGAGTAATGCTCGTTTTTCATATTTTACGCATTGTGTTAGCAAGGTAGGGATCGTGATGACTTTCAGATCTATCGGTTTGAGTGCAGTTCTCTTTGTGTCCTCACTGTTTACTATGCTTGCATTAGTTGCTGTTAAAAGGAGCAAAAAACTTTGTTACAATATCAAAGTATTTTCTATAAACATTCTTATATCCGATCTAATAATCGGCGCTCTTTCGATAATATTTCTATTATCTGGTGGTTCGTTATTGTCAAGGGAGATGGATTACTTATGCATGGTGATTCTAGTCATATCGATCTGCATGTTGTGGACATATTTCGTCACTTCCTTCACCCTCACCGCCATGGCTCTAGATAGACTGACGTCACTCATTACGCCATACCGATACCTGTCTATCGTCACATCAAAAAGATGTTTAGGATCATGCATTATCTTCTGGATGGTGAGTTTATTGATTTCGTTTTCAGTCCTGCCTGAGAATTTCTGGAAATTTTCAGCCTGCTCTAGCGGCGCGTTCAAAAATGGTACGATCCATGCCGGTCTTAGCGAATGAAACTTAGTAGTTATCGGTGTCTGTAATCCGGTGATTTTGTCAGTGAACTTGGTGGCCTACATATCAATCATTGTAGTCGTCTGGCACAAAAGACAAACTCTTACCTATGGACAAAAATCTGTTACGAAGAAGCTATTTACTATAACGCTGTCATACATCGTATTCCATGGACCATTCTGTATACTGACAATAGTGAAAGGACCAGGCAATGTGGATGGAGGTAAAGTGGAAATTCTCGTCAATGCCGCGGGTATCTTGGTCACACTGTCCATCTTTGTTGACCCCATTCTTTACGTATGGCGATATAAGACTTGTAGGTACCAGCTGATGATGATGATGACGCCATTCTGTGATGGTAAAAGAGAGCAAATACGACAAAGACATAACCAAATATACTGCAATTATGATATAAACTATGTCAGTAGGGAGAGCATACAAAATCAAGGTGATCAGAAAATAAAAGTTGATGAATGAATGTCTTGTACTCTGTGATTCTGCATTGGGTGTTTGGGGGTTTTGCTGTGGGTGCTGCAGCCTGGTGTTGTTGGAGATCCCTCTGGAGAATTCTGAACTTTAATTACTTCTTTTTGGTTCTATTTACAAAGCCCATTTAAAGAAAATGTTTACAAGGAAAATATTTTCAACTAGACCACGCTGCTGTCTGCTTGTATGTCCGTCAATCTGGTAAATACTTTTACATATTTTATCTAAAGTAACTTGATATACATCGTACATCTTTCTTTATATGGAAGAATAAACTTAATGTGATTTAACGCTCAGTGTAGGTAAAAGATGTAAATAAGAATTTGTGCAAATACAAACATGCATAGTAATAGAAAATTATTGAAAATATATATTTTCCTTGAAATGTCTTGAAACGTCGGGACATCAAAATTATTGTCAGAATATTCCATGTCCATGTGTCAATAGAAAACAAAAGTTTGAACATTCCTTGAATAAGAATAGCAATGTTTTTAGAACTTTTTTTGTGAAATTGCTCCTCAAAAGGACTAGGTGCGCTAACCCCTCATATCGGTCCTATAATTTCGACGAAAATGCTTTTGATAAACGAATTATCAATTATATCTTTTTGCAATGTTGAATGTTTGAGAAAATACCGCGTCAGAATTTTGAGCCCTTTTAACGTCACGCGCGTGATGAATGACGTCATGTTTTGACTTCATTTACCCTGAATGACGCAAACTAAGAAAAATCATCGTATTTTACACACAAATCTTCAAAATTCATCTACACTCCAGGCCTCGCCCACGAAATTGTTTATGCAAATTAAAAGGTCGATCAGAAATCCATCGATTGATACAAAAATATTCATGGGCAAGGCCATGAGTGCTACTTTATTTCATAGTTTTGTATCGAAATATCGCTCATTTATCTATGTTTTCAATGCTTTCAACGTTTTAAGACGTTTTGAGCTATGTAAACGTCTTCAAATTGAATAGCATCATTTAAGAACAAATAAATTGGCAACGTAGACCAGACATGCACGTTTCGGGTACTTAACCCTCATCAGTGATCCTAAATCCTTAATCTAAACAATGTAATATGCCAAAAAGTATGAAAGTTACTATGTCGAAAAAGGGTACCGAAAGACGTAGTAGGATGGGTGGGATATGATGCTACAGGACCCACTTTTTAGAAATTTCAAGAAATTTTGATAACAGAAATTTAGATTGCGTTGAAGAAACGATCAACCGAAATTGATCGAACTTGGCTACATGTGCCCTCGAGGACTCCTGGTCCACCAGCAGTGACACTCACCAAGTGGTATAAATGTAAACGTCTTCAAATTGAATAGCATCATTTAAGAACAAATAAATTGGCAACGTAGACCAGACATGCACGTTTCGGGTACTTAACCCTCATCAGTGATCCTAAATCCTTAATCTAAACAATGTAATATGCCAAAAAGTATGAAAGTTACTATGTCGAAAAGGGTACCGAAAGACGTAGCAGGATGGGTGGGATATGATGCTACAGGACCCACTTTTTAGAAATTTCAAGAAATTTTGATAACAGAAATTTAGATTGCGTTGAAGAAACGATCAACCGAAATTGATCGAACTTGGCTACATGTGCCCTCGGGGACTCCTGGTCCACCAGCAGTGACACTCACCAAGTGGTATAAATGTAAACGTCTTCAAATTGAATAGCATCATTTAAGAACAAATAAATTGGCAACGTGGACCAGACATGCACGTTTCGGGTACTTAACCCTCATCAGTGATCCTAAATCCTTAATCTAAACAATGTAATATGCCAAAAAGTATGAAAGTTACTTTGTCGAAAAGGGTACCGAAAGACGTAGCAGGATGGGTGGTATGTATTATTCAATTCAGCACTGTTAAATAAAAAAAAAGGCTTTCCTGATTTGGTTTCAACATACATTTGACGTTTTATAAACTAACATATTATGGATATTTAAACAACTTTAAAAATAGGGCCGAAATGGCAGGTTTCTGCACCTACTCCTTTGATGAAAAAACCTTCAAATCAGATATAAACTGGGAACTTGTCAATGTAGAACGAGAAAACTCATTTTCTTGATTATACATAGATACGAAATTTATGTTTTTACCTTTGGCGTTACCAATGAAAAATAAAAATGACTTTGTCCATGTGTTGATTATTATAGAAATGTTTGAATATGAAGAAATTGTATTATTATTAAGGAATACCTCTTGTGTAATCTCCTCTTTTCGAGAGTAAGGTTTCACTCCCATATTGGGAGTTCGCTTCTTTTCATGTGGTGGAGGTTTTTGTTTGTTTGCTTTGGTTCCTGTTTTATTATCCTGATTTTGTATGCCTTCGGTTTATGATTTTCTGAATTATTCATTGTGTGCTGTATATAGGGATATGGTCATTATCTATATTTGTCATTTGAGGGTATGGCGATTAAACTATACTTAGAACTGACGCTGCAAATTACCCGCCTGTCTTATCACACTGACAGACTTCATCTGATCGCATGTCTGGTAATTTTTTTCTGCCTACATTTTCCATTTAGCTGAACTCGTTGAGAAGTTTGGATAAAGAAGCACTGAAGGTAGAACGAGTGTTTGCTCGTATAAATGACAGAAGAAATAAAAAATCTGAATAATTTTTGCAGTAATTTGTTATCATCTACTGAAAATATGAGTGATTTTGAAGCATATGACAGTAATTTTGAATCACCTTTCCATCAATACTCCACCAGACACTTATGTTGAAGATAATGAGACAATGCACAAAATATGAATACTCAAAATACTTTTTTGAAAATCGTTGCTGCAGAATATTTTTTGGGGAATGTAATTTATGTGATATTCATGGCCTGAGACATAAAAGGAAGAAAGAAGCATAAAATACGAAGGTATCCATCAATACTTTTATGCTATAGCTCGCTCGGCAAAACTGATCTGCTTCCAAAATCCAAGTACAAAAGTTGTTAGAGTTATCTTCACTGTATAATGTATTACTGCAAAATGAAGGCAATCACACGATATATCAATTTCCTTTCCATTTCAAACCAATCCTTTGAGTTATTTAGTCTTTCTACACGGACAGATCTAGAATTTTTTTCTCGGGGGGGGGGGGGGGGGGGTTCCAGTCAAATGAGGGGGTGGGCGGTTGTCCAACCTATGGTTTTATGAAATTATACGTTAGAACGGGAAAAGTCAGCCAAAAATAAAAAGACAATTAAACATTAAGGAAGGGGTCCTAACCCCCTCCGACCCCCTCCCTGTCCCCCACTCTTCTCTCTAGATATGTGCTTGTACTTACATAATATGTACATATTTAGCATCAAAGTTGTTTTGATTTTTTTTTTAATTGTAACGGCAGGTTATAGTGATAATGGAGATTTAAAAAGCAAGCTTTAGGACACAAGCTTTAACGCCAATGCGGTCAAATGCACTTTATTTCAGACCCCTTCTTCATTGCTTCAACCTATAAAATCATCGGCGTCAGAAACTCTTCCATTTGTTGTCAATTATAACAACAGACCGTGGGATGGGGGGGGGGGGGATAACGACATAAAGTTCTGAGAAAATCATTTGGAAAAAGGATCTGTTCTGACGAATTCCAGGGATCAAGAGCACCCGGTCTGATGAAAAAATTTATGCTTTATCTGGAAAATTGGCGCTTATCATTGAAACGTAAAATTTTGAGGGAATATCCCCTTTATTTAGTGATTAACTAAATCACTAATATTTTATTCTCAATGTTTTATAAGTGAAGCGTGTATTCCCGGTGAACTAGTAAAACGTTGTCAAATGCGAGTATACCAAGGACGAGTATTTCTAGTGCGAAAAGGTTTGGTTCGAGTCATCCCGCAACCGTTTTATGTACTTTTTTGTCAAACAGTTCCGATGACTTGTAAAATTTTACTCTGACTTTAACGGGAAAACAATTAAACACGGATTGAAACAAACTAATTGACTGTGCGAGGGATAGTGCTAAGATGTTAATTTCGGTGATAATTTTGAATGGAATGACAAATGAGTTAAAGAAGATCCTGACGATAATCACAACAGCGCTCAAAATAAAGCACCATGTTGAGCATCGACGGACCCCTAGCAAGCTAAAGGTGGGATCAGGTGCCCAGGAGGAGTAAGCATCCCCTGTTGGCTAGCCGCACCCGCCGTCGTTGTAAATGCACGAAAATATACACAGTATATAAAATGCATGCGCTCTCTGACGTTATGTCTATATAGAAACTACTATGGCGACAATGTCAGGGAAATATATTCAAAACACTTACTGTCAAACCCCTCGCGGGGAACTTTTTTACGAGCTCCACACGGCAAAGGGCATAAGTGTGACACAAATGAGTTAAAGAAGATCCTGACGATAATCACAACAGCACTCACAATAAAGCACCATGTTGAGCATCGACGGACCCCTAGCAAGCTAAAGGTGGGATCAGGTGCCCGGGAGGAGTAAGCATCCCCTCTTGGCTAGCCGCACTCGCCGTCGATGTAAATGCACGAAAATGTACACAGTATATAAAATGCATGCACTCTCTGACGTTATGTCTATATAGAAACTACTATGGCGACAATGTCAGGGAAATATATTCAAAACACTTACTGTCAAACCCCTCGCGGGGAACTTTTTTACGAGCTCCACACGGCAAAGGGCATAAGTGTGACACAAATGAGTTAAAGAAGATCCTGACGATAATCACAACAGCACTCACAATAAAGCACCATGTTGAGCATCGACGGACCCCTAGCAAGCTAAAGGTGGGATCAGGTGCCCGGGAGGAGTAAGCATCCCCTCTTGGCTAGCCGCACCCGCCGTCGATGTAAATGCACGAAAATGTACACAGTATATAAAATGCATGCGCTCTCTGACGTTATGTCTATATAGAAACTACTATGGCGACAATGTCAGGGAAATATATTCAAAACACTTACTGTCAAACCCCTCGCGGGGAACTTTTTTACGAGCTCCACACGGCAAAGGGCATAAGTGTGACACAAATGAGTTAAAGAAGATCCTGACGATAATCACAACAGCACTCACAATAAAGCACCATGTTGAGCATCGACGGACCCCTAGCAAGCTAAAGGTGGGATCAGGTGCCCGGGAGGAGTAAGCATCCCCTCTTGGCTAGCCGCACTCGCCGTCGATATAAATGCACGAAAATGTACACAGTATATAAAATGCATGCACTCTCTGACGTTATGTCTATATAGAAACTTCTATGGCGACAATGTCAGGGAAATATATTCAAAACACTTACTGTCAAACCCCTCGCGGGGAACTTTTTTACGAGCTCCACACGGCAAAGGGCATAAGTGTGACACAAATGTGTTAAAGAAGATCCTGACGATAATCACAACAGCACTCACAATAAAGCACCATGTTGAGCATCGACGGACACCTAGCAAGCTAAAGGTGGGATCAGGTGCCCGGGAGGAGTAAGCATCCCCTGCTGGCTAGCCGCACTCGCCGTCGATGTAAATGCACGAAAATGTACACAGTATATAAAATGCATGCACTCTCTGACGTTATGTCTATATAGAAACTGTCTATAAAATGCATGCACTCTCTAGACGTTATGTAATCATCCTTGAGACTTGCACTCTGACTGACTGTGACGACGGGACTCCATGACGGGCCCTGTACAAACCTCTTTAGAGAAGACAGAGCCCCGACCACCTGTCCTCTCTGAATGTCAGTCGGACTCCTCGGGTGATTGCATACATGAGCTCGCTACAGCCGGCAGAGCACGGACTGTATTACGCATGCCCTCTTTTTATATCCATTTACATATTCATCTGTGTCTCTGGGGCCTCTGCGTTTTGCGGTCTTGTTTGTGTGATGTCATCTTACAGTGAGGAGGTTGTTTTACACCACAATTGTACGTTCTTCGAGACCTCTGGGTAATTGGAGAAGTGAGAGGGTTGTGCGCACGTAATCCAGGATAACCACACCATTTGCTACTTGCGTGACAGATGGCCGTCCAAAGTCGTCACCGGTTACCCATTGGTCTCGTCGGTTTATGTGTAGTCTTTTGTGTTTGATGTTTACATGTCGTGTGTCTCTTTTCCGTCTCGTGCTGTACTCGTCTTTTGTGTTTTTGCATCGGGTGTTTTGGTGTTTTACTGTTGATGCTGCAACGGGGTCTTGTTGGAGATCTCCTCCCTTCTTTCTATAACAAGTTTTCGAAATAGCAAAATAATATCTATGATGTCAAATCGATAAAGGGCCAAAACAAAGCTTCTTTCATGCGACAGAGGTGGAACGAAGTAATTAATACACTTCGAAACATCAAGTCACGGGGAACGATTTTAACTGCTCCACACTTCAACATGAAATAAGTGTTTATAATAATAATACGCAAGTGTTCCAACTCTATACCTTCATGAAGAAAATTACAAACCATTTTTTCCTGAACCAGACATGTGTTTCGAATGTTAAATTCTCATCTGTAGTCGTAGGTTTAGTCCTACTTCATTGAGAATGAAAGATGTAAAAGCATACCGGGAAATAGAATTTCTTGATATAGATTTATAAACTCTACATAAATAAAAAGGATACAATGATGCTGAATTCCTGTAGACTTGTCTAAAAAGCTTCAACAAAAATAATGATAAAATCTAATCTTTTCAGAAATGAAACGCATGTTTGGATAGTTGTAATGAACAAGTTATTCTAAATCTTTATTCCAAGCTCTTTGCATTT
This sequence comes from Pinctada fucata, assembly GCA_028142955.1. NCBI lineage: Eukaryota > Metazoa > Mollusca > Bivalvia > Pterioida > Pteriidae > Pinctada > Pinctada fucata. The sequence goes on from AP027114.1 coordinate 26,073,726, forward strand.
TCTGATCATCTTCATTTCAGTGCTTAATGCGTAGTCATTTGATACCAAACATGGTTTTTGCTGATAATTAAATAACCTGTAAGAACCCTCCAAAGAGCAAATTGGGACCAAAAGAATATTATTAGTTATACAGTGTTTTACAGGGGGGATACAGAAATATATTGGGTCGATGAAAAAAGTTGTATTGGGCGAGGCGAATTTATCCAGTCGTTGGCTTTTGGTTTGTGTATGTTACGTCAACATGTTTTAAAGCATTTCAGTGATGTCAACAACGTAAAGCGTCTTAGCAGAGGCATGACATCAAAATGATATCCTGTCAGTAAGAAAATACAACATAATATTCGGTTCTTCTCGACCAATCAGATTGCAAGAAATTTGCCAGAGGTGGGATAAATATTAATTATAATATCTGCCTGACCAGTACCCAAGATTTTGAACAAGTATGCAGTTACTTTAGGGAAAGATTTCAGCTGGTCTTCAAAACTCCTACCAGCGATCGGTTCATAGAAACCAATCTTAAGCTCAAAGTGATTGAGCCATTATCTTATAGCCAACTGTCTGATGTCAAACTTAAAAAAATGAAAGTGACATATGTATGTAGAACTATATGACGATAAGTTTTGTAGAACTATACTGTGGCCAATATGGAGTCAATATAACTCATGCATAATAATAGAAAAAGAGAACAAAATAAACCAGGAATGCAATTGCATTTACCAACTGGCCAGATAATCATCTGATGTTTTAGATCATTTAGAGCTTCAGACACCTTCCTTGTTATCCGCTTGACGGATGATTTGGATACATCAAATCTGTCGCATAAAATTCGACAACATTCAGATGTTGCCAGAAACCATAGACCTAACAATAGCTGCTTCTCAGCTGGCACTGATGGTCGGCCATGCTGTATGTTTGGAACTAAAGGACTTTTCGCCATTATCATATTCAAGAGCAATTCAAAGCTCGACCTTGCAAGTCTAAAATGGCTCCGGAATTCGTCAAAACTATAATTTGGTACGACGTTGTCTGTGTATCCAGTGATACACATACGATTTTCCTTCTCAAACATAGGACAAATAAAATTATCATCATCAAAGGAAAGAGACTTCAGAGAATCATCAAAAAAATAAATCGAGAAATGTGAATTTGGTTGGCAAGGACGCCATATTTGCAACAGATGACAGATCAACTTCTGGATCAGGGTCGTTCCATTTGCGGAACTGGATCGGTCCGGATCGATTCTGCAAAAGGAACGCAGCCTTGTTCAATGCTAATTTGTATATCCCTTTGCTCGTGCATTTTCCCATACTAAAATACTTAAATGCGTTACCTTAAATGCAAGTTACGAAAATATTGATTTATATATCAATTCAGTTGAAAAATCCAAAATTGGTTAAAACTTTTTATGTGATAGCAATAAAACTAAGTGTGATTTAATTGAAAATTTATTAATCTGAACAGATATAAATAAAAATTCAAGTTTTGATTATTTATTATTGGATCTTCGAAAAATAATTAACGACGCAAAATTTTGAAGTTTGTCTTTTCTCAGAAAATTGGTGAATTTAGTTGTACAAATTACAATACAATAGTCTATCACTTGGAACACAGGCACATGTAACAAGAGCGTCAATATCCTGTATGGTCATAAGAGAATACTGGTATCTTTAGAAAGACAAGGTTTCCGACGAATTTTCAGCAAGAAATAGCATTTCTGCAGTTTTTTGCATTTGAAGGGCAAAACCGGGTTTGATCATAAATATTGATTTGTAGACTTCCTAAAAACGTCAATAATTCACCCAAAAAGATCTCAGAACATAGCCTAATCCCCCACCAAAGTTGGACTGTTTTCTACTTTCTGTCTTGAACCTCCATTGCAAGATTAGCTAGTCTGAATCATCCATGCCAGGTGTTTTACTCTGCTTACAGTAAGCAGAGTAAAGCCTCTGAATGAATCTGTTTTTGTCCAATCTGGCAATGGAGATTAAAGACAGAAAGTAGAAAACAGTCCAACCTTGGTAGGCGATTAGACTATTTTCTGAGATCTTTTTGGGTGAATTATTGATGTTTCTAGGAAGAATACAAATCAATCTTTATGGTCATACCCCATTTTGCCCTTCAAACATGTCAAATGCAAAAATTGCAGATGCTACTTCCAGCTGAAAATTCGTCGGAAGCCTTGTCTTTCTATACATATATTCTCGTATGACCTGTAAAGGGGTATCATATTGATTATTGACGCTCTTTCTACATGTGCCTGTGACTTGGAAAATGCATCCATTATGAAATATGTAACGATTCACTGTTTATGTGTACTGGTGTCGGAACAGTTTCCAGACAGTAATAGTTTCCGGACAGTCGCCCTTTTCAAGGACTTTGAAGGAAATTATTCTTTAAATTTTTTGACAATGTTGTAGATTTTTGAGTGCAGAATTCAAATCATAAAAACAAAATATTTTTCATCTAAGTTGCTTTATCACACCACCTTTTTACCCCTTTCTGCCCAGTTTAATATCGCGCACAGGGGGAAGTCGCCGAGAACCATTCTATTTTAATCTACGTGATTTGAGAAGTTTTAGTTCTATTTCAAAAATTAATTTTACACAGTCATTTGTAGGAAAGATTGAAGAAACCAATATCTAAAAATCATCCAGTTTGGGCTGAAATTGATCGAGATTGACAGATTTAAAATCAAGTGTCCGGAAACTGTTCCAGTGATTTGCGAAAAATGGCCAAAATATAGGGTCATAAAATCGGTCTAGAAACCATATTTTTTGAGAGATTTAATATTTTCTTTCAACATGAGTCTCTGTGGGAAGGGCATAGCATTATTTGAGCGAAATTTGAATGATTTCCATTGATGGACGGAGGAGTTATCCCCTAAAAATCTTCAAAATCGTCCGGAAACTCTTCCGACACCAGTAGTCTGTTGTGATGTTGTATTTGGTGTCCCTTGTTCCTCCTGTGTCTCTTGCTGTTTGTGTATACTCTTCGTCATCACTTAGGGTGTTTCGGAAGGGTTGCTGTCGGTACTGCTACCGAGTGTTGCTAGAGATCCCCTCCCTTCTGTTAAATGTTGATTTATTCTTACTATATTACGTCATATATACCAGCACATGAACACCTCACTCTACTACAAATGTGACGACTTCAATTTCAGCATCACAAACTTTCCTTTTCTGATTTGCAACATCCCTTCATTGCCTGCTTGTTGCATGTTCATATCTCAACTGATACGTTATGTCAGAGCAAATACCAAATATACAGATTAAGTCAGGGATACGTTTGTGACCGACTTACATCGTCACTGAGGAAGTTCTGTGGTCGATAAGGGAACTCGTCATTATCCAGAGTGGTGTATTATATTCTGTCTTAGACTGTTTGAAGAATCCAACCACAGAATAGACTTGAATCTTGAAGTAACCGGATGTGGCAATTCTACCGAATTGAAGCGATAGGTGTTACATGCAAGCAGGAGATGCTGACTCTCCTTGGGCACCTGGTCTCACTCCCATATTTAGAGTTCGCTTCTTTTCATGTGGTGGAGGTTTTTGTTTGTTTGCTTTAGTTCCTATTTAATTCTGATTTTGTATGATTCTGTTAATAATTTTCTGAATTATCGATTTTATACTGTTTATGGGGATATGGTCATTATCCATATTTGCCATCTAATGTAATCCCGTCACTCACAAACCCCATGGGTTAGAAGAAAAGATGATGATCTAATCGGACTTGAAACAAAAGAGAGATCCTTTCTTCAATACGATGGAAAATGTCTGTTATCAAAATTTCTTCAAATTTCTAAATCGTGGGTCCTGTAGCATCATATCCCAGCAATCCTGCTACGTCTTTCAGTACATTTTGAACATAATAGCTTTCACACTCTTTGGCCATATTACATTGTTAAGAATGAGGATCACTAAGATGATAATCCTCTTCTATCAGAGTTATATACATTTTTTTGTATACCAATATAAAGGTAGACTTTAGACACCTTAATCCTGCATGGAGTCCATTCCTGCATGTGTACTCTGATATGAAAAATAAAAAATCATTGACTGTTTTTTAACCTTTGAAAACACATTTTTCATTCAAAAATCACATTACATTGTATAGGTCATAGTGATTTATTAATATTGGTTTAAGTATCATTTAATAAAATTGTAAAAAATAACCCACATACAAATATGCATTTTTCCACTTAAAGATTTTATGTACTTCTTGAATAATGACAGGTCTATAATAATGCCTATACATGTATTATCATCATCAATATCTGGAAATAATAACGAATTGGTATTTAAAAGATATATACATGTATATTCACTATATTGCTTAATTTTCTTACTTAAAAGAGGAATATCTCTCTTTCAATCATTTGTCTGTTTAAATATTGCCTGAAATAGTACATACATGTACCTTTCTGTAAAGTTCAGGACATATGACAAAATCTTTTTCAATTACTGTATGCATGGCCTTACAATATTCATTTACATATTATGAAGTTGAAATTGATTTTCGTTTCTGTGTTCATCATTTTCTATCTTAAGTGTGTACTTTAAATAATTTATAAATCAAAAATTATCATCAGATTGCCAATTTGTCTGAAACTGAAATATCAAAATTTAAATCTACAGTATATATATTTAAAGACAAGCAAGTGCTTAGACACTTAGCTATAATGTCTACTCTAACCACAATATATAAGTATCCAGGTAGTATAAACATTAGAAATTTCATGAAAGGCTCATCCCATTATTTTCTCTTCTGAGCTTTTAATTATGCATGAACATTTTCAATATACTATTTGCATCATTTATCTTTACACAAAAGTGGAAAAATATTTTTAGAATTTCTTCATGTGAAAAATTGACATTTTTGAGGAAAAATTGCAAAAAAATAATAAAACAAAGATTTAATCGCAACATTTAGCTTGAATTGATAGCAGAATTAATGGTAAACTTTAGATTTTAAAACAATGGATAAAACATCTTACATCACTTTTTGAAAACAAGAGAAATGTTTTAGGTGGGTACTTATTAAAGGTGGGTAGTGTATCTATCAATCTACAGTAAATATAAATTAATGAATATTTTGCAAATTACAATTCTTGGAAAGTATAGTGTTTAGTCTGTCCCTCTGGTTGTCAATTACATTAGCTCTAATGATTGCAAAACTTTAAAGATATCGACGAAATTGTTAATTAATACTTTTATGATTAATTCTAATGAAATCTTTAAAGGAGAACGGAAATATGCCATTTTCTTCGTTTTTCGAGTAGAAAAAAATAAATAATAGGATGATAAAAATAATTTAAAAAATCAAATGCCTTAGATCACGTATAAACACCGTTTGAACAGGTAAACAATGCAGAAAAGTAGAGTTACGTGCCCCTAGGTAAATCAAGAGTTTTGGTTGGACAATGATTATGACGAAATATTAGTGGCTCGACACGAGGGAGTTTTTGGATTTTTGTTTACAAGGAGTATTAAAATATGGAATTTAAGCATGTAGACGTTGAGATGGAGTTTCGAGTGACTCCATACCAATTTGAACCCACTCGGAGTACCCGTGGCGAGACAGACGATAGTGGTACTGACTCCAGCGAAAGTTCAAGCGACGATGATGCAGAGCTACGCCCTGTAGAGGAATGGTGAGGATCGTTCTTCATACCAAAACGTTAAATACATGCAATGTTAACGAAATATCTTGAGAAACAAGATGTTTTTTTAATAACAATGACTTTTTTCTTCGTATTTCTATTTTAAAATTGTCGAAAAAAATAACACAACTTTGCCAGGAACAGGAAATCACCACCGTTATGTTAGCAAAGATTACTGTATCCAGCAAACACTCTCAATCCCTGCAATAAACATTTGTCCGTCGGGCTGATCATACACATTTTGTTCTGATTTTAATTTAGGAAAGTATTGTTAAGTCAAGATGACCAGACTATAAATATAATATAGAATATAAACAGAAAAAAGTACCCATCAGTTATAGTATCAGTATACTCAGTCTCAAAATCTAGAGGCAAATTCATTAGAATTTCCATGGGAACAGAACTTTGTGAATTTCCATTGGAACAGTTGCAGATCTTGATTTCAGATCTGAACTTTAATGTTTAGACTTCATAAAGCATAGCATTACATTTAATTGACAATATTTATCATTTGTTGAAAATTCTGTCACATATTGTGACATAGCCTGGAAACCAAACTAATAATGTCCATTATTCAGTGATTTAAATACATGTAGTATTATTGTCAACATTTTTTTTCATAGGTGTTCATGTGGACACTGTGAAAATATGCCTACAGACAGAGAGAATGTATGCTGTAAACAGTTTCCTTTGTGCATGGAGAAGATGGAACCAAACACATTGAAATGCGTAACTCATCACGAAGCTTTCCGAGTGAATTGCCTCAACACTGATGTTTTAGAGTTAGCATTTTATGATTACCTGGATATCCATGGCCACATTGGGGATGAAGAGCCAGTCCATGAGTAAGTATATTTATTTCAAACTTTACAAAAAAAAATGTGCTTTTGAAACACAAATGCCCCTGTCTGCATCTTTGTCAGTAAAAATTGTATAATGGTCAAACTCCAAGGTCACAAGGTCAAAAATATTTGGTATCCATGGAAAGGTCTTGTCACAAGGAATACACATGTGAAATATCAAAGCCCTATCCCTTACCATTCAAAAGTTATGGCCAAGGTTAAAGTTTTTTAAAGAAGGTCAAACTCAAAGGTAAAAAATTTTGGTATCCATGGAAAGGTCTTATCGCAAGGAATACAAATGTGAAATATCAAAGCCCTATCCCTTAATTCTGGTATTCAGAAGTTATAGCTGAGGTTAAAGTATAGACAGGACAAAAACTATATGCCCCCCAATCTTCGACGTCTTGCACGTAAATTTTACCCCTTCTTCAATATTGCAGTTTACAAATAAATTTTTCAAATAAATGCCTGCTGATATAATACTAGACAAATTGATCCCTGCATAATTCTTGATTTTGCTTTGTGAGAAACAGATATTCACACGCGTATCAATCTTCATTTTGGTTTACTTTTTTGCTGTAGACATGTACTGTAAGCATGAGAAATTAATCTAATTTCATCATTTTCAGACTATACAGACACATAGGATATAGGAGATTTGTTCGATGGATTTGGCACAGACTAGGCAAAAGAAATAGAAAGGTGTTGCCATCTTGTGTTGTCAATAGTATAAGACAAGCTTTTCCCTCTCAGGAATACTGTGGCTTCAAATATCCACGGGATTATTGACAAATTGTTGAACTAACATATTAACATTATTAAAAATTTATTTGCATACATGTACATGAAATTATTAAAAAATTTATTTGCAAACATGAAATTGATATTAAACAAGATGTGTTGACAGCTAACAGTATTATCTCCAATCTGGAGAGCAGAAGACATCAAAGGTTAACAAGACAATATTTTGGTATCAATGCAAAGGTCTTGTCACGTGTTACACAAGTGATATGTAGTTGCCATATGACTTACTTATCCAACAATTGTTTAATAAAAAGATATATATAGGTAAAGTACTGAGACAAAAAAGTGAAAAAACCCCTGTGTTTGTGAAACACGAATGCCCCGTCCGGGCATCTGCATCTTTGTCAGTAGAACACCATTCTCTATTCAGTAGGTGAAAGGTCAAGGTCACAAGGTTAGAAATGTTGGTATCAGTGTCTTCTGACACAAGGAATACATATGTAATATCAAAGCCCTATCAGTATCACTTACCATTCAAAAGTTATGCCCAATGTCAAGTTTTTGCCACGGACTAACAGAAAGATGGAACAAGAACTACATGCCCCGGATCTTTGATTAGGAGCAAAATAAAACTATAACCACAAAAAGGTCTTCTAATAAGCGGTGAACATACCAGTACAAAATGCTTTAATGAAGTCAAGATTAATGGTATACTATTACTAACATGTATCAAACATCAAGATCTTAAAGAAAAGTTGTACAGGAATACACAGGCGTCTGTCACCTATTGAAATAATTATTTTTGTATTCTGGCGACAACAATTTATGTAAAATAAAATCATTACAATGACCCATATTTCAATAGGTTAATTCTCCTCCAGTCCATTTTTCATAACAGACATTAATTGCCTATTGGCCTAAAAATCAAATCTTCATACCCTACTGAATAGCAAGAATATTTCCAAATATGGCTTGGATAAGTGGAAAGGTTGGTCTAGAAACATTAAGTGTTACAGAATAAAGGTAAAGCGAGTGTAGCAAACTAGCATTCCCTCGCAATTGCATGCTCTATATCACTGAGCAAAGACTTTAAGCAAAAGTCCAACATGACCTTGACCTTGAAAATCAATAAGGTTCATCCTCTTCCTGAAGAAAGCATTTGTGTAAGGTTTGATGTTTCTATGATAATTGCTTTGTCTTCTAAGTTCTATGCTGCTCACAAGGATTTAAAACCAAAGTCCACAGTGACCTTGACCTTGAAAATCAATATAATTCATCCTCTCCTCATGGGGAACATTTGTGGAAGGTTTGATGTTTCTATGATCATTACTTTGTCTTCCATGCTGTTCACAAGAATCCAGACACACACACGGAGGCACAACAGTGGTGCAACGGAGTTGTGAGGGGATAATTAAGGAGTAATGAGGACATTGTAATATATGTAGTTGAAATTTATGAAAATGTTTTCATTAGTGATGTGATAATATTCCCTGACTTAGGATAGTCAATTGCTGAAACCCCTGCAATGCTTGAAATTGATAGTAAAATTGATAATCAAAAAGTTGCTTAGTAAATTGTGTACGTAAAAAGCAAGCAAAATGACACCGAGCTAAGTTGACAAAAATGACAGTTGTTGGTGTTACTTTAAAATTGCATTTTTATACATTCACAGTGTTTGAATATGTTAAAACAGCCGCAGCTTCTATGGTATTTCACTGAATTTGAACATGATTTTTAAAAATTCGATAGTTTCCAATAGTGTCCTAATAATTTATATAGTAAAATTTGTCCAATTGCTCATCGCTAATGTTCATCTTCATATTGACACAGGACTAAAGAGGTCAATGACTTTTATTAAATCTAGCTTTATGGCGTGCTAAGGCCTCCTCTAGACTCACTCTGTTCACTTGTGATGTGAGAGGGGGAGGAGGAGAGTTGGACATTGGCAGTCCCTTCCTCGCTAAACTATAGCTTTGGAACTCCTGCCGAAGATCATAAGCCTCTTCCATGAGGTCCATCACATAATCTGTAAGAGAAAATAAGTGTTTGTGAAACATGAATGCTAAACATCTTTGTCAGTTAATCAGCTATAATGTAAAACATAAGTCATAATACAAGGTCAAAATTGTGGTGTTCATGGAAAGGTAACAAGGAATACACATGTAAAACATTTAAAGGTTAAAACGAAGGTCAACATTTTCAAAAGGGGGTCAAACTCCAAGGTTGAACTCCATACTGATAACCACTGAAGTATATACATTTCATAACATTAGAGATGAAGTGGTATTTATATATCTAATATTTAAAGAAATTAAGGTGAAGGAAATTATGCCAAAAATACTGAAATTAATTTATTCATCATTGACTATCTTTCTGTGTCATATGATATCTTAACAACTTTTGCACTACCCTGGTAGATATCGAAATAAGAATTTAAAAAAAAAATTTTCAGAAAAAAAAAAAAACAGATGACGGATATTTGATGCCCCATCCTTCTGTTGAAAATTTTAGGACAAATTAACTTTTTCCCATAGAGTTCAATGTAAACTGCAAGGGCCTGTACTATTACTCTTAAGCAAATGGTTTTCCCAAAATCTAAAATGGTCAAAAATTTTTAATTAAATTTAACATTTAGGGGTTACCATGCGTGTGTTTTACAAAAACTGACAGGGTATCGGCGAATCCCCTGTCAGAAATTGAGTTTTACCGCGAGGCGTCAGCCGAGTGGTAAAACGGATATTTCTGACAGGGGATTCGCCGATACCCTGTCAGTTTTTGTAAAACATCAGTATGGTAACCCTATTCTAATGCTTTGGTCAGTAAGAAGCTAGAAAACATCTGCTTTTAACGACGTCGTCATAGCAACGCAAGACGTCATAGCAGAAACTGCAGTGAAACGTGAATCCCCTTGCAGTTTTTTAATCGCTCAGCCAATCAGAATGCGCGTTACAAATGGAGTGCATTAGAATATAACTTTACTGTGATTTTAAGTCTCAGGATTCCATAAATGGGTGTCCTAATTACCTCTCATTATCCATTGAATACCTTAAATTAATGCATCTATATGCAAATTCCTCAGGTAGAGAATGTAATTTACTGATTTGATTTTAGGGGGGGGGGGGGGGGAGAGGGGAAATATCTAATGTAAAGAATTGATCATTATAATGACATTGCTAATATTATTTTAATTCATAGCAACCTTACCATATGTACAGCCTTCCTTGATGACTTTGAGGCAATGCTCTCCCTTCTTTGCTTTTGGATAAGAAAGCCTGTATCTAGGTGTTCCGTCCCTCTTCAATGCCTGCGAACGTTGTGCGTTTTCATTGCTATGAAGAGCCGCCACTAGAAGTCTAAAACAAGATAGTTTTTTTTTCCTATTTAAGTTTTTCAGGCTTAGTACATCATATGAATACATATACTGATATTGAAGAAAAAGATCTGTATTCTGCTGTTAGAGGGCAGCCTTCTGTACTTGAAAATTTCAATTTTGTGCACACATCATAAGAATCAAATTTATAAATAAAAACTACATGTACATGGTGTATATGATCTATATGGAATTTATGTACATGTATGTTATATTTCTCATGTATCTATAGTCTATGACTATCCATGGTCCATTGTACGAATTTGGTTGTTCATGTACCGTGAGTGAGTGAGTGTTTTGTTTGTGCTTTCTGATCTATATACATGTAGCATACCAGTATATATATATAAATAGGGAAAAAATCTTAGGTCATTGTACAATCTGAAATATTAATTGCTGTAATCACAGTGACTTTATCATTTGCATTTAGTAATTACCTTGCTTTCATTGCATCATAGAAATAATGTGTCGATTTTGGCACAAACTGGCACACAAGACTGTGAAATGCCTCAAGGTCTGATGTTTGTTCCCCGGGCGACAACTTCTTGATATCGATCATTCATAAGGAAATTACTAGTAATAACATCTTGAAGCTCTTTGTACACCTTTGAACCTATGAAAAAAAAATTTAATAACGTCATTCACTTTGATTTTTTTTTTAAAACAAGATGTGTCTATAAAACACCAATTCATCAGTCAGCAGCTTTGAAAGTATAGTAATGTTAACAGTTAAATATTGCAAAGATTGGTCAAAAATTAAAAAAAAGGTAATATAAATATGAAAACAATTTTATACTTAAAGGACAAACAAATCCTAAAATCATAAGATCTAAAATTGAGATTAAGTTTTTCACAGTTCAATCAAGATTATTTAACAAATTTGCGACTATATGTGCATACAATCTACAGGCATGACACAAATCAAAGCAAAACAATAATCTCCTTCTTACCCATTTTCAACCAGCAAACATCTTTGGTAATCTCCTCATGCTGACAAGTAGGAAAAAGGTCTCCGTGTCCTTAATGTTTGTTACATACATGATTTAGGATCGACTGCCATTTCTGCAACACCATTTCTCCATTACCATTGCTTGATGAGGCTGCCCAATACATATGATTTGAAATGGAGTGGGCCCAATCAGCTATCTGACTGCAGTCTCTCTTTTTTGATACAGCTATGAGCTTCTTGAATACACCTAAAATGGAAAAGAATATCATAAAATTTTGTACCTTAATAAGATGTTCAGGGAGCAAATATGTAACCTTGGTCATAATAATTATGCACTGTTGAAATGATGATCTTATACATGTATAACTGAACATTGAGTTTAAGTCTGTTATGTATTTTATACAAATTAAGTAATGCAAGTAAAGCAATTAATTGACCATAAGCCTTACATTTATTCATTACTACTAATTCTGCAAAACATGTAAGTACATTTTGTGTTTCACTATGATTTTATACGAAATATACAATGTTTTGTATCTTAATAATTTCGTTATCATTACATGTACTGAAACTTCATTGAAAGTATTAGGTACCAGTACATGTACTTGTAAATTTCAGTGGAATGATATCAACATGACATTATACCTTTGGCTACATGCCAGACATCAAACCAATGTCTTATCGATGGTTGCTCCTTCTTCATATAACTCTTTACCATGCTATGTCTGTCTGTAATCAAGTCGCTGACCATTACCCCTGCCTGTTTCAGAGCAGCCAGGCATTTTTTAAGACCCTCCAGCTCCATGTGGCATGAATTCTTAACTTCTGTCACCTAGATTTTCAAAATAGAAATCATCATTGTGATTTATAATACATAATAACAAAAAACATTGAAGTTGCTGGGCAACTTAAAATGTCTGATCTCAAAATGTCTGATAGTTTCCCTTTTACTTTGTTAGTTCTCGATGAAAAACAACACAATAGATGACATCTTTAACACGTTCCGTTCACTTTCAAAACTAGAAAGTGCCTTTGAGATTAATGGTGATATATTATACAGTACTCACTCTATAGAGAGATTAAGAAAATAATTTAAGATTCATTATCAATTCTGCAAATGATCAGATATGTTCATCCTTTTAAGGTATTTTTCCCTTTATTGCTTGACCTAAACATTTCTGACCTTGGAAATAATTTGTTGCAAGTATAAAGACCTTGGGCTGATTTTGTTCTTTAAAATCTATACATGCTATAAGGATAAACATACATGTGAACCTTTTGCCGCCACAAATCTGGAGGATTTTCAATTTTCATCTGGAGATTTAGCCTCTCGTCGGGAGGTTTTTAATTTTTCATCGGGAGTATTTATCGGTATTCGGACCCCCCCCCCCCCCCCGCCCCCCCTTTTTTTTTTAACTACGAACAAATTTTCTCAACTCGCTTTTCAACAAGGACAGATTCCGCTAAAACAATTCGGAGTTCCGAGAGGTGTCTCAATGACGTCCGTTGATTTCTTTTACCTTGCTTCTGCTACTTGAGTACACCTGTACAGAAAATCAATAACTGCTCTTCATGGGGTTTAAACTGACCACTCATCAGATTTAAATCCCATTGTTGGGGAGTTAACGAGACGGCCATTATCTGCCTCAGGTTATACAGGCTTATACAGAGTACGTGAATTACATGACGTCGTTTTTACTACGCATTTATTTATATATCAGCGAACTTTTACTGCATTTCCTCACTTTTTCGAGTTATATATAAATATAATATGATTTTACGGCATCAAGAGGATTCCCCAATTAACCTTGTACATCAATATGGTACGTGAATTTGACGATACGTGTTAAGATGTACTGGGTATAACGTCCCGCGGGGAAATCGAGTACCCGTGACGGTGAAGAGAACGCGACGCTAATTACTTTGTTTTTGTCACCTGTATAATTAGCACTTATTAAATTGATTGTCTGGTAACCACAGACGGCGTAATGCGTAACGTAATACACGAATGGGAATTTTGCATTTCATCTGGAGAAATCTGGAGGATTTTTCGTTTTTGTCGGGAGGATTCTGTTTCGTCGGGAGGAATCGGGAGGACTATTTTTCATCGGGAGGGTCCTCGTTTCGTCGGGAGATTTCGTCCTCCCGCCGGGAGGTTCACATGTATGGATAAAGGTAACAGACTGACAAATAAAAGGTAAATAAAAATATGGTTTCAAACAAATCAAGTTGTACCTGTACAAGCTCTGTAGCCAAAATCACTCCAGTTTCCATATTCATCAAAGAATAGCTGGCATACTTTGCAGTATGTCCTGGAGAACAAAATCGAGCATCGCCGCCTACTTTAACATTACCCTCTCTGCACATTTGTAGTTCAACTGTATTGTTACCCTCCCATACATTATGAACTGCTGGAATAAGGTAACAGGACTGGATGTTTCTATAGGTCCTGTCAGTCATGCAGGCGATGTTACACTACTCGAATAAGTTGATCACTGCCTTTGGGCTCGATCCAGTGAACAAGATACCCGATGAAACCACAAGGTTTCCGAGGGGCATTTTACAATGCACCGGCTGACTCTGCCACTTGAACAAATGACCCTTCGGGCAAGAACATTCAAAGGTGGCTCCGCTTCCACACATTTGCTTCAATACAACACTGCATGGCTGACTGCAGAAACGGCAAATGCTGAGCAAAATTTGCAGACAGCTCTCAAAAACACTATATTTTCTCTCTGCAACTGGCCCATCTGTACTTTCTGTAATGTCTCTGTGAAAGAAAAAAAAGAAGTCTACATGTACAATAGTTTTGTGAAAAATATTTAAAATGATTCAAGTGCAAGGTCATGAGGTTTAAAATAATGCTTCATACATTAACCAACTCCTATCTAAGCTGTGCACTTTGTACAGAAAATTCACCATATCATAAGCATTTACCAACATGTATGTATTATATTATATACATGTACCTTACCCATCATGGCAACAATTGAGATTTTTCAAGGAAAATAATATATATTTCATATATAATTGTTGAGGAACAATTTCTACCAAATTTCTACCAAAATCGTACTAATTACTTCTTATATACACTTCTATCTGTTTTTAAAATTATATAACTATAATAATACCGTAACTACAGATTTCAACAAAAGTATGTTGTATGATATGAATAATTCTGCTTATTCAAAGTTTTTAAATAATAACATTTGATGAAAAAAAAAATGTAATGTTAAAATGGGTTTGATTTAGTCAATTACAATTTCCTATTGGAATGAAGGCAATATACTTTCAAGGTCAAGTGGGGTTTTTTTTCATGAAATGATGAAAATATAAATGAATTACATGTCAGTTTCCCTAAACTCAGCTGTCTCGTTTAGATCTTCATCCTCTTCATCCTCATCTAAATCTATATCCTCGTCGGACTCTCCAATACCGGGCTGCCATTCGTCGTCTATGCACTCCTCAAAACTACCATTACTTTCGAATTCGCTTCGAGTTTCCGGAGTGAAACTCTCTCCAGCTCTTGCAGGGGGTATAAAAGGCAGGACAAGACGAGTCTGAATGGGATCTGTCATAGTACCGACAGAGCATGTTTTTAATGGTCCTGTGGTCTGTGATCCCTGTTCAGTTGTCCGTTTCTTTGTCTGCGTAGATTTTACATATAGCTACAAGAGAAGTTTTAAACACATGAAAAGACTTATAAAAATAGACCATATTGTTTTTGTAGAGTTTATAATGCATTGGTACATCACCATGATCATGATAATCACAGGTGTTTACATGCAGCATGTTCCTTTCAACAAATGTTCAATTATAGTTTCATCTCAGGGAAATACAATGGTTTAAAAATTCAGCATATATAAAAATATATAGAGGACTACATATAGCTAATGTATACATGTGTAGATATAAAAGCTTGTTTATGTTTCAACAAACCTTAGGAGTATATGTTTGCTGGAAAGAATCCCTTGTCCTTCTCGGTAAGTTTGATATGTCAAGGAGTACATCATTATCAACATGGCTATTTTCTTTTATGTCTGAAAAATCAAATTGGCCAATTAGAACAATCAAGACTGGCTTTTGAAATCTGAAATGTATGAACCAATCCATGAAAAAATAGACCTGTTCAACTTCAAGAACAGGTATGTTTCCTGTCGCATGTTTGACCCTAAGTATATAACATTGACCTTGATCAAGACCTTGACCTACATAAGATCATGCTGAGTCTCATTATGCTTTATATGCAAACAAAATCACGGCTTTTTTCATAGGACTTTCTGTCGCCTTAGGAGCACTATAGCTTGTCAAGGGGGCAGGGAAATAACCTTAGAAAATAAACATGTACTTGTCTGTGTCAAACAAGTGTAGTTGAGTTATAATTAAGTTTATACCCTGAATAGATTCCTGGTTTGTATGATCCACTGGGTTAGCGTCAATATCTGGCTCCTTATGGCTACATGTATCAGGCTCTGCATGATCAGAAACTGGCTCCTTATTGATCTTGTGACATACATCAAACTCTGCGAAGGCTTCTGCTAATATCTGTTATGAATGGGTAATAAAAGGACATTATTACTTATATGGATTTACTGATTTTTTTTATATACGGTATACATGTATATAGACTTTTTTTAAGCCGAGTTGCAAAACTCAGCTCTTCATTTGATGTGAGACGGGCGGGCGCCGGGCAGGCATCAACAATTGGTTTCCGGACTATAAGTCAAGTATGATACATGCTAGTGTAATGAAACTTCATACACTTACTCATCATGGGTCAAGGGTGACCTCTTTTGATTTTGAGGTCAAAGGTCAAGGTCACAGGACTCTGATGGAAACAGTTTCTGGACCATACTAGAGCCTGTATTACACCTATGATCATGAAACTTGCCAGAAATTTTTAACATGAATCAAGGATGACCCCTATTGATTTTGAGGCCAAAAGGTCAAAAATCAAAGTCATAGGACTCAGATGATTGAAAATGTTTTCTGGACCATATTAGAGCCTGTATTGCACCTATGATCATGAAACTTGCCGGAAATGTTTTTCATGAATCAAGGATGACCCTTTTTGATTTATCAGGGTCAAAAGGTCAAAAAGGTCAAGGTCATAAGACTCTGATGATTGAAAATGGTTTCGGGACCATATTCATGATATTAGAGCCTGTATTGCATCTATAACCATGAAACTTGTCAAAAATGTTTTCCATGAATCAAGGATGATCCTACCCTTACCAAAATATCAGGCCTCTGGCAAACAATTGCTGCAAACTTGCGGCAAGTTTGCAGCAAGGTTGCGGCAACTATTTGCTGCAAGCTTGCCGCAAGCTCAGAATTCGTATGCAAATTAGTTTTCTGGCAAACAAATTGTGGCAACTTTGCGGCAAACTGTTGAGCCCTATTTGGATTGAGGCATTTGTTTTGTGGCAAACTTGCGGCAAGTTTGCAGCAAACTTACCGCAAACTAATCATCATGTACATACACTCTTAGTAACACACTCTTAACGCACTGTAGACTTCAGTATAAGATTTGAAAACACATTGAATTTAAAGTTGCTTTATATTAAAGTACATTTAAGACTATGAAGTAAAAAATTAAGTGTAATATTTTTTTCATTTATACTACAAAAAAAAAGAAAAAGAAGAAAATATATACTAATGCATATAATGCATGCATGTTTGACATTAATCAAAAATTAACAATTTTATTTCTAAAACTAACTGAGCAGAAGATTAAACTGCCATAATGAATATGATAATTGAAGTGAATCATTCAAATGAGCCCTACATGTATGTTGGTCAGAAAAAATTCAGTATAATAAATGCTGTTCTTTTTATTTTAATATCCCAAAATGGATATAGAATTCATACTTATTATATTCAATAATGATAATGGAAAAAGATAACTTACTTTTGGACATTAAAACTTGATTCCAACACATTTATGCCTATCATTCCTATCTCTTTCTCTCCAATTTGGAGCCAAATTTAAATCTATTTTCCCAGGATGCATTAGCTTAGTCATTCTACTAAGCAATTCAAGTTGTGGCAAACTTCTGGCGAACACTGTGCAAGGGGAAGATAACACATAAACATAGGTAATCACAGATTACGAAGCTCACCTCGTGACAGCAAAATTCAATTCAAACATATTTCTTAGTACATGTATATTGGCTTTTAAAGGCAAAACCACTCAAGCAGAAAAAGTAGGTCAAGGTCATTTTATGAAAGTTTGATCAAAGATACATCCAATATGCAAGTTTGGTACATGTAGCAGTTTTACTTTGCTCAATATTGGCTTTATAGAGCAAAACACTCAAGCAGAAAAAGTAGGTCAAGGTCATTTTATGAAAGATTGATCAAAGATACATCCAATATGCAAGTTTGGTACATGTAGCAGTTATACTTTGCTCAATATTGGCTTTATAGAGCAAAATCACTCAAGCGGAAAAAGTAGGTCAAGGTCATTTTATGAAAGATTGATCAAAGATACATCCAATATGCAAGTTTGGTACATGTATCACTTATACTTTGCTCAATATTGGCTTTTAAAGGCAAAATCACTCAAGCGGAAAAAGTAGGTCGAGGTCATTTTATGAAAGTTTGATCAAAGATACATCCAATATACAAGTTTGGTACATGTAGCTGTTATATTTTGCTCAATATTGGCTTTATAGAGCAAAATCACTCAAACGGAAAAAGTAGGTCAAGGTCATTTTATGAAAGATTGATCAAAGATACATCCAATATGCAAGTTTGGTACATGTATCACTTATACTTTGCTCAATATTGGCTTTTAAAGGTAAAATCACTCAAGCGGAAAAAGTAGGTCGAGGTCATTTTTTGAAAGTTTGATCGAAGATACATCTAATATGCAAGTTTGGAACATCTAGCACTTATACTTTGCTCAATATTGGCTTTTAAAGGCAAAATCACTCAAGCGGAAAAAGTAGGTCAAGGTCATTTTATGAAAGTTTGATCAAAGATACATCCAATATGCAAGTTTGGTACATGTAGCATTTATACTTTGCTCAATATTGGCTTTTAAAAGCGAAATCACTCAAGTGGAAAAAGTAGGTCAGATGCTGCATCCGATGCATGGGTCCATCTCGGCATCCAGAGATGAATCACTTGTGCAAGTTTGGTTACTGTAGCATCAGTACTTTATCAGTTACTGAGCTACCCCAAACTTCTTAACCAAGTCACTCAAGCGGAAAATGTAGGTCAGATGCTGCATCCGATGCATGGGTTCACCTCAGCATCCAAAGATGAATCACTTGTGCAAGTTTGGTTACTGTAGCATCAGTACTTTGTCAGATACTGAGCTACCCCAAACTTCTTAACCAAGTCACTCAAGCGGAAAATGTAGGTCAGATGCTGCATATGATGCATGGGTTCACCTCAGCATCCAAAGATGAATCACTTGTGCCAGTTTGGTTACTGTAGCAATAGTACTTTGTCAGATACTGAGCTACCCCAAACTTCTTAACCAAGTCACTCAAGCAGAAAATGTAGGTCAGATGCTGCATCCGATGCATGGGTTCACCTCAGCATCCAAAGATGAATCACTTGTGCAAGTTTGGTTACTGTAGCATTAGTACTTTGTCAGATACTGAGCTACCCCAAACTTCTTAACCGGACGCGGACGCGGACACGGACGCGGACGCGGACGCGGACGCGTGGGGTTATAGCATAAGCTCACTCAACTTCGTCGAGGTGAGCTAAAAATCCAAAGTAAATTTTCTGGTAAACTTCTGGCAAACACTATGAGGAGAAATATACAAGAATTCGGTTTCTGGCAACTTTCTTGCAAACTTTCACAGTTCTGGCGACTTTCTGGCGAACTAACAGAGTTCTGGCAACTTTCTTGCAAACAATTTTTGTTCGCCAGAATATTGCCAGTAGCGGCAATTTGCTGCAAACAACTTTTTCACTTTTCTGGCAAACTATATTGTTTGCTGCAAATTTGCCGCAAGCTTGCAGCAAGTTTGCTGCAAACATTTCATTTTGGTAAGGGTATTGATTTTGGGAACAAAAGATCAAAGGACAAATTCATAGGACTCAGGTAATTGAAAATGGTTTCTGACTTATATATGAATGAGTATCAACCTGATGTTTCCCATCTGTCAAGACCATATAGTTCTACAATTCATGTATATCTTAAATCTGCATATTCATTATACTTACATTCAAGTTTTGCAACTTGGCACTTTGCATCTTTGATGCATTTTAAGCTTATTCTTAATAGGAACATACAGATACAAACACTAGTATGTACATTTATAATTGACAATTGTATCGCGTTTCCTGCAGCATTTGTAAGACATGTACCGGTATTCACCTACTTTGATCTTACAATGTACATGTACATTAATGTACATAAAAGTTCACCAAAACTAAATTTAATGAAATCTTATTTCTTAGGGTAGGTATTTATACTGGTAAATGAATATTAGATGAGAATACGAGTTAAAGTTATTAGAAAGACAATTAAGATATTATTGCAGAGTACGACAAACATATAAAACTACGAACAATTTAACAATTATACATGTATAAGTTTTACTGCAAGTTCAACATGTTCAAGCAGAGTTGTTGAAATCTGTTTCACTAGCTCTTAACAGACATTTAAGTAATTTTATCAGTCCGAACAATGAAAAGTACTGCAAACTTTTGTCAGTCTGAAATATTTCCTTCAGACTTACACTTTTTGACACCTTTGTAAGTTGTAACTTTCCTGATACAGCCAGTACTTGTACTTGTACGCCGGAATTCCCTCCTGTGACTAAGGAGCACCCCTATATAGTATGTATTTTCAATAGAAAACGTCAATATACATTGTATTACTCATTGTATAGTTAGCTCTGCAGAGATTTTGACTGCACCAACATATATTTGCGTTATATACAATTCTTGGGAGAAGATATACAAAAATTGTTGTCAAGCCCATCATCCTGACTTGTGCTGAACAGACCTGCCTAAATGTTTTCTCACCATATATATATAGGCATATGATAGGTGTAATATTTTGTTCATGAAAGTGTAATTTTGGGGACTAAAGCTTAAAATAAATCACTTATATGCAATTTAGAGATCCTAATTGGGGTAATAACTAATACAATGCAAGTCAGATTGATGTGACATACATTGGTGTCCTAAATTAAATGTTTTAAAAACTTTATATACCGGTATATAAGTACAAGTTTGCTGAATACAAATGTTTATGAAAACTTTTTTCAGCCACTAGCCCGAAGATAAATTTTAGTAGGTTTTAGTAGGTTTTCTTAAAGAATTTCTACTAGCCCAGCAAAAAAATTTGGTAGCCTCGGGTGTCAAGCTAGTGAGTTTTGGGAAAGACTTGAATACAAACAACATTTGTCATGAATGTGTATATATAATGATAGACTTAATTTCACATATAATCTTCAAAATTAATATAATATTATACAGCCATATTCTGACAGCATTACACCATATTAATACATATATATGTAGCTGCCTCAAGATGTATAAATATATATATATATATATATATATATAGACAGCACAAAAGAGGTGAAAACAACCATGTTCACTATTCAGACAATGTCGGATCAGCCCAACAAAGAGCGAATGCACGTCGCTTGGAAAAAAAAGATATAAAAGCACAAAAAAAGGTACAAGCGACCACGACACTAAACGTGTTTAAACCCAGCGGAAGGGACAGTACATCCCTTGAGCCCTCTGGATACACGAATATGTACTTGTATCCAGACGGAACAAGGGACAGTACGTCCCTCATTCCGTTCGGACACAAGTACATAAAAAAAAAACACATACACACACTCTCATGCTAGTCAGAACCTGTACTATACTGAAGCTCGAAAGGCTATAACTAGTAGCCAGGTAGGTAATATTCTCAATTCATGAACCAAAGCAGACCCCGCGAGGGGCGAGACCAGGTGCCTAGGTAGAGTCAGCGTATATATATATATATGTATATACTATATACATTGTACAGGCAGGAGTCCTTGTCCCTAATACCATGAATACAAGGAAACCAAATATTAATTTCCAATGCAAATAATCAAACACATGTATTGTTACATGTACAGATGTATATATATATATATATCAATTGATATAAAATTTAACTAACTAACCCTTTGATGCTCTCTTTTCTGGAAGGCTTGTCTTTTTGGGGTGGAATGAAAGGGCATGGCATAAGGGGATGCCTGTCTTTTAACCTCTCGCTCGCTCTCCGTCTGAAAATAGTAGGGTAAGCTTCTTTCTCAAGACGCAGACGCTTCATATCAGTAAATCCACACATCTGTGCAATCTCTGGATTCGTTGTAAAGCAATTAGGGGTAAAATGCTGCGAACACACCACCGATGTCTTGTGAGGTTTCCACATTTTGTCTGATGCGGGACCAGAACTTTGGTCCACTCTGTTTATCTTGGTCACCCATACTTTCATTAATTTCTCCCTTCCTTCGCCAAAAGGAAACCGAAAAAAACTACAGTTATCTCCAGTACGTTTATTACAACCAGCAACACAGCAGTAAACCATTTTAGCCTTTCACTATATTAGACAATATTCATATAAGCCGCCATTTCTATTTCAATGGCCAACCACTAATGTTACGTCACATGCTTTCGGAGCACGGAAAGTTACGAAGAGAACCGAAGTCGCTCAGCAATACCTGGGCGGTTTTGTACCTTTTCTACGCATAATCCGATAGCTTTGAATGAAACAAAAAATATTTTTAGATTCAGAACATTTAGAAAAATAGAAAAAGGGTGAGTTGTAAAAACATTTTTCCTTTCTCCTTTAATTACTTTTATGATTTATTCTTAATTATAATAATGACATGTGTATTAATTTCAAGAACACATCTAACTTATATAATCAATATTTAAAGCAGAAATCTTCAACCTTATCAACACACAATTAATTTGTAAAATAATAGGAGGAAAAATAATAGAGACAGCGGATAAATTCAAAGCTATTGTTGGATTTCCTGGCGTAATTGGTTCAGTGGATGGAACACATATAATGATTCCTCGACCATCAGATCATAGTGGGGCTTATTTGAATAGAAATGAAAATCAAATTCAAGGAATTGTGGTCACCCGCTTTTGGGTGTTTGTCTTTAAAGAAATGCTTACAGACATCCCCCATTCTTGAGTTTTAATAATATATCTAAATATTATCAACATTCTTAATATGAAAGATTAACTCCAAGAAAAGGTCAAAAGGTCCAAACTTTTGTTTTGTTTCCAAGGGACAGGGCTTATGAAAAGGTATGCACATGTGAAATATTTAAGACCTATGATTTAAATTACCATCAAAAACTTATGGTCGAGGTTGAAGTTTTTAAATGTGGGTCAACCTCAATGGACAAGGTCACAAGGTCAGAATGTTGTTACCAACAGAAAGGTCTCATCACAAGGAATACACATGTGAAATGTGAAAGCCCTATCATTTTCCATTAAAAAGTTATGGACAAGGTTATAGTTTTTTGAAAAGTAGGTCGAACTCAAAGGTCAAGGTCACAAGGTCAAAAATTTTGGTATCCATGCAAAGGTCTTGTCACAAGGAATACACATGTGAAAAATCAAAGCCCTATACCCTTCTATTCAAAAGTTATGGTCAAGGTTAAAGTTTTTAATAAGTAGGTCAAAGTCCAAGGTCAAGGTCACAAGGTCAAAAATTTTGGTATCCATGGAAAGGTCTTGTCACAAGGAATGCACATGTGAAATATCAAAGCCCTATCACTTACCATTCAAAAGTTATGCACAAGGTTAAAGTTTTTAATAAGTAGGTCAAAGTCCAAGGTCAAGGTCAGAAGGTCAAAAATTTTGGTATCCATGCAAAGGTCTTGTCACAAGGAATACACATGTGAAAAATCAAAGCCCTATACCTTTCTATTCAAAAGTTATGGTCAAGGTTAAAGTTTTTAATAAGTAGGTCAAAGTCCAAGGTCAAGGTCACAAGGTCAAAACTTTTGATGTCCATGGAAAGGTCTTGTCACAAGGAATACACATGTATAATATCAAAGCCCTATCACTTACCATTCAAAAGTTATGCACAAGGTTAAAGTTTTTGTGACTGACGGACAGACGGACGGACGGACGGACGGACGGACAGACGAACCGGTTTTAATGTCCCCGCGCTTTCGCGAAAGCGGGGGACAAAAATTCATATTCTATTGTTCAAAAAAAAAAAAAGATTTAAATATAGAAATTACATCATCTCATAGATCTATAGATGGTCGTAAATTACTAGTCAACTTAAAATATGACGATGTAATGTTTAGTATCGTTAATGTTTATGCCCCTAACAAAGAAACATGTAAAGTAGAATTTTTTGAAAAAATGAAATATTTTATCAATAGACATTGTGGAAATGATGATAATATAATTCTATGCGGAGACTTTAATTGTAATTTTGAAAATCAAAGAGATAAAAGTGTAGAGAAACTACAACAAGTTATGAGAAAATTAGATATATATGATCTTTGGCATAAAATACATGGAGATCTAAAAGGTTATACGTGGTGTAATGCAGAAGATATACCTAGTAGTCGAATTGATTATGTGTTTGTTAGTAATAATTTTGTGTATGATGTGTCTAAAATTGTTTTGCGGAGGATACCAGGAACTCATAGTAACGGTCTCAGAATGTCTGATCATAGAATATTGAAATTTTCACTTAAAGTATTTGAAAATAGTCGTGGACCCGGATATTGGAAATTAAATGTCTCAAACCTAGATAATAAAGATTACATTACAGGCTAGGTTAATTCAGGACATCTTTGCAAAAACTTTATAACATGGATGAAAATACTGTATAAAAACCCAATTTTCAGAATTAAAAATAACGGATGGACATCAAGATTATGTAAAATGGGAAGGGGCATCAGACAAGGATGTCCAATATCCGCAATTTTATATTTATTTGTTGCTGAAATATTGGCTTTAAAAATAAAGAAAAATGAAAATATTGAAGGAATCAACATATATGATTCCGAGGTAAAATGTGTACAACATGCTGATGATCTAACTGTTTCTTTAAAAAATACGCCCTCGCTATTAGAAGCATTGAAAACTGTAAAAGAATTTTGTAAACATGCAGGAAGTAAGATAAATATATCTAAAACAGAGTGTATATTGCTTGGATCCCTGAAAGGTCAATATGATAAAATTTTTGAAGTAAAAGTATGTCAGAAATCCATCAAGTGTTTAGGGATATACATCGGTCATGACCAAGAAGAATGAAAAATTGGATGAATGTATATAACGAAATGGAAAAGTTGTTTGAAAGTTGGAAAAGAAGAAAATTAACTATCTTTGGAAAAAGTTGTATCGTTAATAATTTAGCAATTTCTAAATTAATATACAGAGCATCTATATTGCAGTTGCCAAAACAAGATTATATTAAAAATGTGACAAAATTAATTATGAATTTCGTATGGAATAAATGGGAGCGAATAAAACGTAATACAATCATTGGATCAATAAACGAAGGGGGAATAAATTTGGTTGACATTGAGACGAAATTCGATGCCCTGAAAGCTTCTTGGGTATCAAGAATTATGAGTAAAAAAGGAATAATATACGATTTTATAGAAAACCTCTGTAAAATGAAAGGTGTCAGTCTACATTATCTACTTATATTATCTGAAAGAAAACCAAATGATTTTAATTTGATACAAAGCTTTCCTTCATTTTATAAAGAAATCTTTATCTGTTTTAATAGAGTAAAAAAGATGGAAAATATCCATCAACTAAGTTCGACAAAGTTCTTGACACAACCAATTTGGAACAATATTTTATTTAAACATAAAGATAAGTCACTTTACTTTCCAAATTGGATAAAAAGTAAAATACATTATGTTAAAGATATTTTCAATGAGGATGGTTCCCTTAAACCACTGAATGAATTTTCAAATATCTTACAAAATAAATCTAACTGGCTATGTGAATATAAAATACTTCTTGATGTATTTGGAAAATACAAGAGAAACTTTGACTTTTCTACTGTAGATCATATCAATATACATAAATCTGATTTTTTCTTATTTTCAAATGGCTATCACTCTGTTCTCCATAAAAAATGTAAATTTTTCTATAACATCCTTTTACAACAGACAAAAATATATACATCAAAAATAAAAAATATAGAGGATAAGAATATCGCTGAATTCAATTATAAATTAATTAACAATATTTTGAATAACAATTATTTACTTAGCAAATGGAAAAAGGACAGAAACATGATGTGTGATTATTGCTTGGACACAATTGAAAATAATAGACATTTGATTTTTGATTGTAAAAATATAGTTTCAATATGGCAAAAACTTAGTTTCATTTTCAACTTCGAAATTAAATGGAAACATATTATTTTAGGATTTTATGATGAAGATAATAGCAAAATATACTTTTACAACTCAATTATATCCTTCATAGCTTGTAGAATATATAAATACAAAATGTTATGTAGACTTGAAAATAAAACTGAACGAAAAGAAAATATAACTCAAAATTTAAAAAACTCTTTGATTATTTATAGTCAAGTTATAAAAAAAATCAAACCAAAATTCAATCTAAATAAACTTCAGTGCTTTTTAGACATACTCTAAAAAGGTACTAATACTTGTAATTTTTCTCTTTTTTTTATGCTATCGTATGTTACTTTAATTTGTAATATGTGTGTTTGTTTATATGTTTGTAATCTGCAATAAAAAAAAAAAAAAAAAAAAAATATTCTATTGTTCTTCAGGTATGCAAAATAATTTTTTCATTCAATCTTTTGATGATGCAACTCATTTTTATATATCCTCAGAATCCCCCCCCCCCAAATAAGTGTTTGTGAAAAACAAATGCCCCCAGCAGCATCTTGTTAATAAAACTGCTACAATGTTGAAGTTCAAGGTCAAGAGTTTGAACATTTTAGTATCCATGGAAAGGTCTTGTCATAAGGAATACACATGTGAAATATGACAGAAGTCCTATCACTTACCTATCAAAATTTATGTTTTTCAAGGTTAAACTTTTTTTGAAATTGGGTCGAACTCCAAGGTCCCAAGATCAAAAGTTTTTGTATCCATGGAAAGTTCTTGTCACAGAATTTGCACATGTGTAATATGAAAGTCTTTAGGTTATCACTTACCATTCAAAAGGTATGGCCAAGGTTAAAGGTTTCATTAAAGTAGGTCAAACTCCAATGTGAAGGTCACAAGGTCAAAATTTTAGTATCCACGGAAAGGTCTTAATGTCACAAGGAATACAACTAAGTTGGATAACTTGTTTCCAATACCTTTGATGTAATAATGAATAAAATATGTTTAATCTAATCTAGCTATTAAGGAATAAAGTCCTAGCTATCACTTACCATTGAAAAGTTATGGCCAAGGTTAAAGTTTTTACAAACAGAGAAACAGACGGGACAAAAACTGTATGGCCCCAAAGTAATCTTCGATTACGGGGCATAAAAATATCAAAATTTATAAAAAACAGAAAAGGAAGTATGACAGAAACAAGCTCTATCACTTAATTAATAAAGTAGTTGAAACACTAGTACCCTTAATATGTGTAAAATTTAGCTTTGATGAACTATGGGAAATAAAGTTAAAGTTTAATGAAGAATTGAAACGTGATATCAGATGGAAATAGTATGATTCAATAAATACTCACCATCCTCTCAAAATTGATTTTTGGCCAAACTTGGTCTTTGAAGTAAAAATGGATATTGTGATCTACTTATTGAAGGGTGTGTGTGATGCGGACCTTTGTTTCACCGATGTCTATGTTGGATGGCCAGGGTCAGTCCATGATGCAAGGGTGTATCAAAACTCATCCCTTGCATCAAGAATGCAGAACATGCCAAATGAATACCATCTCCTTGGCGATGGAGCATACCCTCTTTCTGGGTATTTATAAATATATGTATATATGCATGCTGACACGGTATTCAAGTTTAGTGTCAACTGTAAACTCTAAGTTTCACCTTTTAAAGAATTACTTCTGTATAATACATGTATACCTGAAAGAAACTAATAACAGCTTTTGCTGCAATATAATGGAGTTCAAACTGACAAAACTTTAGCATTTTGAAACAACTGAGATTTCAGGTACAAACAATTATTATCTCATACATGTAGTTCACTACTGACTCCATTCAGAGATTTCGGAAATCTAACCCGAGATGAGAAGACGTACAACTGGAAGCATTCTGCAACCAGAACAACTGTTGAACGAGCTTTTGGTCTTTTGAAAGGTATAAAGTTGCCATACAATTTGATTGGTTAGTCCATATTTGTTTATCAACTTAATGTTAGTGGAAATCATTTCTTCTACACAATGATCTATACACAAGAATCACTGTCCAAAGAGAAGCTTTGTTGAAAACAAGCTTATGTCTATCAAAAAACGTTGAAAATTAAGAACTATCTGGCTAATATGGAAATCTATAACCTTAAAAACATAGTTATAGTCTAAACAAGATACTAGAAATCATTTAATAACTTTATCAATAAATTTTAGGTTATATTTTGTATTCATTGTCTATAAAGTACGCATTTTACCGCGAATTACACACTGTGAAGAAATAAACAACATGCTCTTGTTTATTTCATACCGAAATCTTGTGTATTTCATGTTAACGTATTTAGAATAAATAAATGAATGACTTCAAAAGGGAAAAATGAAATTAATCTTTGCTTATATTGGACATTTTTCAAGTTGACGTTTTTCTGACTTCGCACTTTAGGGGTCATATCAAAGAAATCAAGTGCAATTAAAAAAGTAAAATATGAACACATAATAGTCGAAATTACGCTTGAGAGCTTTAAATATGTACATTCATACACAAAATTAAATAAATTCTCATATAAAGTATTATAGACTCATCGGTATCACATGAACAATTTACTTTTGTGACATGGTCCCCTGCAAGTGCGTTGTCCGAAGTCCGAAGTCCGCGGACATGATAAATGTCTAATATTAAGACCTAAAACACAGATTCGTAAAAAGCCCCCCACCCTCCCTTTTTCAGTTTTTCGTCTCTTAGGATCGTTCCCCCTAGCTACAGAACCCCACTTTGTCAAAAGATGTGTATTAGTGATATACACCTTCTGTAGAAGTGGCGTTCTGTAGCTAGGGGGGGGGGGGGGACAATGTTTTAAAAGTCGTTTCCATTTTCCATTGATTTCCATAGAAAGAAAGACATATTTTGCTCCAAAATTTAGGAAAACGATGCACGACAAATCTTATCCGACTGCTGATTATGATGAAACCAATAATGACATCAATCTTATGAAAGACTTTTCATTAAATTCCCATTTTGAAAATACCACTTTTTCAGAGCAGATTTTACGCCTTACCTTTACCCTCTTTTTTCTCTCTTCTGCCCTTGAAGAGTATCTCTCAGGTCAGAATTTCTGCTAATTTTTTGCCTGGATACCCTATTTCTTTCTCTACAGAATATTGTTCAAATTATCAAACTAACAAGGTTTTGGGAGAAGAAACTTTTATAGTTACATTTTATCACGTCTTAAAAGGGATTTTTCTTACTTTTCCCATAGGGTCCAATGTTAAAGTTCAAACGGATAAGTTCTCGGTATAATCACGAAACCGCGAATTATATTTTGTTTGTATATCAGGTTTACCATAAACTTTGAATATATGGGAATGAAAATACTGTAAACATTTTTTTTTTAGAAAAAATGAGCGTCTGAGACCTGAGGGATTATCTACCTTAAAGTGCTAGTACATTGCGGTATGTTTTTGTTCTTTCAATAATTTACTTATGCTGGCTAGTCTAAATCCTTTCCTTTGTCCATTTCCATATCTCACAATCGTCATAAAAAAGACGGGGTAAAGATGGATCGAGGTCCCCTTAAATACTAGGTTAATTTTCTTTTAAAAAATTGCATCTATGAATGATTTGAATAATTTATGAAAACTATAAAAAGGTATACATTAATTTGTTGCTTATCTCCTGCGTGCATGCAGGCAGGAGATGTTTACTCTTCCTGGGCACCTGGTCTCACGCCCATATCGGGAGTCCGCTTCTTTTCATATGGTGGAGGTTTTTGTTTGTTTGCTTTGGTTCCTAATTTATTCTGATTTTGTATGCCTTCGGATTCTGACTTTATGAATTATCGATTTTGTGCTGTATACAGGGATATGGTCATTATCCGTATTTGTCATTGCAATGTTTTGAATAAACAGACGTATATATGAGAAAGGCCTTGTTTTTATCAAAAATTGATCGGTGATTTAAGAAAATAACAGCCGATACCTATAATAATTATTCTCATGAAGGATTATTCCTATACTATTATTTCCCCTATTTGCTCACGACAGAAGAAAAATAATTATGCGAAACGAGAAAAGTATGATCAAAATAAAAAGGCATCTTAAGATGAAAATCATTTTAAGATAGGAGATGCACATACGTCATAGTCTGTCGTCTTGCATCACAATGTCATATGTTCATGCTGTTCTCAATATTGTAATGAAGCGCCTAGCGGAATATGATGCGCCTTGGAGACCAAGATGGTAGTCTGCCACAGTGTCACTATAATTTATAGATATTAAATTATCTTGATATCGACTAATTATTTCCCTGATAATCAGTGATGATGTGGTAAGTCACATAGTTTGGTGAGATGTTGTTCGTTCATACGAATCAAATTTATCACTGATATATAGGAGTAAACTTTGTAAAATTATATCTATTCTAGAGTTCACTCAGTTTTATTGAGCCTTTTTAATGTCAAAGTTTTAGAAAAGTATTACGCGTATAAAATTGTTTAAGGTAATTTTTAATTTATAACCGTGTATGGAAAGCTTATTAAATTTCCGCTATTTTACATACTATTGTTTATATGAAGTAAGTAAAATACGATACATGTGTAACGAATGTTACCATGTACATTTTTTGCTGTTTTACGAATCAGTGCAGGGAATCTATATAGTTCTAAATCTTGCATTTTACTAGTATTCGAAATCACTAGTACTCAGATCTATACTTACAGTTAGTACATACAGTAAGTGTGTTTGAAAAATCTTATTTTGAGCAAATAATTGGCGGTATATTAACAATTTGCATCTAATAATAAAGAATTAAGAGTAGAATACAATGCTCTGAATTAAGCTTAGTGACTTTTTAAATTCAAAGTAATAATGTTCATGTTTGAATTCAAAATCATACATCAATAATTGCACTGTATGATAAACACGAGATTATAATTGTTCTTTAGGGAAACATACGTTACCATTTTTCTTTCAACTTTTTAAGATTCTTTGGGCCATTACCATCTTAAGATTAAGTAGCAAGGTAATTTTTTTATCAAATTTTGTAATAACCGAGGGAAATTTGGGTTTTGATCTCATATATTTCTATTAGATTAATGAAAGAATGATAGCCTTTCACGCATTTAATTTGCATGTGCTAATATTAAGGGAAATCGATGTACACTTATCAAAATGAAGTGAAATTAAATGTAAATAAGGTGCTTGGAAATTGAAATAATCTAAAGAAAAAAACTGATAAAACGTCAATAAGATATTAAAACATCGAGCCGTTCTCGAGTATTTAATAAAAAGTCATTCATAATTGATCTCTCGAAACATTCGTTACTTCTGATTAACTTCAATAATATGATTCAAAAATTAAAGTGAGCTGTTTAAATTTCTCAAACAGCAGAGCACAGACTGCATGTCTTTCGTATGCTCTCTGTTTTTATATTCATTTACATTTATGAGGAGGTTATTTTACACCACAATTGTGCGTTCTTCGAGACCTATTGGTAATAGGAAAAGTGGGAGGGTTGTGTTCACGTAATCCGGATAACCACACCTTCTGTTACTTGCGTTGTCAGCACCGATTGCTCATTGGTCTCGTTGGTTTATGTGGAGTCTTTTGTGTTCGTATGTCTCCTTTTCGTCTCTTAGTATGATATATGAAACAGGTCATTCAAGATTTTTATAATTTAAAATTGTCACAAACTAAAGACATTGATAATGAAACCTAGTCATTATGATTGCGCATTTCTTTGATTTGGTTGCTTTAAAGCTGTGCTTCGGCAGAAATGGTAAATATAAAGAAAGGTGAACGAATTTTTTAAAATATATTTTTTGTTTCTGTTGAATGAAATATGTTTTGAAGTGATAATAATGGAGAAATAACAAAGAAGGGAACTAGTTTTTGCGAGATAAAGTGACGAAATATATAGTTAACCTATGTTACATTGAGATGGATTAGTAAAGTATGCTCATCTTTTAAAGCCATATTCTAGAACAACTGAGATAGTAATGCTGAGTATAAATGAAAAACGTCAACTAGTAAAGTATCACTTCCACATAAAGTCCATCGGTATACACACTCAAAGCAAATAAAACCGTACAATAAGGTATGAAAAATTAGATGAATTGATATAAAATGTCAATCATTTTGGGAAATGATTTTTTAACGTATTCAAATTCAAATAGCATAATTATTGATCAGATTTTGCAGCATGGACAAGACGAAGCTTCATATCTGAGTATGCTGTTCCTCTTTCATTCGTCCCTTTTGGGTGAATTCCGCTGTGAACCGTACAACGCCATCTTGTTGTGGCTCTCGTCTTGTTTGTCAGGACTACGAAAATATATGTATTCGTAATCAGTCAAAATGTGCGAGCAAACTAACGATTACTCACGTATTCTCCTTCAGCTGATATGTGATCACGATGTAAGAAGTACATTACGGCATGGAGAAGTATTAATGACCGTATAAAAAGGCCGACGAAATGTCCGTATATTACTTCCTGTTATGATGAAGTATCAATCTCGAGAAAACAACATATTATTTTTTCTTCCTGCTTCCTCATTTGACATACTTTGTATTTCGGCGAAATTAAGTTAATGTCATTCTGATATTCAGAGATGGAGGGGATCAACACTTAAGCGAATTCCACATGGCCATATAGGTATTTCTTATCCCCTCTCTAAACTGTTTATCTACTGTTAAATAGACAATTGGGTTGACAACGTTGTTAATGAAATATCCTTTCATTAAAATGCTTGAGCCAGCTTGTCCTAAAGCAACTGCAGCTCTTGAATATGTATTTTTATCAGCAAATTTAATCAAGACGAGGATAAATAAAGGAATTGTTCCCATATACGAGAACACAATCACACACATGAGTGAAATTGTGTTCCTAATGGCTGTGGACGTCTGTTTGTATCTCCGGGAGTCGGATTTTGGATTGTTTTTGTCTTCATTCGAGGTAGTCCTTAGAGCAAAATTTCTTTGCCTTAAGAGAACCCTTGCTATCATTATGTATACAACTAATAGGTAGATAAAAATAATTGTACCCATTAGAAGAACTAAACCAAAATATGCGTATGTAAAAGTGTCAGCTGAGAATTCACATTTGGTGCCATTTAGATATGGGTATTCAATCATCTCTGTTTTAATAATACCGAACATTTTGAAAACGGGTGATGACATAAGGCATGATACCCCTGAGACGGTGCAACTTGCGATCAGAACTGTTTTCCTTGTCAGCTGTTCCTTAAATGGTGTACAGATACGTCTGTATCTCTCAATTCCAGTTAACATGAAGAGAAACACAGAGGACAGTGCTAACGTACACGAGACAAAATAGAGAAATTTACATGCTCCGACATCTCTAAATGTAAAGCTGTACCTGGTGAAAACAATTTCATTTGGGATTATTATGGTACATGCAAGAAAATCGTTGATTGCAAGCGCCATGACGAAAATGTGGTAGTTCAACTTTATGCCTGCTCGTCCGTAGACTAGCAAAACATGGCCATTTCCCACGATCCCAAGTACTATCAGGATGCATAAGTAGACAACGACAGTCTTTCCATGCTTCTCATAGTTGTGCAACTCATACACAGAGATGTCAAGGTCGTATATGGTAGTTGAATTCATCATTCTGAAATAATATTGAGATCACTGACTGAAAATCAAATACAAAATCACTGAATGAAAATCAAATACAAATCACTGACTGAAAATCAAATACAAAATCACTAACTGAAAATCAAATACAAAATCACTGACTGAAAATCACATACAAAATCACTAACTGAAAATCAAATACAAATCACTGACTGAAAATCAAATACAAAATCACTAACTGAAAATCAAATACAAATCACTGACTGAAAATCAAATACAAAATCACTAACTGAAAATCAAACACAAACCACTCACTGAAAATCAAATACAAAATCACTGACTGAAATGACAAATATGGATAATGACCATATCCCTGTAAACTGCACAAAATCGATAATTCAGAAAATCAAAAACCGAAGGCATACGAAATCAAATCAGGATAAAACAGGAACCAAAGCAAGCAAACAAAATCCTCTACACATGTTAAACGTCTTCGAATTCAATAGCATCATGAAAGAGCAGATAAATTTTCAGCATAGACCAGACATGCACGTTTCAGTTACTTAACCCTCGTCAGTGATCCTCAATCCAAATAATGTTATTTGGCTAAAGAGTGTGAAAGTTATGTCCAAAATGTATCGAAAGACGTAGACGCGAACTCCCGATATGGGAGTGAGACCAGGTGCCCAGGAAGAGTCAGCATCTCCTGCTTGCATATAACACCCGCCGCTTCAATTCGGTAGAATTGTTACATTCGGTTATTACCATTTCGGAAGATATATAGAGCATAATCGTTGGTTGGGTGGTTCAAATGGTCTATGACAGAATATCATCCACCATTCTGGAGAGTGGGACATCGTAGTGTATGACGAGTTCCCAATATCGACCGTAGAACTTGCTCTGGCATAGCCTATCAACTGAGGTATGAACACACGATAAGCAGGCGATGAAGGGAAGTTGCTAGTCAGAAAAGGAAAGTTTGTGATGCTGAAATTGAAGTTGTCATGTTTGTCATAGAGTGACGTGTTCATGTGACCATCAGTGTCGTAGGACAACATTATGTCCAAATAGGATGCCAAATTATTTGTCTCTGAAGTTTCTTTGACTTCAAGCTCCAAAGGATAGATTCTGCCGAGGTAATCCGCGAATTATGGATTATTGATGGACAACAAATCGTCTATGTATCTGTAAGAGAAGTTGCAGTCAGAAGCTTAGTATCTTTTCCCTTTAGAGACCAAAGATTGAATGAATTCAGCTTCGTGTGAGTGATGAAAAATGTCGGCAAAGAGTCGGGCACAATTGGTCCCCAATGGAATTCCGACAATTTTCCGGAGGACCTTTTCCGCAAACACCACAAAAATGTTGTCGATCAGGAAGTTTAACATCTGAATAATATCTGTTTCAATGTACTTATTTCCAGAATCGGACTTGATGATGAAGCTGATGGATTTTATCCATTCGAAAAGGGTGTCGAGATGTTTATCATCTTTCTTTGCCTAACGTCTTGTATATTCCTCACAAGAGTCCATGATAATTTTGAAATTTTGGTTCCATGTAAAGGAGTTACTTTCTCTGTATTTGGGACCCTGTTTTAACAATTCTCTCAACTTGTCGTTCTTGACTTTACTAGCTAAGGTCACCAGTAATAACGTGCCCACAATTAAGGAGGGTAGTTGAAATCCGATGAAGAACATTCGCAAGGAAGTGGATATAGTGAGGGTTTACTTAAATCAATACACTGCAGGAATATTTTGTAATTGTAAATTTAAGATGCAACTATTGGTGTGTATCTACAGGAAATACAAGGAGTTTCTTTTCGTTTGAAATATGGTGGGATTTTTTCCGTGACAGTTTTGTGATTCAAAATTTGACAAAGATTCAATTTATCAATATCTTTGTTTGCAAATCTTAAATTAATGAAAGGGCGGTTTGTTTTCTCTTCTGATTCATCTGATCTAACTGCTTGAAATAAAAGAAAAGTGAAATGTCTATGGAACGCCATCGCTGTCTTATGATGAGATATTTCAATATATGGTATGGTTTAATCAATATATGCGGTGGTAAGTACATTATATGCGGTGGAAAGTACATTATATGCGGTGGTAAGTACATTATATGCGGTGGTAAGTACAATATATGCGGTGGTTAGTACATTATATGCGGTGCTAAGTACATTATATGAGGTGCTAAGAACATTATGTGCGGTGGTAAGTACATTATATGGAGTGGTAGATACATCATATGCGGTGCTAAGTACATTATATGAGGTGCTAAGAATATTATATGCGGTGGTAAGTACATTATATGGAGTGGTTATTACATTATATGCGGTGGTAAGTACATTATATGAAGTGGTAAATACATTATATGCGGTGCTAAGTACATTATATGCGGTGTTAGATACATTATATGGGGTGGTATGTTCATTACATGGGGTGGTTAGTACATTATATGCGGTGCTAAGTACATGATATGGGGTGGTATGTTCATTACATGGGGTGGTTAGTACATTATATGCGGTGCTAAGTACATTATATGCAGTGCTAAGTACATTATATGCGGTGCTAAGAACATTATATGGGGTGGTGAGTACATTATATGCGGTGCTAAGTTCGTTATGTGGTGATTTCGTTATGATAAACATTCTTATGACCAAGATTAAACATTTCTGAGACTCGGATCGCAGCTACGTTAAGGCACTCCTCTTTTTACATTTTTGTGGCCTTTAAACACAAATATTTATCTGAGAAGATAAAATAAATACTATGTTGTTTAATTGAGGTATATTTCATTGTATTTTATTCAAAAAAGTGAAAAGATTAAATCTTTGGCAATCAGTGAAATCTATTCTATAATTTCATCACTTTTACGCAAGGGTGCGGTGGCGTAATGGTGAAGACGCAGGACTGCAACTACCAAGGTCACGAATTCGATCCTGGCAATGGGTCCATTTTATTTTTCAAATTTTTTACAAAGTTCTTGCTTTTTTTAAAGTGAGAGGCACCATGATATCAATAGGTATTGTTTCCGTATATTGTATATGCTTTTACTTATTAGAAGAGCTTTGTACCGTACAGATAAATTATGTGATATTTGTAAAGAGTAGATTAATTCTGTAACACTACGTTACTAAAATATAAATTATAATTTTTATTTTAGCTTGTGATATTCAATTTGCGTGGTCTAAGAGAGAGAGAGAGAGAAAAAAAACAGGGTGACGTGAAAATTCTATATCATTATTTTTTTTATTCTAATAATTAGAATAAAAAAATAATGATATAGAATTTTCACTTCACCCTGTTTTAAGAATATCAATGTAATCGGCATTCTCTGAAATCCAGAAACTGAAAAAATAACCGGTTGTATTTCTTTCTTCTCGGCCATTTATGTAGCTTTCTAGCGCGAAATACACACGGTGTAGATATAGATAAATTTATTTCCTTCCAAACGGTTAAGTATTTGATTGGAACACACTATGAATAGATTGTTCCATGATATAAAAAGAAAAAGATGGCAATTATAACCTACTTTTAATATCGCTCTACAGATAAATTTTAAAATAGTCATCCATCCCCCTTTTTTCGTTTTTGCCTGTAGACATTGTTTCCCCCCTCGCTTCAGAACCCCATTTGTCCAGAAAATGTGTTTTATTGATATACACCTTTGGTGAATGTAACATTGTAAAGCGAGGGGGGGGGGGCGCTGCTGTGTAAAAGCGTTTCCGTTTTTCATTGTTTTCTGTGTAAAAATGCTTATTTTGACCCAAATACCGGTCTTTTCTTCCACCCCCCCCCCCCCATGATAGAGCTGGGAAAATGTTGAATCCTTTTGTGTTTATGTGTCCTTTTGGGTTAATGATAAAGCGAGTCTCAAAAATGTTTAATCTTGGTCATCAGAATGTTTATCATAACGAAATCACCACATAACGAACTAAGCACCGCATGTAATATACTCACCACCCCATATAATGTTCTTAGCACCGCATATAATGTACTAAGCACTGCATATAATGTACTTAGCACCGCATATAATGTACTAACCACCCCATGTAATGAACATACCACCCCATATAATGTACTTAGCACCGCATATAATGTACTTAGCACCCCATATAATGTACGTACCACCCCATATAATGTTTTTAACACCGCATATAATGTACTAAGCACTCCATATAATGTACTTAGCACTCCATATAATGTACTTACCACCGCATATAATGTTCTTAGCACAGCATATAATGTACTTACCACCGCATATAATGTTCTTAGCACCGCATATAATGTACTTATCACCGCATATAATGTTCTTAGCACCGCATATAATGTACGTACCACCCCATATAATGTTCTTAACACCGCATATAATGTACTAAGCACTCCATATAATGTACTTAGCACCGCATATAATGTACTTACCACCGCATATAATGTACTTACCACCGCATATATTGATTAAACCATCCAATATATTGAAATATCTCATCATAAGACAGCGATGGCGTTCCATAAATGTCTATGATAACTCCTTGTAGTCTGTATTTTGGGGAACGTGAAAATCAAATACAAAATTACTAACTGAAAATCAAATACAAAACCAATTACAGAAAATCAAACATAAAATCACTGACTGAAAATCAAATACAAAATCACTGACTGAAAATCAAATACAAAATCACTGACTGAAAATCAAATACAAAATCACTGACTGAAAATCAAATACAAAATCACTGACTGAAAATCAAACACAAAATCACTGACTGAAAATCAAATACAAAATCACTGACTGAAAATCAAACACAAAATCACTGACTGAAAATCAAATACAAAATCACTAACTGAAAATCAAATACAAAATGACTAAATGAAAATCAAATACAAATCACTGACTGAAAATCAAATACAAAATCACTAACTGAAAATCAAATACAAAATGACTAAATGAAAATCAAATACAAATCACTGACTGAAAATTAAATACAAAATCACTGACTGAAAATCAAATACAAAATCACTGACTGAAAATCAAATACAAAATCCAAAAATCATAATAAATAGACATACACATTTATGAGAATACCAGAAAGTTTTACAGTTCCTTCCCTTATGTTTGATACCCGTCGATTGTTTTGATCTTGCGCGTGTAAGCCTCTACAGTCAGACCTGCGTTGACTTGTTTCATGTGTGACGGTTTGGGTATCGTTCACGGTTAGCTCAGTTGGTAAGAGCGTCTGAAGCAGAAGGTCTCGGTTTCGATTCCCGGACCGGCCACATTTTCCATTCCGCCTGTCAAAGTATTTGGTGCCGTGTGAGTGAACCTCATTAGTTGCATGTGGGGAACTATGGGGAAGAACCAGGGATTTATTTGTCTTTCTTTGTGAGGTTTCCTGTTAACAACTTTGGGAAACCTCAAAATTTGGCGGGGTGGAGTGTGACGGTTCGGGTATCGTGCCCGGTTAGCTCAGTCGGTAAGAGCGTCTCCCGTGTAAGCAGAAGGTCTCGGTTTCGATTCCCGGACCGGCCACATTTTCCTTTCCGCCTGTCACATATGTAAGTTAAGGAATTTTCAGATTTATCAGTTATTTAGATTTCATCTCTTTTTTTTATCCATTTAAATTTTTATTTAGAGATAAGTAACTTATGTATAAAAAAAATGAACGCTTACCTCTTAAAATCTTCTCTGACAATGAAATCAAAATTGAATAACTTGATTTTATATGACTTTTTCTTCCTTGTAATCTTTAAAATTGAACCTGTAAAGTGACATGTCAAGTGTAGGAAGAGAAAGAGAAGATCCTTTTCCAAGAATATATGTTTTTTTTTTCCATGTTCGACAGTATGACAGAAACTTGGCAATTATAATTCAACGAGGAAAGGGGGGTCTCCAACAGAATTCAGATGCAGCACGATGACCCACGGTAACATACCGACAGAGAGAACATGTACATGGGGACAAGCGCAATAAGAGACAGTAAAAGAACAAGAAAGGATAAACATTAAATATTAAAGGCGACATCAAATTACCACAAAAGAAAAATGGTAGTGTGACGTAATCGGCACGAAAACACAAACTTACTAAAGCCCTCTGCATGAGAACATGCTTCCTGTAAAGTTTTGTGAAATTCTGTGTAGTAGTTGCAGAGGAAATCGAAAATGCGTAAAACAATCTGAGCCCACGGCAGCCATATTTGTTGACTGATCGGCACAAAAAATACAAAATTGTTAGAGAACCTTGTGTTCTTGCTTCCTGTAAGGTTTCGTAAAATTCTGTGCAGCGGTTAAAGAGCAGTTGTCGAAAATGCGTCAGCAATCAGAGCCCTCGTTGGTCATATTTGTTGAACGATCGGCACGAAATCACAAACTTGGTAGAGGACCTTGAGTACTTCCTTCCTGTAAGGTTTCGTAAAATTCTGCGCAGCGTTTGCAGCAATTGAAGAGGTGTCGAAAATGCGTCAGCCAATCAGAGCCCTCGGCAGCCATATTTGTTTACCAATCGGCACGAATACACAAACTTATTAGAGGACATTGATTTCTTGCTACCTGTAAGGTTCCGGGAAAATCTGTGCAGCGGTTGCAGAAGAGATGTCGAAAATGTTAAAAGTTATAACCACGGACGGACTTCGGACGCAATCTGCGAAATCTGCAAGCTGCGGCATGTGTAAAAACCTTCACATGGTAAACAGAAATACAGGGGAAAAAATCATGGAGCACGAGTACAACTATGTATATTTGATGAAGCATTAATGAATATCTACCGGACGTAAAACCTATCAAGCGGAGATGCAACAGACGAGTGACAGATGTCCGTTCATCTCCCGTTTGTCCAGTTCTTATGCATTGTATTTCCATTTTATCGGTATATTCGGTTGAAGTTCTTTAAACTTCCGTTCCTTTTCCCGTATATCACCTGTAAACGTACGGTACTCGTTCAATCAGTAAATGAAAGAAAAAAAAATCAAAAGGCTTACAACTTCTTTTTAAAATATAAAACAAAACTTTCTCACGAGAACAGGAAAATGGGACAAACTGACGAAGAAATTAATATAGCTCCAGAGAAATATGAAGGACAACTTTATCTGATGAAATCGCGAGAGTTCAATGCATTGTAGGTGGCGCATGTTACACAAACTACGCAAGTCATATTCAATTTCTCTTGCTGTATTATTCAAAAACAACTGAAGAGGATTTCGCTCATTGGTCCCGGTATCGAAATGTAAGTAAGAAAAATTACCAAAACTACCTCTGAACAAATGAAGAAATAAATTGAACAATATTATTATAACTACATCGATCCCTAAGCCCACCAAACATAACAATTACTAAATAAATAAAATCTGCTATTACAAAAACTGAAAACCACCACACCGAAAAAGAGTATAAGTAAAATAGAAAATATTTTCGCAAATAATACAATCAACTAAAACATTCTACATATAGACCATGAGCTAGTTGGGCAATACCTGCACCCCCCGGGGGAATTTATGGGACCCTGATTTTTTGTTCAAGGGATGTCCCCTGAATATGAAATGGGCCATGCCCCACTTAAACTAGGGGGCTTTTACTAGTTTTGGGTGAAAAACATGTATTTTTGATCAAAAATCACTGAAAAATGGAAAAATTTTATAAATTTTATTCGAATAGATATTTGAAAAATTAAACCATGTGAATTTATACTTGTTTTGATCTTCTTTCAGATGAAATTAATTCTAAGTCTCAATTTCTTCTTTTCATATGATTTTTTGGGGTAAAAAGTCGATATTTTGCAAGATTTCACAGAAATTTTAGGTAATTTTGACTTTTTACAGCTTTTCAGTTCAACGCTATTGCATGTGATCATTCATTGATGGTGTACAAAATAACTTTAAAGTCTCCTCTCTAAAATGGCATATATTTTGTATTTCTAATTTCTTGCAAAAGCCTCGAAATTGTCGTTTTTATACAAAAACCTATATTTTCATTTTGAAATCTCTGATTTCTGTATAAAGATTTAAATAAGCCTTATCCGTTATGAAATCAATGATTGAAAGCTATTTTCTAGTGTAACTTTTCATTCTCTTTGAGTTTATATATTTTTTATTGACATTTGTCATAATTTTGGTATTTTGGGGGAAAAAACATATTTTTCATTCAAAAATCACTTATTTCTGGAGAATATTTATTGAATCTATATAGGATTTCTTAAAATTATAGTAACAATATATTTCCAACTGAAATTACTTAGGTTCATTCAGGCATCGATTTCAAAGCAAGTACGGTATATTTTTATTTCATTTTGGGGTAAAATGCCTGTTTTTTGTTTAAAAATAACAGATTTCTGGAAAATTTTTATAAATTCATTATCCTGAGTGTAATTAAAGACTGAAAGCTGTTTTCATATAGATAATAAATTATCTGATCCAATCAAAGTTATACGAAATGCATACTTAATTAAATTCTGCATTTTGAGGCAAAATATGTATTTTTTGTGCAAAAACCACTTATTTTGAGAAAATACTTATAAATCCTTTTAATCTGCCCAAATTTTCACATTCTGGCTATGGTAGGATGCTATTTCTTATTATGAAAGGGGGTAAATGTCATTTGATATCTGAAATTCAAATTCTATGCTATTTTGG
This sequence comes from Pinctada fucata, assembly GCA_028142955.1. Classification (NCBI taxonomy): domain Eukaryota; kingdom Metazoa; phylum Mollusca; class Bivalvia; order Pterioida; family Pteriidae; genus Pinctada; species Pinctada fucata. The sequence goes on from AP027114.1 coordinate 26,115,814, forward strand.
GGCAAAAAACTTTTGTATGCAAAAAATCACTTATTTTAAAATTTCATTTCATATTTTCACTTGAAATTACTTAGGTTCATTCAGGCATTGCATTTCAAGACAAGTAGGGTATATTTTTATTTTCATTTTATTTTATGCAAAAATCACTTATTTCTGTGAATAATTTTAAAATTTCATAATTTCAAAGTAGGAAAGGCTTCGTATGATTAAATGGTATATGAGTGATCAAGTGAAATAAGCAAGAAGAGAATGTAGTCATTATTAGCTATTTTTGGATGAAAATCTTTATTTTTATCTTAAAATAACTTATTTCTGTAAATAATATTTTAAACCAATCCTGCATCGAATTTCAGTCATCAAATGACATTCATGCCCTTTCAAAATAAGAATCAGCATCCTGCAATAACATCTGATAACTGAAATTCAAATTTCAATACAGGATTGGTTTTGTATGATTTAATACCATTAAAATGAAATGAGCCATAAAAAATGCTGTGATTATAATCTTATTTTTGGGGGGAGGGGGGTCTTAATTTTTATTTAAATTTCGCCGATTTATTCGGAATCATTATTATTATGAATTACTATCATATTTATCATATTAAACCGTGATCTTGAGTGAATCATAGTTTATCCTTGTGGGTTATATATAGAGAATAAGTGTCTTAAGGTGGCTCCCTACTCGAACCGTTATAGGTTTTTCCTTATATGCATCAGTCTGCGTATAACGTTTTACAATGGCTGGTGAGGGACGAGCGAGCGCATTGAAAAACACAGACAGAAGATCTTAAATGCCAAAAGAAGCAAAAGATGGTGCAATCTATCAATGTCCACACCAATCATATAGTATAATTTCTTAGTTGAAAATGTAATGAAATTATAAGGGGGTACCCTTATGTTTGTAGCCATATCTTGATCATTTATAAAATTGTATACCTGTATGCGATTTTTTCACCATCTATATATATTATCGTATAAAATGATACAATCTGAAGAAATTCCATCTGTTGTTTTTTGCACAAAAATGTGATATACTATATATTATTTGTCGAAAATATAATATCATTATAAGGGGGTACCCCTATGTTTGGAGCCATACCTTGATCAATTCAAAAATTGTGTACCTGTATGTGATTTTTTCTTCATCGACATACATAATTTTATGAAATATTACAAAATGAAAAAAATTCATCTGTTATTTTTTGCAAAAAGTTGGATTTAGTACATATTCTTGGTCCAAAATGTTATGAAATTATAAGGGGGTACCCTAATGTTTGGAGATATATCATACTTAGATTTATGTTACAATATCATTTTATGTGTTGTATTTCCTCTATATGACTTGTTATCATAAGATAAATCAAAACAAATAAACATATTCATATCATCACTGAATTTGGAGGGTTCAAAAGCATACGATGGATATTTGTTATTTCTCAATTTTTAAGTTCTAGGGTACCTTTCTTCAATGTACTGTATCTTTAATGAAAACAAAATTACCTATCTATGTCTGCGTTCATTATGTCATTTTGACTATAATGTATAGAAAATAACCTTAAAATACAAAATTCATCTGTTAAATTCACGAGTAGGGACCCACCTTAAATTGTGTTTTGTTACGGGTATGCAACACACAGCAAGTGCATTTATCGTACATGTAATGCGCGTTAGCGCATTTCATGCGATAAATGCACTTGATGTGTGTTGCATACCCGTAACAAAACACAAATTATGACATTTATTCTATATATATGCACCATAGTTCTCTATTTCATTCTTGTTTTCTGAAATTGCTTTTTCATGGTAACAGGGTGACGTCAAAATTCATCTCGCCTCTGGTTCAGTTTGCAGGTTAGAACAGCCGTCGCGGCAAGTTTCTTTAGATCTTATGCATTGTGACGTCACGAGTGTTAATACACGAATTGCAGCACGTTCCTTTCAATAGTAACATCCCATGGACTTACATTGGCTGTGCATATATATGTATTTAAAATGCTTTCGGTAAATATAATTGATATTTTTTGGCAGAATCTAGGTTTTATATCAATTAATTGATTAAAACTGGAAAATTATTACAGGCAATTTTTTTTTTCAAATTCATTGTGTTAATTTGCCATATAATTGTAATTCTTAGTTTGCTTTTACTATTAATAAACAATATTATACAACAATTAAGTCAAATTATTAAAAATAAACATTTGAATAGCAAATGAAGATAAAAATATTGATGATTTAAAAATGAGACTGTCTTAAATAAATTTCCTGTTTCAGCTATTTTTTAAAAAATAAAACATACTTTCTGCCAAAAATATCAACTTATTAAAGGTTACTTTGAATACATATAACTCAAACGGACAAACTATGATATACCCCAGAACAGGATTGAATATCATAAATAATGTACATGTAATATCAGAATAATAGTAAAGATTTTCCAGAAATAAGTGTTTTTTAAAGTAAAAATTGAGATTTTCTCCCCCAAAATAGGGAAAAAATAAAACCATTTTCTTCTGGCTCATTTCACTTCATCACTTAAATACCATAAAATTAGAGGAAAACTCTTCTGCTTTAATTTACGAAAATATATTTTTTAAAAAATATTTACAGAAATAAGTGATTTTTAGATGAAAATAAAGATATTCCTCCAAAAATAGGTAATAATGACGACATTCCCTTCTTGCTTATTTCACTTGATCACTCATATACCATTTAATCATACGAAGCCTCTCTTATATTATGAAAATATGAAATTTTAAAATTATTCACAGAAATAAGTGATTTTTGCATACAAATTAAGTTTTTTGCCCCCAAAATAGCATAGAATTTGAATTTCAGATATCAAATGACATTCATTACCTTTCATAATAAGAAATAGCATCCTACCATAGCCAGAATGTGAAAATTTGGGCAGATTAAAAGGATTTATAAGTATTTTCTCAAAATAAGTGGTTTTTGCACAAAAAATACATATTTTGCCTCAAAATGCAGAATTTAATTAAGTATGCATTTCATATAACTTTAATTTGATCAGATAATTCATTATCTATATGAAAACAGCTTTCAGTCTTTAATTACACTCAGGATAATGAATTTATAAAAATTTTCCGGAAATCTGTTATTTTTAAACAAAAAAACAGGCATTTTACCCCAAAATGAAATAAAAATATACCGTACTTGCTTTGAAATGCAATGCCTGAATGAACCTAAGTAATTTCAGTTGGAAATATATTGTTACTATAATTTTGAGAAATCCTATATAGATTCAATAAATATTCTCCAGAAATAAGTGATTTTTGAATGAAAATTATGTTTTTTCCCCAAAATACCAAAATCATGACAAAATGTCAATAAAAAAAATATATAAACTCAAAGGGTATGAAAAGTTACACTAGAAAATAGCTTTCAATCATTGATTTCATAACGGATAAGGGTTATTTAAATTTATATACAAAAATAGGAGAATTCTAAATGAAAATATAGGTTTTTGTATAAAAACGACAATTTCGAGGCTTTTGCAAGAAATTAGAAATACAAAATATATCCCATTTGAGAGAGGAGACTTTAAAGTTATTTTGTACACCATCAATGAATGATCACATGCAATAGCGTTGAACTGAAAAGCTGTAAAGAGTCAAAATTACCTAACATTTCTGTGAAATTTTGCAAAATATCGACTTTTTACCCCAAAAAATCATACGAAAAGAAGAAATTGAGACTTAGAATTAATTTCATCTGAAAGAAGATCAAAACAAGTATACATTAACATGGTTTAATTTTTCAAATATCTATTCGAATAAAATTTATAAAATTTTTCCATTTTTCAGTGATTTTTGATCAAAAATACATGTTTTTCACCCAAAACTAGTAAAAGCCCCCTAGTTTAAGCGGGGCATGGCCCATTTCATATTCAGGGGACATCCCTTGAACAAAAAATCAGGGTCCCATAAATTCCCCCGGGGGTGCAGGTATTGCCCAACCAGCTCATGGTCTAATATTAAGTAAATTCCCAACAGAGACAAGACTATGTGCCCGGGGAGAGTAAGAATCCCCTCCTCGCCAGAAACACCCTATTAGTAACCTGCTAAATTCGGTGCGCTGGATGGTTCTAACCCAAAGTATCTTCCAGCATAGAGGACAACGATATGCTACCGTAACGATGTTTCCCACTCTCATGGTATGTTCAAAAATGGAGTGACAGAATCGGTCGCCGACAAATGTACCCTTGGTTCAGTAGTTTTTCGTTTAGTCTCCTTTGTTATAGGAACGAAGTCGTTGTAGTTTTTGCTTTGCCTATCAATTGAAATATGGATACACAATAGGCATAAGACGAAGGAATATGCAACCACCCAGGAAAGGAAATTCTTTGATGCTGAAGCCAAAGTCGTCACGTTTGTCGCACATCAAAATATCCATGTGACCACCCTCGTCAAAAGATAACAAGAGATCAAAACATAAAGCAGAATCAACGTCCTCCAGTGGCGTCCTTCTCCCCTAGCCAACACGAACAGACCGTGCTAAGGAAATCAGCAAGATTGAGAGCACGTCATCGACATATCTGTGTGTATAATTACATTGGAGCTCGAGTGCCTACCTCCGTGAGAGAGCGGACTGAACAAACTCGGCTCCCCATTAGTACAGAAAAACATCCGCAAAAAGTACAGCACAACAGCCTCCTATATAGGAACTTCCAGGATTCGCCGAAATATCATCCCCCAAACACCACAAATATGCAATCAATCAGAATGTTCAACTCTCCGATTACCTCTTCTTCTGTGTATCTATTATCAGAATCAGAATTTTCTTGCACAAAATGAGTTTAATTGTAACCCACAACTGTGCTTTGCAATTGTCATTTTTGCTGGTAAAAGCATTTCTAATAAGTTGTGAGATTCTTTCTTCCAAAGAGTAAAAAAATAGTATTTAAACTTGCCGAATTCAAGTGTTCTAAAGTTCCTTTGATATTGACAGTTTTTATGTCCACATTTGGTTGATACCACTCTATAGTAACGTTTGAAGACCGGTTTGATTACTAAAAGATTTCAGTTTTAAAAAATGGTCGATACAAATTCCGTGGAGCATGTTTAAGATCCAGCTAACATGTTATAGGTGTTGTGTGTATGGTGATTTATTGCATTTTTGGAAGACAGCTGTACAAATAAGGTTATTCTGAGTCTAATTTATTAGTGTCAAGCCAAAACTGGAGAAAACTGAATGTGGTTTACAATTTCCTCTACTGAATTAAAGAAGATCCTGACGTTAATCGCAACAGCACTCAGAATAGAGCACAAAATTGAGCATCGAAGCACCACTAGCAAGAGACTTTCAATGTTCTTGGAGTAAGGAATTTCAAGTTCTCTGGTTGCATATGGGTCTTAGATAACCAGACTTGAATCTGGTGCTCAGAGAGGATCGTACTTTGTTGAATTGGATCAAAGCAACAGCTCCAATTGAATTTTTTCTTTGGGAAAAGTATCAACCAGACTAAAGACGAGTTCATCTTTCTTTTTGTCAAACTGCTTGCATATTCCTTGCATGGATTCATCAATATTTTAAAATTTTGGAGCCATTTAAATGACTTTGGTTCCCAGTATTTTTGTCCTTTCTGTATACATACTGATTCACATTTTATCTATTTATGTTTTGTTTTTTAAGTGTTTTAAAAATAAAATGCATACAACTGGTTTAGATTCTTATACATGTACTAATTTAAAGAAAACACAAGCTCCCTTCATGTACCTCACAATTAAAGTGTTCCTCGTGTCTTGTAGAATTTTTGTGAAATACTCTCGTATATATAAAGGATGAGCAATGACAAAATGTTTTAAATCATGAAACAAATTCAAATATTAACTTTCTTTTAAATGACGAAAAATGTAGGCAAAGTTTGAGAATTTACTTTATTTAAAAAAAAATCATTCCAAGGAATGCATATGTCGCTTGCAAAACATAGCAACACTCAGGAATCACTTTTACAGGGTGTGACATCCAAGTGTGACAGACAGACGGACAAAGTGATCCCTAATGGCCCTGTCACACCTTCACTTTTTTTGGCCAACGCACGAGTAACGACCAAATAAATTTCCAACACGTCGAAGAACGTTGAGGTCGCTGGGTGATCGCTGGCTAGTCGTTGTGTGGTCGCTGGGTGATCGCTGGAGGACGTTGGCGTGCGCTGTGGTCGTCGGAGAATTTTGTGCATGCACAAAACCGCCGACGACTGCCCAGCGTCCAATCGTTAGTTGTGCAGTTGTTAGGAGGTCGTTGGGAGGTCGCCAGGCACACGATGGGCATGCGTTCCCGTGCGCTGTGCAGTCGTTGCGATAAAACGTTGCGAGGTCGCCGATAATTCCAACGACCATGTAACGACAGCGGAGCGCATGTCTAACGCGTACACAGCGACCCTCTGGCGATAGTCTTACGTCCTCAACGTGTGCCCAACGACATCCTTACGTCCTTTGGCGCGTGCATAACGTCTTGACAGCGACCCTAACGACCTGTTCATGTTAAGGTTCAAGGATACACCATCCGAACAACAAATCACTTCGGAGTCTCTCTCGTCGCCAAAATCGACGTCACGTTATCTATGACGTCACGAAAAAACGCGCCAAAATTGCATCGGCACTCTTATTATTTGACGCTGACTCACCTACGTCCTGAAACATGAACTAGTATTTTAGGGATTGTGATAAATAAAACTGTTGTATTTTGATAAGATTGGGACTTCTATCATTTTCCTTTGAATCTTGATTAAAAATTGATGTAAAACAATGTATGTTCATTCAGAGAAAAGGGACTTCTATCATTTTCCTTTGAATCTTGATTAAAAATTGATGTAAAACAATGTATGTTCATTCAGAGAAAAGGCTTACAGCGCATTCTGCCGCTCGCCGTCATCTCTACGAGAAAATCACGAAAGAATAATTTTATGCTTGTTTTATTTGTAAACAACCGTTTGATTTGTACCCGGGGTTAAAATAGCAATTGAATCTAATTAAAATGTGTGTGATGCTTTTTTTTACACGCGGGGTTGACACAAAATTGTACATTTTATTAAGAAACAACTCCTTAGTTTACATGCGGGATTTGGGTAAAACAAATGAATAGACTTTTCTATGTCTATATATATAGGAGTAGTGATATTTAGAACAGCAAGCATCACGATAAGGGCAAAGGGGGGGGAGTATTACTGCTACGTAGCAATTTCTCTCCGCTATGTGTAAGATTCGCCATGTATTATAAGCGAACCGTAATAATTATATTTTGAATTTATCGAACAGACGACTTTTCATGACAAATGACATAGTACCATAAGTCAAACCTTCTCAAAATATTTCCATTGCAGAGGAATCCCCATGTTAAGCGCCCGTTAGGCAAACGGATTTATAAACTATAATTCTGGTTGCCTACTATGACGTCACGCTTTAGTTTTGAAAGTACGGAGAATTTACCAACGTTCAGATACTTTTGACGTTATATCATGCAAAAGGCTCGTTATTAATGCTAAATGGGTAGTCTGATATTTAGTACAAATGGAAATATAAGTAATGACTGTCTTACTTTGGGTGTTCATGGTAGTATAATTCTGGTTGGACACGTGCAAATTTTCCGAAAATCGCTTCGCGATTCACGGAATTTGCACGTGACCAACCAGAATTATACTACCATGAACACCCAAAGTAAGACAGTCATTTCTTTAGTGAATCCTCCTTTTGAAGAAGTTCCCCTTTTTACATTATTTGTTCGTCTCCTTTTCTTACAATTTGCGAATATTCATGGACCTGTTATAAATCAATGATTTCAGGATTGTTGCCTAAATTTAACCCTCTCTCCGGCAGTAAATTATCATTACCGGTATACGTTTAATATAGGAATAGAAAGTAAATACATATTTCAAAATTACCAGTGGTGGATTCAGGTGGGTGCGGAGGGGGCGCCCCCTCCGGCAATGACCCCAAACTTTCCAAAAACATGTATATTTTTGCCCATTCTCAGTAAAAATCGGCAAAATTCGCCCCTTGACCCCCGGCAAAGGGGGCGCTGGATCCGCCACTGATTACCTAAAGGATATTTCGATCCTGAACAAGTCACACGGACCTTGAGGATGACCTTGACCCGCGTTGGATGCCATGATGCTGAATATCCCAGCATGTTTGATGAAAAAATGCGAATGCCGACTTACCTACATTATATGATCTCCATAAATACGTAAATGCAAGGAATACTGTTTTTATCGTCTAACATTGTAGTACACTGAAATTATTTTACAGTCAGGAAAGAATTTGTCATTAAACGCCTATAATTAAAAATATGTGCACGTAGACCAGTAAAAAAAGGAGGAAGGGGGGTGGGGGGTATGGAACGTTTATAATATTAATCGAAGATAGAACTCAGTTGCAGCATTGTTTTACTGTTATAAGTCAGTTAATTGCATTTAACATTGTCTATATGGATTTTTTTGTCAAAAATGTTTTAAAAAATCCTTTTAAATGTTTTCTGTTTTGAAACATAGATTCTTACAAATAGGTTTCAAAACGCCGAGCAATTATAGGGCGACGTCCTGGTTCAAAACGACGTTGTTCGTGCTATTGTTTACCCTTTCTTAGAAGAAAACAGATGTCATGCGGAAATACATATGATTTTTCATAAAAAAAACTATTTCAAAAAGATACTCTGTCACAAGGCCGATTTTAGCCCTTACCGGCTTTTCTCCTCATCCAAAACCAATGGATAGCAAGATACGATGTACTAAGCCAGTATATTATATATAACGTGTGATTGCACTTACATTCAAGTATTAATAATTTTCTTTGCGTATTCTTTTATCTGAATTCATTCTATTTCTTTATAATTCTATTCAGAAGATAAACATCTTGTTTTCATCGCCCCATTTCATTCTGGACCGTTTTTATTTCTTTATCAACTTGATTTGACGTTCAAATGACCAAATGCATCACGTGACGTCATTTGCTAAAAACTGTTGCAGGCGTTAATATTACTGATATAATGGGTAAATATTTTGAAATGGGTTACAGAATTCACATTTTGATCAGTTCTATTTCCAATTGATATATGGATGATAAATGGAGTAATTTAGATAAACGGTTCAGGAGATATAAATCCAAATAGAGCACGGAGGGGATATCTTGCCAGCATTTTGTAACAAAAGGGGGGGGGGTAAGGTCATAATTTTGTATCAAACTTAAAATTTTGTGCGATGATTGCTACATTTATTTTTATTGTTGAAAGATATGTTAACTTAGATTAAGATAGCAATTTTTCCGCTCATTGGCATGTTAACAAAGTACTTAAACCCGTCATTTACTGGTTGGACTTTAAAAATAATTACGTCAAGAATAGAGCCTAAAATGGTATAATATTTACTATTTCATAGAATTTGACTTACCAGCATTGATGTATTTTCTATTTTTTTTATTTGTTTTAGACCTTCTTTCGTTATTAAAAGAATGACCATATACATTCATGCATCAGGTTTAAAATAACAGGGGTCTATTGATGATATGATGCAAATTTGGGGAAAATTAAAGAAAAATTGGACATGTACTTCTTTAGAAGGTCATAAATTAAACTGAAGCTCGATGACATATACTTTGTTCATTAAAATACTATACATTACATTGTTCTCTACCAATAAAATCAATAAAACTTAACCTGTGATGTTTAATACTGTTTTGGGGGTGTTTTGGAAAGGGTGTAACCATGAACCTTAAATGTATTTTTATCTCAGTAATAAACCAAGTCTTGCTCTAGTCTAGATCTGAATATCATTAAGACAGTTACAGATAGCTCTTCTGAATCATCAGAATAACATCATGGACGTATTATTATACATGATGAGAAAAAAAAATGTAGTAAACGTCGAAAGTACTGGGTGAGAATGTGGATTGCCAGAAATCAAGAGTTGGGTATCTACAACCAACTCATGGTCGAACTAAGAACAGAAGATCAAGCATCATTCATTAATTTTCTTCGGATGCCTCCATTGATGTTTGATGAACTTTTGAGAATTGATGTTTGGGCACTTGTCCTCGTCCTCGTCATAGTGGCATCTTTCCTCTTCGGGGTCTGTTTCAAAATGACTGAGTAAATAAAAAACAGAAGTTTTAAAGATATTTTGATTCAATATCGATCAATTACTTGCACATTGTAGGTCGTTAAAAGGTCGCTGGCAAGTCGTTAGACAAACGTTGCAAGGTCGTTGAGCACGCGTTATAGAACGTTAACAGGTAAATTGTAAACTAATTTTATGCATTGGGAAGTCGCTGAGGTCGTTGGGGGAACGTTCCCCGTGCGCTAGAAGGTCGCTACGTGCGCTTTAAGAACGTTGCTCCATAATGAGTTTTCGGACCAAACCCCGACGTTCTTCAGCGTGTTGAAGGTTGTTACGCGTGTGTCGGCTAAAAAGGTGAAGGTGTGACAGGGCCATAAGTGTCGCTATGCTTTGCAGGCGACACAAAAATTGGATTAAGCATGATAAAGACACAAATAGGAAGGAGCGGGCGGGATTCAGTATGTGTATATACATTATGTTAGTTAAAAGGGCCATATTTACATAAAATTTTTTAGATTAAATTTTTTAGATTAAACATATTTTATTGATATAAATAACATCAAAGGGATTGGAAACAAGTTCTCTAACTTAGTTGAATTCCTCTCCCAAAAATAAAATAAAATTACAGAACGTGATATCTTATTTGATGTGCATCTCCATTCCTAGCTGCCATGTGTAGGAAAATCCCCATCAATGGTTTAAGGGAGAAGTTGTGATTTCAGTTGTTTAAAGGAGAAGTTGTGACTATTTTGAAAAGCAGGCTAACGAAAGAGAAAGTGAGCAACTTAGAGTCCACTCTGGCATGTTAATAAAAATATAAAAAAATGTCCACTCTGGCTTTAATGGTAGGGAACTAATTAATACACAAAACAATGACTATATACAGAGGATATCAGCATACATTTAATTGAAATACATAAAAAATTAAGACAAAAAATGAAACACTAGTACAATGAGACAGACACTTATCAAGGTCATCACATTTTCCCAAATAGAAATATTCAAGTTCTATTGTACATGCGTCTTTAAGATATATCCATTATTGACAGATCCATAGGATTATAAACATAAACGGTATGAAGTTATGAATTGACAGTCATATTTGCATCTGATACTATAATAAATGTTTTTCAAACAAGTTTTTGCAGCACTACAATGGATGCTTAGATATTCTAAACAGTAAAGTGGCGGATGATATGAATAAATAAGGCATAAGCAAAATTCAGAATGCAAGTTGATGAATAAAGTGGAAATAAATCTTTAATCTCCCCTCCAAAAAAAAACAAATATTGACATTATTTTATAGACAAACATGGAAATGAATTATGTAACAGCCTGTATATACATTCATGACACTTAAAAATTCAAGACATGAATTACATTCATGACATATATACTTACTGAATTAATGACATACATTTGCCAACATTTATCTCTTTGATCTAGCTATGCTTAAAATTAGAATCTTTAAAACACTACAACGAACATAAAAAATAAAACAATATGTATTAAACTTTGTGAAATATGAATGCCCTTGTTTGCAGCTTTCAGAGTAAAAGCATTAATTTTGTAAAATAGGTCAAACTTCTTTTTTGTATCAATCCACTCCAATCAATGACAAGCGAAAAAGTCCTATTCTATACCATTCAAAGATATGGTACATTTGAATTAACTATGTCTGAGGTAAAAAAATAAATATCTTTTTTGAAAAAAAAAATTGTCATATATATTCACCAAACATGGACTTTTTGTAATATATATGTACATTGGTTCATGATTTCATTTTTAATAAATATACAGACACTCTAATTGTATAATGACATTAATTTGAAGACAGACCATTTTGAAATTATCAAGCCTGGTGGATATTATTAATGAAGTTTATATAAAAAGTCAAACATACTATTACAATGTTCAAAACGTTATATATCTGTGATAAAAACAAACATTGGATCTCAGATCAGATTTTGTCATGTTGTCATTCTGTCTGATGTTAAAGGGGATAAAAAATTATTCAGCTTTGAGACATCTGATGTCTGACCATGTTAACAATGACAACAAAACTTTATATTTGAAATAGACTCTTAACAACTAAACATGGTATGGTCTGATTGTGAAGCATCAGTTTTATAATTGATGTAAACTTTATTATCAAAGGTATTGTCATAAGGAATCTGCATGTGAAATATCAAGGCCCTACCCTTAAAAATTCAAGAAATATGGCCAATTTCAATATTTTTGGAATGTAGGTCAAAGTTCATGGTCAAGATTAAGGTGACAGTCTCAACCGAAGGCCTTGTCACAAGGAATCCATGCTTCTTTCGGTTCAAGAGATATAGTTACCCTTGAAGTTATTGAGAAGGTCACTGCGTCAAAATTCAAGGTCTCATACGACAGGTCGTATGTAAAGAATGCAGATCTACAAGTGAAATATGAAAGCTATACCAATTAAGGTTCAAGAGACAAACAATGGTTAATCTGTTTAAAAAATATGTCAAATTTAAAGGTGACAAGTTCAAAGGTCAAGGAAAAAATATCATGCTTGCTTCATATTATCACAATCCAATTGTGCAACTTGTAAACAATCCTCTTATTTGCTCAATACATGCCATTCTCCTAATGATCTATCACCATGTAGTGACAAGAAACTACTCCAACCAGTTTTCTTCCTATTGCATGCATATTTGAAATTTCAAGATCAAATTTTATATTTTTGCTGTATGAGGTTAGTCTATTAATGATCTACCACATTGTAAAGTTACAAGTTGCTACTAGATCTTTTAAACATTTTACCCTATCAGCTTAAACACAAATTGTGTACTTGATATTTCAAGGTCAAAGGTCATGTTCAAGGTCAAATTTATTTCTACGTTGGACTCATCTCATTATGGTCTGTCACCATGCATACAGTTAAAAGTTGATACTCAAGATAGATTTCTTCCAACAGACTTAAACCCCCTTCACAATTGCCATAAGGCCACTTTACAACACTTTGAGATCAAACTATTTTAGTTTTGCATGATCTATCCCATATGTTGCACAATCTCTTGCAATTGCTGCACATATTTTAGTGGTTGCATCACAATAGTGGACATTCACACTATTCAGATATTGCCACCGATTGCGATCCAAATAATTGCAATGCAATGCATGAACATTAGTACGAACGTCACATAACGTTTTGTGTTATCTCACGAGTGATGCACGATTTTTAAAGTATGATGAATCACAGCTATCTATTCATTGACAAGTGTTTTGCGACCGTGAGACTGTTGCTAAACAAGTCGCAAGTAATCATGCAACGTTTTACAATCATAACACGATTTATCAGCTTCAATTTGCTATGATAGACCATTTTCTGATCTTGTTAGAAAGCACAAAATGTCAAAGTCAGCATCTTTTGGTGTTGTTTTTCATTATGACGTCACTGTTAAAAGACGCAATTCCACCAGTAGTGGCATAACAATGAAAAGGTGCGCTTAAATTGCCTACCTTGGACATTTTTCATCATTTTGTCAGCCATTATGAATTTTGGCAAGTGGCCTATAGTATACATACCCTGTACAAGTATCTCAGTCTCATTCACCGACCATGGATGGTGCATATCTTAGTCAACTCAAGAGAGCTTGAAAACAGGTTGTACACATACCTCTTTGACTTGCACATGCAAGCATTATTGCGATGGAATGCTTGGTAGCACAAGTGCAGCATGTCCACTGGCACTGGCAAACCTTCAATCGTACAATCACTTGATCATTCTCATGACACTCACTTTCATTGTACAACAGTCACATATAGATGCAAGATGTGATGTGTTTGCATCTCACAGAGGTCCCAATAGATCATGCTACCGTTGTGCAATTACTTTTTCATAAGTGATTATTTTGGCAACAGTTTACATTCCAAATCTTTTTTAGATGGCATCAATATTTTGTCGCTTCTGATGGTGCACCAATTGTGAAGGGGGCTTTGAACACAACAACTAAACCAAAATGTTGATGCAGACAGACAGATTGATAAACTGATTGAATGACAGATGGACTTTGCCATTTCACAAACTGATAATGCTTCACAATCCAGCCAAAATAAAACAAACATAGTTACATAAAACATAGAACACATTCCATATTTAGCGTTATTCATCACAAACCACAGTTTTTGACCATACAATGTCCATTTACTTACCCTTGAACAAAAAATGTGTTCACTTGTGTTTTTATTCTACTATGTGACAAAACTGTACATTTGAAAAATAACCATAATCATTCAAATTCATGCCGGGGTGAAAATTATACCTAAGGGTTAAAATTAAACATAAACTTGAAAATAATACACTTTATTAAGTTTGATACGTAAACATATTATAGACAATCTTTAGTAAAATATATTGATCATGTCTATGTATGTATAGCTAATTGTTCGAGAGACTCACCTCGTAAAAAAGTTCCCCGCGAGGGGTTTGACAGTAAGTGTTTTGAATACATTTCCCTGACATTGTCGCCATAGCACTTTCTATATAGACAACGTCAGACAGTGCATTAAGTTTATATATTGTTTTCATTTTCGTGCTTAAACATCGACGGCGGGTGCGGCTAGCCAACAGGGGATGCTTACTCCTCCCGGGCACCTGGTCCCACCTCTGGCTTGCTGGGGGTCCGTCGATGCTTAATTTTGTACTCTATTGTGAGTGCTGTTGAGATTATCGTCAGGATCTTCTTTAACTCATTCAGAAATCAGAAAAGAAAAACACACAAGAAAACCTAGTCTGCACTATGGGAATTTTTAAACTTTTACTTTTGATTGACCTCTTGTTAATCAATTTATACTTTACAATAAATAAAATAATAAACCACACATACATGTAAATCATATAGCTAAAACTGCACTTCAGTATGAATTGATTCAATATTGATAAACATTACACATGTTTATCAATACTGTAATACAAGTAATAAATTCAAATCAGGGCTTCTTATTCACAGCAAGATTGGAAGATACTATTATATTATATAATAGCTAAAAGATTGCCATTAAAAATGCTTGCTAAAAGTCAGCAGTCTGTTTCACAAAAATACTTAGTAACAATTTCAGGAATTTTCATAATTTATGATTGTTCAGTTCTACTAATTTACTTAAATTTGAGAAGTTTTGTTTTTGAATTTATATTTAGTATGTTGAAATGATAGTAGAGACCATGATACAATCTAAATAGAAAACATTTTAACCTTTTATTAAAGGAAGAAAGTTACGAAAATTCCTTAAAATTTTCGTAAGAAATTTCGTGAAACTGGGCACAGGAATACATTTCTATGGCATGTTGTCATAATAGTCAACTAATGCTCTTTCCACATCCATCTCATTCTTCTCCAGGTAATACTTGGCTATTTCAGTATTATCACAGTCAGTTATGTCCAGGAAGTTACTAATGAGCATGCTCGTGACCTGATCCACGGCGTCATTACAGGAAGTGCCGAAACTCGTGTCTTCTCCTGTGGGAAAGTAAACGAAATGTCAAACAAACAAAAAACGAAAAGCTCATGAAAACCTTATCAATGTAATACTTGTTTCTTAATAGGGTTTAATCTATCAGTTATATATCAGCATCTAATAAAGTATACCTGTCCTCTCTCCCTCTTTAGGAGGGAGTCTGCCTCTATTAGACCTCATCTCCCTCCTGAAATTAAAACCTCCCTCTTTGGAGGCAGACTCCCTCTTTTGGGTCATCAAAATAGCAAGAAATGTACACAATGGACCATTTTAAATAATTTCCCAGAATACAAGCTTTGTTATTTCATCCTGAAATTACTTTTAATAAAGGTGGAATCTCATGAAGGAGTGAAGAATGAAAAGATACCAAGGGTTTCCAATTTGGATAATCATAGCTGTCTTATCATATAAAATCATTGAGTGGACCCTCTTGATTATCAGTTTATTCAGATATAAAGTAATTGTTACTGTTATAGAGGTTTCCTCATAATCAGGGATTTTCTGAAAGAGTTATAATGAACTAAAATGTAGGAAATTGAAAATACCCACATCATCCCTCCTTATTTTGACCATGTCTCGACATTGATACAATCACCTGTAGAGCTATCATATCTGTCAACTCTCCCTCTTTTGGAGGGAGACTATACCCTCTTTTTCTCCCTTGAGGGAGACCAAAATCCCCCTCTTTTTTGCCCAATCACCCTCTTTCTCCCTCTTTTGGCATGTTTACATATTAAGGTGAATAACTCTAAATAGCGATATTCAGAGCATTTCATGAGAAATTGCATGACAAAATGCAAGAAAAGATGCATCATTGTATAGAATGCAATAAATTACTGATACATGTTTCATAGTTTATAAATGTTTTTGCATTGAAATGTCAGCACAATAAATTATCTGAAAATTGGTTTTGCACTAAATTTTGCGATTCATTAAAAATGTAGCAAAATGGGTTCACGCACAATCTCCTTCTTTTTCAAGTGCCAAGGAGGGAGATCTACCTCTTTTAAGGTTTCAAAATTGACAGGTATGAGCTATTAATATTGTATTATTTCAAAGAAGTCTGTGAGACTTTATATGCATCCTCAGTATGGAAAGGAAAACAAATGTCACTTCTCATTACGCTAGACTAAAATACACATGTCTGTAACCTTTATACATGTACTAAAAAAGGCCTTGACATTAAAGATGACCTTGACATTTCCAAATTGTAATTGACTTGCAGGTTTCACAAACATGTAAAATAAAAAATTACAGTAACACACATTTCTTTCAAGGAGATATATAAAGTTTTGCATGTAAGCAGACGTTTTTTGATTTACCGTAAGCATATGACTGAGAGTGAGGGATCTGCGTCTGATTGGCTGAAATATCAGTGTCATCATCAGGGAAGGCAGGGTTACTGGCTGTCTGTCGTAACTCCGAGTACGTCACTGGGGCAGGTTCGCTCACCTATATAGAAGACATACAATACAGTATGTATCAAAATTTATCACATGATACACCCCTAATTCAGTTACATAAAGCCATTTCATAAATAAATGTTATGATAACACGTTACATATCACTTTGGATGCCTTGTCATTGGATCAAGCGCTCCAGATTATTTGTGACATCACAATAGAAACAGCAATGTTGGTGCATTATTTGCAAGAAATGAAGCCAAAATAATAACATTTCGATGTTATTTTGATAAATTTACATTGTATTTCATCTGATAAAACGAATGTCAAATGATGTTTCTATTCATACCATATTTATGAAACTTGTCAAGGCTTGCCAATGCTAATAAACCATAAACCACCAAAGGCGGTAAGGCCGGATTGCGAAGTGTTTGTATTAGATGACGTATACATTTTTGCGCAGACAGAAAGGACAAAGGTCATTAATACTATTGTGTAATGAAAAAAGCTATGGTCATAAGGAATCTAAATGTGAAATATCAAAGGCCTACCCCTTATAGTTCAAAAGTAGGTCAAAGGTCAATGTCAAGTTCATTTGATCAAAAGTCATGATATCAAATGAAAGGTCTAGTCATAAGGATTCTACAACTGAAATATCAAAATCCTACCTCTTATAATTTAAAAGAAGGTCAAAGGTCAATGTCAAGGTCACTAGGTCAAACGTCATGATATTTAAAAATTAAAGTTCTGGTCATGAGGATTCTACAACTCAAATATCAAAATCCTACCTCTTATAATTTAAAAGTAGGTCAATGTCAATGTCAAAGCCATTTGATCAAAAGTCAAGATATCAAATGAAAGGTCTGGTCAAAAGGAATCTACATGTGAAATATCAAAACCCTACCTCTTAAAGTTTAAAAGTAGGTCCAAGGTCAATGTCAAGGTCACTAGGTCAAAAGTCATGATATCAAATTAAAGTTCTGGTCATGAGGAATCTATATGCAAAATATCAAAACCGTACCTCTTATAGTTCAAAAGTAGGTCTAAGGTCAATGTCAAGGTCAAAACTCATGATATCAAATGAAAGGTCTGGTCATAAAGATTCTGCATATGAAATTTCAAAGCCATAGCCTCTATAGTTCTTGAGATATAGCCCAGATTTATTATTCTTAAAAGTAGGTCAATCTCCAAGGTCAAGGTCACCAGGAAAAAACTTTAGGTATCCATGGTGAGGTCTTGTGACAAGGAATACATATGTGAAATATAAAAGCCGTATCATTTACCATTCAAAAGTTATGGCCAAGATTAAAGTTTTCTTAAAGTAGGTCAAACTCCAAGGTCAAGGTCACAAGGTAAAATTTTTTTGTATCCATGTAAAGGTCTTGTCACAAGAAAAACACAAGTGAAATATAAAAGCCCTATCACTTACCATACAAAAGCTATGGCAAAGGTTAAAGTTTTTCAAAAGTAGGTCAAACTCCAAGGTCAAGGTCACTAGGTCAAAGTTTGTTGCTGTGTTTGATTTGTCTCATCATGGTCTATCACCAAGTTTTAAGTTGCTCCTCCAAACAGTTTTCTCTCAACGGACTTAAACGCAACACTTTAACCAAAATGTTGACGCACTGATGGACTGACTGACTGACGGACAGACAGACGGACTTCGCCATTTCATAGACTGGATTTTGCTTCGCCATCGGGCCAAAAAATGTAAAAACACACTACTCGTTTAATGAATATGGTATGAAATAGAAAATCTTTATGATATGAAATAAAAATTCTTGCAATCTCATATAATTCTAACTTGAATGTGTAAAATACTCCTTGAAAAAAGCCATTGTAAAAAAAGTAAGTATCAACAAGCAAGTGTATTGTAAGCAAAAACTTAAGTACCCAACTGGCTGACAATGATAATCTTATACACCAAAACCCAGATCAATACCTACGATACTAACACAAAAAAAAAACTAATAAGGAGAGCTTGAGACATGTACTTTATATTGTTCAAAAGCAGACAGACCACAACCCGTCAGAAAGACAATTTTCTGGCTTGATTGGTAATTGCTTACAAATAGAAATGCTTTCAAATTGATATTTCAATTGACATAATACTACATGTACATGTATATTAAAATTTCATATTTTATACCATGAATTTTGACCTAGTGACCTTAACCTGCTAATGTAATTCAGAAACATGGATGTGACATAAAAGTAGTACATTGTATACACACTGTTATACTGAAAGCAGGGTCAAGGTTATAAGGTCAACCATTGTTACCGATACATGGATCTTGTCGCAAGGAATAAACATGTGAAATTGTTAAACATAAAATATTACTTACAATTAAAAAATCCTGCCCCATGTTTAAGTTTTCTTCCTAAAGGCAAATAAACAAAGGTGGACTGACAAAAATTCATATGACATTGCTCAAAATATTTTATTCTTGGGGCATAAAATCCTAAACAGGGTCATATTTTTATACCATAGGAGATAAGGCTTTAATATTTCACATGACCAGCAGAGCTTTCAATTTGAGCATTAAGTTTTTCATTAAGTGGCCTTGACCTTGGACTTTGAGCTTCTTTGTTTATTTCTGCTTTCAAGATTTGTAACAGTTATCTTTCTGATAAGTTTTGTTTTTTTACCTGCTATTTTTTCTTAGATAGAAATATAATACATTATAAAGTACAGTTATACCTGTTTTCAAGGGATTGTCATATTAAGGTCACATAAGACAGGTGGTCTCTTAATAAAGGTTTATTAACATGAAAATTGTTTAATAGAGAAATTAAAGACATGGTCATATAAGACAGGAAGTCTCCTAATACAGTGGGTCACTGTAAATGAATTTCTCTTCCCATTGGAGACTTTGAGATGTAATACGACACATACGATATAAAACACAACATTATTTACACCTACTTGTTGGTTAGACTTTGGTTGATCCTTCTCTGGCATATGTAACTTCTGTAATCTCTGCCACATTAGCTTGTCCTCCTTCTTTTTTGTCTATGATATAAACAAATGTAAGTTTAGACTGTCAGGATTTCCTGACTCTTGTAATTCATTGTGAAATTCTGAACAAATATTTCTGATAATTTTAAAATGTATAAGCCAATCACAGCCTTGTTACTGATAGGTTTCAAACTGGTTAAATGAAGAGTCTGATTATCAAAATATAAACTGTTTTACATTCTGCAGATCCTTAAGTTTCATTGTTCAATGTTTTCTTCAGTCTGGAGATGAGGCAGATTTTGGCCCTTACAGACCTTCTCTGTTAAAGTTAAATGTAAGATTTGCTGAAATTCCATGCCTTTACTTGTGCAGCTGCTGGAGAGATGTCGCAACTTGTCAATGTCACATGTCAAAACCTGTCACTTGTGTCACATTATACAATTATTGACTTTTGATGAGGTCTACTCGTGACTATACAGACCTGGCCAGGTATTGGTTGACCAAGGCCGAAGGCCTAGGTTAACCAATGCCTAACCAGGTCTGCATAGTCGAGAGTAGACCTAAATCAAAAGTCAATAACTGCTTTATTAAATTATCAGGATTTTATTAACATTTGCATTGTAATGATACATGAAGTCAAAGATCTAACACTACAAAAATCAACGCATGCCCTGGTCATGCACGCGCTAATCCCGAATAGACCACTTTGGAGCGTTAGCGGTCAACTCGATCTGAGGTACAACCTATCAAACAGCGTCTCCACCAATCAGAAATAAGCAAAATCGGCAATAATTCCTGATCATTTTACAAAACAAGATATTATGTAGTTATATATGTTGACAGATCATAATGTCAGTGTGAAAAGTCCACAGACAACAGATATAGATTAAACCAAAAAGTATATATAAGGCTTGCACTTCATAACATTTGCTTAATTTCTCTCGACCTTGCTACAAAATACTCCAGATCTCATGGCTTCCCCACAACTACGATTAAGCCATCAGTTGTACAAATCAGATCTTAATTTGTAAATTGGATAGGTTAAGATCCTACCACCATTGAACTACAATTTCATGTACAATATTAGTCAGCATGGTCAGGTACTTTTGCCAGCTCTTACCTCATTGGCTGGTATGTACGGCACTCCTCTTTCCTCACAGCCACAATATTAGTCAGGTACTTTTGCCAGCTCTTACCTCATTGGCTGGTATGTACGGCACTCCTCTTTCCTCACAGCCACAATATTAGTCAGGTTCTTTTGCCAATTCTAACCTCATTGGCTGGTATGTATGGCACTCCCCTTTCCTCACAGCTACAATATTAGTCAGGTACTTTTGCCAGCTCTTACCTCATTGGTTGGTATGTACAGTACTCCTCTTATCTGACAGCTACAATATCAGTCAGGTTCTTTCCCCAGCTCTGACCTAATTGGCTGGTATGTACGGCACTCCTCTTTCCTCACAGCCAAGATATTAGCCAGGTACTTTTGCCAGCTCTTACCTCAATGGCTGGTATGTACGGCACTCCTCTTTCCTCACAGCTACAATATTAGCCAGGTACTTTTGCCAACTCTTACCTAATTGGCTGGTATGTACGGCACTCCTCTTTCCTCACAGCCAAGATATTAGCCAGGTACTTTTGCCAGCTCTTACCTCATTGGCTGGTATGTACGGCACTCCTCTTTCCTCACAGCTACAATATTAGCCAGGTACTTTTGCCAACTCTTACCTCATTGGCTGGTATGTACGGCACTCCTCTTTCCTCACAGCCAAGATATTAGCCAGGTACTTTTGCCAGCTCTTACCTCATTGGCTGGTATGTACGGCACTCCTCTTTCCTCACAGCTACAATATTAGCCAGGTACTTTTGCCAACTCTTACCTAATTGGCTGGTATGTACGGCACTCCTCTTTCCTCACAGCTACAATAATAGTCAGGTTCTTTTGCCAACTCTTACCTTATTGGCTGGTATGTACGGCACTCCTCTTTCCTCACAGCCAAGATATTAGCCAGGTACTTTTGCCAACTCTTACCTTATTGGCTGGTATGTACGGCACTCCTCTTTCCTCACAGCTACAATAATAGTCAGGTTCTTTTGCCAACTCTTACCTCATTGGCTGGTATGTACGGCACTCCTCTTTCCTCACAGCCACAATATTAGCCAGGTACTTTTGCCAGCTCTTACCTCATTGGCTGGTATGTACGGCACTCCTCTTTCCTCACAGCTACAATATTAGTCAGGTTCTTTTGCCAACTCTTACCTTATTGGCTGGTATGTACGGCACTCCTCTTTCCTCACAGCTACAATATTAGTCAGGTTCTTTTGCAAACTCTTACCTCATTGGCTGGTATGTACGGCACTCCTCTTTCCTCACAGCTACAATATTAGTCAGGTTCTTTTGCCAACTCTTACCTCATTGGCTGGTATGTACGGCACTCCTCTTTCCTCACAGCCACGATATTAGCCAGGTACTTTTGCCAGCTCTTACCTCATTGGCTGGTATGTACGGCACTCCTCTTTCCTCACAGCTACAATATTAGTCAAGTTCTTTTGCCATCTCTTACCTCATTTGCTGGTATGTACTGCACTCCTCTTTCCTCACAGCGTTTTTTACGAATAGTCTCCCTTACTCTGCTGATATTCTCAAAATGCTCTTCATCATCTGCCACTGGTACCTTTATACCTTAAAACATTTTAAACAGGCTTTTACTTTTCTTTTTAACTATACTTTAGACTTTCTGACAACTTCATGTTGGAGTAACTTAAATGGAAGTTAAATAACAAAAACCTTTATTCAAGGACTGTACTCGCCATTGGAACCTAAGTAATAATTCAGGGATATATTATTGAAATCAATGCTGAGGGCAGGAGGGTATGTCCTGGACAAGGTCTTAATAATTCATTCTTATTTCACCTTGACCTTTAATCTATAACCTTGGTTCAAAATTATTACAAATGATCCAGACAAGGTTTTACCTAATAAGTTTATTATAGGTGACCTTTAAGCCTTTGAACTATGGCTTTGGATCAAGATCATGACACATCCTTGGGTCCGAAGAAAAAATTCTGTGAATTAAGACTGAAACCCATGCTGAGGGGAATAAGTTAAGCCCCAGACAAAGTTTACTCACAGCCTATTGTGACCTAGACAGTTGACCTTTGTCCTTTGATCAAGGTCATGACACACTCTTGGGACTTATAAAAATTCTGTTCAATACATTGTATCATTTAAATCGATGCTAAGGGGAAAAAAGTTATGCCAGGACAAGGTTTACCCATAAAGGCTTTATGACCTTGACCATTAACCTGTGATTTTGGATCAAGGTCATGGCAAAGCTTTGGGTCTTTTAAAAGTAATGCTTTGAAATTTTATTGAATTAGATGCCCCGTACAAGCTTTGACAAATAGACAGAGTGAATGACAGACACTCTGACGATTCCTATATCCCCCCCCCCCCCCCCCCATTGTTTAGGGTGTATAACCATTATTATTGAGCCTCCTTAAATAACCAAAACCCAAATAAAAAAGACAACAAACCTGTATCATGAGTGTTCTCATTAAGGTACGATGTGGGACTAGCCGTCCATGACCTTAATGCACTCTTTCCCTTGGCGTTGATGTTAAAGGAGATGATATATTCTATCATGGCCCGCCTGTTGTCATACACCACAAACTCATTGAAATCCTTTGGACAGCCCTGAAAATAAAAACATATAAAAACAAGCTCAAGGTAGAGTTCACTAAGTAAGAGTTTAATATGAAATGTTTCATTTTACTGCTAGAGACATGTGCTTCTTAATTTCCTGTCATCAAATTAGACCTAAATTTCTAGAACTAAGGGGTATCTCCCTCATTGCATAGCTCTGTCCTTAGCTAGGTTTCCGCATAATTTTTTCGGTCATGTTTAGAATTAAGCTCCTTGCACCAACCCTCCAACGGTTTTTGGCCATATTTTTCACTTAAATACACTTCTGAATAAACCCTACACAAAATTTGGAGCCTCACATTTTGAAAAGAGGAAATTAAAGCTGTGTTTTGTAGGTGACATCTTAACTTCTTATAAAAGGTGAGGGTTCAATGTCAAATTAACAAAGACATGTCAAATGTTTTGATATCAAAATGTACTATTTTTCATTAAGATTACCTCTGAAATATGAAATATTTTTCTTTCCTATAGAAATGAATTTCTAAACCTCTAAATTTACAATAATCAAAAAAAGGGGTAGGGCCACGAGACCCCTAAATCGGCCCTCGATTTTTCTGTAGAAATAAATTTCATGGGGATTACTTGATATCTTTCATGAAAATACACCAATGTTTACTGCTTTTAATGAAAAGAAAAATATCACCAAACATAGTGCCATATAACTGTAATGACGTCATTAAGTGACGTCATTTTGACGTTATTGACAAAATATGGCGAAAATTGCTTGGAATTTGTCTTTTGTGGAAGAATTCAATGTGGCCGCATGCGTTAACTGAGATAAAACGTTTATGACAACACGATATAATGATAATCTTTCACATATAATTTTTTCATCCTAGTTAATGCATGTGGCCATTGCTAATTTTATAGAAATATGTAGTTTTTGCATTAATTTCGCGGAATATAACCAATTTTGGTGTTTTCAAAGGGGTAAAAGCTATTGAAAAAACGCAATGTTTACAAAAGATAGATTCATGATTCAGTAGAGAAAGTTTCAAAATGTCAAATCACAGTTAAAAATTCTATGAAGTACAATTTTCAAAATAAAGCCTACGCTCACGCAGCAAGATACGCCCGTTGGGATTTTTTTCACAACACCAAAATATCTAAGTCCCATAACTCCATAAGGACAAATTGGATGAACCTTAAAATCGAAAGGCGGCTTCCTCTTCAAAGTCTAATCAAAATGTACAAATATCATGAAAATCTGTTGACACATATTCAAGTTATTGCGTTCCATGCACCTATATTTTGCCCTTTGCTTAACATGTATGTGCATATAACCCCCCCCCCCCCCCCCATTACACATAATTTCTGGATTAAGTGACAAAAAATTCAAGAACCCGTTATATATGTGAAAGAACATCCTTTCTACTTGAAGTATACAAAATTTCAAAACATTTCAACCAGAAATAGATTTTTAAATAATTTTTAACTATTTTAGTATATTTTCACTGTATTTTAAAATATCTAAGTCCCATAACTCTGTAACGACATATCGAATGAATCTGAAAATCGAAAGGCGGCTTCCTCTCCACAGTCCAATCAAAATGTATGAATATCATGAAAATCTGTTGACACATATTCAAGTTATTGCGTTCCATGCGCCTATATTTTGCCCATAGCTCAACATGTATGTGCATATAACCCCCCCCCCCCCCCCCTTCCTATTACACACAATATCTCGCTTATGCGACCAAAAAATTAAAAACCCGTTATATATGTCAAAGAGCATCCTTTCTACCTTAAGTATACAAAATTTCAAAACATTTCAACCAGAAATAGATTTTTAAATAATTTTTAACTACTTTAGTATATTTTCACTGTATTTTAAAATGTCTAAGTCCCATAACTCTGTAACGACATATCGAATGAACCTGAAAATCGAAAGGCGGCTTCCTCTTCACAGTCCAATCAAAATGTATGAATATCATGAAAATCCGTTGACGCATATTCAAGTTATTGCGTTCCATGCGCCTATATTTTGCCCTTAGCTTAACATGTATGTGCATATAACCCACCCCTCCCCCCTTCCTATTACACACAATATCTCGGTTATGCGACAAAAAAATTAAAAACCCGTTATAAATGTGAAAGAACATCCTTTCTACTTGAAGTATACAAAATTTCAAAACATTTCAACCAGAAATAGATTTTTAAATAATTTTTAAATATTTTAGTATATTTTCACTGTATTTTAAAAATCTAAGTCCCATAACTCTGTAACGACAAATCGAATAAACCTGAAAATCGAAAGGCGGCTTCCTCTCCACAGTCCAATCATAATGTATGAATATCATGAAAATCCGTTGACGCATATTCAAGTTATCGCATTCCATGCGCCTATATTTTGCCCTTAGCTTAAAATGTATGTGCATATAACCCACCCCCCTTCCTATTACACACAATATCTCGGTTATGCGACAAAAAAATTAAAAACCCGTTACATATGTCAAAGAACATCCTTTCTACTTGAAGTATACCAAATTTCAAAACATTTCGACCAAAAATAGATTTTTAAATAATTTTTAAATATTTTAGTATATTTTCACTGTATTTTAAAAATCTAAGTCCCATAACTCTGTAACGACAAATCGGATGAACCTGAAAATCGAAAGGCGGCTTCCTCTCCACAGTCTGATCACTATGTATAAATTTCATAAAAATCCGTTGACGCATATTCAAGTTATTGCGTTCCATAGGCGGACGGACAGACGGACGGACGGACAGACGGACAGACGGACAGACGGACGGACTTCGCCATACCATAATACGTCCCGTCAAACGACGGGCATATAATTAGGGCCAATATCGGGCTTCGTGGCCCTATCCCTTTGTTCAAGGTCAAGGTCACAGAGGTATATGCATGTGCAGATGAATTGTGAGAAATTTAAATACCCCCTCTTTCCCCCAAAGAATGGTATTAAAACTCTCAGACTGTTTGCTTAAAGTTGATGCTCATTATGATAGGCATATACTTTGATGTAAATGTATGATACAATGCTAAAATTGCGATAAAACAACTTTCTACTTACTAAAACTGAATCATAGAATCTCCATTCACCTGGCTTAGGGTTCTCTTTTTCAGGTTCACGCTTAAGTGAAGTATCATTTTCTCCAGCTGAGAAACACTGGAAACAAAAGAAAATCTGTTTTATTGTTTCTAATAAAAAAATATTACCTGATTAAGAATTTGTATTACAATTCAATTTATTGATTTTCATAAACATACAACTCTCACAACACATCTATTCAAACACTCACATACTTCAATCATATAGTACACTCACAACATATCCATCCAATCACTCACATACTTCAATCATACAGTATACTCACAACATATCCATCCAATCACTCACATACTTCAATCATACAGTATACTCACAATATATCTATTCAAACACTCACATACTTCAGTCATATAGTATACTCACAACATATCCATCCAATCACTCACATACTTCAATCATATAGCACACTCACAACATATCCATTCAAACACTCACATACTTCAGTCATATAGTATACTCACAACATATCCATTCAAACACTCACATACTTCAGTCATATAGTATACTCACAACATATCCATTCAAACACTCACATACTTCAGTCATATAGTATACTCACAACATATCCATCCAATAACTCACATACTTCATACATACTCACAACACATCCATTCAAACACTTACACACATCATACATATACATGTTGTATACTCACAACATATCCATTCAATAACTCACATTCTTCATACATAGACATATAGTATACTCACAACATATCCATCCAATAACTCACATACTTCATACATACTCACAACACATCCATTCAAACACTCACACACTTCATACATATACATGTTGTATACTCACAACACATCCATTCAAACATACCACACATATGGTATACTCACAACATATCCATTCAAACACTCACACACTTCATACATATACATGTTGTATACTCACAACATATCCATTCAAACATAATAGTTACCATACTTTAAGAATACTCACACCATATCCATTCAAACACTCACATACTTCAATCATATAGTATACTCACAACATATCCATTCAAACACTCACATACTTCAATCATATAGTATAATCACAACATATTCATTCAAACTTTTGCACACTTCATACATATTCATCCAATCACTCACATACTTCAATCATATAGTACACTCACAACATATCCATTCAAACACTCACACACTTCAATCATATAGTATACTCACAACATATCCATTCAAACACTCACATACTTCAATCATATAGTACACTCACAACATATCCATTCAAACACTCACACACTTCAATCATATAGTATACTCACAACATATCCATTCAAACACTCACATACTTCAATCATATAGTATACTCACAACATATTCATTCAAACTTTTGCATACTTCATACATATTCATCCAATCACTCACATACTTCAATCATATAGTACACTCACAACATATCCATTCAAACACTCACACACTTCAATCACATAGTATACTCACAACATATCCATTCAAACACTCACATACTTCAATCATATAGTATAATCACAACATATCCATTCAAACACTCACATACTTTCATACATGTATGTCCCATAGATTTTCCCATGATTTCCTTCATTCATAGTGATCTCTGCACATGAATACTAAGTAATAAATCACACCCTAACCTGTAACCTGAGTTTGTGAAGAATTAGCCTTACCTTCTGTGTACCTAATATAACTCTACACTTGAGTAAGTAGGCTTCCTCCCCACCTTTACAATCTGAGTTTGTGTAGTGGACACATTTCAAAGGATTATCACTGTAATAGTTATAAATAATCACTGCAATGTTTATCAAATTTAATGTTTGTCAAAATTTACTATTACATGTATTAGTATAAGCATTGATATAAATGCTAGCTAGATCAATTCTAAATTAGAGCTGCATTTTCCTTGTACTTTGAAATTCTTGTCTTGATCATAAAGATAATAGATGACACTGTACCTGAAGTAGATACCCTTGCCAAAAAAGCCCATTCTACTAAGTCTCTGATCCAGTCCCTCCTCACAGATATTTCTTTTGTTCACGGTTGTACCGTGATACAAGTAACGTACATTTAGATCAAAACCTGTAAAACAAAATAATATCAATAAGAAAAGTCTGACTAAGTCTACTGTAAACAATTAGAAATCTGTAGAGTGTTTGAAATAGAATCTGTTTACATGATGTCACAATTGACCCTTCCGATTGCAGGAAAATAATGCAAAGTTTCATGACGTCACAATGCTTTTACCTTGGACAAACAAGCTTCGAACCTCGGTCAAACATCGAAATTGCATTGTGACGTCATGGATTTCTAAAAATTTTCCCGTGTTCGGAAGGGTCATTTATATCGAATACCATCATAAATGTATCTACTAGCTTGTCCTTAAAAAGAGAACTTACCTTTATGCCTCCGTTTAATCAGGTCGTCCATTTCAGATTTGAATCTATCCAGTAGATGCACATTCTGTAGCCTTGTTACCTGTACTATGTCTACACCAGCACCTTGTAGCTCCTCCTCAATCTGATCATACTCTGACTGACCAGGATGAAGTTCTACCAATATAAAAGAAGCCGCAGCATTTCTAAGCTGAAAAGAATCTTGACTCCAACTAATAGGAATTCCATCGTTATCAAATCTTGGAGGTCTATGTCTGTCCCCACAACTATACTCTTCTGATGCACGATTTAATCTTCGTTGCATTTCATGTCCCTGCTTCATATGTTCAGCTTCATTTCTGTCTATTAAACCTCGTTTTACAAGTTCTTGAATTTCTCTTGCTTGTTCATCCTCATCTTCAACTTCTAAGCTTCTACGTCTCCTTGGTAACTCTTTTTGAGCACCTTGAATTTTCATTTTTTCCAAGTGTTCTGCCAGTTCTTTAGCTTGCTCATCCTCGTCATATTCAGGACATTGTTTTGACATAATAGCTTGTCTGATATTCTCGATTTCCTCTGATTCAGCACTGTTGTAACCCACACTTCCACTCATGCTTATGTTCCCCCAGGTGTCTGTGGCAGGAGTTAGATGCCCCTTTGTGATTTCATTTGAGCCTGTAGATGGCTTATCTGGTGAGCTTTGTACATTTGACACCACCTCACACCTCTGCCATCTGTCAGCTAGCACATGCTCAGTGGTCTGTTTAGGTTGCCTGAAAATTCAAAATAGTTTTATATCAATGTTTTATGACTGCATAATTGAGCATATTAAAATGACTAGAAACTTGTAAATAAAATATGTTTGATACTTTATTCATAAGTATAAGAGACATATATATGCATGCAGTATTGTCGTGTTATCATAATTTAAACTACATGTATTAATTTGACATTTTAAGAGAACTTAATGGAGATCGTAAAGTTAATGTTTTGGATTTTTTTTTTTTTTGTAAACATGTTCAACTATGGTCAAGATACACAAGTTCGATTGTCCAAAGTCCAGACACTCACATCCTAATTACCCCTCAATTAATGGAACCTGTGTGTAACATTTCCAAAGTGTGCAAGATCATTGTCTAGAGAAGTTACGGTACAGTTTCATTTATCTGATTCAATAATTGGGTTAACGCAAGGGTAAATGTCAATTGGTTGTACATTGCTTGTTTTCAAGGTTGGAATATTGGTTTATTTAAAAAAAGATGCTTTAAGCCAAAGGCTAATCACTGCTATTAGGTTAACAATGATACCTGTAATTACCACATTAAGTCAACAAAGGTGAATATATTACGAAAATAAAGCCATTACCCTGTAGAAAACAGGCAATATCTTTTAAAGTGATGGATCTGCCGTCTTTCATGGATGGTAAATTTGGCACTTTTAAGTTTGGCGATTTTATTGCATTTGCCAACAAAGCCAGAGTTTCCAATCCGCCAAAATTACCCGATATACGGTATTGTCTACCATATCACAATAATAACTTTTATTGTATTACATGATATATTCATCATACAATGGAATATTAAAACTGAAAAAGTATAAATTTTATATCAAAATTTGTTTTTCAACAATTTTACACTTCCATAGTGGACTTCATGAAAAATCACATGCCAAATACCATAGGCTACAAGAAATTTTGTAAGGCTAGTAGAAACTGTCTATTAACAAACTACACTACTGGCTAGTGGAACTATATCTTTGCCCTAGAGGTTCAAAAACAGTTTTCTTTGCATGAACTAATTTTAAAGTAATAATAGATAAGATACTTCTGTTTAACAATACTGGAACAAGTGGATATATTTCTCATAATTTACCTGATTTTGGACAAAAACTATATGCCCCCCAAATCTCCGTTAAGGAGGCATAAATACTTGATTTCACAACTTTTCTAGTTGACAAATATTCAAAAATCCAAAATCGATTTACTTTACGAAATTGAGGATTTATTTAAATGCTCAAAGCTTATTATCAGTTATTGACACTCTGTATAAGTACGGCACCTTTTGTTGGATATCTTTGCTATCAGTTTCAGATCTTCCTTTGTTGCTGTACCTCTCTGCCGTCCGTCAGTAACGTCCATACCAGGATAATCGTTACCTGATGCTCCATAGCTAAGCCTGTAAAAAAAGTACCAGTATAATGATACAGTGATTATATAATACTGGTACCTGGTTAAAGCCCTGGTCACAACCCACCGTGAGTGCTTTTTTGATGTGCGTGTTTGGGGAGGCTATGTGCGCTATGTTTTTCTGAAGAAGGAAGGAAGTGGCAAGAGTACAAAAGGAGTGTGTTGACGCACGTCACATGTACGGTTATATTGAATGGTTACATGCGTCATATGTTGCGCAAGTAGTAAGTGCGCTGAATGTACTGAAAATGTGCATGCAACTTACTGATAACATACTTTCTCTGTAAGTCTTCTGCGTTATTGCACTAAGGATGTCACACTTACACGTACTGCCTACACACGGAGTCCTTACTTCCTTACGTGGCAAGTGCATTGCATGTACTTACAACGTGTGATGCATCCATAGACTGCACGCAGACCAAACGCAGCATAAGTTCTGCTAACACTAAAATTGCTACATCCTATCTACGTGCTCCCAATTAAATATGAAGGTGGTAGGGACTGTGCACAGATCCCCAAAGTTTGTCCACATTTTGCACATAGACAGCATGTACTTTTACGTATGGCGGGTTGTGACTACCGCTTAAGCTTATAAAGAAGTACCAGTTTAATGCTACAGTAATTCCATGTCTAAGTATGACCTCAAGACAAATGGGACAAAGATACCAAACAAGTCTTTCCTAATTACAACATACTACTGAAATTAGATTATTTTTCATAAATACAGCTGACACTCGTTATCTCAAACTCGATTATCTCGAAATTCCGTTTATCTCGAAGTCAAGCAGCGGACCCATCTTTTTGCCTTCACATTCTAGCCAATTTAACTACGGATAAGTCGAAATCGGTTATTTCGAAATTTCGCTTATCTCTAAGTTATTTCGAAGTCCAAAGTCATTTTCTTCGTGTATTTTATACTCGTTAAGTCGAAGTCCTAATGTTTGTATAAACAAACCAATAAACGTACCAAATAATAGTGAAATCGCATGGTAAACAAACAATAACAGGTACGGTAATGCAGGTTGACTGATTCGCCGTTGTTTGATCGACCGTGACATCAAAATTAATTAAGGGGGATAACAGTTAATTAGATAATATAATTGCGGAAACGATGATATAGGCATTGTTTGTTACGTTGAAATTCTTATGAGAAGCGACGGCTAAAAAAAATGAACATACCAAAACAACCCCCCCCCCAATAAAAAAATAAAATTCGCAAGATTTATCATAACTGAAATAAAGCAATTTGAGCAACAATGATTATACTGATGATCTACAAAATAATCCATACATAAAATTTCGTACACTAAGAGGGAGATGATTAAACTTGATTGCATGCGAGTAAATTTAAGTGAAGAATGAAGACATGTACACGACATTGAAATCTAGCAGACAAAAAAATCAAATAGTGTACGAACAAATGTCTTCGTTGTACTTTGATGACACAATGATCTAAAACTCTTGAAGGTAAACAACTTATGACAGATTGATAAGACAACCAAACTGGTATTATATTGGGGCCAAGGCGATCGGAGCGGAAAGGGGGGGTCACACAACGAATAAAAATACCTGACGTTCTCAATGCGCCTCTTCGTAAAATGTCAGTATTAAGAATACGTTTATGACACTTCTAGAATCATTTCTACGTTGTGAAGTAAACATTACATTTTCAGCATGAGAAGCCTTTTAAACTCTGATATCTATCGTATAAAATACAATAGCAAAACAATTCTTTTAGCCTTATAGGTGGTACAATACATTCCAAAATATACCGTAAATTCGACTGACGTTTATCTCGAACTCCGCTTATGTCGAAGTATTTTCAGTGGGCCCATCGACTTCGAGATAACGAGTGTCAGCTGTATTAAAAAAAATAGCAATCCAAGGAATGCTTGTGTCGCCTGCGAAGCGGTTTGAATATTATTCTACAAAGTGGATCAAATTATTGGTATCAGTAGAAAAGTCTTGTCAAATGAAATTCATTTGAAATATCAGACCTCTTAATTACAAATTAAAAGTTATGGTCATTCTCAAATTTTCAGAACAGAGTGTCAATCATCTAGGTCAAGGTCATTACGTAAACATTGGTAACAAAAAGGTCTCATCATAAGAAATATCAAAGACCTATCACCTACCAATTAAAAGATATATACAACCTTAGAAAAGAAGGTCAAATAGCTAGGTCAAGGTCAAAAGGTAAAAAATCATAGTATGTATAGAATGGCATTGTTGCAAGGAAAATAATGTGAAATATGAAAGCCCTATTACCTACCAATCAAAAGATATAGCCAATACTACTTTTCTTGAAAAGTAGATCAAATATCTAGATCAAGGTCAAAAGGTCAAATATTATGGTCTGTGTAGAAAGGTCTTGTCACAAGGAATACACATGTGAAATACCAAAGCCATTTCACTTACCAATCAAAAGATATATCCATTCTTAATTTTTTTGAAAAGTAGGTCAAATATAAAGGTCAAGGTCAATAGGTAAAAAATTATGGTATGTGTAGGAAGGTATTGTCAAAAGGAATACACATGTGAAATATCAAAGCCCTATCACTTACCAATCAAAAGATATAGTGAATCTTATCTTTTTTTCAAAAGTAGGTCAAATATCGAGGTCAAGGTCACAGGGTCAAAAATTATGGTATGTGTTGAAAGGTCTTGCCACAAGGATTGCACATGTGAAATATTAAAGTCCTAACACTTACCAATCAAAAGATATATCCATTTGTAATTTTTTTGAAAAGTAGGTCAAATATTTAGGTCAAGGTCACTAGGTCAAAAATTATGGTATGTGTAGGAAGGTCTTGTCACAAGGAATACACATGTGAAATATCAAAGCCCTATCACTTACCAATCAAAAGTTATGGGCTGTGACACCCAAAGTGTGACAGACAGACAGACGGACTGACGGACGGACGGACAGACGGACAGACGGACAACGGACAAAGTGATCCCTAAGTGTCGCTATGCTTCGCAGGCGACACAATAATGTAAAATTTAAGTGTGACAGACAGAAAGATATACAGACAGACAATACACCCCCTCCATCTTACCACAACACCATACTTACTTATTTCTTGACTCCTTTTCCTCGGCCTTATTATGGTCTGAATCTGTATCCAGATCCTCCATCTCATCAAAGTCTACTTGATACTGAGACGCCATGTTATAATGTTATGAATCTTACATGTACTGTGATACACTACTAGTCATTGCTGAGTGCCTCTAATACATGCATTGAACACAGCATCTTGGACCATGAGATGATTGTCTGTAACAAGAAAAGACAATATAGTAAATAATTGGTCTCCCAGAGACAACCTCTAGCACTGCTCACTTTCACTTAAAAATTGTTTCCTCAGATAAAAATTTGTACTATAGTATCAAAATGTTTGACCCTTCATCTTTTAAATAATTTTTTTAACTAAAAATACTGCAAAATATCAGGCTAACTTATGTCAGCAACAATTAAGTTTGCTTCAGACTATCATTTTCTTCTTATCATACACAAAACTGGAAATGCGCCAATACATCCGATCCGGAAGCAGTTCAATACGATGATTAATCGCATTGCACATGACCGCGTTTCGACCAATGGGAAAGCTTATAAACAGTTTTGTAAATTAGAGTATATGATAAAGTAAATAATTGGTCTCCCAGTAACTATCTACATGACTTTTGTATGATATGTAAATGCTGCCACGAAATACACAAACATTCATAATATGAATCAAGGCAAAGCCTTTTTAATGTGCGATTGTCAGAAAAAAAAATATGATTTAAACCAAAAAATCTTTCTTTTATATTTCATATTATGTTCATGAGTTCATAACTTAAATAAGTTATAAATAAAGAAGCAGATTTTCCTCAGAATTTCTCCAACAACTTAAACAAGTTATAACAGTTTTTTTGATATAAACATAATGTTTTATGTATTCAAAGCATTGTAATTTATTGTAAAAATCCACTTTCAGGAGATGCACCTAGATCTTTTAATACTATGTATCTGACCTAATTTTCTTTGGAATTAGTTTGTCTGTTGTTGTTTTAAAATATTCCCCAGAAAACCCTAATTTTAAGGCTTTGTGCCAGACTCACAAAGCATGCGCTGGATAGTGAGATATACCAGGAGGTTGTCCAATTTTTATCTATTAAGTTACAAATGCTCAGTTCACAAGAAAAATGCTCAATGGAGATTTAAGGTTCAAAATTTGCTGTTATAATTTGTTTAAGTAATAAATACTAAAAACCAGTTACTTTGGCAAGTTATAAGATAACTTGTTTAAGTTGGACCCCTGACTGCTCAATCAACACACTTTTTTTTCAATATTAATTTTTTATGATGTCATGCACAGTTTTAAATAGGTACTGCTGCAACAGTGAAGTGATTTTTTAAGTGTCTTTAAATGATCTCCGTTGCAGCTGTTTCATCATCATTAGTGCCATCATCGCCAGACTCCCTTCCGATTATGATAATCGATTATGATTTTGATAATCGATTATAATTGGGAAATTTAAAACATTACAAGAATGAAATAATTGCATAATTAAACCATATTTTTGCTAGAGAAACAATTCATAGGTTGTGTTTATAATTTATGTCAACTGATATAATATCTTTGACCATGTTGACTTAGTTAATGTGATGTATCTTTGACTTTGGTCAGTATGCATACTCATATGAACAATTTTTGATGATTTTCCATAAAATTTGCTGTCAATAAAAAGTAAGTTATGGACAAATTGTGAAATATTTTACAATTTTGCAGTGTATTATAAGAATCTGATTATAATCAATAATCAATGGAAAGTAGGGCTAGTGTAACGATACTGTTCCCTCACGATACGATACGTATCATGGTTCAAGCCCTCGTTTTCGGTTATTTTATGATTCACTTAATAATTAATATTATTAATTTAAACACTTATTTCCTGTTGCAGTGTGGAGCAATTAAAATCATTCCCCGTGACTTGATGTTTTGAGAGCCACGCACTCTCTGGAAAGTAAATGCACAAATTTAAATTCAAAAATTAAAACAACAAGGGCGCTACTGACATGAATCTTGGCAGCTCAGATGCAAATCACCTTGGCTGGAAGCATAACTGAAGAGGATTTAATATCTGAAACACGTGTCTGGTACATAATAAATTGGTTTGAAATTAAGTTCTTCAAAAACTGGTATAGAGTTGGATCATCTCTGTATTATTCAAATAAAAGAAAACAGAAAACCCTTTTTTACCTTCATCACCTTCTTTTCTTTATGACAAATTATAATGATGCCTCATGACATGATGTCTATAAATGCCTTGAATACAGCTTTGGTCTTTGATTCTGTCCTTAACATGGAATAAAAAGGTTGACAGATGAGGAGATAGACTCGTATTTTAAGGTATTGCGAAGGGGTATAATAACAAAATCGTCATAAAGCTAGAAATTATGTTCTTCCATATCATACATATTTGACATTTTTTTAATGTTTTATTCAACTTGCCATGGAAATGTATGATAACGAACACAATGCCGAAGTCGTACTTCCTGGTATTAAATTTTTCCATCATCAAAACAACTGGAAGTAGAGTATTATACCCCTAATGCCTTAACGTCAAATGATACACCACTATATCTGCAACTAACAATCATATTTACCCTAATGGGCGAAGATCTAACTTGTTTTAACTTAGGCGGGTTGCGGTATTGCTTTTACTTCCTGTTTCATAGATAAATTCGGCGGAGCACAATTTAAACGGCTCATGTCGCTCTTGGTACCACTCTCAAAGAATCAAAAATGTTTCCACAAGGGAAACAAAAGGAAAATGGAACTTTTTAATTCCTCTGCCATATTTCGTTTATTCGAGTAACATTTGAAACGATGAATTTAATTGGTCAATTAAACAAAGTTTCATCAATTAGAGAGCGTTTTAAGTGTGAAAGTAAAAAAATATTTCTGAACCCAATCGAACCGCAAAATATGGATGTACAGTCATTCACTGCATGAATCGAGGGGTTTTATCATGGTGCACAGTGCACCATGGTGAATCGCTACTAGGGTAACGACTCACCGCAGTGCACTGTGTACCATAAAACCCCTTCGATTTGGTGAATCGCAGTACATCCGTATTTTGCGGACACAGGCATTGCCTCTATGGTGTTATTGTTTACTTGTTGACTACAAACAAATTTATAAAAGCGAGTTCAAAAAGTCACAAGAGTTATCTTTCTTATGTTAGGGAAAAATCGGGTGGCATGATTGTAAAGGGGGAGATTTTGGTCTCCCGCGCGGGAGGAATGCGAACCGGGCGATAAGGTTCAAACGCAGGAGTCTCCCTCGAAATGCTGGAGAGTTGACAGGTATGTATGAGTATGATCGTAAGTTGCAGGTATAGTGGTGTTACGCATCATCTGACGTTAAGAAAACAAACATATTGAAAGAAGTCTATCTCCTCATCCTAACTGTCATGCCTTCATCAATGTTCAAGGACAGCATCAAACACCATAGCTTTATTCAAGGCCTTTTGTTTGAGGCAATCTATGATGGCACAATGTATTATCATTATATTTCATCATTAAGAAAAGTAGTCAATGAAGGCAAAAAAAACCAACATTTTTCTGGTTTCTTTTATTTGAAGTATATGGCATTGAAAATAGCCGAAACCGAGGCCTTGAACCGCGATACCCATAGTATCATGAGGGAAGCCTATCGTTACAGCCCTTATTGTTACATCCCTAATCAAAAGGCTTATACGATTTATCAATTTTTATTACTCAATCTGATTCCCAACACTAATCATCATCGCATCATATTCAACAATCACTCACTGTTTGAATTTGTTCAGATTGATAGATCCATCTCCAAGTGCCTGTGTTCTGAACAAATCCAATGACAATACTGGTGTCAGAACAGTTTCCGGACAGTAACAGTTTCCAGACAGTCATCCTTTTGAAGTACTTTGAAGGAACTTATTTTCAGAATTTTGTGACCATTTTTTTCGATTTTTAAGAGCAATTCTCTGTAAGAACCAAAAAAATTCAATGACATTTTGGCACGGCATGTCATAGATTCTAGCAATTTTTGGTTTGGAAGTTCAATATGGAGTGCTAAGATGAAAATTATCTTTCATATGTAGAAAAAGGGTGTCGTTACCATGGTAACCATCTCTAAAGTTTGAAGCATAAGGCAATTTCTTAATACTTAGCGTGTTTGTGACCTTTGTTGCCATGGAAATGGGTACATTTATGAATTGCAATAACCACAATTTTTTTTCTTTCAATCCTCTTTGTTATGAATATCTGAAATGTTTTCCACACTTTATCGCTATGCCTCTTGTATAAGGAGTCAAAAAGAGTGCCTAAGTAAGGTTTTAAACTCTTCATTTTGGGACTCAAAAGAGCCCCTATTTTACTTGTTTTTGTGTATTTTTACAGTGTAAAATTCCATAAAAGCAGAAGTTTTTGGATTTTTTCTTTTATATTTTCAATATGCATTGTACCTTAACTGCAAGAAAATGTAAAAGGTTGGCTGGGATCTTGTATCTTTTTTGCTGGAAACTGCATTTAATATGGTAACCATGGCAACATTTGGGATAACGTTTAACTATGATGGGTTTGTTATGAGTCTATTTTGAACTGTCCATTTATAATATGAAAAGAAAATCTTGTTCATATATCTACTGGAGACAAATCAATGTAGAAATGACCTTTATACTTGTTCAAGACAGCATGAAATTTAAAATTCTTAGCCTTTTCGCCTTAATAAAAATATTATACTTGAATACAAAAGTCAACAAAATCAGTAAATTTCTGTTTAATTCCGTCATTTTTCAAAACATATACGAGTTATTGGAAAATTCAAAAAGAAAATACTACAAATTTATCACAAAAATTTGAACCAGAAGTCTCTGACGAGACTTTAGCTCTCCTGGTTGTTTTTTTTTTATGTACTCACTGACCATGTTGACATGTGAATAAGATACATACACATAAATATCAATTTCCATTTTTCAAGACCATAGGGAGCAGGCATTCTAACAAATCATAAGTAGCACAAGAAAACAAAATATCGAATAGACTGCAACTAGAATATCACTTATATAATTCATAATATCCAAGATAAAGTATTAAAAATAAAGAATGCCACACCCCCATTTCCAAGATCCCAGGGGGGGGGGGGGGGGGCTAGCTCTAATGAACTATCAATAACATAACAAAACTACATATCCATCTTATTGCATTAAGAATTACAACAACTCTCATTCATTAATAGCTTTGAAGAGTTGAGAGCACAACTATATAGGAAAAATTACCACACCTATTTTCTAAGACCCTGGGGATCAGGGGCTCAAACAAACAAAATATCAGATGCACAACAAGAACACAGACCAATCATATTGCAAAAAGAATGAAGCCTCAATCATTATAGTGTCAGAGGAGTTGCGAGCACAACATTACAATTTACAAACAGTTATATACTAGGAGAAAATGACCACACCCATTTCCTAAGACCATGGGCATCAGGGCTCAAACAAAATACTTGGTGCACAACAAAACCACAGACCAATCATATTGCAAACAGAATGAAGTTTAAATAATTTATAGTATCAGAGGAGTTGCGAGCATAGGATTACATAGACTTATATAGCAGAAAATGACCACACCCAATTTCTAAGACCCTGGGGGTCAGGGGCTCAAACAAATATCAGGTGCACAACTAGAAAACAGACCCATCATATTGCAAAAAGAATAAAGTTTCCATCATTAATAGTGTCAGAGGAGTTGCGAGCAAAGGATTACATAGACTTGTATAGGAGAAAATGACCACACCCATTTTCTAAGACCCTGGGGGTCAGGGGCTCAAACAAAATATCAGGTGCACAACTAGACTACAATACCCTTCATATTGCAAAAAGAATAAAGTCTCCATCATTTATAATGTCAGAGGAGTTGAGAGCATAAGATTACATAGAGTTATATAGGAGAAAATGACCACACCCATTTTCTAAGACCTTGGGGGTCATGGGCTCAAATGAAATCCCAGGTGCACAACTACCCCATAGACCCATCATATTGCAAAAAGAATGAAGTATCTATCATTTATAGTGTTAGAGGAATTGGAACACAAGTTTACATAGAGTTATATAGGAGAAAATGACCACACCCATTTCCTAAGACCATGGGCATCAGGGCTCAAACAAAATACTTGGTGCACAACAAAACCACAGACCAATCATATTGCAAAAAGAATGAAGTTTAAATCATTTATAGTATCAGAGGAGTTGCGAGCATAGGATTATATAGACTTATATAGCAGAAAATGACCACACCCAATTTCAAAGACCCTGGGGGTCAGGGGCTCAAACAAAATATCAGGTGCACAACTAGAATACAATACCCTTCATATTGCAAAAGAGTGAGGTCTCTATCATTTATAGTATCAGAGGAGTTGTGACCACAAGATTACATAGAGTTATATAGGTGAAAAAGACCACACCCATTTTCTAAGACCCAGGGGATCAGGGGCTCAAAAAAATACCAGGTACACAACTAGACCACAGACCCATCATATTTCAAAAAGAGTCATGTCTCTAGCATTTATAGTGTCAGAGGAGTTGCGAGCACAAGATTACATAGATTTATATAGGAGAAAATGACCACACCCATTTT
Source organism: Pinctada fucata (assembly GCA_028142955.1). Taxonomy (NCBI): domain Eukaryota; kingdom Metazoa; phylum Mollusca; class Bivalvia; order Pterioida; family Pteriidae; genus Pinctada; species Pinctada fucata. Next base: position 26,156,718 of record AP027114.1, read on the forward strand.
CTAAGACCCTGGGGGTCAGGGGCTCAAACAGTATCTCAGGTGCACAACTAGACCACAGACCAATCATATTGCAAAAAGAATCATGTCTCTAGCATTTATAGTGTCAGAGGAGCTGCGAGCACAAGATTACATAGAGTTATATAGGAGAAAATGACCACACCCATTTTCTAAGACCCTGGGGATCAGGGGCTCAAACAAAATATCAGATGCACAACTAGACTATAGACCCATCCTATTGCAAAAAGAGTGAGGTCTCTATCATTTATAGTATCAGAGGAGTTGCGAGCACAAGATTACATAGAGTTACATAGGAGAAAATGACCACACCCATTTTCTAAGACCCTGGGGGTCAGGGGCTCAAACAAAATATCAGGTGCACAACTAGACCACAGACCCATCATATTGCAAAAAGAATAATGTCTCTAGCATTTATAGTGTTAGAGGAGTTGCGAGCACAAGATTTCATAGATTTTCATGACCACGCCCATTTTCTAAATCCCTGGGGGTCAGGGGCTCAAACCAAATGTCAGGTGCACAACTACACCACATACCAAGTAAGATGCAAAAAGAATTAGCTTTCTATCTCCTATGGTTTCAGAGGAGTTGCAAGCACAAGAATTGTTTACGGACGGACGGACGGACAGACGAACGGATGCCGGACGACAGGGTATCGCATAAGCTCGACTTGTCAGAGACCAGTAGAGCTAAAAATCATATAAATATAGAATTTTTTTAGTCTAAGTTAAGAAATAACCTTGAATTTCAAGTCAATGACCTTGAAAATTTTTAAAAAAGGAGGTAACAATGCCCAAAAGTACGAAAATGAAATATCTGCTACAATGGTATCCATGGCAACGAAGTATCTAAAAGTAGGTTACTTCATAGTCTTTAAAGTAGCACAAAAAGACTGATCTCGTTGCCATGGCATCCAGAACTCACATTGACCTGAAACCTTAATTTTTGCAATTAGGACATATGATACATGTATGTACCCAATATGCAGAAAATCATGAAAATCCATGACATGCCATGGCGCCAGAATTTTGGTGGTAACAGAGAATTGGTCTTAAATGGAGAATTCAAATCATGAACTCTCTATACAAACAAAATTTTGCATCTAAGTTGCTTTATCACACCACCTTTTCACTCCTTTCTGCTCCGTTTATCGTGCACCGGGGGAAGTCGTCGAGAACCATACTTTTTAAATCTACATGATTTGAGAATTTCGGTTCTAATTCCAAGATTATTTTTAAACAGTCATTTGTAGAAAAGATTGAGGAAAACAATATCCAAAAATCATCCAGTTAAAGTTTGGGCTTTAATTGAATTGAACTGAAATTGATCGAGATTGACAGCTTTAAGGTATCAGATGTACAATAGAACATTTTTCCATGCCTGGTAAAAAAAAAGGTTATAATGACCACTGCTCAGAAACAATAATTTTGGGGCCAGAAAAACATAGGGGAATAACTGATGAAGCATTAAGATTGTCTATTTTCTCTATATAACTTCTGCAAAAAAAGTTGTACAAAAGATTTTCCACTTTGATTTTTAAGACCTGGGAGTCTTATATCTGTAATCAGGGCATCATTACCTTTTGGAAAATATATAGTTTATAGTACGTTACCACGCATAAAATTTACCATACTTTACAATGGAGATAATTAATGTAATATGACTGTATTGTACAACGGATACCTTAAAATCTGGTGTCCGGAAACTATTCCAGTGATTTGCGAAAAATGGCTAAAATATGGGGTCATAAATTCAGTCTAGAAACCATATTTCTTGATAGATTTATCATTTTCTTTCAACATAAGTGTCTATGGGAAGGGCATAACATTATTTGAGAGAAATTTGAACAGGTGGGGCACCACCCCTGATTTGCGAGATCGTCTCTATAATGAGGCATAATCCCTGAATTGGGTCATGAAAATATCTCGCAAATGCAAGATGATTGTGATCATAATGAGAATAAATCTGAATTTTGAGGAAAGAACGCAAAAGCGCATGACGTTTCCTGTTTGGTCCGAATTTCCTCTGCCCAATAAACATAAAAATGTTTACTGTCAACGTATCGGATGCTGCAATGAAGCAGGAACTTGAAAATTAGAGATGCTTCAGGCTGAGAATCTTACCTACCCCCGACTTCAATGTTTATTTTCACCTTAAAATAAAATTTCTTTGATGGAAAAAGCCAACTGAGATGGTTGTGACATCTTTGAAAAATGTTTCTATGCACTGACCCGGATATGACATTTGCATAATGAGCCAATGAGCATCAATCTAGTTCACTGCCCTACTTTCGTTATCAGTTCCTGTCATCATGTATGGAGAGCAATTATACGTAACATAGACTTGTGCATGTTGAATGTTCAGCAACATTGAATTTTTCTATAATGCTCTATCATAATGTCAAGTTGGTATCATTTCAGACTACTGTTCATTGAATTTTATTCATCATGTTTATTTAATATTTTTTTCCATAGAAGAAACGTATTTGTGAAAAAATAAAACCAATTATCAGTAATGGAATATTCAAATATTTCAATTATTTTCTTCTTCTTGAATGTAGAAATGGCATGTTATGACATAATTATTCAGGATTTTTTATTATTTTTATGTCAACATCACTTATTCATTACTAAACATAATGAAATCTGGATAAAACGATTGTTCTTGTGACAAATGTTGACGGTTTGGAAAGACAACTCTTACACGATGCATCTCTGATGAACAACAACATTGAATATCATAACCCTAATGGGCCGCCATAGATTATTGACCATGCACTTTCTTGTGACGATGATTTTGCCTCGATGCGCAATCTAATATGCGCAATAGATTACTGAAATGAAAGTAGAGAACCTCAGCTCATCACATGTAAGTAAGTTTGTGGGAAAATAACGAAGTTTGCTGGAGAAATTACCAAATTTGTTATGTGAATATGACACGGAAATGCAGAGGAGCTGATTTCAATTTAGCATGTTTCAAAGTCGCATCATTATATTGCATAAAACTTGATTTGTCAAGAAGGAATGTGATATAAATATTCGTGCCATTGGCCAACAATCCCTTAGAGAAAAGAAATGGTTATTTTCCATTTACTTTCCATTTTTTGTGCATTACTTTAGCATTTTTCATTTATTTTCCATTCACTTGCCATTTCTCACAACAGGGATTTTAGAACTTCCATTTTCTTATGACCATTTGTTTGCCATTTATTCAAATAAATGTATTATCAATGAAACTTTGTTGGCATTTTTCTTCCCTTTATTCAGAAAATGTGTAATAAATGGTGCAGGAGACGAAGAATTGTACATTCTTTTACCATTTATTTTCAGAACCATTTTTACTAGAAAAAATGGTACATGAAATCAAGTACATGTATATATAGTCGTAACCGTATGAATTAAATACCTGGCATGAATCATGTCGGAATGTAATTTAGGATATAAAAATCTTAAACTTAAAACCTCTGTGTCAGGATTATACATAGAAGATTTCTGTGGCAATTAAGATCAACTTCAAAAATTAGATCGTATTTTACATTTTATGTCGGTGTCGTTTATAGTATTACAGATATGTACTGTGTAAAGCTAGGGGTAAACCTTCGTTTATATAAGGGTATAGTATAAATTTTCTCCTTGAAAACCATATTCAATTATTAATCAATGTTCATTTTCCAATTTTTAACACACATTAATGAGAGGGTACATGGACGGATCTATAGTGGGGGGGGGGGGGGGTGTCAGGATCTCCCCTCGGTAGTGTATGCCAAAATGGCATCAAATTATTTTAATTTATCATCTCCCCCCCCCCCCTTGACTCATGACCCATTATAAATCCGCCCATGTAGCTTTTTTCGTTCATCAAAATGTTCTTGCACGGACCGTATATATATACAACATACATTCTTTGATGATTTATTATATATACCAAAGGATTTTTAATGACGGGTATACGTATCAATGAAGTCAGATTTTCAACGCCGAAAAACGTACGGTAGTTAATTGTATTGAGAATCGGTAGAGAAAAGATCAAGTAGAGTAGAAAGAAAAGAAGAAGAAGAAGAAGAAGAGAAAGAGAGAGAGAGAGAGAGAGAGAGAGAAAGATATGAAATTTTCAGAGGAGCTTTTAAAATCGGCACCACCCATCCCCTTTCCCCGATCTTTACGATCGGATCGACCACTTCATATTAATTTTCGAGCAGCAGAATTTCACATACACAACACGTACCTCTGGTGAGCTCCATGTATTTTAAAACTCCCGGCTCGTAAATCAATTAGGCACCTCATAGGATAGATGAGTGTGCTTTCTCCCAAAATTAAAATAAAAAGAAACCCAACATGATCGGATGGGATAAATAATCGAAGGGGACATTTCACAATGAATAAAATTTCTATAAAATAAATAGAAATACTTTTTTCTTTGTCACTTTTAAATTTTGGGAGAAATTTAATAGATTCCCCGTTGTTCCCCAGGCCGTCGTTCCCATGCAGCGTGGTTGATGATAAACAGCTGTGGGCGCGATCGATGCAGACTGACCCAGATTATCTCGGGAGAGTCATGATTTGGATATACACGACGACGCACGCTTGTAAATTGCAACAGTGTAAAAATAAAATCTTGTGTCTCGGGATGATATATACATGAGAATTGTGCAAACAATATTGAGTTTGAATGAATTCGTCAAGGAATTACACGAAGAGGTGACCGATGATCAGAAAGAGATATCTCAATGATCAACATGCAGCTATGAAAAATTATTTTGGGCCGGTAAGTTTTTATTTTGTACATACATGTATCTATATTTTCGTACTTGTATCGATCTAATCTTATTTGTATTTCTTGGCTTTATTATAAAGTACATGTTGTGTAACTGATAACTGAATTGGCAGTTCTTTGAACAGCGGAAATCTGAAAATATAATTTGAATTTGTAAAATGATTTGAAAGGAGCGATAAAATTACGCATGCGCACGACAATAGCTATAGTTTACAACGTTTGTTTTTTATGTAAACAAGGCAAAAAAAAAAAGACACATTAGTATTATTCTGACTGATTACCGATATGACACAACCTGCCAATTCAATATACATACATGAAGCTATTGAATACTAGATGACTTTATATTTACAACTTAATTGATTGATTTCTCCTTGTTTTTAACTTCAGAAGACGATTCCACTAAAACAGATACGACAATGTGTTGATAAATCAATCAAAGCTGAGAGATGTTTCCGTCTTCCTTTTTGATTAAACTAAGCTTCAAAACGTGGATTGGATGCCCATGAAGAGGTATATATTTTGTGATACATCTATCTTAATATGTTGAAGTTTCAAGTGTGTCGTCAATTGCCCAAAATTCATACATATACACATAAAATTAATAAAGCAAAATTAAGTCACATACTGGTATATGTAAGCATGTTAAACATTCAAACAGTCTAATATATGTTTTGTTTTGTTTTTCTTTAAGAAAACATTATGCCAAGGGAGTGAATCTCGGATGGGAGCAGATAAATCCAAAGACCTTTACTCAAACCATTCAACATAAGATAAAACATGCGGTTCTGGAGTGCAAGCAAAGTGGTTGTTTTGAAAAACATTAACATAAGTAACCATCTTTTACGGAATTTTGTGTGTCATATTGGGAATACATCAATGAAATTTCAAGTGTTATATTGAAACTACACGATCGGATTTAATATACTTCAAGTATGTATTTTTGAATAGTAAAGCCCGGTACACACGGTAAGATTTGTCGTATAAGACTTGTATTATAATACAGAATCTTACCGTGTGTACACCCTTAATACACTGTATTATAAGATTTTCAAAAACATATAAGACTGTATTAGCGATAGAGCACTGCTCTATCCTTAATACAAGTCTTATAAGATTTTTTTATCTCTGACCAATGAAATCACTCTGTTCTCATTATTTATCAACATCTGTAACTAAAAATATTTAGACATGGAAAACCCCAAAATACATGTGCTTCAATGGTGGTCAAATTCCCAAATTAGACATGGAAAAATTAATTATAATTGATTGAAACATTTTCGAAAGTGGAAGGGGAATTATGGAATCCTTCGCGGGAAGTGTTTCACCAAAAATATCCAAGTGGTAGGACGCTGGTTAGAGTTTCTGTTACTTTTAGGGGTGATTTCACTAGAAGACCAAATGTTCCTCTTCATTTCATGCATGGCTTAATTTGTCCAGTATCTCCTTTTTAATCTAATTTCTTTTGAGTCAATTTATTTCACGCCTGTAATATATATTGTTGCAATTAATTTGTCTTCAATTAACGAGATATTTTAGCGGGAGAAAACCACGCGGAGTAGACTATTTGTTGACAGTCTTATAAGCTTTGTATTACCGTGTGTACGGTAGAGTCTTATGGGACATAAAATCTTATAATACAAGTCTTATAAGACTAGTCTTACCGTGTGTACCGGGCTTAAGGTTAACATTTTTTCTCTATTTAAATGATGCAAGATAAATGGATAAGTAGTAACATTTTTTTTTTTCATTTATATGATGTCACTAAACTGGACAATCAATAATCTGGAGCTGCAACCATTTATTCTTCATTTTTTGTTGATGTCATTTAAATGTTCTATCTCATTTGCATATTTCGCTGAAAAGAATGGTAAAAAAATGGAAACTGAATGGTTAAGAAAATGGTGTTTGAGTGAAAAATGGAATAAAAATGGTGGTTAGCAGTAGAACATTTCCATTTGTCTTAAAAATAAATGGCAAAGAAATGGAAAATAAATGAAAGAAAACAAATGGCACTGGAATGGAAAATAAATGGATTTCATTTCTCTAAGGGATGCTGCGCTTTTTTATTTTTTCAGACGAATTTCACAAAAGTAATAAAACTGAACTGAAAATCTCGAATAAGAGGGATATTTTCGTCTCGATAATGCGAGACCATCCCTCATTATAGAGACGATCTTGCAAATCAGGGGTGGTGCCCCACCTGTTGAATGATTCCCATCAAAGGACAGGAGTTGTCACTGAAATTTTCAATTTCAGTGAAAAACCTTCAAAATCGTCCGGAAACTGTTCCGACACCAGTAGCTAACTTGACATGAACTGTACTTTAAATATTAGAAAATGTACTTAACTAACTAAAATTGACTGAGAACTAACGATTACCTCAGAGCCTCACTGGATTCACTAACCCTCATGCGGAAAAAGTCGGGAAAATTTTCTACTTTCGATTCACTTAAAGCGCCTGCCTGACGCAGATTCTTCTTTCGTTTTGACTTTGCAGGTACACGTAAGTTTTGACCATTTTTATTACAATACTGTAGGTATCAGACCCCAATTATTTTTTCCTATATATTCCTTTGTAAATCGTACTAATATGACGATTAAATACTCGAATCGCACCACCATTTTTTGCTTGAAACTTTTATATCTGCTAGATAGTATCAAAATAAGGCACGGTCCATTTGATATTCTGGGGGGGGGGGGGCTTGGGTTTTTTTCGAAAAAAAAAATTTTGCTCTCAATTTTGAAGAAAAAAATAAATTTGCCTATGGTGTGACAGAAAAAAATAATCTTGCTCTTACAAATAATCTGAATTTGAAGAATTACCATAAAATTTCACTAAAATTCTTGAAAATTTTTCGGCTCGCTTTGCTTGCCGCACTTTTCAATTTGTGTCATAAATTTTTGGCTCCCTTCGCTCGCCATGGTTTTCTATCAAAACATTATCTACTAATGGCAAAGTTTATATATCTCAAGATATTAAAACTTATACATGTATGTGAATGAAAACTTAATACAGATAAGATAAGATAAGATAGTTTATTGACCAAAATGGGCCCTTGCAGGCATGACATTTCAATATAAGGCATCATGACAAAAGATAAATCAATAAATCAATCAATCAATCTTGTGAATACACATGACAAAGTAAACAGAAATCAATTCACCATTTAGTTTGCTTAGAATAACAAAGAGGTATAATTATCATATGAAATTATGTTTCATATTATTGTGGACGGTGATATATATATATATATATTTTTTTTTTTTTTTTTATTTAAAGGTAGTGAGATACATTGACTCAATAATATATGTAGCTAAATTAGATAAGCATTTATATGAAAATTTTCATGATTTTCCTAAGATAAGTGCCGAGTTGAGGAGAGTTTTTACATATTTTAAAACATCCACATGCACTATTCATGTACCAGCCACAACTAAATAGGTATGTTTAGCTAGGCAATTAAACTAGAAAATGGTGGTCTCCAAATAGCACCCGACACCAGGGGACGGTGCCTGCTATCACTAGCTTTTCAGATCTATATAGAAATATAAAATAAATGTACAATATGTGATTATCCTGTGTCAAGAGCTAAGTGGAGAGACACTATTTAACATACATTGCCAGACATAGAAAATGGAAAAATAAGGAAAATGTCTCCAAACAGCAAGTGACACCAGGGGACGGTGCCTGCTATCACCCCTTACGAAATCTTCCTCACCAAAATCTCATGAGAAATTTAGGGTAGAATCTCACCTCAGATTTCTCATGTGCATTACATGTTGCATGTATCCCATAGAGTCTAATTTTATGTTCATGTAAGCTTGGAGGGAGAACTTCAGTTATTCACCAATTTACAATTCTACATTTCAAAATTTGTCTAGGAGACCTTCCCCTCAGACCCAGTTTTATACATGTATCTTTATATGAAATATTGAGAAATGTATTGTAAAAATCTTTTCTCTCTCTGTTTAAAAGTAAATTGAATACTTGCATGAAAATAAACTAATATTTTAATATTTACAGTTTTAAGTAAAAATATAAATCATTTCTATTGATAAAACACAAACATTCTTAATAGGCTCATCACTTTGTTAAAAAAAATTTCCTTGCTCCAACTTTGCAAGAAAAAAATAATTTTGCCCCGAAAAAAATAATCTTGCTGCGACAAAAAACCCAAGCCCCCCCCCCTGAATATCAAATGGACCATGCCTAAGCTCAGAAATGGATTCATGCAAAAAATCTGTCGCTTAGTAGACTTTAAATATCTTTTTAAACCCGAAAGGGGGTATCTGTGGCTCTAATGTTCTACAATATATCAATTCTAGAGCCTCATAACACATCTGTCATTCCGCGATTAGGATGATGCAGTATCATTCCATTCTCCGAACAGAGTTGTCTCCTCCTTACAGTAAAACAATCTCTGCCACAGACTTCTAGAAATGGCAAGAATCCTGGCATAAAGTAACTATGACGTCATAGCAGCGTTACGTTAAGGTATGCTTTATGGCAGCAAGTCTGTGGCAGTAATGTTGAAGAGTAGGGTAACGGAACGTAAACTTGAGCTGCCTGGAGTTTGGTATCATTCAACATGCTAGAATTTTTTTTTTTTCAACTCATCTGCGACTCATTGACGTAAAAAACGAATCATCTAGTGTAAAAAGAGTCGTAGAAAATAAATGTAAGAAGACGAGGGATTGATCGAAATAATCGGGAACTATTTGCGTGGTCAACGAACATTCAAAATTAATTGTGATCAGTCAAGGGTGCTACTTCAACAAGTAATCAAAAAATTACTTCTACAAGTAATTATCTGACTGATATCAAATGTACCCATGATTTCACATAAAAAGTTAAATAATGTCTTATTTCCTATGGCAAGTAAGAAAATGCAGCAGTAGAAGGTAAGAGCACTTCCATTATTTTCAAAAGGAAATAACTTTCTCAGAAGAAACTGTTTGAGTTAAGAAAGATAGCCGAAATTGTAGCCAAATTTCACTTAAAAAGTTGCAAATTTGTGCAAGTTTGTAACCTTGTAGATTTTTAAATAGAATTTTCATCCCAATAGCAATAATTTTTCCTTTAAATTCAGACTTTCCTTTTCAAAATAAAATTTAAATACAACTTACGATAATTGCTTAAAGCTTTACTCCTTTCATTTAAAGATAAGCCCCTTTCAATAAATATTACTTAAACAAGTAATTTTAAGGGAATGGTTTTACCTTGATATTTCTGTTACTGAAGCAATTATTAGTGATATGAGTAGCCCTTATAACAATTAAAAGCTTGAGAACTTTAAATGTGTATGCTACAATCATTACAAACCATCCTTTGCCTGACTTTTTATGTATATTACTTGTATAAGTAATATGTTGCATGGACATCGCAAGTAAATCAGTTACTTTTAGAGGTAATCATTTTAGAAGGCAAAATTAAAAAGTTACTTGAAAAGGTAATTTTTTTAATTACTTGTTGAAGTAGCACCCCTGACTGGTGATCTGCAATCTGTAGATTACCAAATAAAATAAAGGTTTTCAGTGTGCACGAAAAACCATGGCCCTGCATCCAAATGTGAATTTCAGTCCTGCTACATGGATTCATTTCAACGTAGCCCAACTGGCTTTTTAAATTTTGCTGCAGTTTTTTTTTCAGAAATTGAAAATTTGCCCTTCCCTGGAGTATATATTTTCCCCCTCTTGTCAGAAAGATTTCCTCGCATATAAAGTTTAAACTTTTCCAATAAATCTGTGTAGAATGAACCAGAACAATAAAATATGGTTGTTTTAATGTCCATATTTGTGCTTTAAACCAAATTTCAAATAAAGTTTTTGAAGAATTTCATTTATAACAAATCTCATCTGTTTGGTTTTTATGTGTAGACTTGATTTTGCTCACCACCTTAATTTTTGTAATGACCGTTTCATGCACAAAATCCAGGATTATGAAGTAATGTAACCCTTCCCCACATTTTGACCAGTCAACAAAACCTGGGATTTGTGGTTTGTAACCCCCCCCCCCCCCCCCCCCCTCCTGGAATATTGCTGGCTTGCTCCGCTTGCCAGATAAATTATATATATATACTTGGGCCCCTTTGTCATGCTGTCTGTTTGTATGGTCATCTTACAGTAAGGAGGTTATTTTACACCACTATTATGCATTCTTCGAGACCTGGGTAAATGGAAAAGTGGAAGGGTTGTATGCACTTTAAAATTTGGATAACCAAATTTGGATAACCACACCATCTGCTACTGGCATGGCAGATGGCCATCCAAAGTTGGCACCAATTGCCCATTGGTCTCGTTGGTTCATGTGTATATAGTCATTTGTGTTGTTGTTTCTATGTGATTTGTTGTTCCTTGTACCTTTTGCATCTCTTCCTGTGCATGTGTGCTCTGCGTTTTGCATTTTGGTGTTTTGCTGTTGGTGCTGCAACCGGGTGTTGTTGGAGATCCCCTCCTTTCTTTGATAGATACATTTTCTTTTGCACTTAATGTTTCCTTTCCATTTACAAATTTTGTATGACTAAATTCAATTTAGATTAAACTTTCTGCAATGAGCATGTTCAGTACTTTCTTCATCTTACAAAAGGGTTATTCTCATTTTTAAAGCTGAGCTACTACAACATACAACAAAGATTTTGAGTTTCTTTTTCAAAGAAATTTCATGAAATTTTATCCGGTCAAGATTATTTGGTGACGGGCCAAAATTAATTTCAAATCATGTGGGCCTGATGTCTATGTGATTCAAATGTTTTTCGTGAACACTGGGTTTTAATTTCTGCATCTAGATTTCTCTGCTTATATTGGCCCTGTACCAGTTCATCATGTTCATGGCACATGCGTCCGTGTGTATATAAAAGTTTCTTCACAGGAGTTCGATATTGAGTGAGTAAATACACTGCGGCATTGCAAACACCCCCTTAATGTTCACACAAACGTGCAGAGAGAAAGTACAGGACAAAATGAGCTATTTTTATCATGAACTAGGTCAGGCTTTATCTCATAAAAGGAGTATATATGGTTTAAATAGTAAAGTGACCCCCTAAAATTGACTTCTCCAAAAATAAATTTTGTTCACATGTCATTTTTAGTTACTCCTGAATTTCCAAGGCATTGTAAATTTTGCTTAAATATCATGAAAAACAGTGATTTTTTTTTATTTTCACTGAAAAATGCATAATTCTTAATCATTTTCATTCAGATAACATCGAGCGCGGGATTGTGAACAACTTTTTCCTTTGGTTACAGTAAACAGTTTTTTTCATGACGTCATCCCTTGACGCGCACCCTTAACCCAGCGTCATATAATACTGTCATAAAATACATACCTATCAAAGTATATATATGATTAAAAAGAATGAATCTTACACTTTATCATGCTTACACAAGATTATACCTATAACTTACAAAATGTAGAATAAGATGTAGAAATGTGCTCGACAAAGGGGAAAATAGAGAAAATTTGACGGTACCGCGGGGCGCCACTTCTATAGCGGAAACGACATCGTTCCGTAAACATTTGGGGAATAAAACTCATATCAAAGAAAGAGTGTATCTATATCAATAAAATATGAAAGTGAATTAGGGACTGACCGTGTAGTTAAGGAGAAATCAATATGACCATCAAAAACACTGAAAATCATGATGTCCCTGTTGGCGCCCCTTACTGTGGTAGACCCCTTTAATGAGCCCCAGCTCATTGCCTATGAACATGTGTTTCAGAAAATGAAAATTTCCCATAATCTTGCAAATATCTTGCAGATTTTAATGATACCTCATAATATTCCATTATTTTAATTTTCATGCATACAGTATGAAGATCAATGCTCAGCTCTTATTATTTAAATAATTGACCGGGGCCAAATCAGGTTAGAGATTATGCGAAACTGTTTATTGAAACCTTTTGCATGCACTTGGAGACGTGTAAAGGTAACAATCAAAATATAAAAGTTGTTCAGAAGCTCGCTCGATACTAACTAATAGAAAGTTTACTGGGAAAATGAGCCCCAAAATGACATTTTTCCAGTAATTTGGCAAAATATTCCAATTTTGTTTTTGAAGCCAAAATTCTAAGAAATTGAGAAAGGAAATTGAAGGTTATGTATCATTTTATAAGTAGCCTACATTGTAGAGTAAATATTGGTACAAATTAATTACTTCATGAAAATTTAAGATTTTGCCCTGAAAGGGGGCCACTTTAGTATATCAAACCATATATAGTCCTTTGTCCTTTTCAATGTTTCAAACGGTTAAATCTTCATCAGACATATCTAATAATATAATTCGTAATCAAAATTCCTTACCTTAGCCATCTACGAGGCCTGTATAGGTCATTTTAAACTGGCAAGCGTGTTGGAAAGTCAGAGCCCATGTAAACTTCCGTTTTGCGATATCCCAAGCTAAATCTCCATTACATTTCGTTTTGTTTCATTTCATTTTCTTTAGTTTAATTTCATTTTGTTTCCATTTTGTTTCATTTTGTTTTCATTTGATCTTGTTTTGTTTCCATTTCATTTAGTTTTGTTTCTTTTCGTTTCACATTTTACAGGTATCCCTTAAGAATAGCATGTTCCCTCTTTCTGTCTTGATCTAAAAACATATTGTTTGCAACTATTGTTTAGTGATATGACGATAGTTGCAGACTTTCGCTAGTCTATTGCTGAAACCCATTCCATTTTCGATTATTGATAGTAAAATTGACGCTTAAAGTAACTACAATCAAAATTGTTTGCAAGAAAAACAGTCAAAATGACATTGAGCTAAGTTGATGAAAATAACAATGGTCAAGAAAAACAAATGTCATTGAAATTGTTGATTTTACTTTAAAATTGCATTTCTATACATTCGCGGCATATGAATATGTTAAAAAGGCTGAGTTTGAAGCTAGCTGCAGCTTTCTTAACATGTTAAACATTTTATATTTCATACACTTATGATTTCCTCATAACATGACCTTTCTATTGCAACCCAATTTTTTCCTCATGACCTTGAATTCAGAGTTTGACCTTATTAAGACTTGGAGAAAACAGTATTTTTACTAACAAAGATGCCCACAGGGGCTTTTGTGTTTCACAAACACATTTTTTTTTTTTTGCTCTTAAAATATCCTGTTATAATTGGTTGTACAAAGTTTCATTGACCAATTATCAATAGATCCTTTCAAAGTTGCAAATACAAGGTGGGTATATATCGCAACGCAGTACAATCGTTTTTTCTATAATTTCGTGTGATATAGATTAAATATCGCATAAAGGGGAATGTGATGCAGTGTAAGGATGCCATAGCTATGAGATTTATCCAAAGTAAGAGAAAAATATCTTTTTATAAAGCTGAAAAAATGATCGGCGTGATCCGTGTAGATGAAAGTGAAAGTAGAACGCCAATTGTTTTTATGCGTTCTTAAAAGCTAATTTTCACCTTATTTTGGATACAACCTATTGCTAAGACACTGCATCACATTCCCCTTTTTGTTATAAATTATCTATATTGCACAAAAATATAGAAAACCTGTTCTGGGTTGCGAGATTACCCACTGTGTAATAAGTGTAAATGAATTTGGCAAACAAGTTAAAAGTTTGAAAAGGAGGCCACATCCTCCTTTTGTTCCCCTGTGGAAACATTTGGACTTTGCAAGAATACATGTACCAGGTAGCAAGAATATGATCACATGTAATTATGCTTCACTGATGCTTGCTATTGAGTCTTTGCGGAATACAGAGTTATTTCCCCTTATAGACGGGATCTGACGTAAAACCGTTGTGATGTCATGAAAATGGTATTGTAACGTCGATTTTACACCATCATTTCCCAGATTTTTACGACTGTTTCCATAGAATTTGTTGAGGTCACAATCAGTCTACGTCAGATACCGTCTCAAATGGGAAGTAACTCTGGTTTTCGAAAATAGCGAATAACAAAGAAAATACAATTATAATTTATAATAATGTAATATAAAGTTGTATTTTAAGGAGCATTCAGTAAAATTATATGTACAGAGCTCCATTCAATTAGATGTGAGTTCCCTAACCATCTGACATTTCACAATCTTTTTTTATAGTCATGATAGTAATTCCAAAAATATTATAATCATGCATGATAATGATCAACTTCTGATAAAGCAGGAAACTCATTCTAAACTCATTAATATTGAATTTCTATGTGAATCTTTGAATAATTCCATTTACTTCTTTGATGATATACTTGTTTAATGCTACATTGTAGGTTAATTGACAGATGCTCTGATGACCATGTCTAAGCATGGAGCCTAGAGTTACGAAGCCATGATCCATGACATCCTGATCAGTAGAAGTACGGACGGACTACCACTAGCATCATGTACAGACAACTCACCAAGTCACGATCCAAAAGCTGTACAGGTGAAAGTTATGGATTTTTTGAAATTTCATATGATAGACCAGAAGTTTGATTTAAATAATTTTTTTTTAGATTTCTCTCCAAGAAATAGAATTGATAAATAAAAAAAAAAGAACATCTTAATGTATGCAATCTGAAAAGAAACAGTTACTATTGTCCGTCGGCATTAACATTACTGGAATAGTAATATCTCATAATCTATTCAAGTTTGACTCCCAAAAGACATGTATTTAAGACCTTATATGGGTGTTTTATCTCTAAAATTCTTTTGATCTTGGTTAGAAGTTAATGAATCACTAATTTTGATTAAATGTACGGTACTTAACTTTTTTGTTTCAGAATTGTTTTACTCACATGAAGCTTCTGTCGAGCCTGAGTGCACGCCTCCCAGACAGATGTACTTATATAATGGACGGAATTACAATACAGTAAAATCTTTCTGTAGCCTTTATAGAAATGAAATAATTCATAATTCGAACATGTCTATCCAATTTATTTTAAGTAACTTTCACAGTAAATAGATTCCTTAATTTCTTAAAAAAGCTTTTTACAAACACTTACTCATAGACATTCATTTCCAAGGACTTGGAAATTATAGTACATGTACTTATACTATAGTAATGATATTTTATTTATTCCCATGTTGAATAATTAAAAAAAAATTTATATATATTCCATTAAGTTGGATCATCTGAATAATTGAACTTGCAAAGAAATAGAAAAAAGTAAAAATTTGTGATACATATGTTAAAAGGTCTTTCTGAAACTCTTACTGTAACCAGTGGCGGATCCAGCGCCTCCTTTGTCGGGGGAGCAAGGGGCAAATTTTGTCGATTTTTACTGAAAATAGGCCAAAATATACATGTAGGATTTTTTGGAAAATGCTGGGTCAGTGCCAGGGGTGATGCCCAATGCCCCCTCCACACCTCCCTTAATCTTCCACTGATAAGAGTTTTATATCTTTAAAGAGTTATCCTACAATAAATTAAGGGGATTTGTTGGTGTAAAGCTTTGTGGTCATATATTAAAGAGTTTGAAGATTTTTGAAATAAGATAACACAAAGATTGAATAACGCCATGTATTGTAATTTTCAGTATGATAACAGCTTTAAATCTGACGTATATATTATCCTGTGATACATCGTACCTACCTGTACTAGCTTTCTCTTGCCTCGATGACACACAGAAACAGTTCTTACAGAGTGTCACACATCAACAGGTGGATGCCATGACCAGACCTTATCAACTTATAAAGGAGTTTGGTGTGTGTCCTTTATTTACAAAAATTTCATCTTTTGTGTTGGTTTCAATTTTATACAGTAATACCTGTTATGGGAGACCGCCCCTTCTGTCAGGACAAAATGGTCTCACAAGACAGGTGGTCTCCCATAATAGACTTCCTTTTTCTTGACCTTGTCATGCCATTTGTCTGTAACTTTGAATATAAATAGTGAATCATTCAAGTCCCTGTGAGTTCTACTTAGCCTTTCTGTTAATAGCTATTTTATATGCATAAGAATTTGAATATCAATCTTTAAAGAACATAACCAACATAAAACATGAGTCATGTAATTTTTGAATGTCTATGTTCCTAGCTATTTTTTTTTTTTTTTTTTTTTTTGAGGGGGGAGAAAGCAGTCAAGTTGGAGATTGTTAGGAGGAATGGAAAAATAGCATTAATATAAATTCCAAGGGTTTTTTCCTCCATCTAGATATGCACAAGCATTTCTCTTACACCGTACATATGCACCATCAAAATGATAAAAAACTCCCGTAACAGTACCTCCATCCCCCATCCCCCCCCCCACCCCCACCCCTTTTCTCTTCGTATTTCATCTGGCTGTCCTGCAAGGTTTTGAACTTCACGTTTACTTTCTTTAGTTGACCGTTATAGTGTACACAAATGACGGCTTATCACGTATATGTGCACCCAGGTAATTAAGTTTGTCACACCTTGACCATTTTACGCTTGCTGTATACACGTATGTACCCTATTGTTAAAGATGTGAATGTTCCAGGTTGATACGACCTGTAAACTGCTAACAAGCGACATACATGCGCCAAACTCTGCTGCCAAACCTACTTTCTTCAGAGAGACCGTCTTACTGCATTTTATGGCTCACACTGGACACGCACGAGCCAAACTCTCTTGGTCCATGCCGAAAGCAATTTTTTCGAGTCCCCTTTCAGAAAAGGAATTTAGATAAATGCGCATGATCACTTTGATAGACAGGTATGAATACACATTGATGAAATAATATCAAACCATTTGACAACTGAGGATGATGATGCCAACCACTTGAAATTCTACGTGTGCTTTGTATCTTACCGCCGTCTTTGAACTTAAAACCCTAAGCTTAAACTGACAAACAAACCCCAAGCCGAAACGGCCAAGCTGTGAGTTATACACTTTGGAGGCAGTGTGCCTTTATCATCCATTTCTAACTTTTATGTCACTCTTGATATGGGCATTTTATCATATTTTTTTTTAAACACCACCATGTTTTTCCTGGTTTTTGACACTAAAGTGATAAGGATGTTCAAGTAATGAATACACAAAATAACCCCGTGTTACGATGTATATAGATTATCAGATAAATACATTATAATCTACGGGATGTAAAACGGAGTTTATAAAGGAAATTGTAAGTTAAGCAAATCACAGCCACACTCTCCTAAATTCCTGATAACAATAGTCTTGCATAATAGGGATATTATCATTTTGGGACAGAAAATTGCAGTCGCGGGTCAGGAATGACAGGTGTGTTATGACGTAAAATGCATCCGTGCATTGCTTTTAAGGTCGCGGAAGACAAGTGGTTGCAGATGGCAGTGGTCTTGCATATTCAGTTGCAAATTAAATTTTATTAAAATGTGTCAGTGGAGTGGTAAAACGTGTACATGTATTTTGGGCTATAAAATTATACAAGTTATGCCTGCAAATTATTCCATTACAAATAATGTTATCCCTATTCTAATTTACTCTGGCAGTTTTAAAATTCATATTTAACTACATCAAGATGCAGCATTGCTAAGGAGGTGAATCATCCCTGATTTAATGTACAAATGTTGTGATTTTATGGTCCCAAATTGAACGTCAGCCAATGAAATTGGATGTTGCATAAATATGAATCAGAATTTGATTTTCCATCATCCGAATCCTCTGATACTCTTTTAATTTCAGAATGATAGGTCAAGATCTTTTCATCAGATCCAAACCTTATTGATAAATACTCATTTATCAGAAAGGGGATAGAATATGTTAAAGGTCAAGGTTACTGGTAGGAAATGATGCTTGAAATATTAGTTTACCATTCCAAACCAGATTTAGATATATATCAATATTTTTAGGAGGGAAAAACACCATTCATATTGATTTGGGATTAAAGTCACCCTTCTTTTAATGGATTATTTTTGGAAGATTCAATCAACTCAGCAAGGACGTGTTTTACAAATATTCTCCAGTTTTTGAAATCTTTTATTACCATGTTCATGTTTCCACAATTAAAATGAATAAACAGACTCTCTTTTCAATCCTCACCATAGTTACATAGAAAAGTAGTTCAATATTAATTAAATAAGTAAACACATTTTAAACTTGAGAGGGTTTTTCCTTTGAATTATGAAAGTTTTACATTGAGAATATAAGTTATTCTAAAAAAATATGTAAAACAAACACAAACAATTGTGTAGGCATATACATCTCTTATGTCACAAGAACAAATGAACATGTTCAACTTGTATCTTTCTCAGTATTTTCATCATGCTAAGTATTGAGTCTTTGCGGAATACAGAGTTATTTCCCATTTGAGACGGTATCTGAAGTAAAACCATTGTGACGTCAGGAAAATGGTATGGTAATGACAATTTTATACCTCAATTTCCCAGAGTTTTAGGACTGTTTCCATAGAATTTGATGATGTCAAAATCAGTCTACGTCAGATACTGTCTCAAAGGGGAAGTAACTCTGGTTTTCGAAAATACCAAATAAGTTATAATATATTTTAACATTTCTACATGAATAAGAAGGGCAGATTGTTAAATACCTTCTAACCAGTTTGATGGTAATCGTATGTAAATGTATAGACCAGTTGGGAAGACACAAGGCCTCTGTTCAAGGGATATCAGGTTCACACCCCACATGGTTGACATTTTCTCATACAATGTATGTAATCTTTCAGCTTTCCATAATTCAGGATCCATGACAACCACAAAGACAGGTTAAGCCACAAATAAGACAGTCACTTTGAAAGCCTATGATTGGCTGAGTTTGAAAGTTGCCATCTAATAAGCTGAAAGGGACTTCTGGGATTATTATAAGCAAATTCTTATAAAAATGTAAATCATAATCTTTCCTGTTTTTCCCCTACAGATGTACCACTAAGGAGATTAAAACAGAGATATAGTAGTCCAGGATCCATATCAAACAAGCTTAATCTATCAACTCTCAGTCAGGAACTTAAGCTCCGCCCACCATACATGCTGTCACCTGACGACCTCAGACCTAACAAGGGACCATCTCAAAATTATTCTTCAACATCAGAATCAAATCAATTTGCAGGTGATTTATACTAAAGCATGATTTACCCATTATGTTGTCCTGTTTGGAACTTAACTGGTAGGGTACACTATATATTCAATATCACAACTTTTTTCAACATTTTTTGCTCTAAAATCTTTATTTCGTAATGAAATTTGATGAAATTTGGACAGATGGCAGAAGAACCCTTGATACATATTTTATTTCATGTTCATTAAAATCTGATGATTGGTTGAAGGGTAATTTGTGAACATAAGGGTTGGGCCAAGTTTGAAAGAAGGGAGGGTACATATTATCACCACCTCCACCTGTTCTTACTTCAAATCTGAAACTTTTTCGACAAAAATTGACATTATTTGAAACTTTGAACTTTCTTCTTTTCATCTGTGAAAAATTCATACAAAAAATGTCAAATACCAAAGAGATAAAGGAAGATGAATTTACCTACACTTTCCCAGTCGGAGAGGGGCTGAGGGGAAATACATTCAGATTTATCAACTTTCTATCATGAAATTCTGTTTTGCAGGAATTTTGGAATTGTTAGAAATTTTGTATACTGTTTCATGTTTCAAAGATGTAATTATGATGAAAAAATTAATTTCCTACATCAACAATATGTGGAGATATAATTGAAGTGGCGATAATATGTGCCCATCTATATTATGTACCCGACCAGTAGTTTTAGCTCACATGAGCAAACCTTACCAGAGCTATTGTCAAAATATACTGTCCATAATAACAATGTAGGGAATCAAGGATAAAGTTATGAATTTTCACGACGCCATATTGTTTTGACTAAGTTTAGATTTTTGCTTTTTTTTATATTTCATGGAATTATCAGGGATTTATCTTCAATTTGATCTAAATGGGTCCTCTGGACCTGATGAAAATTAGCCTATGGGTCCTTAGCCAAAACAGTGGCGGGTCCCAGAAGAAATGAATGAGTCCCAATTGTCTTTTTTCACGGCTCTTTGAGTTCGTGATTACAAGTGAGATGACTAGTTCATGTAGTTTGCGGCATTTTATGCTCGCTAGAAAATATTGAAAAATGTCCATCTCCCAAACTTTTACCTTAAATTATCAATGCGCCTGGGTGCCTGGGTGATTTTTATGCATCGCAGGGCGCATAGGTACATTTATTTATGCTCATGTTCCCTGCCATATCACAGAATGTTTTATTCCTGCTTTCAAAGTTCCCGAAACATCCTGACCAAATGAATTGTCATGGTTGATAAAGGATGTAAAAAGCTCTGCACCTTACCCATCAAAACATTTCAGTTGGTCAGAATGTTTGATTAAAGTAAGACTTGCAATGATGAAAAAATAATATGTGCTCTCTATGAGATACGTCAGGCTACATGGGCACATATGATACAATTCAAGGAAGTAAAAAAAAATAGAGCAAAAATCTAATTTCAAAAGAAACAATGTGGTGTAACGTAATCTTCGTGAACCTTAATATCCTTGATCCTTAATATCCTTGATTCTCTAACGTGTTTTAAATTGTCATCCAAAATTCAATATTTTCAACTTCCCCTTGACAATGATTTAAGGAAACCTCAACTCTTTAACTTATGCTTTAGTTATGATAAAAATGTAAAATGTTAAACATCCTCAAATTCAATAGCATCATTTAAGACCAGATAAATTTTCAGCATGGACCAGACATGCACGTTTCGGGTACTTAACCCTCGTCAGTGATCCTCAATCTAAATAAATATGTAATCTAAACTAAAGTAATGCTATAATGAAGGATTTTACATTTTGTGTTTTCACTAGCTTTATTAGATTTCTGGTATCATTGTTTTTACTTTCATGTTAGTTTGTCATTTGGAATACTAATACATGTTATTCATTCTGCTCCTTTTGTTTTTCAGCAAACACAAAGCCACTGCCTAGATTTCTCCCATTCAGTCTGATCATTATGGTATCTATTGGTCTTAACTGCCTGTGTGCTTTCCTGAACTTGACAAGAGGAATAGCTGTCATCAATGACGCTCATGTTGAGGTGGGTATTATCCATTATAACAATATGAATACTCGTAGTTACAAAATCTTAATGCTATGGAATATATACATGTAGATGCACGATATAACTATTTCTCACTCACTCACTTACGTTGTGAGACAAAAGAAAAAACGTAGACATAGCAGTTTAAGATTTCCTTGTCTCACACTCCACGTGACTTCTATGATGACGTCATAGAACATAATGCCACACCATCGTTAGATTTGTGTAGGTTTTGGTATTGATTATAGTTTTAAAAATCATTATAGTGATGATAACATGAGGTGAGTGAGAAAAATATTCAATAACGACATTACGACTGAGACAGGGAATCTCATCCTTCTGCAAAAGATTTGCAACAACCACGACTCGGCAAGCCTCGTCGTGGATTGCAAATCTTTTACCTTCGGATGAAATTCCCCTGTCTCAGTCGCAAAGTCGCAATAGATTCTGTTAGTCTCCACCCTCATTATCGAATTATTTGATCATTAAATTAGTATCCGATGTTTCATTGAATGATAGTAGATGATTTTGTTTTATTTTCAGGACACAAGCTCTGACCATTATCAGTATGCAGCATCCTTCCTACTTTGTTGTTTCTTTTCACTTTATCAGGTAAATTCTACTTTATTTTCACTCTATCAAGTAAATCATACTTTATTTTCGCTCTATGAGGTAAATTCTACTTTATTTTCATTTAATCAGGTAAATTCTATTTTATTTTCACTCTATCGGGTAAATTCTACTTTATTTTCACTCTATCGGGTAAATTCTACTTTATTTTCACTCTATCAGGTAATTTCTACAGTAACTTTATTTTCACTTTATCAGGTAAATTATACTTTATTTTCATTTTATTATGAATCATGGCAAAGCCATAGTGAGGACCCAGGGTGACAATGAAAAATATATATATATAATTATATATGTTACTAAAAATTTGAAAAATTTGAAAAACATGAATAAATGAGCATGTTAATATACCAATGATAGGTAAAAAAAATAAATAAATATGTAAATAAATAAAGATATGAATAAATAAATAAGAAATGAAGAAATGAAAAAGAAAGAAAAAAGGAGAAATAAAAAAAATACTTAAAGAAGCAAATATGGATTATTTGACTGGAATCTCAAGGTTTACTTCTTGAGGAAATAAAGCTTTTAATATTTTATAGGGTAAGGGAGTTACCTTTAACCACCTCTACATCAAATTTTCAGTTTTTTTTACAATTATTTGCTCCCATCCTCAACTTCACCCAAACAACAAAAAACTAAACAAAACAAAAATTCCAAGCAAACACAGAAACAAACAAATAAAACAAAACAAAAAGGGATTCAAATTGAATGTAAATGTACAACAGATATAAAAGAGAAACAAATTATTGTCATAATCATTCATCTAAAAGCATCATATAGAATTCAGAACTGTTTGAAATCACAGTTACCCTATACTGCGTCCTAGATACTTATGAGGAGCAGTGTGTTGTACTGGAATTTCTGTAGTTATAGTTCATTTTTACAGTAAATTCATTAACATTTTCTTTGAAAGATGGATATTGAAAGTGACAAATCATTGCTTCAAGTATATACATGTACTTGTATTTTAAGAGGAATAGCTGATTTTCCAGTGGATTCATTGGGCCGACAGACACCAGACATCACAAACTTTGGCGATATTTTCATTGTGATGTCAAAATAGAAAACATGACAACGCATAAAGTCATTGCGATCAAATGTGACGTCACTATTCAAAATTTTGCCAAATGATGTGATGTCTGGTGTCTTTGCATATTAGATCAAGGTTTAAAACGTTCATAAATATTTTCTGGAAAATGGACTATTGTCACAAGTAACTTGAAAAAAAAAATTGTCACAAAATAGTCAATTATGGACACTTTATGTATTTAGAAGTGCTATATGCCTTCGTAACTGCATAACGTAGCATGACAGCCTCCTTTTGACATCGCGTTGTTGATACAGTTATTCTTTCCTTTGCAGATTTACCTAATGTGCTGTCCACTGAGAAAAGGTAAAAGTCTGGCTGTAGCTACATTAATATGTACGTGTCTATGTCAGCTATACTTATGGGAGTACAGAAATGACTACCAGATATTCTTCCATATTGTTGTGACATTTTTAAGTACCTATATTGTGTTCACAAGACAAGTGCCAGGAAAATTGCCGCAGTATACTCTATAATGATGTTTAAGATTATAATTTTTTTTTGAGTACGCAATTGTTAAATTTTTATCAGAAGCTTTATACTTTGGCTTCAAGTTCTAGATGTACATGTATTTGGGAACAA
Source organism: Pinctada fucata (assembly GCA_028142955.1). Lineage (NCBI taxonomy): Eukaryota > Metazoa > Mollusca > Bivalvia > Pterioida > Pteriidae > Pinctada > Pinctada fucata. Next base: position 26,180,733 of record AP027114.1, read on the forward strand.
TGTCTGTCTGTTAATATCTTTAAAGGCAGGTTTTCTCAACCAGATGGTCATTAATATGCATACATGAGTGACGTAGGCTTGGTAGGTGTGACAAAATTGCTTTGTGTTCACTCAAGTGATATTCCTAGAGTTGCGAGCGATGTGTGACATCAAAGACATACGGACAGGTAAACTTGATTATGCTAAGGTGATACCCCAATATCATCAGTTTAAAGCTGTAAGTCAAAAATTGAGACAGAGTATAGGGGATTAGTCGGACCAATCAGATCACAATTAGAAATGTTAACCCTATAGCTGTCAGTAAGGAAATGACAGAAAATTTACCTGTCTTCTTTTATAATCCCCACCCAGCCTTTAAGTGCCAAAATTGATGCCCATCTTGATATCACTTAGCCAACTTCAGACCCCTCTAGTTTTTGTGCTAAAGGTTATCATGGGTGAAAAATAACTGCATACATGTAAACTTAGATCATTCCTTTGATATGGTTGATAACAAAATAACTTCTATTTTTGTGTCGCCTGCAAAGCACAGCGACACTTAGGGATCACTTTGTCCATTGTCCGTCTGTCTGTCTGTCCGTCTGTCTGTCACACTTTTGATTGGTAAGTGATAGGGCTTTGATATTTCACATGTGTATTCCTTGTGACAAGACCTTTCTACACATATCATAATTTTTGACCTCGTGACCTTGACCTAGATATTTGACCTACTTTTCAAAACATCTAAGATTGGCTATATCTCTTGATTGGTAAGTGATAGGGCTTTGATATTTCACATGTGTAAGTTTTGTGACAGAACCTTTCTACGCATACCATAAGTTTTGACCTCGTGACCTTGACCTAGATCTTTGACCTACTTTTCAAAAAATCTAAGATTGGCTATTTCTTTTGACTGGGAAGTGATAGGACTTTGATATTTTATATGTGTATTCCTTCTGACAAGGCCTTTCTACACATATCATAACTTTTGACCTCGTGACCTTGCCCTAGATATTTGACCTACTTTTCAAAAAATTTTAGATTCGCTATATCTTTTGATTGGTAAGTGATAGGGCTTTGATATTTCATATTTTTATTCCTTATGAAAAGACCTTTCTAAACATTCCATAATTTTTGACCTAGTTACCTTTTCCATGATATTTGACCTACTTTCAATAAAAAAAAAATCCGCTTCTCAGGCGACGCAAGCATTCCTTGGATTGCTATTCTTAAACTGAATTCATTCAATGACAAAAATTGCAATGTTTGTTCGCTACTGCTATTTAGCTCTTATGAAGCAAAGATTCAAATGAGCTATTGTTATAGTCAGTATAATCTGTCCATCATCCTATACATAAACTTAAATAAAGTATTTATTGTCCTCCACAATGAGCAAATGTGTACCCCAAAATTCTTAAGCAATCATCCTCATTAGAAGGGAAACATATATTTTGATAAACTGAAAATATATTTGATAAAGACGAATGTTTGTTTCAACTCCAGAGTCAAAGATTTTGACGACTTTTTTGGACTTTGTAACAGAAAAGTGTTCATTTTGGCAGAAATAGCAGAGCTACATTTGTATATACAACTCAAAGTTATACTACATACTGTGTTGAATAGTTTAGAATTTCAATACAGCGTAACTGTACTAAGGTTACAATAGGTGAAGCAAAGTCACATTTAATCTTTATAATGTTTTGATGTTTTTTGTTTTTGTTTTGAATAAAATCTCTACAAGAGTTTTTGTGTATTTTTCATTATATTTAGAAAGCATTAAAATCTAACAGAAAATGAACTTGTCCCTCTTTAGTATCTTAAAAAATTAGAACACCTGCCAACAGTGGTCATGATTTTATTAATTTAATGGCTTTAACATGTCTGTCTGTATGTATATCTGTTAGTTTAGCAGAGGATCCATTTTGATTTTGGGATAAGAAGGTCAAGGTCATACTTGGAATATGTAAAAACTGATTCTATTAAGATTGCCTTCTGTCATCAGAGCAAATCTTAGCATACTTGATATGGCTACATACTCATGTAGAATAAATAAAAATCATGTATGCATTTGTGAGGACACGTAACTGGACAAACTCATCTTGTTTGAAACATGCAAAGTCACAAAGTGATGTTTTACCTCTGTCGCCTACATATACATGTACCTAGTAAACAATATGGACAATCTATGACACCCTCCAATTTCATGTTCATCAATTTTATGGGAATCTTTTATTGTATACTGGTGATGCTTGTTACATGTTATTTCAAATACGTACATCTCACAGTCTCCACCTAGTTGAAGATATAGAGCAAGGAACCATATTTCGCCGGTGACCATATTTCGCCGTCTCATAGTTAATTGAGTCTCACTGGTTTATTGAAAATGTTCATCAAGTTTATTTTTCTATATCATTTCAAATATGACTCTAGTAGTCATGTTTTGATGGATTGTGATATATCCTGCACTCAATTTTGACAAAAAATACCACAAAATGGGGAAAATTTAACGAAAACACCAAATTTTAGACGTAAACATCGGAAATTTTTACAAAAACCAAAATGATAAAACATTTTATTTGGCATGATTTCATAGAAGCAGTGGTGACAAAACATTTCCTGAAAATGAAATAATAATTTTTGTCCGTTTGTGTGTAAATAGGATACATTTCAACAAAAACGGCGAAATATGGTCACCGCGAAAACATGGAAACGAAATATTTTGACGTTTTATAAGGAAACAATGAATTGCATGAAATAAATTCTTTTTGTAGTTTTCAATCGAGAATGGAGTTAAATTAAATTCTAGCAAAAGCAATTATTGAATTTGCCTCCACGTTTTGAGATTTTCGAAGAAATGTACAAAAAATATGGCGAAATATGGTCACTTGCTGTACAACTGAAAAAATATGTCATTTGTCCGATTTTATATGTGATAATATTGTCTGAATAACTATCTTGATGACAATGTTGGGACGATCTTTTACAAAATAATTCTTGGTGTGGTTATAAGGAATACGTAACTATGCTCAACTCCAAACTTAACTGAGAACATGGAGATCTCATCTCACATACTCAACTTTCTACCTTGTATTCTGTTGAAGGTTACTAGCTTATGTTTCATCCAGGTGGTGAGTTTTGTAATGACCGAAAGCAATGGAATTTACTGATTTTTAGCTCACCTAGACGAAGTTGAGTGAGCTTATGCTATACCCCAGCGCATCGGCGTCCGGTTAAGAAGTTTGGGGTAGCTCAGTATTAAGCAAATTACTGATGCTACAGTAACCAAATTTACACAAGTGATTCATCGTTGGACGCTGAGGTGAACCCATGTACAAATACTGCATCTGACCTACATTTTCCACCTGATTGACTTGGTTAAGAAGTTTGGGGTAGCTCAGAGTGGCTTGGTTAAGAAGTTTGGGGTAGCTCAGAGTGGCTTGGTTAAGAAGTTTGGGGTAGCACAGTATCTGACAAAGTACTGATGCTACAGTAACAAAACTTGCACAAGTGGTTCATCTTGGGATGCCGAGAGGAACCCATGCATTGGATGCAGCATCTGACCTACTTTTTCTACTTGAGTGATTTTGCTTTTAAAAGCGAATATTGAGCAAAATATAAGTGTAACATGTACCAACCTTACATATTGGATGTATCTTTGATCAAACTTTCATAAAATGGCCTTGACCTACTTTTTCCTCTTGAGTGATTTTGCCTTTAAAAACCAATATACATGCACTTTAAAAAAATATATTTAAATTGAATTTTGCTGCCACGAGGTGAGCTTCGTAATCTGTGATTACCTATGTTTAAATTGAGTAATGGTACTGTACTACGATGTTGTGCATTTTAGAGTTACAAGTTTGCATGATAGGGTCTGTTGAAAACTAGATTCAACGTTTCCATCTGCAGATATAGGTTGATCAAATGTTTAAACTCCTTTTCTTTGAAATACAATGTATTATATCTCATTATCTAAAGTCCTGTAGAATCTTCATGCTAAGTCTGAAGCATGTTTCCTACCATTTTCCCTATTAGCATGATTTTTCCTGCAGGTACCTGTATGTAGAGATCATCTTGTAGTAGAGGTTGCTCAGTCGACCATTTAGTGATGCTACATTAGTCAACCATAAACACAATTATCTTTTATTAATTTGTTTATTATTCACAGCTCCTTAAACATATTATTTTCAAGTTTATTCTTTAGTACTGGCGATGTTGAAAACGTTTTCATGCATATGAATACGGTTATATAATGTAGTATCAAATTAACTAGAAGTTCGAATCATTCACTGATTGAGCGGTACCCCATGGAGGTGACTTCGAATTTAGCATGATTGTAGCTATTTGATATATACATGTACCCCAAAGAAAAAGAGTTTAAACATTGGTTTTCCTATAGACACCATGTATGTTATTTGTCTTTTCAATGACTCGGAGAGACGTTGACTCTAATATCCAGTCCTCAAACAAGACCCCCTTTTGTAGGTTTTCACCTGCAATAACTTGCGTTTTATGTGTACCGAGTTTCATTGATGTAAAGTTATGTTTAAGATTATGTAAATAATGCGGTCTTTGTGTTATGTTTTTGAATTAATCTTTAAGAGCTGAGGTATTTAAACAAAAAAAGTTCCGTAGTCTATTTTACGCTTTCAGAAAAATAATTATTTGATTATTTAATCTTCAGTTCGTTAAATAAAAATTGCGATTACACTATTTCACTAATTAAGATACTATCCCATACGCTACGGAAGAGAAGGAATGGCGTATTATTTATGTTTCATTGGATATGACGCACATTCCGTAACTGTTTGGAGTCTGAGAGGGGAACTGTAGTCTTTTCTCCCTGTTTTGGCCTATGTTTTTAAGGAAGATAAGAATAGGAAAATTATGTATTTCATTGACTTTAAATGAAGTTTTGCATTACTTCAAAACTTTAAGTTAGTTATGTTAATTTACGTTACTTTATGTTAATTAACTATATGTTAATTTTTAAAAGTAATTATGTAAATTCCATTTACTTGAAAGTTTTGTATTACATGTATTTCAAAACTTTGTATATTGCTTTATGCATATCATTCTTTTATTCCCCGGTTTATGAAACGTAACAACCCCCCCCCCTTTCCGGTGCCATTGATCTTATTCCAGAATGTCTGGATCCGCTCATACAAGTCCTTGAATGTAAGTCTGGATACGCGCCCAGTATTTAAGGACCACGGTATCCATCTGTGTATTTAATTTTAGAAGTATCATGGCCAGCTTAGATCTCGGACTTTCTTAACATTTAAATAAAAGTGAAAGAACATAAATTAATCCGACTACATTCCCGTATTTAATCGGATGGATTGATCAAATATTACATGTAATACAATGGTGCTTGGACGGCTTGGATAAACACCAGATTAAATGGCCGAAGTACTGGAATCTGTAAAGGAAAATGAAAATGTCTGTAGTAAAATTTTAAGGTAAGATTTTAATTTTTGTTGTCTATACTTCATTCAAACCTAAGAGTATTTGCTGATATCAAACTAACAAAACCATAAAGGTTCAGTGTGAGGTTTTACAATGTTATTCGCAGATTTCTTTCCGACTTAATTTTCTTCTAATCGATCCGATTTTCTTCTTTTTAATGGTCTTTGGTTTGACTATTGTTAGATGAATATGTTAACAATAGAGCAGAATTTGTCATTTCAAATGAAGATCATTGAAATACAATTTTTGAATGAAGAACAGATGATACAGGGTGTTCACTATAATGCTAGGAATAGATAGAGTAAATAAAGGTTTCAATACTATGCAGATGTACACAGAATATGACAACGTTGAAAATACATCATCTATTCAGATCCATTGGTGGGTGCCTTGTTCGAAAGAACAGATCAATTCGAAAAACACAACTCTGAATAATTGCTCCTGAAGTTTGTTGAATTGTTTAGATTAAGGATCACTGACGAGGGTAAAGCATGTCTGGTCCATGCTGAATTTTTATCTGTTCTTAAATGATGCTATTGAATTAAAAGACGTTTAACATTTGAAATTCTACGTATAAGTTGTACAGTAGAAATGGGAAGTGCAGAACAGTTGACAGTCACGGCTGATAGAAACTTTTTTCTTCTCTTTTCCATGAATAAACAGTTGTTGCAGAGAAGGCAAAATTTCTTTTAGGCAACACGATTTATTCGCCGTCAATTAATATGACGGGCAAATCATCATTTCGATGCAACCGTTTGGTACTTACTACCCGAGGGACAGTAATGAAATGGTATGTATTGAAAATGCCCAGCCAAAACAAAACCAGTTGCTGCAATCTTGTTTCACACATCGGATTAAAATCCACTATTTTAAAAGAATCTAGATAGAGTATTTCTTCCGGTAATGTGTGCGAAATTCGGTGCAGCGATTCCCTAAAATAGCTTAATGAGTTAAAGAAGATCCTGACAATAATCTCAACAGCACTCACAATAGAGCACCAAATTAAGCATCGACGGACCCCTGGCAAGCTAGAGGTGGGACCAGGTGCCCGGGAGCAGTAAGCATCCCCTGTTGGCTAGCCGCACCCGCACGAAAATGAAAATATATTAAATACATGCACTGTCTGTGGTTCTGTCTACATGTATATAGAAAGTGCTATGGCGATAATGTCAGGGAAATATATTCAAGAAAGGAGGGGATCTCCAACAACACCTAGTTGCAGCATCAACAGCAACCTCCCAAAACACCCACTGTAAAACACAAAAATGACACGCACACAAAACACTTACTGTCAAACCCCTCGCGGGGAACTTTTTTTAAGGTGCATCAGTTAAATCATTGGCGGTCATCTTGTTTAAACATAACATTTCGAAAAGCACAATTTTGTTAGAAGACCTTGATTGTTCAACTGTTGTAAGACCTTTTGAAATTCTGTGAAATTCAAAATGTGTAAAGCAGGACGGCCATCGGACAACGAACAATTCCTCTCTCATAAACAAAAAAGGTGACGATGTCCAATTACTTTCCATCATTTCTTTACATATACATGGTGAAATAAAAATACAATTAACGTATCAAGCGCTTCTTTTCTTGAGGTGTACAGCTTATCATATAGTTAAGCGAAATGTTTCCTTAATTCTTTTCCCTCTTAGTACAACAACGACAAAGGAGGAAACATAATGTAGCATGGGATGCGGCACATCGGTGGAGTTTGACTCATTAGGAGAGACAGATACCAGATTGTATGTGAAGAATATATTTGGGATTTATGAGAGTTTTTGGGATTTTAGAGACGCTACATACGCCTACATCAGAGAGTCACGCCCACAGTGTCAGGATCTAGAAGTTTGGATCGACGAAAAGTTCCCCGTCATACCCGATGCCATTTATCTTAGACCTCAGGTAAAATAAAAGGGTCGATCTTCTTGATACAACCCCATATTCCCTGTCGTTTGTAACATTCGGCATGTTATGATTTAATTTACGGCCAAAGTAGTGTAGTCCATGAGAGTTATGAGAAACTTTTATCTTATTAATTGGCTCAAACTTTCGATGTGCACAAATTCTATAACCGCAGATGAAACGAAATAGATTTTAAAAAATGATGAAGTATTACAACGCGTAAAGCAAAGATAAATATGTACCCAATATATACATGTATATCAGAGCAGATACTTGCAAAAAAGTGACTTAAACATTGTTGTTTGTTTATTTTGTTTTTCATTTACCCCATATATAGGACATTTGTCATGACATACGTCTGTACTGTAAAGACCCATCATCCACAGAGATAACCCAGAGTGAACTGGACACCGGATATCTGTTAGCAGTTCTAGGTAGACTGGTCAAAGACGAAAGATACATCAAGAGGGTAATAACATTTTTCATTCAGCCTGTGAAAAGTTCTAGCGCGGATAAATAAAAATGTAGAATCATATCATATTCCAAAGAATAATTGACGAGGACCTCAAATCTGCTTTGCTTTGAAATCCTCTTAATCCTCACTGCAGAAAATATATATCAAAAGACGAAGATACATGTAGTACGATTTTGTTTTAAATCTAGATATTGTTGACTTCAACATGTGCAAATGTTATAAATAGGAAAATATATTGAAAACTTCCAGATACTACCGGAGGATTGCTATGTCTTCGGAGACTCTCTGACGTATGATGGAGTCGTCTGTGTCAAGTTTTGGCGCTTCGGACGCTGGGAGAAAGTTTACATCGATGACAGAATTCCATTGGCTAATGCAAACGGCGCACGCATCCTCTCATATTGCCATGACAGAAATGAATTATGGATGACCTTTATTGAAAAAGCATGGATAAAGTATGAATTCAAAATGATATATTGTCAAATACTAGCTAGTATAATATTCAGATTGATATAAAGAATCCAAATTAAAGTCAGGAAAGTATGTAGGATGTCATGTCCAATTGACCGTCTTTTATCTATCTTGACATTACCAGATTTGGCATGTTTCTATTGAGTTGCGTGCAATCAGAGGACGCTCACTCCTCCCGGGCACCTGGTCCCGCCTGTATTCTGGTGTTGGCGAATGCCTTGTTAATGGAGACCCATGAACTACGATTGATACTCTCTTAAAGTAAAACAAAACGTTGAAACTATAAGCATAATCAAGCCAGTGTAGTACATTATTTCGTATCAAACCATACCTATATTTTCATAAATGTTAATTCTTATATTTCAGATTCTGGGGAGGTATTTCTAATATAGAGTATGGTACGTTCCATGACGGCCATCTGCACCTGACAGGAGGTGTACAAGATGTTATTTACTTTGATAAGACTAAACTGAAACCTGGTGACATATACTATCGTATGAAAAGGGGACTGAAACAAGGAGCAATAGTAGCTTGTGCTGTGTCGGTGGGTATCTTTATAGGATTTTAGTAAGAATTGTCATATTGTAGAATGATCATTGCGTTCGTTCTCTCAATGTTAAATAAAAAACAACTTAAAGATGCTTCGTTTCTTTTGAAGTTTATATATTGTTTTCATTTTCGTGCTTAAACATCGACGGCGGGTGCAGCTAGCCAACAGGGGATGCTTACTCCTCCCGGGCACCTGGTCCCACCTCTAGCTTGCTAGGGGTCCGTCGATGCTTAATTTTGTACTCTATTGTGAGTGCTGTTGAGATTATCGTCAGGATCTTCTTTAACTCTTTTGGGATGCGGCTAGCCAACAGGGGATGCTTACTCCTCCCGGGCACCTGGTCCCACATCTAGCTTGCTAGGGGTCCGTCGATGCTCAACTTTGTGCTCTATTTTGAGTGCTGTTGAGATTGTCGTCAGGATCTTCTTTAACTCATTTGTGCATTTTAAGATTTCATATGACTAGTTTTTAAGTGCTGGTGTCTATTAGATGTTTGGTTTTCTTTCAGACTAAGAATGATGGTGTGTACGGACTGACGGCAGGTGATACATTTGTAGTGTTGGATGCTTACCAGGTGATGGATTATCATTCTCTGCTGCTCATTTGTTAAATAATGGACTAATCACAAACCTCTATGATATTACATAACCAAATTTTGAATCATAAAAACAATTTCCAAACCACGTTTAATCGTAACATATCTTATCGGTTCCTTGTACTACATTTGTTTGTGCTCTAACTCTGCGTCTGATATATGATATTAATTTACAGGTAATTACGCAAAAAGTTCTAGCCAAAGAATTACACTTACTACGCATTAACGATCCTTTAGGATTTACCAACTGGAAAGGACCATGGAGCAAAGAGTATGTTTTTATTTTCTTATAAAACACATACGATGCAGCTTTCCTTTATAATCCAAAGCCTATCTATTAAACGTACATACATGTTAGATTGGTAAAAAATCTGAGACGATGTGTCCGTATGTTGATTACCTTTATATGCTTCCATATACTGACAAATTATAGATGTAATTGATTGAAGATTCTATCCGTATCACGGAGCATGGTTCTTTTAACTCTGAATATGTACGTTTCAGATAAGTTTTGAAGCTCATACTTTGTGCATGCAAGTGAATTGTCCGTCTGTCTACTTAATTTCAGATCGAACGACTGGACCACGCTTTCATCATCCAATGATATAAGATTCCAAAAGGACGAGAACGATTTTATCATGGCCTTTCGGGACTTCTTGGCATATATGGAATACGTCTCAATTTGCTCCCTGACTCCTGTTACAATAGACGATGACGTCACTTCACCTCAACAAAGTAATTCAAATTGTTTATTATAATTAATTACGATGGACAAAACGTATCATAATATGTTTATTAATTCATGAAGTGCAATATTTTAAATGCTTTTCAAAGAACTGGTCAACATATTTCTATTGATTATTAGAGGAAGGTTTTGATTTTAAATGTCACATCGATTTGTCATGATTTATATATTCAGTTCAAAGATGCAACAATTCTCTGCGATTCGGTATGTCTGTAAATAATGAAACCTATATGTACACATAACAGTGGTACCTACGTATACGTGTGTGTATGAAGCCTTTGTTTCTTGTTCTCTATCCTCCTCTCTGATTTATCATCTTCCTATAATATATCCTATTACCTACATGAAGATAACAGATTCAAAGGCAAATAGTTTCCGATTCGTTCGTTTGTCTGTTTGTACAAAACATTTATTGACTTTCATATCTCTAATGTACATGTACATACTACCTCAGACAGGAAAGAACCTATCATTTTGTACCTTTTCCTTTTCAATAACCTCATGAAATTGACTTCACCACTGGAACTTCCGATAGATTTTTCATTGGTAAGGATTTCATATTTCATTTTATATATTTCTTATGACAGTACCTCTCAATTTTATAGTATACTGCCCTAAATTGACGAATATCTTATGTAATATAGTACTGGTAAACACTTAAGTCCATATACATGTATTGCAACTCCCCTAGCATATCCGAGAGCAAATATTAAATTAAACAAAGGAGGGTATTTCCAACAACACCAGGTTGCAGCATCCATAGCAAAATCCCAAAAGACCCAATGCAAAAACACAGTGCAGACAAGCACAGAAAGAGAGGTAAAAGGGATAAGGAACGTCAACGAACAACACAGAAACATCAAACACAAAGGAGTACACATAAACCAACTAGACCAATGGGCAACAGTTGCCGACTTAGGACGGCCATCTGCCACGGAAATAGCAGAAAGTGTGGTTATCCTGGATTACTTTCGCACAACCCTCCCACTTTTCCGATTACCCAAAGGTCTCGAAGAACGTTACTGTGGTGTAAAACAACCTCCTCACTGTCAGATGAACACGCACAAACAAGACCGCAAAACGTAGGGGTCCAAGCAACACAGATGAATATGTAAATGGATACAAAAAAGGGCTTAGGTAATACAATCCGTGCTCTGCCGCCGCGAGCTCATGTATGTTATCACCCGAGGAGTCCGACTGACATTCAGAGAGGACAGGTGGTCTAGTGGGCCCTGTCTTCTCTAAAGAGGTTTGGACAGGGCCCGTCATGGAGTCCCGTCGTCACAGTCAATCAGTGAGCAAGTTTTAAGAATGCACTTGTACAAGACTTTAGATTGGTCAAGTACTAAGCCTAGTATCCGGCTGGTGACATTAGGATCATATCCACGGTATAAAAGGCGTTTAATGATTCTGACGGAAAGGTTCAAAAGTCACTTTGACCTTGATTTTGAATTTATATGCATTTTCAAAAATTTTATATTCTATGTAATAATGTCATATTTCCTTGCCATTCTTATCAATCTATTGTATTTAATTTGGATTTCTATCCCCCCATGTTTGCTTACCCCATTTTATGTTATTACCCCGCGAAAAAAAATTAAAAGAGGAGAAAAATCTCCGTTAAGACTTACACCAAATAGTACAATAAGGAGGAGATCCCCAACATGACATCACTGCTAGTATCACAGCAGAAAACACACTTACGAGACGGGAAACGGGGAGAAAACATCAAGCTACCACATGATAAAACAGACAACAATTAAATCACACAAGACGTCAATCAAGCAATGGAAAATGAAGGACAACGATTCGAATGATAGGTAACAAAGACCTGTATTTAAAAGATAAGCTCTATCAATATAACCAACATAACATTGAGAAAAGTTAAAAGCAAGCTCACCTCTCGTAGGTGAAAAAGTTTATTTCTTTCTGATACATGTATGCATTAAAAAAATTAATGATATTACTTGTCGGAAATGATCGATCGGTAGGCAGTTCTGTTCTTGTTTTGAAAATCATGTTAATTTCAAATTTTTATCCTCCGTTCGATCGAACACTGTTGTTGATAGAAAAATTAATACTAGAAATGATCCAAAACACTGGTTATACAAGACTCGGTTGCAGCAAAACAAAGAAGCATCCAAAGTCACAGAGTAGACACATACAGAAAATGACGGACGCAAAAGTGACAGGGTACACACCAAATACAAAAGTGAAAGGGTACACACCAAATACAAAAGTGAAAGGGTACACACCAAATACAAAAGTGACAAGGAACACCAAATACAAAAGTGACAAGGAACACCAAATACAAAAGTGACAAGGAACACCAAATACAAAAGTGACAAGGAACACCAAATACAAAAGTGACAAGGAACACCAAATACAAAAGTGACAAGGAACCCTAAATACAAAAGTGACAAGGAACACCAAGTACAAAAGTGACAAGGAACACCAAATACAAAAGTGACAAGGAACACCAAATAAAAAAGTGAAAAGGAACACCAAATACAAAAGTGACAACGAACACCAAATACAAAAGTGACAGGGTACACACCAAATACAAAAGTGACAAGGTACACCAAATACAAAAGTGACAACGAACACCAAATACAAAAGTGACAAGGAACACCAAATACAAAAGTGAAAAGGAACACCAAATACAAAAGTGACAAGGAACACCAAATACAAAAGTGAAAAGGAACACCAAATACCAAAATGACAAGGAACACCAAATACAAAAGTGACAAGGAACAACAAATACAAAAGTGACAAGGAACCCTAAATACAAAAGTGACAAGGAACACCAAATACTAAAGTGAAAAGGAACACCAAATACAAAAGTGACAAGGAACACCAAATACAAAAGTGACAAGGAACAACAAATACAAAAGTGACAAGGAACCCTAAATACAAAAGTGACAAGGAACACCAAGTAAAAAAGTGACAAGGAACACCAAATACAAAAATGACATGGAACCCTAAATACAAAAGTGACAAGGAACACCAAATACAAAAGTGACAAGGAACACCAAATACAAAAGTGACAAGGAACACCAAATACAAAAGTGACAAGGAACACCAAATACAAAAGTGACAAGGAACACCAAATACAAAAGTGACAAGGAACACCAAATACAAAAGTGACAAGGAACATCAAATACAAAAGTGACAAGGAACACCAAATACAAAAGTGACAAGGAACACCAAATACAAAAGTGAAAAGGAACACCAAATACAAAAGTGACAAGGAACACCAAATACAAAAGTGAAAAGGAACACCAAATACCAAAATGACAAGGAACACCAAATACAAAAGTGACAAGGAACAACAAATACAAAAGTGACAAGGAACCCTAAATACAAAAGTGACAAGGAACACCAAATACTAAAGTGAAAAGGAACACCAAATACAAAAGTGACAAGGAACACCAAATACAAAAGTGACAAGGAACAACAAATACAAAAGTGACAAGGAACCCTAAATACAAAAGTGACAAGGAACACCAAGTAAAAAAGTGACAAGGAACACCAAATACAAAAATGACATGGAACCCTAAATACAAAAGTGACAAGGAACACCAAATACAAAAGTGACAAGGAACACCAAATACAAAAGTGACAAGGAACACCAAATACAAAAGTGACAAGGAACATCAAATACAAAAGTGACAAGGAACACCAAATACAAAAGTTACAAGGAACACCAAGTACAAAAGTGACAAGGAACACCAAATACAAAAGTGACAAGGAACACCAAATACAAAAGTGACAAGGAACACCAAATACAAAAGTGACAAGGAACACCAAATACAAAAGTGACAAGGAACACCAAATACAAAAGTGACAAGGAACACCAAATACAAAAGTGACAAGGAACACCAAATACAAAAGTGACAAGGAACACCAAATACAAAAGTGACAAGGAACACCAAATACAAAAGTGACAAGGAACACCAAATACAAAAGTGACAAGGAACACCAAATACAAAAGTGACAAGGAACACCAAATACAAAAGTGACAAGGAACACCAAATACAAAAGTGACAAGGAACCCTAAATACAAAAGTGACAAGGAACACCAAGTACAAAAGTGACAAGAAACAACAAATACATAAGTGACAAGGAACACCAAATACAAAAGTGACAAGGAACATCAAATACAAAAGTGACAAGGAACACCAAATACAAAAGTGACAAGGAACACCAAATACAAAAGCGACAAGGAACACCAAATACAAAAGTGACAAGGAACACCAAATACAAAAGTGACAAGGAACATCAAATACAAAAGTGACAAGGAACACCAAATACAAAAGTGACAAGGAACACCAAGTACAAAAGTGACAAGGAACACCAAATACAAAAGTGACAAGGAACACCAAATACAAAAGTGACAAGGAACACCAAATACAAAAGTGACAAGGAACACCAAATACAAAAGTGACAAGGAACACCAAATACGAAAGTGACAAGGAACACCAAATACAAAGTGACAAGGAACACCAAATACAAAAGTGACTTGGAACCCTAAATACAAAAGTGACAAGGAACACTAAATACAAAAGTGACGAGGAACACCAAATACAAAAGTGACATGGAACACCAAATACAAAAGTGACAAGAAACACCAAATACAAAAGTGACAAGGAACACCAAATACAAAAGTGACATGGAACCCTAAATACAAAAGTGACAAGGAACACCAAATACAAAAGTGACAAGGAACACCAAATACAAAAGTGACAAGGAACCCTAAATACAAAAAATACAAGGAACACCAAATACAAAAGTGACAAGGAACACCAAATACAAAAGTGACATGGAACCCTAAATAATAAAGTGACAAGGAACACCAAATACAAAAGTGACAAGGAACACCAAATACAAAAGTGACAAGGAACACCAAATACAAAAGACTACACGACCAATGGGCTATCGGTGCGATAAGTAACTTTCTCGTAGCAACTACGCGCACGTATCAGATATTTGTAAGGCATTCCAGAAAAAGATCAATTAGATGATCCTCTTTGATCGACCGAGTGTTTCATGCAGGGTGTGAATGCACGGTGGTCATGCTGAGATCATTCCCTTTTCTTTCAAATGAGGAACATTCACCATCTGAAATTCTTCTACTTCAATCTCAACCATCACATCATGTGAGAAAATGCGCGGATTGTACACAAAATTATCACCGTAGGTCATATATTTCAATATTGGTACATTGAATCATTCTTAACTTTTTTTTGGTTCATCTACTAAAAAACATACTGTAGATATGACAATTTGTACTTTGTTCCATTTCAAGGGAGATACTTATCTTGATCGTTTGTCATTATATTGTAGAGTACTGTACACACTTATTTGGGGAATGGGTTGGTGACGGTGCTGCAGGAAGTATAAAGATACTAGATAATCCTAAATTCATATTCACCGTAACAAGTAAAGGTATGTTCATCAGATATTAAGAAAAAATTATGCTTTAAAAGACAACAAGTCTCGGTATTCCGAAAGATGAGGCAACAAAAACAGGAACAGGAAAAATCACCTTAGCCTGTATAGTTTGTGCAAGAAAATAAGACAAATTTTATGTCTCAATTATCACGAATAGTTTTGGCACGGTACTGTACCTTCCTTTTTTGTGAGACACTTATTTTTGTCTCAATTATCACGAATAGTTTTGGCACGGTACTGTACCTTCCTTTTTTGTGAGACACTTATTTTTTGTCTCAATTATCACGAATAGTTTTGGCATGGTACAGTACCTTCCTTTTTTGTGAGACAATTATTTTTTGTCTCAATTATCACGAATAGTTTTGGCACGGTACTGTACCTTCCTTTTTTGTGAGACACTTATTTTTTTATCTCAATTATCACGAATAGTTTTGGCATGGTACTGTACCTTCCTTTTTTGTGAGACAATTATTTTTTGTCTCAATTATCACGAATAGTTTTGGCACGGTACTGTACCTTCCTTTTTTTGTTTCTCAGTCAGTTTCCTTACCCTTAGAAAAAATTTTGGCGTAGTTTGAGCTTGTTTGAGTTTGAGATATCATTTGCGATACGAATACACCATGTGTAGGGGAAGAAGAAACGTTACCTCTAAGGAAAGGCTCATTTGTGAAATTTTGAAGTTCGTCCCTGAGGGCACATGTAGCCATGTTCGGTTACATTGATCGTTTCTTCAACGCATTCGAACATTTCTGTTATCAAAATTTCTTAAAATTTCTGAAATTCAAATTTATCTGTTCTTAAACATTATGATGTTAAACGTTTTCAAATTGAATAGCATCATTTAAGAACAGATAAATTGGCAACATGGACCAGACATGCACGTTGAATTTGAAGACGTTTAACATCCGCGAGATATTTTGAAGTGTTTAAGAGGTACAGGTTATGATTACCAAAATCCATCGAGATCTTGTATACCGAATTATACAAATGTCTCTAAAGCAATAATTTAGAAAGATAATTTATACCTCCAACAAAAGGTAGTACTTGAAAAAAATCAAATGAAATTTTGTTAACAACAAATGAACCCCCTTTAGATATACCAATCTCTAACTTTCATAATTTCAATTTAATCTTCAGGTGGCAAAAAGAAGGAAAAAGAATCATTAGGATTATCATTGGTTCAGAGAACTAGAAGCAGGACCGGAGATAGGGTTGCCATAGCAATACGTTTATTTAAGGTATACATATAATTCACTTTGTAAGGCCTTATTTTCGATTTTTTTATTGTTAAAGTTTACTTTGATTATGCCTGAATATGAATGAACATGATGAAAACATCGATATGGTAGATTGTCGAAAAGGTACTGACAATTTTGTGTTAAATACTCTTCAATGTCCTAACACTGAAGTATAATGCTGAGAAGGAAAACCGATTTATATATGTTCGAATCTGATAAGTTAATGATGGAATGCCATATTAAAGATTCTTCTTCGTCAGAAACAGTGTGAGATTCTTCGAGTGTTATTTTCGCCAAATTAATCTTTAAGGATAGATTTTGAAGGAGAAAAGCATAAACAATACGATATTGATATTTTCATATTTTCTGAAGACAAAACAATACAGTCAAGGATTGCTAATAGAAGAAGTTGGAGAAACATTTGAAAACTCCGCCATGCAGATTCTTAGAACAGTTAAGGTACCTCCAGGAAAGTATATCGTTATCGGTAACACCCAAAGCAATGGAATTGAGAAGGAATTTCTGATTCGTATCTATACATCAAATCCAGTTACTGATCTAAGGTTGGTTCAAATTTAGTAACTATGAGACAAAACTTGATGAAAGCGCATTTGATGCAAGTAAATTTTAAAACAGACTATTTATTTCAATATTGACAATCTGAAAATTTTCTTTTTGGGGCTATTTATGTCTGAAACTTTTGTTCGATTGACCGTTATTTTCTATATACTATTAGACAGATTGTGATGTCTCACTGAAACTAAGAAATATGACTTGGATAAGATTGTATATATCGAAAAAACGCAAATTCCGGTCACATGTCTCACATTTGTATATCTATTCACGAGTACCATTTCTATAGCGGACGTGTTTGGTAATAATTAGATAAAAAGTCAATTGATATGATAATTAAAGTATAAAAAATAATAGTATGCAATACATGGAACATTTAAATTATACATTGTTTACTATATTAATACGGCATAAAACGTTTTTATCTGATAAAAACATTTAATGTAAAAGCAGTATTTAGAGCTGACACATGCAAAATATAATCGTATTCAGGCTTTATGGCTAAAAGTATCTATTTACCTTTACACTAGAATTTTCTGTTGATCATTTTCAAAAGTTCACCTTTACCTTGACCAAAGTTGTCACCGTGGTCATGCACTAAGAAAAAAAATAATTGAACGAGAGAAGGGAAACAATTTTTGTTTTAATGCAAATCAATTTTCCTGTATTTCAGAATGCTTAGATCAAATGAGCCTCTGTTGCTGTTGAAAGAAGACAAACCAATTAATCTGAAGGACCTGGGATTTCGTTTTGGTAAGCAAGGAATCTTCCTCATATTTTATCATATACGATCTCACTCTTGGGATAGACCGTGATAGGCATAGAGCTTAGAACTACACTCTTCTAAAGACGCCAAAAATTGTCGTTAAGATAATTTTTTCCCTAATTTTTATTGTATTGACAAAATGCTTAGTACATGTACGAATATTCGTAAACCATCTGAAATCTAATTCAAGCTTGAGACATTATCGACATAAAACGTGTTCATATGATGTTTACGTTTGGTCGGTTATGTCCTGGTTTTTCAGATATATGCCAAGAAATATGGGGGAAATGGAGTAAAGGATTTCATGGCGATTGCTACCTTGAGAATGATTTTGAAAGGAATCCACAAATAGACATCTTTGTGCCCGAAAGTGGTAAGTTTAATTTTTGTCACTCTTTTCCCTAGAAAAGAGATAAATGAATTCGAAAATATTTTTAACTACAAGCACAGCACAAGCTCGTTGATAAAAAAATTATGTGCAAGTTAAATTGAGAGAATATCATAATTATCAGCTGCAACCCAAGTTAATGTTTCTCTGTTGTGTCATTTTCTCAAAATCAGAAGTTGTCCCCTCTCCTAAAAAGAAAGAAACCATGTAGATCAGGTTTTGAAAATATTTCATAATGACCTGATACTTTAGATTAAAACACGACTTTAAATTCATAGCATCATTTAAGAATAGATAAATTTGCAGTATGGACCAGACATGCAAG
Source organism: Pinctada fucata (assembly GCA_028142955.1). Taxonomy (NCBI): domain Eukaryota; kingdom Metazoa; phylum Mollusca; class Bivalvia; order Pterioida; family Pteriidae; genus Pinctada; species Pinctada fucata. The sequence continues at coordinate 26,199,663 of AP027114.1, forward strand.
TTTCAGGTAGTGTCACTTGTCAGTTATCCTCAACCCAAAAAATGAAATATGGCCAAATGCTTGCACTTATGTCCAAAAACTACCGAAATGCATTACAGAATGGGTGGGATATGATGCCAAAGGACAAATTTTTCAGAATTTCGAGAATATTTTATGAACAGAAATTTTCGAATGCGTTTGAAGAAACGGTCAACCCAAGTTGATCGGACTTGGATTCAAGTGCCCTCAGAGACTCCTGGTCCACCAGCAGTGACACTCACCAAGTGGTACAAATAAACAAATGTTACACGTCTTCAAATTCATATCATCATTTAAGAATAGATAAATTTGCAGCATGGACCAGACATGCACGTTTTGAGTACTCAGCCCTCGTCAGTGATCCTCAATCCAAAAAATGAAATATGGCCAAAGACTTAAAGTTGTGTCCAAAAATGTACTGACTGACGTAGCAAAAGGTCTTGGATATGATGCTACAGGATCCACTTTTCAGAAATTTCGAAAAAATGTTGTGAACAGAAATTTTTGAAACGTTTAAACACGTATGATAAGACCAAAAGTTTTTGATTGTTCAAAAATTGTATGCTTGGACATCTTCCATTGAAACACAATTATTAATCAATAATTATCATTTTCAGAAATAATACTTGTACTTTACCACAAGCTTCTTTTGGATTCCCATTAACACAATGTATGTTTAGGACATTTTTAACCAGTAAGTGCTAAGTTCCAATCTTGTAACCATTGGTTACAATGGTAAGTCTAATCCTCCCGAATCAGTTACTTAATACATGTGACGATTTGGCTATTTCAATGAGTTGTATAATATATATGAAGGTAAGAAAGAACTGACAAGAGTCCTCACTGAAGAGACAATATACCCCCCCCCCCCCTTTTTTTTTTTTTACTTTTCACTTCTTGAAAAGGATACTTTATTTATATAAATGCCTAAAACCAATATTAAACAACATTGTCATATGTTATATGGACAATTTTGATAAATAACCACTACTTTGTAGTCCTTGTGATATGGTAATTGATCAAAATTGCCCGTATTACGGATGACAACATAATTTCCAACTACATGTAGTGGTACATGTATTTCATTGGATACGAATTGCAGGAAAATGAACATCATGCTAGCATATTTCATACAGAAGCGTTCAATTAGAGTCACATTAGATCAATCCAGGTGTGAATAAAACAACTTGATGATACTCCAACATTTACAGTTTATTCATTTCATTTACAGACATTGTACTGAAGCAAACAGTGAGATTTAAAGTTCTGAAGGACTGGAACGCGGAAGATGCTTCGCTTGGTTTCCGATTATTTAGGGTAATCCCCTTTTTCCTCCCGTAACCCCCATTAAAGGGGAAGCCTGAGCTATTAGTCATCTGATAACAAATTACAAAAATAGAAATTACCTGTACTTCATTTGAAAAGTTTTAAAGAAAAATGGAACAGTTTGCTATAATAAACATTAAAGAAGTACTTATCAGTTATTCAGTATCTACGATGTAGGTGAATTTTACTTTATTTCGGCTAAAGTACCACTACAAGTCTGATGCACGCATCATGGCGCTAAGACAGCACAGTGTAAGCTCTATACTTTAATGATATATAATGTCGGTTCTATTAAAACATTCAGGAAGTACTTTCTGTATTAATTGTCTAGTATTGTGTCGGTTTGTAATTCAAACATTAAATGTTTCTTTCACGTGAGCATGCACTTTTTAAAAGTTTAAATTTCAAACAGACACAATGGAATAGACACAACACTAGGCAATTAATACAAAGCACTTCCTGAATGATTGAATAGAACCGACATACATTATATATCGTATTTCGTTAACGTTGTCCAGTAATTTCAAGTAATAAAAATACAGAGTTTATTTACACTGTGCTGTCTGAGTGCTACTGGTAATTTTTCCAGATCTGTACACGATGCGTGCATCACACTTGTAGTGGTACTTTTAGCCGAAATGAAGTATCGTTCACTTACATTGTAAAATGATTTCTTACTCTTATAATTATTTCGTAAAACTTTATTGATTCGTTTCTTTTGATGTTTGAGAAAAATAGCAGGATATCACATGTTTTAGTTAAAACTCTTGCACTTAAAATGGTATGAAGTGTGATCTTCTAAACAGACAAAATCAATGATATTCTGAATAGGCGAATCAATGCTAGATTGCTGATTTGTTGTGATGCTAAATTAATTTTTGCAAATAAACTTCAATAATGCTAAGTTACATGCATTGTATTTATATAACATTGATTTAAAATGAAAAGGAAGGAGGGCGTCTCCAACAACACTAGTACTTAGGAAAACAAACTTTTCAGTAAGCCCAAACGGTACTCGTATTCTTATACGAAAAATTAGGAACTGCGTGAAACTGAATTTTACCTAGTAATACCTACACCTTTTAGTATGTACAGATTGAATTACATGCTCCTAAATATGTCGTAAATATGTCACCTCTTAGAGCATAATTACGTCATTCATTTGTCCTAACCTACAGATCGGACCGGATGACGAGGTACCAAAGCCTTCCTATTGGTTGTTCCACAACTGGGAGAACTCTGTACGATGCAGGGACGGGTCTATAGAAGGATGGGAGTGGGACTATTTAGCGCCCACCTTCACCTTGGAGCCTGGTAGATACTGTGGGATTCTGTATAATGAAACCAGAGGGGGATCGGACACGGCTTTCTGTATAATGGTCATGTCCGCTGTGCCACTGGAAATCACGTAATATTTTTTTCTGGATTTTCAAACTAATGTTATCTGTTTATTTGGCCTTTTGAGTGTGTAATTCGAAGTTGGGAAGTATTTATGTAAATCATGTTGGACACATGTGAAACATCTCAATCATATTGATATCTCTGTTTCAGACCTCATAATCTAGGAAAGTGAAAAGTTGACGACCACAATATTTGGAAATGATGAATGGGTGCCACACAATGACAACCGATTGAAATAAAACCAGTCAAGCATGTCGCTTTTCTTTATTTATAATTTATTCTTGTGATTTTAACAAATCTGATTTATAGAATTGGTGGAGTTCGATCTCTCGTTCTGAATATCATGGAAGATATTGAAAAGCTGAGGAAGAAATATAATGACAAATGGAACAGCTGCCTACATCTACATAGAATATCAAAAAGGAAATATGTTAGATACACGAGAATTCAACAACTATAGATATAAGCAGATTGACGTGAAATTCTATTGACACTCGGATTACCGTTTAACCAGAAATTTTCGCTAGTATCAAATTTTGCGATTCTATGTTTAATAAGGGTGTCTTTATTTTTGCGAGTACAATTTTTCGCGATTCCTAAATTACAAGCAAATATGCACATATGATGTTACTGATTTTAACCTTTCATTATTCCACTTTTAGTTGGTTCTGTGATAAGAGTGCACTCAATTCACTTCTATCTACGTTTGATTGGGAACAGTAAACATGATGCATGTACGATTAGAACGAAATGTAAATGATATAAAAAATTATGCTGTAACTTAGCCAACAAAATGTTCGCAAGAATGTATTTTCGCGATTCCAAATCACCGGCGAATATAGCGAAAATTAGAATCTCGCGAAAATGCCTGGTTATACGGTATCTCAAAATGCTTTATCTAATTTGTTACAAAATAAATCTATGTGTAGTTTTCATCTTCCAAGCAATCAGACAAAGGAAGGTGTTATAAAAGAACTAATGTAACAAATATATATTCTCACAACTCCGAGAGAATTAAGAAACATATCATAAGAAGTTCAAGAAGATTAAATACAATAAGCAAGCTGATTGTCATAAATTACCACTCTCGAGAAATGTATGTTTTTAAAATAATTTCGCCATCTTTATGTACATGGAATGAAATAAATTTTGATAAAAGAATTGGTATCTGTTATATTTTGTGTCATTGCTAGGTTAATTTACATAATTATTGCGAATTGTCATTGTACAAAAAAGTACACAGAAAGTTTTACATTTGCACGAACATGTTGTACATGTACAGGTTCTTCTCTCTGTGATAGTGTCAAGGCTTTATTTTCACTTACATTTGTTTAGACTCCTTACAGATAAGTGTATTTATAACTATAGATTGTATTTATATACTTGTAATCATATCCAGTGAAAAATGATCAAGCCATACCACTTATGTATATTTGATAAAGCTATACTTTTCAACATGTCTATAAGAAATAAAATAAATGGATGAATTTTCGCAAAAATTAATACTTTCACTAGCTGTTAATATACAAAATTTTGATATGCACCGAGGCTAATTCACTAAAGAATAATGACAGGTATATGAAGTATGCCGTAGATATACATGTATGTATCTACTAACTGATTAATACATTGATCTACAAGTCGTAGGCACAGTAAGATACAGATGATTCATACACGTACTAGCTTTACGTCACACATATAACCATATAGTATCACATATCTCCGTGTTTCCCGTGTTTATTCCTATGGTAATCTAGGAGAACTTCGAGCAATGTACATGTCAACACAGGAAGACTTCTGAAATGTACCATCGGAAACAATGTGCTATCCTAGATGGCAATATTTGAAATGAATCATTGTTTTATCAAATACTAAATTCTTCAACATGTTCAAAGAATAAAGGCTGTATTGATTACAAGAAAAAGAATCATCTTTCGGAAAAGGATATGTTGTTCTTAATTGTATTTTAATGTCCTTTTTTATTCAAAAAGTTATTACTGAAGCGGTCTTTTAATTTTCTCTTGTTGATTTTGTTTCCGATAATAAAACTGTTTGTTTTACTGGGCGTGTTTAATTCGTTCGGTTGTCATAAATTCCATTTCTGTCATAGTAATAATCATCTCCCCCGTCAGATTTGAACATTCCGTCAAGTTCGTCTTGAATGTGTTCGAAATTGGGTCGCTTCGACTCTTCATATTCCCAGCAGTCCTTCATTAACTTGTAGAATCTGTCAAACAGAGAAACAAACAAATTAGTATACTATGCATGTATATGCATATTGCATTAGATCCATTAGAAAAGCATAATTTATGTACATACATGGTTCTTGCTGTTTCAAGAATTGCAATTGCAAAGAGGGTCTCGTTAGCTAGAGGGGGGTTTGAAAGGGCTTGTATCACTTCAACTTGGCTAAGACCTATTGAAATAATTCGGCAGCGTTTCAACTCTATACATTCATGAAAAAAATTCAAACCAATTTTTCTGCATCAGACAAATTCTCCATCATCAGTGAAGTCTCCCATCCATTGAAACTACACACCTTATTTCTTAAAGGCCCTCTTCAGAAAAATGCATCCATATGATGTGTATAAATATAAAACGAGCTTAAACTCACAATATTTCTAAGAGAAATAAGGACAGACGCACCAAGAATAATAAGATTTACAGAGAAACTCACGTCTGATCAGCGTGCTCTGGCTTTTTCATCCGTTCACCTTTGCGGAGTTTTGCAGATACGTCATTACTCTTTATACCGGGATAAGGTGTCTCTCCTGTTCAATGAAATTCACATGTAAGTATGAATAGTTGTATTACCTTATTGTAAAGTAACAAAAAACACAAACGAAGGAGCTGATTGCTACATGTTGCATTAGACGGAGTTCAAAGCTTTCCTCCCTGGTAGCAATTTCAAATAGATGTTCGGAGAATCTGTGCGATCAAATTTTCTGTTTGATGGGGGTTTGTCTGTCTGTTTGGGGGTTTGTCTGTCTGTTTGGGGGTTTGTCTGTTTCTTTTCTGTTTGTTCGGGGGATTTGTCTGTCTGTTTGGGGGTTCGTCTGTGTGTCTGTTTGTTTGGGGGTTTGTCTGTCTGTTTGGGGGTTTGTCTGTTTCTTTTCTGTTTAATCGGGGGATTTGTCTGTCTGTTTGGGGGTTCGTCTGTGTGTCTGTTTGTTTGGGGGTTTGTCTAACTGTTTGGGGGTCTGTCTGTGTGTCCTTTTCTTTTCTGTTTGTTTGGGGGTTAAAAGTAAATAAGAGGATTTACTCATGCATTAAATGTTCAGCAAAATGAACAGCAACCTACCCATGCTGAATATTTCCCAGAGTACAATACCATATGACCACACATCACTCTTCTCGGTGGAGTACTTATTGCTCTGAAGACATTCTGGGGCCATCCATTTGATGGGAATTCTACCTTGCTAAAAACAAAATGATGACTTACTTTAATGGTTTGTATCATTACATACATACAATAATACTACAATTTGGTTTTAATTGTTGAAAATGATATTCTAGCTTGGTATGTAATTTTGTTGTATAATTGTTATTTCCATGTTGTTAATGCCTTTTATCGATCTATCTTTCATGATATAAAATTCAGGAGCGTAAAATGAAATTATAAACTTGTAATCATAAATGTCCAAAGTAATCTTCCTTAGGGAAGTGGTGTAACATCATCAAATAAAACAAACTCTTTTTTTCAAATTTTCAACCACGTGGTCTTTATCAAGAAAATTTTACAGACACAATATATAGTCTATGTAACGTCCATCTTTGCGCTTGTAATGTTTGTTTAAGCGCTTAAACAAACATTACAAGCGCAAAGATGGACGTTACATAGACTTTATATTGTGTTTGTAAAATTTTCTTGATAAAGACCACGTGGTCGAAAATTTGAAAAAAGAGTTTGTTTTATTTGATGATGTAATCATAAAATTCATCGTGACAGGAGGGAGTTTGTTGGTGTCAATATCAAAGATTGATTGTTACTTCAATGTGTTTCATCAGTTACAAAGTACTGATCAGTCTTACCTTCTGATTTGAATCATCATCTGTTTCCGGTGGCGCAGGCCCAAATCCGGCGACCTTAGCTTGGAGTGTGAAAGTAAGAAGAACATTCCGTGCTGCTAGACGTCTGTGAACATGCTGCAAAATTGGAAGGAATAAACCATGTATGTTCTTTAAATATACTTATAACTCAGTCTTACCGTGCTTGTCTGCTCCCTGTTTTCGCGTCAGGTGTTCTGGTGCTCAGCTGCTGTGGGTAATGCAACCGAGTCTGGTTGCAGTACCACAGCAACCGATTTTGGTTGCATTACCACAGCAACCTATTTTGGTTGCATTACCACCGCAGTCGATTTTGGTTGCATTACCACAGCAGCCGATTTTGGTTGCATTACCACAGCATCCGATTTTGGTTGCATTACCAAACAGCCGATTTTGGTTGCATTACCACAGCAGCCGGTTTTGGTTGCATTACCACAGCAGCCGATTTTGATTGTATTACCACAGCAACCGATTTTGGTTGCATTACCCTTCTTTCAGTAAAATTAAGATAATATATTTTTTGAACACCTGCATTGATTAAAGCTTTGTCTACAAGAAAAAAAATTCTAAATAGTTTTACTTGAAACGCTGGAAGCCGTGCGGCGACGAAATGCTTTGAACTTGTTAAACAGGGTAGATATGATTGACTTCGAAATTGACCATAAGATTATTTCTTGAAAAGAAGAATGTCTTTTCTTATACATTAATCTTGACTCTTGTCAAATACAATAAATTAAACTCTACTCACTCCCTTAGAGGCGAGGTAGTTCATTCCTTTGCAAATATCATATGAGAATTTGAAGAGTCGTTCATGCATGTCATCATCAACTCTGTTTTTATTATTGGACAAGTACGTGTTCATTTGTCCCTTTTCACAGTACTCCAGGATCATAAACGGCCCAACTACAGATAATGAACAAGTAAAAATATGGAAATTTACTGTGCATTTATCATTGCAAGGAAAAATACCATACGTTTAATGCTATTATGAATCTAAAGGTCAATATCATATAAGTTACAATACACTCAAACATCATTACTTACAACCGTCATCTTCTACAAGTCCGATGAACTGGAGAAGATTGGGATGACCGTTTCTCCCTTTCTCCTGCTGAAGTTCAATGAAAAAGTTGCTCTTTGCTCGCATAGAAAGCTCATCCAGTTCTGTATGTTCCGCTATGAAAAAAACATATATCTTCATCATTTAAACTTTATTTTTCAATAAATATTTCAATTTTTTTTGTAGTCATTAAAAAGAATTACATGTATCTTAATCAATATCATGTGCCATGTTTTTCCAATACATATGATTTGTTAAAAAGTCGTCTAATTGGTCATCAACCGTTCTTATTTCTTAGTGTATTCAAAGACTTCATATCGCTTATGTGTTTCTGCCTTTTCATAATTTTTCTCGTATTTCTCTGTTTCTCTGAGTAGGAGTGGAGATTGTCACTACAATACTTACATTTAAGTGTTTTGGCAACCACGGTATCAGAAGAATAGCGTGCTTTATACAGAATTGCAAATCTGCCTTTTGCTATTTCCTCCTCCAATGTAATGGTTTTTCTAGGAATGATCCAACTGCTGTCGGTAGTTGTTTCCCCATAGACATATATGTCCTGATCAAAGTCCATGGACGGACACCGGTTATTGTAACCCTAGTGAAAGCCATGGAAAAGGGTGTTATCATTAGATATTGAGTCTTTGCGGAATTCAGATCTTTCCCCCTTACAGACGGTATCTGACGTAAAACCATTGTGACGTCATGATAATGGTAAGATAACGTCGATTTTATACCGTCATTTCCCAGACTTTTAGGACTATTTCCATAGAATTTGATGACGTCATAATCAGTGTACGTCAGATACCGTCTCAAATGGGAAGTAACTCTTGTTTTCGAAAATAGCGATGATTGTCAAATGTAAAATTTAACAAATAAAAATTAGATTACAACTGCATGTAGGTGTGCATGTCTGGTCCATGCTGCAAATTTATCTGTTCTTTGATGACGCTATTAAATTTGAAGACGTTTAACGTTTGATTTGAAAAAATCGATATCGAAAATTATCATATTGAGGCTGAAGGAGGTCAACCCACGAAGGCATTAATTAAAAAGTTAATTTCTAAGATGACAGAATAAATCTCCAAAACTGTGTGCTTTGGATTTAGTGACCAGGATAATAAGCCTAGTCATACATGTATACTCATCCTTACCGGATTGCTGTAGGGGTTTTTAGTGACCGTTTTTACGCTGCTTTCCAGATCTAAGAATTTGGTTTTATGGTCCTCCTTACGATATGATAGTTTCTTTATAACCGGTACCCTCTTCCATCTCCCAGTACGCCATAAGACAATAATCAGTACAACTAGAGCTATCAGGATAAGAACTCCTGAAATGATAATGATAAAATCAGTACAACCAGAGCTATCAGGATAAGAACTCCTGTAATGATAATGATAACAGTTTTTTACTTTGGATACATCAGCTGCTGATCATGAGTCAACCACTAAATTTCAACCTAGGAATTTTTCAAATTGTCCCAATATTCTTATAGTGGATTCGTGGATTCGTGATTCTGGATTAGTGACAAAAAGAATTCGATATCATTCGAATAAAGAATTTGATATGATTCTGGATTCGTGACATAAAGAATTTGGTATCATAAGAATGAGTTGAAGAAGATCCTAACGATAATATCAACAGCACTCACAATAGAGCACCAAATTGAGCATCGACGGACCCCTAGCAAGCTAGTGGTGGGACCAGGTGCCCGGGAGTAGTAAGCATCCCCTGTTGGCTAGCAGAAGGAACAAGTATGACTAATCTGCACTATCAAGCAGGAAACAACTACTCATCCTAGGTACAGATCTCACACACGTTGGATAGGCTCACGTTTTCTATATCTAGATTGTATTTTGTGAATATTAAGCTTTTTGTTATAATGTTGTCCAGGGGTATGAGTTTTGGATAAATTTTACAAAGATTATGCTTTAGTTATGCATACATTTTGCATGACAGAGTATCGGGGATTAAGACGATTTTTTATCTTTCATATATTAATTTTGTTTGAACATGATAGTCCATATAATGTTTTATCGTAAACTTTATTATATTATACTGTATAGTATTAAATGATCATGCAATATTGCCGATTTTGCTTATTTCTGATTGGCACAGTTTGATAGAGTGTACCTCAGAGTGAGTTGACCACTAACGCTCGAAAGCGGTCTATTCGGGATTCAGTTACGTAATAATAACCAGCACATGCATGTGCGTTGATTTTGTAGTGTTAGATCTTTGACTTTGCGTATCATTACAATGCAAATGCTTAAAAAATCCTGATAATTTAATAAAGCAGTTATTGACTTTTGATTTCGGTCTACTGGTGACCATACAGACCTGGTCTTCAGCCTCGGTCAACCAATACCTGAACAGGTCTGTATAGTCACTAGTAGACCGCATCAATAGTCAATAATTGTATAATTTATCACATATTATATCATTTTGTACTTTATTATATTGTATTATCTAATGGCATATCTTATGATACCATATCATATCACATCTTATTACACCATGATTTATTATAAAACTCTTTCATGGTCTTCTATGAAAGATACATCGGTTCCACCCGAGGGGTCTCAAAATCATGTAAAACCCGAGGCTTGCCGAGGGTTTTGCAAAATTTTGAGACCCCGAGGGTGGAAACGATGTATCTTTCATAGAAGAACATGAAAGAGTATTTTTCTCTCATATCTAAGGGTCAAAAACAAAACTGAAAGAAAATGGACGAAATTTTAAAAATGTCAAGTTGATCTATTCGCGAAAATTTTGCGATATTCGAATTCAGCGCCCTCGAAAATGGTTTATTCTATAAGAATAAACTACGAAAATTAGGCTCTTCAAAATAAAACGCAAGAGTACGATCTTAAAATCGATATTTTATTGCGACGTCGCCGCTAGCTTGTTTGTTTTGCGGGCTGAAATCATGACGTCACAATAGCGTAAACAATCGAAACAATAGCGTCACGTGATATGTGATACAGCTGTCACGTGATATGTGATACAGAAGTAGCTCACGTAGCTGTATTTCATGGGCCTTCTCAGTAACACATACGCGGGTATGAGAGAAAATTTTATATCATATATGCAGATCCAGAAATGTTTTAATAGATGATAACAATACGTACCTACAACACTCCCACCAATAACTCCTGCATTCGAGCCTGTCTGTTTCTCTGAATATAAGATATGTTATTCTTTATTACAACGTATGTAAAGGGAGAAGGAACTTGTGAAGCAAAAATGCTTTTTAAGTAAAAGATATAAAGGTGCTCAAAGTGTATGTCTTAAACGCAAAAGTCACGATCAGGATGTCACTATTATGTAATATGAATCAAGGCAAAGCCTTTTTGTGCGAGCGGAGAGAAAATAAATATGATTATATATTAAATAATTTTAGACTATGACGGTTTATCCTATCTGACAAAACTTTCTGTTTGATGATTGCCAACAAAAAAAGGCAGTATAAGGCGAGTGGAAACACAGAGGCCTTAGTAAAATTGGTCTAGACCAGCAGATGAACATTTTAAGGGGGGCTTGTGAAGCCATCCGGATTGAACACAAAATCACCTATGGGAACACTTTGGCCGGATTATTGACTTTTTAGAAGCGTTTACGTCAAGCAAAATACATCCATTAAAGGAAAATCTTACAACGTCAAAGTGACATTAAGAATTTGGCGCGATGACGTCAATGACGTCATAGAAGCACAGTAAACAAAATACTCAAACGGAGATGTCGGCTTTCCTAAAAAGATTCCGCGGTTACGCCGAGTTGTCGATGCTATTTCGTAATCTGCTTTATGAATTATGTCAGTGAATTTAACTTGTAAACAAATATTGAGTATAACAAATACGTATACTCGGAGTCGAAAAAAAAAAAATAAATGGCAATATTCAGCATCTCTGCAGTAACTCTGTCTGCGAGGGGACGAAAGTTTTCGAAAGCATAGTAGCACATTCTCATTCTTTGATTCAGCATATTTTCTCAATAAGGTAAGTGTATACGCGTTACCATAAGGGCGAGCTTCGCTCGCTATTAAATGAAATGACAGATGAACAAATGAAAGCCAATTATCGTCTAATCGGAGGTCACTAAATCATGGGCATTTTAGATGGTGATGATGATGATGATGATGATGATGATGATGATGGTGATGATGATCTGAATAACTCTGCGCTGTAATATTTCGCTTTTTCATGGTTTTTGTACATAACTTCCTGCATACCTATTTTGAGGAAATTATAATGCAATTATATTGTAATGTTTGACAAAAGTTGCGGATCATTGCGTCTTGAGTTGTTCTTAGTGATTTTAATTATATGGAATTTGCACGCAATGTACAGCTTATTGTTTTCGGCATGAATTACAACTAGATAACGTGCATCTTATGAAGTCATACAAAGTATTCGAAACAATATAGTAAACATACAAATAGATGGGTGGTATTATCATATTATATCTTTATATCGCAGGTACATAATTATCTAATTTATGAGATTGAATATAAAGTACAGACATTAGAATATCAAAAGTCATATCAACTCATACATGCCTAATATTTACTTTGGTATCTGATTTCAAGAAAAAAGAAATAAAGATACTTACCGGAAAGGGGCAAAGATAAGGTTGTTTGAACGTCCATGTTTGTACTCTTTGTGATGTAATTGGCAAACATGCAATTTTAAATGACTGTCAATGTACTGAACGGTCCGATGGATTGATTATGAACGTGGAATGCAGTTTACATTCATTAAATTTAATTGTATAAGAACAACAGTACTGCTTGCTGCATAATGAAAATATGTTGGAGACTATATTCTCAACTTAATTTGTCTTTATGTATCTTCAGTCAGCAATGGTGGTCTTTTTTGTTGGTATCGAAAGGTCGACCCTTCATCTTGACCTTTTGTTTTACATATAGTTTGCCCTGTACTTGACCATTAACATACTATATTGTTTTTGGTTGACCGTGGGCATGACCTGGAATATTTGCCATTCAAACTAAATTAAAATATTATCCTATTACTGTGATCTTTTAATGTAAAAAAAGTTATTAGACTCAATGTCTTTTTTTGTATCCTGCTTATAGGGATTTAAGGACACAAATGCTGCGCATTACTATACGAACCTTGACATATTAACAAACGCTACAAGCAGCACCCGTTTGTCCTATTTACTCACCTGGGACTGGCAAGTATACATGTAAGAGTGTTCGTGCGAGGGTTTTATGACTCATTATTTACTCACCTGGTACTGGTACATATAGGAGTGTTCGTGCAAAGGTTCTAGGACTCATTATTTACTCACCTGGGACTGGCACGTATAGAAGTGTTCGTGCAAATGTTCTAGGACTCATAATAAGGTCACTTTCACTTGTGCCATATTTGGTCAGCATGGAGATGTTGAAGTTGTAGTTTGGGTTCAGAAATGTTATATCTTGGTACTCAGCATCCTTGTGTATTTTAAACGACTCCATGTCTTCCCAGTATGTTCCATTTACTTAAAAATTCAATTCAAACACATTTCATGTCTAAATTTTCAATAAACCGATTATTGAATAATCTGAAGCAAAAACTGCTTATTCAATGCTTTCAAAGTATCATTATCAAAATCTTATAGGTATGATAAAGTTGATACTAAAATACTGATACAAGTAAATAGAAGTATTACTTTAAAAGCTACGTTTGTAAAGCATGATTTTTTAGGGAAAATTTCTTTTAGACCTTATAAAATAGAAAATCATAATTTGTCTATCTCTGTTGGAGTTAGGCCGAAAGAAAGTGTATAAAAAATAAATTGAAGGCCTGAAATATATCGGGAGTAATTATTCACCTTTGTCAGAGGCAAACAACATCAAACCATAACGCGGGTAGCAAGATGGCGCTAAATACCACGTGACTCTAGCACCCGATGATCCTCGTCGATTTGCAGTAATGTTCATTGGTCCATAGTCTGTAATGAAACAATGGAAGTATTTTTTATGGAAAATATTAATTTTTGGAAAAGGGCATTGAAATAAATATCTTTCACAATACATTTTGCCACAAAAAAGGAAGATTATTTTACATATGCATTTTTTTTTATCGATGGAAAGTCACTATGCTTTAAATAACCTGTGACTTCATCATCATAATTTCTTACTGGTATAGTCTTCACAGGAGGAAAAAAAATCTTATCAAAAGATAATACATATCTAATTTAACTTTTTTGACAGGTAAATAGCTATGGCAAAATACGGAGAAAATTATCGTCAACGCAATTGTCAAACGAGTAAAAAGTAACTTTAAATAGCATACATGTACATACAGCTACATACATCATTAATAATTCAGTTTTACTCACATTGATTGACGCCCCGAAGACTTGTAAGATCTGACAGCTGTCAAAAATAGAATGAATAATGACAAATGTAAAATTAAAAAAAATTCTCTGATTCTGTTCAACAAATATCTGGTTTGAAATTGCCATTTAATCGAAAAATATCATCGAAATTTAAGGAGGTTAACATCTTAGCACCATCCCGCCGATGCTATTTTAAACAGATTTTATTTGGATATGTTAGTGAATTGACCATACAGGATATATGGAGCCTCACATTCTCTGTAAAGTAAATGCACATATTTAAATTCTAATAATAAAAGCAGAGGGCTAGTGCAATGTATTTGAGCGGCATATGAAAGCAGTTATGTTAGAAGTATCACTCACAGATGAGGATTTGATATCCGAAACACGTGTATGGTGCATGAAAATCGGTTTGAAATTTTCTTCAAGAAGGTAAAGAGTTGGAGCACTTCTGTATTATTATTATAATTTTCTTTCGTGGATCATTATAACAAGAAAATTGTGTTCAGATTTTTGTATTTGTAGGGTTACCTGAATGGTTTCAGAGACACTAGATAATGCTCCGTTGAATACTTCAAAGGTTATATCGAGTGTTTCCGTGGCAAGGTCTTGCTCATCGACCATTAAGTCACAGTTACTGATGTCTACGTGTATCCTACGTTCATAGTATTCTCCTGTTGTACTTGTAAGCTCGTCACAGGATCTAACACTGCAGTACACTGGCGTCTAACGAAATAATGTCAAGTATGAAAATTGGATGGAAAAAAATCATTCGGTCGTAATAAGTCGAAACATAAAGATAAAAAAAACTAAAGAAAGAAAAAGTGATCGATGAATCAACAATAAGCGATGAGGTTAGGGCGTGCATCAAATAAGTATGACCTTCATCGACATAGGCATTAAAAGTGGTTAGGTTTAGACTGACGATCACTGAGGAAGGTTAAGTACCCGAAACGTGCATGTCTGGCCCATGCTGCAAATTTATCTGTTCTTAAATGATTCTATTGAATTCGAAGACATTTAACATATGATATGCTAATATTTATGATGACAATGCCTTTCATCATAACCGAACTTAAACATTAAAAATCGTGAAATACAAATGTTAAGAATTCGGAACCCAAGAATATCAGTTTGTTCTTGCCAAAAATTGCCATTGAAAAAGGAAAACTTGCTATTTTTCTCTCTCAAGTGAGCAATGTAGTTTGCCAAGCTGACTCCAAAACGCATACACTTTAATAAATCAGACCAGGAGTATAATATAGAAAACGATATCACGACGAAGTTTATGTCAGAATCAAATTAAAATGAATGGGTAATGTTGTGTAAGGTTCACAACGAGGATGAGTGGTAATCATTACGTAAGACTTGTTTTATTTCCCTGTAAATTTTTATGGCGGGGAAAGGCAAGATTGTTTCTGCACTCAGAGACATATTATCTTAATAACTTATTTTCAATGATAATTCAAATAACTTGTTCAATCCGGAACTTATATAAGATGTACTTACCCTTTTTGGATTGTGAGTTACTCCTGTATGCACCACTCTTCCTGATGAGTTTGCCACAACAGTGTACGCTACTTTAACGATGGCGCTTTCCTGATCTTTGGCATATATGGTAAACCTGAACGGGATAAACAAAATAATTAATAATATTTTAACCAACAGGAGGAATCGAAATAGGGATATAGAGTATTGTCGATAAAATGATTAATAATACTACAACTAACTCCGTTGAGATATGTTGTTTTAATTACTAGAACGCATAATATACGTTTAAGTATATTTGGCATCATTCATTTTCAAACAATGAACTACCTTTGGTGCAATTTTCAATTTTGAATACTTTATTTCATATTCTTTGAGAAACCTGATATAAAATAATTCTAAACTTCATTCAGTATATGGCTGACATAAAAAAAAAAGTTCTGGCATAATAAGCAACCACAATAACATCGATGATATGATTTTTAAAATTCAAAAATCAGTTTAAAAAGTCACTAAGTATGCTTGTTTCTAATCAAAATTTTTTGTATAGGTAAAGCAAGGGGAATCGATAAGATGTACCTACTTATTCCAAGAGAGGAGGGTATCTCCAACAGAACTAGATTGTTTACAGTAAATGTTTTAAAGTACATGTATATCATTATTTTGGACGGTTTGATATTTGGACATATTGTGAAAATGTTCTGAACAGGAACGATGTTAATTTCTTTTGGTCTATTAAAAATTCAGGGGATGTAATTGACAAACTGAAAGCTAAACATTTCCAAGCCAAAACGATTTCTTCATATGACTTCTCTAATATATACACCACTCTTCCTCACGACAAAATTAATGATCAGCTGTCTAAACTAATTTTATGGTGTTTTGATCGAAAACTTACATTTGTACACACCAAACATACCAAGTGAAAACACAGAGAAGACACACACAGCATGAGACAAGGAACAACAAACGAATTATCAAACATCGAACAAAAAAAAACAACATTTCAACCAACGAGACCCGTGGGCAATCGGTGCCGACTTAAGACGGCCATCAGCCACGTTGGTAGCAGACGGTGTGGTTATCCTGAATTACGTGCGCACAACCCTACCACTTTTCTTATTACCCAAAGGTCTCTAAGAACGCACAATGGTGATGTAAAACAACCTCCTCATTGTCAGATGACCACACACAAACAAGACCGCAAGACGTAGGGGCCCAAGCAACACAGATTAATATGTAAATGGATATAAACAGAGGGCATGCGTAATACAGTCCGTGCTCTGTCGACGCGAGCTCATGTATATATGTTATCACCCGATGAGTCCGACTGACATCAGATAAGCTTCTCAGTCAGGGATATGTTTGTGACCGACTAACATCGTCACTGAGGAAGTTCTACGGTCGATATGGGGAACTCGTCATACACTATGATGTCCCACTATCCAGAATGGTGGATGATATTCTGTCATAGACCATTTGAACCATCCAACCAAAGATTGTACTCTATATCTTCCAAAATGGAAGTAACCGGATGTGACAGTTTTACCGATTGAAGCGACGGGTGTTGCATGCAAGCAGGAGATGCTTACTCTTCCTGGGCACCTGGTCTCACTCTCATATCGGGAGTTCGCTTCTTTTCATATGGTGGAGGTTTTTGTTTTTGTTTGCTTTGGTTCCTGTTTTATCCTGATTTTGTATGCCTTCGGTTTCTGATTTTCTGAATTATCGATTTTGTACTGTATATAGGGATATGGTCATTATCCATATTTGTCATTCAGAGAGGACAGGTGGTCGGGGCCCTGTTTTCTCTAAAGAGGTTTGGACAGGGCCCGTCATGGAAACCCGTCGTCACAGTCAGTCAGTTTGCAAGTTTTAAGAATGCGCTGGTACAAGACTGTAGATTGGTCAAGTACCAAGCCTAGTGTCCGTTAAGTGACATTAGAATCATATCCACTGTATAAAAGGCCTTTGATGATTCTGACGCTTTTTTATGGTTATTCTGTCTACCTTTGATCCTTCTTATTTTGTTGATCATGTCACCATAGAATGCAGGTTGCTAAATACCCAAAGTACTATACTCTGTTGCTTGTATGGGTCCGAATTTCAAAAGAAGTTGACAATAATTTTTGTAAAGTTTCCAGAAAGTCTTCACCAGTTTGTGAAAGCGAAAACCTTGAAATAAAAGTTTCTTGGTAATTTGTAAAGTGCCCAGGAAGAGTACTCTCACATCCGGTTACTTCCATTTCGGAAGACATAGAGTACAATCTTTGGTTGGATGGTTCAAATGGTCTATGACAAAATATCATCCACCATTCTGGAGAGTGGGACATCATAGTGTATGACGAGTTCCCCATATCGACCGTAGAACTTCCTCATTGACGATGTTAGTCGGTCACAAACATATCCCTGACTGAGAAGCTTATCTGAAAGACGCCTAGCTATCAGAACAAAATCCGTATATTTTGTACTAACTCTGGCATAGCGTATTAACTGAGATATGAAATCGCCATAAGCTGGAGATGAAGGGATGTTGCTACTCAGAACAGTAAAGTTTGTAATGCTGAAGATACCATATGACGGTAATCTAGGAACATCACCGTCAATCCAAGGAAAATTCACTATGTTAAATCCAAAATCATCTCTTTTGTCATAAACACTTGTATGAATCTCTCCATTAGCAATTTTGATATTAAGGGCAAAAAATTGTGTTTCTGTGTTTGTAACGTTTGCCTTGTTTAGAGTCCATTCTTGTGGATAAATACCATTTCTATATTTTTCAAAAACAGAATTGTCGATAGTTAGAATAATATCCAAGAACCTAGAAGTACCATTGAAACATTTCACATCATCATGTTCTGTTTGTTTTTGAAGATTTGGGATAAATTCTTTTTTATAAGCGTATGAAATAGATTTGCAACAAGAGGCGCACAGTTGGTACCCATAGGAATCCCTACAACCTGTTTGTAAAGATCCTCACCAAATCTAATATATTTTATATCTAATATAATATATATGGTCTAACTGCCATATCGGGAGTTCGCTTCTTTTCATTTGGTGGAGGTTTTTGGTTGTTGTTTTTTTTTTTTTTTTTTTTGCTTTGGTTCCTTTTTTATCCTGATTTTGAATGCCTTCGGTTTCTAATTTTCTGAATAATCGATTTCGTGCTGTATACGGATATATGGTCATTATCCATGTTTGTCATAAATATTGTCCGAGAGGAAGGACAAGGCATTACACAGGTCGCTACATGTCCATGGTTTGAATGACTTGTAGTCTGTTGAGGAAAGGAACCCGTTTGATTCAGATGTACAAATGTAAGTTTACCCCTCTCAATCAAAACACCATTTAATAAGTTTAGACAGCCGATCATTAATTTTGTTGTGAGGAAGAGTGGTGTACATATTAAAAAAGTCATATGAAGAAATGGTTTTGGCTTGGAATTTTTTATTTTCATTTTGTCAATTACATCCTCTGAATTTTTAATATACCTAACTAAATTAACATTTTCACAATATTTCCAAATACCAAATCGTCCAAGAAAATGATAGATAATGGCACATGTAGCCAAGTTCGATCAATTTCGGTTGATCGATTTCTGTTATAGAAATTTCTTGAAATTTGAAAAAAGTTGGTCCTGCAGTATCATATCCGATCCATCCAGCTTCGTCTTTCGGTTTTGGCTTATTACATTGTTTAGATTAGAGGATCACTGACGAGGGTTAAATACCCGAAACGTGCATGTCTGGTCCATGCTGCCAATTTATCTGTTCTTAAACGATGCTATTCAATTTGAAGACGATTAATATTTATACCACTTGATGAGTGTCACTGCTGGTGGACCAGGAGTCCCCGAGGGCACATGTAGCCAAGTTTGATCGATTTCGGTTGATCGTTTCTTCAACGCATTCTAAAATTTCTGTTATCAAAATTTCTTTAAATTTGAAAAAAAGTTGGAACTGCAGCATCATATCCCATCCATCCTGCTACGTCTTTCGGTCTGCATTTTCGACATAGTAACTTTCATACTTTTTTGGCTTACTGACGAGGGTTAAATACCCGAAACGTGCATGTCTGGTCCATGCTGCCAATTTATCTGTTCTTAAATGATGCTATTCAATTTGAAGACGTTTAATATTCATACCACTTGAACTTTGAAATATTTACAGTAAACAATCTTAGGACAAGTCTTTAAGAATAATACTTACCTACTTCTGAAATCCATTGGATTATTTCCTACATTTTTGGTAACTTCTGTATTTCTGGTAAAAGAGGGAGGCGTTGAATCAAAGAATACATAAGTGAAGTCCACTAATTGATCGCCGAGGATATCGGTGGCCCTGACCCAGATTTTGACGAGGCCGCCATCTTGTACACTTGGCTGTTCTAACATAAATGAGTCTGTGAGGGGAACATTGTTCCAAGCAGTAGGAAATGAATCATTCGAATTTGAGGACGCGATTTCGAATTTGATGATTCCTCTTTTATTAGGAGTGCCGTTCCTGGTCATCTTACCCTCATAGTCATCAAGCTGAGATGGTATGTTTTTATAGTCGATTCTGTTGATGGACATGTCTGATAGTACATGAGAAAACGGAAGAACTTGTCTCAAGAAATGGCCATCAGCATGTACTTTATTCTCGAAATGCCCTGTCCAGATCACGTGTATCAAGGTTTTACCATTGTTACCATTGTTGATTGAAGTTTGCCACCTGTTACCATTTGTCTCATTGGCAGAGGATACATACATGGGTTGGGTAGAATTTATGGTTACTGTTGATGATGGGTCGTACAGCACAAACCGCCTGGCATACACAGTGTTGTTAGCTTTGTCACCAACTTCTAGAATAATTGAATAGACTCCAGGACCAGGAGGAGTGTATGTAGGGTATGTGATTGAATTTGAATGGTTAAGCGCCCTTATTATTAATGGTACAGGGACGGGTCCGTCAATTTCTTGTACTGGCTCTGTCAGGTTACCATCATATCTTGGTTGTAGTTTATACACCTCCCATGCGTAACGAGACACGCCAGATAGATTGTCTTTCCAACCATTCCATGTTATAGTAAATGGATCCTGAAATACAATTTTAAAGAAGGTAAATTGAAGAATCATAGATTATTTTTTCTTATCAGTCCAAGAAGTTGTGTTTATTAATGTTATTTATTTTAAGAAACACAAACATTAATTTTTCCTCCCTAAAAATCTAGAAAAATTTTGATGAATACTGTAACATGCTTATACTAGCTTATCCTTGTTTTGTATGCCTTCGGTTTCTGATTTTCTGAATTATCGATTTTGTGTTGTATAGAGGGATATGGTCATTATCCATATTTGTAATCAGTGTCAGGGGATGAAAATGATTCGTTCGCAAAACGGAAAAAGATTGATCAACATCACTAGAAGATTATACTTTTTTCTCTTATTTTCAGAAAACATTCCGGCGAAAATAAAAAAAAAATTATAACTATGGTCAACGATTGAAATATAATTTAACTTACTCTTGTTACATCATCAGCTATATACAATGGTTTTTCATTCGATGTACATGAGTTGTCGTTTGAACAATGAAATGGAAGACCTCCCTGTTGCCAAAAGTCGAAGTTAAAATCCAAAATTTTAGTTGATGTATGTCCGTTGTAATTTGCAGTTCCAGATGGTGTCAGCTGTCTTATTCCTCCGGTCTTTGCAGTAAATGTTATTAGAAATCTTAGAAATGAGAGAATTTGTATTAGAATAATGTAGAGATCTGAAAAAAGCATATCATTTTGGACGGACAGGGGGTACCTCTCTCCCCTCTCCCGCCCCTTCCTCCCTCTCCTCCCTCCCCTCCCTTTCACCCTTCCCTCCCCCTCCAACCCATTTCCTCCGGCCTGTTTCTCCCCCTTTTCACCCTGTCCACCCCTTATATCATGGTTTTTAGTCATGAATACAGGAGCTACTGTCTGTCTGTCCTCCTTCCCTCCTCCCGCCCCCACTCCTTCCCCTCCCTCCGATTCCCTCCTCCCTCCTGTCTCTCCCTCCTCCCGTCTCCTTCCTCTCAATCCCTTTCAACCTGTCCATCCCCTCATATCATGGTTTCTTAGTCATGGATACAGGCGCTGTCTGTCTGTCTCTGTCTCAAACGTCAGCTGTGTAATCTATCAATTGACATAGCAAAGAAGGGAACCAATTCAGATATAAAGAATAATGCTTATTGTTACCTCCGCTTACAATTCATTAGTGTAGTGGACAAGACTGAGCCGAGGATTTTATAGTAATTTACAATAAATCATCGACATGGTATAGGAAATGACAATTTATCTTATCAAGATTTCCCAGGACAGGGTCAGGAAATAAAAAGTCTTAAGGGTTTATATTATGCCATTTATGGTGCTCTTATATACTAAGAACTTAATCCGAGATTGCGTTCCTTTAAGACGAATGTCGCTGTTCCCTTTTATTGGATTGTCGACTGAAAATATGTGGTATTTACAGTGATAGAGTCGTTTAACTTTGTATCTCTATAATGTCGAAGGGTTCCAACTCTATACCTTCTTGAAGAAAATTCCAAACCAATTTTCATGCACCAGACAACGTGTTTCGAATATTAGATTCTCGTCAGTGATGCTTCTATGGAGCCACCAAAAATCATTTCAGTAGCGCCCTCTTTAATTTTTTGAATTTAGATTTGTACATTTACATTACAGAGGGTACGCAGCTCCAAATTTACTGTAGGGTCGATTCAGTAGCATATCCAAATAAAATGTATGTTCAAAATAGCATCGGAGGGATGGTGCTAAGATGTTAAACTCATATGTCAAATCTGAATTATGAAACTAACATAATATGCACAGGTGACAAAGCATTCTATTTTACAGGTGACAAAACGTTCTATTTTACAGGTGACGAAGCTTTCTATTTAACAGATGACAAAGCGTACTATTTTAGGGATAGTAATGTTAAACGTCTTAAAATTCAATAGCAACATTCAAAACCTGATAAATTTACAGCATGGACCAGACATGCACGTTTCGGGTGCTAAATACTCGTCCGTGATCCTCAGTCTAAACAATGTAATATGACCAAAAAGTATGAAAATAATCATGTCAAAAAATGTACCAAAAAGACATAGCAGAATGGGTGGGATATAATGCTACAGAACCCATGTTTTAGAAATTTCAAGAAAGTTTGTAACAGAAAATTTCAAATGCGTTGAAGAGACAGACGATCAACCGAAGTTGATCGAACTTGACTATATGTGCCCTCGGGGACTCTTGGTCCACCAGCAGTGACACTCACCGAGTAGTTCAAATGTTAAAATTATACCTATCTCGATGATCAATTCGTAGATTGTAGTTTGGTTCTTCAGCTTCACACAGCATTTGCTCATTCACCACTGGATTTTGATAAGTGGCTGTTGGACAGTTGTAGGTTTTACCAAACACGCTGCCTTGACCTATTATAATACATTTTAACACAATTTATAGAAAGCTCATTTGAAATGATGTTATACCGTATAACCAGAAATTTTCGCGAGATACTAATTTTTTGCTATATTCGCGAGTGATTTGGAATCCCGAAAAATTATTCTCGCGGGAAGATTGTGTTTGGACAGGTATTATATGAATTGGTATATCGATCAGTTACATTTTGTTCTTATTTTACACGTGTTATGATAGACAAAATTGAACTTCAATAATGAAAGGTACACAACAATGAAATCATTTGTACATATTTTTTTGTAAATTAGGAATGGCGAAAATTTGTACTCGCGAAAATAAAGACACCCTATTTATCATAAAATCGCGAAATTTGATACTCGCGAAAATTTCTGTTTATACAGTACTATTGCTTTAGAATTACACATAATTCATATTTTAAGATATTTCTCACTTTTTTTGTTTAAATAATCGATTGGGTATCCATGAAGTTCTGATGTTTCACTTTGATACGTATGTAATCCATGTATCTATATACACATGGATTCCATGTATCTATATCGAGTCCAAATCGAGCTTATAGATTTTGAGAATGTGTGTTGATAAAAATTTATTGATTCAATAGATACATAAGATTAGTTCTCATATTTCTCCAATACGCTGATGCAACGTAAGTCTTCGCATCAATTTTAAAATCATCTGATTTTAATATTGAATTGCACAGGTTTTACGAAAAGGGCTCTTACATCTGTCCTTTGAAACTGTTGGAATTACTCGTTTTCACTCTGTTGACTTTAGATTATTACAACTTACATAAAGTCAACTATGACGATGGGACTGTATGAGGAAACCTATCAGATTCTTGAATTGAGATCATAAGACTGTTCTGTATGGAATATTTATGCTTTTTTTCAAATATTCCATGATTTCAATTTATAAGCATATAGGATCAAACATGTGTCATATAATTTACGTTTTCACTCGTCGTTATTAACAAATTACAAAAAAAATATGAAATTTCCCGTTAGCTTAGTTTTGAACTCGGACTCCTTTCGAGTTTCTGTAAAAAATAAGATTGGTCATATGGTCTTGGCATCTCTTTAATCTGATTGCGCTTCACTTTAACATGGTACACGAGTTCACCAGGTTTCATTCTCATAAAGATTTCATATGTATATTTTCGTCTATCCCTTTAGACATCCATTTTGTTTATCCATTTGACATCGCTTACCTGATAAGTTTGAGTAACTTAAATATCTTGTCTCCAATAATAACACTTACCATCCTTAGTATGGTCAGCTGTTATAGAAGCCTGGGCGATTCCAATAGCGTAACGCTGTACATAATTTGGTTTTTCAGGTAACGTATCAGAATCGTCCTTGTATAAAGCTCGGAAAGTATAATTAAGGAAGTTAAACTCCCTCCGATTGGTCCAAATGATTTCCCTTCCAGTTGACATGGAAGCATCAACTTTAAACTCGTACATTGTCATGTTGTTTTGCTGTCTTTTAAGAAAGGCATATTCGACTGTACTTTGCTCGATTTTAGGATGATTGTCAGCATTGTTAGGTACTACACAAATAAAAAACATTATAAGAAATGAAAGAATTCATGTTACTGAATGCATTTTAAAGGATAATCTCGCTATAAATCAACACTTATGTTTGCACGTGAATTTTCTATGCTTATCAGTTGTCAATTGCAATATTGGAATACATGTTCTATTATCAGTCAAATAAGAAAATAAGAGTATATGCTGTACTTACGAGTCAGGCATGTTGAACTGGTATCAGTGAAACCGTTGGTACAAACACAGTTACCATTGCCGTCACAAAATCCAGGATAGCAAGGTTGCAAATGGGAACAAGGAGACACTAGATAAAAAGGCGAGTTCGTAACATTCAGATGGATACACGTCAAGAATAATATTATTGCATTTTTCTTAACTAACAATAGAGCATTTTGTTGTAAGCTATTTTATATCAATATACAAGATATTTTCTCTTCTTTCGATCTTATTGATGTTACTCGTTGTAAAAATTGGGGTTTCTTTTTTGTTGAAGTTTCATTGTTTCTTGCAACACATTTTATGTCTGCTTTGTTGTTTGTTATTTTATGTAAAAATTGGACCTATTTTTCACTTGAGTCTTCATTTGTTTCATTCGTTAACTATTCAAGGACCGATTCAAATAGGACTCTCTTTTAATCCACGCGTAAGATACACAGCCAAGTGTGCCTCACTTGAAATTCATATGAAACTTACATGAAATTAACGTAAAAGTTTACATGAAATTTATGTGGAATGAGCACGAACATGAAATTTTTCACATGAAATTCATGTGAAGTTTCTGACATGAATTGCATGTAAAGTCAATTTTGTATGAAGGTCACAAAGAAAAATTCAAGTAAAGTTCATGTGAAGTAAATTAATGTGAAATTCATGTGAATTTTTTTTCACATGAATTTCATGTAAAATTTATATGAAATTCAAATGAACTTTCATGTGAAATTTACATGATGCTCATTTCATACGAATTTCATGTGAGGCACAATTGGCTGTGTATGATTTGTAGGAGGTATGCTGTTCTTGGTATAAATATAAAAGGTTTTATATGTTTGTGTTTTGGTGTCAGTTGGTCACTATTTAAGGAGTTTTATTGTTCTTATAATTAATTTTGAGGTTAACTTGGTAGGAATCCATTCCTATTTTGAATAAATACGTAAAGCCTATTATTTAGCAGCATCGGTGTTCTGCTGCATTGATGCTCTTTGGTTCATATTTCAGGTCTGTTTTGTAGATACCTCATTGATCCTAGGTATACCTATTGTGTCTGCTCTGTAGCAGTAATATTGCTAAATGTTAAATTCTAGTTTTTGTATAAGTTCTTCTGTTCTTTGTTACATTTTGAAAATCTGTTCGCAAAAGTTTCATTATTATCCCTTCATATCTAAGAGGCTAGTCGCAGTACTAAAGACACAACTGGGTGAGTGAATTCTCTGTGTGATACATGCACGCTACATACAAATTATGGTACGATATTTTTTCGACGATTTTAAAATCTTTTTTTTATATGTACATATTTTCTTGTAAATGAGCTCATTCTGTGGGTGTCTGTTCTGTGTTTTTTGCATAGGATGTTTTGGGGTCTAGCTGTGGGTGCTGCAACCTGGTGTTGTTGGAGATCTCCTCCTTTCTGTGATATATTTACAAGAACATAAGTAATCACTTGGCTAATATTTCCAAAGTCACCACTGATAGGATGTTTTCTTTCACCCTTCTTTATCAGTCCCTGTTCACAAAATACGATAGCTGTACATATGAATTTTTTAAAGTATTGAGCCAAAACCAATTTTATAAAGATTTGTCTGACCATGACTTTTTATATTTATATTTAACCCACTCCGCATTTTATTATACTTCGATTGAATATGAAAAGTGTACCTTTAAAATTTCATACAGAGGTTTCACTTCAGGAAAAAAAACCTCGTAAACCACCGGACGGGTAAAGAGACGGATAGACAAGCGGAATACATATCATAAAGGGCATTGCATTATCATGCGAGTATAAGTGTATAAATGATAACGGTGATACAGAATGACTAAAACTCACCTGTTCGGCAATTGGCTCCTTGATAACCTGCTGCACATGTACATTTGTTGGGGCTGACACACGTGCCACCATTCCAACACCCCATACTACAAATGGCTAATGGCCAAATCAAAAGATCACATTATGATAAAATAACAAGTTTCATATTAGTCAATGTTTTCAATTTTTCAATTTTCCTCTCTAAAATCATGCAATATATTGAGGACAAGGTTGAGTTAGTCAGATGTTATTCCGTAACTTTATTCATTCAAACGTAAACTGAAGAATTGGATCAAACGTCTGAGGTTTATAGGCAATTATATTTCTGAAGTATTTAAGATGAAATTTTCCATTTGGTTCTTCTCTGCTCCTGAACATAAAATATCAAAATCAAGCTTATCTTTCAGCATTTCTTAACATATCGTTTTATCTAATGAATCTTTCACAAAAAACATGAAGGAATAATTTTAGGAAGTTTCGTAACTTTTGATCGCTTAGTACTTCTTATTAACGAAAAATCGTGATGTTTCTGAATTTATATTTAGAATGTAGAAATGACAATAGAAAGCATAATGAAAACTAAATTGATAAACATTTTAAGCTTTTATATGATGATGAAAGTTACGGAAAATCCTGAAATTTTCCGTAAGAATTTTTTTGTGAAACTAGGCACTGAACAGTAATTTGATTATAAATTTGAGGTTGTTCACTGGTTTTGGTTCATCGTAGGTCTTACCAAAAGATGAAAGGTCATCATGATAACCAATCTAACGTAAGTTTTGTATTATAAGGATAAGGTAATAGTTTTTTTCATACATACGTATGTTGCACACTTCGTTTCCATTGTGTCTCCATCCATTACAGCAGTAATATTCGGTATACTGGTATGAGACACACACCCAGCCCCAGGCACAGCATCTGTCACGGTTAAATAATCATTGGTTAATGAGGATTTTAATTATGTTCCCATTAATTTAATGTCTTCATCCGTTACAGCAGTAATATTCGGTATACTGGTATGAGACACACACCCAGTCCCAGGCACAGCATCTGTCACGGTTAAATAATCATTGGTTAATGAGGATCTTAATTATGTTTCCATTAATTTAATGTCTCCATCCGTTACAGCAGTAATATTCGGTATACTGGTATGTGACACACACCCAGCCCCAGGCACAGCATCTGTTACGGTTAATAATCATTGGTTAATAAGGATTTTATTTATGTTCCAATCTCATTTCTCCTTGTACTGAAACCGCCTCTTCAAATAAATTCGTGTCGGTTAAGATGGGTAGTGCTTCATCCCTTCTAAATCGTACGATATTAATCACCATTTGAAAATAAATCAACTGATTTTCAATATGAAGTGTAGAAAAAATAACATATAATTAAAAGATAAATATTATCCATAAATATCGAGGATAAGTCACTTACCCCCTCCATGTACGGTAGGTACATCTCCATTCATACCGTGTTCCTGTCCTAACTCTAGTACAATAGTTTCTGGAAAAAACACGAATTCGAAATAAGTACACATTTATTGACGCATTAAAAATGTATTGGATAAGAGGTGTAGAATTTGATAGGACCGAATTCGATTCATGTTGAATTATGAAAAATTTTCAGTCCGATTCGACTTTTTAAAAAAGTCCATTAGGCATGCTCATCATATTAATATTATGCTCAAAATTCTTTCTTATCGGAGTAACTGTAGCATACTAGTACCTAAAATTGAAGTGTTCAAACTAGTTTTAACTTGTTGGAACACTTCAATTTTTAGGTACTAGCATGTAGTTTTAACTAGTTGGAACATTTCAATTTTTAGGTACTAGGATGTAGTTTTAACTTGTTGGAACACTTCAATTTTTAGGTACTAGCATGTAGTTTTAACTAGTTGGAACATTTCAATTTTTAGGTATTAGCATGTAGTTTTAACTTGTTGGAACACTTCAATTTTGAGGTACTAGCATGTAGTTTTAACTTGTTGGAAAACTTCAATTTTTAGGTACTAGCATGTAGTTTTAACTAGTTGGAACACTTCAATTTTTAGGTACTAGCATGTAGTTTTAACTAGTTGGAACACTTCAATTTTTAGGTACTAGCATGTAGTTTTAACTAGTTGGTACACTTCAATTTTTAGGTACTAGCATGTAGTTTTAACTAGTTGGAACATTTCAATTTTTAGGTACTAGCATGTAGTTTTAACTAGTTGGAACATTTCAATTTTTAGGTACTAGCATGTAGTTTTAACTAGTTGGAACATTTCAATTTTTAGGTACTAGCATGTAGTTTTAACTAGTTGGAACACTTTAATTTTTAGGTACCAGCATGCTACAATATGAAAGGTTTAAATATTTCGGAGATGATGGTGACGAGTAAACTCATTCAAGCGTGTTATTGTGTATGCCTATCTTTTCCATCAGCTGTTTAATAGCAACATTTGCACTTTATTCTTCCAGTTTCATTTTTTCTATCTTTTTGTTTGTCAATCCGTTTTTAGTATGACAAATGTTGGAGGCTCCGTGTGAATAATACGGAAGTGTTCCAACTCTGTACCGTCATGAAGAAAATTCCAAACCAATTTTTCCTGCACCAGATATATGTTTCGAATATCTAATTCTCATCAGTGATGCTTCCAGCGGAGTCACCAAAATTTATTTCAGTAGCGCCCTCTTTAATCATTTTCTCTGAGTGACCATGATCTCGTAATTCAAAATCAAACGGAGAAGCTTAATAATATTTGAAAATAAAAATCTGACGTATATCAAATTCCGTTTTAAAGCATCCATTCATTTGTTACTTTTATTTCAATGTCAAAAATGAATCAGTATAGCTCTAGATCTCAAACACGACATTTTCGAGATGCTTAATAATCTATACAAACATTTCACTACAGTGGTATTTGATGTTGTCATTCAAGTTCAACTCATATGATTAATCAGTGCCTTTATCTTTAAATACACTTAGTTTTAGAATGATAATTATTTTGGCAGCCTATTTTATGGAGTTAACATAAAATATGTAGAATTTGTCAATATTGAAATATATGTTCTATATTTAATAAAAATCAATGCACCATATGCGCATATCAACAAGTAGTGTCTCATAAGTGGTGATTGAGCCGAAATAGGGTCCAAAAAATCAACATTTGAGGAAGGAACCTCTGACAGTAAGTGTTTTGAATATTTTTCCTTGACATCGACAGCGGGTGCAGCTAGCGAAACAGGGAATGCTCTCCTCCCGGGCACCTGGTCCCACCTCTACTTTGCTAGGGGTCCGTCGATGCTCAATTTGGTGCTCTATTGTGAGTGCTGTTGAGATTATTGTCAGGATCTTCTTTAACTTATTCTAAATACGACATAACCTTTATCTCAAATGAGAAACAGTTATGGTTAGAGCTATACCTTCAGGGGGATACGAATGCTTGTGTTTTGTTATTCTTTAGAATAGCTTATGAAATTTAATGACTTGGAATATACAAATATATTTCAAGTTTGATGTTTGATGTCCAAACCCTGTGAAACTAAGGGAACGACAACTTTAAAGACTGACAGTCAACAAGCAAAGATGTCAATTTAGTGGTTAAAATTGTCAATATTCAAATATATGTTCTATTAAAATAAACGGTGCACTATATACACATTTCATTAAAAATGTATCAAGCTGCACAATAATATCTCAAGCTATGATTTACTTTTTTATAACGGTTCTATAAGCGTTAAGTAAACAAATTGTATTTCAAAATCAGTGCGCTTAAAAATTGCGTATAACCCGTTAACAGAAGAGTTTTAAAAGCAACGTAACAAGGAAGTTTATACCTATATAATCTGTTCGTGATATGTAAACCCACGTGATTTAGTTCATTGGGAATTCATTCCCGACATATTGACCCTCTAAAAATCGTTTGAAATGGTATTTCGCTTCACAATGAAACCCTCACTGAAGCAGAAAAGGAATAGATAAAGATATGATAGAAGATGGCATACAGATAGGATACGATAAGGAAGTGGGCAGACATATATCTTAAATGCTGTTTAATTCGCAGACCATTTATATCTGACATTTGTCGTTTTGCCTTAGTAATTATTCAAAATGTTTTATTTTTCGAATGCTTGTGTTTTGTTCACAATATAATATTTCCGAGTGCTATCTAAATCGCCTTTAGTTGATTCTTTTCCTCGCGATTTTAGATTTTAACTAAAACATATCGGCACCAGTATTGCAAATCTTACGCAAGCCCAAACTTAGCAACAAAAACACCACCATGACTGTTCACCGTTATCGCAATTAATAATTATATAAAGATATTACACTGGCCAAAGACAATTATATGACATTACTGATACATGTTTATAACGTTATTTCTGACGAATTCTAAGGTTGATTCTTTGCGTTTCTTGTTGTTTTTGTGCCATCTACAAATAATACAGTGTTATGCGCGGCCAGTCCATGTGTGTAGTCCTTGGTCTCATTCTATTATATGTACAAACTTTCATGTTAAAAAAAATAAAAATCAGCGACCAATTTTGCGACAAGACAACAAATAAATCAACGACACAGTGTACCAAACGTGGAGTGGAGAATATATATTTCCATTTATATCTTTTCAGATCGTGTTCTATTTCTTTCTTTTCTAATCAAATCGTATAATATGAAGATCATTTATTTTCATTCTGGTAAATTATTCATTATCATCTAAGCCATGCTTCTGTTGAGGGTACGAGGAAGTAAAGGTTCGTCTATGAGAGCAACTGGGCATAGTACACTTGACAGGTTCTCACAAAATTGTATGGTACTTAACGTGAAGAGGAAGTAGAAAGTACCACCGATGTCTCTTAAGACGAATGATTTCAATTATTGTTACGTTTGTGTTTAAGTACGAAAATTTAAAAATATCTAATTACACACACGCCATCAATGTGAAAGTCACCTCTTATCAGTGACGACGTTCTGCCTACTACAGTGAATTTCAACAGCGTTATCATCAAAAACGGAAATATTTCAATGGAAGATTTGAGTAACATAGGAATTGCTCTTTGAGCCGACCCCCTATCTTCCATACCACGATTATTTCTATTTATATACATGGAAATACCCATGAATGAATATGTTTGAATCAAATGAAGCTGAAAATGCATCCTATAAGAATTGGATACAAAATGCTTACATTTTCCTCCCGATTAGCTGCTTATATGATTGGTTATAACAATTTTAAGCCTTTTATGGCAAAAAATGAAATGGGGTAAGAAGGAATATGAAAAAGGCTGAGGTGTTAGAGAAATAATACAAAATAAATGTATTTCTATACATTACAAATCTATGGAATCCTTTTCTAATTCATTTAATATAGACTGATTGGTCAACTATTTCATTCCGTGGCGCTTTGAAGGCCAATGAAATATTGAAAAATAAAGTAAAATAAATTCAATTTAATCAACTCCCTGTTTAAAAACTACTGTCCTGTTCACTAATTCCAGAGCACCATGTTTCGTCTGCAGAATTTTGCTATAAATAATTGTTTCTGAGACTTGACCTCCTTTAGTCGTAACTGGAAATTAACTTCAACTTACCCTATCAGCTGCCTTCAACCCGCAAAATGAAAAAAATGAAATGTCTACGGGAAATTCCCATGTTTATTTGAAGCCGCCGCCATATAGTTCTCCGTGTCAACAATGGTAAACAGTGACGTCAAAGCTCCCGACGTCACGCATTTTCAGCGATTTTACTATAGAAAATCCCCGTAGACTTTTTATTTTCCGTCCCATTTCTAACTTAGCTGACGCACAGCCAAAAGAATGGTACTTTCTATCACGACTAAAGGGGTACTATGAAATTGATATCTTTTTGGAAGATGACATTATCATATTTTAGAGAAAACCGGGAAAAGAGGGTGCTCTGGAATTAGTGAACAGGACATTTTGTAATATACAGAGAGAGTCTTTTGGTGTAAAATATAATTAACCATTCAAATAGTTTCTGCGTTAATCACGGTTTCGTACATCTAACGTTTCTGAAACTTGCAAATGCCAAACACAGTTAAAAAATCCCCAACAGGAATGAGATCAGTTGTATCAACTATATAAACGTTTAATCCATTCATCATATAACGAATAAGATATTTCCGGTGCCATTTTTTTAACTAGCTGCTTTAGAGGACGCATAGAAAGAGATAATTTTATTGAAATAAGTTTGTTTTGTATTCTAACGCAAATGCTACCCAAAAGATTTCTATTTATTTTACAATATTAAGAGATAACTCAGAATGACTAACAAATAGTAATAATACATGTCTTCCAATTCATAACATCATTTAAAAACATATAAATTTGCAGCATGGACCAGACATACACGGCTTTGGGTACCCAACCCTTGTCAGTGATCCTAGATAAGTTCTGCATATGTTGAATCAATCTCAGAATCTCAGAAAAGCATTTCCTATTTTTGCCCCCTCTGTGTCACTTTGTATTTAAAACCTCATTGTAAGGCATCCGCGGCATCTTATCAAAATGAATGTTGAATCAATGATTCAGCGTTATAATTATACCGTACAACTCACACATTTAAATATCCAAACCTGTTCCACTGATATTAAAATGATTATGGGAATCCTCACTTTCCCAAGCTCAGACATTTAAAATCATGCATAATAAGTTATGCATGGCTTCACTTTAAGATAATTCAGGAGGACAGAACATCGTTCACGTACCAGGAAGTAATAATAAAAGATAATGGTCACTAAAAACTTATATATTTGGGAAAGAGGATCAAGAATAAGAACATGAGAGTTAAATAATTTTATGATAATATTTATCATACCATTTATCATACTATTTATCATACTTAATGTACAAATGTATCTTATCCTAAAACAAACAACATGAGTTCAAAATATCAACACTTTCTAGCTGTTTTCTTGTTTCAGATATTAAAAAAGTTAATGCGTTAACATATGGATCTTTCAAATTTTTAACAGCTACAATCGAGATAAAAATTATTAAAACAAACACTTTTTTGCGATAGATTACATGATTTAACATCAAACATCAAAACGAAGTATATTTTGTTAAACAATTCAGTTTGTATGTGAAAAGATTTTTCCTCCTTTCGATCTCATTAGTTCTTACGTTAATTGAAACAAAGATGAAATAAAAATCTGCTTACGAACTCCATGACTGGACGTATGCAACCGAGGCAAAAATCAACAGTACCGTTAACGTTGTCAGCTTCCCCATAACGTTATCAATATCACACAAAATATTGTCAAATAATCATCAAATGACTGTTGTCTACACCATGTATACAGTGGGCATACCACGAGTTCCCAGCGTTAACTACAACATTGGACTCTACACTCTACTTTATATTGTGGTCCATACACGGAAGTTCTTCAAAGCTTCTGGTGCGGAACTTTGAAACAATCTAAAAATACATGCAAACGAGGTACCTGTATTTAAACTTTACGCAAGTATTAATGCACATCTTTGGATGGTTGATGCCAACATTTTAAGGGGATGCACATGGGTTCTTTTTAAAAATTTGTTTCAAACAAGGCTGGGACATTTTAAGTATATTTACGAATGAATGGCAAAGTGGATAATCTTTAAAAAAAATCGTTAGGGTAGCGTGTGAATGGTCCTCTAGCATCATAACCTACCAATCCTACTACGTCTTTCTGTACATTTTTGGACATAACTTTCACACTCTTTGGCTATATAACATTGCTTAGATTGAGGATCGCTGACAAGAGTTAAGTGCCAAAAACGTGCATGTCTGGTTCATGCTACATGTACAAGTTTATCTGTTCTTAGATGATGCTATTGAATTTGAAGACGTTTAACATTTGTATCTTCGGTCGAAAATCGCTTTGCTAGACTTGATCCGCTGGTAAAATTTAAATTGGCAGATCTATCTAGAAATAATCTTGGACATCATCTCATGCTTCTTGTAGAAGTATTCCCTTTATTTACATGAAGCGCTTTTGTGGATTAGAATCGATTATCAGCATATGATTGCTGCTGTCTGTCACATGATAAATGTGTTGAAGAGACGATCAACCGAAGTTTATCTATATTAATATGTTTTTACTCTTAACTATATGTTATTACACTTGATAAAGGCCGAGGGGCCAAAAATTTGTGTAATTGAGAATCTGTACACTGCTAGTAAAAATTAAAGGAGCAATGTTTCTTCGTTCATTTATCAGATATTTTTCAGTTGCTTAATCTATGTACTGAACAAAAATTTATCAAAACATATTTTATGGTCATTTCTTACTAACTGTATCGAACAGGTGAATAGTTACACGTGATGAGACATAATTTGCTAGCCTAAGTGATTCCAAATGCTATTGATTTCTATGTACCATTATATTACAACTAGACAATCATCCGTGCTAGCACGGGTATTGTGGAATGGAATATTTGAAAAAAAATACAGAAATATTTACGTGAAAGATAGTGTTAAGATGTTTTGAAGGAAAACCTTTTGTGTTTAGATACAGTATCTCAGTTAATGCTTAAAAGGTAGCTCTATACTTTTCAGCGCAATAGGCACTCTCCGTTTGATTTTTTTTACCGGAAGTGTAGAATGAGAAAATGCATCTTTTTTTCTCTATTCAATTTAAATACACTGTACAAATTCATAATTGAAATTGTCGCATACAAATCTTGGCCTTGGTAGTGATTAATCTTACTTGAATACACAGTACAGGTATTTTATAAAATTCCCAAAAATTGCCCCCCCCCCATTTCCCTTTGAAACAATTAGAGGAATTTATCTGGTCAAGAATGGTCACATACACGTACACCTTATGTAAAAATTTGGGTTATCATTCCAAATGATGCGAAAATACCCGGTGTGAAATTAGCCAGCGCGAAAAAGTTTTGGTGCGAATATTCTCGTAACCTATGTAACACCCAAACCGTACTCGGTGAAATCCGGATCTCGATAATTAAAAACCGAGATAATTGATTAAATAGAGCACAATTGAGGATCAAAATATAAACTCGTCTTAGCGGCCATTGATCTTGTAACTATCAGCAATACGCTAAAAATTTAAGAGAGAAAATCACTTACCATCGAGCATTCCCTATGAAAATCATGGAAAGTGCAAAAATTTACATTTCAAATTTTCTTATTTCATTGAAAGAAAATGTAGGATTCTTAAACAAAACGATGTATGATATTGATATTTAGTCAATTTTTCATAGTTTTTATGGCATTTAAAGTTGTTACCATGGATACCGCTTTTTTGTACATATCAATATGTCTAAAACAGCAAAATTTACACTATGTTTTCTTTAGTTTAAATGAAAGATGTCATAATTTCTGAAATGCTATATCATAGTTTGAGGTTTGATCTTTAAGAATGATTATAAAAAAATCCTTTGCATATATTGAATATGTTGCTATGGTAACCGGAAGTTGACCTAGTTTTCATAAAAGGCCTCAACTAAATTTCATCATTTTTAAGGGTCAGCTAGTTCAAATCTGCAACCATGTACAAACAAAAATAAACTTATTTAGTATAGTACTAAAGTTTATTGAGTTATTTGAAAAATAAAATTGGGAAGCCTCTTAACGGTTGCTATGGAAACGAAGCTAAAACTTTCTTAATTTTGAGAAAAAAACAAAACGACCAAAAATGATATCTTACTCTTTTTCATCTGTATTGACTGGATTCATTCGTCATTTTTCCGTAAAATCAATTTATAAATATTGCATTGGTGATGAATGAAATAATTGAATCCTTTTATGTATTTTTTGTTTCCATAGCAACCATTTACTCCATAGCAACCCCTCAAAATAAGAGTTTTACAGAGATTTAGGGACCAAAAATTTAGATTGTGTTTTAGTTTTATGCCTTTTTGAGTGAAACAGTGACATACAACCTACACACTGCATAGCAACCATTCATTGCATCCATAGCAACCATGAATATCCCATAGCAACCGTTGATGCTTCTTTAATTAAATGCGATGTAACCATATTTCTAACAATCTTAAATCTCTATTAGCCAAATTATACCATAAATGTTTTAAAACACTTCAAGAAAGATACAAATTAACCCCAATGCCCTCCTGATCAGTATTTATATGTCCTGAGCAACGGATTAGAGTGTAAAATAAAAGGCTAAAATGACTCTATTTATAAACCAAAAGCTGATATGTCTTGGAATAAAGATCAAGAATAACTGATATTACGTACGAAAATCGATAACCTTTTTAAGATAATTAAATTGCTGCAGAAAATAAACATTGAAAACATTGTTGAAGAATAAGATTTTCAAGGTCAAAGGTCAAGGTCACAGATCAGAAATAATCAAAATCATAGTATATAGCCTTAAGATTGCACTTTTCATTGGATCTGTATTCAACTTCATACAATTATGACTTATGGCAAGAGTAAATACCCTATTGATTTTCAAGGTTTTAGGTCAAAGGTAAAGGTCACAGGTTGTAAATATTTAATATGGATTCCCTGTAAAAAACCTAAAACAGATGGCCACAGCATGTCATGGATTTTGATGAAAATTTCTGTAATTATCAATCTTAATCTGAAAACATTGAAAACAAACTGTATCATTGTATTTGAACCATGGTTACCATCGCAATGGGATCTATCTATTTGACACCATCAGATATATGAGGAATAAGACATGTTGTGGCATTCTGTTGTCATGGAAACCGTGTCAAAAATAAGGTATATTTTTAGGGTCATTTTTTGCCTGTTTTTGACTATTTTGAAGGTTGAAAACCATAATTTGGCACATGTTATGGGTATTCGATTTCACCTTGACAAAATTAATGTCCATTGCCGAAATATTCAAGAAATAAAATTTAGGGTGAAACTCACCATTTTGCCATGAATACTAATCAAAAACCATTGCTATAGCAACTTGGAATCGATATTTCGGTGTACCGCATATTAAAAAACATTGTTTTCCCCATTTTTGAGTCCTATGATTATGAAATAGGAAACCTGTATACAAAGTTCGTTTATCATTATCACTTGACATTCTAATCATTTCAAGGTCATCTGTCTTAAGCTCAAGGTCATTTCTAACTTTAGACTCAAATTCACACAAAAACAGGATTTCCAATTATTTTGAATTTGTTTCTCTAACTTGTTTCATTAGATATTTTGATTTTGAATATTGACAGTTGAACAATCTATCAAAAGAAGTAGAACTCATCACAGTTTTGTTAAATTATATTTCACTTCTATGTATGACATACTTTCAATAAGAGCATAAAATTGAGATTGTCTAGATTTTTCTCATAAAATATGTGACATTTATTTGGGTCTTCAATGGTATTCGATAATTTTGATACTCATCCCAACAAATAATGCAGTTATCATACTTTGACACCTTATTGATTGTTCCATGCCGTTTACAGTTAATCATGTCTTTTTTTTAGGTGAAAATCACATCATTTGGCCTGAAAGTAGCAAATATGTTTCATTTACCTTGAAAATTGATCAAATGGCCTTGACATTTTCTCGAGGTTGTGTAAGCATCATATTATCTTTAATACATTTACATACCAAGTTTTGTAACGATAGCAGGATACATCTTTAGAAATAAGCTTTTTACTTATGCCATGAATTCGTTCCAAATGTTACCATAGTAGCCTATTTCAAAGGCAAACAACCCCCAGAAAAAAATCATTTCTAAATAAATTTCCTTCGATTCCCATGAAGTCCTAGGATAGTACTATTCAGGAAACAGGCAACTGTAATTATTACTCATGTCACTATTACTCATTATTACTCATGTCATTATTACCCATGTCAAAATTAAGTGAAATACAGGTAATATCAGGTCTCAATTGGCCTAAAATGGCACATTTTGAAGGCCTAAAATGGCACATTTTGAATATGCAATTTTCTTGAAATAGAAGTTTATATGGCGTACACATGTACATTAAGAAGGAGCATTGAATAATCAAATTATATTAACTTAAGAGGGTTTAAATAATCTGTTCAGAAAATTGCATAAACATTCAGCATTCGTTTCCATAGTAAAGGGATGCATAAAATTGCCTTATTTAAAGAGTTTTTTTTATACAAAACCTTGGTTAACATGGCAACAGAACGTCAGAGAAAAAATGGAAGAACATTTCGTTCTGAGGACATCATATACACCTTGTATACAAAAAATATCAAAATTTGAGAGAAGTCTTGGCCAAACATGTCAGATTTTTTTAGGTTTTTACAGAGAATCCATATTGAAATCCTTGTATACAGCTCAAAGGTTGCAGTTTTGATTGGATCTTCACCAAACTTCATACAATAATTGCTTAGGATATAGAAAGAATCCAATTGATTTTCAAGGTCAAAGGTCAAGGTCACAGACTGCTAATGTTTAAAATGTATACTGCGTAGAGGGTACATTTTTGAATGGGTCATCACCAGACTTCATACACGTATTGCTTATTATAAGATATAAGATTACTATTGATTTCAAGGTCAAGGTCACAGATTGGAAATGTTTAAAATATTTGTATACAGCCTTGATGGCACAATTTCGATTGGAGCTTCTGACGAGCCAGTAAGGCTCGTCCTGGAGTTCACTGAAGCATATCCTGAAGAGGAGGAGGATATGATTCAATGATCTCCGGACCATCTTATATCTGACACTATTTCTATAAAAGATATCGATCGAGGCCTATATTTCCCATTCACATGTGTGGGGCTTGTGGCGCAAAACTGTCATTTCCTATTAATCATAAAGGTAGATTAATTATTTATTACCATACAATGATATCTCTTTATTCCATTCATCAACAATAGTACACATAATTTTACAAAAGGAAACACTTTGCATTTGAAAATTCCATCTGACGGTGCTTAGCAGAAAAATGAAAAATGGTTGCTAAGGTAAAAAGTTAGTTGCAATGGAGAATTTTGTAATCTGCCAATTATTGTAAGTCTTTCCATATATAAATATGGAATAAAAATCCATATTTGGTGATATGTAATAAATCGGTATTATGCATCTGTGGAGCTGAAAGGTATGGTAACTAAGGTGTATATCTCGTTGCTAGGTAAAATGGGCAATTTCTGTGACATTTTAGATAAAAGATAAGCTCCATCTTAAAAAATTGCAAATAAAATTAGATAAAGGCCTGTCATAAATTCTTTTTTGAAATGGTTGCTATGGAATACATTTGGTTGCTATGGAGGATTTTTCACATCTTATATATATATAATTTCTCATGTTACTGCACATCACTGTAATTATTTCCATAAATGAGTATACAATAGATATCCATACGAGGGAATATATAAAAAACGGTATCATGCATCTACTGAACTGAGAGGTATGGTAACTACGGTGTACAAAGGTGTACATCTCGTTGCTAGGTAAAATGGGCAATTTTAATGACCTTTATGATAATAGATACATTATTTGCAACAACAGAAAATATCCTTTTATGAGCCAAATAAAAAATTGCATACATAACTAGATAGAAGCCCGTAATAAAATGATAAATTTAATTACTGAAAATGGTTGCTATGGAATAAAATTGGTTGCTATGAAGGATTTATCACATCTTATGTATAGAATTTCTCATGTTTTGTAATTTGCGTATTATTGTAAGACTTTCAATACATTATTATGGAATAAATATCTATACTTGGTAATATAAGATTAACTGATACTGTAAAACGAGAATATTTAGCGCAAACATATTTTAGCGCAATGAGGGATGAAAACCTTTTGGCGCAAACTTAATTTAGCGCATTGAAACCATCTGGTCGATGAAATTAGCGCACAGTGACTTTAGGACTTTGTTTCTCAGACATCACCGGTAACAAATTGCCGTCGATGAATCGTAATTCTTTGTAACGTCAGACAAAAAATATCCGTCGTGTCTCATGTTCGGACGATCGTTGGTAATACGAAATAATTATCAATTCTATTAAAAGTGATGAAAGAAAATAACGCTGTTCTGTAAAATGGATGAATATATATCGTCCCAATTTTTCAACTTGGCGTAACGAATCATTTTACGGCAACGACGCTAACATCCCAATTTTATTCACGCTGTGTAAATAAATCCTTTAAAGACTGCGCATCTAATGTACATGTTCACAACGATATACAAAGAGGTATTGACTACATGCCGGCACGTGTCTTGGACAATTGAATTGCCTATTCGTATGCTTGTATTAATGTTTGCAAACTTTTCTTTATAGATCTCCTTTTTTACCGTATATGTACCTTATGTAATAAAGTACTGTGTTTTCACACAAATTTTATGCCATCTAAATATAAGTGAGAGAGAAGTCTTTTCGTTAAAAATAATACATATGAACGTCTATTCCTGCATTTAGGTACGACTACAATTTTTTATCTGATTGGTATGAATGAAAATCTGTTCCGATTAAATACAACTTCAGTTTGTTGGGTTTTTTTGTTTTTTGTTTTTTGTTTTTTGTTTTTTTTTTTTTTTTTTGTTAAAGAATAATCTCGTCCGACTCTTATTTATATTTCATGATTGGTTATTACGACACGTAGACATTCATGATCTACCCATTACAAATGTACACGCTAATCGCGGCGCGTGTACTATCATTATCTACCCAAGCGCTGGCGTTAATCCAATTATCTAATTAGCTATAAAAACAACAAGCGTTGCCGGATAGACCATGCCATGGACACGGCGTAATGCACTTTGATTAAAATGTCGAATACTTTCTTACTGAAATTTAATGTTGCATCTGAAAATTTTAGCGCACTACTTAATTTAGCGCAACCATACCTATGCGCTAATAGCGCTAAAATAAATCGAGCGCTAAATATTCTCGTTTTACAGTATTACGCATCTACGAGCTGAAATGTATGGTAACTAAGGTGAATATCTCGTTGCTAGGTAAAATGGGCAATTTCTGTGAAATTTTGGAAAAAGATGAAATATTTGCAACATAAGAAAATATCCTCATATGAGCCAACCAAAAATCATATACATAACAAGTAAAAAATTGTCATAAATAATCAAATTTAATTATTGAAAATGGTTGCTATGGAATAAAATTGGTTGCTATGGAGGATTTTCCCCTTATTACATATAGATATATCTCCCTTAGTCTATTTATACAAAATAAGAGCGAAAATTCATTTGTAAATAAGAAAATTAATTTAAAATTATTTGATATTTAAAATTATAAATTTTGAATTTTACTGAAAAAAGGACTTTTTTAAACAATTTTTTCCGAGTTTCCTCAAAAAGGCTTCCCGATTTTTTTCATGATTATAATAAAGCTATGATAGGTTAATCATACGTAATCTGTATTATATGTCCTGACTGTTGCAGATTTGAGATATTGAATTATGTTTTAGAGACATAATTTCAATTTTTCAAAATTTAAAAAATAGGCCTACTTCAGGTTACCATAGCAACGGAGTCACTTCAATTTAATGCATGTTATTCAAAAATTTTTTTAAACTTTACATGAGGCATTTGTTTGATACTTAATTGAATTTAATTGAGCAGTGGGAAACATGAAAAAAATACGTTGGAAATCTTACAAATTTACAGATTTTTTTTTGTCTCACTGGCAGGTTTCCATGGTAACAACTAAAACACGGGCAAATATTCTTTTAAAAAATTTAAAAACCTTTTTATTGCTGTAAATGGTCAAGGAGCATCAAAATGATTACAA
This sequence comes from Pinctada fucata, assembly GCA_028142955.1. Classification (NCBI taxonomy): domain Eukaryota; kingdom Metazoa; phylum Mollusca; class Bivalvia; order Pterioida; family Pteriidae; genus Pinctada; species Pinctada fucata. The sequence goes on from AP027114.1 coordinate 26,242,035, forward strand.
AAAAGGTGAAAAAAAGGAAAATCAAAATTTTGAAGTTTCCATACAATGCTCGATGGTCAGTGATTTTCTCTCTTAACTCTTTGCCGATGCAGCGTGGAACTGGCTAAAAATAACTCTAATCATTTAGTAGTATAGATGTAAAAATCGCTCATTTAATTCATTATATTTACATTCCTACTGTGTTTCCTTTATATAAAGGTACCAAACCAACTGTTGCTTTATTTCTCGATAATCGCAAGAGCCTATCACGTGACTTTAGAACTTACGCGGATTAATTTCTGATAAAATGCCCATTTTATTTATTGCTTTAATACAGATTCAAAACATATATCTATTATCAAACGACGCCGTCTACCCCGAGTGATTAAATGTGTCAAAATCTAGGTCACCCACATGTACACTTCCAAGAAGTGTGACGTAGTAAGTCGATCACGCGTCAGTAGACGAAGTTCAAGGACGAACTGCATTGTTGTCTGCAGAAAGATGCCGTGTTTGGATGAGCGAATATTCAGGCATAAGTGGATCAAATATTCAGTATTTAGGATGAGGATTTGATTCACTTGTGTCATTATCAACAGTGAATTTATCTTTGCTTCTTATGGATTCATAATATCAGAAATACTTCGAGTATCAGCGAATCTTTAGCCATGATGTTGAGGTAAGTCATGAAAATACCGAAAGTTTTCGCGCTTTCGACGACTGTACTCGACTTTTGCATTATTCTAATTACTTCCAGATGAAATAGGGTATTTACAGAAGTTTGTATACAATAATACCGATTGATTTCATATGTCTTAGCAGTTTAAAAGTGTGTTAAAAAGAGGAGTTTTTTTTAAAGTTTTCCCTTCATTTCTGTGAAATTTCTCCAGTTTAGCTCTCCGCCATGTCTGAATTATGTTGGACAAAAGTCACGAATTTTCACGATTCAATTTTCTTCAGTTTTAATTGAAATGTTCAAAATACAGCAAGAGGACAAAATTCAGTTTCTCATTTGTCAACAACGTTTCCGTACAGAAGGTACTACTTAGAATCAAGCGAAAAACGTCGAACGTTCGTTTGCTCTTGCGTCAAATGGCGTTCTCCCTCCGCAATGAAATTTCAAATGTAAAGAAACTGGCTGAAAAATTGGCAGAAATAACTTAGTTAAAACGTAAAATGTAAATATAATGATTGTTTTTCAGCTTTTGCGCATTATCGGTGTGTATTGGCAGTAGGGAATGGAAACAAAATTCATGAAAAGCACTTCGTGCTTTACATATTTTGTTTCCATTCCCTACTGCCAATACACACCGATAAAGCGCAAAAGCTGAAAAACAATCCTTAATTAAATTAGCAGTTTATTTTTAATTACATCATTCCTTAGAGTTTCCTCTGGAATGTTACACGTCTTCAAATTCAATAGCATAGAAATATTTCATTTTGAAATAAAGAGGTTTCGTTTTCGTATAATTAATATGCTACCGTCGGGCGTATCCTCCAGGTCGAAACGAGTAATACTTATGAAGATAAAGGAGCATATGCACCATTGCATAATATTTTAATGAGAAATATACATACTAATTATAGGTTATTAACCAGTGTTTTTCAAATTGGCCCTATTATTAGGCCGATGTCTGCTGTATCGGCCTGAGGCGAAGCCTAGGCCAATGGCAGTTGCCTAACAACAGGGTTAATATAAAAAACTCAGTCTGGTTAATGAACTTATTACTTATCAACACACAATCAAACTGTAAGAAGTGTTTTCGTCTAAAAATATGCATTTTGTTAAATCCCTCCGTTACAAAAGAGTACCTTCTTTATTTTGAGATGTTTTATTATCAATGAATAAGGTGTCCATGATAAATCTTACAATTTTATCAAGGTGACAAAAGTCCTTCCATATTGGTTTTCTCTCTTGAAAACATAAAATTACGTCATATTCCACATTGACCCATTTTTCCGTATTGGCCCTGTTTTTTTCCCCATTTTGGCCCCGTTTTTCCATATTGGACCTGTTTTTTCCCATACTGGCCTTCCTTTTAATTTCGTATGGTACAGCTGTTTTTAACGTATTGATCCAATACCCTATTAGTTGATAAATAATTAAAGTTTAATCATAAAGTTACACCATGACTATCCATTTGCTTCTTAAATTAAACTATGGCTAACTGTGAGGACGGGTCTCTCTAGAGAAGTCAGGGCCCCCATCATCTGTCCTATCTGAATGTTAGTCGGACTCCTCATGTCTAGACCTCGCACGTCAAAGAACAAGAATGTATAGCTATTTTGAATATCGATCACTCTTGAATCACCTTTGAATAACATGTGCTTGCTCATTATTACTAGGTCTTGTGTGTATTTAAATGTCGTCATCTTGATCATTATATGTTGTACATTTTAAGGAGAGGGCTCCTGTAATGTTGAGATAACTTTTGCCCAATCCCTTTTCATGTTTATGATGAATAAAATATGTTTAAACTAAACTATTACTAGGTCTATAACTTTATGTCATACTTGTAATGAAAACACCATTGTTCCTGCTGATTATGGATTAAAGGGCATAAAAGCCTGGAACGAAAACAGGGAACGATCACGAATTGCACCGATACCACATCAACACTTCACAGAAAGTTTCAGTTTCTCCCTATGGTCGTCATAAGAAAATAAACAAACGAACGACAATAGGCACGTATATTGTATGTCGCTATAACGTCGAATTTTATTGGCTGTTTGCTCCTTAGTTCCGGTGTTATATAGTAGTTTTCTACCATAGTAGCTTTTCCCCCCAGGAAAAACTACTGTATAGTAGATTTTCCGGGGAGAAAAGTCACTATATAGCCATTTTTTCGGAGGGAAAGATGACTGGGGAAAAGACTACTATGTAACACCAGCAGTAAAACGAGAACATACTAGACTTTGACGTTGCTAACGTCACATTTCGCCTTATATTCACAAAAAATATAGATTGCATTAGAATGCGAATAACTAGATACTGACCTTATGTTTGCGGACGGTAAATACTGATTTTACGGTGCAAACATCCGTTTTACTGGCTCCACTAAAACGTCACCAGAATAAATTCAGTTTGCCACCCTAAAATCAGCATTTACCGTCCGCAAACATAACGTGAAGAGATAGTTATTTCCTAAATAACGGATGTGTTACCATTATATGATTATGCAGATTATATGTGATGCTTTCCATTCACGTACTTTTTTCCATTCAGATTATTTTGATAGACAAAATGTTCAGTGTGTTTTTTAAATAAGGTCGGCAAAGAATTTTATATCCATGTTTAGTGTTTTGGATGATTTTTGTTAAAACACTATTTAAGTAGTGCCATTGTGTCTAGTATTTTCAGTTCCATTTTCCCATGTTTTTATTGGCTTGTATTTTCAGTGTTTTATGTTTAACTGTTAGTATGTTAAACGTCTTCAAATTTAATAGCATCATTTAAGACCTGATAAATTTACAGCATGGACCAGACATGCACGTTTCGGGTACTAAACCCTCGTCAGTGATCCTCATTCTAAACAATGTAAAATGGCCAAAAAGTATGAAAATTATTATGTCCAAACAATATACCAAAAGAAGAAACAGAATGGTAGGGATATGATGCTACAGGACCCATGTTTTAGAAATTTCAAGAATTTTGTAAAAGAAAATTTCAAATGCGTTAAAGAGACAGACAATAAACCTATGCTGATATATATGATTATACATTTTTGAATGACTTGAGATTTACTTGTCAAAGCAGTTTGGTTACATGTACTTGTATTTTCAGTATCTCATGTTCTTTTTTGTACGAGCTATATTATCATTTTCCCGTCTTTTTCATGCCATCAACGTTTACTCGCTCAAGAATTATTCTCGCTTTCTATGTTTCTTCTGTGATCGTTTCTTCAACGCATTCAAAACTTTCGGTTATCAAAATTTCCTGAAATTTCTAAAACGTGGGTCCTGTAGCATTATATCCCACCCATCCTGCTTTTGGACATAATTATAATTTTCACACACTATGGTAACATTACATTGAAGGAGGATCACTGACTAGGGTTAAGTACCCCAAACGTGCATGTCGGATCCATGCTGTAAATTTATCTGTTTATCTGTTCTTTAATGACGTAAATGTTGAAGACGTTTAATATAAGCTCTCTCTCTCTCTCTCTCTCTCTCTCTCTCTCTCTCTCAAGGATCATGGACTGGTGTTATATTTTGTAAATTTTGTAATTTTATATATACAATTCAACTTGAACTTTAACCCAAATTGAGATGGAGAATTAGGATATTCCCGATATAAAACTTCCTCATGCCGTTGTCTTTATACCAGGTGTATCGTGTTGAACTTCCTTACAGAATCGATTGTTTACAAAGATAACTCATACCACGAAAAAGTTAAAGATCGCGCTGTTTTTTACCTAGTTATATTTATAACGTTATTAAACGATAAAATAATTATGTCGACGCTCTTCAAATTTTGAGTTTTAGGGTGTTGGGCAAACGGAGGGGAATTTGAGAAAAAAGTGAAAGTAATATGTAAACACTCATTGTTCGAACATGTAACTACACACTTTAACTAACCTTACAAGGAACTATAATTAGCATTAAGATGGATTGGATAAACATGGTATTTAATACATGTTACTTTAATGTCAGTTAAAGTTTTTGTCTCAACGAGATTAAACTTTTGATAAGGAAGTTTTATCTTAAAAATGGTTTTTAGAAATACTACCATTTGAACATCTATATATTACTTGCATAAATTGATTCTCAAATAATTATTTTACAGACGTTTTTATTTTCAGTAAATTGAAATCTTTCTTCCAGAGGGAAGGGATGATATAAATAAAAACACAAACACTGTAATACTCAAATTGTCGGCTCCTTGGGCTACATCCAGTGTTAAAACGACAATATATATGAAAACTACGTCAAATCCATCCGTTGCTTCTTGTTTTTCTTATCGGGTACACAATGTTTCGGTAAAGTTCGAAAATTGCTTTAATTTGTATAATTTAGTTTGAAGAAATATGTCAGAGTGAGCGTGTTACGACAATGTAGCATAGGATTACTAAGAAACATGGAGTAAATCATTTGTATACTTTTGCTTATTTAAATTTAAACTTTATTTATTTTACAACGTTTAACAAACAAGTTACAGAACTTATATTAATGTCTCACGTTGGCTCAGATGTTGGCGTGAGGGGGTCCAAGGAGCAGGAGGAAACCGGAGTACCCGGAGAAAAACCTCCTGCAGAGGCCTGAGTAGGGGACCACCTACCCTCCCACATAAGACCCTTCGCCGAATCTGAGATTCGATCCCGGGACCTTAGAGGTGAGAAGCGAGCGCGCTACCACTGCGCTAACCCGGCCATCACTTTTGCTTATTCACTGACATTTGAAATTTCTCGCAAAGAATAAAGAACAAATTAATCATTTGAGGTCGTATTCATATCTTAATAATAATGGAAGTGCATATAAAAGATGGATCTCATGTATAGATATTATGTTGCGTTAAAATAACCATAATAAACGTGGAAAATCGAACACTTTCAAATGACTCAAGATGTGTTGTGTGTTACGTTTGATTGGAAGAAAGGCGTAGTGTGCTATACCTTTGTGTTTGTGTACCAAATCGTGATTGAGGATATTTCATATTTGCTGTATTTGACTAAGATTAATTAAAGTTGAATACCGTAATATATGAACATGACAAAATTATTTATTTATCCATCTATGTAAATATAACAACGAGAATTACACGTACACAGAAGCTCGCTGCGGCTAATTTCTCGTCCGACCTCGCTTTCACAGTCGAGTTTTCTAAACTCTCCATCTGTCTAATGCCGAGTTAATACTAATTCTGACTTTTGATCGTTTATTACATTTCTCTTCAGATTACGATGTAATACTATTCGTCTTCACCTTCACTATCACATGTTATCTATCCGCCAGTATGTTTTGGTTTGCTACAATATTAGGGATATATCACGTTTGACGTATCCGTAACCGTATCGTATCCAACAACGTATCGTGCAGTCCATGGCGGAACGAAAATCGTGCAAATACAATAATTATTCTAATGCGCAAATGCCTTCATGCATCAAATCGAATAGGAAAATATTAGTTTAACTATCTAACAGGCTATTTCTTGGAGATTTCAACGATATAATGAATCAGATAGTTAAGGAGGAATTGAACACTTGGACGCCAAATTCAATTTTTCTAAAAATTTCTGAAATTATATATTTCTTGTCTGTCCTTGACTATACAAACTTACATTTGATTCTATCCACAGGAAAAATTTCTACGAGACTTTGAAATATGCATTAATCGACGCTTTCGTGAACTTCTTGATGACGTCATAATATTGAAAGTGTCATTCCAGTTCTCGTAAAGCTATTAGAAATTAATTTGATTTAACTTCCAAAATATCCATAAATGTATTGCACTTACATATGGAAAAGATAAGATGAATTGTGTTTTAAACACAGGCATGATACTTGAATAAAAGATGACACTGTCGCTAAAAAAATGGCAATTTCGAGCCAATTTACTGTAGTTGCTAGTTAATTATTAGAAATCCTGTGGATGAATCTTTGTCAAAAACTATCAAAATTATCAAGAATGTCCAGAGATGATTTCATAAATGGGAAAAATTGAATTTAGGATTAAAATATTACAAGGCTTTATATTTTCATATTTTTTCTTCCAAAATCGTCCATTTTCAATGAAGTGACATCCGTTTTCCTGTAACGTTAATTTGTCAAAGAATACACCTTGATGAAATTTGAATTTTTCTATTTTATACATGCTTAGTTTCAATGCAATACGTCTAGTGATAATGTTTTTATTGCATTTTGAATGCGAAGGTTTGTGACGCCATTTTTCCCGATAACGTCGAAATGACGTCGTGGTTTGCTCATGGATAGAACTCCCAAAGTCCTAAATTTCGAAAATCGCCTTAATTTCGGAAATTATTCAAACTTCATCAGGATACTCAAATGCGTATATCAATCAGAGTATCAAATGTTTTAAGGGAGTTAAGACTGTACTTTTCATAGGAAGCGAGAAAACAAATAATGCCGCCGCCATCTTGGTGTTCAAACCCTCCTTTAAAGCTGAACTAAGTCTTTAAAAAACCCCATGACGTAGTAAATTTTTTTAGGGAACGGAAATTGTTAGAAGTGAAACTAACAATCTCCGTCCCCGAGCTAAAAATACACTTGGTCATGTGTTGATTTGAACTTTCCCCCTGATGACGTTTTGCATACTAATGTATCGTGACCCAAAATCCACTACCTCGAGTACTCGAGCGGTATATAAAGAAGCCTGGACGAAGGGACATTGTCATTTGTATGAGATGTCGTCTACCTGTAAAGATGAGTTCAGAAATTAGAAAATTGCATATAAAACCATATATTCAAATATATAATTTTCAAATAAGAAAAAAATTATTTTCTCATATATAGTTATAATGTATGAGATCTGCTCCGGGTACGTGATATAGGGAAGGGGACTTGGGGGTCGGGAGTTGCAGGAGGTGGAAGGGGGGGGGGGGGCTCGGGTACATTTTTCACTTATACAGCACCCCCAAAAGAAATCATGGCGTATGCATAATGATATACAAGTACTGTGTATAAAAATCAAAATTAAGGTACAGTTTGGAAAAGTTGGGGGGGGGGGGGGTTAGATTTACTACAAGTAAATAATTATGTAATGTAGTAAATAACAAATGATTACTTACAAAGATAACATGATCTCAAACTTATCACAATGCAACTGTATGGAGGGAACTCAATGTTTTGGACAGATCAAGAGGGTTTGGGGTAGGGAGGGGGGTGATCAAAAGGTAGCCCAAAACCAAAGCGTTGAAATAAAATGTATGAAGATAAATATCGTTTGCTTGTAACTTACATAAAAAACAGACGAAAAACGATCTGAGAAAAAGATGCGTTGTGAGGTTTCGAGTTTTATGGGGGGGGGGGGGGGGGGGGGGGGGGGGGGGGGGGGGGGGGCAGGGACCCCAAATGTAATTCAAAATTACATTCTTTCTTTTCAGCTATGTCTGTCTATAAAATATTCATTTTCAGTATGTCAGTATCTTACATAATTACATAAATACATAAGTGATTCACATTGTTTATTTACAATGTACCTGTTTACTAAACGGCTAAAACACTAAAATTTCCTAATTTTAAAATTTATTTTAAACAAGTCCATTGTTCTAAAATTATATCAGAATAAAAAAAACTTGCACATTGCATGGTTTTACTTACATGTTGATAAGGCAAATACAATCCTCCATAACAAATGATCGGTACACATGTTACTATTTTACACACATGTGAAAAAACCGCGTGTTCGATTAGAGTTTGAGTAATATAGTCAATAAGATCACATTTTCGTAATATTAATGTTCTATGTTTGGAACAAAATAAAGAGTGCTACATCTAAATCAAAATGAATCATATTTCAATGAATTAAAGCGATCTAGACATTTTCCACGGAGGGGGTTTGTTTCCAAGTCGTCACTGTCAGTGAAGGGGTGGGGTGTCTACATATGGGGGTATATATGAAAAATTATTATTAGTAGTAAAATCAAACTTGAAAACGAAAAAAAAATAAAGCATTTTTGGACAAATCACAAGAATGAGGGGGAAGGTCCCCATAGATTGTTGGATTTGAAAGTATTTTCTAAAAGCATAAAGGCCGTACTCTAAAATGAATTTGATTTACATGTACACTTTGCCAACTCAGGTATTTCGTGGAAATTTTGGGTTAAAAATAACAAATTGTATGAAAATGTTGAAAACGGGAAATGCTTAATTTTATTCAATTTTTGGAGTCTTTACATACTTTGGACATGTTCTCATATCAAAAGTAGTTAATGAATGTTTTAAGTAATCACATTTCAATTTTGCAAATTGAATAAAATTAAGCAATTCCAACTCTGGGGTATCTTGAAGAAATCGGATCTATCAGGGGATAACATATTTCCATAAAACGTACAAAATTTTTAACATGAAATACCCGTTTTTCCCAAAAACCCAAAGATAAGTGCAAATATCAAACTTTAATTTACAGAAATTGCATAGAAAACCATAATGAAATTTAGTAAATAACAAATTACGTTAGTCTACCTTATTTTGCACATATTTATTAAAGCTTCAGAATCTGATGTAAACTGTGTCCAAAAGACGGTGAAATTATTGGGTTTTTCCTTTTTCAGCGATTTTTGATAAAAATAAATAGTTTTTACCCCTATTTTTTTTCTCGTAACAACGAGTTTTTTTTTTTTGTTTCTTTTTCTCGTAACTACGAAATTTGTTTCTCGTAACTACGACAATTTTTCTCGTAACTACGAGATAGAAAATAAATACAACATGTATAACATGACACGAACTGGCTTTCGTAGGAAATACACGCTCATGGACTAGAATATTTTATTCATATTGGAAGTCTTTTTATTTTTACTTATAACCAACTACTTAGTACCTTTTCTTTATCGCCAAGCGATTCAAATCCTCTACCGGTATAAATCTGAGACCAATACTGAACTCGATGCATGTGCAGACAAATACCAATTCGGTATCTGTAATAATATCAATAAAGAAAAGACAAGAAAACTAAAACTGCAATGAAAATAACAAAGTCACAGGGTAATAACTCTATTAAAACTAGGTCAGCTTAGCAAATATTGAACATGATCTATCACAAACCAAAACTCAGTTCAACATTTGCGATACATGTAACAGTGAAAAAAGGTCTGAATTCTCATATCTAGAAAAACTTGAATTTTACTAAGTCCAAGAACAAGAACTCTTGTAAAAATAGGTCAATTGAAACTAATTACACCGACATATATTCACATACTAGTACAAAAAAGTATTTCAATAGCTTCAATAAGGAAAAAAAAGTCCAGAAAAGTTTAAATATTATGAATGTAATAAGTACTCTTCGACGTGTAAAACGGAATCAAGACTAAAACTCTATCTTTATAAATCTAAGATATACTCACATATCAAAACTTATTTCAATATATACAATAACAGTTTCATAATATTCGAAAAACTAAAGTGTGACAGACAGAAACAAAGTTTAAAAGTTAGTTATGTGAACATTTTCATACTTCTTAGGGACATGCCCCGCTAAGAAGGAGACGTTCAGTAGTTTTAGGGAAATCATCTATTCGAAAATCAGTGATAAAAGGGAAAAAAGGAATTATAGCTATTCAAAAATGAAACCACGTGAATGTATAAAAGCTTTGATGAGTTTCAGATGAAATTAATTATAAATCCAATTCCTTTACTTTTAATGTGGATTTTTTTTAATTTTCACAGAAATTCAAAGAAATTTTACTTTTTCTTCCAACCTTTCAGCTCCAGAGTAGTGCATATGGATGATTTAGACCAAACAAAACCCCTCCAACTCAACATATAGTCTGCATCCTTGTTCTTTTGCAAAGCCTCGAAATTGTTGATATTATACAGAAATGTGTGTTTTTGTTTTCAATAAGAAATCTCTGCTTTCTGTATACTACAAGTATAAAATCCAGATCCATCATGAAATCAACAATTGATGGTCATTTGTAGTTTACGCAATAAGTAAATAATTTTAGATCTCCTGGTGTTTTGGGGTAAAAATGGCTTATTTCTAGATAATATTATATCTGAAAATGGATAGCCTATACGTATTTTTAACGGTTATTTCTTAGATTTGCTCGTAAATAAGATATATGAAGCAAGTATATTTTCTACTTTATTTCAGGACAAAGTGGCTATTTCTCATTTATGAACATAAATTTCTCCAAAAAATAATAGATTCATCTTATTATTATAATCATATTAAATATAAATATAGGTTGAAAGTTATTCTGTAATATAATCATTCAACTTACATGTATCAAATGAAAGTTGAATGAAACATTTTTATGTCATACATGTACATGTAGTTCTATAATGTCTCCGTTTTCATTATGCGAATAGTCTCATCGAACACGCGATTTTCACATGTGTCTAAACGGTGTCCGCCCAGTATTCCGAAGGTCCGATAGTTCGAAGGCCCATAAAGCCGAAGGTCCGATAAATCGACGGCCCGATAATCCGAAGGCCCGATAGTCCGAAGGC